>OY284413.1:110163166-112563166 GCA_958301585.1 Merodon equestris | reverse complement strand
TTATCGAATTTTCTTTCTAAGCTTTTAAAGCGACTGAGAGCTCCTTCCCTAGATCTGCCTAAAAGAGGATACACACCACCCTTGAACGGAGGAGCTACTTGGAAAGTGCTCCTCACATTCAAGATCTTCTGGGTCTTGGTGTTGTTGATAGGGAACCTCTTCTACCTCCCAGAATTTTCGAAGTTCTGCTTCAAGACTAAAGACTTGAAAAAAGCTGTTTATTCGATGAGGTACGGGAGCCTTGCCAAATATAACCCATCCTAATCTTGTTTTCTGAGCAATAGGTAGGTGATCGTTGCTGGGCCTGATTAATTCTGGTAATAAAATATCCGCCAAGACATCGCCGCCTAATAATAAATCTACTTTAGCTGATGTATTAAAATGTGGATCAACTAGGATGAGACCATTCAAATGTTCCCAATCTTCTATCACAAGAGTCTGGACCGGAAGATGGCCAGACAGCGTCTTGAGTACGAGGGCCTGTATGGATGCCTTAAAGGCAGAGTGGTAAGACGATGTCTACCACCCTTGAACAGACCCCAGATACCCAACCCAGATACCTGAACGGAAGTTGACCTTGCTGGAAGACCGAGAAGGTCTTCTGAAGCTCGCCTCTGAGCCTGAGTCCAACAAGGCACGTAGAGAGAGAAGTTGGCCTGTTGAAGACTTTACCTTGACCAATGCTGTTGCCAGTAAAACTTGCGAAGAGAAGTTCGTGGAGTAAAATGTGTTCACACCCTGCCCCGTTTCTCTCTTTGTGCTGGTTGGAAAGTTCGCGCGCCAGGATGTAGCAACGAAATCGACTGTCCTGAGGTGTGTGCAGACTTGTTCACATGTAGTAGCGAATGATGTGCTTGCTGGCAATAGTAACATCGTCAGCTGCTTGGACATTGTACTGTGGTGTGTGCGTATGCTAGGCAGTTTTTACAAACCCCTATCTTGTTTACTTGCCTAAGTCGCTCGTCGATGCTCACCTTTAGGAACTTTCCACACTTTCTCACCGCATGCTAACCCTTGCTGCAAATTTGACAAGAGTATGTTGACGTGTTTGTTGCTGTGTGTAGAATATTTCGAGAGGAAATCGATTTTACCCCAGTAGATACAGGGTGAACTTGTTGCTGAGTGACAGTTTCCAATGTACGAAACCTAGTTTCTAAGAACTGCGTAAATTCAGAAAACGTCGGCAACGTTTTGCTATCAGCCTTGGAACCGAGCTTCTCTTCCCATAGATGTTGTGTTTTTGCAGGAAGTTTTTTAAGCAGTACAAAAATCAGCAAGATGTCCCAATGTTCAATAGGAACCTTCAAATTGGCCAAGCTATGCACCACCTCGGTTGAGGTATCCAGCAACTGTTTGATTGAGTCCGCTCGTTCTTGAACAATCGTTGGTTGATTGAAGAAATTCGTAAGTAGTGTATTTACCAAGAAACGCTGATGATCGTACCGATCCGTCAATATTTCCCAAGCCTTGGAATAATTGCCACAATCCAAGCTCAAATGTGTTAACAACCTTTCAGCTACACTTGTTTTGAGGTAGTGCATTTTCTGTATTTCCGATAACGCGGAATTGTGGTGAATAAGTGACACAAAAAGATCCCGAAAACTGCGCCATGTTTCATATTTACCCACAAAAACCGGGATATTAATTTTCGGTAATCGTATTTCTGACCTCGGTGTAGCTAATGTTGTCTGTGTGGAATCATGTGATGCGTTGCCCGAAGCGGTCTTAGTAACCTGTGCCATATCGATATTGGAAGTAGCCTTCTCTGATCTTATCGTATATGGCTTCCGCGGCCATTTGCTCTTGTTCTTGGTCGTCATCCAATGCAGATATTTCTTTTGTATATTGCGCCTCAGCCGTCTCCATAGTTTTTTCCAACATTGACAGTCGACCCGTGAGGTAATTTACCGTCCGTCTGGATGCACCTGTTTTCCTAAAGTTCTTTACATCCTTCTCAAGTTGCCTCAGGGTCATAGCGATCTGGGCCGAAGCTATCGGGGCCGAAGCAGAGCTTCATCGTTTATTGAACGCGGCAATGCATGACTGGAAGGAAGTAGCCGATGTTTTAGCGAGCCAAGGTATTCGTTGGAGCTTCATCCCTCCAGCCTCACCACACTTCGGTGGTCTATGGGAAGCAGGTGTAAAAAGCGTGAAATATCATCTCAAGCGAGTTGTTGGAAGTGGAACCAAATATGTTCTGAACTAGAACCGGATTCTTAAATTTCACCGTATAAAAAGTGGTAAAGTGACAACGATGGTCAGATAAAAAAGAAACACCCGGTCCCGGGACCGTTTTCCTTTTATTGTCTCAAAAGTACATAAATACATAAATATATAACATCAGCACAAAAGAACTGTCAAAAAGATCATTGGCAGCCGAGATCGATGTGAGGTGTTCAGTCGGTGTTTATTGTTTAAGTTGATGTTATTTGAGACTCGAACATTCTCTATGCGAACATAGCTATGTTACTAAAAAGTTACAAGAAACAGCCTTCAAATTATGTCAATAATATTGTAACAGGGGACGAAACGTGGCTATATTATTTTTATGTACCTTCAAGGAATAAAATTAAAGTGAGGTTGTTTGAAAATGAGCCTTCAGAATTGCAAGTGCGAAAATCAAAATCAGTGAAGAAAAAAATTATCGTTGTATTTTTTACAAGAAGTGGTATCTTGGATTGTATTAGACTGGAAAGTTAGCGCACTGTAACTGCCCTATAGTACACAGCAGGAAGTTTGCCTCGGGTCATCGCAAGTTTCAACAACTCCGTCCAAAATCGTCCATGGCATTTTCACCGGCGCATAAATTTCATGTGGCCGACGATTTTTTTTAAATGCTAGTCTAAAACTGGTTGAATATCCTCTCAACGAGCTTGCCCCCTCTGACTTCGGTCTTTTTCCAGTTGTGAAGAATTAAATAAAAGACAATAAGCTTACCACCGACGAGGCGTTGCTAGCAGCATGGGACGAAGCATGCTCAGATGAAAAATTGAAAGAAATTTTTGATGATTAGTTTCTGCGTATAACAAAATGTATTACTTATAATAGAAATTATTTTCAGAAATTGTAATAAATAAAGCGATATTGCAAAACTTGTCTAACAACTTACGTAATATACCAAATTATATAATGTTTAGACGTGACAGGTACATGGGGAGGTGGAATAGTGATTTACTGCAAGCAGTCTCTTAAGTGCAATATTATTGGAAAGTCGCCGAACTGACTAGGTTGTGAAGTTCTTATTTACTGTGGTGAGTTCTTATTTACTGAAATCCATGATGGTTGCACAAAATGTCTGGTTACCTGCACTTACATTCTTGATCGTACTTGTTCTCCTGAACCATTTTTCTCTGCTATATATATATTATAGCATGTGGAAACTTCAATACCAATTTACTGCTTAATGGTTCCTGTGCAATTCAAATAAGGGACTTTATCTCTTCGGTTGGGCTCGATATTTTCAATCAAAAATATCCTACGAGATATGCAAAAGGATGCGCTCCGAGTCCGCTTGATCTTCGTATTGTTTCTGATCCTTTGTCAGTTATTTTGTTTGAACAGCTCTGAATTAATTGGGTTTCTGATCATGATCTATTGTTTTGTACTCTCAATATCAATTTTACACACTCTCCTGTCTTTTTCTTTTAGTGACTTCTCGTCTGCCAATATTGAAAACATACAATATGCTGCCGCTACAGCACTGTGGTATGTTTGTCATTCTTTCTCTGTCCCTGATGTTAAGCTCAAATGTTTTCAAGAAGTAGGTAACAGACTTATTTAATCAATATATGCCAGTAAAAACAGTATGGGTTCGTAATAATAACTGTCCTTGGTTTACTACCAAAATCATGAATGCTATCAAAGCCCATAATAAACTGTATAAGAAATGGAGACATAGACTATCTGTTTCTAACTAGGCGGCGTATAAAGCGATGCGTAATAATTTTACTCTTAATATAAGAAACTACAAAAGAAAATATTTCGCATCCAAATTAAGCATGTTTCTTATATCTGAGAAACTGTGGAGTAACCTAAGGCACATTGGGGTATCCAAAGCTAAGAGTGATTTCAGGTGTGAGATTATAGCTTTCTACTAATAGCTTTCTCGAAAATATAATGGACACGAGCTTTGATTTTTCGAGATGTACTCCCTTGTCTCCTATAGAAGCTGGATGTTATGAGCTGTGTGGCAAACATAAACTCCAACGCTGTTTGTGAGGATGGGGTAATTCTGCGTTTCATAAAAATGATTCTGTCTCACTGCAAATCGCATTAGACCCACATGATTAACCACTATATATCCATTTCTTATGTCCCCAAAAATAGAAAATAACTAGAATTATACCGATTGCTAAAAAACTCATTCCTGTCTCCCAGGAGGATTTTAAATCTATAAACATTTTACCGTGTCTGTCGGAAGCCTTTGAGAAACTAATAGCTAAACAATTCTTTTTCAATATTTGACTGATAACTGTAAGATAACTGTATAGAGAACAATCTGGTTTCAGAACCCACCACAGCTGTTCCACAGCTATGATTAAAATATTGGAAGATATCAAGGAGACATATGATAATGGACATATCGCGCCTCTCTGCTTGCTTAATTTCTCGACGACTTTCGACAAAGTGAACCTCGAAATTCTTTTCTGGAAGCATCAGCGGAAATTTGGTTTTTCTGAATTAGCTGTTAAGCTTCTTCAAACTTTCTTTCAGATAGGTTTCAAAAAGTGGTTACTCAAAATGCTTCGTCCGCTCTTTTACCGGTGAAACATGGTGTTCTTCGGGGCTCACTTCCTGGTCCCATTTTATTTTCAATGTTTGTCAACGACTTGCCCTCTGTCTGTAAACATACGGAAGTTCATCTCTATGCTGATGATGACCAAGTTTACTCAGGGAAGCTATTGTCGAAAATTCATGAACTTTTAGCCAATCTAAACGAGGACCTCTCTAGTATTTCCTCATGGTCTATTTCAGGGCTTCCCAAACTTTTTGGTCTGCGGACCTCTTTCAAGGAACAATATCTACTATGGACCCCTCTTACTCAAGAATTTCGATTTCGATATATGAAACTATGTTTTTATTTTGTGGTAAACGAAAGTTTAGTACATTAGCCAGGTCATGGCATATTATTAGTGTTGGAGGGGAATATTACTATAAAAACCAACATGAGATTTACAAACGCCAATTTATTTACAACACAAAAATCAAATTGAACAGAACGGAATCGAAAGGTAGGTATAACGATTGCAGGTAATCGAACAGAATAAATTCAAAAGCAATGATTTGAGCCTCCAACCTGCGAAGATTGCTTTGGCACCATCTGTGCACACGTCCTTGCAGATACCCCAAGGAATTACGTCCATCGTAAAAAAATCGTCCAACAAACGGAATAATTCTGCCCCTGTTGTATTGGCAGGAAGTGGTTTGCACCTAAGGAAATCCTCCTCGAAACATGTGGAGTATTCATAACGAACAAAAGCCAATAAAATTGCCAACCCTCGGACGTCAGTAGATTCGTCGATTTGGAGAGAAAAAGACACGCGTTTAATGCAAGTAATCAGGGATTTCTTCACATCACTTGATAAATCTAGTATCCTTCTTTTCACAGTCTTGTTTGATAATGGCACCGATGTCACAAGTGTAACTGCTTTATCTTCGAGATGCACGAGACAATATCACTAACACGCGGTTTTATGAGGGTTTCGGCGATGAAATGAGCTTTACTCGCCTGTTCCACTCGATAACTTACCAAATAAGAGGTTTTTAAAGAGTTTTCATTTACAGTTTTTGAGTGAGTTTTGATTAAGATTTGAGAAGTAGCCAGTTCAGTGTGCTTCTTCTTGAAATAATCAGCCTTTTTTTCCGGAGTTCAGGGTGTGTACCCTCAAAGTGACGACGCAGTTTAACTGGAACTATTAAACTGTTTGGAAGGACTCTCGCGCAAATCACACACTGAGCTTTGCCCTCGTCGGTCTCTACAAATCTTCTTCTTCTTCTTTTCCTTTTTCCGGCGTTGTTATGGTCAGAAGTGTAGGACCATAACCTTCCCACTTAACTGCATTCCTACTGGTCCGCTTGTGGGGTCCGCCGGTTTGACCTCAGAAAGTAGCGGCAGGCTTCCCGGTTTGGGATTACTTCATCGCTGAGGCCAATCAAATGCTGGTGTTTTTGCATTTGCACCAATTGTTTTTCGGCCTGCCTTTTTTTTTTTTCTCTTTTTTGACACGGGCATGCTCCAGATTTTTTTGTTTGATCTTACTCTTACAACACCAGTGATCTCCAGTCGTGTCAACCCATTGATTTGCATGTACACTTGTGGGGCAGTTTAATGGTGGTATATGTGTCCCCAGGCTCACCTTGGTGTTTTCTAAATTGCCTAGATGTGATTTTTGTTCACCTTTGTTTTAGTCGCCTTTTACGACAAGCGAGAGGTATCGCTGCAGGGATATTCTTAACCCGTCCCTGCACGGAATCTCGTCGGTCTCTACAAATACCAAATCCAAATAACCGTCGTGGTACTTACGCTTTTTATTTACTCCACTTATACTGGCTGTTTGAACTGCAATAATTTTGAGACTTTTTGAATCTGTGAATGCTGGAAATTGCTGCAGTATATTAACCGTAGGTTCACTTAACTTGTCGTCTGTAACGTTCTCAACGGAAATTCTTTGTGCAGGAAATGGAGAAACTGATTGCTTCTTCTGAGATCCCGACTTTAGCCACCGATCCATATTGAATTGAAGTACATCCTCGTAAATAACTAATTAATGAAGAGACACAAATAGGTAGAAACCTCGCGAAAGTATGATGAGCTTGACTGGTATTCTCGAGAAACAATGGCGTTTTTATATAATACTGTGGGAAAAACAGAGAAGCATCAGTTCCCGGTAAGGATTATACAACAGCTCTGAAATTTCCGGGAAAGCGACCAGCCTAGCATAGCCTTGCCCGCCCGCCACACTATTTTACTCCCAATACTTTTGTTTTCAGTATTCCTCGTTATTACTCGTATTATTATTTTATTTACTTTTTTTTTATTTGCAGTAAAATTAATTTTTGAGTTTTTAATTTTATTTATTCAATCAACTACGCCATGGACCCCCAAGTTAGTGTCGGCGGACTCCCAGGGGATCCGCGAACCACGGATTGGGAACCCCTGGTCTATTTCGAACGGGTTAATGTTAAACCTCAAAAAATCAGAGATTGTACCCATTCTAAGGAAAAAGTTAAAGAAAAGAAGATATTAAACTTCTCCGATATCCTACTCTCTGGAAATAAACTTAATGTGCTTAATGTGACTGTTTTGGGTTTTGTTATCAATTCTTACCTGTCAGTATACGACCATACTAACTATATCGTTGGGAAAATGTATTTATGTCTCCGTAGATTATGGTTCACTGCAAATTTCACCCCTGTCAGTACAAGAAAACAGTAAAAACAAGTAAAAACTCTTATACTACCCCTAATCAAGTATTCTGAAGCCGTTTACTGTAATATTGATAATTTATCATTTCACAAGCTACAAGTTGCATTTAATGACTCCGTTAGATATATTCATGGATTACGACGTTATGACCATGTATTTCAATATGCTCATGGCATCTTTTAATAATCCTAATGTATTAATACTATGTACTTTAAAAGATACTTTATCTTATTGTACTTTATATACAGGGTGTGATACGAGCAGTGTGCCAAAAAGCTAGAGCGTGTAGGTCTGGTCAAGACAAGAAAAAAATCGTACGGGAGGGGGGGGGGTCTATTCCTCCCCGTTTAGCCGGGAGGGGCAATTTTCTAAAAAAATGACTTAATTTGGAAAAACAAATATTAAAAATCAACAGTTACATCCACAATGCCTTGATATACTTTTATGTAAAGCCAGGAACCTCTTCTTTCATGTTGTTTTTAAACGAAGCTGTTTTAAGGAATAGTTTTTGAGAAATTAATTTTCAAACTCAAAATTTTGAAAAAAAAATGAAAAAAAAAATTTCGAAAATTTTTTTTCAAAATTGTATGTAATTAAGTACTATTTTTTTTTCAAAAATTCAATTCTCTTATTAGTTCTTAGTTAAAAACAGAAAACCGGATGCAAAAAATGTCTTGTGGTTTTTGAGAAATTAAAAAAAAACCCGAAATATTTTTTCCTAAGAAAAACCTTTTTTTTTGGTTTTAACGCGGCTGAAACATTGACCTCTTTTTTATTATTTTTAAAAAAATCGGAGTTTTATTATAATAAATTTTCAATATGATCCCCATTTTTTAGAAGGTAAAGATTATATCTCCTTCTAATGGCTGCACATAAGTCTATGCTTGACAAATTTTCCTTGATCCTTAATCCGTTCTTTCAGTTGTCCACTTCGTAAACAAAGGTAATTCTTCATGAATCCCCACACATAAAAATCTAGAGGAGTTAAATCTGGTGATCTAGGTGGCCATTCCGTGGGGCCCCTTCTTCCGATCCAACGGTCACTAAAATGATCATCCAGCCAGTTTCTAACCCGTAAGCTGTAGTGTGCTGTTACTCCATCTTGCTGGTAGATTAAATTATCTGCTATGGCCAAAGGAACGTTGTCCATCCATGATTCTCCATTAATAACGGCATTCAAAAACCGAGGCCCGATTACAGTTTGTCCAACAATACCAAGCCAAACATTACAGCTAAAGCGGTGTTGTGATTTATTTTGTTTTTTGTTGTGTGGATTGGTGCTACTCCAATGATGCAAATTGTGGAAGTTAGTAACCCCATCTCTGGTAAACTGTGCTTAATCCGTCCAGAATATCCTTGCGAAATAGTTTCGTTCAGTTTCATCTCGAAGCAGTAATGATCGACAAAATTCTGCTCTCAAAAACTTGTCGTTTGAGGTGAGTTCCTGAACTGGCCTAAAATGGTACGGGTGTAAGTTTTCGGTATGAAGCACTCTCCATACTCTAGATTTGGGCACTCCAAGCATAATAGCCATCCTCCTTGTACTAAGGGAGGGATTACGTCTTACCAAATCCAAAATTCTTTCATCTAAGATTCCTGATCCATCTGTAACAGATCTTTCGCTCCTTCGGTGCTCTAGCAATCCGTGCTCTCGCAGACGTCGGTGGATTCTTGAAAACATGCTATGACTGGGACACCTCCGATTGGGATATCTTTCAGCAAAGAGTCTTTCGGCTTCACGACCTCGACCATTAGCTAAACCGTAGCAGAAGTGCATGTCCGTTAATTCTTCTCGAGAGTATGAGTTTGACATCGTAATGTGTTGATGAGTTAACATCCAATTTGGAAATGGTTTTTTATTAAAAATGCGATGCCTTTTATTTACATTTGGGTTGCAAATATTTTGTTTTTCAATAAAGAAAAATTGCAGTTTTATTGTCTTAATAAAACCCTTAGCGGGTAGAACACATCGGCGGCGGGCGGACGCAATTGGCAGGTCAGTTTTCAGGCGTTATCAATGAAAAAAGAGGATTAATCCCGGGTTATTCCAATACTGTGTCACTTATTGTATGCTCATAAAACTCCGAATTTTTTAAAAATAATAAAAAAGAGGTCAATGTTTCATACATTAATTTGCCTACAAGTCCAGCCGCGTTAAAACCAAAAAAAAAGGTTTTTCTTAGAAATAAATTGTTCGGGTTTTTTTTTAATTTCTCAAAAACTACAAGACATTTTTGCATCCGGTTTTCTGTTTTTAACTAAAATCTAATAAGAGAATTGAATTTTTGGAAAAAAAATAAGTACTTAATTACATACATTTTTGAAAAAAAATAGTTCGAAAGTTTTTTTTTTAATTTTTTTTTTCAAAATTTTGAGTTTGAAAATTAATTTCTCAAAAACCATTCCTTAAAATAGCTTCGTTTAAAAACAACATGAAAGAAGAGGTTCCTGGCTTTACAAAAAAGTACATCACGGCATTGTGGATGCAACTGTTGATTTTTAATAATTTTTTTTCCAAATTAAGTAAATTTTTTAGAAAATTGTCCCACCCGACTAAACGGGGGGGAATAGACCCCCCCCCCTCCGGTACGATTTTTTTCTTGCCTTGACCAGACCTACACGCTCTAGCTTTTTGGCACACCCTGTATATTGTTAGTGAATAAATTGAAATTGAAATTGAAAATATGTATATACTTTTATAAATACATTATAAATCTCAAAATTAATATTCCAATTTGCTACTTTGCTATTTTTTCAAATCTATAAAGATAGTAAATTACCATAACAATCTGTGTCCATACTTTCGAAGTCTGTGAATTTTTACTTGAGGCAGAAATTTGGGACTTTCTAGAGACAGAATTATGGCTTTGGCTTTTCATCCATTCGAGGATAGTCGGGATGAAAAAATTCTCGAACGTCTTTAATCATTCAGAGGCGTGAAAAAGTCACGAATGTTTTGACAGTAATTCGATGAATTGCTGTGTCCCAAATCATGAATAAAAAGTCTGGCAACACTGCTAGTGTCGACTGAGTACTTATAAAGAAAACAACAAAAAAGTTATTTTGTGAATATAAAAAATCATTATGAAAAATCAAAATTATATCAAGGTAAAGCTCTGCTGCTGGTGTAATCGTGAGTGTTTCCATTTTTCTTTTGCATTGGGTGCTGCGGTGGCAGAAGTGACAACTGGTACAGCAAAAGGAACTTTTCATAAAGCTCCGTAAAAATAGCTTTGATCAGTGCTAGTAACGACATCAACAAGTTCTGCCAATACGATATATCATAATTATACGATGCTATCATAATGGCCTAAAGCAAAATTAGAGTTACCGACAATCCTTGATTGTTTTTGGAGTAATTTTGTATAATTATATTTACACTTCTACTACGCTATCATTGAAATAACTGAATAGGTATATAATTAAAATATGGATCGCTCCAACTCCTCTAACAGATTGAAGTGTGTTACCAAATGAGCAAAATGAACAACCAGGACAAAACCAAAAATCAAGCAAAACAAAATGTCAATAAATCGGAAAGAAATAATGCTGGATTGCAAGAACGAATTTAGGATTTAGAGTCACTCTGTTCTCAGCTTTAAAAGGAAATATGCATCCTGAAAGAAGGAACCATAAGACTCAAACATACTAACAAAATTAATAACAACAAACCATTAGAAGAAATCAGGCAAAAGCAAGTTGAAGACTTTCAGACGGAAGAATTAGCCCAAGAAACAGTTTGGAACAAAAAGAAAGAAAAAAGTAGACCAAGCAAAAAAAGGAAGACGCTGTCTTCACCAGAAATAACGCCACAACATAAACTGTCTTTGGATTCTGTCGGGAAAGGGAATAAATTCAGTTACCATCGACCGCCACCAATAATGATGACAAACGTCCCAAACCACCAAAATATATACACTTCTCCTTTTCCTTTTTGTTTCCGGCGTCGTTATGGTCAGAAGTGTAGGACCATAACCTTCCCACTTAACTGCATTCCTACTGGTCCGCTTGTGGGGTCCGCCGGTTTGACCTCAGAAAGTAGCGGCAGGCTTCCCGGTTTGGGATTACTTCATCGCTGAGGCCAATCAAATGCTGGTGTTTTTGCATTTGTTTGCACCAATTGTTTTTCGGCCTGCCTTTTTTGCGTGTTGAAATTGGAACGTTGATTTATAACGCCTTTTGGACGGAGTTCAAAGGATCTCTCCCTTGAACTGAGTCGGTCGCGCTCTATCTTTCTTGTGATGGTTTCTTTTACGTGGAGGCTTCCTCGGATCTTTGAACTTCTAATTCTGTCACGCTTTGTTACTCCCGCTGACATGCGAAGCATCTTCATCATAGCTGCCGCTAATTTGCTCTCATATTTTTTGTGCATTGACCAGCATTGTGAACCGTATGTGAGCGCTGGACTTACAACTGAAGTGTAGAGCCTTCCTTTCAGCTTAGGGGGCATTTTTCTATCACAGAAGATGGCGGAGTTTTCCCGCCACTTCATCGCTTACGCGATGGTTGATGTCGTCATCACAAGTTGCTTCTTTATTAATCATAGATCCCAGATATTTAAACTTTTCACACTTGGGAAGCACTCTTCCATTCAAGTAAATGTCTGGAGTAGTCTGATGAGGGAACTCTTTAAACTAATACAATACCCGTGTCCCTCAAAAATGTCCACCCACACATCAAGTGCTCGTTGTAGGGCCGCCTGATCATCACTTATAATGGCTCGATCGTCAGCAAAGAATAGCTGGTGCACATTGGGGTCCGTCACTTTTCCTTCAAGCAAGCAATCAAGGACTGCTATAAAGAGCAGTGGGCTGAGGACGCTCCCTTGGTGTACACCGACTTTGATTGCGAACTCTTCGGTGACTCCTGCGGTGCATCTTACTCTTGTCGTTGCTCTCTCTCTGATCACCCGCACGTAGGTTTCTGGAACTCCTTTTTGTCTTAGCGCTACCTATAAAAGATCTCTTGGTTGCCGGTCAAAGGCCTTCTCGAAATCAATCAACTTCTTCTTCTTCTTCTTTTCCTTTTTCCGGCGTTGTTATGGTCAGAAGTGTAGGACCATAACCACTTAACTGCATTCCTACTGGTCCGCTTGTGGGGTCCGCCGGTTTGACCTCAGAAAGTAGCGGCAGGCTTCCCGGATTGGGATTACTTCATCGCTGAGGCCAATCAAATGCTGGTGTTTTTGCATTTGTTTGCACCAATTGTTTTTCGGCCTGCCTTTTTTCTTTTTTTGTGACACGGGCATGCTCCAATTTTTTTTGTTTGATCTTACTCTTACAACACCGGTGATCTCCAGTCGTGTCAACCCACTGATTTGCATGTACACTTGTGGGGCAGTTTAATGGTGGTATACGTGTGCCTAGGCTCAACTTGGTGTTTTCTAAATTGCCTAGATGTGATTTTTGTTTATCTTTGTTTTAGTCGCCTTTTACGACAAGCGAGAGGTATCGCTCTCGAAATCAACCAACACCATATGCAAGTCCTTTGAAGAATCACGATGCTTTTCCATCATGACCCTTATACTTTGGATTGCATCTGTCGTTGATTTACCCGCGACAAACCCGCACTGGTCGTATTATTTTCCGCAGTCGGCTATCTAAAACCCGTTCAATGATCTTCATGGTGTGCGACATCAGCTTGACAGAACGGTAGTTATCACAATTTCGCGTATCACCCTTTCCTTTGTGCAAGGGAAGAAGATAGCTTTCCCTCCATTGATTAGGCATAGTGTCGCCTCTCATAAGTTTGGAGATAAGAACCATGAGCCATCTACACCCGATGTCTCCCATCTTTTTCCAGAACTCAGAGGGTATCCCGTCCGGCCCAACAGCTTTTTTTTTCTTGGAGTTTTTAACCGCGTACCGAACTTCTTCGACTGTGATGTCGGATATTTCGGCATGATTCGGGGCGGCTCTTGGAAAGTACACTTTTTTGTATTTTCGCACACTCGATTGTTTATGCCGAAATTTATCCGGCTCGAAGGACCACTATATGTGTCGCAAGGACACTCGCAAAATAAAAAGAAAAAAATAAGTTGGCGAAAAAAAAAGAATTAACAACTTTAATTGAATGAAGAAAATAAAACGAAAATATTTTGTTCTTCGTGGAAACGATTTTAATTTAATGTCGGTTGAACTCTGCGATTTGAGCAGTGGGAACACAATCATGGTGGTTTACGTTTTTGCTATAAGGAAACCTCGGCATCAGCTGGTTTCGCCGTTGGCCCACATCTTACGATGGTTTATCAGCTGTTCTTGTCGTTGACCATTGGACTGCGGTCATTGAACCCGAACATCATTGCATTGTTATGGCATGGTAGCTCAGTGGGCGGAGTCAAATTGTGATTTGTTTTTTTTTTCTCAGCATTAGCTCCCCACAATATAGATGACTATTCTGCGCTCCCAATTTTTCTAATCAGCTGGGTCCGATACGATCATTTTTTTGCCGTCGGCATTTGTAGTTGGAATTGGTTTTGCCGACGGAGAATGTGTTTTGAGTATGAGGTCGTTGAACTCCTTGATGCTCCATGTTGTGTTGCAACAACGACAATTTCAATTTCAATTTAAAATTCAGAAGAACGATAGGTATAGTCAACCAAAGGAAAGAAAGAGACGACAAAGCATTTGCTACGGATGAGGAATTAACGGACTTTTCGCACGAATCTGTTATTCTAAAAACAATGCAAAAAGGGCAAAAGATGAAATTCAATCAGGGCCATCAGCTTGGATTGCAGAGAATACTACTCTACTCATCCGAGAAGATATGAAAATAACATGTGGTGCCTAGATAGAGGTTGTGCTGCTAACATGCCGAAAGAAAGAGAACACATAAATGCAGGGCGCATCGGAGATATGTACTCAGTTACGTATTTGGCACCGGCGATTAGGTCACTTAAGCGAGCGATACATAAAGTTATTGATAGAAGGAGATATGATGCGCGGAAGATATTGTGATTCTTCGTTGTGTAAGAGCTTGCCTCAGTCAAAAACAGGTGCGTTCTAGTTTCCCTAAGCCAGAAATATGTAGAGAAAGCCACATGTCTATTGGAGCTTGTTCATAGTGATATATGTGGTCCCATGAAAAATGTTTCTCATTCCGGAGCAAAATATTTTATAGATATAGAGTCCCGTTGGTGCCAAATTTACTTCGTAAACCACAAATCCGAAGAATACTATAAAGTTTTCGTTGAAAATGTTACGGGAAAGAAAATTTAATTTCTACAAATTGATAACGAGGGTCAGTAGTGCAGGTGCACCTTCAGTATTTTGGACTGAGGTGATTTTAACAGCTTGTTGTATACGCAACAGGTACTTAGGGATGAATTTTCTTATAAGATCTGGACAGGTAGAATTCCCACCCTCACGCATATGAAAACATTCGGCACGAAAGCGTATGTTCTACAGAAAGGTTCGGCAAAAGGGAAATTTGATTCAAGCTGGGAGCTGTGTATACTCGTAGGCTACTCAACTTCAGCAACAAATTCAGAAGTATATAGGATATGAACACCTAGCTCCAGAAAAATCGATAGTAAAGATGTCCGATTTTTAAATGGTTTTAGTTTTGGCTGCAATAGCGTCAATATCTCCTATAGGAGTATAAGGAATTTTACAAACAATAAGCGTGTTCGAATTGATGTAAAAGAAAGAGTTGAAGAGTTGGAAGATTCCCGAAAAGACCGCAGAAGAACAACAGCTAAGTGGATATCGAGACGAATCAAGAGAGTAACCGCGGACGATCTGTCACTCACGAGCCTATACAACACGTGGAATGGTTTCTATAGCTTTAAACGATTTTAGCAACAATAAAGAAACAGAAGACGAGGATGTTAACGAAGATAATGACACGGCTTATTTAACAAATTTTGATTATCCCATGAAGATGCAAGAAGCAATGGAGGCAAGAGATGCTGATGCTTGGAGAAAAGCAATGGAGGAGGAATTTGTGGCACAAATATGAAACGAAACTTGGAACATTGTCGAGTACCTAAAGATCGGAAAATCATCAGAATCATATTTGTCTTCAGAATAGAGGACAAAAATTTAGAGAAGGTAAGATTGGTAGCAAAATGATATTCCCAACGATTCGGGAAGGACTATACCAAGACATTTTCGCCCGTTGTACGTTCTAGGTCTGTACGCCTACTATCAGCATTGGCAGCATAACATATTTTGGAAATACATCAAATTAATGACGTGACCGCATACCTAAACGATGAATTGGAGGAAAAGGTTTATATGCACCATACAGTGATGTGACGAAAGATTAATTAATTATAATTATAAATTAAAATTATAATTATAATTATAAATTATAATATAATGATGAAAAAATTACGAAAAATTAATTTAATGGACTCTATGGGAATGGACATTGATGTGTTCGCCAAAGGCACATCAAACACCATTAGATAAGCCAGATGAAAATGATAACATAAACAAGGAAATCAAAGACATAAAAGAAATGCTAAAAGAATATCTGTGTAGAAACAGTCGAATTCATGAGTACCAAATATAACGAGTTACACTCTTGCCGAAAACAATGATCTAATCAAAAATTTAATGCAGGAAATGGGAGAATACAGAAAGCAAAATGAAATAAAAGATGTACAAATAACAATTTAAAAAAAACAATTTAACACATTGAAACAGAAGCAAATCGATAATAACATTGAAATAAAAGGTATCCCAATGAGAAACACCGATAATGTGTATGACGTTGTGAATGCAGAAGAACATAAACGACAGCGACACTGAGGAAATATTATATGTGCATACACGAATCGAAAAAGCAAACATTTTAAGAATGCACGAAAATAACCAAAATGTGAAAAGACAAAAGCAAAGAAAAATTTTATTACATTCGCGGATATAAACAAAAATTTAAACACAGGTGGGAGCTCCGATCCTGTCATATACTTAAATCGCAGCTTATTTGACCCACTGCTCATTTACAAATTCAATCGTGTACGGCTTTTTAACGAAAAAAGTTATCAAAGAGGTAAAAACGCAGAAAAGTGAATTGAGATTTAAACTTAAGCAAAATTAATTAATTAATTTTAATTTGAAATTTCATATCATACTTAAGAAAAACAATTTTAATTCAATTTTTCAATGCCACAGCTTATTTGACCCAGTGTGTTTAATTAACAGCTGCGATCCCACCAAACTGAGGATAATGATCCTTGCTGCGTCTATCTCTTGGTTGTTACATTCACAAACAGAGTTATTGGTTTCGGTTAGTTTTCATGAAGGAAGTACGTGTAACGATGGAAAAGCGTGATGGTCCAACAATACTACAGGAATGGACTTCGGGCATAGCCGAAAATGTTAATATACCATATGGCTCGGTCAAGGCAGCTGGAGTCGGAAAGCTACGTTTCATTCAAAGCACAATGGATAAAATGGTTTATTTTAACATACTCATGGGCAACTTATAATTTATAATGGTCGCCACGTTATAAAGCCGCCAGCACGGTCCTATCATTCACTAAGTTTTGCATGGAATACGAATATTCCAGCATGCTTTCGGTAGGTTTCTTCCTCCGTACTTCGAGAAAACAATAAGCTATCGTCGCGAATCACTAAATTCCAATGACGATTTTACTTGTATCTCGTTCCAGCGGCACACCGTAGCAGTTTCCTCAAATTCTTTTATCCACTCATTAATCGTTTTGCCTGATTCACCGGAAAAATGTTAGAAAAACTCTTCCACATCCCTGAACACGAACTTATGTGGTCCCGAAGCAATTGGTTTGGGTCCTCTGTCTGTAATGTTTTCTGCTTTCGTCGACTGGTCCTCTTCTAATTCTTGATCATCGGTTTACTGGCCAGGTCCAGCATCGCGTCCTTTCCCGATCTCTTCACCTACTCGTGGTGCGGCGTCTGTGCTGAACTCTCCACGTATTGTTTCCACCAACTCGACCTTCAGATTATATCTGTAAGACAGATTCTTATTCTTTAAGAACTTCGGTAGCTCGCGCTTCTTCAAATTCAGTAAGTGTTCTTCTGTGTTCCCCTCCGATAAAATCTTACTTTCTCCGTAACTTTACTCTATGTCGCTTCACTTCACTCCCAACCCGTAGTCTAGATCAATACCCCTCACCTTACTTCTTTCCTTAACTTCTTTCCAACAGTTTGTAATCACCACCCACACCCTCTTCTCCCTCCGCTTTTCTCGAGACACAATCGAAAAAGAATTAAAGATTTTATGCTTAATTTTTGATTTCTTCTTTTCCGGTGGTTATTTTGAGAACGCGCTGCTTTATTGGTGATATACCACTTTTGACTATCGTTCGAAGAATATTTGTTTTTAATCGTTGAATAATGTCTGAATTTGTCATACAAGTAGTGCCCTAAATTTGGATCCCGTAGGTCCATATAGGTTTTATTATTATCTTCTAAATAATGTTTTAGAGTTTTTTCTGTGTACTGTGCATATTGCATATGCATCCGGACTGTGCGTGCCTAGGTCGTTAACCTCATGTGCATATATTTACATTAGTGTGTATATTTTCGGGATGGACGCCGTTGACTGCACAATGTAGTATAGTTTTGGGGTGTTCTTCTTCCTTCATGGAGGGGAAGGCTGTGCGAATGGGATCGTTGACGTACTCTATGGCTTCCTTCATGGAGGGGAAGCTGTGCGAATGGGATCGCTGACGTACTCTATGGCTTCCTTTATGGAGGGGAAACTGTGCGAATCGGATCGCTGACATGCTCTGCGGTTCTGTTTCCTGTGTTCGCTGGATGTTGGGAAGCCAACATGCTCCCGGGCTCCGGAATTTGCGATGGTTTTGTTTATGTTTTTTTTTTTTTTTTGGGGAAACGTGCTCCCGGCCTCCGGAATTCGTGATAGTTTTGTTGATGTCCTTTTGGGAAACGTGTATCGTGTTCGGCAATTGTTTTCGTTGGACCGTGAGTTTGGTGTTTGATGTTTAAGTGCGGCTTCCTCGGGTTGTTCATATGCGGTGAGGTGGGAAAATGAAAGGTCTTTTTTTTCTTTGTGGTACGCCAACGATTGTTGATATTGGGGTCCAATGGCATGTCCACTGCCGGTCGTCAGCGGGTCCTTCCTCAGGTTGTGCGAGATTGAACATGAAATAGAGATAAATGTGAGTGTTTATATGTATATAAGTGTATTTGGGGTTAAGTGATAATGGGAAAAGGGGGCAGGAACTTTGTGATTGTTTTGTTTTTAATGTGTTTTTTTTGTTTGAGACAAGGATTGTTGATGATTTTGGGATCATTTCGTGTTTTGTGACGGTAATACGTGTCGGGGTTTCGCGGCGGAATTACGCGACGGGATTACGCGTCGTGTGCGAAGTCCGATATCGGCAAGGGAGATAGCTTCGCAATCGGGCGTTTAAGTGTCGACGACGTTGTCCGTAAGGTCACCTCAACTAGCCCAGTAAATCATATGCTTCGGGACTCAACTGGCCCGGAACATTGGTCCTTCGAGCTCCTTCGATAAATCTTCGGCACATCAGCAGTATATTACCAGCGGTACAAACAGCGGCACATCAGCAGCAGTATAATACCAGCGGTACAAACAGCGGCACAGCAGCAGCAGTAAATCATTTAAATTTAATAATTTAAATTATTAAATTATACGTATTAAATCAATTAAATATATATACACATATTCATTGAAACATCATATTCATACCATCCATCTACACATATCATACATAAACACTAATTTACATATACGATCAAACAATTTCAAGTGGATACATTTAAATTAAGCTAAGAATAGTGAGTGATTTTATACACGTCATAGTATTCATTATGTCGAAGCTTGCAAAGTCGATTGAAGTGCAAGAGTTAACTCTTAAAGAACTACAAACCGATTTAGTAGAATTTCAAAATGATCCCGCGTCGCGATTTTCAAAAGGATATCGAGGAAGTGTTTAAACGCGCGAAGAAAGAACACGCCTCCATCGTAAGCACTGCGGCTGACCCCTTGAAAGAAAAATACTTATTAGATGAAATTTATACAAAAATAAAAAAAACATATTTTACATTTGTCGGTCTATTGCACGATGCCATCGACAAAGTTAACGAACAAAATCAAACGCTAGACTTGTCACGGTCAAATCAAACCAAATCATCAGCGGCTGCAGATATTCGTCTTCCGCGAATCCAAATTAGGTCGTTTTCCGGGAAGTTTTAGGAGTGGTGTGAGTTCAGCAACTTGTTCCAAAATTTAATTGACCAGAATGTCGATTTATCAGATGTTCAAAAATTGCAATACTTAAAAAGCACTGTAACAGGTGAAGCAGCGCGGCTAATCCAGCATCTCCCAATCGATGGAAAAAATTACTCGTCAGCATGGGAAACTCTGTCTGACAGATATGAAAATAAAAGTAAGCTGGTTAATACACAACTTCGCAATTTATTGGAACAAGGTAAACTCACCCACGAATCCGCTGCGTCGTTAAAGGCCTTGCATGATATGAGCATCGAGTGTATCCATGCTCTAACCAACTTAGGGATGGCAGTCGAGACTTGGGACAGTATCCTTATTTACCTCTTGTACCGTAAATTGCCTCCACAGACCTAGAAGGATTGGGACGGTACATTAGGCAATTCAAAGGTACTTCCAGAAATTAAATCGTTCTTCGCTTTCATTGAAGGTCGTTTCAATTCCTTAGAGAATAATATCGAAGCAAATCCGCATCTGTCGACAACTTCTTCTCGAAGGGCTAACGCCTTTCATCTAAATTCGACAGCCAAGCAATACCTTTGTCGCCTTTGCAAAGGATCCCACAGCATTCGGCGATGCAAACGATTTCTTAACATGGATTCTAAAGGTCGCGCTGAAACAATTAGGAATAATTCAATCTGCTCCAATTGTCTGGGTTACGATCACCATGTGTCAAATTGCAACAGCACTAACCGATGCTTCAAATGCGGTCTAAAGCATCACACCTTACTGCATGTAGACCAGAGCCACAACAATCGCCCGTCAACATCAAATGCGATAAATACAAACTTCAACCAACTAAATCACAACGTCTTGCTTGCAACCGCGTTAGTCAGGGCTGAAGCTTCCGACGGCACTTATTATGTGCTGCGAGCATTAGTGGACCCAGTTTCGGAAGCCACATTCATTACAGAACGGGCCACACAACTACTGAAATTGAAAAGGAATCGATTGACAGCGAACGTGACAGGACTGGGACAGACACTAACTGGATCGTCAAAATACCAAAAACAACTTACTATAAAATCACAAACAAATTCGACATTCTCTCTTAGGGTCAGAGCATTTGTCTTCTCTCAACTCACCTCCCTTCTGTCAAAGCAACATCTGCCCAAAAGTAAGTGGAGCAACATATCCAACCTGCCTCTTACAACCTACGGGGAAGATAGACTCACTATTAGGTGCCGACGTTTACTCATCTATCATTCTAGAAGGACTCGTATGGATCCAAGAGGGTTCACCAGTTGCGCAACAAACTGAATTAGGATGGATCCTGAGTGGAAGCACTTGCCTGACCCCAAAGTCCAACACAATAACTATGCTGAATCACCACAACACTCTCGAGATGCAAATCAAACAGTTTTGGGAAATTGAAGAAAACCTAGACGAGAGAAAATTAACATCGGATGAAGAGCAGTGTCAACATCACTATCAAAACACATACAAGCGCCGACAGGATGGCAGATACGAGGTTCGACTTCCATTCAAGGACGGGGTTCATCCAACCCTGGGCGAATCTAAACGGGCTGCTTTAGCTAGATTTTTGCAACTTGAAACGAAATTCCAAACTAACAGCAATTTAAAGGAAGCATACATAGATTGCTTAAACGAATATGCGAAATTGAGACATATGGAAGAAGTCACCCCAGACACACAACTGATGACTGGGAAACATTACTTTCTCCCGCACCACGCGGTATTCAAGGAGTCGAGTACTACCACGAAACTTCGCGTCGTATTCGATGCCTTGTGCTAAACCACAGGCGGCAAATCCCTCAACGATTATCTACTGATAGGACCGCGACTACATCCCGACATCATCGACTTAGTCGCCAAATGGAGAAAGTTCAACATAGCCTTTTCAGCGGACATAAGCATGATGTACCGACAAATTTGGATGGCTCCGGAAGACACAAAATACCAACTAATTCTCTGGAGATCAACCAAGGAGTGCAGTCGTGATTCGGGATCATCAAATAAAGGCAAATTGAGTAATTGATATTGAGTTTTTATTTATATTTTAATATCATTCCTTTCTGCGAGCGATTGTTCGCAATAAGCATAAATCATTTGCTTCGGGACTCAACTGGCCCGGAACATCGTGCATATGACTTGTTTTGTTCTCGTTTATCTTGATTCCAATTTGCGGAACTAGTCAACTGTTCTATTTAGAGCTAACTCTACTTAGAGCTAACAGCGTCGTCTGCAAATGTAGCTAGCATAGAGTTAGATGGACTTGGTATGTCAGATGTGTAGAAGTGGTTCTAAAACACTTCGTTGAGGAACTCCTCTGTCTATTTAGCATAGTTCAGAGCATTCGTCATTGTATTGCACATAGAATTGACTGTCATCTAAATAACTTTTGATAAGTACGAGGTAGTCTGTTAATACTTTACTGCGTTTAGACAAGGGTTCTTTGTGCCAAATACTATCGAAAACATTCGCGCCATCTAAGTAAACTGTCACACAAAACCATTTTTTCGTCCAGATCGATTAGAATTTTGTTGGTAACAGTCAGTGAACATGTTGTACTGTCGAGTGCTTTTGTAGAAATCCAAATTGGGGGTCCGGTATGAGATTTTTTGTCTTACGGCGATGTTAATTGGATCAAGTAACATCTTTTCAAAAATGTTTGATAAAATAAGTAATAGGCTTGCTTGCCTATATCGTTGTGAGTGTTGATGGAGATTATACACAATCAAAATATACTCCTCATAATAAGTTAAAAATCTACTGTTTTTCTTTCAAATTAAGTAAAAAATAAGTTATAAATCGTACGAGTACTATTACGTGTGCTTTGCAAATACAAAACACAAAAATTCGAAAAAATGAAGTGCGGTTTATGTAAATTTGTTTGCATTGTTTGCAAAGAATATTACCATGGAAAGTGCGCGAAACTCGAGAAGAGAGAAATTGATTTCTATGAGAAAAACAATCCAGACTTTAAATGTGCAAGTTGTGTTACCCAGCCGAGAAAGTCTACACTGATGGACGCTCCTATTAATCCATCGATTAATCTATTTTTTCTATTTTTTTTTCTATTTATCTATTTATTTCTCTTAATATACTTACAAATATAATAAAAAAATACAAATCCATATAAGAAATTGTAAAGTAAAGAATTACAAAGTAAAACAAGAGAAAAATCTGGTGGCATTCGATATTTTATACAAAGTGAGTTCAAATAGTGTTGAATGCCACTTCAAAAGGAAGAATACAGTAAGATGGGGTGGGGTGATTAAACAAAAATAGAAAGACAATGTTCAGCAATTAAATTCATTTAACATAATATCAGTTAATTATTACTTCATATAAGATTCAAAAATTTTGGAATCATTATACTAACGTCAAGGTTTCCATAACAGTTAGATCAAAACTGTTCTAATCTTGTCTCTTCGATGAGCATGACTTCGAATACCCTCTTTGGAAGTAGTCCAAGCAAAAATAAATCTACAAACGCGGCACACGCAACTACAATCACAGCAACTCCAACTTCAACACCTGATTCCCGCGAAGTCAATAATCCGGGAAACCCTACGATCACATTGCAAATGCTTTACTGCGAAATAATAAATCTCAAGCAAGTTAACACTGAGGCTCAACATAAAATTGAGTCTCTCGAAGAGAGAAATACTTCTCTCAGTAAAAGAGTCAATCAGCTTGAGATGAAACTTAACTTTTTTGAACAAAAAGAGAAACAATGCTCAGTTGATATAATCCGCATTTCTGTCGTTAATGATGTAAATGCAAAATGAAGAGTTAATACGTTGCTAACTGCTGTGTTGGGTGAAGAGATTAATGCTAACGAAATTACTTCCTGCTATGTCAAGAGCGTTAAACCGATCAACAACAACAATAAAATCGGCTCTTCAATTGTAAGAGTTAATTTTTCAACTTCTGTGCGGAAGAGTGCTGTTATGAAGAAGATGTGAGAAAATAAACAAAGAATTACATCGAGTATTTTTGGAGGACATACAAACAACAACAACAATGGCGGTGGAAGCAACAATATCATCAGCAAGATTTATATTAACGACTGTCTCACAAGCTATACAAGGTCATTGCTAAGAAAGATGAATGAACTCAAACGCAAAAACAAATGCAAATTTGTCTGGGTAAGAGAGTCATCTGTTTTAATCAGAAAAAAAGAAGGTGAAAGAGTAATTAGAATTAATTCTTTTGAGGACATATCTAACTTTGAAAATAATCATAATTCTTAATCATGCTCAATAATAATCTAAGTGATAGTTTAATTACTGATCCTCAAATTGATCTAAACTTTAGAACAAATTCTTCTTTAATAAATTCTTATAAATGTAATTGTTTTTGTATTGATCATCCTATTAATTAACAGTCTTAAGGGTTTTCAGTTGTCCACCAAAATATTCGTAGTTTAGAGCTAATTTTAATACTTTTTTCTCTCACCTCACACCTTTGGATCATTTACCAGATTTAATTTTCTTGTCTGAGATTTGGATATTTGAAGAAGAGATGTCGGAATTTGATATAATTCCTAATTTTAAATTTGATGAAAGTTATGCAGCTGGTGGTGTCGCGGTTTTTTACAGAAACAATATTAAAGAATGTTTAATTGAGAAATATAGATTGGAAAGCGCGGATGTAATTAGTGTTAGTTGCGTAGTTTCTGGTGTCCATTTCTGTTTTATCTGTATTTACCGACCTCATGAGTGTACAGTAAAGTCCTTTCTAGATGAACTTTCAAGATTTTTGGACCGACAAAAATGTAAAAACATAATATTATTAGGCGATTTTAATGTCAATATACTTTCTGGTTCTCTGGACGCTGATAGTTTTTTGTCTTTATTGTCTTCATTTGGTTTTAAATCACTCATTAATGAACCTACACGTCTTTGTTCTTGTTTAGACCATATCTTCATTAGACTACATAGAAATAGACGAGTTGATTATAATACAATGACTTATGACCTGAGGCCAATTAGAAGTTAAAGAATACAAGATAATTGATTTTGTCTCCTTAAGAACACTATTAAATTTAGAATTTTGGGAAGATGTTATTGATCCTTCTAGTGCTTTTGATTTGTTTCTTACTAAGCTAAAATATTATATATCGCTATGTTGCCAGAAGAAAAATGCAAGAAATGACAAATTTAAGCGTTTAAAAAACTGGATGTCTACATAATTATTGAGGAAGATAAAAAAGAAAAAACATCTCTGTAAGCTTATAAAGAAACACCCCAACCATGCTAGACTAAAGAAATACTATGAAAAGATATGCCGTGAAGTCAAATCGGAAATACTGGCAATGGGTACTACATATGTCAATCAATTAGCTAAAAATGTTGGAAATTCCAAAAGAAAATGGCAGGCTGTTAATGAAATTCTTAACAAAAATAAATCTTCTAACTACATTGTTTTAAACAATGGTAGTTCTATTATTTCTGAGCCTTTAGAAGTTGCTAATTTATTTAACAACTTCTTTTTAAACATGGTTAATCAACATGACATATTAAATAACAATTCTACGTGTTATAGTGATAATAACTTACTTGAGTCCAACCCTCAAACGTAAAGTTTTTTTTTCAATGTGAACTCATCTATTGAAATTCAAAAAATTATAATGTCACTCAAAATGTCTTCTTCTTCTTCGTTTGATAATATCTCGAGTAAACTATTAAAAAACATTTCGTTCCAAATTTCCGATGTTCTTTGTTATATTTTCAATACTTGTGTACGAAATGGTATTTTTCCAAATTCTTTAAAAACACAGTAGTAAGACCTGTACACAAAAAGGGTGATAACTGGGTATTAAATAACTTTCGTCCCATATCTCTTTTATCAGTTTTTTCAAAAGTTTTTGAGAAAGGGATAAAATGTAGAATGCTTTCCTTTTTAGAGAGGACCCATTTCTTTAACAACTACCAATTTGGCTTTAGAAGTGGCAGTTCTACTGAAAGTTAAATTAAAACTCATAGGGGAACTATACGATAGTTTGAATACCTCTCAAATCCCTGCTAGCCTTTTTATAGATATAACAAAGACATTTGATATGGTAAATCATACGTTACTTTTAAACAAACTATTTGATGCGGGTTTCAGGGATTTTGTTCATAAGTGGTTCACATCGTATATAATGAATCGACAGTAGTAAAAATAAAAAATGTCTTCAGCTCGGTAGGTTCATCAAATATCGGGGTCCCGCAGGGCTCTGTTTTGGGCTCGATTTTGTTTCTAATATATGTATGTTAATTCGCTGTTTATTCAACCTTTTAAGGGCAAGGTCACTGCATTTGCCGGCGATATAGCCCTTTCATATTCCAATACGAATTATCTGAATTTTCTATCTGATGTAAATGTTGATCTTGAAATAATGAGACGATGGTTTAGGCAACATTAGCTTATATAAAACGAAATTCATGATATTTAATATCAGAGGCTTAGTTTGCAAAGATTTGCCCATTTATTACCACTCACCTAGTTGCCAACGATTCTATATACCTCTTACATTTACACATGAGACAATAACATTTAATGAAAGAGTAAACTGCAGTGATGGTTGTTTTCAAATTGAATGTGTCGAATGTTGAGTTTTAAATATCTAGGCATTATTTTGGACCCCAAACTCTCTTGGTCACATCACACAAGTTATCTTAAACAGTATCTGAATAAGATTGTTAGGTAGTTGTATCATCTTAACCTCTACTGCAATCTACAGATCTTAAAGATAGTTTACAATGGACTATTCAAAACAAAAATGAAGTATGGTATTATTTGTTGGGGTGGCACATATTATAATAAGATTGAGCCCTTATTAATTAAACAAAAGCATGCGAAAAGGATTATGGCTAAAGTAAATCGCAGGACACCAAGTTCTGAACTCTTTAAGAGTCTTGGAATTCTTCCTTTAAGGCACCTATACTGTTACAAAGTTTTAAAGATATTTTTTGTAAATTCCGGTTACTTTCATATAAGGCTTCATGGAAGATATAACTTACGCGCCAATACCAGAAACTTTGTCACTGTTCCGATTATTAACAAAACCCACTTCGCACATTTTATTTATGCTACCGCGCCTCGACTATTCAATCCTTTACCTGAAAACCTAAGGTGTGATAAGAAAAAAGAAATCAGTATTTTTGATCAATGTTAAAAAATGGCTCTTTTCATTTGATCATTCAATTGACTTGTTATTTAATCCGTTGTCTTAATTTAGTTATTATTATTATTATTAAGATTCTTTGCTACTACTTTTGTTTACATCATTCATTCCCCATCAATGGTCTATATTTATTATGTGAAATTGAACTTGATAGGTACTTTCGTCACTTGGCTTTGACAATAGATTGTACAAAGCAATTCCTTATAAAAATCATGTAAATTCATCAGTCTGTAATTTATTGTAAACTGTAACATATAAAGGAATAAAGAAATTATTATTATTTGGGTTATTATTGTTGGGTTTCTGCCGGTTTGGGAATGTCTATTATTTTAGACACTTTCCAGACTCTGAGTTAATAATTTAGTCGGAATATAGCATTCAAGATTTGTCTGATGCCTTTATCAGCTAGTTACTTTAGTAGCTTTCCAGTGATCATGTCATATCTGATGGTTTTTCCTGGTTGAGTATGCCTATAAAGTAGCGTTTTATTTCGTTCGTAGTTATTTTTTTGAAATTATGTTAATTGGAATAGCTATAGGTGAGGTTAAAAAGTTTTATTTTTCGTTTGTGTTTGAGAATGTGCTTTTGAAGTAGTCACCCAAGGGTATCTGGTAAGTGTTTCCGTTCTTCAGTCTTTTAGTTATGCTCGATAGCGAGCATAACTTCTTTCTTGTGTTGCAGAGCCGTTCCTTAGATATTTAAGCGAGCAGTGTAATGAAGAGATAGTAAGTGGTCCCTGTGTGTCTTGGATTTGAATAGCTGTCGCTTGTTTTTGTATCCTTTAATTTCATGGCATCGACCCTCTTGTGTGATTATAATTGCAGAACCACCGTCAGTTCATCCGCTGTAGGATTTGTGTAGAAAATGTTGTATATGGGAATATTTAGAAAGCTTTGTTTGTTAAGTGTGACTCTGTACATGTTGGATCACATGACCATATGACCAATTTAAATATATGTTGCTGTTTTGTTGAGTTTAGTCATTAGTAAGGTTAGAATATGCATTATATTAGAGATTTGTGTTATTATTTCATTATTTGCCTGATTTCGGATGAGATGTCTGAAGAATTTGTTAAGTTTTCTTGTTTATTGTTTGGAGTCGAAGAATTGTTGGGCGCGTCATTGACAGGGAGATATATATGTATATAATATATATATATCATTTATTTTCTTAGCTTATATTTTCATTTATTTTATATATTAAATTTTTTTTTTCATGAGGCCAAAATGTACAGTTTGAACTGTTCTGTCTATTTAGAGGGTCAGTATGGGAATTTATTAGTTAGTTAAGATATTTAAGCTACGTTCAGGCAATTTTGTCTGGGGCGTCAGATAGTTATAAGAAATGGATGACAAATATGATATTCGACAGTGGCGAACTTCTCTTATATTTCAGCGACCTGAAGATCATCTAGAGATCTTCCCTCGATATGAATAGACCATTAACCCTTTCATTAGCGAAGGCGTTGTTTCCCATGAAATCTTCATTGAATCTGGTAAAATTAAGGTTCTCGGACCACCAATGTTCGACATAATTTCAAAGAAAAAATTATTGAAATATTGTTATGTTCTTGTCTGGCTGAATACAATTATTCAACTTATACACTCCCTGAAAGCAGCTTCTCCTGGCACCTCTTTCTTCTGAGCATTCTCGATTACGTTAACTGTCTCCAGAGGCCGAATATATACCGAAATACTATTGTTGTCTGGATCGCAAAGCATGTACTTTTCTTAGGAAGACGAAGAAGTTCATTTGTGTATAAACGAGAACGCGCTTAGTTGTGATGCCTTTTGTATTCCATACTGTGCTGAATGCATTTTTTTAAGTAGTTCAAAATTAAATCATATATTAAATATCTTATCTATATACCGGGAGATAGTTGGATTTTACTTTTTTTACATGTTTTTATAAAATGGTCTCGCCACCGTAGTTTAAAGTGTTTCTAAGATGTTTGAACTTTCAAACGAACAATTCATAAAGTGCACCTGTATCACATTTATTAAATATGTTTCCCAGTTTGACCCAGAGATAAGTGCATCGACTTTGCTTGTGCACCTATAAGATTGGTGTTATATGACCGATTCGTACTTCCTGTGCATCACTCTAAATCACAAATGAATTTATATCATTGTCTATTTTGGTACTGGGTGTTGTATACTTAATTCCTCGCCTGTCTTCCTTTGAATTCAGTAATGACAAGAGGTAACCCAAGTAACCCACTTCTAAATATGTTTGCACATAACTTAGGAGTCACGGCAGCATGTGCTGATCTTTGCATTTCCTATTTCTTAACCAAATCTCAGAGGCAGCAAAAAACAATAGCAATTTGGTGATTCGCTTGCATAGTTTGGCTAAGGTTAGCTCTTGGTTACAATTTCTTCCTCTTATATTGGCGATGACGACATTTTATTGCCAGGTTGTCTAGGTTGTCTTTTCGTTGAGATATCAATTATTGCATTTTGATTTGTTCCACAATGTCGGGGTAAGTATTGTGAGTGGCAGATATATGTATATACGTAGTGTGGTTATCAGACTTCCTTAGAAAACAGAACATAATTTGATTTTTACCTTAATAAAGTAAGTGCAAGTCTCAACCTATATTATGTTGAGTTTCAGTTTGTTCAAATTGGTACTTTAGTATCATATGACATGTATATGTAAGTATATTAAGGCAAGGCTAAGTTTCACACTCTTCATTATAACAACATGAACGAATAAATAACGATAAAAATACAAAACAGAGTATATGAATACATGCGTGGGGTCATTATAGATTTAAACGAAAGAGAATAGCTAAACTAATACACGAAACAAGTCTATGATGTTTTCATAATCTAAATGTAAAAGCCATGATTTCACTTTTTTGGGGAATATGGATTCGTTTTGAATACACCTTATATACAAGGGTAGTTTATTAAAGAGCCTTGGGGCAACAGTCGCATACAATTGTGAAACGATTTGCAAATGGTAATGGGGTACTTTTGCGAGATGTTGTTCATTTGCTCTAAGTTGGTAACTAGAGGAGCTCCTACTTAGCAAATAGCCTGATCTTGCGAAAAAAGATTTTAGAACCTTATAACAATATAAGTGTTTTATTGGTAGAATTTTCAGTCCCCGAAAAAGGACTAAGCTAGGTGACCAACGATTGTTGTTGCAAATAAGACGAATAACATGTTTTTGAGATACCAGAAGAGGAGTTATTTTGTTATAGTGACTACCACCCCACGAAGCTATGCCATATTTTAGTTTAGAATGTACTAGGCCGTAATAAATACATTTAAGAAGTTTCAACGAACAAAAATATTTTAAAAAGTAAAATTGCCGTGGCAGCCGTGAGATAATTCTTAAGTGCATTCGAATGGGCAGACCAACTCATCTTCCAGTCAAGTAGACAGGTACTTGAAGTCATATACATTTTCAACATGAAAGAATTTGTCAGAGCGTTTTGAACGTTGCTCAAAAAATGTCTGTGAGAGAACTTCTGATCTGCAAATAATAGCACTGTGCTTAAATCTTTCGCAGCTAGCACCATGAAAATAGAAAGATCCATAGTCTAATTCCTTGCTCACATGACTAAAAAACATAATTCTAGTCTTGTCGCTTATGACTAATTTATGCATTTTAGACCAGTGACTAAGAACTTCGAGATTCATTTCTATTTTTGGGTAGGTTTTGGCTGTCAATACCTTTCCCAGTTTGACCTCGTTCTCTTTCTCAACACATTTATTGAGTACAGTCAGATGCGGGGCTTGGAGCAATACGAGGCAATCATTAATATTTGTTTTTGTTTTCATTTATTTTACTTATTTTAACTTACTTTCCTGCCATTATTACATTTTCAGCGTTCCTCTTAAGTAATTCCTCACTATCTCCTAGAAGTTTCAGTCATTCAGCGTAAACTAGAGAGGATGTAATTTCATTAAGAGTTATTCCTCATCAATTTTTACCAGAAGGGATCTCATTACGTATTCCGGCGCCAAATTGAAAAAAAGTTGAGACAATTCGTCTTCTTGTATTAATCCTTCGCGTATCTCGAATGTGTCAGTTAAGGCGTTTTGTACTTCACCTCGTCTTTTGTTTCCCTTCAGACATATTTGCATCAGAAAGGTCAACTCGAGGCCCAACTTAATTAAGCGCCCCTCCCTCACCACTTCGACTGAAAAGCTGCAGGTCTAAGCAAGGAAAGGGGCGCCATCATCACCACCATCGACGTCCGAAGCAGCCGAACAACAACAACAACAGCAACAAGCAAGGAAAGTGATCCCCGTAGAAGCAGAGGTCGAATACCTATCCGATGGTCGAGAAGGCCGCTACACGGGGGACAACAACCCCTTCGCGGCCCTCTTAAGTTCGGCTACGGAGGATGAACGTAGTGTACTGGAGGAGCAAGAACGCTTCGTGCTGCAGGCCGTAGTAGACAAAATTAAGGCGATGCAGAAGCTGAGAGAGGAGGCAACTTTGAAGGTAAATTTGAGGTAATTTTGAATTTAAATGTTTGGGCCAGAAACGCTATGCTATTCAGTGCAAGACACTGGAGCAGCATAAGCGTACTAAAAGCCTACTGAAGGAGTCAACGACTGAGTTTTTCTCCTCCACTCCAAAGGCGTGGAATCTATCACAGATCTCGAAGGAAATGCTCTCAGAGCTCAAAGAGTTCGAAAGTGACGACCTCAAATTCGTGGCGGTTAAGCCATTTTCCCCGGTGAGCTCCCGACGGGAGAAGCGAGTTATTCCCTTCTTCGTGGTACAGCTCACACCCAACAGCAAGCTGGAGAGGTTAAGGTCCATTACTTCCTTGGCTTCCCAGCGTGTAACATGGGAAATATTTAAAAGGCAAGGAAACATTTTGCAATGTATCCGCTGCCAAAGATTCGGGCACGTCGCGTCGAACTGCGAAATGCAGCCTCGATGCGTTAAGTGTGCAAAGAATCACAAGAACGAGGAATGCGACATTGGGAAAGACAAGGTGGCGGACAGAGAGCAGCTCGAGTGTGTCTTGTGTCGGAACCGAGGACACCCTGCAAACTATCGGGGATGTCCTAAGTTCCAAGACATCAGGAAAGAAAACCTTGCCCGTAAGCAGAAGGTCGAGGAGAAGCGTCCCTCGGGTGGCTTCCAAACAGCAGCCGTCACATCCCAGTTGACCTACGCCCAAATGGCGGCAGGTTCGGGAAAGACGGTACAAAAGCCCGTGGCTGTTCCTAAAGCCCCATTGCCTGTCTCTAAGGCACCGGGGGCCGAGGTGGATGTCTGTTCGATCTTGCTCGCAATCCAAGGGCATATTGGGCAGCTCCAAAAACAGATCCTGGAAACGGCGACCCAAGTAGATAGTATCTGCTCGCTTCTGCTGGGCCTAGCGCACCTAAGGTCATGATGGGTACGCTAGTAGAGAGGCCCTTGAGATCCTGTCGGTGAATGTAAATTCACTGATAAGGATCGAGCGACGAGCCGTACTTTTTAACCTGTTGCAGGACGAAAGCCCCGATTGGTTAGCGAAACAAAGCTAAACCAGAAGCACAAAATCCGGCACAGTTCGTATAAAATAATTAGAAGAGACCGACCCAACGCTACTCAAAGCGGGGGAGTTGCGATCTTCATTAAAAATAATCCTAAACATAAGGTCATATATAGCAGTGAAGTGCGGAGGTTCCAGGTGCTGGAGGCCTGTATTGTGTGCATTCCTCTCCGAAATGGAAAGAGAATGTACATTGTATCAGCCTATGCACCTGAAGCACCTCAACCCAATATTTTTATCGCAGAACTCGAGACACTCTTTCGATCTCTGCGCTTGAACTCGGTAGAAAACTTCTACATTCTGCCCGCCGATTTAAATGCCAAACATAGTGATTGGGGAAATAACATTCCCAACACTAGGGGGAGCCTACTAAGTCATTGGCGGGTTCTTCACAACACTGAATATAGGGTCAAGTTGCTTGCAACGGACAGTCCGTCGTATCCTAGGAGCGGCTCCTATCTGGATCTAATGCTGATAGACTCTCGATTGAGACTGGCAGACACGAACGAATGGTCTATTCACTGTCTACGGACCATTGTATACGACAGTGACCATTGCGGACTATGTGCCGTGAACATAGTACCTGACGAGTTCGCGGAAATGGCAGAGTACGTCCACACGCACCCCTACGATTACAGTAGGGTGCGCTGGCCACTCTTCGCCAATTCCCTGACGAGAGCTCTCACTTCGAGCGCCTCCTTCCCACCGACTAATAGGAACCTGTCAAACCACGAGATTGACAGGTACCTCAAAGAAATAGACGATATCATTAAACAGACCATGAACAGTACGATACCATAAAACGTATACCGAAACGCGACAATCGACGCACTGCACAGACAAAAAAGTAGACTCCTGACAAGACTCAAACTCTTGTACAGGCGGTTTACCGACAGACAAAACTCGGAGGTCAGGACACTGAAGTCAATGATTAAAAATCTCCAACAATTGATCAGAGAAAATTACAGAATATCTGTAAGTTTGCATTGGAACAACAGAATTCGTGCTGTAAAATCCAACAGCGCGAGTATGTTCCAGCAAATAAATAAAATATTTCGGAGAAACAATCAGAATGACATTCAGGATCTGAAACTTCCGAGAGCGTCAGACAATGAACGTTTGCTACGGACAGTTAGCATCGATCCAGACAGCGCCATCATGGATGACGACTTTTTCATGATTGGGGATCCTCAGGAGAAGGTGGCGACAGTGGGAGCTGTTTTCCAGGAAGTGTACAAGGTAAATGATAGTATTCGCCCGAACCATGACCTGGAGAACAGAGCCCTGCTTCATCACTTCTACCTTAGAAATGATTTCGATCATTGGCGATCTGAGAATCTTGGTTTTACCAGGTTCAATGCAGATTTCATGGCAAGCAATGCCATCGCCAGTGAGGGGGCTAACACCCTGTTCATTTCGACGGAAGACCTCCAGATGATCTTCCAGTCGTTGAAAAGGAAAAAATCCGCGGGTATCGACGGTTGTCCAATGTTGTGCTTAGGCACCTTCCACCAGTGGCTGTAGAGAGGCACACTATCCTGTTCAACAATGCACTGAATAATGCATATTATCCAGTGCATTGGAAGACAGCGGTGGTGCAACCAATCCCCAAGAAGGGTAAAGATACCTTTAACCCGGCAAATCTCCGGTCGATAAGTCTCCTTCCGAGTATCAGCAAGGTCTTCGAGAAGGTGATCCATAGGGCCCTGTCTAAATGGGTTGAGGACAATAAAATCATCCCGGATAACCAATTCGGTTTCAGAGCGGGGCATGACACTATTCATGCCGCGGAGAAGCTTGTGTCGGATATCCAATGGAATAAATGCCAGAACCAATGCACGGGTGCCTGTCTGATTGACTTGGAAAAAGCCTTCGACACCGTACGGTTAGAAGGTCTTTATTACAAGCTCAGTCGGCTGGGCATAAGTAAACCACTGCTATATATGATTTTTGACATGTTAACCGGTAGAAAGTTCGTTGTGAAAATTGCCAATGTAACTTCTACCCAAATATTTGAAATCAAAAACGGACTGCAAGAGGGTACGGTAAATTCGCCGATCCTTTTCAGCATTTACCTGAGTGATCTACTTGTTTCTCTACACCACTCAATAGCGTACGCAGATGACCTAATCGCGTACAGATCAGGTCCAACGATCGACGTCATTGTTACTCTTCTGCAGCGTGACTTCGAAAAAATTCAGCAGTATTGTGATGACTGGAAGTTGAAAATCAACTTCCAGAAATCAGAATCTATATTGTTCAGAACGCCTTTGTTAGGGCCTCTCGGGACACTAGAAAAAATTGGCGCAGGTTCTCTATCTTTGGGCCGGATGGGCGTCCACTGGCGAGACAAAGTGTAGTCAGATACCTTGGGATCGTGCTGGATCAGTATCTATATTTTGACAAACATGTAGATGCTGCTCTGGCGAGGGCCCGAGGCGCTTTCGCTCTGACAAGATGGCTGTTTCATAGCAGCCAACTTGATTCCAGGGTGAAGGTAATCTGCTACATGGCCTTAACCAGGTCCATGGTTGTCTGGTTCAATGTGAGAGCCAGCTTAATGGAAAGGATTCGGATGTTTGAGAGACAATGTCTTAGGACTTGTCTCGGGCTACATAGGACTCCTGAATCTGAGTACGCGAAATTTTACCCGAACGAGGTCCTATACAATAGGGCCAGGATTGTACGGATAGATACTTTTCTGATCAAACTGATTCGAAGCCACGTTGCAAGAGCAATGACTTCGGTCAATAGCCTGATCTTCGGGGCTTACTACCCCAATGATCTATATCATGAGAGAGTGCGCCTTAACCGACTTGTCCCGCCAGAAGCATTCCTCTATCTAGATAGATGTGGGCTGATCCAGGACGGTATGATCCATTGGGGGTACCGCTAATCTTCTACGTGGGTCGCAATTCCGTGGAGCGGCGATTCCTCTACGGACCCGATATCGCACTCCGTGAGCCCGAGCTCCTCAGGTTCTGTAGATCGGTCTCACGCCGGGATCGAGGAGACGTAGTCCGCCAGCATCAACGCTTTTGGTGGCTGGAGAGAACTCCGTCAACGGACGCCTTGATAGGAGCAGCCTCTTCAAGGCAAGGCCTGCCCAACACCAATGGCAGGCTTACATAGGCGAAGGTAGGTTAGGGTAGGCTAGGGCAAAAACGACAAAAAAAAAATCACAAAAAAAGAATAAAACTTAAAACAAAAAATAAATAAAAATAAAAATATAAATATGTGAACAAAAGAAGATATATATATAAAATATATATAATGTATATATTTGTGTATATATATTTCAGTTAAGTTAGAATAAGATAGGTTTAGTTAGGTTTAATTAGTTTAAGGTAGGTTTAAGTTTTATATAAAATATTTAAAAAAAAAATGATCATATGCTAAGTTTTTTAATAAAAAAAACCCTTTTCTTAGCTTAAGTTTGTTATAATAATGTTATAATAATGTTAAATTCATGTAGACGTCGAAAGACATATGTTTCAATTGTTCTGTTTGTTTTAGAGTGTCCGCCTAGGGCCAGTAAGATAGTTACACTTGTTAAGATAGTTAAGCTAGTCTTAAGCATTTTTGACTAGGGTAAGATAGATACATATATGTAAGTTAATATGAAATAAAAATGAATTGAATTGAATTGAATTGATTGGAATGATGACAAGTTCTGATTCTCTGTTAATTTCTCTTCTTCACCTTTTTTAATTTCTTTGGTATTGGATCTATTCCTGCGGCCTTATTCTAAGTAGATGGATTGCTCCTTTAACTTCTGGTAAGGTATGGTTGGCAATTCTGTCTGAATTTTTACTGTGTGAAACATCGTTTTTTAATGCTGCTTGCTCTCCAATTATATTAGGCAGCTTATCAAAATGTCGTTCACTGGGCTTCACTCTCTCATTGTTCGAAACGAATCGTTTGTCCGGATGTTTATTTCATATTTTCCTATTTTCGCACTTAGTCCTTCAATCTATGAAGGGGTACGTGGTAGTTGGCAGTGGTAGTAGAAACATTTTTCATGTACTATACTTGATTGGTAAATAAATATTTACTTGTGGCGATGATGCTGATGTTGTGTGCCGGTGCATATGGCTTCGACAATGATGCGTTTAGATTGAAAACGTTAGCTGATATTGTAGTTGAGACGGCTACTAAGAGGGTAATTGCGTCAGTTGAAGCAGAGAGATAGTTAAGGCAGTAGCCGCGCCTAATATGTTGATCATTGCGTTTCTTATTTCTTAGCATATTCTCTTTGGCAACAAAGGACAATAGCTTGCAATTTGCTTACTTAATTTGTTTAACCTTTAACTGGTGAGGTGAAGTTTAAAATCATAACTGGTGAGATGGGAATTATTTCCTTTGTTTAATACGTCCTCAATTTTCTAAAGGTCATTCATCTTTTAAAACGTGTTCTTGCAACCTAATACCATAAGGAAATGAAGAAATTAAAATAAAATAAAATTAAAAATAAATAAATAATTGACGCTAAGAAATTAACTTTATAATTCATCTTTTCATACAATTTATTAAGTAACAATGGCAAAAACATGAATTAAGAAAGATTAAAGTAATTTTGTGTCAACTTAAGATACCAAAGAAACAGGAAATTATTTATAAAATAGATCATAATTATATTTTATAAAATATGCACGACGATGTCTCAACACTAAATTTTTGCGGAAGGCAAATTAACATTCTCCACAATCATTTTCCTTTTTTTATAAATAGGCGTTAAAATTACAAAACTTGAATCAAAAAGAAAAAGCTTACAATATTAAAGAAATGGATATGTAAAGAAAAGCAAATGATAAATGCACCATATTTATAAAAACAAAACACTTGATGCCTACACACAATTTTTGCATATGGCAAACGAACATTCTCCACAAACATTTTGGTTGCACTTACACGAACTTCTTCGAACGTCTTCCTGTCTCTGTTTCTGGGACAAATGTAACATTTCTTCTTCATCAGTGGGCTCCCTTGTGGACCAGGACCACTTACTTTCGGGCTTATACCTAATATTCCTTTAACTTTTAGACGAAGCTCCCGGGGAAGACTGAGATTTGCTGCTCTTCTTTCCAAATGTGTCTTTATCAAAGAAGAGCCGATTTTTTAAATAAAACAAAAACCATTCATTTCAATCCGTTCTCGACTGTCAGTGTATAAGACATCGGCATTATTTGCGCTTATATCTAATAAAGCAGAAAATATTTCCAAAGTACACCGGCGTGTTCTCCTATTGCAAGAATATATTGCGCATTTTTTATCTAGGTTATCAACTCCACCTTTAAAGGAATTATAATCGATTATCATATCGGGTTTACCAGAAACTTCGTCACACTTATCATCGTGATGGCAGGAACGTAGGAGGATCACAGCCTTATTATTCTTTGGAACTCGTGTGTGGAGCTTGAAGTGGCTGCCATCTGAATTTGTCCCTCCGTACAAATAAGCATTGAAGAGGTACGAGTTATGAGCATCAGTTAGGCATCACACTTTCAAGCCATACTTTGCCGGCTTATTAGGCATGTAAACTTCATCCACGCACGTGTTTTGGCTAATGCAGTACATCCGCTGGGAATTAGAAATATATTCAGCCCATACTTGGTTTGTAGCTGCATTTGGATCCTGTAGTTTTCGTTCTTCTCGAGTATTTCGATCATCAAATCTAATGCCCACCGTCAATATAAAAAAATCTTTTCATTGACATAGTGCATCGAAAAATGTCTCGTCCGTGTCCATCATTAGCAAAAAGGGAACTCATGCTTTCTCTACCTGATTTTGATATGCTAGAAAGCAAAAGTAGACCGAAATAAGCTCTCATCTCAACAAAGTCTACATTGCGTAAGTCAGTACGGTTTGGTTCTATATTGTAATGAGAACATACCATTAGTCCCCACATTCTATGTTGTTAATCTTTTTACTAATTTACTAATCTATATTATTCTATGTTTATCTTGTTTTGACACTTGTGTGACAGATATGTACTTACATACATATATGGATGTAATGACCATTGTAAAGTGAGGATAAAAGAAATAAAGAAAGTATATTACATGGTGTCAGAAGTGGGTTCATAAAAAAAAAAAAAAAAAATGTCGAACGATCGATTGCCACCAGAACTGGACTGCGGATATTTGGCACGTAAGTGGCCAATTTGGAAGCGGAACTTTCTCATGTACATGATCGCTAATAACAAGATGAGTGATCCCAAAAAATTTCAACTTTTTTGTGGTTATTGGGCGCTCGTGCTTCAGACATCTATAATACTTTGTTTCCAGATGAAACAATGTTTGATTCTGCGAACCTGAGCGCAGAAAACAACGATGGACAACGGGAGCAAAAAGAACATTTTCCCGGCGAAATAGCGGATAATGCAAACACGCAACAACGAAAGACACTGGAAGTTGTCTTAAAAGCTTTCGACGATTATTGTATACCAAGGAAAAATATCGCCATGGAATCATTCAAATTTAATAATATTATACAAAAGGAAAAGCAAAAGTTCTCGGAATTTGAAACTGAGTTAAGAACGCAAGTAAGATACTGCGATTTTAAGTGCAAATGTGTTGAAAGCTACGAAGATCGAATGCTCCGCGATCGAATTATACTTGGAGTATTCGAAAAAAAACTTCAATTAAATTTGCTGGACGGACGGGATGAACCATTGAAGATAGTGATTGAAACTTGTAAAACCTATGAAGCTGCAAATGTTAACAAAAACATTTTGGATAGTCGTGCACCAGTCGTAGTAAACTCAGTTTCGGAGGAACAACAACAAATAGAAGACACGGGAGTAAATTCGCTTAATCGGGCCTGTTTTAACAGTGGTCAGGGTTTTAATTTTGGACACCTTAACAAATGCAAAGCAAAAGAGGTTATCTGCAGTTTTTGCGGTAAAAAGAGTCACTTTAACCGATGCTGCCGATCACATGGGAAGAATCAATACGGAGGAGACCATCAACAAAAAGAAAGCAATTGGGAAGTCGCCAACCAACTGGGAATCAACAAAATACGTCCACACAGCACACGGGTATTTTAGATTTGAAAAAAAAACAGGTACTGTAACACAAGGTATTATTTATAGTCATAATTTAGAAAATAAAAATATTACTTATAGCATAAAATCAAATAACGGATTAAGTAACATTAAGTGGATCAAGCAATACCGGATAAATGGGAAAATTATTGAATTCAAAATAGATACCGGATCTGATGTCTATTGTATACCAATCGATTTTATCAAGAAAGTTAATATTGAAATTAAAAATTATATTCATAATTTTCCTGTTTACGATTATAATCGAAATAAAAAATTAAGATATTTGGAAAAATGGAATTGAATTGTTATGATTTAATTCTGAACATTCCGCTAAATTTCTAGTAGTTGATAATTATCTTGAACCATTACTTGGTTTAGTAACATGCATTGAATTTGGATTGATCAAGGCTCTGGCTTCATTCCAGGATGTAAGTTCCAAACTAAATTACCTAAATAGAAAGAAGGGTTTGTAGCACAATTTCATGATCTTTTTGATGGCTTAGGCACTCCCGGCACTTGTGCAGTACAATTGAAAGGGCCAGAAAAAATAACATTAAATTTAATCAATACAAAATGAATGAAGTGAAATTCATGGGTCATAAAATATCGGAGGGAAAATTAAATCGGTCATATTAAATCGGATAACAAACATATTAAAACCATTTTGGAAATGAAAAGGCCAGAAAATAAAAAAGATATAATGAGATTTCTTGGATTGACTAAGTTCTTAGCTAGAACTATCCCAAAGTTATCTAAAATCACATCAGAACTAAGAGGGTTAACTAGAAACAATGTTGGATGGAATTGGAATGAAAAACCTGAATTGGAATTAAAAAACATAGTTAATCCAGGCCATCCAGGCCCGTATTAACAATTTTTGATCCAAATAAGGATATATGGTAGTGGTCCAAACAGATGCATTAAAATGTTGGATTGGGTTGTGTATTATTGCAGGATGGTCAGCCGATTGCATATGCATCTAGAACTTTAAGCAGTACTGAACAAAAATGGGCTCAAATGGAAAAAGAATTGCTGGCCATAGTTTTCGCATGCGATCGTTTTCACTTCTATTTATATGGACGTGAATTTGTAGCTCAAAGCGATCACAAACCATTAGAGGCATTGGTAAAACGTGACATTGATGATGTCACACCAAGATTACAAATAATGTTTATGTTTTTACTCAAATATTCAAAAATGAAAATAACCTATTCTCCGGGAAAAAATATGCTGGTAGCTGATTGCTTATCAAGGGCGCAGTTACCAGACGTTGAAGAGCTTAAAGGTTTGAGTGCAGTGATATATTCAGTTACAAAAAATGCATGTATTTCAAAGGAAAATTATGATGTCTACTGTAAAAAATACAAAATGACAAACAGTATAAGAAAATTTGTGAATATGTGTCAAACAAATGGCCCAAATATTCGCAGCTTGACGAATTAGGAAAAAGTTTCCACAAGTTTAAGTCGGAATTACATTACGAAGATGACTTACTATTCAAACATTTTAAATTAGTAATACCTTCAGATTTACAAGAAGCAACGTGCAATTGTTAACATGAACCTCATTTGGGAATAGAAAAAACTCTAGCAAGAGCTAGAATGCATTATTTTTGGCCCAATATGACCAAACAAATTAGGGAACTTATAGAAGTATGCCCAATTTGCGAAAAATTCAGAAGAAATAATCAAAAGAGCCATTAGTTCAAGAAAGCACACCCAATTATCCGTTTCATAAAATATCGATGGATTTGTTTGAATATGCTGGTCGTAATTACATATCAATAATTTATGCATATTCGGGATTTCTAATAGCAGAAGCGTTAACTAAAAAAACTACTAAAGAAATTATCTTTACCCTCAATAAAAATTTTGACAAATTTGGATACCCTACAATTGTTAAATGTGATAATCCATTTGGTTCAGCTGAATTTGAAAAATTCGTCTCTGATGCAAATATAAAGTTGAAATTTTCAAGTCCAAGATATCCACAGAGCAATGGACTTGCTGAAAAAGGAGTTGTTATTGCCAAAAATATTTTAAAACATTGTTATGAAGGTAATGAAATTGATAAATTTCAGTATAGAATCTTAGAATATAATGCTACTCCAGTAGCAAATATGAAATTAACTCCATCGGATTTATTTTTTGGGCGCTTGATCAAAACAAAATTACCAATAGCAGAAAACTTGCTTAAAAGAAACAACTTAACTGAGCAGATTGTTCAGAAAAAAATTGAAAAGAAAACAGAAATTCAAAAATATTATTATGATACTAGTGCAAGAGACTTGCAAAGCTTCAAATTGGAAATAAAGTTATCTTGAAACAAACGGGAAAGATTGTAAATTATAATCGGAATTGTTAATTGTAGGTCTTATATTAGTAAAGATGACTGTAGTAAATCCTTTCGGCGTAACAGAAGATTTATCGCCAAGACACAAAATAGCGGGTTTGATTCAGGTGAAGCTTTGTATGAGGATCACATTGAAAAAAATGTCATGTCGAATAGAAATAAGTTCGCAGGCATTAAAATTGTACTACCGGAATCATGTAATAATGAACTAGGTAATAAAAACAAAAATGTTAACACTAGTAACCAGGACCATAGCGCGATAACTGATGAACTATCTGATATTAATGTCTCTTCGGAATCAGAATTATTCTATGACGCTGATCATAATAATAGTTCACATGTCTCAAAGGATAACAGCGAATCAGATAAATCACCAATTCCGTATCGAACACGAAAAATTCACAATTTTTTGTAACATTGAATTGGGCATAAGAAGTTCCCAGAGTGCTAAAGGATTTATATCTCCTGGAGATAATGCTCTGGCTTCATTCCCCCAACCCCGGTAAATGGCTTTCAATATTAATATTACCTCTGTGCCTGGGTATTTGTTTACCCCAAATATATGGATTTCGGGTTTTCCCTTTCCCTCTCTAAACATCACGAGGCAGACTCTCATCATCCTCCCCATTAGACTCAGTATCAGTCACCTCACTCTATTTCGAAACAGATTCGTGATCACTCACAACAAAATCTGCATCTCCACATTCATTGTCACTGTGTTCCAAATCAGAAATAGGCAATTCATCTTCCAGTGACCTGTTGAGCTCCTCTAAAATTAATCTTTAAAATTCAGGATCATCATTTCGAAAGAATACTCGTTCGCGCGACATTTATACCGAAATATGAAATAAACACTAGTAGTGAGGTGGGGTCTATAGGACCCAAGACGTCTTTCCTGTTCAAATGCCCGAAAGAAACTGACTGGTAAAGTGAGCCACAGTGAGATCATGTCGAGACAGGAAAAGTCAGCAGGGGACAAGCTGTTGGCATGAAACTCAAAGAAATTTAAAGAGCTTCTGGGGTCTCCTAGATCCCACCTCACCAGTTAAAGGTTAATGTTAGCTCTACAGTATTTTGCTAGACTGTTGCAATTTTTCGCATTTTTATTTCGTATCACAATGTCACTGCAAGTATTGTAAGTGGCAGATATATGTTTGTTCGTGGAACGGTAAATGAGTTGTTGGCCTTACAAAGAAAATAGAACGCAATTTGATTTTTATTTTATAAAGTAAGTACAAGTTTCACTCTAGACTGTGTTAAGTTTAGGTTTGTCCCAAGTGCCACTTAAGTTTTGAGAGCGATTAACACGATTAACACGTGCAGTTGAGTAATTTAAGAAAAAAAATGTTTAAAATTTAATATCGCGATCAAATAAAAATGTTAACTAAAGAAGGCAAACAAAAGAAAGAATGAGCGTTGTTTTACGGTGATTCTTGCCCTTCGAATACAACAATAAAAAACTGGTCTTAGGTGTTACGTTGGGGAGAGAATCATTTAGATGACCCACCTGATGGAGGCCCTGTAACAATGATCCCAGAAAATATTCAATTTGTGGAAGTTATTATTCTAAATGATCGTAGACTAAGAAAATGCAGCATAGATTGGACCATCGTAAACAAGCGTCTTACACATGAAAAAAAATTGTGCAAAGTGGGTACCGCTGATTTTTAGTGCAGTTCAAAAGTCCTCAAAAATATTGTGAGGAATTTTTAGAGCCTTGCTGCGGCAAACAGGAAGTAGTTATTCCTTCGATTATGTAAACAAACCGAGTTAATTGAATGGGTACAATGCTGATGATGCGTTTGTGCTTTTGACTGATTGCCCAATGTATTGTGCGCTTGTGCCTTTGACCGATTGCACAATGCATTGGACTAAATATTCAAAATGCTGATGATGCGCTTGGGCCTTTGACCGATTGCACAATGCATTCGACTAAAAATTCAAAATAGCTGATCTATGGTTATGGGAATTTCGTAAGGCATGCACGTGATAGAGGGGACAGATTCCCTGGGACAAAATAATATAAAAGGAAAGCAAGGAACAGCAGTAAAAGCACGCGTTATATTTGAATAAATATTGACTGCGGCAACCTTCATTCCCTACATAAAAGAAGAGAGAGCACAAGTTATTCCTCAGCATTGTTGGGACTCAGCTCCAAGGCCCTGCCTTTGACCTGATAAGACACAAAGAACTGGCGACATGGAAAGATCTAGTAATTAAGCTGAAATCCCACTTCGGCGCAAAACCAGCTACTGGCAGCCAAGCAAAACACCAGAGAAACGATCAAAGATCTGCCACGTACGATAGTCCCAATGAAAAAACCGTCCAAGATTTCCAAGATTATACAGGAAAAACACAGACTTGCCTTACAAACATTTGAAGATGGAACTACGAATCCAAGTTTAAAATTGTTATAAAAAGCCCACAACGCTAATCGATTAAAAGACAATCGATCAATCTCTTCGCATAAGTTACAACAACCCCTTTTCCACATTTTCGACAAGAAACACCTCGACTCGACTGTCAGACCCGCAATAAAACAGGCCACACTTCGGCAACTTCTTATCGGAACACCAATTTGCCAAATTCCATTTCCCGTTCCGTTAAGCATGAAGAGCAGTGCAACCTGCAAACAATTCGATGCGGCTATTATATTAAACCCCATCACACGGAAAATGAGTGCCGGCTCAAGATGTCTCACTCAAGACAGAACCATCAGGTCATCCGGTACCCTAACAACCACCAACCTCACTTTCAAAACCGCAGTAACCAATATCCCGATTGCATAAATCGGAAAGTTAACCTTCATCATGTACAACAACGTCCCAATCCACTAAACAACAAAACGGGAAACGATCTCCGTCGGGAGGAGGAAAACGGCAGCACCCCCCGATTAACAATCCAAGCAGATGTACACCGCCGACTACATTCTCAATAAAAATTCCCCTCGTTCCTAATAATAATTTATCAATGATACGAGTCCGTTTCGAAGATGAAAAACAGGGATCTAATCATAGACACAGTGATCCTGAAATCAGGATCATGCGAAGGACCACCGATTCGCCTTTACTATATAGAGATGTGATAATATTCACAATAAGCGGCGAAAAGGTGACATGCTCCAACATGACCACCGAAACCCTGCTTTTCCAAATGGAAGGAGATTCAATTAAAATATCGCACCCCTTTTACATCTTGGACCACTAGGCCCAACAAAACTTCGACGACATAATTGGGAACGACTTTTTAATAAAATACAAATGCCACATTACCGCGAAAATTTGTAATATGTTCGCCAACCACTTTCAGTCTGTTCATTCTTGTCGTACTTCCACACCCATAGTCCCAAGGTATAACACAATGTCCCCCCAATTCCTAAATATCGGTAACTTAGAATGTTCAAACTCAGAGGTTCAAAATGCTCTTTCGTTATTAAAACTCGATATGAATCCTGGTATGGATGGCATCCCGCCAATTTTACTTCAAAAGTGCTCTGTCGCGTTTTCTGTACCTCTGTGTTTAATATTTAATTTGTCTCTCCAGACAGGAATTTTTTTGAAAGAATGGAAGAGTTCCTTTTTATATGGGGATCTGGATCTAGGCACGATATCACTAACTATCGTCCAATCTGTAAAATTTCAACCATTCCTAAGTTATTTGAAAAACTAGTTTGTAACAAACTTACACCTCTCTTAAAGAGATTTATCTCGCCGTCTCAGCATGGCTTCGTTGCAGGCAGATCGACTACTACCAACCTTTCAATTTTTTGTAATACCGCCCTGAATTACCTTGAGAACGGCCTACAATGTGACGTAATTTATACAGACTTTGCTAAAGCGTTTGATCGCGTTAACCACAGCACATTAATTTCAAAATTGACTAGCCTTGGATTTCACTCAAATTTGCTAAAGTGGATTCATTCTTACTTAACTGATCGTACCCAGTATGTTCGCATTAATGACACCCTCTCCTCACCAGTTTATGTTATCTCTGGAGTACCTCAAGGTAGTCACCTGGGTCCTCTGCTCTTCCTTTTATTTATTAATGACATTCCAGATCTGCTTTTAAGTTCCCAGTGTCTTATGTTTGCCGATGATTTGAAGGTATTCCGACCTATACGCTCAATTCAGGACTGTATCCTTTTACAAGAGGATCTTGAACGACTTTCCATATGGTGCCATAATAATGACCTTCATCTTAATGTCTCTAAATGTCAAAGTCTTTCTTTCCATCGAAACCTCTCTCCATTTCCCTTTACGTATGTTATCCATCATACCCCTTTGTCCATTATTTCCTTCAAAAAAGCTCTAGGAGTTATTTTTGACGCTAAACTTAGCTTTTGCAAGCACATTGAGTTTTTGGTTGCCAAAGGTAATCAGATGCTAGGTTTCATACTGCGTAATTCGAAAGACTTCGAAGATCCTCATACTCTTAAATGTCTATTTTTCACATTTGTTAGATCTCATCTCGAGTACTGCAGTATAGTATGGAGCCCACACTATGAAGTCCACTCTCTTACAATTGAAAAGATCCAAAAGTGTTTTACCAGAGTAGCTGTTCGTAGATTGCGATGGAATATTGAAATGCCTTCTTACGAAACAAGGTGCAAATTATTCGGTATCTTACCTCTTTTCAAACGGAGGCAATATTATTCAATTATGTTTATTCGGGATTTGATAGAAGGTCATATCGTTTGCCCATTTCTATTATCTTTAATTGGATTTTATGTTCCTGCGAGAGTTCTGAGAAATCGCTTTTCATTTTATGTACCTCATCATAGAGCTAATTATGGATTCAATGAACCTATTTCCAGATGTCTAAGGATAGCCAATAAATATAGCAATATACTAGAATTTCATCTTAGTAGGGATTCCTTTCGAAATAAATTGATTCTATTGTTAGGCTTTGGTGGTCACCTTTAATTATTTTTTTTTTTTTATTATGTAATCTAACGAGGACAGTAAATGTACTCATTTGGTTGATTGAAATAAATAAATAAATAAAATGAAAAAAATTAAAAATTTCTTAATTTCTTTCCCTTTGTACCAAATTCCACTGCTATTATTTCTGGGCTAGGAAAGGTATTCAACGAATATCCACCCCCTCAGAATATTAGAAGGCAACATAACCACTTAATCATATAAAGAAGTTAACCCCTTAGAAAAACGTAAAGAGGTCACACCTTCCGATGTACGGGTAGTGATGGAAAATATGATATTAGTGCTAAACCTAAGACCTAAGGCGCACCAGAAATCTAACAAAAGTACCCCGAACAAAGAAGGAGTAAAGCAATTTCCAGTAAGCTTCAAAATTTGACGGATAACCTAGGCGGGATGGTTCTTGTATCACCTGATGAAACCTTATTATAAAGCCCAGCCAAGCGTAAGATTCCTTAAACAAAGGCTTACTGGTAAATAAGACTGAGGTTACACAAAATCCGACAGACAACAATAACAAGGGAAAATAAATAAATCTTTCATTATTTTAAAACAATGGAGCCAACAAGTAGTCGAAATTCCATTTAACCAATTAACCCCCTCTAAAATAATAACAAAGAAGCAGCAAATAATTCCAGAGGTTTACCTAGGCAAGACATTAGCCAAAAGTAATAACGCAAAAATTAAGGTACTTCTAATGAACACATTAGAAACGGACCAAAGAATCAATGCTAACACAATCAATTTAGAGTGGGACGATCTTAATCATTTCAAGATAATCAGAGATGAAAAACAAAAAAAACTCACTAACAAACCGACTAAGCAAACTAGAGTCGATCCTTAAAATCTGTCGTGAATATAATGACCTGTTCCATATTGAAGAGAATCACCTGACATATACAGACTCAGTACGACACAAGGTAGTAACCCAAGAAGGTAAGCCGCCACGGCTCCCAGAAAGCCAAAACTAGGAAATCCATAAACAGATTAATGAAATGTTGGAAGACAGAATAGTACAACCAAGTTATAGTCCATCTAATTCACCCATACTTTTAGTCCCCAAGAAATCAGCCAAAGATGGATCAAAACGTTGGCGGTAGTCGTCGATTTCAGGAAACTAAATGAATTGACTCTTGGTGACGCCTATCCATTACCAAACATAACCGATATTTTAGACCAATTAGGAAATTCAAAATACGCTTGACCTAGCCAAAGGGTTCCATCAAATCCTAATGAATGAAGAGGATAAAAGTAAGACGGCATTCACTGCCCCGGTTGGATATTACGAATACAATAGTATGCCATTCGGACTTAAAAATGCTCCGGCTACATTCCAGAGGTTGATGAACAACGTATTAATGGGATGGGCTATTAAATGTTTTGTTTACGTTATCATCGTCATCTATGGATACGATTTGCACGATCACAATTCATTAAGGTTCTTAATCGCCTTCGAAAACACCATTTGAAATTGCAACCCGAGAAGTATCATTTCATCCGAAAGGAACTTACCTTTTTGGGTTGCGCCGTTCAGAAAACTAAAAGAACAAATTATAATACCCCCCATTCTCGCTTACCCTGACTTCAGCAAAGAATTCATTACCACAACGGATGCAAGCGGCATAGCATTAGGAGCAGTAATCTCCCAAGGTCCAATTGGAGAAGACAAACCAATTTCTTACGCCAGCCGCACCTTAAACGACGCCGAGGCACGGTACATGACTACTAAAAAGGAGTTGCCTGCCATTATTTAGCATTATTTAGGCCTTAACACAATTCCGGTCGTACGTTTTCGGAAGAAAATTTACTATATGCACTGACCATTCGAATTTATTATGGTTAATAGGACAAAAAATCCAACTTCAAGACTTTTACGCTGGCGTATCTTGATGGAGGAATATGAGTTTAAAATTGTGCACAAATCAGGCAAAAGCCGTAGCCGACACTCTTAGTCACGTACGATTGGCAGATGGAGAGGAGAGCAAGGTACTGGTAACCACCAGAAGTCAACAACAGGCTCTCAACATGGTAAGCGAAGTCTCTAACGTAGCAATAAACACGAATACCTAATCATCTTCAAGCTTGAATATTATCGAAAAAACGGATTCAATATTTTCATACAATAAGGCCCCATTCAAAATTAAACACTTTACCAATCCCTTTAAGAAATACCTCTGATCAACAAATCTTAACAAACTGTCTAGGAACATCCCTCAAATATTGCAAAGAAAAAGGGTTAAACTCATTAGCAATTTCTTTGCCACCTAGCGGAAACAACCAAGATGAAATAAAAACGACAATACGCAATAATTTCAAAAAAGATCATATGACCATATACATATACATACATCAATACACGAATAATACTAGGCAAACCAGAAGATATAGTACGAATACGGCACGAAAACCATGAGCCCGCTTTCGGCGAACACCAAGGAATAACACGCACCATAAAACGTACAAACCAACATACTCGTACTACTGGCCAACCATCGCACGGGATACGAGAGTACATCCGAAAATGCGAATCATGCAAGAAGAATAAGTCATCCAGAAATACGAGAATACCTTTAGAAATGACAATCGCGAGTAAGACACCTTTGGAGCGAATAGCTCTGGTCATTGTGGCTCCACTACCTGTCAGTTACGACAACAATAAGCACATATTAACTTTACAAGACGACCTAACAACATTTAACGAAATAACCAATGCAGAAGCCAACACAATACCTCGTATGCTAATAGAAAGAATAGTTTGTCGATTCGGTATTCCTGATTCAATATTAACAGATCAAGGTGCGAACTTCCTCAGCAACCTCTTCAAAGAAGTGTGTAAAATATTGAAAACGAAAAAGTTACAAACCGACCGACGGCGCACTTGAACGCAACCACAAGGCATTAGCAGAATATTTGAGACACTATGTTAACCAGAACCCGCTCACTTGGAACGCGTGGCTCCCCTATTCTATGTTCGTTTACAATACGACCCCGCACACTAACACGTCTTATACCCCACACGAACATGTGTATCTTATACCCCACACGAACTTTTGTATTTCATACAACTATGACAACTACGCAAGCGAACTTAAAACTCGATAACAGCATGGCTATAAAATTGCCCAAGAACAATTGTATAAAAGAAAAGACGAAGCTACACTACGACAAAAATAGCAACACAAAGGTTTTTAACGTAGGTGACAGAGTTCTGATGAAAAATCAGATAAGACGAAACAAATTTTCTACTTTATGGGAACAACTATACGAGGAATAACACAATCCAAATAAAATCAAGCAATCAATGTAGTCCACTAACCCCCTCTCGCCTTTACACTGTATACAACAAATTTTCCACAAGATAACTACAATTATATGTAAGCACTTTTCAGATCATGTTACGTACCCTGACACTTATTCTGCTCGTTTCAATGCTCGTCTCAGTCATCCACGGTGGTCTCTAGATAGAATCCATAGACCCCAGTCCAGGCTTATACTTTGAGGAAATAGGAAGCCCAGAACTTTATTACCATGAATAGAAACCCATCGTATACTACGACCTCGAGCTTCTTATAAAGGCCTTAGCTCACGCTACTGAGTACGTAGTCAAAATCAATAACTTATGCCAACAACTCAAGGACCACGAAAATTTCGGAATAATCTGCGATGGAGCAGTTACTGAAATAAACCACCTAATGATGGATATATAAACAAAATATGAATTACTAAACCCTAGCAAAAGGAGCAAAGGAGCTATACTCAACGTTGTAGGTACCATTAGCAAGTCTTTATTCCGGACGCTAAACGAAGACAAAACGAAGAGAATGATACCAATCAATTCGAAAATAAGAAAAGTAACAGACACAGAATCATTAATCTCAGTTGTTATATTCACCCTTATTACCGAAGTCGAAAACGACAGCAAACGAAACGACATTACACAATTTGCATTCTATAAGTCGTTTTTAAATGTCTTATCTCGTTTTAATGTCGTGTGTAAACTTAAAACGTCGCTGAATACGTTTATTTTGCATTCTGTTAGTCGAAACAAAGAGAAAAAAAACGACGATACCTCTCGTTGAGAATTTTGGTGACCACAAGGCCGCAAAACAGTAAGTAATTTTGTTAAATACATTTTTTTTTTATAAAACAATTACATTTTCTATATTTGTAGTTGAAACTCACCAATCAAAATCAATTTGAATCGCTTGTAGACTTTATGGGAAAAAATATAACGTTGGCTAGAGGGTTTTCCAAGGGTATTAAAAGAACGGATGTGAAGAACGAGTGGGCAAGGCTCCCCCATTTAGAGATGGAGATGGATGGCAAACGGTTTGACTTGTTTTTTTTTCTTTGAAATACGTTTTGTTAAAGAAAACTGTTTTACAAGGTGTGGGCCGATATGAAGCATAATGTTGAAAAAAAAACTATACATAATTCAAAAGAATTAAAGGTAACAGGAGGATGCCCAAACCAGCTCAAAATACTATCCCAACTCGAAGAAGCTACAGTAAAATTTGCTCAATTTTGAGATAGTGGTAATCCCAAAGGGTAAAGCCATTGGAATATCACAGCCACAGCCCAGTTCATGTTCAAATCTCTTAACAACTGCCGTACCAATTCCTTCAAACTCAAAAATGCTGGCTGCAGCGGCTTCACTTCAAGAGTTAGAAGATATAATCTTGGAAAATAGTTCTCACGAATCTGAAGATAAGGTTCCGGTGGTGCAACCACATGAGAAAAAACAAAGTGAAGCATTGGTGACTGCTGGAAGAAAACGAAGACACTCTGTGGCTTTAAAAACAGAAAGAACTGAGTTTTTACGGAAGCAGTCAGCACTTCAAGAGATCACCTTAAACAGTATAAATGATAGTCTGAGACAAATAGAAGGATCTATTAAAGAAATACAGAGGTATCAAAGAAAGTCATTTCGTTTAAAGGAAGAGACCGCCACGAGAGATGCCAAAAGTTTCAAACTTCAAGAAGACAAGTTTGTAATTTATAAAAAAAAAATGGAGCGGAAAGAAGCCCAAAGAAAAGAAAATAATAAAATTAAGATGATGGAATTGGAAATTAGGAGGAGACAAATTGAAATTGAGAAAAGAAGATAGCATATAAATAGCTTGTTTGTTTTTGATTTCTTTTATGTTCTTGGAAAATGTTTATTTTGTTTTTGATAAAATATCATATAAAACAAAAGTTATGAATTGACAATTGCATTCATTATTTGGTTTCTTATTCTAGCTCCAGCAGAGTTACTTTCACCTGATTCCTGAATACTGTCTTTCACTTCTATATACATCGTCAGATAAATTTGTTTCATTTATAGAAACCGTTTTGTATCTGTAGTATATAGAAATGTTGTATAAAGCTGACGGGACTATAATGCAACTGTCGTGCGCTGAGAAGACAACGAAATCGATTCTTCAAAACGCCGATAGTTCTTTCAACGATATTTCTAGCCGATGCATGCTTTACGTTGAAAGGGCTGCTTTCTTGTGTAGCTCGAAATGGATATATTAAAAAGGGCTCAAGTGGATATCCTGCGTCATCTATTTTTGGAATATACATATGATTTTCTATATACATATATTTTCTTTTGTAATTTAACATAAAAGAATCTCACCCACCTAAAAGCCACGTATTTCTTTGACCGCTGTTAAAATTAGCTTGCAACACTGCTATTACTTCACTTGAATTCCAAACAAAGGCATCCTGGTTGTCGTGCATCAACATACCGAATTCGCATTTTGTGATCGCAAATTTAAATTTTAAATTTAAACAAAATATGTTTCAGCAAAAATGCAATATTACTTACCAACATCGTGTTGAGGCTGTAGAAACCTTTTCTGTTATAATAAAAGTGTTGGTATTCTGTTTTGGGCGTGAAAATTCTTACATGTGTGCCATCAACCCATCCAATGACTCCAGGAAATCCCGTCTTATTAAAAAATAAAGCTTTTGCTTCAGATTTTTCTCTTTCCGTCATTTGAAATCTAACCCATTTAGGGCAAACATGCATTTCCATAGCATTAATCATTTCTTTAAAAAACTTGCTAACTGTTGGTTGAGCCAATCCTAAATTGAAGTCGTTACCTGCGCCGTGTTGGTAACTTCCTTCAGCAAGAATTCTTAAAGTAACTGCAAGTCGTAATATTTTTGGAATCGATGATGAACGCTGCGGAATCGTTATTTTGTCACTGATTTCACCCAACAAATACTTAAATCCATCTTTGGATAATCTAAAGTATTGCTGGAATCTGTAAAATTAATAGTTTTATGGATACTTGTACATATACAGTATAATATACACTTGTATAGAATGAACTCACTTTGAATCAGGCAAATCAAACGGATTTGATTTTTGTCTAATTTGTTTTCTTTTAATAATTAATTGTTTATTTCGCATTTCTTCTTCTTCATCCTGGTCACTTTCACTGCTTGTGTTAAAATACATTTCTACAATTATCATTTTGACTATGTTTTGCGTCTTGCTTACTAATAAGAATAATGGAAACCGATACGATTATAAATGTATTGCTTTCTTATTTTAAATTGTTTGAATTTCTTTTAATTCTGACAGATGTTTATTACGTTTTTATCGTTTAAAAATCTATTACAAATTAGACGTATCGAAGAAATTATGGAATACCGTTTAAAAAACGACACGACAGAGAAAACGAGTGTTGTCGAAAAAACGAGACGACTTCGGTAATAGGGGTGATTAACTACTATACGATATCAAAACACTCTCAATAACATACTAGACTTGGTAAGCGACGTCAAACACGGTGAACCACATCCAGCAATAATATCGCAAGACCAAATAAAATCCACCCTGGAACATATTAAACAAGAAATTCCAAAAGGCATGAGACTGCGATTCGTTGCTGGTAATGAAAACTTCCTTCATTTATACCAAACTTGTACCACAAGCGTAGCTATTGGACCAGAAAACTGGTCGAACTTAAAATACTTTTCCCATTAATAGATAACTTCCGTATCTAAAAGATTATACCTCTCCCAACCCGACATAATAACCAGTTCATATTTGTACAGCCTTCAATATAATACTTGGTTATCATTTATAGAAAAGATCGATTTTCTGATTTAAGCAGTGAAGAATTAGAAAAACTTCAAATCTTTAAATGAGAAATTTATATGTCCTTTAACACACCCTTTATTTAACACGGACACTAATAACCTAAAATGCGAAACCTAATTATTAAAAGGCAATAGCATCCTCCCAAATATCTGCGAATTTAAAAGCAATCATCGCCCTCAACGGTATGGATCCAGCTCTCCCAACCAAACACATGGCTATTTTCATCCCTAAACAAATGCATTGCCGACATAATATGTGAGGAGAACGCAACAACGTATACCTTAACGAACACTTTAAGAATCGAAATCGAAAGAATTTGCAATACAGGCAATTAGTGTGAACTCCTCAATTCTTACCAACTCCTATGTTCCCCCTTTACTCACATATTATCTCTAATAACTTGGCCAACTATTCATCCGACATAGCAGTCATGAAATTCTCCAGCCAAAATTATTTGAAATTAATCTCACAAGACATACATATACATATATATATATATATCTTAAAAAACGAAGACTGACATTGGACAAACATAATCCCATTACTCGTTGATCTGTTCCAGAGGTTCACAAATTTTTTTTTCTCATAGACCATTTTCAAAATTAACCTGATTTCGGTGAACCCCCTGCTGCTACATTTTTGATGTGAAGATTAGATCTAACGATGGAAATTTGCATCGCGGCTGAATTTCAACCCTAAAGTCGGAGTGGTAAAAATAAGAAGAAAACTACAATAGTATATTTTCTTATGTTCTATTTATTAAAATAATACGATTACATACTTCATAGAGCTAAAATTAAACATTAATAACGCATAATAATCAACAATACAAATCAAAAAATTAAAAAAAAAATCATGATTTTAATGGGTGGGGGATGTACTTGATGGATTGACAGCAAATTATCAATAATTGGCTTCAGATTTGTAAGGAATACCCGCAAATCTCCCCGTTCTGTGTAGTTCATTCTGATCCTCTTATTTGTTAATAAGTTTGTAACGACACTAAAACTTTTTTCGACAAGGTATGACGAGGGAAACGCTGTCAAAAGTTTCCTCGCAATTTCCCACAGTCCAGGATATTTTTCGCGTATTTCTGCCTGCAGTCAAAATGTTTAATAGCCTTTTTAAATTTCACCTTCAGCCCCTCATTGGTGCTAATCTCGAGTAGCTCCTATTGTAATACCACATTCTACACTTCCGTTTCATCGAATGGATTTATGATCCATGGTGGTATTTCCATCCTGAAAATATCTTCAAAACTGTTTTTGAAGTCATCATGCAGGGTAGTTAAATGCTGAAGGTATGTCTGAATATCCATATCAAGACATTCTGCCTGTGATAAGTTTGGAAACTGGGAGAATTCGAGCCGTCTAATATTATGCTTCATAAATTTAAATTTTCCCTCAAAATTAAGTACTTCAGTATGTAAGAGTAATCGTTGGAGGTCTTCATCATTTTCGTCGCACAATTGTACAAACAATCGGGTATTAAACGCATTGCTTCTTTTTTTATTAATTGCATTAATCACAAATTGCAGCGATTGGTGCAATCTATCACTCAACTTTTTCGCTACTAGGTGTTGTCGATGGATGACACAGTGAATTGCAGTTACTTCTGATATAATTCTTTTAAGATGGTTTATAAACCCACGATATCGCCCGAACATGGGAGGAGCTCCATCTGCTGCCACCAAAATGATGTTTGTAAATGGAATCGATTTTTCCTTTAAAAAAATCACTTAGGACAGGTTGACTCATCCAGCTGAATAGAAAAATGAGTTGTTTGCAGATAATTAAACAAGAAGCTTTCAATATCAGAACTCATTTCATCAATGCGTCGTTGTACAGTGCTATTACTCAAAGGAATTCTTTTGAGTACGTCAAATGGAGGTATGTGCAGAACAGTTTTTAAAACCTCTTCAACGGCGGGTCAAACTAACTGTTCATTAGCAGTAGCCGGAAACAAAAATGTCTAAAGACGTCGGGAGGAATCCCGTTCGTCTAACGGAGTCGGAGTCAGATGACCTGTCTGATTTCCCAGCTCCATCCACCGTTTCAATGGCCGACGATATAAAAAAAAGAGGAAGCTCAATCCGCGGAGTAATATACTGAAGCGCCCCTCCCTCTCCGCATCGACAGAAAGACTGCGGGTCGAAATGAGGGAAGGGGCGCAGTCAACCGCAGTGCAGCAACAGATACCGCAACCATTCCCCGTGGAAATTGACATTGCCAACCTCTCCGGGGATCGCTACACCGGAGAGAACAACTATTTCGCCGCTCTTTCAAGTTCGGTAGAAGAACGTAAACTCGAGGACGAGGAACGCATTCTACGCGCTAAATTGAAGGCCGTAGTAGACAGAAATGCGCCAAAAGGAAAGAGAGCCAACAACAACCACCCCACTACACTCGCAACAACAACTCCAACTTCAGCAGCCGCAAGAACAAATACAACTACAGCCGCCACAACAACAGCCATCGCAATAGAAGCAGCTGCGACAAAAGCAACCGCAACAGAAGCAGTCGCAACAGAAACAATTGCAACAGAAACAGCAGCAACAATTATAACAGCCGCAACGGAAACAGCAACAGCAGCAACAACAGCCGAAACTACAACACCGGCCGCAGCAACAACAACAGCCGCAAAAACATCGTTCTACTAAGGACAAGGTACCACCCATCTCTACCCATACTACGGCACTTCGAGAAACAATCGATCTATGTAAGTATGTCATTGGTGTTGATAACTTTGTCTTTAAAAGTATAGGTGAAAACCGTTATGCTATCCAGTGTACCACACTGGATCAGTACAAGCGAGTAAAGGATCTTTTAAAAGAAACCGCGACGGAGTTCTTCTCTTTTACCCCCAAGGTCGATGCTTCTCAAAGGCGTGCATTCGATCACTGACCCCGAGGAAATGCCCTCAGAGCTGAAGGAGTTGGAGAGCGACGACCTCAAGTTCGTGGGGGTCAAGTCGTTTACCACGGCGCGAGCCAAACGGGAGAACCGGGTATTGCCCTTCTTCTTGGTTCAACTCGCACCCAACAGCAAGCTGGAGAGGTTAAGGTCCATTACTTCCTTGGCTTTCCAGTCTGTAACATGGGAAAAAGTAAAAAGGCACGGAAACATTTTACAATGCATCCGCTGCCAAAGGTTCGGGCACGCCGCGTCGAACTGCGAGATGCAGCCTCGATGTGTTAAATTTGCAAAGAACCACAGGAACGAGGAATGCGATCTGACCCAGGACAAGGTCGCAAACAGGGAGCAGCTCGAGTGCGTGCTTTGTAGGAATCGTAATGGGTACGCTGGTAGAGAGTCCCTTAAAGATCCTGTCGGTGAATGTGAATTCACCGATTAGGATTGAGCGAAGAGCCGTACTTTTCAACCTGTTGTAGGACGAAAGCCCCGATGTACTTTTGGTTAGCGAAACAAAGCTAAACCAGAAACACAAAATCCGGCACAGTTCTTATAAAATAATACGAAGAGACCGACCTAACGCCACACGTGGCGGGGGAGTTGCGATCTTCATTAAAAATAATTTAAAGCATAAAGTCATATATAGCGGTGAAGTGCGGAGGTTCCATGTGCTTGAGGCCTGCATTGTGTGCATTCCTCTCCGAAATGGAAAGAAAATGTACATTATAGCAGCCTATGCACCTGAAGCACTTCATCCCAATATTTTCATTGCAGAACTCGAGACACTTTTTCGATCTCTGCACTTAAATTTGGTGACTGGGAAACAACATACCCAACACTAGGGGAAGCCTACTAAGCCATTGGTGGGTTTTGCGGAACATAGAGAACAGACTCAAATTACTCGCAACGGATAATCCGTCGTATCCTAGGAGCGGCTCTTATCTGGATCTCATGCTGCTTGACTCTCGACTGAGACTATCTGACACGAACGAAGGGTCTACTAACTGTCTACGGACTTTTTGTAAACGACAGTGGCCATTGCGGACTTAGTGCTGTGATCACAATACCAGACGAATTCGTGGAGATGGCAGAGTATGTCCAAACTACGATTATAGTAGGGTTGCGTTGGCCACGTTTTGCCAGTAATCTTACGAGATCGCTCACTTCGTGTATAAGGTGAATGATAGCATTCGTCCAAACCACGAATTGGAAAACAGAGTTCTACTTCATCACTCCTATCTTAGAAATGATATCGAACATTGGCGATTAGAGAATCTTGGTTTTACCAGGTTCGATGACGATTACATGGCAAATAATGCCGTCACCAATGAAGGGGCGAATACTCTCCTTTGAACATGGCAATACCAACTGAGTCGGTCGCGCTCTATATTTCTTGTGATGGTTTCTTTTACGTGGAGGCTTCCTCGGATCTTTGAACTTCTAATTCTGTCACGCTTTGTTACTCCCGCTGTCATGCGAAGCATCTTCATCTCAGTTGCCGTTAATTTGCTCTCATACTTTTTGTGCATTGTCCAGCATTGTGAACCGTATGTGAGCGCCGGACGTACAACTGAAGTGTAGAGCCTTCCTTTCAGCTTAGGGGGCATTTTTCGATCACAGAAGATGGCGGAGTTTTCCCGCCACTTCATCCACCCTACGCTTACGCGATGTTTGATGTCGTCATCACAAGTTGCTTCTCTATTAATCATAGATCCCAGATATTTAAACTTTTCACACTTGGGAAGCACTCTTCCATTCAAGTAAATGTCTGGAATAGGCTGATGAGGGTCAGAGAACGGGCAGCACAGATACTCTGTCTTCTTTGAACTAATACGATACCCGTGTCCCTCAAAAATGTCCACCCACACATCAAGTGCTCGTTGTAGGGACGCCTGATCATCACTTATAATGGCCCCATCGTCAGCAAAGAATAGCTGGTGCACATTGGGGTCCGTCACTTTTCCTTCAAGCAAGCAATCAAGGACTGCTATAAAAAGCAGTGGGCTGAGGACGCTCCCTTGGTGTACACCGACTTTGATTGCGAACTCTTCGGTGACTCCTGCGGTGCATCTTACTCTTGTCGTTGCTCTCTCGTACATGTCCATAATCACTCGCCCGTAGGTTTCTGGAACTCCTTTTTGTCTTAGCGCTACCCATAAAAGATCTCTTGGTTGCCGGTCAAAGGCCTTCTCGAAATCAACCAACACCATATGCAAGTCCTTTGAAGAATCACGATGCTTTTCCATCATGATCCTTATACTTTGGATTGCATCTGTTGTTGATTTACCCGAGACAAACCCGCACTGGTCATCAGATAGTCGTATTATTTTCCGCAGTCGGCTATCTAATACCCGTTCAACGATCTTCATGGTGTGCGACATCAGCTTGATAGAACGGTAGTTATCACAATTTCACGTATCACCCTTTCCTTTGTGCAAAGGAAGAAGATAGCTTTCCCTCCATTGATTAGGCATAGTGTCGCCTCTCATAAGTTTGGAGATAAGAACCATGAGCCATCTAGACCCGATGTCTCCCATCTTTTTCCAGAACTCAGAGGGTATCCCGTCCGGCCCAACAGCTTTTCTTTTCTTGGAGTTTTTAACCGCGTACCGAACTTCTTCGACTGTGATGTCGGATATTTCGGCATGATTCGGGGCGGCTCTTGGAAAGTACACTTGGGGAAACTGTTCGTTCAGAAGTTCCTCGCAATACTGTCGCCATCTGTGGAGAATTTTTTCGTCTTCCACAAGGAGTTGGCCTTCAGCATTGTTAATAAACTTTGGGAAACGAATCTCCTGAGCATTTCTTCTTCTCTGGGCGGCTATCTTAAAGATATTTGTCCCTTTGTTCAAATTGCTTTGTCGAAGCTCCTGGGTAGCCTGGTTCCTGTCAGACGCGGAAGACGATATTTCTTCCAACTCCTGATAGAGACCTTCCATGCTTTTCGCTTTGAATTCGGCGCACTTTTTCTTCGTGATACCTTTGCAATATCTATATACCTTTTCACGGCGAGTTTTTTCCTCCCTATTAGTAGAAGAGCACTTTGGCCAAGCTTGGAAAACCATTTTCTTTTCGTGTATCACTGCTTTGGCTTCGTCTGTACACCACCAGGTTTCTTTTGCGTGTTGGCAGGGGCCTTTAGATGTTCCAAGCAGTGATTTGGCTTTCTCCAGGCCAGATTGTTGTAGGGAATCCCACATGTCTTGTGCTCTGCATTCCTCATTACCGACTTCATCGATAATGGAAGAGAGGTAGTTTTCCATGATGGTAATAAAAGCTTCGCCTTTTCCTTTATCCAGCTTATACCACTTGATTCTCTCAGACACCTTCGTTTGCTGCTTTGACTTCTTTCTCGCATCCATAAAAAAATCAGTCAGGAGGAGACGGTGTTGAGGGGCGATCGCGTCTCCCAGGATCACTTTGCAATCTTTAGCTCGTGGCTTCATGAAACTGGATACCAAATGATAGTCTATTTGAGTTTCATTTCCGCCGCTGCTATAAGTGATCAGGTGCCGGCTTTGTTTGACGAACATAGTATTTAGCACTATAAGACCGTACGACTTGCACATGTTTAGGATATCTTCTAACCTGAAGAGTTCCTGGTGCCGTATCCCAGCCCTCCGTGGTAGCCTTCATAGTCTTCGCTTGTCTTCCCGACATGTCCGTTTAAATCTCCCCCAACAAACAAAAGCTCTTCCTTTGGGATGATTTTGACAAGGTTGTGGAAATCTAGCCAGAATGCATCTTTTTCTTTTTGTTCGCATCCTACTTGAGGGGCATATGCGCTTACGATGTTCCACACCTCACCATGCATCACCAATTTGAGAGCCATCAAACGGTCACTGGACTTTGAAATGGTTAAGACGTTGCCAAGTAGCTCTGCCGCAAGGATGATGGCGATTCCGTTTTTTCCTTGTTCCAATCCATAGTAAAACATCTTGTAGGCTTTTGTCTTAACGTCCAAGAAACGTGCCCGATTACCGGTGTTTCGCCATTTCGTCTCTTGTACGCACAGGATGTCTACTCGCCTTCTAACCATCATTTCCTCAAGCTCATAGCTGCGCCCACTCATGCTTCCAACGTTCCAACTCGCGACTCTTAAATGTGGCTTACGCCGTTGCATTACTTTGCTATCCCCCGGAAATCCTATAGCTCTGACCCGAGCATTGCTGCTCGTCCCAGGATCACGACCATTAGTAGTGCCTGGCGGGGTAGTGCTTTTCCTTTTAGCGTTCTTTTCCATAATGCTACGGTTTGACCGTTTTCATTCTTCCCTTCCTTTTTGACACGGGCATGCTCCAGATTTTTTATTTTTTTTTTTGATTGATCTTACTCTTACAACACCGGTGATCTCCAGTCGTGTCAACCCACTGATTTGCATGCACACTTGTGGGGCAGTTTAATGGTGGTATATGTGTCCCTAGGCTCACCTTGGTGTTTTCTAAATTGCCTAGATGTGATTTTTGTTTACCTTTGTTTAGTCGCCTTTTACGACAAGCGATAGGTATCGCTGCAGGGATATTCTTAACCCGTTCCTGCACGAGGGAGCCTAGGGACACATATACCACCATTAAACTGCCCCACAAGTGTACATGCAAATCAGTGGGTTGACACGACTGGAGATCACCGGTGTTGTAAGAGTAAGATCAAACAAAAAAAATTTGGAGCATGCCCGTGTCACAAAAAAAAAAAAAAAAGGCAGGCCGAAAAACAATTAGTGCAAAAACACCAGCATTCGATTGGCCTCAGCGATGAAGTAATCCCAAACCAGGAAGCCTGCCGCTACTTTCTGAGGTCAAACCGGCGGACCCCACAAGCGGACCAGTAGGAATGCAGTTAAGTGGGAAGGTTATGGTCCTACACTTCTGACCATAACAACGCCGGAAAAAGGAAAAGAAGAAGAAGAAGAAGGAATAGGAGCAATAGTAATATAAAACATTTTTTGATTAATTTTGACTCAACAACAAGATGCGTGCAATGGCATGTATTTGATAAATTTTTAATCGAAATAATTGATATTGAAATAATTGTAATAATGCGCTACGAAACTGCAATCAATTTCTGGCTTTGGAAGTGGATGGACGTATCAATATGGTAAGACAGCAACACATTTGCGAAAACTGTTTGGCATACAGTCATCGCACTCAACCGTGCCCAAGCCGCATATGCTGCTATTTCTGCAACCAGAGACACCACACTTTACTTCAAAAAAAAACTCTGTCCTAACTCACAACACAATAATCAGTCCCACACATACACTTGGTCGCATAAATCTGCGTACAAAGGAAAAAACAACTTAAACATTAACTTCAAACGCAAATATTTCAGCTATTATGGCATGCGTCTCGTTAATTTTTTTTTTATATAATTCATCGAACATTCTTCTTACTAAGAAGTTTCTTCATTTCGTTTCATTTCCAAGAAATGTCATCTAAAATATTTTTTTTCCTAAGAATGCATAAAAAACACACACGCAAAAGTCTGCGTACAAGTTCTTTGCAGCTGCGTAGAATCAGAAAATATGCGAATACCGTTAACTGTGCATGGGTGACTGGACTTTAGATATTTATTTAATTGTATTCTGATATTTTGGAGAGATAAGTTGATGCAAATAAAGCTATGGAGAATAAAGGAAAAGAAATTTGTACTGCTGAGAGGAAAATTATTTTCAAGCTATACGTTGAGGGTAAAACCTATAGAGAAATTGGACAGATAGTTGGAAGAGCTCACTCATCTATCCAGAGAGTAATAAATAATTATGTTTCCACGGGTTCCATCTTGCCAAAGCCCAGAGATGGTCGTCCATCTTTATTAACAAACCGGGAACAGAAACGCATTGTTCAGCTAGTGCGCCTTAACCCCAGGATGACTGCCCACCAATTGAAACTCGAGGTAGAGGAAAGGTTTGACAAAACAATATCCGATGACACCGTTCGGAGAACTTTGAAAAAAGCTGGGTATCATAGCCAAGTAGCTCGTAAGAAGCCATACATCTCAGATGTTAATAGACAGAAACGAATGGATTTTGCGAATGGATACGTTTCCAAGTCCCCAGAGTTTTGGAACAAGGTCATCTTTTCCGATGAAAGTAAATTTTGCATCTTCGGAATAAAAGGCAAAAAAAGTTAATATGGAGAAAGAGAGGTACAGCGCTTGAAAAGGAAAATTTAATACCAACGGTGAAACATGGTGGGGGCGGAATTATGGTTTGGGGATGTATGGCAGCTAACGGTGTAGGCAAACTAACATTTATCCATAATGAACCAAATGGGTTACATACAAATTTTAAAAAATAATCTACTGCAAAGTGCTCAGCAGTTGGGGTTAGAAGAAGATTTCTGGTTCCAACAAGATAATGACCCCAAGCATACCGCGCAAAATGTGAAGCTCTGGATGCTCTATAATATTAAAAATCAGCTACGGACACCTCCCCAATTTCCGGACCTGAATCCCATAGAGCATTTGTGGGATTTGCTCGAGCGTAGAATTCGGAAGCATACCGTCACGTCCAAAAATATGCTTAAAAATATAATAATGGAAGAATGGGGAAAAATTACAGCAGAGGACACAAAAAATCTAGTGGATTCCATGCCTAGACGTCTAACGGAGGTATTAAGGAGAAAAGGTTATCCAACAAGTTACTAGGACTTATTATTTATTTTTATTTATTTATTTATTATTATTATTTCATAGAAAAATAGTTTCCTTGGCTCCAAAGAATTTGTACGCAGACTTTTGCGTGTGTGCTTTTTATAGGTTCTTAGGAAAAAATATTTTAAAATATTTTTTTTTTTAAATGAAATGAAATAAAAAAGCTTATTAATAAGAAGAATATTTAGTGAAGTAAATAAAAAAAAAATGAACTCGATACATGCCATAATAGCTGAAATATTTGCGTTTGAAGTTAATGTTTAAGTTGTTTTTTCCGTAGTACGCAGACTTATGCGACCAAGTGTACCTTCCCAATCAACACAATATAATACAGTCCACTCATACACCATACACCTGCACCTCACGCCAACACCAAATACAAGCTCACCAACCCCACACATACACCCAAACACACCAGGTTTCAACTCAACACCACACACATACGACAATCAACCCAAACGCACCGGCGTTTCAACACATAAACTCCCATCAGCCCTCAACAGTCGCTGAACCTTCCACATCGACTTCCACATTGAATACCTTCCACACTCAAAACCACACAAACACACAAGTTCGTCAAGGTAAGATCAGCTTCTGGAGACCACATTAATCTGCGTTCGTTAATAGAAGCTAGCTTCATCACAGAGCTAGCTCACTACACTCTTTATATGCCGGACGAACTCGAACCTACATGTCTAAACCCCTGACCTGTCTTCAACCCGCTCAATACGTAAACTTCTCACATAATGGTTTAGTTCTGGCTGATCCCAACTACCACACTCCGGCTGCAATAGACATCCTTTTTGGTAGCGACATATGTATACGCCGAAATCTTCCTGCCAGAAGAAGAGAGCAGAAGTCCATGCCCCAATTGCACAAAAAATAAAATTGGGATGGATTTTGTTAAGCAACACGCTTGTGGAGTCTCCAACGCAAATAAGGAGCTTCGTCCAAATGTTCGATCTTGATTTCCAAGTACGATAATTCTGGGAGAACGAAGAGTTGCCAACGAAGAAATGCGAAGCGGAAGAAGATAGGGCTTGTGAGCGACACTTCGCTCAAAATACAAAACGTTTACCCAACAACAACACAGCGCTCAAAGAAAAGTATCAAAAATGCATGAGAGAAAATATATCCCTTGGACACATGAGTGAAATGCAAGGTCCCTTTGAATTAATGTCGACACCTTATCACTATTTCATCCCCCTTCATGCGGTCATCAAAGAATCCAGTTCAACCACAAAATTAAGAGTCGTATTCGACGCGGCTTTTAACTAAATGACCACTTGATAGTGGGGCCAATGATCCAGAACAACGTGCAAGATGTCATTCTTCGTTGGAGGAGGCATCGTATTACATTCACGGCGGACATGGAAAAAAATGTATCCACAAATTAGGATGAACATGAAGGACCAGACTACCAACTCAGTCTTTGAAGAGGCAACCCACAAACACCAATAAAAACTAAACGCCTGGAAACTGTCACTTTCGGAACGGCTTCAGCTCCTTACCTGGCGATCCGAATTCTCCATAAACCGGCAGAAGATGAATTGATACATCCATCTTACACGACGATACATATGACATTATCACTGGAGCAGATACAATAGAAGCAGCCCTGAAAAAGGGAGACGAAGTGAAAAAGGTCTTAGCATCTGCAGGATTCAACTTACGTAAGTGGACCAACAACGACGAACATCTTTTCCGGAGGAGGACCGTGAGGTGGACTTCTCCTTACGCTTCGAAGAAGCAAACCTGGTGAAGCCATTGGGAATGAAATGGTTGCATATAGGTGTGTTCATTCAATATACGAATGGCGTGTGGTTCTGACGAACTGATTTTTATTGTCAGATAATATTGCTTATATAAAGGGTCCGCCATCTAACGTTTTTTTTTTTCAAATAGTGCTTATTTCGTGAATGGTAACACTTAGCTCATGTCTGATTTGACATATAATTAGTTTTATCCTTCCGCTGAACGAATATGGTTGTGTATACGCTTGAACAACGCTTCGCTGCGATCGACTTACAGAAGATGCTGATTTTGCCAAAAAAATCATCTTTTCAGATGAAGCTCATTTTGATCTTGGCGGGTATGTAAACAAGCAAAATTGTCGCATTTGGGGCACAGAAAACCCGCAAGCATACATTGAAAAGCCGGTGCACCCAAAACGAGCCACTGTTTGGTGCGGATTTTGGTCCAGAGGCATAATTGGGCCATTTTTCTTCGAAAATAAGCAAGGAGTGGCCGTTACAGTCAATGGCGATCGTTATCGGGCCATGTTGAACGAATTTTTGTTCACAAAAATTGAAGAGGAGGATATTGGCAACATTTGGTTTCAACAGGACGGCGCTACGTGCCACACAGCCGAAGCTACACTCGATGTTTCGCGCCCTGTTTTTGAAGATCGCATTATCAGCCGCAGAGCTGATGTAGTTTGGCCACCTCGGAGCTGCGATTTGACACCGTTATACTATTATTTGTGGGGTGCCGTCAAAGATAAGTGTTACGCCGACAAGCCAGAGACAATTGACGCTTTAAAGGACAATATTCGTGAAGCCATTGGTGAAATACAGCTGCACACAATCGATAATGTGCTTAAAAATTGGACCGATCGTCTAGGCTACTGCATGGCCAGCCGAGGCTGCCATTTGAATGAAATTATTTTCCATTATTAACCGGGAGGATTGTACTTTCAAATAAAAAAAGAAATTTGAGAAAATATTCAGTAGTTTTTTTTATAGCATTTTCAAAAAAAAAAAAAGTTATTTGGCGGACCCTATAGTACAATTTTGCTTATTCTACAATAAATATCATATTACAATTTTGCTTATTCTACGTAAGATATATGAGCCGAAAGAGTTGAACAGGTGAATGAAAGAGGAAAACAAATATACAATTTTGCTGATTAATTCTTTTGACACCGTCTGGCGTCAAGTGTCTGTGATTGTTGTGGTTGAACACAACATGCTGGGGCCCCCTATACGGTAAAATGTTCGTCACAGAATATTGTGGTGCTGGGTTGGGGTTGGTCACGATGTTAATATTGGCAGATCTCCTTTTTCGAAGTTCTTTCAGTACAGCGATGCATATTGCTATGATGACGAGAAACGTTATTGCACCGCTTATTGAATACTGCTGGATCTTGTGGCTTTGGATTTGGTTCAATAGTACTTCGTGGCTTTTTTGGAGAGCAATATCGTGTTGTAATTTTGAGATCTGCTGTGAGACCTTTGTTCCTACAACAGCCGGTTCTTCGTAGTGATAATGTTGAACAGTTGGAAAATCAGAAATGTTCGGCAGCGGCAAATAGGATGAAGTTATTCTCGTTGTTACTGACTGCCTGCCAAACATGATTCTGGAGAGTTCAGGTTGCACCTGCACTATTTCCGTTGACATCAATTGGGCTGTCGAAGATACCTTGCCACAAGCTATGTCTACATTGACCGCGCTTGGTGTGCTGTATATCCATGTGTTCGTGTGGTGCATTTGTACCCAATATAATTGAGGACTGACGCTTTGGATGACGCACGAAGATGGAATCTCTTTCATATGTCTCAAGAGACCCATTTCACAGGAACTAATTGTCGACTCTGTTAGGTACAGAGGGTGCTTCATATCGCACCAGAACGATCCCGACGATCGTTGCCTGCACATCGAAAATGACACTTCGTTCAAGGGATAGAAGTGATCGCCTTCCAGATTGACTATTAAATACTCTGATGATGGTACAATAAACGCGAATTTGTTACCTCGCCAAGCTGGTACTGAAAGCAGTTTGTAGATTTCTTCGTTATACAAGAGTGGCAGCGTTATTTCGATGATGACATTTTTTTCTGCTTCTTGGTATGTTGTCGTGGACTTGAGATAGTTCCATTTTCAGTTGATTAACTGTCAAAATTAACGGGTCCATTATGCGTTGCCAGTATGATGTCTAGTAATGTATTTTGCGTATTGTAGAAGTTCATCATAGTTAACATCGCAGGGCAAGCTGTTGATATGAACATTTGAAAGGCATGTTCATTATCCTCTTGCTTTTCTAACTTGGAAATCACTTTATATATTGTCTTTAACTGGTTTTGAGTTGCTGAGCGATCATCCTTGAATAGGTTGATGGCGGAATCTATTATACTAGTTTGATTTTTCAATAGATTAAGCAGATGGTTTTCATTTCCTGTCATTTCTTTTATTGTCTGTTCATATTGAAGCGCAAAGTTTTGATCCAGTATGCCAAATAATTTGTTGCTAACTGTTCCGATGAAATCAAAAGGTGATCGTTTCATCCTTTGTGGTGAATCGTTGTTGGCGTGACGTAGTACATCATTGTTTACTTCAATTTGTTCTAATTGCCGATCAAATAGATGTATACTGCTCTCACAAAGCAGAGTATTTAATTCCAACAGGTTTGTGTTCAGGCAGATCCCTTTCATGTGTTTTATGCATTTCCGGTATGTATTGACATCAGCCCAATAGTTCGTCAAATTGAAGAACACTATGCTCTTCCACGAACCAACAACCATATTTGCATGTCCAATATCTTCGAAATATAATCCTGGAGTTGTTTCGAAGCCTGTGACCTTGCAGTTTGCAGTCTGTTGTTGGCCAGATATAGTACTTATGGCCAGTGCTAACATGCACATCCAAAGAATTGGTTTGAAACTCATTCTTCCTAACAAAACAGCAGCTTTATTTTTTGAACTTGCTTTCATTTTATTCGAAGTTATTTTCACGGCATTATTTTCAATGGGCAGAGGACATAGTTTTGTTATTGGTCTTTTCGCGAATCTTTTGTTGGAGTACACAGTGACTGCACGAACTTGTCCATCTGTTCCAGAATGTATCTCAGTGACTTTCACCAAGTTCCATTTAGTGGGTGGAAGGCGTTCGTCCTTGATCAATACTATATCCCCAACATTTACATTTTCTCTCCTTTGTTTCCATCTGCAGCGACGTTGTAGCTGTGTAAGATATTCTGACGACCAGATTTGAAATAAAATTTGAACCATTTTTTGGATCAGTAACCATCGGGAGCGATAAGTCTTATTTCGATCCAGTGTGGGATCTGGTAAGGCATTTAATGCTGATCCAATTAAGAAATGTCCCGGAGTTAAAATCGGATTATCGTCTATGTCGTTGTTAATACTGGTCAATGGGCGAGAGTTCAAGCAAGCTTCGATCTGGGTTAATGTTGTAGTAAATTCTTCAAATGTGAGCATAGTATCACCGACGACCCTTTTTAGGTCGTATTTCATTGATTTTACCCCGGCTTCCCATAATCCTCCAAAGTGGGGTGCGGCTGGAGGAATAAAATTCCATTGAATGCCTTTATCTGCTACATCTGTTTTCAGTTGCTGGGCAACAAGCTGATAAATTTTCTGTAGTTCCTATAAAGATTGTTCCGCAATCACTGTAGAAGTTTGAACAGATGCCTCTTCGGGGCACGAATCTTCGTACTGCGGCCAAAAATGCTTCCGATGTAAGATCGCTGACTAATTCGAGATGTATTGCCTTAGTGGCGAAGCAAACGAAAACTGCCACGTAGCCTTTTGTCGATCGATTTCCTCTTCCTTTTGCTATTCTTATATGAAATGGTCCTGCATAATCCACTCCGGTGTGGGTGAATGGCCTTGATGGGGATACTCTTGGTGCTGGTAATACTCCCATTATCTGCTGCCTACTAGATGTTTTAAATCTATGACATCGAACGCAGTTGTGTAAAATCTCCCCTACCAATCGCTTCGCATGGGGAACCCAATATGATTGCCTCAATGTGGCCATTGTTAGTTTTATTCCGCCATGTACCGTTTTATTATGTACATTCTCCACCACTAGTGTTGCGAACTTATCGGCGTATGGTAGGATGTACGGATGCCGCTGGGTTTGTGGGAGATTTGCGTTTTCCAAACGACCCCAACAGTTAAAATTCCATCATCATTTATTTGCGGGTCTAACGATAGCAGTTTACTATTCTTTGGAATGCTGTTTCCATTGTTTAAGCATCTTATTTCATCAGAAAACTCCTTTCGTTGAACTAATCGGATGAACATTTTTCTTGTCTCTTCGACTTCATCTATTGTAAGTGATCCTGAACGTCTTTCTGTTATGGGCCTTCTTGAGTTGTACGCATACCGTCTGCAGTACGCCATTACTCTGACAAGTCTATCGTACGATGAAAATTTCTCGAAGATGCTTCCTTCCTCTACTTGCGATGTTAACGATGTTAGCACAATCGGTGGATCAATAGGGTTTTCGAAAATTTGGGACAACTTTGGCTGTAGTGGCCAAGATTCTTTATTGTCCTTTAGCCAGTCTGGTCCTCTCCACCATAAAGAATGATTCATTAACTGCTTTGGTGTTAATCCCCTAGAAGCACAGTCAGCAGGATTTTCTGCAGATCTTATATGCCTCCATGAATTTGCATCTACCATTTCACGTATTCTTGATATTCTATTTGATATGAACACTGCCTTGTTGAAGGCATCTTTCCTTATCCATGCTAACACAATAGTAGAGTCAGTCCATGCAAACACCTTATCTACTTGCGATCCAAAATTTTGTTTTACTTCCTTCAAAAGCCTTGACATTAGATTCGCGCCACACAACTCTAACTTTGGTATAGTGAGTTATTCCATCAACGGCGCAACTCTTGTTTTTGATGTTAGCAGTGCAATTGAATATCCATTACCACAGGGGACTCTGGAATAAATCACAGCTGCGTAAGCTCCGTCCGAGGCATCACAAAATCCGTGTAACTCAATTTTATGGACCTTGTTCGTTTGGTTGGCACCGTCTGTTCTTTCATGTTAACTTTGAATTGGAAGGTGTCGTTCGATGGACTCCAATGTATGCCCAGTGTCTTTATGGTATTTTCTTTGTCAAGGATGACAGACTGGCAATTAGAATCTGAAATGACATCCAGAAGTTCCCTGTGATTTGCTGCCCATTTTCGAAGATGAAAACCACCACATTTCAATAATTTTATGAGCTGATTCTGAGCGTATCTGCAATCACTCAAAGTGTCACCTCCGGACATGAGATCGTCAACGTAGAAGTCTTCCTTTAAGATGCTTGCAGCAATCAGATGCTAATTGATGGAGTGTTTTGACAGCAAGGTATGGTGCAGAAGCTGTTCCGTATGTGACAGTGGTAAGTTTATAGTCCTTAATTTTTTCATTTGAAGAGTTCCTCCATACTATCCGCTGATAGTTTTGATGCCTCTCGTTAATTTTAATTTGACGGTACATCTTCTCGATGTGAAGACATATCTGTGCCGTCTCCAACGCATAATAATGGTGGTTAAATCAAATTGTAGCCTTGGGCCCACCAACATAAGATCGTTGAGACTAACTCCAGTTGATGTCTTCGATGACGCGTCGAACACTACTCTTAGTTTTGTTGTAATGCTAGCGGGTTTAATGACAGCATGATGTGGCATATAGTATACACCTTCGGTTTGTTTTTCATTTGAAGGAACTTTTATCATATGACCAAGATTTATAAATTCTTTTATGAATTTGGTATACTCAAGGTGCAACGAATTGTCTGTTTTAAATTTTCTCTCCAGTTGGAATAATCTTGCCACTGTTCGGTCTCGTGAGGCTCCTAGACTGTATATCTTTTCCAATTGCTTATTGAACGGAATGTTCACTATATATCTGCCATCAATGTCCCGACAATGCGTTTCTTCATATATTTTTTCGCAATTCAAGTCGTTCTGCGTCAATTGAATTTGTGGTACCAACACAATGTTCCCAGAAGAACATCAGAAGAACATCTGTGGAACCTCTTGTTCCCAGAATTGCTTGAGTTGAGTTTTCAGTGTTGTTTGGGCAACCATTCCCATGATTGCTACACTAGCTCATTTGGATGACGTGCGCCCAGTAACAAACCATCCAAATTGAGACCTTTGTGCAATGGGAAAGCCTTGTGGACCCTTCTTTATGCCATTAAGAATGATTTCCCCGTAAACATCAGCTCCAAGAATCATATCAATGTTACCAGTAATATTGAATGATGGATCGGCTAGTAACAAATTTTTGAAATTGTTGGGAATTTCATTAAACTCGTTTTTGTCAGGCGTTAGTCTTGTGAGCGTTGGTAGTACAAGCGCAGAAACCAGCAATTTGAACTCTGACGCGAATCTTGGAGTTACGACCACTTCTACTTTACTGCTTGCTGTACCGGCATTAGTTGCTCCTAAGCCGCTAATTTTCGTATGGATTTTTTGTTTTGGCAGGCGTAATGACTGGGCTGCTTCTTCAGTGATCAGTGTTGCCTGCGATCCTGGATCGATAAGAGCTCTCAGCTTTCTCTGATGGCCATCAACATTTGTCGCTGTTATCAATGCTGTGGCCAGCAATACCCCTTGATTTTGATGTTCATAATTCGATTGTATTTCCTCTAACTGTTTATGTCCATTATTTGATGAACGATTATCAGCTTGTTGTTTTGATATATAATTTTCCTGGTGTAACAGAGTATGGTGTTTTTTATTACACTGCTTACATGTTCGCAAGCTAGGGCATGCACTTTTCTTATCATGTCTTAGGCAGTTCATGCATAATTTAGCAAGTTTAACTTGTTCGCATCTTTCCTTAGGAGTCCAATTTAAAAATTTACTGCATGAATAAAGGTTGTGGTCACTCTTGCAAGATATGCATTTAGCTCTAGTTGCTAAATGATAATTGCGAACCTTAGATTCTTCCTTGAAATGCCTTTGTCGTGAGGATCCCATCACTTCCAATGCTTGATATCTCCTTTGTAGAAAGTCGTACAAGATTTGGAGGGAAGGCATCTTATTCGGTTGTTCTAGACCTTGCTCAAATAGGTTTCTGCTTTCCTGGTCTAAAGCCTTTGTAACTAAATGAACAATAAGAGGACCCCACGATGATGTGTCAAAGCCCACAGTGGTTATTACTGATAGGCCCTCCTTTGTTGCATCCAAGATTGCTTTAATGGAATTGGATGGTGACTGGTTTCCTTGATGACCAGATTTGAGCATTTTCTCAATATGTACTCCAAAAATGTTCCTTTCATTATCATATCTAGCCTTTAAAGTTTCCCGGGCCGTTGTATAGTTTGCACTTGAAATGGTTAAATGCTGGATAAGTTGCATTGGTTCTCCTTCCAAATGCGTCTTCAGGTACTCTCTCTCTTTTCTGTGGTACTGAGTGTGACTTTGTTGTGTATAATTGTTGGGAATATGTCACAAAACGATTGCCATTCCAAATAGTTCCCTTTAAATATCGGAATTTTTAATTGTGGCAATCTGACTTCCACTTGTTGATGTCTTTCTTCAACCTTCAATTGGTTGGTTTCGCTTTGGTTTCGAGTTTGGAAGCCATCTTATCAAGACATCGATTTAGTTCCTGTTGTACTTCCCTGTACTCATCTTCTATTACATAGCTTGTTTTAAGATCATCCTCTGATGCATTAATCATGAAGTCTTCGTGCAAGTCGGTGAAGCTTCTAGATTGCTCTAGCAATATTTTTTGTTGGAAATCATGGACTTCAGGTGAATAGCCTATCAGAGTGGCTTCTTCAAATTCCACGACATTGTTGATAATGGCGTTCATCTATATTTTTAATTTGCGTAACCTTTGTGATTGCTCACGCCCTATTTTATCTTCTGAGGGTGCTGGTTCGCTGACGTATGGGCTTGTTTTCTTTATTTTTGTCTTTAATTCTTCATACAGTTGTTGAACTTTCTTTACCGTATTGTTTTGCATGCTTTAATACTTCCTCAATTTTTTTGTGGTTGTCGAGAAAATTTGTCCAGATTTCCTCTATCCGTTGTAGTCTTTCTTCTAAGTATTTAGCAGTTTTTCGAACTGGACTGTCCTTTGCAAAATTTCTGCTAGTTTTCTCTAATTCGTCTGCTAGAGATTTCTGTCTAGCTACGATGGTATAAACCTCTGTTTCGTCTAACACCATTTTTAACTTTTATAAATTTTGAATTGAATGTTATAATCACTACCAGTGTGAGCCCTGGATGCGCTATTTTCACTACCAGTGTGAGCCCTGGATATGCTGTTTTCACTACCAGTGTGAGCCCTGGATACGCTGTTTTCACTACCAGTGTGAGCCCTGGATACATTGTATATATTGCCTGTTCAAAGGCTCGAAGGACCAATGTTCATTCAATATACGAATGGCGTGTGGTTCTGACGAACTGATTTTTATTGTCAGATAATATTGCTTATATGTATAGTACAATTTTGCTTATTCTACAATAAATATCATATTATAATTTTGCTTATTCTACGTAAGATATATGAGCCGAAAGAGTTGAACAGGTGAATGAAAGAGGAAAACAAATATAAAATTTTGCTGATTAATTCTTTTGACACCGGCTGGCGTCAAGTGTCTGTGATTGTTGTGGTTGAACACAACAAGGTGATTGTTTCACTTACCAGGTGACTCCATTTCCAGTAAATAACATCACGAAGCGAACGGTTCTCTCTTCAATTGCTAAACTGCTTGATCCACTCGGCAGGCTGTCCCCAGGAATCATCAAGGCCAAAATTCTGATGCAGGACCTCTGGACACGGGGGCTAGAATGGGAAATGCCGTTGCTCAAAGTGTTACACCAACATTGGATCACGTTTCAGAGGGAGCTTCCGGCGATGCCATCCACAAGTACTCGAGCGTTAACAGAGCGACAAGAGTACTTGCTTACTGCATGAGGTTCGTATCAAATCTCCGCAAGAAACCTACGAATCGAGAGCTTGGCCCACTTTCCCCTCTGGAAATCTAGACCACAACATTGGCAATCGTTCGGATTGTGCAACGTGAAATGTTTGCCACAGAGGAGAAAGATAACACTGGAAACATAAAGGGTTTAAAGTCTGTTAATCCATTCGTCGATAAACAGGGGATTCTACGAGTCGGCGGTATACTTCAACACGCGGACGTTGAATTTGACCAAAAGCATCCAATTATTCTTAAGGCTACACAAATTTAATTATCAGGGAAGCACACGAGAAAACTCTACACGGTGGAGTACACAAAATGGTTTCTTACCTGCGTCAAAGGTTTTAGATCTGTGGCACCAAAATACGTACATGAATGTACTATATGTTTCAGGTACCAAAGCTGATGGGGAACTTACCTGCTCCTAGAGTAAGAGTTTGGAAACCATTCACACATAAAGGTGTCGACTATGCTGGCCCGATCGACATTAAAACATAGAAAGGAAAAAATGCTAAACAGCTGAAAGGCTACTTTGCGATCTTTGTGTGTCTAGCTACAAAGGCAGTACACATTGAAACTGTCAGCGATCTTACGACACAAGCATTTTTGGCAGCTTTCAGAAGATTCACAGTGTTCCCACATCTACTCGGATTGCGGTACCAATTTTGTCGGAGCAAATGCAGAACATCAAAGCCTTCTTAAGATCGGACAATTGGATTGGAAGACATGCGCTGAACAATTGGCTAACGAGGGAACGAAATGGCACTTCAATCCACCAGCATCCCCCTACCTTGGAGGATTGTGTGAAGTCGGAGTGAAATCCATTCAGTTCCATCTCATAAGAGTCGCCGGCAACCAGGTTCTAACATTTGAGGAACTCAGCTCACTATTAAGTCAAATAGAAGCTTGCTTAAATTCCCGACCGTTGTGCCGTATATCAGAAGACATTAACGATCTGCAAGCCTTAACTCTTATGGGGGGTCCACTTGCCACTTCACCACAACTGCAAAACGAAACTGACAAGACCAGGTATTTCGACAGGTGGCAAAGAGTCTACAACAGTGACCAAAATTAACCTCAACAGAATCACAAGGGGTCAAAGAAGGCGACTTGGTGCTTCTTCGTGACGAACGACTTCCCCCGGCAAAGTGGAACTTAGCTCGAGTAACAAAACTACACTTTGGCACGGACAACATAACGAGGACAGTCACGGTTAAGACAGTAACGTCGTCAAAAAACCCGTAATCCAAAACTCCGATATCAAAAATATGCCCCCCACCAAGCAATAAAATCACTGCAGAAGAAACGATAATAAAGGGTCCGCCATCTAACGTTTTTTTTTTCAAGTAGTGCTTATTTCGTGAATGGTAACACTTAGCTCATGTCTGATTTGACAGATAATTAGTTTTATCCTTCCGCTGAACGAATATGGTTGTGTATACGCTTGAACAACGCTGGGAAATATTGCGACATTACTTTGAAAATCATGGTAATGTTGCAGAATGTGTGCGAAAATTGCGTACGGATTTTGGAAGAAGAGAAGCACCGTCAGCTCCGTATGTTCGTTATCTTGTGAAAAAAGTGAAAGAAACTGGCATCCTCATCGATAAACCAAAGCGTGAAAAGCCAAAAACAGTGCGTACACCCGAGAATATTGCTGCTGCGGCAGAAAGTGTGCGTGAAGCGCCATCAACATCAATTCACCGTCGTTCTCAACAATTGAACATTTCGGAGACATCATTGAGACGAATTTTGCATAAAGACCTTGGTATGACGCCATACAAAGTCCAATTGGTTCAAGAGTTGAAGCCAACTGACCATCCAATGCGTTTTCGCTTCGCTAAGTGGGCCTGCGATCGACTTACAGATGATGCCGATTGTGCCAAAAAAAATCATCTTTTCAGATGAAGCTCATTTTGATCTTGGCGGGTATGTAAACAAGCAAAATTGTCGCATTTGGGGCACAGAAAACCCGCACGCATATATTGAAAAGCCAGTGCACCCAAAACGAGCCACTGTTTGGTGCGGATTTTGGTCCAGAGGCATAATTGGGTCATTTTTCTTCGAAAATGAGCAAGGAGTGGCCGTTACAGTCAATGGCGATCGTTATCGGGCCATGTTGAACGAATTTTTGTTCACAAAAATTGAAGAGGAGGATATTGGCAACATTTGGTTTCAACAGGACGGCGCTACGTGCCACATGTCGAAAATAGTCTTTGAGAGAAAATAGAAACAACGTGATTCAAAAGAAACGAAATGAAACCGAACTTCTTATATACAAATTGAACTTTATTTGCGATGGAATATAGGTATATAAAGTAACCGCACGTTATCCAAAGTCGCTGAAGTACTGAAGTCGCCTGATTGAAGAACCATTGAACTGGAGAAGGGAACATCGGTGTTGCCATTTCATAATTTTATTTTCAACATCCTCCCGGGCCGGAAATCTCGAGCGGATATAAAAGCTGAATTGGTCTTCTGAGTATACTTCCATCATGCATTCGGAGTTCGCAAGATCTGACTTTGCCATCTCTACCAGGAAAAACAGTTTCTACCAATGCCAGTTTCCAAAACAAACGTGGGACCCGTTGATCGTAGACGATGACAACATCTCCTTCCTTCACATTGTAGGAAGACCCTTTCTTTAAGAAGTGTGCTGATCGCAAGTGGTTTAAGTACTCTAATTTCCAACGTTTCCAGAAGAATTTTGTTGTACGTAATCTACTGTTCCATTTGTTACGAAGATTGTTATCTGAGATTGAGCCTACATTGTCAAAGGGAAAAGCAGAAAATTGACCTTTTAAAAAATGAGCTGGCGTAAGTGGACATAGATCCTTCGCATCATCACTTATATAAGTTAAGGGACGACAATTTACAACGTCTTCAACTTCGGTGAGAAATGTATAAAGCTGTTCCTCGTCTAGGACAGCACGTCCGACAGCGGCTTTAAGGGCGTCTTTAACCGAACGAACCAAGCGCTCCCAAAACCCGCCCCACCATGGAGCCCGCTCGACGATAAATTTTTATGAGATCTTGTGCTCGGCTAAAAAGGTCTTAAATTCAATGGATTCTAATAGGTCACCGAGTATTGAGAGTTCAGACGAAGATCGCTTGAAGGTCTTTGCGTTATCCGACATAAACATTTTTGGAACACCTCTGCGTGCAATGAACCTTCTAATACCCATGAGGCAACTTTCAGCAGAAAGATTCGGTGTTAGCTCTAGATGAATTGCTCGCACTGTGGAACAGGTGAAAAGCATTATGTAATACTTCTTACTATCTTGCGCCTGTTTAACAAGTAACGGACCAGCGTAGTCTAGCCCTGTATTTTCAAATGGCCTTGAGCTCGAAAGGCGTTCGATGGGCAAGGTTCCGGTGTCCTGATTCGCTGCTTTAGTTCTCAATCTCTTGCAAAGCACGCACGTTTTCGTTACGCGTTTAATGAGCTGTCTCGCTTTTGGTATCCAATATCGTTTACGCAACTCCGCCATTAACGTGTTTGTTCCAGCATGCAATCGTTGAAGGTGTAGTTCATATATCAAGAGTTCTGACCACCGGCATTTATTCGGCAAAATTATTGGAAAAACTTCGTCATAGGAATGTCCCACCTCTAATGTTAGTGCAGCAAGACGAGAACCAACTCTCAAAATTCCGCTTTCATCAATTATTGGATTTAAAGATAAAATAGTCGAGGATCCGTCAACAGCAAGTTTCTTCTGCAAACGCTCAATTTCAGCCGAATAAAACTTTTCTTGAAAGAATTTTGTCCAATAATGCTCTGCCGCTTTTATCTCTTCTGCAGTAAGAACCAACTTGTTAGGTGGTAAGGCAAAAGCTGTAAGAGATCCAAATGTCCCTCGTACCATCACTATGTAGCGAAAGCAATAGGCGGTAATTCTTAAAATCTTTCGCATGCTGCTGTATTTCTCCAACTGTATTAGAGGCTCTCGTTTCAAGATGTCTCGCTGGGAGGTCTCGGTACCGGAAACGACAAGAAAGGAATTATTTATTTGAAAATCATGTTGATTTACCTGGGATTGAGATGAAAGATCATCGTTATCGAAAGTTCTAAGCCAATCGGGACCATTTAACCAAAATGTTGTCTCCAGCAATTTTTTAGCACTTGTGCCTCTAGTCAAAATATCAGCGGGATTAAGTTTCCCGTAGCAAAATCTCCAAATCGCGCTACTTGAGTGTTCCTGTATTTCTCTCACCCGGTTCGAAACATATGGTTTCCATTTGGTACCATTTCCGTTAATCCAATGAAGAGTTATCTGAGAATCTGACCATAGCGTAACTGAATCAAAAGTTATTTTAAGGTTGGTCTTCAAATATGAATATAAACGTGCACCAATAACAGCAGCAGTTAACTCAAGTCTGGGCAATGTAAGTTCAGGAGACTTATCTTCTTTCAGAGGTGCAATTCTACTCTTGGAGCATAGAAAATTCACATTTACTTGATCATCCGACTGAAAATATCGAACGTATGCCACCGCTCCATACGCCTTCATACTTGCATCTACAAAGATATGCAGCTCCCTTTTGGTTGGCTGAAAGGTGAAAATGCATCTGGGTATCACAATTTCGGATAGGTAATGTAACTCAGCGACAGATTTCAACCAAGTTTTTTGCAAAGCTGAAGGCAGGGCATCGTCCCAATCGAGATTTTGCCTCCAAGTTTCCTGAAATGCTATCTTGAGCTTCACAGTGAAAGGTCCACAACTGCCTAAAGGGTCGTAAATCCTCGAAATTAGTCCAAGCAGCTCTCTCTTGCTACCTATTGTCGGTAAGGTATCAGCCTTCAACTGTTCTACGTCCACGCTTAACTCATCCGATCTCACATGCCATTTAAGTCCTAAGACTTTCTGCACATCAGGAGCGTTATTCTGCTTTCCAAATCTCTCACGTACTGATGACTCATTTGAATTCCACTTATGTAAAACAAACGAAGCTCGCTTCATTATATCGTTGGATTCTTCATATAATTTTATAGCATCATTTTTTCCAGAAACACTACAAACAAGGTCATCCATATAGAATGAAAATAACAATTTCGTGCAAGTATCTGGAAACTTTAACTGCTCATCTTGTAAAAGATTTCGAATAGCTATATTTAAAAGGAAAGGACTACATGTAATGCCGAAGGTGACTCTGGTCATGCGAAATATAGCCCACTTTGGCAACTTATGAACATTTTGAATTTTATCTTCAAACCAAAAAAAACGATGCACATCTCGATCTTCCTGCCGTAATCGAATTTGTAGGAATGCCTTTTGTATATCTGCAACGAGTCCTACCCTTTCAGCTCTAAAATTCACCAAAATGCTTAACACGTTTGGAAAAAGATTCGGTCCAGGTGAAAGGAGATCATTTAAAGATGCGTTAGTACCAGTGTGCGCCGAAGCGTCAAATACAATCCTTAACTTTGTCGTAGTCTTATCATCTCTGTAAACCGGTCTATGCGGTAGATAATATACTCTTTTTCCGTGCTCACTACTCTCTTTGACACGTTCAACTATTCCTCTTTCAATCAACTCGTTCATTTCCCTTTCATATGAGAGTAGATCATCCGGACGACGAAGCAGCTTTCGAATTAAATTTCCAAATCTAGACTGTGCACCATCTCTATAGCTATCGATATGAAAATGTTCAGGCCTCCATAAAAGTTTCGCCTCGTAATAGTCATTTCTTTTGGTGACGTAATCATTAAATGTTTTTTGAAGGGAATCTAAGGGTTTCTCTTCATTTGTAATCCCAATAGAATCCAAATCCCAAAAGTTAGGTAGTTGATGCTTTACTACATCCATATTCAAAAGGATAACAGTCGGCAAAGAGATAGAACTGCTAGCTGTGCAGCAGCTAGAAGGCCCTTGAAGAGTCCATCCAAGAGCAGTGTTAATGGCCACCAATTTTTGAGACAGGTACTCCTTTTCCCCTGAAACTAGAGTCCTATAATAGTCAGAACCTACCAATAAACTAATACCTGGTTCCTGTGGAACTTCGTTTATATTTGAATCTGCAAGTTCTAGGTCAGCGTTTTTAAAATCACTGGAGTCAGGTTCAACTAGAACATCGTCGCAAATCTCATCCACCTCCAGAGCGATTAGTGAAACCTTTTGCGTGGAAAACTGACTAATTATCGAAAGACGTACCAAGTTGCATATTTGCTCAGGTTTTCTGCCTCCAAAAGTTGAAATTTGAATAGTTTGCACTCCAACAATTGGAAGACCCAGCTTCCTGGAGACGCTTCGCTTGATGTAAGAACGCTGGCTTCCACCGTCAATTAAAAACCTTATAAATAATTTATGGGAGGAATCAGGGTTATTAACAAAGGCTCGCGCTGTTTGTAAGTAAATCATAGCTTTTGAATTAAGCGAGCATGCGTTTATTGACGTTTCTGTATTATTGTTTTGACGTTGCTTTGACGTTTGGGCCATGTTTGATACGCTGGTATTGCTGACTCTTTCACACACAGAGCTTACATGACGTCCACTGCAGTGAATACATTTTAAATTACTCGTTTTGCAGTCCTTTGAGCAATGACCTTTCATTGTGCAACGAAAACATCGGCGGTCGCTTTTTAGCATTTGTTTTCTCTGTTTGGGGGTTTGATTGCTGTCGCAGTTTCGAGTAGTGTGATTGTGTGCATGACAAAAGTAACAACTATTGTTTTCCGTTTTTGCCGTCACTAAACTTGCAGCTGTATGCGCCGTTTTCGGTAGTCCACTGGATCGAGATAACACGTTAGATCTATCTAGTGATTCTATCTCTTTCTTCAAAAACTGCAGAAGCCGCTTAACTTGCTTATCGCCTTTACAAGTGACAGAGATGGAATCACTGGTGGATGATGCTGTCTCGATGTTATCGTTTGCAGTCTCGTCGGCATTATCGGCCTTGCGATGGAATTCAATTCTTAAATCCGTAGGCATGCATTTTAGAAGAACGGTTTTAAACATAACGCAATAGTGGGAAGATGGAACACCCAAAGAAGTAAGAGATCTCGTTATTGAAATGACAGTATTATATAGCCGTCTCAGTCCGACTATGTCAGACTTTGAGCCTACGGATTGCAATGACATTAGGTTGTGCATATATCTATCAACGATTCGCTCTGTGTCACCATACTCTTCTTGTTACAGCGAAATCGCTGCGTCGTAGCAGTTCTGGGATGGTGTAAAACCTGAGATGGTCTCTTTAGCTTTTCCCACTAATGCCGCTAGAAGATAATTGAACTTATCCGATCCGCTCAAATTTTTATTGTCATGCACCGTTGTGCGAAACTGCTCCCAAAAGGGAAGCCATTCCTTATGATCGCCATTAAATTTCCTCAACTCGAGCTTAGGCAATTTTAGGTTATGCGATGGTTCTGCATTAGGTCTTGTTTCACAATGAATTTCGCCGCGAGTTTCTCGAATTTTGGATAATCGATGATTTATTCGAGCCATTGTACTAATGCTCTTGTCTTCGTACTCTAAACAAAGCTCAATTTCCTTTTCTGGTTCCTCTGTTCTGTTACCTACCTCTACGTTCGCTTTGGCGAGATTTTCACGTGCCGCTAAGATACGTTGCAGAAACACGCTGAGCTCCACCTCTATTGCAGGAAAATGTTCCTGGTTCTGGGCATTTAGTTGGGATTCTGCACTAGCTAGATACTCGTTTGCTGCTTTGCAGAGTCGCGTAACCTGACCCCGAATAACACCGCGGTTCTGCAATTCCATTGCACGCTAAGCTCACGCTGTTCGATTGTCCTTTTCGTTTTTTTTTTTTTTTTTTGTTTCAATAAATAAACCCTTGTTCCCGGGTTTCGGCACCAATGTCGAAAATAGTCTTTGGGAGAAAATAGAAACAACGTGATTCAAAAGAAACGAAATGAAACCGAACTTCTTATATACAAATTGAACTTTATTTGCGATGGAATATAGGTATATAAAGTAACCGCACGTTATCCAAAGTCGCTGAAGTACTGAAGTCGACTGATTGAAGAACCATTGAACTGGAGAAGGGAACATCGGTGTTGCCATTTCATAATTTTATTTTCAACACCACACAGCCCAAGCTACACTCGATGTTTTGCGCCCTGTTTTTGAAGATCGCATTATCAGCCGCAGAGCTGATGTCGTTTGGCCACCTCGGAGCTGCGATTTGACACCGTTGGACTATTATTTGTGGGGTGCCGTCAAAGGTAAGTGTTACGCCGACAAGCCAGAGACAATTGACGCTTTAGAGGACAATATTCGTGAAGCCATTGGTGAAATACAGCTGCACACAATCGATAATGTGCTTAAAAATTGGACCGATCGTGTAGGCTACTGCATGGCCAGCCGAGGCAGCCATTTGAATGAAATTATTTTCCATTATTAACAGGAAGGATTGTACTTTCAAATAAAAAAATAATTTTGAGAAAGTATTCAGTAGTTTTTTTTATAGCATTTTCAAAAAAAAAAAATTATTTGGCGGACCCTTTATAAAATAACTTTTTTCGATCAACAATAGAAAAACAAAACAAAACAAACAAACTCGACACAAATGAGGACAACGAAACATGCGAACCACGTTCAAAGCTGGGGAGCGTGTTGACTCAACAACTAGATGCGTGCAATGGCATGTATTTGATAAAAATTGAAAAATTGAATGTTGACTCAACAACAAGATGTGTGCAATGGCATGTATTTGATAAAAATTGAAGCGAAATAATTGATATTGAAATAATTGTAATAATAATTGTAATCCCACCCTAAAGGGAAATTCATATTACTCTTGTTGTAATATTCATTGTATTGTTGTTGTAATGTTCATTTTGAGTAATAGTAAAAAGCAAAGAGAAATGCATATATAAAATAAAAACGTTGAACAAAGGAGTTGAAAACCGAAAAAAAATTCAAATTTAAATTAATAAAACGGTGAGAATTGTGTGGCTCAACAATACATTTCTGTTAATTCGAGAGCAAATACCTTTTAAAAAATATTTCGACATCATAACTTCACGATTTCAATGATTTATTTATTACTTTGATGTACGTTACGAGTGGTACCTATGTATATACATGAAGAAACATACAATTTATGAAAATATTTTTAGTTATCTAGTATTAGGAACTTCGAGAGCTATATCTCTCCTTTAATGAATCGCCACAGTCGGGCAAATAAATAATTTTATAATAAAAAGTATAATACTAAAAGTTCAATTTATCACGGCTTTTTCTTTTAAAGAAGTTTCGAATAATTCAGTATTTAATTTTTATTACGTACATACTATACGCAAACATAACAAATATAATAATATTACAATATAAGATATAACAAATGTACAAATAGGCAGGAACTTAGGTAATTATTCGGAAAAAGGCCCTACTCACCGATTTTGATGAAATTTCAGTATGTCAGATTAGGATTTTTTCTAAGAATTTTGATATATATATTTTAGGTCGGACTTTCCTAGTTTCAAAGATATAAGCTTTTGAAGTTCCCATACAAAATACAGATTTGGCTTGATTTAGTTGAATCATAGTTATGCCTGGAACTATGCAAGAGGTTAGAAAAAGTCCGGTGTATTTAAAGTATGATGTGGGTGGCTCGCTTCGCTCGCTAACAGGATTTTAACCCTTTTCTTCGCAGGGTTTAGCCGCTCACGCGACTTCGTCGCTCCGCTAAGGGTATGTCTACGACTGTCTGGCAGGCGCCTGTTTTTACACTTTCAGAATTTAATCAAAACGTTTAAAAACAATGGCTTCACAATTGCAACACACATTTCATTTCACATTTGACATCTCACATTTACGGTTATTTCTAATATGTATGTATGTATGTAGTTTTTCATGTACATACCTAACAAACTGAAGCTTTTCCGACTGCATATTAAGGAAATTGAATATGAAGAATAATTTTATTTAAAACATAGTTGCATACTTTTAGGCATAATGAAATCTTATTTTGTATGGAAAATTTAAAAAGCTTATATCTTCCAAACTAGATAAGTCCGACCTAAAATATATATATCAAAATTCTTAGAAAAAATCCTAATCTGACATACTGAAATTTCATCAATATCGGTGAGTAGGGCCTTTTTCCGAATAATTACCGGAACTTACCTTTACCTTTACCGGCACTGGCAAACACTGACATCGATTCACTCACACTTTTCTTTTCAAAATTCAGAAAACAAATGAGCGTTTGTCCTTGGCAGCATTCGTATTTATATTGATGAGGAATCAGACAAGTTTATGCAAGCACAGCACAAGTCGTATTTCGTCCCTTTGCACGTCTGAACAAGCGTTGCGGGCGGGATGGCGGCGCTTTGCAAGTCTCAGCACGCGTTGCACTGATTATCAAATATACAAATTTCTGCAAGTAACACTCCCTGATCTTCTTAAAAAAGGGAATTCATGCTAAATAAACAGACTATCTGATCCATATACCAGCGTAACCGAAAAAACTGTTCTTTACTACCTATATCAGAACCAGATACATTTTCGTGGACTCCCATTTACAACTGGTGAACCCCCTTTTTTTTCGTGCCAACGTAGAACCCCGTTGAGTTTAACGTGTGACGAACAACACTGAGCAAACTTCGCAAATAGACATAAAACCTGCGACTTCCGAATTTAGGTTCAGCATTTCAACAGACGGTTGGAAGATATGCATACACATGTAAAAAAATGAAATAAATAAATAATTGCCTTTTTTATGGCAATATTATTAACGTATACAAAAATTATAAATATATCCTACCAATCATATCTTCTTGATTAGAATATCGCCTATATAATGTAATAATACAGTCTTACTAATTAAAAAAATAACATATAGGCAATTCGTACGAATTATTTAAATAATTCCTATATACGAGGGTGGTCCGACAAGGACTTAGCCTCACTGCCAGATGGCGCCAGTATCGCAAGAGCAACTTACTATCGTGTAGTACATTCTAGTAGACGGCTACTATCGACATTTCAGCCGGATCGGACTCGTAGTATTGTTTTGACCGCGTGTGGAGTGTTCGCGGATTTTAGAAAAATGGAAAAACAGAAATATCGGTCGGTGATTCGATTCTTGTTTTTGGAAGGGAAATCGGGCAGCAAAATCAAAGAGCGTTTGGATGCTGTATACGGTGACTCTTCTCCTTCACACCACCACCAGAACATAACGTGACAAAACGTAAAAATAAATAACGTTTTCCGGGATTCACATGATGTGATCCACATCGACTATCTGGAGAAGGGCAAAACGGTTATTGGGCTGACTCGACGCCGAATTGAAGAAAAAACGTGATCTTCCACAATGATAACGCACCTCCGCCCTCTTCACGGCCAAATTGGTCGAATTGGGCTACCCCATCCACCGTATTCTCCAGATTTGTCCCCGTGCAACTCCTTTTTGTTTCCAGACTTGAAAAAGTCACTCGCCGGGCAGAAATTTCAGTCGAATGAAGAGGTCATCAACGCCACGGAGGCCTACTTTGCAGACCTCGAGAAAACGTATTTTTCAGACGAGTTAAAGAAGTTGGAGCATCGCTGGGTCCAGTGTATCGAGCTAAAAGGAGACTATATTGAAAATTAAATCGCCATTTCTCCAAAATTTTTGTTTTTCTTTTGTAGGCTAAGTACTTATCGGTACACCCCCGTATATAAAAAAAAAAAAAACTATAAATAAATACACATTTTTACATTAATATATTCTTCTTAGTGTATATTGTCTATATAATACCATACAATATAAGTCTTATCAATTAACAAAAAAAAAATTTAACTATGTGTATGTATACATTTTTTATGTTCTCTAATATAGTATTGTATTTAAACTTGTATAACTTCAACATGTTTAATGTAACCAGTATGTATCTATCTATAGTCAGATTTCAACTAAAATTTTGTAAACTTCTCTTTTAAATCCCCCTCCTTTTGTCGGAAATTCAACTTCTTCAAGGCATAATTTAATGCCTTTAAGGAGAGCGGGATGTAGTGAATACACTACATGCGCCCACTATACCACATACCAAGACCGCGATTAGCCAATCCATAACCATGATCAGTCGATTATCTATGCTCAGCATTACGTTCAGTTGACCTAAAGCAAAACAAATGCGATGTAAGCAAACGGTGAAACCAAATGTTAACAGACCGAGTACATAAACAAACCGAGTCAGTTGAATAGGTACAATGCTGACTTGTGCTTTTGACTGATTGCCTAATGTATTGTGCGCTTGTGCCTTTGACCGATTGCACAATGCATTGGACTAAATATTCAAAATGCTGATGATGCGCTTCTGCCTTTGACCGATTGCACAATGCATTCGACTAAATATTCAAAATAGCTGATCTATGGTTATGGGAAATTCGGAAGGCTTGTACGTGATAGGGAGGATATATTCCCTGGGACAAATTAATATAAAAGGAAAGGATTGAAAGGAAGGAGCCGCAGTAAAAGCGCGACACCCCACGCGTTATATTTGAATGAATAAATCTCAGTAAACCAAATAACGTGTAGTGTTTTACTCTCCGTGAGATACTCTTCTCCCTGTCATTAAGGGAAAGCACGGCATCTCACGTACAACAGCGTGAACAAAAAACACTGCTACTTTCTAAATAATAATAATTGGGGAGAATAATATTTCTAGTTCTAAAAGAATTAGGAAACTGCAACTGTTGCCATAAGTAATTTGGCTAGTTCTAAAAGAACTAGGAAACTGCAACTGTTGGCATAAATAATTTGGCTTCCTTTGTAATATTAATTTTCTTAGGAAAAGACAGTAGATTAAAAATGTTGGCAGTGAACATCCTAAAATAGACTCATTAAACATCGAAATGTGGTCAAATTTTCTCGGATGATAAACATATCTAATCATAGCGTTAAAAGCGAGCACTAATTTTCTATACGATGCTGTAAATTAATCAGCAGAATTGTTATCAATTTCAATCGAATGTTACGCGGAGTATAGAAGCAGATGTCCACAACATTCGCAGTCCAGAATATTAAAGTACTATGTTAATGTGCTCGTTTGTTGATAGAGATGTGTTTAGAACTATACCAAGATTTTTTACTTTGTTAGAAAAATATTTTTTTTTCACCAAATAAATAGACATGTGAGTATTCGTCAACGGCACCAATGTTCTTGACTATAGGTAAGCATTATAGGACTATAGGATTGGGTATCAAACCATTGGAAATAGCCCAACTTTTAAAGGAAAATTTCCAAACCTAGAAATAAATGAAATACATTTTCCCTCACAAGCATATATATGAATAAACGTAAACATATAAACACAACATAATAAAACAAATAAACACAAAACAATCAAACAGAAAACACACAAAAATAAAAACATTCATTATCATTTGGCAACTTGCCTGAAACCATTAGGTCAAAGACATCAAAGACGAACGACTACGGCTTCCGTCACCGTTGACAGATCCCGTAAACAATAGAAATTTCAGTGACGACTGGATCATTTACATCGCCGTCCGGCCTAGCCCTATAAAAAGCCGAGGCAGTTGTTAGAAGGGCAAGCAGTGACATCCAACTAGTGGCAACCAAGTAGTGACAACCAAGTAGTGACAACCAAGTAGTGACAACCAAGTAGTGACAACCAAGTAGTGACAACCAAGTAGTGACAACCAAGTAGTGACAACCAAGTAGTGACAACCAAGTCTACCTTCTGCGAAGAACATAATTCTCTAAATTTATCTATTTTGGGTTTGAGACTCTACACATTAATGTGACAAGCTCTCAGTCTAGAACATCGATTTGAAAAAATGTTAACCGTAATACGACCCTCGCTTACATTGTGAACCCCTTCAATTATACGTATATTAAAATCATCCATATAATTGAGTAAAACAGAAAATAGAAGTAACATAAAGTCTCAGCGATTCTACCCCCAAAACATATTGAAACCGGTTGGACACAAATATTATAAACAAACAAGAATAAAAATAACAAAATATGACGAAAATCAACCAAACGCTCAAAGAATAACACACTTGATGGTCTAATTATACAATTTAAGCAAATAAAATAAGAAAAAATTAAAATAAACGAAGAAAAAAAGATTAAACATACATAATTTAACTATTATATTTTTCTTACTCGATCAATGCTCCAGCATGAGACGATGATAAAGATGGAAATCATTGCTTACACCATCAAAGCTTTTAAAAGAGTTTTGTTGTTTAAATGATTTTCGTCTCAGTGTCAACTAGTGATGGGTACATTTTTTTTACCTACCCGGTGGGTATTTATTAAAGGGTGAATCATATTTACCCACCAAAAGTCGGGTATTTATTCCATTTAGCAATCAATGATAACGCCAATGCAGTATTTATTGTGGTCGGTAATTAGTGTGTTGCCAAAGTAGGTCTAAAAAAACAACCCTTTTTGCGGTCATAAATTCCGTGATAAAATGATAAAATATCTTCTAAATTCTTTAGAAAAACTAAATGTGTGTAATATTCGCAAAATCTGATCATTATGATCATACAATCAATGTTATTAGACCGTACTGTCATAAAATAATTTCTGAAAAGAAACCCTTAATTTGCTTTTTTGGGGGGAAAACCGAAAATTGGGTTGGTCAAAGATAGGATATGTTGATCATTATGGGATGTACTGAAGTAAAGCATTGATGAAAATAGATACATAGTTATGCAGTATGCTCGTTATGAAGTGGTGTTGGTGTTGATGTTTGTGCATATAAGTAATATCACAGAATAAATAGTATACAGAAGTTGCATCTCATCCAAAGCAAATTTTGTTCTAGGGTTCCAATATTGGCACCCTATTGAACAGAGAGTACAAGCATGAGAACATGCAAGAGAGTATACAAAAAATTGAGAAGCTGGTGCGAGCGAAAGAGAGTAGCATGTGCGTTTTCGGTGGTTTTGTTTTTACGAGAGCAAAGCAGCTTACGATGTGTATGCAAGTGTGTGTGCGTGTGTATGCATTGATAGCTTCTTCTATCGTAAGCTTGCATGGTGTTGTATTGCTTCTCTTGTTTTCGATTTTGTGGATTGGATTCGAAATAACTTGGGAATTGTACTTTCATGCGAATGGTCGTGTTTTCCTGCGCTTATATATCGACTCCATTTTTACTTTGTATTTTGATACGTTATTGGATTATTCTTTGGACTTATTATTATATATTGATTGTTGAGGGGTTGTCATACGATTTTGAATAGGAAAAATGGATTCTGTACCGGCTGTTGGTAAAATTTTCCAAAAGTCCGGCATTAGATGCTCCATAAAAACATGCGGTAAATCTAGGCGATATGGTGAAAAGATAAGAATGTTTAAGTTTCCTCCCTATGACTCAGCTATGGGTCAAATTTGGCGAGGAAAATGTAATATTTGTACAAAAGATTACACAAAAAAATTGTTGATTTGCGCCAATCACTTCTCAAGTTCTGACATTGATAAAAAAAGTTGAAATTCGGAGCTGTTCCGGTATTTAACTTAGAAGTTATTGAGGAAGATTACAAGTCGTTGGAGCTTGATTGTCCAGCTAAAAAGAGCCGAACAAGTGACTCCGTAGATGGATGTTGTAATGACTGTGAAAAATATCTGAAATCAGCTAATTTTTACAGAAAAAAATATTACGACATGGTAGCAAAATATAAAAATCTCCAAAGCTGCAAACAGATAGCAACAAAATCAAGCGTATTTCAAACCATCGACTCTTTTCAAATAAGCAAGGAGTCAAAAACATTTTGCAAACTTCTTCTTAGTCCACGACCTAAAGAATATAAGCAAGATGTAAAAGATTTGGTTCAAAACATTTATTATGTCTCACAGTCAACGTACCAATTTTTGAAGAATAAATTGCATCTAAATTTGCCACATATCTCTACTGTTTATCGATGGGCCCCTGTAAATTCCCTACAACCAGGTTTTAAAAATAACGGTTTAGAGTTAATAAAAAAGAAGTGCTTAGATTTGAACCAGTACGAAAAGAATAATATGATTCTGCTGATGGATGAAATGGCGATTAGAAGGGAATTGCGATACAATTCCAAATTAGATTTAGTGGATGGATTTGAGGAAAATGGGGTTGAAAGAACGAACCAGATTGGTAAACAATTGTGCGTTTTTATGATTAAATCAATGCTTTCCAACTGGGCGCTTACATTTAATTACTTTGTTTCAAAAAATGGAATTTCTGCCGATTTACTAAAAAAGATAATATTATGAAATTTAGCAATTTTGAACAGTTTTGGCATCATAGTTAAAGTTGTAATTTGTGACCAAGGGTCCTCTAACAGGAAGTGTTTCTTGGAATTGGGAGCTACTTTAGAAAAACCCTATTTTATGTATAATGGTAGTAAAACTTTCTGTGTATATGATTTTCCACATCTAATCAAATCATTAAGAAATGGTTGGCTTCAATGTGACCTTACAACACCAAATGGAGTTGCTAGTTTTAAAGTAGTTGTTAACTAGTGGAAAATGTTGTTAACTATGGGAAATGGAGTGTAAATCTAATACAAAAATGTGTCTTAAACTTACAAGCCGAACTCTTTCGAAAAAATGAAAGTAAAACTAGCCACCCAAACTTTTAGTAGGACTGTTCAAGCAGCAATTAAAACTGTTATTGAGACAGTATGCTTTAAAAGTTGCTCAAAAGAAGTTTGTTTATCTACGGCATGCTTCATAGGAAATATTGACAAAATATTTGACTGCCTAAATAGTGGTTCACTATCTTCAAAGAATTGTTATAAGTCTGCAGTTCAACTTAACAGTCCATCACACGAATATATATAATAAATCTCATTTGTTGACAAAAAGAAAAAAGTATTTTTTTTAGATGGAATGAAATTTACCTTAAACGCTGTATTACAATTAGTAGACGAGCTATTTCAAAAAAAAATCCCAAATATTTTTTTTAAACCAAGATAAGCTCGAAAATATGTTCTCGGTTCTAAGACAAAAGGGTGGAAATAATATTAACCCCTCAGTTGCTGATATAAACACTTTATTAGCACGCTTAATGTCTTCAAATATAGTGCAGTTGAGTTCTTATAGTAACTGTGAAGAGCTGAGTGATACCACATTTGAAACGCTTTCAAATATTTTGTCAAATATGGACTTAGTTGATACAAATAATGAAGAACTCAGTCGAAACGAAAACTCTGAAATAGATATTAACATAGAAATCATTGATGATTTCGTATTAAATGATGACTTTCAGAATTGTTCGGAATTTAGTATCGATTTGGCGTCTTTAAGATACTTCATAGGTTATATCGTCTACAAAATGATACCGAAAATTAACTGCGATATTTGTGTTTCTATATTGAGAAAAGAAGACGAAGTATTAACAGTTCCTAGTGAACTTTTCATATTTCATAAAAATTACAATTCTCTTAAAGATTTTGGTAACCTCGTTGCTCCTTCACAAATTTTCTTGGAAATTAGCAAGAAACATATTACAGTGTTTAGCAATATTTTTGACACATAACCACAAACTGTTGGTATAAAAAACTTGATAAAATCCAAATGCAAAAATGCCACACCGCAATGGTTTTCCACATGTTCTGATCATAAGGAAATAATATTGGACTTCATGATCTTAGTACTATTCTTCCCTACATATATCAGATTGAAATTTGCACAAAAATCCCAAATAATGGAATAACGTTAATTGGTGTTACCCGGCCCTTTTAGTTTACATCGAAAAAGTACGCGTACGAATACCAAGCGCAACTTTCAACTGAAGAAAACTAAATATAGAAATCTAAAACTTGAAACAAAATTTTGTCAACACCACGTGCATTCACGACGTTGGATAGCAACACAATACACACACACACATAAACATTTTAAGATTGCTCTCTCGTTGATTCTCTCTGATCGTGGGTGCTCTCTGGTTATTACTCTCTGATTATGCTTGCTCTCTCGTTGCTTGATCTTCCCTTCAGTTGTTCCGCCCGAACCATAAAGTGAAAAATCATCGCAGGCCGAGATGCGACTTCTGTATACTATTTATTCTGTGGTAATATACTCCAACTGTTTTTGGTTTAACAAACGTTAGTGAACTTCAGTTTGCTATTGCAATTGGTGCAGTGATCTTGCTAGTGATTAAAGTTATTTTTGTTTTAATATGGGAAGAAATAAGAGTTCGATTTGGAAATATTTCGATAAAGTCGATAAAATGGCTAAATGTAAATTTTGCGAAAAGACGTACTACCCTAATATAAATAAAATAACGAAGCATTTGATGAATTGCTTTAAATGCCCAGTGGACATTAAAACAGGTGTAAATAGTGAAAAATCCGCAAACAATCCTGCGAAATATGTTAAAAAAGATGCTGAAAATTCCTGTGATACACTTCAAAGCCTAGACAATCATCAATTAAATGTGAAATCTGCAGATCCATCCCAGCCATTATCGAAAACGGAAAACGTGAGATTTTTCTAAATAAAATATATACATTTGTAGGTGTGTTAAATAATTTAATAAATTCCATATAAATTTTAGGAATCTTTGAATAAAATGTTAGCAAGAGCTATATATGTTAGTGGGTCACCTTTATCGTTGGTTGGCCAGTCCATCACGAGTTCTTAAGGAAAAAAATACTACCTCTTTTAGCAACTGAAGAGCATTAGGTAGCAAGGAACTATTTTCCACTGTTAGGTTCTTATTGAAGTAAATCCGTTGAAAGACGTTTTTGCTGACATCCGGCCCTTGAGAGATTGCATAGATTTTTTTCCAATGTTAGACCACTATTCTCGCGGAGAGCTGCAAGCAATGCATGTTGCTTCGTATACGAAGAGAGGCGGATTAATAGCGGACTATGGTCTCCGAATGACTTTGATTTCAAACGGAAAGTGTCAAAGTGTGGAAAAATTTGGCGACCGAGTTTATCAGCGGTGCTCCTTACAACAGCGGGGGTTCTCGCCTAGTCGTAGTGGGACCCTGCGTACAATAACTTCACGGAGCCGCTCTTTCATCTGAAGATCAGCTAGTTCTTCTCTAATTTTTTTTTTATTTTGAGTTCTTTCTCGTTCGAATTGTTGAATTCTGGTTGACAAAGAAACCATAGCAGGTTTGCTTTTAAGCGCTTATTTGTTATTGTTACCACTCTTTTACTAGAGAAACTAGAGATTCTCTTTAACTAGAGAATTCGTTCGCAACTTTTGACATTAGAAAAATAAAAACTTTGACTTCAAGATAGATAAACTGGCGAAAGAGTGGTTTAAAGCGAGAGCAAATGAAAAACACGTCTATTCGCTTGGCATTTATTTCTCTATACTCCTCTGATACGGGGTATTATCGTAAATAATATAGCGAACTTTGAGTGTAGTGTTTGCCTTAAGTGAAAAATAAACGCGCTACCGTTCATAAAGCAACTAAACAAATTCAGTAAGTGTGTTTTAGAAATAATTCATAACCACATTTGTGGTGTTAAATATTTTATTACTTTCGTCAACGTTTATACCTGGAAGTTCATAGTTCATTTTATAAAAAATAAAAGTTGCTTCACTAACATCTCAAAACGATAGAAAAATTAAAGTACTACATACAGATAACGACTGAGAGTATGTGAATCGCGTATTTGATGAATACCCACGCCAAGAGCGTATCCGCAGACAGCTTACGGTACGGTTCGGGGGTGGTCGTGGTCCAATGGTAGTCATCATCGACACTCTGTCTGTCACTAGCCAAGAACAATTCCTATACGGAAAAAACTGTGCAACAACATCAGTTGTGAATGAGAGATGATCAAAAAAGCTAACGAAGGCAGCATAAGATTGCTTCAAATTTCATACTCTGTGTGTGCATTTCCAATATTACACCTTAATGACATGGAAACAAAAGAGTTACTGTGAACTACAACCAACCAAAAATGCGTGATAAAAATGGTATTCCAATAAGGTATAAAGCAAGTCTAGTTGCAAAAGGGTGTAGCCAAATATATGGCCTTGATTATAATGAAGTTTTCTCTCCTATAGCCAGATACTCATCTATTAGGTTAATTGTTGCCTTAGTTGCTGAGCGCGATATCCTTGTTCACCAGATAGATGTTTCTACCGCGTACCTCGGTAACCTCGAGGAAGAATTATATATGCAGCATTCTGAATGTTTTGTTAACACCACAAACAAACAAAAAGTATGTAAACTCGAAAAATCGTATATGGGCTTAAACAATCGGGGCCTATTTGCAATCAAGCACTATGGGAAATTGGGTTTATGAAATGTAATGGCGATACTTGCGTTACGTTTGGAACATAAACATAGTAAAAATCTGTGTATATGATATTTTACTGGCTTGTTCAACATAGTAGAAGTCTATGTAGATGGTACCTATCTATTGTTAGCTTGCTCAAACCACACAATATTGCTAAACATAAAAAGCATGATCTGTCTGCGATTTGAGGCTATAGATAAAGGCCCTATTGATTATTTTTTAGGTATGAAAATCAGAAGAAACTTGGATAGCATTCAAGTACGAGTACCTCTACAATAATTCATAAAGACCTTATTGAAGAAATTTAATTCAACACCTTTGAAAGATAGCTCAAAATGCAAGGAGGTGAACCAAAAGTCGTAACAGTCACTTCGCTAACTTACTAAAGCACATGTACGAGGCCGGATATTACTCACTTCGTCAATAAATTGTCACAGATTAACTCACATGTAGAGCATTTGAATGCAGCCAAACTTGTGCTTAGGTACTTAAGTACGACAATTATTATAACTTTAAACTTAACTACTTTCAGATAATCGGCATTTAATGGGGTATGTTGATGCGTTCTGGGTTTTTTGCCTTCTTCTTTGCTGACGCAGCAATTACGTGGAACAGTAAAAAGCAACGCACAATCGCACTTAGTAGCGCCGAGGCTGAGTATATTACACTTTCGGTTAAGGTAACATATCTGAGAAATTTTCTGTATGAATTTGAATTTGACGAACTTATTAACGGTCCCACGGAAGTCTTCAGTTATAACCAAAGTGCACAAAAATTAGTAAAGAACCCAGTTTTCCACAATCGGGCCATTATAAATTGTATAGACTGTACTTAAGCCGACCGAATAACTAGTAAACATTGAAAAGTATAACGTATCTCTTCATTTGGCTCCATTATCATCACACTGAAAAACTACCGTTACTTAAATATCGCTGACCGACTTATACCGATTATTCGCAACGGTTATCGTTGCATTTCTAGGCGACACCCTGATCAGTCTATTTCTGTTTAAAATCTTGTGACTTACAACAATTATGACTGTATCATCCAAATATTAAAAGAGTGCTTTGTTGAAGGTTAGAGAATATATCGAGAGCTAAGAGCAATATCACTATACTTAGTATAGTATAGCGGTAGGATAGCCCTTGTAAATAGGTCGCACATTTACGTTTTTACTATATTGGGGAATAAGGATTGGCAAAGATTTATTTTTTTATTAAACCTCTGTCTTTTGATACGTAGTTACAACATAATATGATTAAAATATGAAAACAGAAACAGAAAGAAATTAAGTGCAATGTGGGACCAATGTTCTTTACAATTGTTTTTCTCAGGATGTTTTTTTTTTTCTTTTTTTTTATATATAATTTGTGCAGGTGTACGCTCTTAGGATGTTTGTCACACAACCTGGACGGGGTGCAGGTGGTTTGTGTCTAAGATGTTCGTTCACTACTCTCCGGGGATAGTTGTCTTGGGAATCGAGAGATTTTTATTTGAAGTTTTACAGTAATTCTTTTATTCCATGCCATTAAGACGTTATATTGGAAATGCACACGCAGAGTATGAATTTTGCAATCTTATACTGCGAGTGTTATGCCTTCGTCAGCATTTTTTGATCATCTCTCATTCAAAACTGGTGTTGTTGCACGGTTTTTTTTTTTTACGTATAGGAATTGTTCTTGGCTATGGTCAGACTTGAACTACAAACCTTCCGCTCAACAGTCGATGATGATTACCATTGCACCACTACCACCCCCTACTCATCAATAGGTATAAGGTTGCTGTCGATTATGACTCCCAAATACCTATAGCCTTCTACTATATCCATGGGAAAGCTAGCGGAGGTACTGCAGGATTCATTCCTTAAATATTTCTGCTGTTGAGTTGCTTTAAACTGCGGGTTTTTTAATATGCATCATTTTAGTTTTGGATGCCATGGATGCATTGATCGAGGCAGTTTGAATGTGACTTTACAACGTAGAAGAGTGTTGAAGCTGTATATCTCTTTGTTATTTTTATTGGCCTCTAATTCCAAGGAAAAGAAGGTGAGAGGTTTTCTAGTTTATCTTTTTTCATGTTGTGAATTATTATCACACGCTGAAAGATGCATATTTTTAAGTATTACCCTAAATCCCTTTTGATTATTTGGTCTGTTCGTGTAGTATCTCGTGTTTTTTCCTTGTAACCTTTGCAAGATGCGTGTGTAGTGAGTTGATTCTTTCGGCTGAATATTGAATTCTTCATGTGCAACTTCGTTAATCGCTTTTTTTAAAATGTGACTCCTTTAACATTTATTGGCGCTTTTGGATTTCTTAGGGCCTTTTTCGCAATGGGGATTGTGGCATTGTGGTGCCGATTTTGGACGTCTTTGTCGAGGGAGAGAAGAGCAAATCTGTTTTGATCTATGTCGATCTGTTCGTTAAGCAAGTATGTCGTAAGATTTGTTTTAGTCGTAGTTTTTTGTCTTTTGTTGTAATCGTTACTGTTCGTAGTTTTCTCTGGAGAAGGTTTTAATCTTTTTTGTTCTGTTTCATTTTTCTTACCTATATCACCTGCGGTTGATGATGTGCTTAGAAGAAAATAAGTAATAAAATAAAAAAAGTAAGTAATAAATAATAAGAAGTGCGTGGATCAGAAGTATGGTATCTGTTCTGGGGTAAACTACGGGAAGTATAAGTGCAGGAGATGAATCTCTTGTTGCTTGTTGCTTATACATTGAGATATTGCAGTTGTTGTTTTTGATGTGGTTGTTGCTTCAGCTTGTGCTATTGTGGTTATCGGCCTCTTCTGGATTAATATGTTCTATTTAGAAAAGACAGCGGTTGAGTGTATAAGTTTTGTTTGGCCATATGGTTGTGATCCTGGAAGAGTTTTGTTTGGAAGAGAAGAGTAATTTGGTTGGAAGTTAATAGGAATATTACTCTTTGGTTGAAAAAGCACAAAATCCGGCAGAGTGCCTACAACGTAATTCGAAGAGACCGACCCAACGCTACTCAAGGCCGGGGAGTTGCGATTTCCATAAAAAGAAGGTGCTAAAGGTCAGCATTTTGTGCATTACCCTCCGTAATGGACAGAAAATGTACATTTTACCTGCCAATGCACCTGAAGCACCTCAACCCATTCCTTTTTTTCGCAGAGCTTAAGATACTCTTTCGATCTAATGGCTTAAACTCGGTAAAAAACATTATTCATTCTGGCCGGCGATTTAAATGCCAAATATAGTGATTGGAGAAATAGCATTCCCAAAACTATTTGGAGCCTACTAAGTCGTTATTGGGTTCTCCGCAACATTGCAACGTTGGGTTCTCGCAACGGATAGTCTGTCGTATCGTAGGAGGGGCTCATATCTGGATCTCATGCTGTGAGATATTCTCGACTGAGACGGGCAGACACGAACGAATGGTATATTAACTATCTACGGATTATTGTACACGACAGTGACTATTGCGGACTTAGTGCCCTAATCAAATTAACATTTTATCGCAAAGATGGTAGAGTATGTCCTCTCAACGATGGCAGCTGAGCTCGTTGGCCATGCTATACTTAACTATCTTAACTAATCTGGATATTTTACTGGACCTGGGCAGACGCTAAAATAAAAAGAACAATTTAAATTTATGTCTGTCGACTACTATATTTATGTGTGGGAAAATAACTAGAAGCGACGTTGATAATATTTCTCTCCTTGTGTACAATTGACATGAATTTACTTTTTAAGTATTTTCCAAAATTAGTAGTAGAAAAAAAAATGATGAAAAAAAACATGCATTGCGGAAACTTTTGGTAGAAGCCTGAAGGGATGGAAAATAATCAATGGCAGTGATCGGATTAAGATTTGGCTGCTCCAAGAGGATGGTTTTTAAAGCTGTAATGCTTTTAAGAGGACAGGCAGTTATCAAAATTTCCAGGAAAAAAAATGAGAGAAACAACATCAAAGGTGACACGCTTATTACTCGAATTTCGAAAGCTTATCCCTTCTTGACTTCTGGAGAAATTCAAAAATTCGTTCAATCGTCTTGAGTCAACCTCAAGACACGGTTAAACTAACCGATTGAATTTTGGAAAAAAAATCTGTGGAATGACGAGTTAAACTTTAGTTTGATGGGGTCGGATAGGAAAGTGTGCAATAGACGGCTCCCCAACAAGGATCTTCACCCCAGGTACATCATTAAAACGGTTAAGCATGAGGAACGAAACGCCAAGGTTTGGGGTGCATTCTCTTGTTATGGGATAAGTCCTTTAGTGCGTGTTACGATTGGCGCCGTGCTTCCTTGGTATATCAAGGGATGAGAGTCAGTCGGAGAGTTAAACAACTTATACAAGTTTCAAAAGCTTTTAGTAATGAACTACTCACTCTTCTCGTGAGTAATTCTGATAATTAACTCCTCCCTAACCCTCGATATCAGCTGCCTTTTTATACAATATTTTGCTTACGCATCTTATCCCTTCTTTTTTCGTAATTCCTACCGCGTCAGAAATCGGTTTCTGCAGCGTAGGTGTAAACTCTATGAAACTCGACTTGAGTTTATTTTTGTTCATACGCTGCACTTTGCCCCGACCCATTCACATTTCCCTTAATTGCGTTTAATTGCTTTTAGAGTTCCTGGCAGTCATTCACAATATCTCTTAATTGCTTTTAATTGCTTTTAAGGTTGTTATGGCTGTGCATGAATTAGTGTTTACCCAATACACTGCATATTGGGTACGCATATGAATGGGCACACTTCAAAGGTTTCATGTGTCCTGATTCCTCGTACGCTTCAAGGGTGTCGTATGTCTTAACTCATCGTTGGGCTGTACTGAGTTAGTTGTACTGCATTGACCTTTACTTTTAAATGGGCACACTTCAAAGGTGTCGTGTGTCTTGATTCATCGTTAGCGTTGTTGGCGGATTTGGATGAAAGAAAGAAGAGAAGCATTCGATGAGTGGACGATGAATTTTTTATTTTTTATTTTTTTGGTTGCGCCCATGGATGTGGAATCTTCAAAAGATACTCTTAACCCATGTTGCCAGTATGCACGATTCGCGGGATATTATTCTCCTTTTTCCACGCGCCTACGTACTAAACCACACCTCTGCACACTTCAACCACTCTCCCCGCGGGACTGCCGTTAGGTATTACTTCGCGAGGCTGGTTAGCGGTTCACGCTGTATTTCGGACGACGACTACGACTTGCCGAAGCTTTGTTTGTACTGCTGTAATGAACGAGCATGTTTCGTTCCAATTTTCCACCGAGTCCATCATATAGGAAATCAGGTTCTCAGGGCTTGGTACATTTAGCCTTTGTCTGTCCTGCATAAAGCGACTGCAGTAAAGTGCTCTGCGTCTTCCTCGGAGTTTGGGCATTGTGGACACAGCGGAGAACTATCATATCCAAATCTATGTAGATACTTCCGATAGCTACCATGTCCGGACAGAAACTGCGAGAGATGGTAATTGCAGTCTCCTGTCGGTCTTGATGTCCAGGCCTCAATGACAGGAATGAGTCCACCTTCGTTTTGTCGAGATGTCCCATCTGGTTTTCCACATTGTCATGGATTTTGCTCGTTCTTCTGCTTTTATAAGCCTGGTCTGTTGCCGGTCTGGGGTGCGCCTGCGGTATACCCTTTTGAGCTCGTCTCCCAAAATATCGATGGGTAGCATTCCTGCTATGACTAGCGCTGCATCGTCAGAGATGGTCCTGAATCCGCAGATTACTCTTATTGCGCAAAGTCGATAGACTGAGTCCATTTTCCGCTTTAGTCCTTTTACTGCAAGGGCTTCCGCCCAAATTGGAGCAGCGTACAGTAGGACTGAGCTGACTTGACTGCTTTCTTGGACCTTATCGTCTGATCTCCTACTAAGAAGCTCGCATATTCCACCTTTTTACGGCTGGTTATGAGCACAGCCTCAGTTTTTTGGGCTGCTAGTTCTAGACCGGCATTTGAAAGCCAATCTTTCACTTTAGAGATAGCTGCGCTCGTAGTGGCCTCCACTTCCTCTATATGCTTAGCCACTGTGACGATGGCAATGTCGTCGGCGAAACCGATGATTCGTACTCCTTCGGGAAGCGCTAATCGTAGAACTCCATCTCCTCATCCACAGGAGAGGTCCAAGGACTGATCCTTGAGGAACACCCGCCGTTATTTTGTAGAATTGTACGCCTTCATCGGTATTGTACATTAGCCTCCTGTTGTTGAGGTAGTCGCTGACGGTCTTTAATAAATAGTGGGGGTACCCATGTCAATTAAGGACTTTTGTATTTGCGTCCATTTAGCCGAGTTGAAAGCATTTTTTATGTCCAGCGTGATTACTGCACAATACTTCTTCTCTCCCCGTCTCCATCTTTTTCCTTGGATGGCGTCCGCAGCCAGATTTACCACTGTTTCTATGGCCTCGACCGTTGATCGTCCTTTTCTGAAGCCGTATTGGTAGGCTGACAATGCACCGTTCGTTTCCGCCACCGCCAGTAACCTATCGTAGATAATTCGTTCTAGTATCTTGCCAAGTGTATCCAAAAGACAGATTGGTCGATACGAGGACGGTTCTCCAGGTGGTTTCCTTCCTTTTGGCAGTAGTACCAAGTGCTGCAGCTTCCACTGTGTGGGAAAGATCCCCTGCTGCAAGCATTTCCCCAAAGTGTGTTGGAAAGCATCTGGTCTAGCCGTAATGGCCGCTTTTACTGCCTTGTTCGGGATTCCATCCGGTCCGGGTGTTTTATTGTTTTTGGCCCTGGAAACAGCTTTATTTAGCTCCTCTAGGGTAATAGCAGGAATTTCTTCTGTATTCATCCTCGCCATGCTGCTACTATTAAGCGGCTGTCCCTGTGGGAAAAGATGTTCCACAATATGGGTGAGCATTTCGGGATTTGATATCGGCGGACTTCTATTGTTTTTTATCTTTTTAGTGACCACTCTGTATGCTTTACCCCAAGGGTCTACGTCGGCCTCCTCGCACAGTTTTTTGAAGCATCTTGACTTACTTTCCTTGATGGCTTTTTCCAGTTGACGTCTCGCTAGCTTGAATTGACGAAGCCGCTCTTGATAGTCTGGCCTATTTCTTGATCGTTGGGATTTTCTCCGCTCTCCGAGACATATCGCCCTTAGCCTCTGGATATTCTCGTTCCACCAGTAACATGGGGACCCTCTTTTGCTGGGTTTCCTCCTGGGCATCGCTGCGTCACATGCTGCAGTTAGCGCCTGTGTCAGTTGCTTGGAGGTTACCTCTGCAGGTGCATCGCTATCCACAGTCACCTCTTTCAGGGCTTCTTCAAAGGCCTCGGTGTCAAAGGAGGTTTCCTTCCACTTTGGTCCAGTTTGTATTGGGCGTTACCTGCGTTTTCTCTCGCCGATCTCCATTATAATAGCTTGATGGTCGCTATGCTTGTAGCCCTCGCTCACTCTCCATGTTGTTTTACTGGCCAGGGAATTGCACACAAAGGTTATGTCAACTATTGATGATCTACCGGCCTTGCGGAAAGTGCTCGTAGTACCTGTATTAACCAGGTTCACACCTAGAACCGCAAACGTTTCCAAAAGGACTCTTCCACGTGCATCCGTGTGTTTGCTGCCCCATTCTGTGGACCAAGCGTTGAAGTCTCATGCAATTATAACGGGGTGTTAACCTCTTGCATCAGTTGCAATATTGGTTAATAGGCTTTCAAATTCTTCCAGTGATAGTCTAGGAGGAGCGTAACAGCTATAAATATTAGTTCCATTTATCCTCGCGGCCACAAAGTAGTCGGTTGATTGACCTATTTCCTGTATTGGGTGTCTTCCACATGCCCATATAGCAGCTGAATTTGTATTGTTGTTTATCCAGCTACTACAGTCCCGGGATTTGTATGGTTCACTTATAACTGCTACATCTACCTTCCCCTCGTGAGTCGTCTGTGCCAATAAGTCTTGTGCAGCTGCGCAGTGATTGAGATTTATTTGCATCACTTTCATTGTAGTTTTTGGGACAGCGCTTTCCTGAATACTGGGCACTTGCTGCTGCCTGCTACGTGGTCTGCATTTTCCGGTCTAGAGACTTTGCAAAAGAAACACATAGCTTCTTTAATGCATAGTTTAGCTATGTGGCCTTCTTCTCCGCATTTTCTACATAGTTTTGAGCGATCTAGCTCGCATTTGCACTCGCGAGCCGTGTGGCCAAAATCGAGGCATCTGAAGCATTTGGTCAGATTCCTCCGTATGCGTATGCGGCAGTTCACCCAGCCTATTTTCACCTTGCCTGATTGAAGGATATTGTTTCCACTCTCTACTGGAAGGACTAGGGTTGCGACTAGTGGTTTCGATGCCGAATTGAGTGTTGATCGCCTTACAGATGTCGCTCCTTGTGGTGACCTCATCTATGTCTTTTATCTCGATTGTTACTCTCTGTGATAGTGCTCGTACCTCTACTCCGTCTCCAAGATTTTCGCCGATGATGTCCTTGTATTTAGTGGTCTTCTGACCAGACGCTTTGAGTTGGAAGAGCAGTGCTCCCTTCTGGGTTCTTCTTATCTTGGAGACCGCTTCTCCTAGATCGGACAGTTTTGGGTCCGCTTTGACTCGTCGGAGTATTTCGGCATACGAAAGTTCCCTGCCTGCACAACAATTGCGTCAGGCCTCTGCTTCTCTCTCGGTCTACTGCTTTGTTGTTTCGTTCGGTTATTTTGATTATTGGCACCTTTAGTCAAACTGCCGTTCATCGTCTCCAGTACTGGTCCCTTTCGCATCGTCTTAGGGGGCTTAGCTACTTGCTGCCACGTTGCATTGCTATCTTTGGTCGCCTCTCCTGTGCCTAGTTGGTCTACATTGATCGAAGGACCTTTTTCGGTCACCGATACAGCTGCCTTCGGTCGTCGTTTTGATGGTGGGGTATCATTTTTTTGCTCCGATTTCCTTTTCGATTCTACCGAAGGTTTAAGCCACGGGGAGGTTTGGGAAGCATTATTTCTTCGTATGACCTCTTTCGCCGAATCACCGAGCCGCTCGGTTGCGGTTTGCTCATAGAGTGCCTTGATACTCTCTATGGTATCTCTCATATGCTGGTGGATAGAGCGTCTCTTGCCATCTTTAAGCATTTCCACGAGGACTTTGATTTGCTCGCCTAGTTTGTGGAAGGCTGACGGTGTTTCACCGGCTGAGATTTTCACGCCGGACTCATCCCGTGGGTCCACTCCTGGATAAAAATTTGCTGCTTGGCCAACAGGCGACCTTTGCAGTCTATTGCTTCTTTTGAACGGATTGTCCTCGGTGTTTCCGTCGTTGTTTTGTTTTTGTATTCCTATTTGTATACTCATTTTATTCCTTAGCAAAAGAGCAGACTTTTACGAAAAAAGGAACAGTATCTATATCGTTTGGTTGGTGTCTACGAAACTACAATTCCTTTTTACCAGAAGCTTTAGTTGTTGCAAGCTTCGGTTGTGGGTTTGGGTTCCACAATGTGCACAGGAGCGCTAGCGCTCGAACGTACCTGTTAGCTGTTAGGTCTCCGAACGGGGAAGAAAGGAAAAAGAAAAAACAAGGTTTTACCTTTCGCTGTGATGTATCCGATTAAACTTCAGTTGACAACGATGCGCCAAGTAGAGCGCAGGCGCTTAAGGACTGGCGTGCGATTTTACTCGCGAGCTTTTACTGTATTTTTAATTTTCTTGCTAACACCGGTGTAAAAACACTTCACTTTCACACAGATGTCAGACTGACATTCGAGTGGACGATGCATGTGGTCCATTGTGTGGATCACAACATCCCATCCTCCTACGAAAAAGAAAATTCTACCTAGAAGAAGACAGAATTTTCGTGGAAAACAAATCGGGTCGCTGCTGACATCGAAAAATAGGTATACTCTATCGTCTTAACAATATATACATATACATACATATGTAACAGTATTTTTTTGTATAATGATTATAAGTTTTCTGTTTATATTGTTTTCAGTGTAGTACCAAATAGGAGATTACAGATTTATTTCAATGTTACTTCTTATTACATATTGCAATATTATTGTTTTTTTTCTTTTCATTGGTTATAATTGGTTTTTATTGGCTAAAAAAAAAAAAAATATATATATATATATATATATATATATATATATATATATATATATATATATATATATATATATACATATATATATACGTATATACGAGTATGTAATATATACGACTATTTGTTTTTACGTTTCACATGTTATGGTTAGATTCCTGTCGTTAATACAAATTTAGGACTAGGGGTTGGAAGTGAGTGTATAGGATTAATGGATTTTCCGTTTTCTCTTTATTACAAATATTTTTACACGGGAGAGGGATGGGACGAGGAAGGGATTCCTTTGGTTCTTCGGTGACTCTGGTTTTTCGTATTTTGAAACGTTTGTTAATGAGATATATCGCGACTATTAGTATTATCGTAAGTTTAAATATAGTGGTGAATATTATGGTGAATAGGTGTTAATTGTTTTTCTTCTGTCGCATAAAGCTAATTTAAACCTTTAGATACATGTTGGAGTTTATTTTGACTGGAGTATTTTATGACCGCTAGCTTGCCTGTTTTGTTAGGGTACGTGTTGGAGTAGATTGCCAAAAAGTACAAAATGTTTAGTGTAGGTATGTAGGAGTTGTATATAGAGGATAATTATTCGTTATATGCTCGGATGATCAAATCTTTCGATCTTAGGTTACAGTCTCCTGTTATTTCTATTGAAGCTGGATCGGTCAGTGTATACGTTGATAGGATGTTCCTGCAAATTTCATCTATTTCGTAGTCGTCTAGTGATGCGAATAACCACTTGTTGTTTTGGGACAGTTGTTTCCATATTGTTGAAAGATTTGATTCTACGAATTAACTCTACTTCACACAGTGAATGTCCTGAGTTTGTGTTGGATAAAGGGTGAGTTATAGGACATAGTAATTGGTTTTCGTGAGTTTTACAATTAGTCTGGTCTTCGTTACTTTAGCTGGAATAATGTTCCTTACTGTAGTCGATTAATAGGTAGTTGGTTGTATGAACACAAAATTGTCGTTAAATTTTGTCGGTAGGGAAATAATTTTCTAAATGTGGTAGTTTTCTACGTAAGAAAGTGGAATTTTTATCTCGTAAATAAGCTCCTCTGCACGTACCGTAGACTTGATAGTAGAGGTGTGGTATGGGGAAAGAATGCCGTTAATTATTATTGAAGATATTTTTATTCCACCAGTCAGTTCTTGTTTGATTTTGGTTAGGACAGATTTCAGCTTGTTTGGTTTGATTACGGCTGGATGAAATTTTCCATTTTTGGCGTTTATTACTAGGTCTATAATGTCGTTAATAGTGGTCTCGTACCTGTAGATGGTTAGAGTGATTAGACTTGTTAGTTACTCAATCTCAGTGAATAACCTCTGTTCGGAATCTGCATGGTTCTGTCTCAACGCCATGTCTTTCACTGCTTCTACCTTTGCGATTATTACGGATAATTGGTTTTCTATAGCTGCCTCCGATCTATTGAATATGTTGGCCGTAGTTTCAATTATTAATGTATGGTTTTTGACCAAAGTGAGTAGATAGTCTTCATTGGTTTTCAGTTTTTCTATTATTAAAACTAGCGTCCTCGTTATTGAGATTGCCAAATAGGGATTTGCTGATGATTCCTACCGCGTTGACGAGTGCTCTTTTGTGTGAAGGTCGTATTTAATTGTCATGTCAGTCACTAAATGGTTAAGTTCGGCCCTGGCGCTGTTGCGTAAAATGTCGCAAGTCGTTTTCCCTTGTAGTTAGATTGTGCATAGATTATCTATTACGAAGACATATAATTCGGCATTTCCTAATTGCTTGAAATATATCCCTGGCTTGTCCCGTATAGCAGTTATTTGTAATAATCCGTAGACAAGAGAAATTATAGTAAGTAAGTAAGTATTAGACAACGCATCTAAAAGGAAAAATTTCTTATTCGTTTAATACTATCAAAACGGGTGTTTGTGTGTTGTGTGTGTTGTGTTGTTATTTCTTATTCCACAAATGGTTTCATATTATTGTTGTTTATGACTTGAGTTTTCTTTGGACAAAATTTTTGTGATTTCATAAGGACCTTCCCAAAGAGCTGACAGCTTGTTTTTTCTTGTTTGGTTTCTTAAAAATATCTTGTCTCCTATGTTGTAGCTTATGGGCTTGGTTCCATGATCGTAATTAGCTTCCGAGCTCTCCTTATTTTTTATTAGAATGTTTTTAGCGGCCTGATTCCCACTCTGCAAGCGTGCTTTTAATTCGTTGGCTAATTGTCGTTATTATACGAGATCTGTGGCTGTCTATTCAGAGAGCTGGGAATTTGTGCAGGAAAATCGTATAATAATTCGTATGGGCTGAAAGCTGTACTGGTATGAGGTGTGATGTTATATACAAACATTGAGTAAGGTAGCCATGTATCCCAAGTGAGTGGATCTTAATTAACGTAGTGTCTAAGATACTCGGCTTAAGCTGGATGGCTACGCTCAAGTGCGCCATGCTATATGCTAAATGCTGATTTTTTTGGATAATCTTTTTCAACTAGTATTTGGTGGAAACCGTTTACGAGATCAAGCGTACTGAAGCATTTGACTTTTCCCAACTGGTCCAGAATATCATTGATATTCGGGAGTGGAAATGCATTGCCAACTGTGACATCGTTTAAACGCCTGTAGTCTGTAGTCTACTACTACTCTCCATTTCGTGTTCCCTTGCCCATCTGGTTTCTTAGGAACGAGTAATAAGGCCCTTCGCTCTTCGGGCGCCTTGTCGGGGCGGAGCGGCTTAAGAGGTCAATGACCTCGAACTAAGACCCGGAGAACCGAGTTTATTATGGATGAATGGACAACCTAATGGATGGTATTACTCCAGGTGGCACCCGCAATAGCGGAAATCCACCCGCGATCTCCCTGATCGCGGCCGGGGCAAGGATTATGGAGGCCCCACCACTCATTCAAAACTCTCCGGCAGTCCGGAACGATACCGACCCTTGCGGCTCACTGTCCGACCACCTGGTCGGACTGAGCATGAGTGGTGCAACCAACGGAGGCGACACCAACGATGGCGCGGCACGGGAAACCGCTAAGGTTGAACGAGCCTCAGAATTGGGACGTACTGCTAAGTGTCGGCGGCTAGTAAAGGCTGCTGCAGAAGGCACAAGCATGGCAGCACTTTCGGCATGCGCCTCAAACACTCCTCCTCTTATTGGTGACGGTCAAATCCCCAATAAGAGCGTGCCAGGTTCCAAAACTGACGGAGCTGGAGGTGCTCGGGCGGCGCTAGACGTGATCGAAGACTGGTGCACGAGAAATGGGCTGTCGATTAATCCTCTTAAGACTGATGTCGTTCTCTTCACGAAAAGGAGGGAAAATACTGGCATTACTCAGCTGGTGCTAAAAGGCATTCCCATCCCGATATCCAAGGAAGCTAAGTATCTGGGAGTCATCCTAGATAGCAAACTTCTTTGGTCAAAACATGTTGAGTCCAAAACCACCAAAGCGCTGTCAGCTTTTTGGCAATGCAAAGGTGACTTTGGCAAAACATGGGGCTTATCGCCGAAGAAGGTCCTTTGGATCTACACGGCAATGATAAGACCGATAATCTCATATGCATCGGTTGTTTGGTGGAGCCATCTAACACGCAAACACGCTGTGGCTTCACTCACCAAACTCCAAAGAGCGGTCTGTCTCAGCTGCACGGGGGCTTTCCCCAGCACACCGGGAGCTGCTCTAGATGCTATGATGAATCTTCCACCCCTTGACATATATATCAGATGGTGTGCACTGAAAACTATTTCTCGCCTAAAGAGGAATGGTCTTTGGTACAACTCGGGAAAAAGCATATGTGTCTGCAGTGACGGCCAAGCTGCACTCAAAGCTGTGTCCAACCCTCCATCCAACTCCAAATTAGTGCATGAACTCAAGACCTTTTTGAACAAAGTCGGAAGACTAAATTCACTTAGGCTTGTATGGGTCCCAGGTCACTCTGGAATCCCAGGAAACGAGATCTCCGATGAACTCGCTAGAAGAGGCTCAGAGGAGAGTTTCTCAGGACCTGAACCCGCCTTAGGTCTACCTGCGTCCACGGTCAAATCTGACATCAATGACTGGGTCTTTAACGTACACAGTCGTAGATGGAGGGAATATCCAGGATGCAGGATGACTAAGCGCGTACGCCCTGATGTCTGCAAAAAGTCCACAACATTCTTCTTATCCTTAAGGAGAAATTACTGCAGAAGGCTAACGGGCGTCATTACGGGCCATTACACTTTTGCCAAGCGTCTCTACGTGCTTGGCATCAGTGAGCTGCCTACCTGTGCTGCATGTTGCGAGGAGGATGACACAGCGGAACACTTTCTCTGCGACTGTCCCGCCTTCGCTCGTGCACGGTGGCGCACCCTTGGGGCCGACGTGGTGGGTGCCGAATCTCTTAGCCCTACATCACTGAAGCCCCTCCTCACTTTTCTCCGGACAACGGGGAAAATACAATAAAGTCAAGGTGTCTGTCTGGTAGTACAATGGACCGGTGTTTGTGTCTGAGTGCTCCAGTAAAAGCCTCCAACAAAAAATAAATAAAAAAATAAGGGTGAGTTCCATGGACTATAATTTGGTATATTGATATCACTTTCCAGCATATCTTTCACTTGTTTGTGTATTTTGGTTTCATGTATATGGCTAGTTTTGCTACTTATGTTACTATCTTGTGTGTTGATGCATCCTGACAAAAAAACTATGTCGTTAGACTCACGGCATAGTTGCATTATAGAATACCTTTCTTCGTGGTTGCAATGTTATATATTTAATTGCTTTTCAAGGTTCTCTAACCCTTTGTGAACTGGATCGTTTTCAGAGCAGATCAAACTCTTCTAAGTCGTCCCATTCCAAATCCCGATCTTTTTTATTTAATTTAACCCTTTCTTCATTTATATTCAATAATACAATTTTTGATCGGTTTTTGTTCGACTTCCCTATGGAAGAGGCCAAAAAGGCCCCAGGAGAAACCTGCTTTTTCCGAAACATTACGTCTTTCTAATTTTTGTAACTAGCTTGCTTCTAGGTGGTATGTGGATTTCATCTGAAAATTATTCTGTTTAAAATGATTCCGCGGTGATAGCATTTGGATGTGGAATAGTGGCTTCGACCATTTCCCCATGGTTATCTGCGATTGAATCACTCTGTTCGGAGTGAACCACAGCTGAATTTATTTTCTGTTCTGTCTCTGTGTTAACGTATTCCGGTTGAGGAGGATTTTTCTGCCCGGACTTACGTATTGGACCCACAGAGTTCTTTTCAGTGCAGGGATAAATTCCCAGAACATTATCTTCGTAGTCAATAAAGCAGGAGTATTTCTTTAGAAAATCATTACCAATGATCCCGTCAAAAATGGAAAAAAAATAGTTTTTTAGTATGTGGAAGGGATGTTTAATTTTGATTACTTTACCTTCGTCCTTAAAAACCAACGTTTTCACTCGCCATTGTCGTTATGACCATATTTTTATTATTAATTTGGAGATTGGTACAGTTTTTAATCAAGGAGATTTCCGTCCCTGTGTCTATTAGGACGGTTTTAATTACACCATTTTCGAAAGGAAAGCTGATCATACTTAAATCGTTATGCGGGACGAGGGAAATTTGAATAGTATAAGTCGATTCTAATTTTGTTGTGTACCGGCTTGGATGTTTACTCGGGAAGGGGCACCGGAATTTTCTTCTCGAGGTTGCTCGTTTCCCGAGAAGTCAGTCGCATTGTTTTGATTATCTTGTTCTTGATTATCGATCTTGGTCTGTTAGCCGGTGTAAGTGTATTTGTTGGTTATCATTTATTCGGCGTTCTTGGTCCAGGCGACCATAATGGCGTCTGTCGTTATTGTTTCTACCCGATTGGTTATGTCGTACCACCGAGACCTGCAGTTTGGGTACGCGTGTTACGTCAATGCCTACAATGCATTCAAAGGCATTGACCGAACCCCGGTGCTCGCTGCTTCCGCACAAAAGGGTTATTGTTGGATCTACAAAATTATGTTCGATGTGCTTTGGCATATTTGCATTCTCTTTCGGCCGTAATTTCCGGTTGTCCAAATTTCGCAATCGAAGTAATGAACATTCTGTGCTGAGCTTGCTGCTAAGTATTTGTAATTACGTCATAAGAAATATCATTGTAGAGATAATAAAATAAAGACAGTCTTAAGACCAAACTGAAACACTGTGGTTGTTTCATAACATAACTGGCGCAGTCGGTAGTTCCAAGATCTAAAGATAATGGAACCTAAAGATATTGGAACCGGATAAACAAGTCGCGAAAAGTATTGAAGTTGTAAAGAATTAAAATAAATATAATAATAAAGTTCCAAAGAACTAAAATATAATTGCGAAAAGTGGCAAAGCCTAAAGACACAAAAACTGTGAAAGTGCTAAAGTTCATAAGAACTAATATAAAAGTGTGAAAAGTGCTAAAGGTTGAAGACATAAAAACTGTGCTTAAGGTTCAAGGAACCAAAAAAAAAAAAAAGGAAAAAAAAATAAAAAACCAAAATTTAAGAAAAATGCCGAAAGTCCAAAGTCCAAAAGGAAAGAAAAATTGTTAAGTGCTACATATAAGAAATAAGAAGCATCACTGACAACAAAGGAAGCGCTGAGGGCGCAGATAGCGACCCTCACGGCGATAATCCAGGCACAGGAAGAAAGGATGCAGCAGTCAGAACCCCGTCCAGTAAGTTACCACTGCCAATTCGAGATGAATCCAGATAAAGTCTTGAATCAGTTCCGTCAACTTAAGGACAACAATGGAATGGATGATTACTATCTTGCGTCCTTCATCAAATCTGTGGAGACAACACTACAGCTATGTGGCAATAATGAGGAGCTCTACAATTATGCTGTAAATGTAGTTACAACTGAGAAAATATCTGGAAAAGCTGCAGTGTGCATTCGACTATTGGGACATCATGCTACATGGACAGCGGTGAAGGACCAATTGCGACAACATTTCCGACCAACGGAGTCCTACTCGGAAGTCTTCAATTATTGCCGATATGTTAAGGTTAGTAATTTAAGAGAACTTTTCAATATATTTAATAATGCCAATTTTGAGTTAAACGAAATTTACGACTATGATGAACTAAAGCCAGCTTTATATAATCCTAGTCGTATAGGAAGAGATCTTAAAGATATTCTCTTAGGAAAAATAGATGGCTTTTTTAGATTACATATTGAGCTAGATCATAGTATGATAGATATAAATACATATATAATAAATATTCAAAAATAAAGTTGTTAGATGACGAGAGAACAATAGATATAAAGCACAAAAAAATTAACAGTAGAAATATAATACAACAAAATAAATTTTTCCTTGTAATTGAAAAAAAAAAACATGTCAAATGAAGGTGAACAACGACATTCACTACCCGATAACTTTCACACTCACTATGGAAACCCCAACCAAAGATTTTCGGGAGCCAGTCCCTCTGTTCGAAATAAATTTTCAAATGCAAACCAATGCAACTATTTTAACTTAGATCAACCCTCCCATAGTACTAACAAACCCAGGGAGTGCAATGAAAATTTTCAAATACCACCTCAAAACAAGACCTACCGATAGTCAGGGTAACATTAGGAAACCAAACCATACAATGTTTAATTGACACAGGATCAACATAACATAGCATAATAAAGCCAAATATTTTACGTAATTATAAGCAGGAAACATTACCCAAACTTAAGCACTATTCAACTCTTAATGGTCGAACTGTAATTACCGCAAGAATTAAAACTCCTGTCCCTTCCGAATTTGGAAGTTCGGGTACTATAAAATGGAATGTTTTCAAATTAAATAGTAAGGAGTATAACGCAATTTTAGGTTTTAACATTCTTGTTCCATATCAAGTCAATATTTATTTGAATCAGAAATGTGTTGAAATTAAAGGAAAACAATTCGAATTTATTACAAATAATTATCCCATTGACCCCAATAGTGTTTGCTCTCTAGAACCATTAGATCCTTTGTTAGATCACGTTAATGTCGATCACCTTAATGGAGAAGAAAAGATTGGAATTAAGAAATTACTTAGCGAATATAAGAATCTCTTTTATAAAGAAGGCGATAACTTAACATTCACTCACGAAATTACTCATAAGATTATTACTACAACAGGTAATCCAATATATTCTAAAATATATCGGTATCCAAGAGTACACGACACAGAAATACAGCACCAAATAAACGAGATGCTACAACAGGGTTTTTTAACGGAAAGCAACTCTCCTTACAATAGTCCGCTATGGGCTATCCCAAAGAAGACTGACAAAAATGGAAATAAAAAATATAGGAAGTTAAACGAAGTTACGGGAAGCGACAAATTCCCAATACCTAATATTGACACGATATTGGAAAAGTTGGGTAAATCGCATTATTCTTCTACTCTTGACTTAGCTAAAGGCTTTCGCCATACGTGTGAATTTTGAATACGTGAGGATGCCTCTCGGCTTAAAAAATGCACCCTCAACGTTTCAAAGAATTCTATTCTTAGAGAGTATATTAACCGGATTTGTGTTGTGTATTTAGATGATATACTCGTTTTTAACATGTAATCCAAAAACACTTAACGGGACTCAAAATTCGGATTAACAAATGCAATTTCTTGGCTAAAGAAACGGAATATTTGGGGCACATAATTACTTCAGAAGAGGTAAAGCCTAACTCTGACAAAATTGTCGTCATCCAAAACCTTAAGCTTCCAAAAACCCAAGACAAATTAAATCTTTTCTCGGGCTAACTGGTTACTATAGGAAATTCATCAAGGATTATGCCAAAATCGCATACCCAATGGTGAAATACTTGAAAAAAAATTCTAAAGTAAACGTTAATGATCCCAATTATATTTCTGCATTTGAGAACCTAAAAGACATTATTACTGACTAACCAATATTAAAATATCTCGATTTTAAAAAAAATCCTTAAAATTAGTAACTGATGCAAGCAATTTCGCATTGGGTGCCGCCTTAATGCAAGATGGACACCCAGTTTCGTTTGCTTCTCGTACTTTTAACGATCACGAAAAGCATTATTCAACGATCGAAAAGGAACTGCTTGCAATAATTTGGGGAGTTAAATACTTCAGGCCATATCTCTTTGGAAAAGAATTCGATTTGTGTACTGACCAACAACCAATACGCTGGTTACATACAAAGGATATAGGAAAAGGTTTAAATCCACGACTCCAACGTTGGCTGGTTCAGTTAGGAGAATACGAAGCTAAAATCGATTATGTAAGAGGCAAAGAAAATAAATTGCCCGATTTTCTTAGCAGAATTGATGCGAGTACTAACGAAATTAACCTACTGGAAACAAATACATACGACCAGATCCCTATATTAGACACAATAGTGAATCGGTTCAAAAAACAATTGATACTATGTGAAACAAAGGAAAGAGAATCTACAAATCTATTCAACAACAAAAGGATATTTATTGAAAAGAATGATATACCAAACAATAACTATTGCTGATATCGTCCGAAGGAATGTCAGTAAGGGAAAAGTTGGAATTTGAAAGAAAATGGATTCATTCCTAACGACGTACATATTTGTTCTATCAATAAGATTGAAGAAAAGTATGGAATAAAATAGAATATAAGAACAAAAAAAATTTTTTGAAAACATAAGAAAATAATAACTAATACATATGTAAGTATATAGTGAGATCCAGGAGTATCTCAGAGTTGGGGAAGGGGGAAGTGTTACGTCAATGCCTACAATGCATTCAAAGGCATTGACCGAACCCCGGTGCTCGCTACTTCCGCACAAAAGGGTTATTGTTTGATCGACAAAATTAAGTTCGATGCGCTTTGACATATTTGCATTCTCTTTCGGCCGTAATTTCCGCTTGTCCAAATTTCGCAATCGAAGTAATGAACCTTCTGTGCTGAGCTTGCTACTAAGTATTTTTAATTAGGTCATAAGAAATTTCATTGTAGAGATAATAAAATAAAGACAGTCTTAAGAGCGAACTGAAACACTGTGGTTGTTTCATTACATAGCTCGCGTGGTTGGGTTTTTGGCAGTACGTACACGTAAGCGACTGAACTTCCCTTTTTATAGGTGTTGAAAATGTAGGGAAACCCGTGTTTCGATAGCATGTTTCGGCGGAATGGCCTACCTTACTGCATATCTGACAAGTGTGTTAGCATAAGAAGGGAGATATGTGGGACTCTTTTCTAGTTTAAATGATTGTCCAACGGCGTATGTTATCGCACTTCTGAGATCCTCTGCTTCGTAGGTTTTAACCAACATTTTTAGGCTGTGGTTTCTGAGATTGTCTTCGAACGTTCGCAGTGCTAACTTGCCATTTTCTTTGACTAAATAGTCTCAGACGGTTCTTTCGGAGATACAGGTTTTTTTGGCTAAGTCCAGGACAGTGAGTAGTTGTGAAAGTCTATCACCAAAATCTTTCACACTCTCTTTTGGTGCATGACTTCCTTGTGTGTGAAGGATCGGGATCTATCTTGTCTAAAGTGTATCTCGAACTCCTTTACTAGGTCGCTCCATTTGGCAAACGAGTCCAACTGTGTTAGTTCGAATGCACTTCCCAATAATCTTGTTTTTATAATTTCAAGATATGTTCGATGTTGATCTTCCGAAACGGAAGAGAAAAATGTGTTTCCACAAGCCATAAATTTGCTCAGATCTCGAGAATTTCCGTCGAAGGTGGGTACGATGTTGAAGTTATGCTTATTTTGAACTTCATGGCGCAGTTGTCTTCGAAATAGTGGGGTAGAAATTCGAAAAACTCCGCAAATGCTTTATTTTGTCGCGTAAAAATTTTGAATTATTTATTTTTTAGAAAATTACCTAGTATCTCACGGAATCAAGGCCGGATCAATGTCAAAAGGTGTAGGGTATATGTATTTATATATATGCACAAACGATAATGTTTAATATCTTAAAAAACATTCTCTTATAAAATTTAATAAATACCGCTGCTGTAGTTCTTATTGCTGCTGCTACTGTTGTGACCTCTTCTGCTGTTACTGTTTGTGACTTCTTCTGCTGCTACTGTCGTGACCTCTTCTGCTGTTATTGTTTGTGATTTCTTCTGCTGCTACTGTTGGGACTGTTGTTTCCAGGTAGGCTTCACGCCCTAAAGATGGTTGTTACCCCTGGTTTTTTTTTTTAACCACTGCCCAAACTTTGCCTCAGACGTTCGCTTTGAAGTTCACCAGGTCTTACAGTCGTCGGTCTTTTTCACACTTTTTTCACTTTATTTCTCACTGCTGGTGTTTTATCCCTAGTATGCTGTCTTTTCGCTTTTACGTTTGGCAGTCGGGACCTTTCAGGTATCCCACCGCTGCCACCAAATGTTACGATCGGCGCCGTGCTTCCTTGGGAAGGGAAGAGCGTCAGTCGCAGAGCTAAACAACTTATACACGTTTCAAAAGTTTTTATTCGTAAACTACTCACTGTTCTCGTGAGTAACTCTGATAATTAACTCTGCCTACAGCCTATCAGCGGCCTTTTTATACAATATTTTGTACGCATCTTATCAACACTACGAAACTCGACTTTGATGCACTGTCCCCACTTGAGTTTTTTTTTTGTATTGTACATACTTTGCTCCGACCCATTTTCACTTTCATACATGCAACCTGGCACTCATTCGCAATATACCTAGCTTAATTGCGTTTAATTGCTTTTAGGGTTCCTGACATTCATTCACAATATCCCTTAATTGCGTCTAATTGCTTTTAGGGTTTTGCTATGGCTGTGCATTAATTAGTGTTTACCCAATATACTGCATGTAGTGCATATGAATGGGCACACTTCAAAGGTGTCATGTATCTTGATTCCTCGTACACTTAAAGGGTGTCGTATGTCTGAACTCTTCGTTGGGCTGTACTGACCCCACTTGAGTTAGTCATACTGCACTGACCTTTATTTTTAAATGGGCACTCTTCAAAGATGTCGTGTGTCTTGATTCATCGTCAGCGTTGTTGACGAATATGGGTGAAAGAAAGAAGAGAAGTGTGCATTCGCTGAGTGGACGATGCATGTGGTCCGTTGTGTCTATCACAAAATACGTATCCAATTTAATATGACCAGATTTATGTACAGGGACATACTAAAAGATACAATAGAACCCTACTGCTACGAATGCATGTCCGTTATGTACATTTTCCACCATGGTGACATCTAATGACAACTGTTGCATCAACACTAACGAAGAAGACATCTCCCACATCACGGCTGCAGAGGTTTTTTCCTCAGGGGATAATAACAGAATGTGTAGCACCCACATGCATGGGCATAAACACCCATAGAATCGAGTGATTGATGGGTTTTTGTATAAAACCCACGATAGACTGTCCTATGATTGGTAGCCAAAATAAAACCATCAGCTGACTAATCAAATCTTAAATTGTCTAAGCCGCGTTTTTTTCTCTTCGTTTTTTTTCTATCACCAGAGAACTCGACGATAGTTATTGACTGGATTCATCCAAGTATTTGCTCTGCATGTATGCTACATAAAATGGCCCTTCGACCCGGATTGTGAAGTGCTACAAAAATTGTGACAGTCTTGCAGTGGGCAAAATTTATTTTGTGAAAGAAAAAAAAATTTAATAATCATTCCCGTTGCCGTAGAGCAACAAACCAGTGAGAAAAGGTACAGTGTGAAGTACATTCGTAATGCGCGAATCGATCGTTATAAATGTCTAACCGTTTGCAGTGTTCAAACATTCGCAGTGTGCGAATCGAACTTTTTGCGGCGAGGAAACATTTTCAATATGCGAGTCGAACCACCTTGCGTGAACTTGACATTGCAGTGTGCAATCATGCTGAGTCGAACCTCAGTGCACGAACCCAACATTGTAGTGCGCAATTATACTCAGATGAACGTCAGTGCACGAACTTAACATTGCACTGTGCAATCGTAGAGAACCAAACCTCAGTGTGCAAATCAAACATGTGTGGTCCAAACATTCGGAATGCGCGATTTATATAATCCTAGTCGTATAGGAAGAGATCTTAAAGATATTCTCTTAGGAAAAATAGATGGCTTTTTTAGATTACATATTGAGCTAGATCATAGTATGATAGATATAAATACATATATAATAAATATTCAAAAATAAAGTTGTTAGATGACGAGAGAACAATAGATATAAAGCACAAAAAAATTAACAGTAGAAATATAATACAACAAAATAAAATTTTCCTTGTAATTGAAAAAAAAAAACATGTCAAATGAAGGTGAACAACGACATTCACTACCCGATAACTTTCACACTCACTATGGAAACCCCAACCAAAGATTTTCGGGAGCCAGTCCCTCTGTTCGAAATAAATTTTCAAATGCAAACCAATGCAACTATTTTAACTTAGATCAACCCTCCCATAGTACTAACAAACCCAGGGAGTGCAATGAAAATTTTCAAATACCACCTCAAAACAAGACCTACCGATAGTCAGGGTAACATTAGGAAACCAAACCATACAATGTTTAATTGACACAGGATCAACATAACATAGCATAATAAAGCCAAATATTTTACGTAATTATAAGCAGGAAACATTACCCAAACTTAAGCACTATTCAACTCTTAATGGTCGAACTGTAATTACCGCAAGAATTAAAACTCCTGTCCCTTCCGAATTTGGAAGTTCGGGTACTATAAAATGGAATGTTTTCAAATTAAATAGTAAGGAGTATAACGCAATTTTAGGTTTTAACATTCTTGTTCCATATCAAGTCAATATTTATTTGAATCAGAAATGTGTTGAAATTAAAGGAAAACAATTCGAATTTATTACAAATAATTATCCCATTGACCCCAATAGTGTTTGCTCTCTAGAACCATTAGATCCTTTGTTAGATCACGTTAATGTCGATCACCTTAATGGAGAAGAAAAGATTGGAATTAAGAAACTACTTAGCGAATATAAGAATCTCTTTTATAAAGAAGGCGATAACTTAACATTCACTCACGAAATTACTCATAAGATTATTACTACAACAGGTAATCCAATATATTCTAAAATATATCGGTATCCAAGAGTACACGACACAGAAATACAGCACCAAATAAACGAGATGCTACAACAGGGTTTTTTAACGGAAAGCAACTCTCCTTACAATAGTCCGCTATGGGCTATCCCAAAGAAGACTGACAAAAATGGAAATAAAAAATATAGGAAGTTAAACGAAGTTACGGGAAGCGACAAATTCCCAATACCTAATATTGACACGATATTGGAAAAGTTGGGTAAATCGCATTATTCTTCTACTCTTGACTTAGCTAAAGGCTTTCGCCATACGTGTGAATTTTGAATACGTGAGGATGCCTCTCGGCTTAAAAAATGCACCCTCAACGTTTCAAAGAATTCTATTCTTAGAGAGTATATTAACCGGATTTGTGTTGTGTATTTAGATGATATACTCGTTTTTAACATGTAATCCAAAAACACTTAACGGGACTCAAAATTCGGATTAACAAATGCAATTTCTTGGCTAAAGAAACGGAATATTTGGGGCACATAATTACTTCAGAAGAGGTAAAGCCTAACTCTGACAAAATTGTCGTCATCCAAAACCTTAAGCTTCCAAAAACCCAAGACAAATTAAATCTTTTCTCGGGCTAACTGGTTACTATAGGAAATTCATCAAGGATTATGCCAAAATCGCATACCCAATGGTGAAATACTTGAAAAAAAATTCTAAAGTAAACGTTAATGATCCCAATTATATTTCTGCATTTGAGAACCTAAAAGACATTATTACTGACTAACCAATATTAAAATATCTCGATTTTAAAAAAAATCCTTAAAATTAGTAACTGATGCAAGCAATTTCGCATTGGGTGCCGCCTTAATGCAAGATGGACACCCAGTTTCGTTTGCTTCTCGTACTTTTAACGATCACGAAAAGCATTATTCAACGATCGAAAAGGAACTGCTTGCAATAATTTGGGGAGTTAAATACTTCAGGCCATATCTCTTTGGAAAAGAATTCGATTTGTGTACTGACCAACAACCAATACGCTGGTTACATACAAAGGATATAGGAAAAGGTTTAAATCCACGACTCCAACGTTGGCTGGTTCAGTTAGGAGAATACGAAGCTAAAATCGATTATGTAAGAGGCAAAGAAAATAAATTGCCCGATTTTCTTAGCAGAATTGATGCGAGTACTAACGAAATTAACCTACTGGAAACAAATACATACGACCAGATCCCTATATTAGACACAATAGTGAATCGGTTCAAAAAACAATTGATACTATGTGAAACAAAGGAAAGAGAATCTACAAATCTATTCAACAACAAAAGGATATTTATTGAAAAGAATGATATACCAAACAATAACTATTGCTGATATCGTCCGAAGGAATGTCAGTAAGGGAAAAGTTGGAATTTGAAAGAAAATGGATTCATTCCTAACGACGTACATATTTGTTCTATCAATAAGATTGAAGAAAAGTATGGAATAAAATAGAATATAAGAACAAAAAAAATTTTTTGAAAACATAAGAAAATAATAACTAATACATATGTAAGTATATAGTGAGATCCAGGAGTATCTCAGAGTTGGGGAAGGGGGAAGTGTTACGTCAATGCCTACAATGCATTCAAAGGCATTGACCGAACCCCGGTGCTCGCTACTTCCGCACAAAAGGGTTATTGTTTGATCGACAAAATTAAGTTCGATGCGCTTTGACATATTTGCATTCTCTTTCGGCCGTAATTTCCGCTTGTCCAAATTTCGCAATCGAAGTAATGAACCTTCTGTGCTGAGCTTGCTACTAAGTATTTTTAATTAGGTCATAAGAAATTTCATTGTAGAGATAATAAAATAAAGACAGTCTTAAGAGCGAACTGAAACACTGTGGTTGTTTCATTACATAGCTCGCGTGGTTGGGTTTTTGGCAGTACGTACACGTAAGCGACTGAACTTCCCTTTTTATAGGTGTTGAAAATGTAGGGAAACCCGTGTTTCGATAGCATGTTTCGGCGGAATGGCCTACCTTACTGCATATCTGACAAGTGTGTTAGCATAAGAAGGGAGATATGTGGGACTCTTTTCTAGTTTAAATGATTGTCCAACGGCGTATGTTATCGCACTTCTGAGATCCTCTGCTTCGTAGGTTTTAACCAACATTTTTAGGCTGTGGTTTCTGAGATTGTCTTCGAACGTTCGCAGTGCTAACTTGCCATTTTCTTTGACTAAATAGTCTCAGACGGTTCTTTCGGAGATACAGGTTTTTTTGGCTAAGTCCAGGACAGTGAGTAGTTGTGAAAGTCTATCACCAAAATCTTTCACACTCTCTTTTGGTGCATGACTTCCTTGTGTGTGAAGGATCGGGATCTATCTTGTCTAAAGTGTATCTCGAACTCCTTTACTAGGTCGCTCCATTTGGCAAACGAGTCCAACTGTGTTAGTTCGAATGCACTTCCCAATAATCTTGTTTTTATAATTTCAAGATATGTTCGATGTTGATCTTCCGAAACGGAAGAGAAAAATGTGTTTCCACAAGCCATAAATTTGCTCAGATCTCGAGAATTTCCGTCGAAGGTGGGTACGATGTTGAAGTTATGCTTATTTTGAACTTCATGGCGCAGTTGTCTTCGAAATAGTGGGGTAGAAATTCGAAAAACTCCGCAAATGCTTTATTTTGTCGCGTAAAAATTTTGAATTATTTATTTTTTAGAAAATTACCTAGTATCTCACGGAATCAAGGCCGGATCAATGTCAAAAGGTGTAGGGTATATGTATTTATATATATGCACAAACGATAATGTTTAATATCTTAAAAAACATTCTCTTATAAAATTTAATAAATACCGCTGCTGTAGTTCTTATTGCTGCTGCTACTGTTGTGACCTCTTCTGCTGTTACTGTTTGTGACTTCTTCTGCTGCTACTGTCGTGACCTCTTCTGCTGTTATTGTTTGTGATTTCTTCTGCTGCTACTGTTGGGACTGTTGTTTCCAGGTAGGCTTCACGCCCTAAAGATGGTTGTTACCCCTGGTTTTTTTTTTTAACCACTGCCCAAACTTTGCCTCAGACGTTCGCTTTGAAGTTCACCAGGTCTTACAGTCGTCGGTCTTTTTCACACTTTTTTCACTTTATTTCTCACTGCTGGTGTTTTATCCCTAGTATGCTGTCTTTTCGCTTTTACGTTTGGCAGTCGGGACCTTTCAGGTATCCCACCGCTGCCACCAAATGTTACGATCGGCGCCGTGCTTCCTTGGGAAGGGAAGAGCGTCAGTCGCAGAGCTAAACAACTTATACACGTTTCAAAAGTTTTTATTCGTAAACTACTCACTATTCTCGTGAGTAACTCTGATAATTAACTCTGCCTACAGCCTATCAGCGGCCTTTTTATACAATATTTTGTACGCATCTTATCAACACTACGAAACTCGACTTTGATGCACTGTCCCCACTTGAGTTTTTTTTTTGTATTGTACATACTTTGCTCCGACCCATTTTCACTTTCATACATGCAACCTGGCACTCATTCGCAATATACCTAGCTTAATTGCGTTTAATTGCTTTTAGGGTTCCTGACATTCATTCACAATATCCCTTAATTGCGTCTAATTGCTTTTAGGGTTTTGCTATGGCTGTGCATTAATTAGTGTTTACCCAATATACTGCATGTAGTGCATATGAATGGGCACACTTCAAAGGTGTCATGTATCTTGATTCCTCGTACACTTAAAGGGTGTCGTATGTCTGAACTCTTCGTTGGGCTGTACTGACCCCACTTGAGTTAGTCATACTGCACTGACCTTTATTTTTAAATGGGCACTATTCAAAGATGTCGTGTGTCATCGTCAGCGTTGTTGACGAATATGGGTGAAAGAAAGAAGAGAAGTGTGCATTCGCTGAGTGGACGATGCATGTGGTCCGTTGTGTCTATCACAAAATACGTATCCAATTTAATATGACCAGATTTATGTACAGGGACATACTAAAAGATACAATAGAACCCTACTGCTACGAATGCATGTCCGTTATGTACATTTTCCACCATGGTGACATCTAATGACAACTGTTGCATCAACACTAACGAAGAAGACATCTCCCACATCACGGCTGCAGAGGTTTTTTCCTCAGGGGATAATAACAGAATGTGCAGCACCCACATGCATGGGCATAAACACCCATAGAATCGAGTGATTGATGGGTTTTTGTATAAAACCCACGATAGACTGTCCTATGATTGGTAGCCAAAATAAAACCATCAGCTGACTAATCAAATCTTAAATTGTCTAAGCCGCGTTTTTTTCTCTTCGTTTTTTTTCTATCACCAGAGAACTCGACGATAGTTATTGACTGGATTCATCCAAGTATTTGCTCTGCATGTATGCTACATAAAATGGCCCTTCGACCCGGATTGTGAAGTGCTACAAAAATTGTGACAGTCTTGCAGTGGGCAAAATTTATTTTGTGAAAGAAAAAAAAATTTAATAATCATTCCCGTTGCCGTAGAGCAACAAACCAGTGAGAAAAGGTACAGTGTGAAGTACATTCGTAATGCGCGAATCGATCGTTATAAATGTCTAACCGTTTGCAGTGTTCAAACATTCGCAGTGTGCGAATCGAACTTTTTGCGGCGAGGAAACATTTTCAATATGCGAGTCGAACCACCTTGCGTGAACTTGACATTGCAGTGTGCAATCATGCTGAGTCGAACCTCAGTGCACGAACCCAACATTGTAGTGCGCAATTATACTCAGATGAACGTCAGTGCACGAACTTAACATTGCACTGTGCAATCGTAGAGAACCAAACCTCAGTGTGCAAATCAAACATGTGTGGTCCAAACATTCGGAATGCGCGATTTAATCTTCTATGCCTGTGCGCAATCATTTGCAGTGCGCAAACAAACAATCAATGTGCAATGAGTGCAAAGAGTGAGCTTGCAACCAAAGAGTTTTACACTGTGCAGTGTGCCAACAACTACAAGAGGTTGTGACGGACAAGTGCGACGTTGGAGAAATGCATGTCATCAGGTGTGCGGAATTATATAAGAAATACGTTATAAGTACAACAAAACATTACGTTTATTATAATTATTAGAATGATTTCGCGGCTACGTATCCGATATGAGTAAAGTAAGAACTTCGTCATGGGTTGAATCAGTTCTGAACATCTCCTCTAAGGTGGAGGCAGAATATAAGACGTATTCAATGCTGAAGGACACGAGCATATCAGTCCATATGAACGAAACACGCTTGATCAACCTTAAGGGTTATTTTGATGAGGCATGGGAGATGCATCAAAAGATCATGGCAGCTCCTAATTATGATGTGAAAGCCAAGTACGTCGAGTCACTTGTTTTCCATAAAGTGAAAGAGTTGTATTATGCATACTCCTCAGAGTCTAAAGATCGGATAAAAACAACAACTGCCAAGTGCAGAACTAAAGCTTCCGCCCATCAAAATTCCTGCGTTTTCGGGGTCATTCAACATATGGCTAGAGTTCAAAACCCTTTCTGAAAGTCTGGTCAGTAAAAATACATCTCTTCCTAAGTGCCATAAATTGCATTATTTAAAAGCTAATCTGAGTGGTGAAGCCATCAGATTATTGCGTAACACGTCCGCAGAAGGGAGCTTTGAATCGGCATAGGCGCGAAAGGAAACCAGTTCAGACTGCTTTTTGAGCAACTGCGAATAGCAAGCACATGATTCATCCGATGAACGAAGCCAAACAGTTCTGGGAGTGTCCGTGGAATCATGGGAAAATGTCCTCATATTCCACACGGTACATAAACTTCCACGAACTACTCGGAGTCAATGGAAATCACACATTGCAGCGTACGTGTATATAGAGCATATAGAGTTTTGGGGGATTTCTTGCTTATTAGGTCACGCACCTTAAGCATCCTGGATCAACCAAGCCAGGTACAAAGGAGTTGCGGCAGGAACAGTGCGTTCTCCCAGTTCAAAGGTCCTAGCATGTTCCTTGTGTCAATGGGCACATTCGATTAGAAACGGCCAAGGTTTAAGTCATTAAGTGTCAAACGATGGCAAGAAGTCTTCCGGAAGGATAAACTGTTCTTTAATGGCTTATCGAACGCACACTTCACCTAATATTTTGCGGGTACATTCACTTGTGCCAATTGTTACCAATGGCATCACACCCTACTGCACAATAATGCGATTCAAGTCTTGGCTAAGGAAACAGCATCATCATCGCTAGCTTCGCAAAAAACACCCTCTCTTCCTTCTCAAATCCTTACACAATCTACAATACTTACCAGCTCGATGGCACTATATAGTGTCCATCTTGTAGAAGATGAGAATACTCAAGCAGTGCTCTTAGCCACTGCCTTCGTGGAGGCTTATACAAATACGGGTAGTCCTATAATGTTCGATTCAGGATCACAAGCATCCTTCATTTCCGAAAGACTTGTTTAGCTGATAAATCTTAAAAGAGAAAGGTGTTTGGTGAATATTCAAGGGATGGAAGATTTCAAGACATTCGCATACAAGCATAAAGTCTCACTCATGCTCTGCTCAACCACAAACCCAAGCTTCAATTTGCATTAGTGTTGCCAAAACTAAAGGACATATTTGCTTTTCAAAACATTAGTACTACCAACTGGAGTCATATAAAAAATCTAGAACTTGCAGACTCAACCCTTAACAAAGCCGGCAGAATAGATATTCTGTTGGGTAATGACACTTACTCATCGATTCTTCTCGACGGGGTAGCCCGGGGTGAAAAGAGCACTCCTATTGTCCAAAGGACAGAGTTTGGCTGGGTACATGTCGGGATGCATTGGCTTACGCATTCATACATCCATCAATACCTTACACATTGTAACAGAATATCTAAGGCTAAAGAAAATACTAACGAAATTTTTTGAATTGAAAGAAATTCCAAGGAAGAAGTTGCGATCAACGGATGAGGAACAGTGTGAAATGCACTTTGCTCTGATTCACCAAAGAATTCCTAATGGGAAGTATAGTGTTAAATTCCTAATTAAAAGAGAAACCCCTCCGGATATAGGGTCTTCTTATAACTGCGCCCTGGCACGATATCTGCAGCTGGAGTTTAGATTGAATCCCAAGTTCCATGAAGGATATAAACGTGTAAGAGTACTGAGAGCATAGGCAAGAGAGCAAAGTGAGTGGGGAACAACAAACTACCGGTCACCATGCGGCCATGAAGAAAGTAAGTACTACCACCAAGCTACGCATTGTGTTTGATGTTTCATGCGAAACTTCATCCGATCAAGCCCACGATGGCTAACACAAGAATTATTGCACATCTTTACAACAGTTACTGCACATAACAGCTTTTTGCCTCCGTTTTTGCTACAATGCCCAAAGGCATAAGGCCCATGAATGACGACTAGGAGCTTTAATAAAAACCGAGCTTGCCGAACTTGAGCCCGCACTCAGTCAATCATTGTGGTTCTGGTTCTACAAAGGACTCCCAGTAAATAATATTTAAAAGTATCTAGCGGGGAATCAGTTGCAAAGGGCAGCGAGATCGCATGGCTATCTCCAATGGTGGATAAGGAAGGCGTGCTACAAGTGGGTGGCATGTTAGGGAACGCTAATCTACCATACTCGCAAGGACACGCAATTATACTCTCATCAGGTGACAGTTTTACACAACTACTAATTCAAGGTACATATAATCGAACGCTGCATGGAGGTTAACAGCTGATGATAGCAACCCTAAAACAACAATTTTGGATTTTAAACATAAAATTACAGGTAAAGGGCTGCGTCACCACATGTCTAAAGTGTTTCAGACATCGAGCGAAACAGATGCAAGAAAAAATTGCTGATTTACCAGCGTACCGGGTCAACTCATTTTATACTTCCGGTGTTGATTATACTGGACCAGTACATGTGAAGGCGTGGAGGGGTGCTGCAACAAGATAAAAAGGCACTTCATCTAGAGCTAAGGAGATAGTGCTTCTGCCTTTATAGCCGCTTTAAAGCGCTTTATGGCTCGACGTGGCATCTGCCATACACTGTACAGTGATTGCGGAACCAATTTCCAAAGAGCAGCAAGACTTCTAGATTCGCAAGCGAATTGCATGTCAACACACTGGAATATAGATGACATCCCCAACTGCAACGAGATGGAACCATAGAGACATTCAATCCGAACTGGAAGTAAATTGTCTAGACAGATGGCAGTTATGCAAAGAATTCAACAAGAACTTCGGAAGCGCTGGAAAGCGGAATACTTTAGTCAAAGCCAAAATGGCTTTCAACAAACCAAGATTTAAGGGTAGGACAACTAGTGCTCCTTTTAGATGAGCAAACACCTACAACTCGATGGCATCTAGATAGAATTAAAGAACTACATCCGGGAAGGGATGGAAGAACTCGAGTCGTCACTATAAAGACAATAACAACTAAAATGAAACGCCCCATCACCAACATTTGCCTTCTCCCCATGCCACATAAGGAGGATGAACTAAAATCCACGACCCCAATCACTCCATGAAACAACTGCCTATTATAATACAATAAAAAACCCGATAATTTAATAACACATAACACCCAATACTTCCTTATTGCTACACACCATTCAAATCACCTTTTTGTTTCATGTACCTGACCAATCACTTGATAATGGACATCGTCGCATTAAGAAGGTGACAAGCTGATAACTCCAACTACAACAACATCCTGATGAGCTCACAGCACTTCAAGACAACCCGCCCGGCAGAATGTTACATGTGATGCAACACGCTTTTATCCTGAATTGAAGGCTGTACGGCCTACATTCAAAAAGCTGTATTTCTAACCGAAATGTAATTTGCCGTCCGCACAACAGCAATTAAACATCTTACGCAATATATCAACACTAACGAAGAGGACACCTTGCACATAACGGTTGCAGAGGTTTTTTTCTAATAATAGCTAATATCTGAATGTGCAGCGCTCGCACACATGGGCATAAACACCCAATCGAGCGACTGTGTTTTTGTATAAAACCCATGATCGACTGTTCCCTGATTGCTAGTAAAAATAAAATCATCAGCTGGCTGATCAGTTGTTATATGGTCTAAAACGCGTTTTTTTGTTTCCTTTCGTTTAACACAGGTCGTTGACTCCCTTGCATTTTTTTCCTATCATCAGAGAATTCAGTGGCAGTTGTTAACTGTAGTCATCGGAATACAAGTTTTTACTGTGTACGTATGCTACACAAACAAAGGTTTTCCGACAATATATTGACCTTTTTTTATGTTCAAGATATTTTTTTTTAAATTTTTTGTTTTCGTTTCTAATTAATTGGCCAGCTTTTAACATAATCTGTTTTGTTTTCCATGAATTTTTATTATTTCACTTTACTGTTAGGATTAAAACCCAAATGTTATAATATAGATAAATAAAGTTACTTTTTAATGTGACTACGAAAAAATTCAGCAGTATTATGATGATTGGAAGTTAAAAATCAAGTTCCGAAAAGTAGAATCCGGAAATCAGAATCTGTATCTCTGAATACGAAATATACAGAGTTTATACGCTGCTACATTGCGAGGTAACTTTTGAACCGCCTCATAAAAAAAGGGACATACTCCACAGTAGCAACTGCTAAATAGAAGGCCACACTCGAATTTGCTGCTCGTTTTCGTCAATGTCTGTCAAATACGCAAAGTCATTGACTGTCCAATAAAAGAAAAAATAAACGATTAACGATGTCCCCTTTGTGAAAACAATCTAAGAAGCCAATTACAAAGGCTGTGAAATTCACAAAGCACTAAAATTACAAAGAATTCCTACAGTGAGAAATAAAGTTCCTAACCTCTTATTACATTATATTACTAACTATTACTTTTTTTTTTTAAGTTAGGCTTAAGCATAACTTAATTATCTCAACTTATTATAATTACCTTACAGGCCCTCTGAGGGCACTCTAAAGTAGAGAGCACATTCTTAAAACTATACTTTCCACATAATTAATAACTTAATTAAAATAAATGAAAAATAAAAGCTAAGAAAATATAAGAGAAGCAACTGATAAAGAATTTTTGATTTTATGTAAAACTTACAACTAATTAAAACTAACTTAACCTACCTTAACTACAATACACATAGAACAAATGTATACATAATATACATTTACTAAATGCATTTTTTTTTTGGATCTATGTTTTGTTATTTTTCTTTATTTTTATTTATTTTGTTGATTTTTTGGTTTTTTATATAGACTAATTAATCCTAAAGATTACACTACCACACGTATCCTAATCTAAATCTACCTTAACTTATGTAAGCCATCCATCGGTGTTGGGTCGGCTTTGCTTTAAAGAAGCTGAGCTATCAATCAATCGACGACGGAGCTTTCTCCAGCCCCCAGAAGAGGTGCCGTGAAATAACGCCGAGCGAAATAACACCGAATTCTCAAATTCGGCCTTATATCACTTTATGAAAGCGAAATAAGACCGACTCTCAAATTTGGCTTTATTTCGCTTTCATATAGAGAAATAAAGCCGAGCATTGTTTGTGAAATAAAGCCGAATTTCTGAGATAAAGCGAATGTAAAACTTTACCGTATATTTTACAACATATCTAAAAAATAAATGAAGTAGGTATGTAGTTAGAAAAAAAAAACGCGGGACTAAGGGATTTAAACTCTCTTTTCATATGCGGCAGGTCCCGCTCACGCAACTTCGTTGCTCCGCTCGGGGTAGGTGCTTTTCGCCAGGCAGGCGCCTGTATCAACAGTCAAAATATAACAAAACAAACGTTTAAATCAAAGCGAAATAAAGAAGACTCGCCTTTATTTCACACTTGGAAGCGAAATAAGGCCGAATCACAAAATTCGGCTTTATTTCCAACTATGAATGCGAAATAAGGCCGAATTCTCAAATTCGGCGTTATTTCGCTCGGCGTTATTTCACGGCACCCCCAGAAGATGCTGTCGGTCAACGTCTCTCCTATCTTGGCATGATACCGCTCTACTGAACCTGAGGCGCTCCGGCTCACAGAGCGCGACATCACTTTCGTAGAGAAGTTGCCGCTCTACGGAATTGCGGGATACGTGGATGATTAGCGGTACCGAAGTCATTGCTCTTGCAACATGGCTTCGAATCAACTTTATCAGAAAATTGTGCACCCGTAAAATCCTAGCCCTATTGTATAGGACCTCGTTAGGGTAAAATTTCGTGTGCTCAGATTCGGATGTTCTATGTAATCCAAGACAAGTCCTGAGACATTGCCTTTCAAACACCCGAATCCTTTCCATTAAGCTGGCTCTCACATTGAACAAGACGGGACATCCATAGACAACCATAGGCCTGATTAAGGCCATGTAGCAGATTACTTTCACCCTAGAATCAAGTCGACTGTTATGAAACAGCCATCTTGTCAGGGCGAAAGCGCCACGGGCCCTTGCCAGAGCAGCATCTACATGTTTGTCAAAATATAGATACTGATCTAGCACGATCACAAGGTATCTGACTACACTTTGTTTCGCCAGTGGACACCCATCCGGTCCAAGAATTGAAAACCTCCGCCAATTTTTTCTAGTATTCCGACAGGCCCTAGACAAAGGCGTTCTGAATAAAATAGATTCTGATTTCTGGAAGTTGATTTTCAACTTCCAGTCATCACAATACTGCTGAATTTTTTCGAAGTCAAGCTGGAAAAGATTAACAATGACGTCGATCGTTGGACCTGATCTGTACGCAATTAAATCGTCCGCATACGCTATAGAGTGGCGAAGAGAAACTATCAGACTATAGGTAAATGTTGAAAAGGATCGGCGAACCGTGCCCTGTTGCAGTCCATTTTTAATTTCAAATGTTTGGGTAGAAGTCACATTGGCAATTTTCACAACGAACTATCTACCTGTTAACATGTCGAAAATCATATACAGCAGTGGTTTACTTATGCCCAGCCGACTGAACTTGTAGTAAAGCCCTTCTAAGCATGCGGTGTCGAAAGCTTTTTCCAAGTCAATCAGACAGGCACCCGTGCATTGGTTCTTGCATTTATTCCATTGGATATCGGATACGAGTTTCGACGCGGCATGAATAGTGTCATGCCCCGTTCTGGAACCGAATTGGTTATCCGGAATGATTTTATTGTCCTCAACCCATTTAGACAGGGCCCTATGAACCACCTTCTCGAAGACCTTGCTGATACTCGGAAGGAGACTTATTGACCGGAGATTTGCCGGGTTAGAGGTGTCTTTACCCCTCTTGGGGATTGGTTGCACCACCGCTGTTTTCCAGTGCACTGGATAATATGCATTATTCAGTGCATTGTTGAACAGGATGGTGTACCTCTCTACAGCCACTGGCGGAAGGTGCCTAAGCACAACATTGGATATACCGTCGACTCCCGCGGATTTTTTCTTCTTCAATGACTCGAATATCATCTGAAGATCTTCTGTCAAAATGAAAAGGGTATTAGCCCCCTCACTGGCGATCGCATTATTTGCCATGAAATCTTCATTGAACCTGGTAAAACCAAGATTCTCTGATCGCCAATGATCGATATCATTTCGAAGATAGAAGTGATGAAGCAGGGCTCTGTTCTCCAGGTCCTGGTTCGGGCGAATACCATCATTCACCTTGTACACTTCCTGGAAGACAGCTCCTACTGTCGCCACCTTTTCCTGAGGATCCTCGATCACGAAGAAGTCGTCATCCAGGATGGCGTTCTCTGGATCGATGTTGACTGTTCGTAGTAAACGTTCATTGTCTGACGTTCTCGGAAGCTTTAAATCCTGAATGTTATTCTGATTGTTTCCCCTAAATATTTTATTTATTTACGGGAACATACTCGCGTTGTTGGATTTTACAGCACAAATTCTGTTGTTCCAATGCAAACTTACAGATATTCTGTAATTCTCTTTGATCAACTGTTGGAGATTTTTAATCAGTGACTTCAGTGTCCTGACCTCCGAGTTTTGTCTGTCAGTAAACCGCCTGTACAAGAGTTTGAGTCTTGTTAGGAGTCTACTTTTTTGTCAGTGCAGTGCGTCGACTGTCGCGTTTGGGTATACGTTTGTAATATCGTGCTTTCAGTGGCGTGGCATTGTACTGTCCATCGTCTGCTTAATTATATCGTCCATCTGTTTAAGGTAGCTGTCAATCTCGTAGTTTGACAGGTTCCTATTGGACGGTGGGAAGGAGGCGCTCGAAGTGAGCGCTCTCGTCAGGGAATTGGCAAAGCGTGGCCAACGCGCCCTACTATAATCGTAGGGTTGCAATTGGACATGCTCTCCCAACTCCGCGAATTCGTCAGGTACTGTGATTACGGCACTAAGTCCGCAATGGTCACTGTCGTATGTGAAGGTGCGTAGACAGTTCGTAGACCATTCGTTTGTGTCAGCCAGTCTCAGTCGAGAGTCCAGATAGGAGCCACTCCTTGGATACGACGGACTATCCGTTGCGAGTATCTTAACTTTGTACTCTATATTGTGCATAACCCACCAATGGCTTAGTAGGCTCCCCCTAGTGTTGGGAATGTTATTTCCCCAATCACTATGTTTGGCATTTAAATCTCCAGCCAAGATATAGAAGTTTTCATTCGAGTTCAGTCGCAGAAATCGAAAGAGTATCTCGAGCTCTGTGATAAAAAAAACGGCGTTGAGATGCTTCAGTTGCATAAGCCGCAACAATATACAACCTCTTACTATTCTGCACACAATGCAGACTTCTAACACCCGGAACCTCTGCACTTTACCACTATATATGATTTTATGTTTCAGATTGTTTTTTTATGAAGATCGCAACTCCCCCGACTCGCGTGGCGTTGGGTCGGTCTCTTCGAATTACTTTATAAGAACTGTGGCTGATTTCGTGCTTCTGGTTTAGCTTTGTTTCGCCAACCAGAGGCACATCGGGGCTTTCGTTTTGCAGCAAGTTAAAAAGCACGGCTCTCCTTTCGATCCTAATCAATGTATTAGCATTCACCGACAGGATTTTTAAGTATCTCTCAGCCAGCGCACCCATTACGATTCAAGGTGCGCTTGGCTCGGCAGAAGCAAATAGATCAGATCCGCTCGGGTCGCCTGTTCACGGATCTGTTGTTGAAGCTGGCCGATCTGTCCTTGAATGGCAAGTAAGATCGAGCGCAGGTCCACCTCGACCTCCGGTGCCTTAGTCTTTGTCTTGGGTTAGGTCGCATTCCTCGTTTTTGTGGTTTTTGCACACTTAACGCATCGAGGCTGCATCTCGCAGTTCGACGGATACATTGTAAAATGTTCCCGTGTCTCTTTAATTTTTCCCATTTTACAACTGACTGCCTACGACATTGATGGTCTTTTGGCCATCAAGTTTGCTACTGGGTGTGAGCTGTACTAGGAAGAAAGGTAGTTTCCGCTTCTCCCTTTTCGCCCTCACCGTGATATACGGCTTGATTCCCATAAACTCGAGGTCCTGACTCTCAAACTTTTTGAGCATTTGGAGCAGTGCCTCGGGGTCGGTAGCCGGATCTACGCCTTTTAGGAGTATTATCTGCAACCTCTCGGCCTTTGGAGTATATGAAAAAAACTCCGTTGTCGACATTTTGAGCAGTTCTTTGACTTGCTTGTGCTGTTCCACTGTTTTGCAGTGTATAGCATGGCAGTCTTCGCCCAGACGCTTAATATAAAGATTATCACCCATGACGTACTTACCTACATAGGTCAATGGTGTCGAATAACTCCATTTTGAAGGTTTTGATGGGTGGTATCTTCGCTTTAGCTGAACGTTGTTGCTGCTTCACTTATGGTTTGTGATGTTGTTGCTGTTGTTGCTGTTGTTGCTGCTGCTGTTGCTGCTGTTGTTGCTGGTTTTGTTGTTGCTGCTGTTGTTGATGTTGTTGTTTTGGCTGCCTTTGATGCGGCTGTTTCTTTTGCTGTGGCTGCTTCTGTTGAACCTGCTGCTTTTCTTGCGGCTTTTTCTGGAGCTGTTGCTGCTCTTTGCGTGATGCTTGTTGTTGTTGCTGTTCCTTCTGAGATGCTTGTTGTTGTTGCTGCTCCTTCTGTGAGGCTTGTTGTTGTTACTGCTCCTTCTGTCACCTTGCCGCTTGTTTGGCGACAACGGCATTTAGTTTTTCTTGCCACACTCGTTTGTTTAGAGATGCGGTAAGAATCTCTTCTTCTTCGTCGTCTGTCTCTGATAGTGACAAAGCGGCGAAGGAATTGTTTTCACCGGTGTAGTGGCCTTCCCCACTTTCTGAAAGGTAACTAAAATCTTCCTCGACCACGGTTGCTGACTGTTGTTTTTGTTCTAGTTGTTGTTATTGTTCTTTTTTTGCTGCTTTTGATGCTGTTGACGCCCCTTCCTCCACTTCGAATCGCAGCTTTTCAATCGGAGTGCAGAGGGAGGGGCGCTTAATTAAGGTGGATTTGGTGGAACAGCCGATGGCGTCGAGAACTCGGGCGACTTCGATGACGAATCATCGGGGCCTTCCCCCGCCGTCTTCCGACATTTTAATCTCCGTATGTAGCCTTGTACGGGATTATCGTATGACACTCTCGTTTTCAGAAAAAAAAATAATGTTTTGCCCCAACAGGGGATCGAAACTCGCGAACTCTTGGCTAGCGACCAGGCACTTAAACGCTGGGCCAAATTGGTATTTTTTGATCCCTCGCCTAAATGCGCACTAGAGCTTTTGTGATGTTTATTTGTACACTATTTAGTCGAAACACGACCTTAGCCTTTCGTAGTCTGTGATCATTTGACTAACTATTACTAATGCTACAAAAATGTTACATATGCAGAGGCCGCAAGGTCATTTCATTAAACTTCAAAAAATAAAACCAAGTCACTGAAACTACATCATCCAACCAATTAACTCTCATAACACTAGCGACACCACAGCAAGTACAGTCTCCATAAAATTAAAAAAAAAAATTTAAAATTATGGTATAAGAACTAGTGACATAAATGGCTAATAAGTTCAGTGTATGAATGCTTACAATACAAAACAAAACTTTGTAATTAACAATTAATATGGGCAGACTAGACATTGTTATTTGGAATGCAAACGAATTGAAACTATTTACCAAATGTAACTCCATAGACATCTTGCTGATTTCAACCCACTTTACAGACAGAAATTATTCCAAAATACTATATACTCGTATTACTATAATACATATGTATCAAACAAATCTATCTTACAACAAACCTTATGATGATAGGGCAACCATAATGAGACAGAAAAGAAAATAAATAGAACTTGCCATCTATAAATCCGAACATATCTAAGCATATCAGTTGATCACAGACCAGTGAAGCAGAAGGTAGTGTTTCGGCTAAAGTGGAAAAGAAAAAAAAAAAAAAAAAACAATATAAGTGCGCGCTTAGGAGAAGTGTTCGCGGAACCCAAATTAGCGCAGTGGCACAGTGCCCGACCCGCAATCGGAAGGTCGCCGGTTCGGATCCCCAGTCGGGAGAGGAAGCTTCTCGTGTGCGTTCTTTTTTTTTCCTGTTTCCTTTCTGCTGTTTCTGAAGTAAGCTAGAAGTAGCAGGAGGATATGTCGGGGGATGGCGGGGGAAGTTCTGTACAGAGTCGGAATCGGATAGTTTATCATCCGATTTCGCAACACCGGCCGCCGAATTGAAAAGGCGTTAGCGCAAGGCCCAACCCAATCAAGCGCCCCTCACACCTTCGACTGAAAAGCTGCTAATCGAAGCGAGGAAAGGGGCGCTATCACCATCAACATCAAAAGCAGCCCAGCAACAACAACAAAAACAGCAAAAATCAGTAGCCCCCCTGGAAGTGGAAGTTACTTATATTTCTGAGGGCAGGGAAGGTCGCTACACTGGGGATAACAACCTCTTCGCGGTCCTTTGAAGTTCATCTACGGATGAAGAGCTATGTGAAGTCGAGAAGGAAGAGCGCGTACTTCGTGCCATGTTAAAGGCCGTAGTAGGCAGACTCTCGGAGATGCGGCAGAAGGAGACGGAGGAAGCAACAACCTCTCAACCGCAACCGCATGAAATACAATCAAATCAGCCACAGCAACAGCCGCGGGAAAAGAAGCAGCAACAACAACAGCAGCAAAAGCCGCAAAAACAACAACCGCAGCTACAGAAGCAGCAACAACAACAGCAGCAGAAACAGAAACAGCCGCAGCAACAAAAGCAGCCAGAACAACAACAACAAAAGCCGCAGCAGAAAAACAACAAGGTCAGCAGCAACAACAACAGACAAAACAAAAGAAGCAGCAACAACAGCCGCAACAACAGAAGCAGCAGCAACATCCCAAAGAGAAGGTGCCACCCATCCTTACTCACACCACGGCCCTACGCGAGACAATAGACTTATGTAAGTACGTTATTGGTGTTGGGAATTTTGTGTTTAAAGGCATAGGCGAGAACCACTATGCTATCCTATGTACACTGGAACAGCATAAGCGGGTCAAGGACCTATTAAAAGAGACCCCAACTGAATTCTTTTCATTTATCCCCAAGACCGAGAGGCTGCAGACGATGCTCCTCAAAGACATGTACTGAATTACTGACCCCGAGGAAATGCTCTCAGAGCTCAAAGAGTTCGAGAGCGATGACCTCAAATTCGTGGGAGTCAAGTCGTTCACCACGGCGCGGGCCAAACGGGAGAAGCGTGTGCTACCCTTCTTCCTGGTCCAGATAGCACCCAATAGCAACTGGAGAGACTAAGGACCAGCACTTCCTTAGCTTCCCAGTCTGTAAAATGGGAAAAATTAAGAAGACACGGAAACATTTTACCATGCATCCGCTGTCAAAGTTTCGGGCACGCCGCGTCGAACTGTGAGATGCAGCCTCGATGCGTTAAGTGTGCAAGGAACCACATAAACGAGGAATGCGATCTGACCCAAGACAAGGTTGCGGATAGGGCGCAGTTCGAGTGCTCTGTAGCAACCGGGGACACCCTACAAATTATTGGGGATGTTCTAAGTTCCAAGACATAAAATCAAATCTGGCTCGAAGGAGAGGCCCGTGGAGAAACGTCCCTCGGGTTGCTTACAAACACCAGCCGTTACACCCAAAATGACCTTCGCCCAGATGGCTGCAGTTCCGGGCAGACGGTACAAAAGCCCATGACTAAGGCACCGGGGGCCGAGGTGGACCTGCGCTCGATCTTGCTCGCTATTCAGGGGCAAATCGGCCAGCTCCAACAACAGATTCATGAGCAGGCGACCCGAGTGGACAGAACCTACTCGCTTCTGCCGGGCCTAGGGCACCTACAATCGTGATGGGTGCGCTGGTTGAGAGTCACTTAAAGATCCTGTCGGTGAATGTTCACTGATTAGAATTGAACGAAGACCCTTACTTTTTAACTTATTGCAGGACGAAAGCCCCGATAGTAGTTTAAATAGGAGGGTTCTGGCCCAACCGCAACGTTGCGGTTACCGTGACTAGACTAGGAGGATTCTGGCGCAATCGCAGCGTTGCGGTTGCGGTGACCGCAGGTTGGCCCGTGCCGATCATTGACCGCAGGTGGGCACGGGGCATTGACCGCCGGTGGGCACGGGGCATTGGCCGCAGGTGGGCACGGGGCATTGGGCACATGGCATTGACCGACCGGGGCACCGATTTTTGTGTGGCTTTTGACATTCTTCGCGAGAACATTCGAGAACATTCGAGAATATTCTAGAATATTCGTGGTGTAGAATATTCGCGTGAATATTCGGGAATACGTACTGTATATCATTTGGTAAAAATGCAGAATGTGTGTGCTATTAGCGTCGTAGAGTTGTGTGGTTTTGCGATCAGTTGTGACAGGTCAGTGACTGACCCAATTGTTTGTTATGTGTGTGATATCGTTTTTCATTATGTGATGACGAATTTAGAATAACAATAAATATCTTCGTCGTCGTCGTCGTCGTCGTCGTCGTGGTGGGGTGGTCAAGGTCATATCGGGAAGTAGGAATAGGGACCGCAGCAGGTTTCTATATTCGGCTTTTGGCTTTTGACATTCGAGAATATTCTAAATATTCGTGAATTATCTATGTACGGTCAAACAGGCGGCGGTCGTCATTTAAAAGTGGTTACAGAAAAAAGACTTACATTAGGAATATATTTAAGGGATATGATGATAACGAGCGTGTGGGAAAATGTGATAATGGACGCGTTACCGTTGGGACACCGTTTTGGGGATATGATAACGCGATAGTGTGGGAAAATGTGATAATAGACACGTTACTGTTGGGGGACACTGTGGGTTATGTGAAATGTGTGAAATGACAACCGCCAAAAAAAGAAAAACAAATAATAATTAACCGTAATTCTGGTGATAACAATAGCTATATAAAAAGAGAGCTTGCTTTAAATCAGAACACACATCAACCATGAACAGCGTCGAAAGGGCAATCGAGAGGCAAATCACCGAGTTCGAGAGTAATACGTGGGATTACTCTCAACTGGTGGCCCAGGCAAGGGCGCTGTTAGCCGAGATTAAGAAAAGGAGGACATTGTCTACCTGGAGGGACTACAGATGACGCCAGTAAGCGAGTTACTGAAGGACGTAACCCTGTATGGATAGGTAAGTAAATTATAAACAAAAAAAACCCTAAAAAATGTATTTACATATATATCTTTTTTCACGTACAGGTCTACATACGGGAGTTACCCCAAGAGAAGAGGTCTTCAGTAAAAAAACTTTTTCTTTAATTAATTTTTAGAATAAAAAATATTTTATTTCTGTAATATAGAAACATTTACAAATACATACACATACATGTGTATATACATATCTTTGTATTCAATAAAAAATAAAAAATAAAAAATACATATATATTGTTTAAAAAGCGTTGTATTTTAATTTTCCATTTCATTATATATAGTTGATCGTTAAAATGTCAATAAAAAATATTTTATTAAAAAAATTATTCAGTTTTCTTTTTATTTAAATTTTTTCATAAGCGATGTTTATTGTTGGTGGTATTGCTTATATACAGAGCATCATCTCTTCTTTCTCTCTTTATCTCTATGTTTCGCTGATTGCAGGAACGAGTTTTATCATGTTCAGCATTTTTCCATAGAATTTAAGATATATTCATTTCATAAGTTTGCTCTTTTTTCACGTACAGGTATACATACGGGAGTTACCCCACTCCCTCTTCAGTAAATAAAAAACTTTTTCTTTACTTACGTGAAGACATAGATGTCAATTTATATTGCAACGAAACACTCCCCCCTCTTCAGTAAATAAAAAACTTTTTCTTTACTTAATTTTTAGAATAAAAAATATTTTATTAAAAAATTATACAGTTTTCTTTTTATTTTAAATTTTTCATAAGCGATGTTTGTTGTTGGTGGTATTGCTTATATACAGAGCATCATCTCTTCTTTCTCTCTCTATCTCTATGCTTCGCTGATTTCAGGAACGAGTTGTATCATGTTCAGCATTTTTCCATAGAATTTAAGATATATTCATTTCATAAGTTTGCTTAAACTTCTTAATATCAATCAATTCTACATCTGAATGGTAGGTTGGATCGAGCGCTTTGAAAACTTCTATTTCACCATTGCTTAAGATCCTCTCACTCTCAATTTCGCGATATTCAAAACAACTTATATTTAATGTACGTTCTGCATAATGACTATCATAAGTACAACGAATATTTACGTATACATCGTCGTATTCTAACCTAAAATGTCGATAAAATTTATTTTCGCTTTCAATCACTCCAGCTATATCTTTTTCTTTACGAATTAGATCTTGCCTAAATGCTTCTATAGCTTCCGCAACAGTGAAGTATTTAACGTCCGGTTTTACTGTTGTTGTTGTTGTTGTTGACATTGCTGTTGCTGGTGCAACTAGATCATTTTGAGGTTTATTCAAAATTTCACTAGGCCGCATCAATTGAAACGATAAATCAATTTACAAACTGTCATTATTAGGTAGTAATACACTAAACTCCAAGTTTCCCTTATTATTATTATGTATCTATAGTCGTTAAATTGATTGGTATTGGACTAGCTTTCAAATAGCTCGCAGTCAATACACAAAATAAGCCCAATAAATTAATATTTCTTCCCATTTTTATATTACAATACAAGAATAATACACTGCGAACAACTCACTGAAAGAAGATTGAAATGATACTAATCAAGATTTAGTTGAAACATTGCTTTTTATTTCAAACGTTCATATAGTAACATTAGTTTTTTTGTACGTATCATCATGTTTTCCATCATAAAACATGCACAAGTATCTAGTTTATCCTGACAGCTATCTGAACACATGCTGCATACAGTGCGTTGATATCCGTTCTCATATGTAACAGTATAAATGTCTTTGAACTGGTTTATTTTTGAATAACATGTTGCTATCTCCCCTAAATGCTCGTCCAATATATTTTCCTTGTGTTCTATTAGAAATGTTTTAATCTGCTTCAGGAACTCTGAACAACTTATCATGTTTGTAATGATTTATATCTTTTATGTATTGGGTTCAGTTGTACTTAGCTTATCTAAAAGTTTTATGTCTTCTTCATCAATGTCACTCAGTTCAAATTTACTCAAAATATCAATATCGTTAAAAGCACATAATTCTTTAAAACTATTTATGTTTTTTATACGCTTAGCACCGTCATACGATTTGCCCAATATAGTTACTGAACCACCAACTACTTCGATTCTCATATGATCGTTAATATCAAATTCAAAGTGTACTGCTGACAAATAATTGGGATATGATTCTCCTCTACGCATGCTCAATAACAGAGTTCTATGACCATCTTCTACGGTGGCATATACTGTCAAGAATGAATCAATAACATCCGCTTTTAATATACGAAAGGATTTCCACGTTGAATGACACACGCAGTATTTATCGCCCGATTTTATCGTTTGAATCCAAAACATTGAACTCAATATATCATTTACGCAAAACTATTTTATACGCACGCAAACGCGAACACGGTTTAGTACACGTACAGTTTTTGTTGTATGATTGTATTATTGTAATCCAAAACATCTATGTATATATATATAAATCACTACGGCTCCCTTGAAACTTACTTTCTCACTAAACATTAATTGAATTTATTGCAACTATTTATATTGTCTTGTACTAAATACTTATATACCTATCTCTTTAATTCAATAAAATAAATCATGAGGCTATCTCTTTTACATAACTTCAATAAATCAGTAAATAGAAAAAATCAGTAAACATGGAGAGAGAGAGAGAAGAGATATGTTTATATGATATGAAATTTAGCAGCAGTAACAGTTTCTTCTTCTCTTTCCATTCATTCAATCAATTATAAAAAGTTTGAATGAAAAAACAAATGTATTATTATTATTATTTTTTTTTAATAAAAAGCTATTTTTATTTATTATGTATTTTTATTTGCGTTATTTAAATTGTACAGAAATTTCAAACAAAGATGTCCGCAATTGAAGGAGTTATAGTTTTGATATTGGCTATAATTGTATTGAATATTTTTTCCGCCCATATATTTAATAATCTCTCTTGGTGGCTGCAGATTTCCAAAACTATCGAAATATTCTGTGCGATTTTTGTTCCTATCGTATGCTACCCAATGGGTTCCGGGACCGTGAGAAGAATCCAAATTGACGATGCCACATTCCTTTTGATGTGCGCGTTTCGGTAAAGTATCAAGCATGAATACACCTCTGAAATGTGGCAACAACAACATTTTGGAGTACTTCATCAAATCTCTATCGGTAAGTGCGCGCTTGGGTAGCTTCCTTAATAGTTTTTTGCTCTCGCTGTCGTACTATAAAATAAGCCGTAACCCTTTTTGTATGGCTTAAGGTATAACCCTTTACCAATAGCAATGGATTCCATAGTTTTATTATGACGATTTGCTTCTTCCAGTTGTTTCTTAGCAGATTTAGTTTCATTGATTGCCTTAAAAATGGAGCTTCCACCCGTTGCCAAGGCTCCAACTGCTCCGAGAGCTGATAGGATTGGTATGAGAGGGAGAAAACCACCAATTTTGGGAACTGGTATTACACGTGGAATTTGAATTGAAGATTTCTTTCTCCTTAAGATATTATTAACAGTTTTTCGTGCAATTTGTATTGCACTTTCCATATCTTTTGGTTTCTTCTCACGTAAAATCCTTTTAGTTTTTCTTATGGCCTCATTGACCACCGCATTTGCTACCACCACCGCATTTGCTCTTCCTCATTTTACTCATATTATTACCCATGCCGAATTTGACTTTAGTTTTCATAGCATTGGTCACAAACCATGCGCTTGCACGTTCCGCAAAATTACTGTCTTTAGACTTTACTCTATTCCACGCGTTGTTAGCTAATATTCGGTCGGCTTCGTGTCGCTTATTAAGATCTTTTGATTGAAAATAAGCAATATCGTGTTGTTTACATGCCTCATCCAGTGGGTTAATTCCTGTATCACCTCTGGCCAGTCGTTTTTTGAGTTTAGTGCCTGGTCCACAAAATTGATAGCCCGGAAGATGAAGTTCTATTGGTAGAGTATTGATTATTTTATCCACCAAACCTCTTCCTACTGCGTTTCTATTATGACTAATTGATCTTCGATAAATCATAACCATTTTTAATATGAAAGTATGATTCAGACTGAAATAATTTATCAACTTCACACGGTTTTATACACAGATGAGTGCATGCGTTTGGGTGTATGTACATACATGTATATAAAATATGTTCTAGTATGTCATATAAATGCATTAGTCGTAAATATGCGTTTCGTGAAACAACATAAAGATTTGGTTGTGCGAAATATTGATTTCGCAACGACAACAACAAATAGCACATCAGAGAGAAGACATAGTTTTCTTTTACCAAATACAATTCGAGCTTTATTAGTTGGTCCCTCAAATTGTGGTAAAACTAATGTAATGTTGAGTTTAATAGAGAGTCCAAATGGATTAAAGTTTAAAAATATCTATATTTATTCAAAATCATTGTATCAACCCAAATATAAATATCTACAAGAATTAATATAGGGTCCGCCAAATAACTTTTTTTTTTTTTTCAAAATGCTATAAAAAAAACTACTGAATATTTTCTCAAATTTCTTTTTTTATTTGAAAGTACAATCCTTCCGGTTAATAATGGAAAATAATTTCATTCAAATGGCTGCCTCGGCTGGCCATGCAGTATCCTACACGATCGGTCCAATTTTTAAGCACATTATCGATTGTGTGCAGCTGTACTTCACCAATGGCTTCACGAATATTGTCCTTTAAAGCGTCAATTGTCTCTGGCTTGTCGGCGTAACACTTATCTTTGACGGCACCCCACAAATAATAGTCCAACGGTGTCAAATCGCAGCTCCGAGGTGGCCAAACGACATCAGCTCTGCGGCTGATAATGCGATCTTCAAAAACAGGGCGCAAAACATCGAGTGTAGCTTCGGCTGTGTGGCACGTAGCGCCTTCCTGTTGAAACCAAATGTTGCCAATATCCTCCTCTTCAATTTTTGTGAACAAAAATTCGTTCAACATGGCCCGATAACGATCGCCATTGACTGTAACTGCCACTCCTTGCTCATTTTCGAAGAAAAATGGCCCAATTATGCCTCTGGACCAAAATCCGCACCAAACAGTGGCTCGTTTTGGGTGCACCGGCTTTTCAATGTATGCGTGCGGGTTTTCTGTGCCCCAAATGCGACAATTTTGCTTGTTTACATTCCCGCCAAGATCAAAATGAGCTTCATCTGAAAAGATAATTTTTTTGGCAAAATCGGCATCTTCTGTAAGTCGATCGCAGGCCCACTTAGCGAAGCGTTGTTCAAGCGCATACACAACCATATTCGTTCAGCGGAAGGATAAAACTAATTATCTGTCAAATCAGACATGAGCTAAGTGTTATCATTCACGAAATAAGCACTACTTGAAAAAGAAAACGTTAGATGGCTTACCCTTACAACCTATAAAGGGTATGGGATATTATACATTCTCTGAAAATGACCAGGTTCTAGTACCGGACGAAGCAAAACCTAATTCTATTATGATTTTCGATGATGTGGCATGTGAGAAACAAAATAATGTAAGACTATATTTTTGTATGGGCCGTCACAGAAACATTGACACCTTTTATTTGTGTCAGTCGTACACACGGATTCCAAAACATCTTATACGCGACAATGCGAATATGATTATAATGTTCAAGCAAGATGAAATGAATATGAGACATGTGTACAATGATCACGTGGCTACTGATATGAATTTCAAAGAATTTTCAAATATTTGCAGTGCGTGCTGGATAGATAATTATGGATTCCTCGTCATATGCAAATATGATCCTATAGATGGCGGACGTTATAGAAAAGGATTTGATGTTTTTATTCAACTATAAACGCTTACTCCCTAGGGCTTTTGTAGTTAGTATATAAGAGGATTTCACGCAGTCATAATATATTGGTACTAGCAGCGATATAATAAGAAAAAAGAACGATTACTAAAGGATGTTATAAATACTAGAAGGGTGTTGAAAAAAAAGTTTAAAAGTATCAAAAATCATGACTTAGAAACAGAAGACCTATTGGAGGATACTTTTAAGCCTATCAGTAAACCTCTCAGGGAATTAGTCGAAGGTGTTAAACAAAAACAGGCTGAAACTAAAATAGATTACGACACAGAATTTCTGAAAAAAAAAGTTCCATTAAAAACGAATACTAGCACTCCCAAGGCAAATCAAAAACAAAAAATTACTCTTGATAGTAGTAAGGAATCTACATTCTATACACAAAGGAATGAAAGCGGTCACGACGACGACGACGACGACGACGACGACGATGATGATGGTAGCGGTATGAGCGATAGGGGCAACAAAAATAACCCATTGTTATTGAATCTCACAGCGTTGGATCGGGACAACAAATTAGATAAAGTATATGGTCCATATAAAGATCGAAATGATAAATGGAAATTGGGTAATGCTGAATTTGACTTAGGCACAAATGAGATTGTCATCAATGGTGGAAATGCCTGGTCTATTACACCGGGTCTCTTTGAATTGCTCTTTCACAAAACACCAAAGCACTATAACGATCATGACCTACAACAATATAAGGAAATTTTAGTTGAAACAAATGCTCATAAGCGTAAGCATGATAGAAACGAACAAATAAAGGGGACTAGAGCAATCAAGTACACAAAGATTATAAAATCATTATTCCACGGTGGAAAAAAGGGGGTGGTTTAATGACAGTAAATGCACAGAAACCAAGTTATATATACTGGGATAATCCTAATGAATTAGTTGACAGATTACGACTTTTGATTTCATCACAATCAGCTGGTCATACGAATCATAACAATGAAATTGTATCCATCGTTGAGGAATTGAGAGAAAGCAATATAATTGCATAGATCTATATGTACACATCCATTTCAAAAATGAGTGCTAACAAGTTTGGTAGTTCATCCCATCATCAAGATAGACGTCTAAGAAGTGCCTTAGGTTTTCGTTTAGATCGCCGCGATAGGAACATTAATTTTTATTCTAAACGATTAAAAAACGTAGGTTTACCCATTGACGACAATGATGCAGCCTCCAAGTTATTTGTTAACGAACAAGTGAATCACATAACTTTGAGAGTTCAAAAAGATAACACATTATTGAAGAATAAATTTATAGAAGAAATTGAAAAAATAGCGGCGGATCTACAAAGTGAGAAAGAAACACATACGAAATCGATTAAAACGTTGAAGGAGGATACCGAGAAGGCTTTAGAATCACATATAAATTATACTGAAACAAGATTTAAAGGAATTGAGGATTATATTTTCCAGCAATTAATCAGTCCAGAAGTGATAGCGTTGTCGGAGGATAAACATATTAGTAAAACTAATTTATAAAAAGCGTTGATAAAATATGAATAGCGATGAAAAGAGACGTATTGTAGATGAACTTCACAGAGGGGCTCGTAGAAATTTCAAAAGACGACGAGTAATTATGAAAGGAATAGACGATCTCTGGCAAGCAGATTTAGTTGAAATGGGTGCATATTCAAAATTCAACAGAGGCTATCATTTTCTCTTAACTGTCATCGATACTTTCTCCAAATTTGCGTGGGTTGTTCCGCGTAAAACGAAAAATGCTTCTGACGTCACAAAAGCTATGAAAAGTATATTTGTTGGGGGGGAACGATCGCCAAAAAATCTACACACCGACGACGGAAAGGAGTTCTTCAACAAAAAATTTCAAAATCTAATGACAAATTATGGTGTTAATCATTATTCAACGTATAGCATTTTAAAGGCATCAATTATCGAACGATTTAACAGAACGCTAAAGAGTCTAATGTGGAAACAGTTTAGCTATAATGGTTCATACAAGTGGCTTGGGATATACAAAGAATTGATTATGAAATACAATGATACAAAGCATCGAACTATTGGAATGCGGCCAAGTAATGTAAATTCTTCGAATGAAAAGCTGATATTAAACTCTGCCTACAACAATGTGAAAACCTATGACAAACCAAATTTTTTTGTTGGCGATCACGTACGTATCAGTAAATATAAACATACGTTTGAGAAGGGCTACACACCGAATTGGACAACGGAAATTTTCAAAATTAAAACAATTAAACATACGTATCCGGCTACATATATATTAGAGGATTATCAGGGAAATGTAATGTAATCCGAGGAGGATTCTATGAGTATGAACTGATGAAAACGCCATATTTAAATAATTATCTTGTTGAAAAAATTCTACTCACGAAAGGTGATCGAGTTTTTGTGAAATGGTTGGGTTTTTCAAACGAACACAACTCTTGGATTAGTAAAAATAATATTCTGTAATATAGAAATATTCACAAATACATACACATACATGTGTATATACATATCTTTGTATTCAATAAAAAATAAAAAATACATATATATTGTTTAAAAAGCATTGTATTTTAATTTTCCATTTCATTATATAGTTGATCGTTAAAATGTCAATAACATTAATTTTAACTGGAAATTCATCGAGTCTCACTACGGATTACTTTCCACCAATCGATCTAGGCCGCGAGTATGAGTGTGGACTAATAGACTTTCACACATATAATTCAGTGCCCAACATTGACTTGAATAATAATTTATTTCACATACGCGATCAAATCATTGAAGTTCCTGTAGGCACATATGAATTCGAAGATATCGTTGAGTATTTGCAAAAAGAATACGTCAGTATAAATAAATCGGGGAGTCTTTTCATTGATGCCAATTACAATACATTCAAAACAGAAATTTATTGTAGTGATAATATTGATTTTACCCAAAATCGAACTATTGGTTCAATACTTGGTTTTAGCAAGAAAATATTAAAAGCAAAAACTGGTTATGAATCAGACATACCTATTAACATAACAAATCTTAATGTAGTACGCGTGGAATGTAACATTGTGTGCGGATCATATATAAATAGTTCAAGCGCACACACACTTCATGAATTTTCCCTACACGTTAGTCCTGGGCATACATTAGATGAAATTCCTAGAAATGTAATTTATTTACCTGTGACCGTCAGACAGATAGGTTCAATAACAGTTAAAGTTGTCGATCAGGACAATAATCTGGTTAATTTTCGTGGAGAAACAATTACTCTCAGATTACATTTAAGACCAAAGGATAAATGATTATTTATAATAAAAGCAATACGAATTTCGGACCTCCTGTCACTTTCTCGTCGTCATCCAACAAAGAAACAGTGATAAGAAGGAACCCGTCATCGTCAACAATAACACCAACAACAACATCAACTATTACTAAAAAATTGACAATAGTTAATAAAAAAATTTTAAAATCACTAGGATTTCGGATCAAGTGAAAGAAAAGAAAGGAAAAAGATCATGAATAACGTTCTAAATGTTCTACAAAAACCTATCTACGATGAAAGCATTATAAAGAAAGAGTATCACAGTTATATGCCATACTTACAATCGTACAAAAATAACGATGAAATTAGAATATCAATACAGAATCAAGACCTCTATCTACTGCCTTGTGAGAGTTACATTTATATCGAGGGATTTGTAACACTGGAGAATGGAACAAAATCAAACAATATTAAACTGAAAAACAACTGCGTAGCGTTTTTATTTGATGAAATCCGCTATGAAATCAATGCAGTCGAAGTAGACCGCACACGATATACAGGAATAACATCGATGATTAAAAATTTTGTATCGTTAAACCATAACGAGAGTACAATGTTAAAAAATGCTGGATGGTTTGCAATGGGGAATCAATTTATTGAAAATGGTTATTTTAATTTTTGCGTACCACTTAAAATGCTTCTTGGTTTTGCTGAAGACTTTAATAAAGTGGTTTTGAACTCCAAGCATATATTATTACGTTCGAAGTCGGATGTAGATGCTGTCTACTCAACAGACGTAAAAGAAAAAGTTCAGCTAAACATTTTGAATATGACCTGGAAAGTTCCTCACATACAATTGGCAAATTTTTCGAAATTGGGAATTCTTAAAACAATAAGCTCAGGACAGAGTTTAAAAATGGCATTTCGAAGCTGGGATTGTCATTTTAATCCTGTTCTATCGCAGGGCGTTTATAACTTATGGATGGTGAAACTTTCACCGCAGAGCGAAAGACCTCGGTTTATCTTAATCATTTTTCAAACACCAACCGGACCACAGCATTGTGATTTGTCAGATGTGAAAGTGCATCTTAACTCTGATACATATCCATATGATGATCTAAAAATAAACTTTAGTCGAAATCGTTATGCCCTTCTCTATGATATGTATGCTAAATTTCAACAGAGCTATTACATGCGGGAACCTCAGCCTCTACTATCATGCGAGGAATTTGCAGAAGTAGCTCCAATTATTGTGGTCGATGTGACGCATCAGAATGAATCTGTAAAAACGGGACCCATTGATATAAAAATAGAACTTACTACCAACAAAAATTTGCCTCCAAACACCTCAGCATATTGCGTTCTAATACATGACCGACTCGTAGAATATGTTCCACTTACGGGCGAGATTAGAAGAGTTGTTTAGTATAAAGTTATATTTAAGACGTAACTAACACATCAACAACGAGGAAGTGGAAGCTGTGCGCAGTAGAAAATTCAATGTTGATAAAATATATTGTAAATAAATCAAAATCAAAAAGATAATAAAACAATTTTTTCAAAAATATTTTTACATTTTTCTATTTATTTTTTTTTTTTAATTCTTGGTAATCTCTATATGAGAAGTTTTATTTAGAGGTCCATGATATGTCAAAGTAAATCCTTTTTTATTGATTGCTTGAATCGTCGCATCAGACATTTTAGAATATCGAGATGGAAGGAAAACCTGGGCGTAAAAAAAAGACAAATAAACAAATATGTAATATATTTTTTTTTTTTACTTACTTTAAAATTTTCCAGATCACATAGAACTGCATTTCCATACATAGTATTGCAAACCTTTAATCCTTCGATATTATATGGTAAGCCGATAGTCAATGTTGTCAATTTTACGGTTTGGTTATGAGCAACCTTTTCTAGTTGATTTAATTCTTTCTGAGGGTCCATTGTCATCGATGTCTGTTCGCACTGGTTAATTGTTGCTTATAGAACTATTTTTAATGTAGTGGATCATTTCTTTATACTATTTCAGTAATAATATTATTAGGTATATAAACTTGTATATATATATATATATATATATATATAGTTATGTGTATGTGTTTGAAACGATAAGAAATATTTATACATAACTTATCGGTACCCCTTAAAATTGAATTCTGCGTGTTAGGTCTTCGCGCAACAGTACATTACCATATTTTTCATAACTATTATTTTTGTTGCTGTCAGATCTGAGGGGGAAAACACCTATTTTGGGCCAGAAATTACGCCTTTGTATTGTCCACAAAAGTTGTGGGAAAACAATTTTCAGTGCTTTTTTCATTTTTGTCACCCAAATATCAGCAGACCTTTGATCTGATACAGTTTTCTTGCTTATAGTTTTTGACACAGCATTTACCTTAGTAAATTCTTTATCGACGGGTTCGTAGTCGTCGTCGTCGTCGTCGTCGTTGTTATTGGAAAGAATTGAACATGGACTTTCTGGGAGTGTTTCGTTGCAATATAAATTGACATCTATGTCTTCACGGCCGGAATGAATGTTTTCATCTAGTTTTATTTCATCTTGGTGTTCTTCATTAAACAATATGCCTAATTCCGATTCGAATGACAAAGTATTATCATCATATTGGAACAACCATGATGCAAAGTCTTGTTCGTCAACCATTTTTTCTTATTTTGCTATAGGCTGCTGAATGTGTATGTGTGTATGTGGGTGTAAGAGAAAGAGAGAATAATTTTCTTTTTTTACATCAATTATCATTTATTGGTATTCTATTATGTCCCCAAGCATAAGTACTTATCCCATCATTACATATATATCTTTTAGTGTCGTCATAACTTAAAGCTAACTTATTAATAGACTGCGTATAAACATTATGTAACTTACTTCTAAATATAAACATTGATCTAAACAACAATTTTTTATCCATTAAACAATTTCGATAATCTTTAATATCTAAACTATCAGTAACCGACTTTTTAATTCCCTTTGCCTTTTTCACCACATCATTGGTCTCTAATATAAAGGAGTACATTTTTGCTCTTAATCCAATGAATTCTAACATTTTCCGAGAGTTATTTTCATCTTTAAATTTCCCGAGAACTTTACCGTTTGTTTGCGGAAAATTATGTACATTGTCTATGGGATATTCTGAAGTATCAAACCTTGATTTCTCGGGATCAATGACGTCATGATATATATCAGAATAAAAATCACCTGTCATTACTGAATAAATAAATGAATCCGTATCCATATAGTTTAATCGAATCGATTTTCCAAACTTTTTTCTCATATACTCATAATGAAAGTCGTACATAAGCCATTTTGAAAGCTCCAATACAATGAATCCTAAATAAATAGGTTTATCGTATACAACTCGTCCCTTGGCCATTTCAATAGCACACATCTCTGGTGTAAATATAGATCTACTATGAAAATTAGGATGTGCAATTAATTTTCTAGCACACAATGAATTTCGTTGACCATCCCATTGAGTTACAATTTTCACGTCTCGCCGCTTTTCTACATTTTCCATTGTTTTGCCGTAAACACTGTTATTCATTAATTTGAAAAAGTCTCTTTCAAACTTACTGTTCGCCTTTTTCCTACATTCGGTGTTCAGGTTTATATACTTCTGTAACCATTCCGATTGAGTAAAAGACAACACTCTATGAACTTTAGTGAGAATTAACCCGTTGTTCAGGCATTGCTGTAAATTCCTTAAATGAATTATATAATTAGTCTTTGCATTTAAATTGGCAATTAGCTTGGGAATTTTACTTCCCGGTGCAAACATATTTTCGGGACAAAACGGAAGATCATTGTGTACATCGTGAAGATCTGTTGGATAGTCTAAATCTACTTCTAATACATAACCAAATTTATCGTCTTTTTCCAATTTCAAAATATACTCTGTGGTATAGATTTCAGGATCATTCCATTGAAAATTTCCATTGGGAAGCGGTTGAGACATTGCCCAACCGTACAAGTTATTTGCATCAAGGTACATAAGATATTCATTTGGTTTGGCTTTATCATACTTCTTAACATACTTATTATTGGATGTGGCATATCGATGACTACACTGACATAAACCACCTCTAATACCTTTCTTAAAGAAATTAAACATATCAACATCAGTGAAGAGCTCTAGATTAACTTCCGTTATTTTCAACATTGCATCCCAAGATAAACCAGGGGATGTATAGTAATAACATGGATCTAATTCATATATTTTTATGCAGACCTTACGAAAATTCTCGAATATATCGGCCAACAACAGCACATCGCTCGTTAGATATAAAAGCATGTAATCTTTTAATGATTTACAATTGAAATGCTTCCATACTTTTAGGGCATAATCATAATCTGTATCTAAACAATCTTTACCTGTTAATTTATTATAAAATTCGGAAATTGGTGGAAGAGACAAATCATCCAACCGATTCCAGGAACTGAGATAATCGTAGGGAAATACCCCTTTCCTAGTCATTAATCTGAATGAGTCAGCATGTTTGTAATATCCCTTGCTAAGAATAAAATCATCTTCTGATAAATTTTTTGTTAATGAATCTATACTCGACTGAAGGAATCGGAATGAATCTAAAAACCTAATTTCGAAGGTGTTATCTACGTCTAAATGCACTTGCTTGGAAAGTGATATGTAATTCTCCTTATTTAATGGAATTATTTTTATTGCGCCATCAATATTACTTAAACTTTTGACAAAAAGATGACAGTCGTAGCCCGACAAATTATGTAATAGAATTGGGAAAAATGTTGGTACACGAAAGTTTAAATTACACTGGTTATGTGCAGCTCCTCTATATAGACCAGTGAAATGACAATGATCTTTTACTCTTATATCTGTCTGACTAAAACTACGATTGCATATACAACATATTGAAGCACTGTGATGGTTGTAGTTCTCAACATCTGTCAATTGATTCATCGCTTTTGGTTTTTGAAAGTACTCCCTATGTAGGTGTGTTAAGTCTTCAACTAACATCCTTACGAATTCATCAGATGAATTTTCTCCTACAAAAAAATACAAAGGAGACATTGGTTTTGTTCTTAGTTGTCATAACTAAATATAATTTCTCACCAACAAATGTTCTATGTTTGTTTAGGTTATCATCAAATGAGCACTTAATGAAATACGAAAACGCACAAGGTATGTGTTGTTGCACAGTAGTTGTTGATGAAGATTCTGGATTCGGTATACAATGACTCACAGGTAAAAGAATAGACTCAAAGTCGGCATACACGACAAATGGAACACGTTGCTTTCGATTGTGTTTGACAAACTTGAGTATTTTGTTTCCTTCATCCGGCATAATCGTAATCAGTTTCCGACATTCACTTTTGTGTTGCAGCAGACGGGATTCATTGGGTAATCGTTGTAAGCACCCATTACAAAGATGCATTTGATTTTTTTTCTTCGTTATTTGACTTCTCATCAAACGTGACATATTTTTGATATATACATAATGCGTTCGATCACTATCAGAACTTTCACAATAAAGCAAGTTAATATGTTTTGCTTTTTCTTCGGTCGTATGATAGTAGGGTCCAATTAAATAGCATTCATTCTTATCATTGATTTCATAACCAAAAACGTTTACACTGATTGTTGGATTATTCAACTCGAATATATGTATATCTTTGATCATAAGAGGAAATTGCATATTTCTAAAACAAAGAATTTCACCATTAACTTGTATTGTTTCACTAGTTATGTCGCGAATTGCATATGATGATGGTCTGTCATGTTTACATATAACTTTGCTATCCAAAGCTGATATAATAGCCCATTTAAAACAATATTCATCGGTGTTTTTCACATTTATACATGCATGTTTGTTTAATAACTGTGATGGTAGATTAAGATAAGCAGAAGCTCGAAGCGGGTCGTATTTATTTATATTTATTTCGGTTCTTAGGAATGACAACAAAGCCCATCCGCTATCTCTTTCCTGGAATTCCTCTAGTTTAACCTTGATGTCATTTATAATAGCTTTTAATTTTTCAGATATATCAGACTCTACTAGGATTGTACACATTTTGGTTTGCGTACTTTTAACATCCTGGATCATATCGTCATTTTCCTTTACATGCTTCACGAACACCGCAAATAATTCCATATTAAATTTATAAGCATGCAAAACTTCCAATTCATTTTCCAACAGCTCGATAATTAAATACATGTTTTTTTCATATAGGACTTCTACATTTAATATGCTCTCATCATTATTAGTAATGTAAAATGTTTTTATACGATTTTTGAAAGCGCTCGTTATACTGTAGACATTCTCTTTTAGAATCTTCTTAGCCTTTGTTTCATGTGAGTTTTTGCGTTGATGTTGAGACCAAAGGTTTTCCTCAACATCCTCCTCGCAAAATAAACATCTTTTGTGAATAGTCTGCTTAAGTTTCTTACTTTTGGGTTGCACACCTAACATCTGTAACGTCTCCTGTTGCGGCAGCTCTCGACCCTCACTCGATTCGCAATCATTTATTTTGCAGATACATCGATTTAGCTTACGATGACGGACAAAAGAAGATTTATCCCAAAATTCTCTTTGACACTTTTCACATTGAAACATTTTCTTTTTTTATTTATTTTTTTTAGTCTGTACTAAAACGAATGATACCGATATTTGTAACAAGTTTTATTATACACTTATGTTATAACTAAAAGTGGGTGGGGGAAAGAATATACATAATATATAGTATATACATATGTACATTCATTAATATTATATAATTGCATACCTGAAACTAATTTACACTACTCGTTGACACTTTTAATATTTACTAATCAATTATCTGTATGATTTGATATAATCTGGTTCGTTATTACTACCCCAATGTCACATTACATAGGAAATTGCCTATTTATACACACGGGCATTTCACATTTCACATAACCCACAGTGTCCTATCACATTTTCCCACACTATCGCGTTATCATATCCCCCAATATATTCATAATGTAAGTCTTTTTTCTGTAACCACTTTTAAATGATCGCCTGTTTAATCATACATAGATATTTATTGTTATTCTAACCTGTCATAACTCACAAAACCACACACAACTCTGCGATAGTAAATAACAACACACATCCACGACGCGAAGATATTTATTGTTATTCTAAATTCGTCACATAATGAAAAAAAAAAAAAAAAACGATATCACACATAACAAACAATTGGGTCAGTCACTGACCTGTCACAACTGATCGCAAAACCACACAACTCTACGACGCTAATAGCAACACACATTCTGCATTTTTACCAAATGATATACAGTACGTATTCCCGAATATTCACGCGAATATTCTACACCACGAATATTCTAGAATATTCTCGAATGTTCTCGAATGTTCTCGCGAAGAATGTCAAAAGCCACACAAAAATCGGTGACCTTGACCACGACGACGACCACCGACCGGCACGCGGGCGCGTGAGTTATAGTTTATGGAAGAAGAAGGAGGAAAACAACACAAGTTCTTATAAAAATGTAATTTTATTCGTGTATTCGGACTGGTGTTAAGCCTCACGCTGCTGGAATTGAAGTGTCTCCGCCTGAAACCATCTCTCTAGCTCCAACCAAGTCTTCTTCGGGGTTTTTTCTGGCGCCAAGGAAATCTGCCAAGCCTAATTTTTGGCGCTGCCTCTTATCAGCAAGTTACACTGCTGGCGATAACAAATTGTTCCCACGGTGATTTGGCGGGAGCATGGATGAATAATTGTTGGTGATGTAACATTGTTGGATGCAGTGATGTGCATATAACTCCTCCCCCGTAAGTATAAAGATGCAGGGACAAGCTTCGTAAGTTTTTTTTTTTTTTTTTTTTGCTTCTTAGGGATCATCCCAAATTCCATAGTTTAACGTTTCAATTGGGGGAATAGGAAAGGAAAATGAAAGGTCATAAAGTGCTATAAATGTTATTATAAAAGGTAAATAATTCGATCTTGTTTTAAGAAACCTTTACGCTTCGCGATTAGATACATAGTAAAAACAATTTTATTTTATTCTCTTTACAATTAGGGGTGAAGTGCATATACATATATATGTAATTAGAATCAATGTACTTTACGTCTTGGCTTAATTTTTTGTTTATGGACTTTTCGATTGGCAGTGTTTATTGTTATAATATTATCTTTTTGCACGACGTGATCTATATACCTTGGGGCCAACTTATTTCTTCTGTCATTTTGTTCGTACACAATTTCATTCACTTTGTAATGGGGAGGATCAAATCGATTACTATTAAGCTTTTCTATTGTATCATTTTTCTTTCTAAAGCTATTTTCCTGAACTAATTTTGTTAACGTTTCATAATTTTTTACATGTTCGTTTAAATAATCTTGTTTTGTCGTTGGTAAAATTTGAGATGAAAATGGTGTTCTTTTGTCAATGTGGCCTGCAACTAACTCAAAAGGAGACAAATTAGTAGTTGAATGTATAGAGTTGTTGTAAGTTAAAACAGCTTCGTCAACAACTTCAGATATTGGTTTGTCTTTGTTTTGTGACTTAATTATTCTAATCAATTCTGTAAGGGTTGAATGAAATCTTTCGATAGGAGAGTTTCCATTCGAACTTTTTGGGCAAATGGTATGATGTTTAATCTTATAAATATCTAAAAACTCTCTCATTAAAGAAGAAAGAAACTCGCTACCATTATCTGTTACCAGTTTCTTCGGAATACAATGATGTGCGAAAAAGTGTTTCAATGACCGTATAATGTTTATACTATTTCTACCCGGAAGTAAGTATGCACAAGAAAATTTCGAAAACTTATCTATTATCGTTAGAAAGGATTCCTTTTGAACGAAATATATGTCGAGGTGGACTATTTCGAACGGTTTCGCAGGGGTTTCTGTAACTTGCAATTTCAAGGGTAGTTTTTTCCTACTATATTTGAGCTTGTGGCAGGTGTCACATGAATTAATTATGCGAGAAATTATAGTTTTCATGTTGGGAAAATAGAAGGTTCGTTTGAGATGTTCTAGAGTTTCTATTATACCTCTATGATGAGATGTTTTATGGTAATTTCTAATAAGTTCCTCTTGATCATCTACACCTAAAATGTTTTTCAGGAATGTTGTACATCTTATTAACTTAAAGTCAGAATGAGTGAAGTATTTCGAATAAATAGACTGGATTTCTCTAAATGTGCTGTCGTCCGTAAGTACTGCATTGAGTTTGTGATGTTTGAAATAATTTTCAAATATTTCTAGTAACGTTCTTTCATTGGCAATATCATTAATTTCTATAATATTCCGTCTCTTTTTTTTAAAGAGAATTTGAAGTTTTATGTCAAACATTCTAGTGCCTTTACTGTTTTCTTTAATTATAAATTGGTTACTGAACTCATTTAGTGGACGTTCAGATATATAAATACCGTCATCATAATTTTCGTGTCCAGAGTGAATTGTTTGCAAACTTTCACTGTCATCGAAATTATTCTCGAGGGATAGTGCATCCAAATCTTCGGTAGGTTCTTTTTCACTAAAGTGAAAGGTATTAATTTCTACCCGCGATAAAGCGTCGGCATTTGAGTTACACTTACCCTTCTTGTAAACTACTGAATAGTCAAACTCTTCTAACCGCAATCTCCATCGTATAAGTTTCGAGCTTGGATCTTTCACGGAAAAAAGGTAAGTAAGTGGCTTATGGTCGGTAATAATTAGGAATTTTCTGCCATATAGATATGGTCGAAAATATTTGGTTGCCCATACAATCGCCAATAACTCTTTTTCGATTGTACTGTAGTTTTGTTCAGATTTTGATAGTGTACGACTTGCATAGCAAATCGGTCTATCAGATCCAACTGGGCCTTGGGACAACACCGCACCTACAGCCACATTACTAGCATCAGTGGTTAAATTAAAGGATTTAGTAAAATCCGGGTACGATAAAAGTGGTTCATTGCATAATATTGCCTTACACGTTTCAAAACAAGTCTTAAAATTCGAGTCAAGAATTATGGACCGTCCTTTCCTTAAACATTCAGTCATTGGCTTTGTAAGTTTTGCAAAGTCCTTTATAAATTTTCTATAATAGCCCAATAAGCCTAAAAAGGATTTTATTTGTTTCGCTGTTTTTGGTAAAGGGAAATGTTTTACGGCACGGATTTTTTCTGGGTTAGGCTTTATTCCATAAGGTGTTATTACATGCCCTAGAAATGAAACTTCTTTACAGAAAAACATTGACTTTGACAACTGAACTTTCAAATTTGACTCTCTAAGCCTCTGAAATACCTCCTCAAGACTTTGCACATGTTCTTGCAATGACGTGGAAAAGACGATGATGTCATCCATATAAACCAAACAAGTTTTTCCTTGGAGACCTCGAAGCACGTTATCCATCACACGCTGGAATGTGGATGGAGCATTTTTAAGACCGAACGGCATTCTAACGAACTCGTAATGTCCATTGTCAACCGAGAATGCGGTCTTAGAAATGTCTTCCTCCTTAACTTCGATCTGGTGAAATCCAGATGCGAGGTCGAGTGTGCTAAAATATATACATCTGCCAAGCTTATCCAAAATCTCATTAATGTTTGGAATAGGGTATTTATCAGCTATCGTCTTTTCGTTTAATTTACGATAGTCAACTACAAGACGCCATTTCTGGTTTCCATTTGGATCCTTTTTCTTCGGAACGATCCAAATGGGTGATGACCAAGGCGAAAAGCTTTGTCGTATGATACCTTGCTTCAAAAGATCTATTATTTGCTTCTGTATCTCCTCGCGTAAGATATATGGGTAGCGATATGACTTGCAGTAAATTGGTATGTCGTCTTTGGTTTTTATTGAATGCTTTACTTGATTTGTGAATGAAAGGTCTTGCCCTTGCATGAAAAATATATCACGATGTTTTTTGCATAAATCCTTTAAAATAAGTTTTTCTTCGTCATTTAAGTGGTCAGTTGTAAGAACATTGTATATATTTGAACTTTTAATAATTTCTCCTTCAGAAATGGAGAATGTATTCGCCTCAATCAATTCGTGATCGTCTAGTCTAAGCGCCTTAATTGGTTGCTCAATTATAAATGTTTGTTCACGCTCTGAAGTATTAATAACTTCAATGTTAGAAAACCAAGCTTTGGCAAAATATATGCCTTCAGATATTATTAAATCTTGCTTAATACATGTAGGCTTTATATAAATATTACTGGATTCTATGTCCACCGGCAAGGAACAAACCTTCTTACTTAGACCTGGAATCACGTACACTTTCGAAAGAAGATTTGGCTTAAATTGGATGGGAGTCACATTTCTATTTGATTCTAACATTGACCCTTTTAAATCAATCCTAATTCCTAACAATCTTATAATATCGGCACCTATTAGGCCATCAAAATAATTATGAAATTTAAATACCAAAAAACATAACTCTTTGGTTGTGTTCAGTTCTTTTAATCCATCAAGAAAAATTTCTTTATTAACTAAATGCGTACTTAATACAGTTTTTATCTCCACAGGTTTGATGGAGTACATTTTAATATTTATATTTCGGACTACCTGAGGACTGATAAAAGACTTGTTGCTGCCTGTATCAATAAGGAATTTCAGGTTACTTCCGTTCAAACTAGTTATTGTTATATACGGCAACAAATTTGAATTAAAATTGTTAAGCTCTAGGTACCCCACTGGTTCCTGGAGGCAGACGTATGAAAATTTCTATCATCTACCTCTGGAACAGGTAACTGAATTCTCGAATCAGAATATTTGTCTTCCGATGTGTATGAGTTTATATGGTCGTTTGGCTTAGCTGTGTTCGAATGTTGGGGGCTGTTAATACTACAACTACACTCAATGTTGTTAATTTGGTTCTGTCCACGTGACATATTGTTTCTATTGAACCGATTTGAATTGGTATTATTAGTCCTTCCACTCGATATATCCATGGGTTCATGAGGTGAAGTACGTACATTAAAATTGCCAGAGTTCCTGGTAAAAGAATGACTTGGACCCGAGACAACGGGTTGTCTATTAATATTCGGTCGAATAGGTTGCTGTTGGGAGGTTCTTGCATTTTGGTATGAGCAAGTGGGTTCCCTGGAGTGTTCTGGGTAAAAGCTACGTGTTCTCTGATATCCCCTATTAAATGGCTGCTGTTGCTTCCTATAATATACACAACTCTGTTCTTCTAAACAAAATTTTAGAGCCTCAGATAATTTTGTAGGTCTCATTGATCTAATCGTAGATCCTAGGGGTTCTCTTAAACCGGATAAAAAACTATTCAAAGTCATTTCGTTGTATAATGACTTTTTGGACTCGATTACATTTAAGTCAGTTTCGCGAACTTGAATATAATTCATTAACGCAGAAAGAATTTCCACGACTTTAGAATAAAAGACTTCTATACTATCTTGGCTCTGTCGCAATGTATGTAGATCACGTATTAAACTAGCTTCGTTTCGCTTATCCGAATAATGGATGATGAGGTTATTTTTGATTTCTTGCCAATCTAGAGATGTACCATATAAATTAAGAATTTCATTAGCCTCACCTACGATTTTATTTCGTATGGCACGCAAAATAATTCGACTACATGGAATCCCAGATTGTGGCAAAATATTAACAATCTCATCTACGTTACTGAGAAAATCAAAAAGTCTGCGTGGATTACCATCAAACTCTTGGATATCCTTAACCGCATCAGGTATTCGGAGTAAATTAAATGTTTGAATCGCTATTTCATTGGGATTCATTTCGATTGTGTTTACTGTAGTATTTAAGGTAACTTCAATATTCTGATTCAGATCAGCACTGTTAAGATGAAGTAATTTTTTTGAGATATACCGACGAGATTTCTTAAAATTTCCGCGATTTCTCCAACTCGGAGTAAAAAGTCGAGAAACTAGTTTTTGCACTTTATGCCCTTTAGGAAAAGGGGACATGGGAACCAATTGAATAATTATAAGGAATTGGGACTCACCTGATCTGCTTTCGAATTTGTCACGTTCGTCTTATCTTTGTAACATTAATAATCACTGAATGTTTTAGTTGAATTCGACTTTTCCAATATTAAATTGGTATCTCTTTTTACTGTTTATTTCCGTGCTTACTTGTAATACACAACTAGTTTAATGTTATCTATTGTACATGACTAATTTCGATTGAAATCAAGTATTTTACGTGTATTGATATATGTATGTCTATATATGTAACCATTCACAAACTATATTTTTCGTTGTTTTAAAGTCTGATTTAGTTCTGGTAATTAATTGAATTAATATTCTGTATATGATTAGGTTCACTCCGTTGGACTGCGCCAGTTATAGTTTATGGAAGAAGAAGGAGGAAAACAACACAAGTTCTTATAAAAATGTAATTTTATTCGTGTATTCGGACTGGTGTTAAGCCTCACGCTGCTGGAATTGAAGTGTCTCCGCCTGAAACCATCTCTCTAGCTCCAACCAAGTCTTCTTCGGGGTTTTTTCTGGCGCCAAGGAAATCTCCCAAGCCTAATTTTTGGCGCTGCCTCTTATCAGCAAGTTACACTGCTGGCGATAACAAATTGTTCCCACGGTGATTTGGCGGGAGCATGGATGAATAATTGTTGGTGATGTAACATTGTTGGATGCAGTGATGTGCATATAACTCGTGCTATCAAAGCCGAACCGCCTTGCGCCCGACGACAGCCCAGGACACCTGCGGTCAATGCCATGTGCCCAATGCCCCGTGCCCACCTGCGGCCAATGCCCCGTGCCCACCTGCGGTCAATGCCCCGTGCCCACCTGCGGTCAATGCCCCGTGCCCACCGGCGGTCAATGCCCCGTGCCCACCGGCGGTCAATGCCCCGTGCCCACCGGCGGTCAATGATCGGCACGGGCCAACCTGCGGTCACCGCAACCGCAACGCTGCGATTGCGCCAGAATCCTCCTAGTCTAGTCACGGTAACCACAACGTTGCGGTTGGGCCAGAACCCTCCTATTTAAACTACTCCCGATGTACTTTTGGTTAGCGAAACAAAGCTAAACGAGAAGCACAAAATCCGGCTTATTTCTTACAAAATAATTCGAAGAGACCGACTCAACGCCACACGAGGCGGGGGAGTCGCGATCATCAAAAACACTTTTAAACATAAAATTATATATAGCGGTGCAGTGCGGAGGTTACAGGTGCTAGAGGCCTGTATTGTGTGCATTCCTCTTCGAAATGGAAAGAGAATGTAAATTGTATTAGCCAATGCACCTGAAGCACCTCAACCCAACGTTTTCATTGCAGAGCTCGAGACACTTTTTCGATCTCTGCGTTTAAACTTGGTAGAAAACTTTTATATTCTGGCCGGCGATTTAAATGCCAAACATTATTATCCAGTGCACTGGAAGGCAGCGGTGGTGCAACCAATCCCCAGGAGGGGTAAAGACACCTCTAAGCCGGCGAAACTCCGGTCGATAAGTCAACTTCCGAGTATCAGCAAGGTCTTCGAGAAGGTGGTCCATAGGGTCTGAATGGATTGAGAACAATAAAATCATCCCGGATAACCAATTCGGTTTCAGAGCGGGGCATGACACTATTTATGCCGCGTCGAAGCTCGTATCGGATATCCAATGAAACAAATGCAAGAATCAATGCACTGGTGCCTGCCTGATTGACTTGGAAAAAGCTTTCGACACCTTATGGTTAGAAGGACTTACTACAAGCTCAGTCGGTTGGGCATAAGTAAACCACTGCTATATATGATTTTTGACAAGTTAACTGGTCGAAAGTTCGTTGTGAAAATTACCAACGTGATTTCTATCCAAACATTTGATATTAATAACGGATTGCAACAAGGTACGGTGCGCTCGCCGATACTTTTCAGCATTTACTTCAGTGATCTGATAGCTTCTCTTCACAATTCAATAGCGTACGCAGACGATCTAATCGCGTACAGATCAGGTCCAATGATCGACGTTATTGTTACTCTTTTGCAACGTGACTTCGAAAAAAATTCAGCGGTATTGTGATGACTGGAAGTTGTAGACCAACCTCCAGAAATCAAAATCTATTTTATTCAGAACGCCTCTGTCTAGGGCCTCTCGGGACACTAGAAAAAATTGGCGCAGGTTCTCAATTTTTCGACCAAACGGGCGTCCACTGGCGAAAAAAAGTGTAGTCAGATACCTTGGGATCGTGCTAGATCAGTATCTATATTTTGACAAACATGTAGATGCTGAACGAGGTCCTATACAATAGGGCCAGGATTTTACGGGTGGACAAATTTCTGATAAAACTGATTCGAAGCCACGTTGCAAGAGCAATGACTTCGGTCAATAACCTGATCTCCGGGGCTTACTACCCCAACTACTTGAACCACGAGAGGGTGTGCCTTAACGGCTTTGTCCCATCAGAGGCATTCCTCTATTTAGATCAATGTGGGCTGATCCAAGATAGATTGGCGGTACCGCTAATTTTCCACGTGGCCCGAAATTGCGTGGAACGACGGTTCCTCTACGAACGTGACATCGCGCTCCGCGAGCTCGAGCGCCTCAGGTTCAGTCGGTCGAATTCACGCCGAGATCGAGAGGACGTCGTCCGACAGCATCAAGGTTTTTGGGGGCTTGAGCGGACTACGTATGTGATAAATTTTGATAGGTCAGCCTCTTCAAGGCAAAGCCCGCCAAACACCAATGGCAGGCTTTCATAAGTTATTAAAGTTTAGGGTAGGCTAAGGTAGGCTAAGGTATGGTAGTGTGTAGGTTAGGTTGATTTTAGAAAAAAAAAAATATCAAAAAATTTAAAACAAAAATTTTGTAAAAAAACATAAAATAAAATAAAAAAATAAATAAAAAAAGATATATATAAGTTAACACGATCGGCTGTCCCACCTGCCGACGAAATTAGATCCACGCAGTCAACACGACCAATTGTCCCACCTGCCGAGGAAATTGGATCCGCGCACTGCATGATTTCGCATGGGAACATAGAAATGCATGCAGTGCAATTCACGGTCACACATCCGCTGGACTTTGGTCGTAGGCAACCTTGGGTCTGCGTGGGAACTGCAACTCGGCAGTTTAATATTAAGTTATGATTTCGTTTGTTAGGATAGATTAAGTTAGTTCATTTTGGGAAGCCATCGGGACCGGACATCAATAATAAACCTGAATTTTATAACGTAAAGAAAATTCCGTGGTTTTACTAGAAGAGCCAGTTGCAGGCTCTTTTTATTTATTTATTTTTTATCTCAAAAGGACTGAGAGTCCTTAACTTATATATAATATATATTATGTATTGTATATATTTTTGTATATATAGTTTTTAGTTAGGTTTAAGTTTTATATAAAACAATTTAAAAGGTATAACTTAATCTGCTTACTTTAGAGTGTCCGTATAGGGCCACTAAAGTATGTATAAGTTAGTTAAGCTAGTTTTATCATTTTTGTCTATCGCGTAAAATAGTTTTTTAGATATTAATAATAAAAATGAATTAAAAAAAAACATATCTAAGCGACGATCATATAAATTTAAATCAAATCAATCAAATTTTCAGCACTTTAATGTCCGCCCAAATTTAATATACCGACAGAACAATGCCGAATTACATTAACACTCTGGGAAAAAAAATTAATACAGCAGGTGACTTTAATGAAAAAAAGCACAGGCTTTAGAATAACAAAAAAAAAAGAAACATCTTTCTAGATGCACTTGATTTACTAAATGTACATTTTTTCAGCATGGAGTATCCAACATATCAGCCAGGCATGAACATGAAACTTGTTGATGGTGCCATTGCACCTCTACGCACGACCTTATGCATCCTTTCACAAACCACCTCATCTTCGGGAACCAATAGATATGTTTTATCTGCTCTAGTGGCCTTTCAGCTGCAAAATGTCCCCAGTCGTAGTGGCACATCTTGCGGATTTTTCATCTGATGGCCTTTGATACAACCCATTTTTCGTCCTCGCCTACTCATATTCATCGAAACAGTCGGTTTCCCCTGACTGAATACTTTTTTCGAGTTGCCTGCTTATCGGGTTCGTAACTTTTGTAGGCCCTCATATATCGTTTTACCCGGAATGATTATGTCTTCCAGATACACAGTGATGTCTCATCTGCACATACGGGCTTTAACTTGATTCTTGCACGCTTGGAATGCAGCAGACGCATTCACTAAGCCAAATGGCATCCCTGTTAACTCGTACTAACCATCTTCTGTTTCAAAGCCGGTATATTTTCAGCTATCATCGGCAACTCTAATCTGTTTGTATCCTGACGCTAGGATGTAAATGTATATGTTGTTTGCAAGCGATGCGAGTACCTCGTCGACAATCGGCATTAGGAATTTTTTCATAGTTGTTAGTTGTTTAGTGCCATGTAGTGTATGCAGAAACGATCTCTTCCGTCTTTCTTTTCCGTCAGGACGATTGGACCACAGTCAGTGGCGTAGCTAGCATGGGTGGCACCTGGGGGAGGCAATTATGGTGTCACCCCTAGAATGAAAAACAGTAAAATAAATGAAATTCCGCTATTCCATATATTATGACTTTTTTATTTAAATTCAAATAAAAAATTAAAAAAAAGGAGAACAAAAATGTATACACATTATACGCATAAAAAAAAGCAGAATAAAAATTAATATACATATACACATTGTATAAAACAACAGAACAAACATTAATATAATATACACATTATAATACTTGTAGAAACTTAAAACGTCTTCTTCCTAGCTTTTAAAGCAGAAAATTTTGTCATAGCGTCATCAAAATTTATTTGCTGGGTCGCCTCATGTTCAATAGTTAAAATTTCCAGATTGTTGAGCCTCTTTTCCGTCATTGTTGCCCGCAAGTAGTTTTTAATTAATTTTAACTTACTAAAACTCCTTTCACATGATGCAACTGACACACATATCAGAAATATTTTAAAGCGGAGATTCGGAAGAGATTCTGCAAAGTCCCATTCAACGATAAATTTCATAAAGTCTAAAGATAACCAATTAGATGTTGTCACATTAGACGCTTTCAAATGATTTCTCAACCTTGGTATCTCTGAGAGAAGTTCTGACTCTGACACCTCATCATAAACACTAGCAAATTTTGAAACAGCTAATTTCAAATCATCAATGTTTGCTAAAAGCAAAGTATTCGCCTGTACAACTTCAAACAATGAAGCCACCTCCTTAATAGGTTCTGTTCTTGCTCGGAGTTCAGTGATGAATCGATCAAGGCACTCAAACATGTCTTTCCGTAGTTCAGCGCTCAGTGAAAGTCCTGCATCGGTTGCCAACTCACCAGCCATTCGCTTTTTACGACGAATTCTTCTTTCTGTTGGAATGTCGTATTTCTCCGATGTTTTCATACCAAGGTTAATTGCGTCTTCTATGATTTTCGCCCGATTTTCTTCAACGTAAATGCGAAGGGCTTCTATGTTTTTAGCCAATCAACACTTAATCCCTTAGCTTGTAGTGCAATCTGAGTACAATTTATTTCTTTAAGGACATTATTCCAAAAGAACAGAAAAGAAAGAAATGCGAAATCAAACATTGCAGATTTTAGGTTCTGTGCAGCACCTCTGGTTTCTACATTTTCTCTCGCATCACACAACTCTTCAACTGCAGCTGCAGCTAAGATTTCATCAAAATGTTAGGCCAAAACTTTCACTGCAGCATAACGAGCACTCCAACGCATTGTTGAAAGTCTTTTCATGGTTGATTTGCTGTGCTTAAGAAGCACTTCCCAGCGATGAGTGGAAGCAGAAAAAAATGTAAAAGTTGTCTCTACTGTTCCAAAAAATATTACACAAGATATATTTTGAGCAAATGAATGTTGGCCACATAATTGAATACATCCAAAGAAAAATGCTTTGTTGTTTTTTTCTTTAATAATAGCTTGCACTCCCCCATGTACACCGTTCATAACAGCTCCATTGTCATAAACCTGAGAACGACACATCACAATATCTAAACCATCGATTTCAAGATTCTTAAGAATTTCTTCACTTAAATCCGCAGCTTTTTTTCCCATGTAAAGGAAAAAATCCCAGGAATGCTTCTTTGATTTCTACTTTTCTATTATCAATTTTAACATAACGGATCACTTCAGACACCTGATGAATATGTGAAATATCAGGTGTACTATCAAACATAATTCCAATATATTTAGCTGATTTGATTTCATTGACAATTCTGCATTTGACTTGATTCGCTAAGATATTAATGAATTCGTTTTGTATTTGTGGCGATAAATATGAGACTTTTTGTGATTTTCCTTGCTCCAAATTCAAGATGAGTTCTTTCAACACAACATCATACTTTGACATAAGACTGACTAGTTCTAAGAAATTACCTTTATTTGAAGAGTCTTGTCCTTCATCTTGTCCACGGAATGCTAGGTTTTGTTTAGCCAGAAGCAATGTTATGTCTAATAATCTAGATAAAAGGTGCCTCCACTTCTGTTTTTCAGCATCCATTAATTGGAGGACTGAGTCATCTATTGTTTTATGTAATTTTAAACCCATTTCAAAAGTTTTCCACTTCTCAAAATTTTCTATGTGTTCATTTGAAGTCTCATGATCCGGTACTTTGGGGTTCAGTTTCCACCATTTTTGAAATCCATTCATGAATGCTGTTTTTGTATCAACATTATTGGTGACAGCAAAAGCAGTACAGACTATTAGATATAGGATAATATATCATCCATGATCGCAGAATCTTGTCCCCGTTAGGCAAAACTTTGTAAAACCATTCTTCTGTAAGATGACGAAGATAACCTTTTATTTTTACCCCTGGTCTGGATACAGTGGTGAATGGTCCCTCCCGGTTTTGGAAATGTTCAAATCCTTTTTTGATGTTTTCAATTCGAACTTTATCAGGAACGGGTATACTCCAATATAAGATATCTCTCATATTCTGAAGTTCATCCGTGTAGGAATTCTCTTCAATACTTGATTCGTAATCAGTACCATTGCCGTCAGTTTGAGTATTTTCGTTTGATTCGGCTTCTTGAATTTTCAACACTGATTCTGTTTCTTCGCTGTTGCTTTCTGAAGATGAGCTTGTATTTTCGGAATAATTCTCTTGATCAACGTGACTGTCATTTGCTTTTGACGAACTTTGGCTGTCGTCAATTTTTTTAACATATTTGAAAATGGATTCAGACATGCTCTGAAGAACGTTCATTTTAGCCTGTTTGGATTTTCTCTGCTGAGCACCACTCTTTCTTTTTGTTATATGAACTCCTCGAGGCATATTTCTCTTGTTTTATAGTTACGCGTATTCTCAAAAATATATTGACCATGTAGGTATGCTTTGTCGATGTATTCTAAATATTTTTATATAAATATATACTTATTTAAATTAGAGTGGTCGTTAAAAAAACTTCACTGTAGATGGGCATAAATCTGGTCCAAATAATCAAAAACTTATTCTCTATTTTATTCATATTTGTATATTCATCCCTTTTTATACCCTGTAAACGATGCCTTAGGTTGTTATGATATCTTATTCAAACAAAAATGTATTCAATAACAATAATTATAGTAGTACCATAGTAAAAATAGTGAATAATGTTTAAATAATTTGGATCTGATTAATCCCATAGAAATCTAATTAAAAAAAAAGGCAAACCTAATAACGATAGTGTACATTCATTACATAAATGGTAACTACTAATACAATTAATTATTTACTTCAATCAATAGATATATTAAATTTAGTTATATGTGTTTCCGACAAAAACAAAAAATAAATTTAAGCTTATTTTATAAAAATCTTGATCTATACAATGAACTTACCTTGTTTTTTTACAATATAAATTTTTATTAATATATTTTCTTTAGAAGCTATTTCAATTTTTACAAGACACTGTTTAAATAAAATATGTATCTTAAAGTGAATCACAATTCACGAATGATTATACGAAATGACACAGGCAACCTCAGGGCCCACGGGTAAACAAGGGCAAACAAGTAAGTCAATCGTTGACGGCGACCGACGCGACGATGGAAAGGATTTAAAAAGAAAAACAAATAAGAGCATGCTTTTCACAACCGCAGTGCAAAGTTCGGGGAAAAATAGCGGTTTCTCTTGCCTACCAAAATGACTACCTATTGCAGCCGCGATTCACAACATCTTCATGATATCATATCCACATATAGAGTACAGCATGCTTTTCATAACCGCAGTACAAAGTTCGGGGAAAAATAACCGTATCTATGTAAGAACGATCCGAGAATTACTTTTCTTGTCGACACACCTGCGTGTGGGACCAACCAAATAAAGCAAAAACGAAAAACGAGTAAGTCAATCGTTGAGGGCGACACGTTGATGGACTTTATTTACAAAAGAAAAAAACAAAGCCTAGCCGATAATATTTTTTTTGTGCAAATAGAAACTGGTAGGTAGGCAGGTTAGGTACAATGTCCCATTTTTTTTTTAATACTCTGCGATGTATAAGGCCATAGTATAAGTATATACTCCTTGGTAGCTTTCGGGTGTCACCCCCAAATGGGTGACAATCGGCCCCCCCGCCCCCCATTTACTACGCCACTGACCACCGTATAGTAGTCCGACTTGGATGGTTGTATAACCCCTTGTTGCAGCATCTCATTCATTTAATCTGTGATAATACTCCTCTTCGCGAACGGTATTCGATATATGTATCGATATCAACATACGGTGAATGTTCAAATGTTAAAGAGCTAATAAAGGGTCCGCCATCTAACGTTTTTTTTTCAAGTAGTGCTTATTTCGTGAATGGTAACACTTAGCTCATATCTGATTTGACAGATAATTAGTTTTATCCTTCCGCTGAACGAATATGGTTGTGTATACGCTTGAACAACGCTTCGCTAAGTGGGCCTGCGATCGACTTACAGAAGATGTCGATTTTGCCAAAAAAAATCATCTTTTCAGATGAAGCTCATTTTGATCTTGGCGGGTATGTAAACAAGCAAAATTGTCGCATTTGGGGCACAGAAAACCCGCACGCATACATTGAAAAGCCGGTGCACCCAAAACGAGCCACTGTTTGGTGCGGATTTTGGTCCAGAGGCATAATTGGGCCATTTTTCATCGAAAATGAGCAAGGAGTGGCCGTTACAATCAACGGCGATCGTTATCGGGCCATGTTGAACGAATTTTTGTTCACAAAAATTGAAGAGGAGGATATTGGCAACATTTAGTTTCAACAGGACGGCGCTACGTGCCACACAGCCGAAGCTACACTCGATGTTTTGCGCCCTGTTTTTGAAGATCGCATTATAAGCCGCAGAGCTGATGTCGTTTGGCCACCTCGGAGCTGCGATTTGACACCGTTGGACTATTATTTGTGGGGTGCCGTCAAAGATAAGTGTTACGCCGACAAGCCAGAGACAATTGACGCTTTAAAGACAATATTCGTGAAGCCATTGGTGAAATACAGCTGCACACAATCGATAATGTGCTTAAAAATTGGACCGATCGTGTAGGCTACTGCATGGCCAGCCGAGGCAGCCATTTGAATGAAATTATTTTCCATTATTAACCGGAAGGATTGTACTTTCAAATAAAAAAAGAAATTTGAGAAAATATTCAGTAGTTTTTTTTATAGCATTTTCAAAAAAAAAAAAAGTTATTTGGCGGACCCTATAGATACGTATACATATATATTTCTCCTCCGATAAAACAATTAAAACTCGTGCGTTTACTAGTTTCTTAAATTAATTGTGCGGGAATCATGAACTTCTTTGTAGTCCACATTAATTTAATAGCAAAAAATCTTCAAATCATTCTTCGATTCGCAGAAAAAAACATAATTCCTAAATTTTCATTTTGTGTTCTCGTTTCGATTATATACATACATGTTATGTATATCAGATCTTCAAACGGTATCGTCTACAGTTAACACTCGTGCGAACCTAGCTCGAGCGCAACAGCAACACGCAACGCTTTCGAAATCTAATTCGCCGAAAAACCAGTCCAACAATCCTATCGAAAGTGAAGCAGAAGTCTCCAACAATTAGCACAACCACCTCTCTATGCCAAATACACACCACACTCACACCAACTCTCTCTGCATGCTCAAGTCTTTCCATTGAAATTATTCACAAAGAGCTTAAACAACAAGCTGGATCTATTATCGCGACGCTTAAAGAAGAGATGGATAAAACGCGAAAGGAATTAATGCTCAAGGTGCTTAGCACCCAAACAACACCAGCCGAAAACATCAAAAGCATTATCTCAGCAACCACTGATCTATCTCACCGAATCGCGGAAACGAAACAAAAAGTAAACACAGCACTCAGTGGCGAAGTTTCGGAACTGCGATACCATCGAGAAACAAAATGCTGAAAACACTTGCCTGCTACCGAAGAAAAAAACTAAGCGCCCGATCTTTCGACGTGGTTTTGGACTTGATTCACATAATCATGTGTTTGTAAACGAGAGCCTGACTCCACGAAATCGGTGACTCCAGCACGCAGTACCTATGAAAAAAAAAAGGCCAGCTTTGCATACGTACCTCGTATCTACCCGGTGCGAAAAGATTATAGCTGTTGCCGGCTTGTTTAAACGCCGTTGGCGAGAGATGCCAACTAAGTGATATTGTACAACAAAACACTACATCTAAACATAAACAACACTGATCAGAAACCACCAATGAGACGGACCACTTAAAATGGCCGCCGATGTTTGCCTACAAGCTCGGGCGACCTGGGAACCTCAAGTGCTGTCAAAATTTTGTAAACAATCACGCACGCATAATTCCAAGAGTGTGTGTGGCGGGAGTACACTGCGGTACAATGAAATGAGCTTACACGTATTCACGATTAGAGTTTGTTTGTAACGGGTTTTATAGCTACGAACCTGTACTTCTTTCAAAATTTCAGGGTGTCACGGGGGAAGACGTACGAAAGACGCACGTCTCATTCTAGTTTCTGACACTGATATGCATTCATTTTACAACGATTACCGTAACTACTTTTTTATCCATGGCAATAGTTTATCCATTTTCTCTTCTACATTTGACAGTTTACTTTGTTTTTCGCCGTTTTCCTTGTCTCTCAATAAAATATGTTGATTTCCTTGTGTATGGAATTCAATAATCCAGATGGGTTTGAGGGAGAGTTTCAGCGATGGTAATTTATATAAAATGATTCGGGTATGACTCCCCATATTAATGCCTTTTGCTTGCCATATTAATGACCAAAGCTTGTAACCTAAGCTTGACGAATTTCGCCTGCTGTTCACCAGCTCTGATGTTGACATTGTTTTTGTATCCGAAACCTGGATCTCCCCTACTGTTCCTTATGTGCTTTACAAGATGGATGGTTATGAACTTATCAGAGGTGATCGAATCGGTCGAACGGGTGGAGGCGTGGCTGTTTATTTGCGCGACGGATTACTAGGCAATATTGTTTGCAAATCAAATGCTAACAGCTCAATTGACTATTTGTTCCTCGATGTTCCATGTGGCCTCTAGCTCTTGCTGCTCGGACTATTATACAGACCAAATAAATACTTAGATATTTCACCAACATTTAATATTCTGGAAGCAATTACCCTTTCTACGCCTAACATTATTATTTCCGGTGACCTAAACTGTAATCCGCTTAACATCCGGGCGTCTTCCCAGTTAATCGATAGTTTTAAGAACATCGACCTAAAGCCTGTCAATGTGTCGTTTGCGACACATTTTGCACACGATCCTGCTACCCTTCTCGATGTGTTTTTTTTTTGTAAATCACAGCAGTAAAATCCAGTTTTACAATCGACTTACAGCGCCTTGTTTCTCCAAACATAATTTGATATATCTAACTTATCACATCCTAATAAATGTAACTGATACTGTTATTACTTATAGAGATTAAAAAAAATTAATTATCAAAGTTTAAGATCCGATGTTATCCAAATTCAGTGGGACGAAATTAATATGATTCCATCAGTTATCAGCAAGTATTATTCCTGGAAAACAATATAAAATCACTTTTTGATAAACATGTTCCCCTTCGACGAACGACACATATGTATATTCAATTCTCTGCCCTGGTTTAATAGATACTTATTAGACTTGATGGAAAACGCAATATTGCTTATGCTCGTTGGAACGATACAAACTACCTGTTCTTTATAATTCTTATAAGCGCTGACGAACACTTCCGGAACCCGGAAACACAGACTGTGAAAGTGAGTTGCAAAAGCTTCGCAAATTAGGTAGCGGGGAGCAGCGATCAAGTTCCTCTGTTGATATTGACTGTAATATTCTGAATTCGTAGCTTGTGTCAGTTGCTGTACCGTCAACTCAAGACCATCATTATGTGTGGCCTAATAATCAGAATAGCCAAAGTAACGACAATAACGACGACAACCGATTTGAATTCTATTAGCTTAATGGAAGAAGATGTTGTTGAAGCATTGCTTTCGGTTAAATCGAATGCGATAGGATTGGATGAAATTAATCCTAAATTTGTAAAGCTTCTTCTCCCTTTCCTTACTAAACCTATCACTCATATCTTTAATCATATATTAACAACTTGTGATTACCCTCCTCGTGGAAAGAGGCTATGATAATTCCTAGACCTAAGTCGGAAAACGGGACTAGCTCTGAATATGGACCTATCGCAATGTTACCGTTCTTATCTAAAGCATTTGAGAAGACGATCTGAAACAAATGTAAGCATACCTTTCAATAATAAACTTTTGAGTTCCGCTCAATCCGGCTTTCCGGCAAAAAGAAGTTGGTAGATTGCACTGTTCTTGACGCAAACAGCCCAACGTTTTTGACGTTGTTGGACTTCTGAAAAACTTTCATCACGGTGGACCATTCTCTCCTCTGTCAGAAGCTGTTGTACACGTTCCGATTTTCATATAAGTCAGTCAAACTCTTGCATTCCTACTTAACGGACCGTCAACAGTGTGTGGCCGTAGGAAACACAACGTCATCATTTCTTGGGGTACCTATCGCAGATCCACAGGGCACTATTCTCGGCCCCATATTATTATCAACCTATGTAAATGAACTCCCACAACTTACACAAAATTCTACGTTCCACATGCTTGTGTACCCCCCTCAGAGCCGAATGCTTGATCCGCACTCTCTGGTCTAATGTAGTTAATCTCTAGTTTCTGATATGACTTTTCGATTTTTATCTGGGGTTGGTCTAATAGTGGTCGACCGATAATAAGGGGATACCGTTGGTTATCGTCTGGCACCACTAGTAGCACGCACCAACTCTTCAGGCTGTCTACTTCGATTTTGACACCTGCTTTTACAATAACCTGACATCCATCTCCAATTCAGATAACTGCCTGTTGTCCTTAGTGAATTGTATCCTATTATTGTCGGCCGTTGATTTCCACATAGACACGCAGTCACTATCCAGATCGAAGAATGCTGGAACCTTGCTTCCATTCACCTTTACTTCCATTTCATACTCGCTCTGTTTCATACGGATCAGTATTTACTGACTTACTGCTCGTACTCGGTCCACCTGGTTGACTTTCATTGCTTAGTGACGGACAGTTCCGGCTAATGTGCCCTGTTTACTGGCATCGATAACACTTTGCTCCCGCCGGACCATGTATTCCCATTGTGCCTGCCCAGTTTACTAGACTTGTCGTGGTTTGTCCATCCGATCGGTGGTCGTGTCTACTCCTCAATCCGGTAATTCAACGTGTCTTCTTGGGTATGTCGAGCACCGACACTGGTTGAGATGCTTTGAGCATATCCTTACGCTCTGCATCAATCAGTCATGGACAATGAGCTGCAATTGCCTTCATTTGGAACACGTACTCCTCTGCTTCTTCGTCATATCTCTGTCTGCAGTTTCGTGTATGTGAGCATCGTCTTTTGCAGTGGGGAAGGACTAACACAATTCGTAAAAAAAATCAACCATAGCCTCGCCTCGCCGCTCCAGATTGTTTTGTGGTCGCCGTCTTCAGCACTAATTTTGCATCCAAGTTGATACGTTTTATGTTCTCCGATTTTCGTTTCCAGTTGATAATCCGGTTACGTGCTTGTGGTCAATCTCTCGAAGCATGTCTGCGACGTCCCTCAAAGAATATGCATTATTTGGACAGTGCTTGTCTTTAGATTTATTGCTCACTGTTCCTTATGGGGACATTATTTCCGCCTTTTCATCACGCCTTAACTGCCCGACCGCTACCTTAGTTGTCATTCGTCTTTCCATTTCCTCTAGACGTTGAACTTTCTTCCGTAGCCCTGCTAGTTACTGTTGCACCTTTTCCTGTTGCGCCACATTCTTATCATCATCCTCAGCTACTCCTTCTGTCTCCTCACCGAGTCCCTCAAACCCCAACAACCTCTTCAGTAGGTCTGCCTCGCTATCTGTTTTCTCCAGTCCTCGAGTTCGAAGCTCCCGTAATTCGTCCCTCGTTAGCGTTGAGAGTGCTTCTCCACTTGCCTCCATGTTGCGTGTCTACCTCTATTGTCCTCCGAATCAGGTAAGTCTCTCGACATTTTTGTCCTTACAATTGCCAAGTCAATCTATTTATTCAAAACATAAAAGATTTTTAAAATTAATATGGTCACTATAAGATGTTGTTAGGTTAGCTAATTACGTAACAACTTAAGACAGAAGGTCCCTTAAATAGGGACTGAATAAATTAACCGACTTGGTATTACATAGATCCCATTACTTTTTACGGCAGAAGAACTGAGTTGCGACAGACTTGGTTCTTTTTACAAGTTATGTTTTTAATGGCATCTCATTTCTTTTTGTAGATAGTTCTACTTCTTTTCCTTTCCGGTACCTTCTATTTCTTGAATGCCAACAACGGATTTTCTTAAAGCCCACTCTGTGTCTTATGAGCTTTTCTTATTGTATGTAGTTTTCCTCTTTTTCTTTTCCGGTACTTCTTCTTGTGCTTAAGCTACAGTTTTTCTCAAAGCCCACTCCCTGTCTCTATGGGTTTTTCTCGGAGGCTTTGATGTTACAATTTGTGTCAAGTCTGGACGGTAAATGTTTCTTAATCTTTTGTATTCACAAATTGAGGATTCCTGCGCTTTAATATTTCCAAAGTCGACATTAATTAGATGTAAGCCGCCCAGACTTGTAACTCTCGAAAGTGCCACGTAAGCTTGACCGGATGTGAATACTGCAGAACCGATATCCATGAGCGCATTATTTAGACTTAGGTCCTGACTTTTGTGTATAGTTATAGCATAGGCTATACATATAGGAAACTGTTCGCGATGAACATAAGCTCTATTAATAATTTCAAATTTAGTTTTGACCGGACCAAGCTCGTAAACATGTTCTTTATTAAATGTAATGTATATTTTCTTAATTATTTTTGTATTTTCCGGATCAACCTTTACTCCGATAGAACCATTAACTAAACCAAGACTCACGTCAATATTTCGCCTTAACATGACTTTTGCTCCTATTTTTATAATTATGTTCTCTTCCAGGCCCGCAGTCATAGAAGCATCGTCTTCATAATTTTTTATGCATTCACGAGCTCTTTTTGTTAGGTATCTGAGGCAATCTATGCTATCTACAGCTGTAAGTTTTATTTCGGGAAGTTGGAGAGATCTAAGCATTGCAGCATTTAATTGTTGACACATGTTTTTTGTAGGTAATAAGCAAACGGTATCATCAGGAAGTTTCTAGAGGTGTTCAATTACAATATTTCAATTAATCTGTTTTCATTTGAATCATTATGCTGTCCCATGTTAATAATATCCATCAGAATCCACAGATTCGGCATACTGAGGGAACCTAACAACTTGTTAGTTTCAGCAGTTGAGAGTATTTCAAAAGCTGACTTTTCTCTTACCGGCGGAAGCTGTAAGAGATCCCCGAAAACTACAAGAGGTTTTTTTCCAAACCACCCATTCTCATCGTCGCTTGTGTCAAATATCTCAGACAATTTTCCTTCAATCATAATATTATGTTACTTTTTTCTTTTCTTACACATTTATAATAACTATTTCAGCAGTAAGGTTAAATCAAACCGTATCTCTCTAATTACATAAGATATTAAATGTAAATATTGTATTACTTTCTGACGAATAAACTTCTGACTTCTTCTTCTACATTCTACATTCAATATCTCAGACAAGCGTCAATATCTCGACACTTCGTCTATGATAAACAACACTACTTCTTTCAAATCTGATCTCAGAACTTGGAGCACTTCATCAGAAAGTGGCTTGTACTTCGTTGTTTGCTTGTGTTCCACAGGCAGCTGCAATAGGCTGTGTATAGTCAGTACATTCACATTGAATGCAGCTATGCCTGTTGGAGCACTAACTTCCACTTTTTTGTTTGAATACGTCTTAACCCAAACTTTCAGAGTTTTTATTAAAAAGCTCTTTCCAGTGCCACCAGTTCCACTCACAAAACAGCGTAAAACGCCAGCTGTGTCCATTTTATTTGTGAATCGAAGACTCTTTTTTTATCGGCATAAAGTTTCGCGATCCATACTTTAAAGATCAGTCTACTCTTCTTCTACCAGATTAATTCTCTGAAAGTCATCCATTGCATTTGCAGCTTCCACAGCTTCAAAGTCTAAAGGGTTTTCAGGACCATCGTCATCATCAACAATTTCCCTTTCTTCGTTTATCTCAGCAACTTTAGATTCAATAATTTCAAATGCTTTTTGTATCTTATATCTTGACTCTATCATTGAATTACCATAATCGACTCCTGCTTTTAAATCTTCTTTCGCCAAATTAAAGGACTCCGTGTAAGTATCACACCCCATTTTGAGTTCATCTAAGGAACGGCTTGAATAAAAGAAGTAAAGAGAAGAAGTATTTCTCTGGTACTTGTTCTCCGTCGTAGAAATAATGATTTATCAAGTATGGGTTAGCTCTTCTTTTCAAGAACTTTTTACCGTGATTTATCTCGTAGCACTCGACCTTAGAGGAGACTGGGCGTGTTTTAACAATATCGTAATTTTGAGCGAAACTGTACAAGTTAGTAGTCTCCAACTCTTTAGACCGTTTAGGATAGTGGTCATCAATCCAAGACTGGTAAAAAATATCGGTGGACTCCGGTTCCAGCATCATCATATCAGATTTAGATTTAACGAGCCGGTTACGAAAGATGTTGACGTCCAGCCATCGAATTGTTGTGGTAGGATCTGTACCGTACAAAGGAATACCAAGTAGAGTGTCATTGGCTTCCAAAGAGCCGCACTCTCTATTAGATAAAACTCTTAGGCCAATGTTAAACAGGCGGCTTCTTAAAGGTTTTGTAGAGTTTATGTCTTGAAACATATCAGCAACTTGAGTTTTCTCGCTTTTGGTGGTATATTTAGTGACATAATAATTTAAAATAGCTGTTTTTTCACCTACATATTGAATGTCCGTTCCATGCTAGCAAAATTGCGGGATTATAATCATTAACCATAACCCATTCTGTTTTGCGTACAATATAGTAAAGTCTACTGTTAGGTGACAATGTTTTTCTTGCAGCTATTGATTCTATTATATCTCTAATAGTAAGTACTTCTGTGACCGGGCGGGGGAATCCGAAACGACAAACTTTTACGAAATCTCTTCTTGTTTTCTTTTGGCGCATGCAATACTTATTATGTTTATGGGTCTGATATGATGTAACTCTTCGATAGAGTGTTGGTGAAACATTCTTGTCAGGTATAGCACAAGTTACGTACTTTGAAATGAATGATGCAACCTCATCAAGCGAGGACTCGTGAAGTATGGGGGCGTATTTTACCCATAGCATTAAATGAAAGTGTTGCGCTCCACGCGATTAATATTCTCGTCTCCAAAAGTAATGTATTACTTTTCCAAGTGGCTCATCGGATGACATAATGAAGTCTAACATAGCTTTAAACTTGTTATTAATAAATCGAGAAGTGGAAACAGGATTTAGTGCAACTAATTCACTAATGCTCTTGTTCGCCATTTCAGGACCTTCCTTAAGGTACTCCACATCCCACATCCATTCTGAAGGGCTCATGATGAGAAACCAGGTTGCTGGCCCGTAGTGTTGTGTCATACAGTTGACATCATTTCTCGTTTTTTTCCAAAACTGTTCCGTATTTAATCTACCAAATATCGCTGTTAAGTCACCTTCTAACTCATTTTTATTAAGCATCTCAAAATACTGCTCAGCTGTAATTTTTTTCTTTTTGATTAACGCAATTCATTTTATAGAATATGCCTGAATTTATTTGACGTATATTAGCATCTTAAGTAGAAAAAATAAATATTGTTGATTTAGGCGGTATTGAGAGTGTTTTGACATTAGTCTTGCTTTAATATATTCACAAGATGTTAACTTTTGCTGCCGAACATAAAACTGTCCATATTTACCTTCAACATAAAGATCAGGAAAGCACTTTACATCTAAATCTTTATCTCTAGAATCAATTGGAGCAGCGTTGACTTTGAGCATTTGGTAGAGTCCTGAAATAGGAGCGTTTCTCCTCCTTTCATGGAAGGGGTAAATAGTGTATTGTTCACAGTCAGCCTCTTTTACTGATGTAACTTGTGTTAGTAGCCCATCGTTTCCTTCTACAACGTTATCTACTTGAGATTCTTATTGGTCTACTATATGATGGATATTGTCCTCTTCGTTAATATAACCAATCAATTGTTGAGGTGAATGTGGAAGTTGTATCTGAGAGTAAAGAGCATTTACACCTTTTAAATATTGTAAGGCTTGGTTAAACTTATTGACATCTACAATCTCCTCCCACACTATTTTTGATTTTGTTGGCGTACCGCGTACTATAATATACAATTCAGGGTTAGTAATCGGGTGTTCTGGTCTAGGCAGCTTTTTCAAAGTTTCTTCAAGAGGTAAAGGAAGATGGAAAGTTCTGCCCTTTATAGTGGAAACACAATCTGGCTTTGCCGCGTGCCGACTTTTGACAGGCTTTGCACTGCTTTTCACCGACTTACGATCTCTTACGATAAAATGTGTCAAAACGCCGGCAACCCGCAATTTGCAATCACAATGTGGCTTTGACAAAGGAGCGCGTATAGAACTTAGGAATATGACAACACTAAGTTCAGTTTCCTCAAAATCTTTACGTATGATTTCAGTGCAGAAAGAAGAGTAGACTGGTGTTATTATTATTTATATGATTTAATTGAAACATAAAAAATCAGCTCAAATAAAGGTCTACGAATATGAAAAAAGAAAAGAATTTATTACTCTAACCTCCATAATGATTAGTTTGTATCGAAAAGTCCAATAATAAGCTATGAAAATATATGCATATTGAAACGAACAGCTCGGAGCACAATACGTTACTCGCTTTTGCTAAAATCAAACAAGTCAAAGACAATTCAATTCAAAACTATTGTCACTTTTATGAGTTGAATTTATATTTGTGAGCTAAGCTAAAAATGGATTTACAAGAAGATATTCTTGATATTGCATTATTTGGTCTTGTGGGATATGCTGGCATACTAGCAATAAAACAAAAAAGAGGACGATCCGAAAGGCAACAGTGGGTCCGCGAATTGAATTTGACGAGGGACGTGGAGGGATTTTATGCACTGAATTATATTCAAATGCAGGAACGAGATCCAGTGCAATTTCATAAAATCACTCGCATGCGACCAGAAATATTTGAATTACTGCGTACTCTGGTCGAACCAACGCTAGAGAAAACATCGTGGAGAAAGCCTATATCTCCTAGTTGCCGTTTGTTTATTGTTTTGTTGTAAGTATATTAGATATATGTAAACTTGCTTATAGCAAGGATTTATTTCTGTTTATTTCAAGGTATCTGTCCCAGGGAGTGCCAAAACGAGTATTGGCATGGATTTTTAAAATGGGCTACTCAACAATTTCGAAAATAATTTACGAAACGTGCGACATTCTGTGGGCAATACTGATGCCACTGTATCTATCTCCACCAACTAAGGAAAATTGGAAACAATTTGCACAAGGGTTTTACAATATATGGAATTTGCCAAATTGCGTTTCGGCAATAGACGGAAAACACATAAACATCAACTGTCCCCCAAACGCTGGTTCAGAATACTATAACTACAAGGGCCATCATTCAATTGTACTCCTTGCTGCATGTGACGCCTCTTACACATTTACTGCAGTGGATATTGGTGCCTACGGCAGCCAAAGTGATGGCGGAATATTCGCAGAATCTTCGTTTGGTCAAAAACTCTTGAGCGGGACATTGAATTTACCACAATCAGCAGTACTACCAAATTCGGATACTGCATTCAATTATTATTTGGTTGGTGATTCAGCCTTTCCGCTAAAACCATATTTAATGCGACCCTATCCAGGAAGACTTTTGGATGCAGAAAAAAGTAATTTTAACAAACGTTTATCACGCGCTAGACGTGTGATTGAAAACAGTTTTGGCATCCTTGTAGCTAGATGGCGTATTCTGCAGACAACATTGAATATGGTTCCTGGAAATGCAAAACGAATTGTTAAGACATCCGTGGTTCTACATAACTTTATAAAGTTGAACGATTCTGCCTATTTTTCGCCAGAATATCTCGACACTTACAATGACAATGACGAAATTATTCATCGAGGTATATGGCGTGATGAAACAAGAACGCTTCCTAGAGTAAGAAGTATGACCTCCAACTTTTCACCTAAGCAATGCTTAAAACTGAGGGATGACCTGAAAAAATATTTATTTACCAATAAAATATAAATCTCAACCGTTTTAATTAAAATATTGTTTTTTATTGTGTATTTTGTTCTTGTAAAAATAATGCCATTTCATCGTTCACAATTTGCAGGAATTGCGCCTGAATTCTATTTTTGGTGAGTGCCGGAAATATTTTCATTTTGGCGGCTATCATTTTCATGAATAAGTCGTTATCATCCTCCACCGCGAATCTGCTGTTCAGTTTCTCCGAAAGATTGCCGAAGAATTCCATGATAGGCAAATCTTCATTGCGTCCTCTTTTTCTCCTCATTGATGTGGAAGAAGGCGCTGGAGATTCGGGGTTGTCCGACATTGGAGACAGCACCGGTGGCAGCGTACTACTGCTTTCATCGAGCAATGGTGATTCCTCGTGGTTCCCAATTTGTCTAAGAAAAAAACAGCATGAACAATACCAACAAACAAGCATATTCATATGTATGTATGTGCATATCATACCTCCTAGGCTTTACCACATCACTTAGGAATTCTAACAATGGGTACAGCTCCCACATTTCTATCTCAGCTGCACCGCTGCCAGATGGTTGCTCCAATTTGCGTTTCTCCCGGACGAATCTGTCCCGCAAACTCTTCCACCGCTGTTTGCATTCTTCAACTGTAATTAGAAAGCATTTTTTATTCACATCATTTAGGTTGAATAATAAACAACTTACTTGGCCTTTGTAATTCTTCAGATATTTTCGACCACACCAAATCCCGCTTTATAATATTTTTATACAATTTCGACTTGGTATTATAAATAAATTCGTGTTCCTTTATTAAGTATATTAACTTCTCCTCAAATGTAGCCATTGTTTGTAGAAGGTTTCAATCAAATATGTATGAGATACACGCGGAATAAATATATGAAATATGGAATACCAAAACACAGCCACTTCAGCAAAACAATTTTATTTTATTTTCGGCAAACAATAACAAAGAACAAAGGAAAAACACTACCGACTTCGTTGACGCCAAAACCAAGAATGACCTGATATGAAAGGAGCAGTAGAAGATGTCCTTTTCATCAGATCGCACAACCGCACAGTGTCACGAGACCAAAAACAACCCTCTTGCTAGGAAGCCATTGTACATCGAACAAAATAAATACAATGAAACACACCGAACAAAATAAATACAATCAAACACACCGAACAAAATAAATACAATGAAACACACTCGTCATCTGTCAAACGCAGGTTCTGAGTAGAGAGTAGCTCTACTCTGGCGCTTTGCTTAACTTTACGATATTTACGATATAAGGTCGAGCAAAAGCCTGAGGTAACATTGTAGGAAGCTCCATAAGATTTCGTTGTTTCTACTCATGCTGTCAAAGTCGGCAAGCGGCAAAGCCAGATTGTGTTTCCACTATTACTTTTTTCAACATATGCCTATTAGGTAAATGTTTTGTTGCAACGGGATTCATTAGCATTACTACCTGAAATGCTTTGGCGCGTTGAATTAATATCTTTTCATAGTAATTTAACTCGGTAATCTGTGGTTGAACAGTACTAACGTGTAGATTATTTAGAACACAGGCTGCTGGCAGTTGATTTGTTCTAATTTTTTTGTAAACACGAGTGACAAATGTATGGGCTGTGATCTAGATTATTGGCTTTGTAATAATTGAGAAGATTATTCCAAATACTGGTGTCTGTAGATTTTCTTAATTTGTTCAGAGATGAAATATCTTTTGAATGACAAAGTTTTATACACGACATGCACTCAAGCCTTGGAGTATCAAGACGCTTTAGTTTTAAAGATTTAAACGCAGCCTTATGTTTATCTATGACCTCATCCTCTAAAATTTCATGTGACTCTTCACTTTCCACAACAATACTGCCTACTTTTTGTTGTTTTCCGTGCTTTTTTATTCTTTCTACGTCAGATTTTTCTAATGATTCATCAATATCTTTTAGAATGTTAAAAATACTCTGTACTTGATGTATTTCTCTTGAAATTGTCTTTAGTCGAGGAAAATGCGCTTTGAGAATGTTAATATAATTTAAATACTCTAATATTTTTTTTGTTTTTCAATTAATGTGTAATACTAAGCTGCACTTTTGTTCACCAAGCTTTCGAAAACGTTTGTTAATTGTATGATTACGTTTTCATCTAGTGCACACATATCATTACAAGACCAAACTAAACTACGGCCATGCTTTTTTACATTCCCAAAGACCGCTTTTCCTGTATCGTCAATTTCGATGGCTTTTTCCTTGTTTTCAAATAAATTGTAAGCTTTTTAATTGCGTAATATGGCTCCTAGTTACTTCTATGCTCTGATTTTCCAAGAAAACATTCTAACTTGTCATTTAAAGAACTATCTGGAGGGCACGAACTTAGTTTTTCTAACGATACCAATAGTTTTATTGAAGTTTTATTGAAGTTTCCTAATGTTTGCTGCCTGTTATGAACTGCCCATTTAATTAGTTTCTCTGCTTCTAATCTGTTCTTAATTTTATTTGTTAGCGCTTGAGTAATTTTTTTCTAATTTTTTTAGTCGAAATTGTAATTTTTCGTTTGATCTTTTCCTTTAGACAGATTCAAGATTTAGCTCAGGGTGCACATCTTTATAACGTGCCACAGCTTCCCGGTTAACTTCGGGGTGAAAAGGAGTGTAACGTGCCGCAGCTTCCCGGTTAACTTCGGGGTGAAAAGCAGTGTAACGTACCACTGCTTCCCGGTTAACTTCGGGGTGAAAAGCAGTGTAACGTGCCACAGCTTCCCGGTTAACTTCGGGGTGAAAAGCAGTGTAACGCGCCACAGCTTCCCGGTTAACTTCGGGGTGAGAAGCAGTGTAACGCGCTACAGCTGCTCTGTGAACTTCCGGACATGAAGAACTGTAACGAGTTAATGTCTTCTTACGTTTTTCGGGGTTGTTCTGGCGGTAACGAGCCGCTGCTTCTTTGATTTGTTGAGAACGGGATAGCGCTGAAGTTTTAGGTCTTTCTTTATTAACATTTTTAGGTAAGTTTTTATTATTTTTATTCATATTGTCATTATTCGGATGCACTCCTGGAAGGAGCACTTCATAATGGCCGCCTAAGAAACTTCGAGAAAATCGTAAACGTTTCACCGGATTACCAGAATCACCACCGAATGATCCTCTCAAAAGGCCGTTTTCGTAAACCTCGAAAGCATACGGATACAAAGCGGCGGCCGCCATAAGTTCAGACGCGTAACCATAGGTAGTTGATTTTACCATTGCCGTCGTGTACAAATCAGCGTTAACGTAGGGATCTCCGCGCTCGTCATAAGTATAAAATTGTAACTCATCCCAATGTGCTACCCCATACTCGACTATAGCAAGTCTAATCTCATACGACGACTCAATATTCCCATACATAGAGAATGACAAAGAATGAAATAACCACGAACCATCGCTAGGTATAGGGACAACCCTGTGTGGGCAGGATGGTCATTCACATACAGTATTTCCGAATCCATTCCAACTACTAATACTGGTACGCAAGAGTTTTATTGTGATGGAATACGATTAATAGAAATCGTGACTTTGAAATACTTAAAATGTATTAATATATTTTAAAATTATCGAAACAACGTCCTAAATTACAACGTATTTAATACATACCTTAAAATTATCCAAACAACGTCCAAATTGTTGGCAAACAATAAAGGTAATCCAATGAGTAAGCCTTCCAATCGTCAAAGTAATAGTCGAAATTATGAACGAAAATCGCATTCTAGGCACATCCGAACAGCAAGAGGACACTCGCGATTGATGTTCTCAGGTCAAAGCTTTTTATTATTTCACTATTTTATAATATTTTGTTTTGAAAGAAACCGAACACGAGGAGGTTCGAAAAACGTTCTTGGGTTCTAAGAACCGAATGTCAAAATTATTATTAATTCACTATTTTATAATATTTTGATTTAAAAGAAACCGAACACGAGGAGGTTCGAAGTTCCGTTCTTAAAAATTATTAAGAGACTGATCCCCGAACGTCTTCAACTACTCTTTAAATATGCTATAAAATGCAAGACATTGTGTTACAAATGTCTTATTATCGAAAATTCCCAATATCCTAACTTAGTTTTATGACAGAAAGCGACCGAAGGGTCTTTGGATAATTAGTGCTCCTACTTCCTGGTTTTTTTTTCGCAAATATTCCTATGGTCGAAAGGTCCAACATTTGTTACCAGGGCTTAGGGAAACCCAAATAAAACCTAATCGGACCGTATCATAATAAACTTGGACCGGATCCTTTTATTGGTATGGTGCTGGGCAATCTGAAACTCGCGCGAGTTATAGAATAAAAACACAACCGTAGTGTTTTGGTTCGGTCTTAAGACTGTCTTTATTTATTATTATTTGACAATGAAATTTCTTATGACCTAATTAAAAATACTTAGTAGCTAGCTCAGCACAGAATGTTCATTACTTCGATTACGAAATTTGGACAACGGAAATTACGGCCGAAAGAGAATGAAAATATGCCAAAGCGCATCGAACTTAATTTTGTCGATCAAGCAATAAACCTTTTGTGCGGAAGTAGCGAGCACCGGGGTTCGGCCAATGCCTTTGAATGCATTGTAGGCATTGACGTAACACTTCCCCCCTAGCTGTGAGATACTCCTGGAGCTCACTATATACTTACATATTAGTTATTATTTTCTTATGTTTAAAAAAAAAAATATTTTTTTTTGTTCTTATATTCTATTTTATTCCATAGTTTTCTTTAATCTTATTGATAGAACAAATATGTACGTCGTTAGGAATGATTCCATTTTCCTTAATCTCATTAACACTAGTATTTAACTGTAATTTTAATTTAGTTTGCCTTTGGCGTATTATTTTTATTACTACAATAATGACAATCAATATAAGAATGGTTACACTTACGAAGCTATAATTTAAATTTATGTGGAAATTTAATTCATCGATGGCTTTAATATTACTTTCTTGTTTCAGATCTATGTCGTCAAATGTCAGTATTTTTTAGGGAGCGTTTGGTTTTTATTTGGAATATCAAAACTATCTTTATATTCGAATACAGTATTGGAAAATTGTATAATATTATTAAATGAGATTATGCAATTGTTAAAGGAAAACCAATAATTTCCATTGAGTGCAAAATTTCTTTCGTCACAATTGCTTTGAAATCGTTTATTTTTCATGTTTTTTTAAAATTAATGTTGTGCTATCGATTTCTATTATTTGCTCTAAAGCATTTGTATTAAGGGGACAATTTTGTTGAAAAATGCAGTTTTTACTCTTTTTTAATTCCGTTAAGGATTTATTTTCCTCGAATGTATAGGCTATTCCTTCTATTTCAACTATAATTTCGAAATCAGAAATTATCTCAATGTTGTTCTTGTTCGGCATGGGCATTAAAATTTTTTTATTAGTGATCGTAAAATTGGCTGGTAGCTTAATGGCAAAAATTATTTTATTATTATTAAAAGTAGCGACGCCTGTTCGAATACTTGAGAGTTTCCTAAATTCAATATTGTGGGTTACGATTTCTTCATAACTTAGCAGGTAGAACACCTAATCTTGCTGAAGCTATATTTTGTTGTACGATTTCAACCTTTTCCTTGAGAGCCCCAAGCTTAAACATTTGTTCGATGAAAAAGGTTTCAGCGTGAAGCCTTGCAGAGAGACCTTCGATTTGGTCAAACTTTTCTAAAATTCTTTGTCTATCTGTTTCGATTGTCTGTTTCAATTTTGAAATGCTCTCGTTATAATTTTCAATTATTTTAATCTGTTGGTTTACGGATCTTATGATCTCATGGTTATTTTCATCTGTAACCGAAAAATGTTTTTCTATATTTTGTTTATCCTCATCGTCGAGTGTTCCACAAAGCCATTTGAAATTCGAAAATTGAAATTTGAAATTTGAAAAAAGCCTACGAAATTAAAGGGACTCCTTTTATACCTATGTGGGATTATGGTTAAAACTTTATCCTTAATATTTTCTACTTCTCCTACTAACAAGTTTTTCGGTCCTTGTCAATATGGTCTAGAATTTTAGTGAATTGTTTAAGTGTATCTAGTATTTCGTCAGGGTCTATTATATGTAAAATTATGTCATAATTACAAACTATTTCTACTTTACCAATATTTATCTCTGAGTATCCGAGGTGCGAATCGATTTTTTTAAATTTGCAAGGTTTGGAGCGACATGGGAATCAGAGCCAGTAGTAACAGATGAGGAAGTACCACCTGCAAATTTAAAGGGACGTTTAATATTTGACTCGTGAACGTTGCTTAAAGGGTATTTTCTAAACTTCGGTTGTTCCTTATGTCTAACACTTGTATAATTCTTTATGAACCCTTCTTGGCGAACTTCATTATATTCTTCTGTTCCTAGTGGTAATGACCTTTCTTTTGTAATTATTTAACCTATCGCTTATTATATTCTTATCAATTCTATTATTTTGAACTTCAAGGGGTGTGGTCTGGATAGAAGAGGGAAAAGAACGGTTGTAAAGGTCTACGGCTTTAAACATTTGTTCTTTAATTGGTATCTTATTCTCTAAATTCAAAACACGTTAGTGTGTTATTAAGTCGTTCGACGTCGTCGTTTCCGGTGTGGCTGTTTGGTTTTACAAAATGAACCTCTATGTTTTCTTCTTTAAAGAAGTTCTTCAAATTGACATTGTTGAACTCGTTATCGCAAACTACTTTTGTCATTTTTCCTTTGATGGAAATGTATTGGCGTATTTTTTAAATTAAGGTCCTACTGTTTCTATCTTCAAGGTAAAAGCTGACCGCATGTTTAGAAAACTTATCTATGAAATTTAGGAATGAATGCTTAGAATTAACATAAGTATGGATTATTTGGTTAAGATCAGTAGGTGTTTCGCTTAACTGGAATTTCTTTTTAATAGGGTTTCTGTCGTATTTTGCAGCTGTACAAATGTCACAATTATTTATTACTTTGTTGATTAAAATCTTAAGTTTTGGATAAAAGATTTTGTGCTTCATACCTTAGCACAAGTTAGCGATTATACCAGAATGTCCAGATTCTACTTTGTGGTAGAGAGAAATTTGTTTAATAAAGGGTCCGCCATCTAACGCTTTTTTTTCAAGTAGTGCTTATTTCGTGAATGGTAACACTTAGCTCATGCCTGATTTGACAGATAATTAGTTTTATCCTTCCGCTGAACGAATATGGTTGTGTATACGCTTGAACAACGCTGGGAAATATTGCGACATTACTTTGAAAATCATGGTAATGTTGCAGAATGTGTGCGAAAATTGCGTACGGATTTTGGAAGAAGAGAAGCACCGTCAGCTCCGTATGTTCGTTATCTTGTGAAAAAAGTGAAAGAAACTGGCATCCTCATCGATAAACCAAAGCGTGAAAAGCCAAAAACAGTGCGTACACCCGAGAATATTGCTGCTGCGGCAGAAAGTGTGCGTTAAGCGCCATCAACATCAATTCACCGTCGTTCTCAACAATTGAACATTTCGGAGACATCATTGAGACGAATTTTGCATAAAGACCTTGGTATGACGCCATACAAAGTCCAATTGGTTCAGGAGCTGAAGCCAACTGACCATCCAATGCGTTTTCGCTTCGCTAAGTGGGCCTGCGATCGACTTACAGAAGATGCCGATTTTGCCAAAAAAATCATCTTTTCAGATGAAGCTCATTTTGATCTTGGCGGGTATGTAAACAAGCAAAATTGTCGCATTTGGGGCACAGAAAACCCGCACGCATACATTGAAAAGCCGGTGCACCCAAAACGAGCCACTGTTTGGTGCGGATTTTGGTCCAGAGGCATAATTGGGCCATTTTTCTTCGAAAATGAGCAAGGAGTGGCCGTTACAGACAATGGCGATCGTTATCGGGCCATGCTGAACAAATTTTTGTTCACAAAAATTGAAGAGGAGGATATTGGCAACAGGACGGCGCTACGTGCCACACAGCCGAAGCTACACTCGATGTTTTGCGCCCTGTTTTTGAAGATCGCATTATCAGCCGCAGAGCTGATGTCGTTTGGCCACCTCGGAGCTGCGATTTGACACCGTTGGACTATTATTTGTGGGGTGCCGTCAAACATAAGTATTACGCCGACAAGCCAGAGACAATTGACGCTTTAAAGGACAATATTCGTGAAGCCATTGGTGAAATACAGCTGCACACAATCGATAATGTGCTTAAAAATTGGACCGATCGTGTAGGCTACTGTATGGCCAGCCGAGGCATCCATTTGAATGAAATTATTTTCCATTATTAACCGGAAGGATTGTACTTTCAAATAAAAAAAGAAATTTGAGAAAATATTCAGTAGTTTTTTTTATAGCATTTTCAAAAAAAAAAAAAGTTATTTGGCGGACCCTATAGATACGTATACATATATATTTCTCCTCCGATAAAACAATTTAAACTCGTGCGTTTACTAGTTTCTTAAATTAATTGTGCGGGAATAATGAACTTCTTTGTAGTCCACATTAATTTAATAGCAAAAAATCTTCAAATCATTCTTCGATTCGCAGAAAAAAACATAATTCCTAAATTTTCATTTTGTGTTCTCGTTTCGATTATATACATATATGCTATGTATATCAGATCTTCAAACGGTATCGTCTACAGTTAACACTCGTGCGAACCTAGCTCGAGCGCAACAGCAACACGCAACGCTTCCGAAATCTAATTCGCCGAAAAACCAGTCCAACAATCCTATCGAAAGTGAAGCTGAAGTCTCCAACAATTAGCACAACCACCTCTCTATGCCAAATACACACCACACTCACACCAACTCTCTCTGCATGCTCAAGTCTTTCCATTGAAATTATTCACAAAGAGCTTAAACAACGAGCTGGATTTATTATCGCGACGCTTAAAGAAGAGATGGATAAAACGCGAAAAGAATTAATGCTCAAGGTGCTTAGCACCCAAACAACACCAGCCGAAAACATCAAAAGCATTATCTCAGCAACCACTGATCTATCTCACCGAATCGCGGAAACGAAACAAAAAGTAAACACAGCACTCAGTGGCGAAATTTCGGAACTGCGATACCATCGAGAAACAAAATGCTGAAAACACTTGCCTGCTACCGAAGAAAAAAACTAAGCGCCCGATCTTTCTACGTGGTTTTGGACTTGATTCACATAATCATGTGTTTGTAAACGAGAGCCTGACTCCACGAAATCGGTGACTCCAGCACGCAGTACCTATGAAAAAAAAAGGCCAGCTGCAGTCTTTGCATGCGTACCTCGTATCTACCCTGTGCGGAAAGATTATAGCTGTTGCCGACTTGTTTAAACGCCGTTGGCGAGAGATGCCAACTAAGTGATATTGTACAACAAAACACTACATCTAAACATAAACAACACTGATCAGAAACCACCAATGAGACGGACCACTTAAAATGGCCGCCGATGTTTGCTTACAAGCTCGGGCGAGCACCTGGGAACCTCAAGTGCTGTCAAAATTTTGTAAACAATCACGCACATTGTTATAATTCCAAGAGTGTGTGTGGCGGGTGTACACTGCGCTACAATGAAATGAGCTTACACGTATTCACGATTAGAGTTTGTTTGTAACGGGTTTTATGGCTACGAACCTGAACTTCTTTCAAAATTTCAGGGTGTCACGGGGGAAGACGTACGAAAGACGCACGTCTCATTCTGGTTTCTGACACTGATATGCATTCATTTTACAACGATTACCGTACTACTTTTTTTATCCATGGCAATAGTTTATCCATTTTCTCTTCTACATTTGACAGTTTACTTTGTTTTTCGCCGTTTTCCTTGTCTCTCAATTAAATATGTTGATTTCCTTGTGTATGGAATTCAATAATCAAGATGGGTTTGAGGGAGAGTTTCAGCGATGGTAATTTATATAAAATGATTCGGGTATGACTCCCGAATGCCCGAAAATGAATTAATGCCTTTTGCTTGCCATATTAATGACCAAAGCTTGTAACATAAGCTTGACGAATTTCGCCTGCTGTTCACCAGCTCTGATGTTGACATTGTTTTTGTATCCGAAACCTGGATCTCCCCTACTGTTCCTGATGTGCTTTACAAGATGGATGGTTATGAACTAATCAGAGGTGATCGAATCGGTCGAACGGGTGGAGGCGTGGCTGTTTATTTGCGCGACGGATTACTTGGTAATATTGTTTGCAAATCAAATGCTAACAGCTCAATTGACTATTTGTTCCTCGATGTTCCATGTGGCCTCTAACTTTTGCTGCTCGGACTATTATACAGACCAAATAAATACTTAGATATTTCACCAACATTTAATATTCTGGAAGCAATTACCCTTTCTACGCCTAACATTATTATTTCCGGTGACCTAAACTGTAATCCGCTTAACATCCGGGCGTCTTCCCAGTTAATCGATAGTTTTAAGAACATCGACCTAAAGCCTGTCAATGTGTCGTTTGCGACACATTTTGCACACGATCCTGCTACCCTTCTCGATGTGTTTTTTTTTTTTGTAAATCACAGCAGTAAAATCCAGTTTTACAATCGACTTACAGCGCCTTGTTTCTCCAAACATAATTTGATATATCTAACTTATCATATCCTAATAAATGTAACTGATACTGTTATTACTTATAGAGATTAAAAAAAATTAATTATCAAAGTTTAAGATCCGATGTTGTCCAAATTCAGTGGGACGAAATTTATATGATTCCATCAGTTATCAGCAAGTATTATTCCTGGAAAACAATATAAAATCACTTTTTGATAAACATGTTCCCCTTCGACGAACGACACATATGTATATTCAATTCTCTGCCCTGGTTTAATAGAAACTTATTAGACTTGATGGAAAACGCAATATTGCTTATGCTCGTTGGAACGATACAAACTACCTGTTCTTTATAATTCTTATAAGCGCTGACGAACACTTCCGGAACCCGGAAACACAGACTGTGAAAGTGAGTTGGCAAAAGCTTCGCAAATTAGGTAGCGGGGAGCAGCGATGAAGTTCCTCTGTTGATATTGACTGTAATATTCTGAATTCTTAGCTTGTGTCAGTTGCTGTACCGTCAACTCAAGACCATCATTATGTGTGGCCTAATAATCAGAATAGCCAAAGTAACGACAATAACGACGACAACCGATTTGAATTCTATTAGCTTAATGGAAGAAGATGTTGTTGAAGCATTGCTTTCGGTTAAATCGAATGCGATAGGATTGGATGAAATTAATCCTAAATTTGTAAAGCTTCTTCTCCCTTTCCTTCCTAAACCTATCACTCATATCTTTAATCATATATTAACAACTTGTGATTACCCCTCCTCGTGGAAAGAGGCTATGATAATTCCTAGACCTAAGTCGGAAAACGGGACTAGCTCTGAATATGGACCTATCGCAATGTTACCGTTCTTATCTAAAGCATTTGAGAAGACGATCTGAAACAAATGTAAGCATACCTTTCAATAATAAACTTTTGAGTTCCGCTCAATCCGGCTTTCCGGCAAAAAGAAGTTGGTAGATTGCACTGTTCTTGACGCAAACAGCCCAACGTTTTTGACGTTGTTGGACTTCTGAAAAACTTTCGTCACAGTGGACCATTCTCTCCTCTGTCAGAAGCTGTTGTACACGTTCCGATTTTCATATCAGTCAGTCAAACTCTTGCATTCCTACTTAACGGACCGTCAACAGTGTGTGGCCGTAGGAAACACAATGTCATCATTTCTTGGGGTACCTATCGGAGATCCACAGGGCACTATTCTCGGCCCCATATTATTATCAACCTATGTAAATGAACTTCCACAACTTACACAAAATTCTAAGTTCTACATAAGTTCTACCCTCAGAGCCGAATGCTTGATCCGCACTCTCTGGTCTAATGTAGTTAATCTCTAGTTTCTGATATGACTTTTCGATTTTTATCTGGGGTTGGTCTAATAGTGGTCGACCGATAATAAGGGGATACCGTTGGTTATCGTCTGGCACCACTAGTAGCACGCACCAACTCTTCAGGCTGTCTACTTCGATTTTGACACCTGCTTTTACAATAACCTGACATCCATCTCCAATTCAGATAACTGCCTGTTGTCCTTAGTGAATTGTATCCTATTATTGTCGGCCGTTGATTTCCACATAGACACGCAGTCACTATCCAGATCGAAGAATGCTGGAACCTTGCTTCCATTCACCTTTACTTCCATTTCATACTCGCTCTGTTTCATACGGATCAGTATTTACTGACTTACTGCTCGTACTCGGTCCACCTGGTTGACTTTCATTGCTTAGTGACGGACAGTTCCGGCTAATGTGCCCTGTTTACTGGCATCGATAACACTTTGCTCCCGCCGGACCATGTATTCCCATTGTGCCTGCCCAGTTTGCTAGACTTGTCGTGGTTTGTCCATCCGATCGGTGGTCGTGTCTACTCCTCAATCCGGTAATTCAACGTGTCTTCTTGGGTATGTCGAGCACCGACACTGGTTGAGATGCTTTGAGCATATCCTTACGCTCTGCATCAATCAGTCATGGACAATGAGCTGCAATTGCCTTCATTTGGAACACGTACTCCTCTGCTTCTTCGTCATATCTCTGTCTGCAGTTTCGTGTATGTGAGCATCGTCTTTTGCAGTGGGGAAGGACTAACACAATTCGTAAAAAAAATCAACCATAGCCTCGCCTCGCCGCTCCAGATTGTTTTGTGGTCGCCGTCATCAGCACTAATTTTGCATCCAAGTTGATACGTTTTATGTTCTCCGATTTTCGTTTCCAGTTGATAATCCGGTTACGTGCTTGTGGTCAATCTCTCGAAGCATGTCTGCGACGTCCCTCAAAGAATATGCATTATTTGGACAGTGCTTGTCTTTAGATTTATTGCTCACTGTTCCTTATGGGGACATTATTTCCGCCTTTTCATCACGCCTTAACTGCCCGACCGCTACCTTAGTTGTCATTCGTCTTTCCATTTCCTCTAGACGTTGAACTTTCTTCCGTAGCCCTGCTAGTTACTTGCCTCCATGTTGCGTGTCTACCTCTATTGTCCTCCGAATCAGGTAAGTCTCTCGACATTTTTGTCCTTATCGTGTGATCAGCTCTATCCCACTTTAAAGATTGTAATGAAAAGAAAGTCTCAAAAAAATTCTACTTCACTTACCATTTGTTTAACTTTTTTTTATTCTTTTTTCCCCTTTGTTAATACATCCGTCCACTAAGCAATCCGATGCCTTTCTGTGTGGTCTGCTCGAGTCCAATCCTTATTTTATTCCTTTTAATCTTATCTAAACGTTTAAAAGCTGTTCTACACAAAGGCTACAACCAATACTAGACCATTACAAAATTGTACCGAGTTCAGATTGGACGCACAGAGTAATAAATCAAATTCCAAGTGACTTAGTGAAGGAAATAACAGATACTGTTCAAAAGTATTTCCGGACGTTTCTAAAGGTTTTGATAACGTCAGGCACGTGGGACTGCTTGACTTAAGAGATCATTTTTGGTCGCTTGAACAACGACATTTTTATATAAAATAGTAGGACGAATGAGTCATCATTCAAGTAACATTGATCGTTTGTGTGTTCTTCAATGTTCCTGTCAAGTAAACTTGATACAATGATGAAAATCAAAACTGATTTGGTTTTAGTCAATTTTCATTGCATACTATTTGCAAATAGTAATCGTAGAGGCAAGGTATCTGATTTTCGACAAAACAAATTCGAATTGCATTGGAAGTTGAACCAGAGAGAGTGAAATGACGATATAACAATTTCTTTCTACTTGGCGGTGAACTAAAACTAGGTGTTTTTATTATAAAATAAATGGAATTTTATTTTTGTTAATGGTTTTTCTTTTGTGTTGAGTTAATTATTTCTTGTTTGAATAAAGTACTGTAAAAATTGGTCATGAACAGTTTTTCCTTCCAAGTCAACCCGTCCGTTATGTGTCCTACTGAGTTGACCTGTGCGCTCGTTTCGAAGTTGTATTGCAGGTCCGTGGATGTAGTTCGGGTTCGACTCCTGAGATAATTGTGTAATGCACAGCTTGTTCAGACGACGTAGTCGGTGGTTTCTAAGAACAAATTAATAATTGTATTAATTAGATGAACAAACTGACACTGGGTTCGATCAACCGCATTCAAACACCTCACAACTCAGAATTACCTCAATCTGCTTCATCCACACCAACGTTCTTATCCAAAGAAAGTCACAGATCCACACCAGTTAACTTTTTTATACGAAGGAAGCCACACATCCACACCCATTCAATGTTTATCCCAAGAAAACCAACAGTTTACACAAAAAGTGACCACGCCAACTATTCGGGTATAGTTTTTGACAGTAAAGTAATATGGAAACAACACATTCTGAAAAAGAGAAACCAAATAAAAGCCAAATTTCGAAAATGCTACTGAATGATTGTAAAAAACTCTAGGCTATCAACAGATAATAAACCACTCAATTATAAAACCATGATAAAACCTAGCTAAACATACAGGCTACAATTGTAAGGAACTTTAAAAACCTCAAACATTCAAGTTATCAAGCAAATGCAAAACAGAGTCCTAATTTATTTTTCAACGCAGAATAATATGTATCAAACAAGAAACTCATAAAGACCTTCACATAACAACCGTCGCTGAGAAAATTAAAATGTCTTGCGACAGACGAAATAATACAAAAGACGAAATATGTGAACTCCCAAACGACGAGCTAATGCGGAGACGAGGACTTAAATGCTACAGACCGTTAGACTTAGCTTACTGGTTTAGATAAAACCGAGAACATGCGATTTACCCAATTTGTCCAATATCGCGTCAATATTAGGTACTGGGAATTTGTCACTTACTGTAACTTCATTTAACTTCCTATAGTCGATGACAATCCTCCATTTTTTCTTTCCATTTTTGTCAGTCTTCTTTGGGACAACCCATAGCGGACTATTGTAGGGAGAGTTGCTTTCCGTTATAATGCCCTGCTGTAGCATTTCGTTTATTTGGTGCTGTATTTCTGTTTCGTGTACTCTTGGATACAGATATATTTTAGAATATATTGGATTACCTGTTGTAGTAATAATCTTATGAGTAATTTCGTGAGTGAATGTTAAGTTATCGCCTTCTTTATAAAAGAGATTCTTATATTCGCTTAGTAGTTTCTTAATTCCAATCTTTTCTTCTCCATTAAAGTGATCGACATTAACGTGATCTAACAAAGGATCTAATGGTTCTAGAGAGCAAACACTATTGGGGTCAATGGGATAATTATTTGTAATAAATTCGAATTGTTTTCCTTTAATTTCAACACATTTCTGATTCAAATAAATATTGACTTGATATGGAACAAGAATGTTAAAACCTAAAATTGCGTTATACTCCTTACTATTTAATTTGAAAACATTCCATTTTATAGTACCCGAACTTCCAAATTCGGAAGGGACAGGAGTTTTAATTCTTGCGGTAATTACAGTTCGACCATTAAGAGTTTAATAGTGCTTAAGTTTGGGTAATGTTTCCTGCTTATAATTACGTAAAATATTTGGCTTTATTATGCTATGTTATGTTGATCCTGTGTCAATTAAACATTGTATGGTTTGGTTTCCTAATGTTACCCTGACTATCGGTTGGTCTTGTTTTGAGGCGGTATTTGAAAATTTTCATTGGACTCCCTGGGTTTGTTAGTACTACGGGATGGTTGATCTAAGCTAAAATAGTTGCATTGGTTTGCATTTGAAAATTAATTTCGAACAGAGGGACTGGCTCCCGAAAATCTTTGGTTGGGGTTTCCATAGTGAGTGTGAAAGTTATCTTGTATTGAATGTCGTTGTTCACCTTCATTTGACATGTTCTTACTAGGAATATTATTACTTGATCGAGTTAAATTATAATTCCAATTACAAGGAAAAGTTTTATTTTGCTGTATTATATTTCTACTGTTAATTTTTATGTGCCTTATATCTATTGTTCTCTCGTCATCTAATAACTTTAATTTTGAGTATTTATTATAAATATCTATCATACTATGATCTAGTTCAATATGTAATCTAATAATGCGATTTATTTTCTCTAAGAGAATCTCTTTGAGATCACTTTCTATACGACTAGGATTATATAAAGCTGGCTTTAGTTCATCATAGTCGTAAATTTCGTTTAACTCAAGAATGGCATTATTAAATATATTGAAAAGTTCTTAAATTACTAACCTTAACATATCGGCAATAATTGAAGACTTCCGAGTAGGTCCTCGTTGGTCGGAAATGTTGTCGCAATTGGTCCTTCACCGCTGTCCATGTAGCATGATGTCCCATTAGTCGAATGCACACTGCAGCTTTCCCTGATATTTTCTCAGTTGTAACTATATTTACAGCATAATTGTAGAGCTCCTCATTATTGCCACATAGCTGTAGTGCTGCCTCCACAGATTTGAAGAAGGATGCAAGACTGTAATCATCCATTCCATTGTAGGGCTTAAGTTGCCGGAACTGATTCAGGACTTTATCTGGGCTCATCCCGAACTGGCAGTGGTAACTTGCTGGACGGGGGCTGACTGCTGCATCCTTTCTTCCTGTGCCTGGATTATCGCCGTGTTGATACCTGCGCCCTCAGTGCTTCCTCTGTTGTCGATGTTGAGCTGGTTGCCATTGTTAAAATCTTTTTTTTTTTTTTTTATAAGCGCTTATAATTCGTTTTTAACTTTTCAGTCACTTCACTTCTAGCCAACTTATTTTTGTTATATATTCTTCGTGATTCGAACTTAGATATCTTTTGATAACAAGTTAACCGACTGCGCCAGTTATAGAATAAAAACACAACCGTAGTGTTTTGGTTCGGTCTTAAGACTGTCTTTATTTTATTATTATTTGACAATGAAATTTCTTATGACCTAATTAAAAATACTTAGTAGCTAGCTCAGCACAGAAGGTTCATTACTTCGATTACGAAATTTGGACAACGGAAATTACGGCCGAAAGAGAATGAAAATATGCCAAAGCGCATCGAACTTCATTTTGTCGATCAAGCAATAAACCTTTTGTGCGGAAGTAGCGAGCACCGGGGTTCGGTCAATGCCTTTGGATGCATTGTAGGCATTGACGTAACACGCGTATCAACGCGGTTGCCGCTCGCTCGGTTCACTCACCTCTGCGCGCTCGCTTACACCGCGAGCGCGGTTATTTACAACCTTACTTACGTACATATGAATACGCAAGTACGTGGCTGCCATGGCAACAGTCATCATACGAGACGAGAGCGGCCGCGTCGTGTTCTTTATTTTAAAATAAATTTTTTTTTTCATTAGTTAGTAATATTTAGGGCCGCATTCGTCAAACGTCAGTTAAAGTTAATTCTTATGTAAAATTGTTATCTCTCATTCACTATAAATACTGTCAATGTACCTAAGTGAAAATAACAACATCAAGCTTAACATAGGAACTTGAACTAATGTACGGCACACCCTGCCGAACTCAAAGTTTTTTGAATTAATAAATTACTTGACCCATTATTTTTCTATAGAATTAGATTTATATAGAGATTATTTAAATTTGTATACCCATACTGACTGATACAATTTGCGTAAGTTAAATAATAGTGGTTTGTGTGTATACCTGCCATATCGCAGTAAGACCCAAAGATTGCCTGGAAGAAAGTGGTCGCCTTCCTGTGACGGACGGGAAGCGTGGAAGCCGCGGCGCGGGCAAGCCACCTCCGCCGGCCGCGGTTATGGTTATAAGTGTTCTTTCTTTCATGGCAATTTCGTGCAATTTAGTCTACTTAATACTTTGCCGGATTTTGGTACAACTTCATAAGACATGTCCCATTATTGCTTTTTCATTCCGTTGATTGACCATTTTACAAATTACCTTTGAACATTATTTAATTCTATTAGACACCTATTATTCTTTTATATTATACATATTTAGGTACACTGATTCATTCACTGCAAATGTAACTTTGTAATCCTATGTACTAGAAAACAAAATACAATTTGTTTTAAAATTGATTTAATTATAACACAGAATAAATAGTATACAGAAGTTGCATCTCATACAAAGCAAATTTTGTTCTAGGGTTCCAATATTGGCACCCTATTGAACAGGGAGTACAAGCATGAGAACATGCAAGAGAGTATACAAAAAATTGAGAATCTGGTGCGAGCGAAAGAGAGTAGCATGTGCGTTTTCGGTGGTTTTGTTTTTACGAGAGCAAAGCAGCTTACGATGTGTATGCAAGTGGGTGTGCGTGTGTATGCATTGATAGCTTCTTCTATCGTATGCTTGCATGGTGTTGTATTGCTTCTCTTGTTTTCGATTGTGTGGATTGGATTTGAAATCACTTGGGAATTGTAGTTTCATGCGAATGGTTGTGTTTTCCTGCGCTTATATATCGACTCCATTTTTACTTTGTATTTTGATATTTAACTCTATTTTTGATTTTGAATTGTTGCTTTTATAATTGTTGACAACTTTGCATACGATTTGGATTATTCTTTGGACTTATTACAATATTATATATTGATTGTTGTAGGGGTTGTCATACGATTTTGAATAGGAAAAATGGATTCTGTACCGGCTGTTGGTAAAATTTTCCAAAAGTCCGGCATTCGATGCTGCATAAAAACATACGGTAAATCTAGGCGATATGGTGAAAAGATAAGAATGTTTAAGTTTCCTCCCTATGACTCAGCTATGGGTCAAATTTGGCGAGAAAAATGTAATATTCCAACAAAAGAATACACAGAAAAATTGTTGATTTGAGCCAATCACTTCTCAAGTTCTGACATTGGTAAAAAAAAGTTGAAATTCGGAGCTGTTCCGGTATTTAACTTAGAAGTTATTGAGGAAGATTACAAGTCGTTGGAGCTTGATTGTCCAGCTAAAAAGAGCCGAACAAGTGACTCCGTAGATGGATGTTGTAATGACTGTGAAAAATATCTGAAATTAGCTAATTTTTACAGAAAAAAATATTACGACATGGTAGCAAAATATAAAAATCTCCAAAGCCGCAAACAAATAGCAACAAAATCAAGCGTATTTCAAACCATCGACTCTTTTCAAATTAGCAAGGAGTCAAAAACATTTTGCAAACTTCTTCTTAGTCCACGACCTAAAGAATATAAGCAAGATGTAAAAGATTTGGTTCAAAACATTTATTATGTCTCACAGTCAACGTACCAATTTTTGAAGAATAAATTGCATCTAAATTTGCCACATATCTCTACTGTTTATCGATGGGCCCCTGTAAATTCCCTGCAACCAGGTTTTAAAAATAACGGTTTAGAGTTAATAAAAAAGAAGTACTTAGATTTGAACCAGTACGAAAAGAATAATATGATTCTGCTGATGGATTAAATGGCGATTAGAAGGGAATTGCGATACAATTCCAAATTAGATTTAGTGGATGGATTTGAGGAAAATGGGGTTGAAAGAACGAACCAGATTGGTAAACAATTGTGCGTTTTTATGATTAAATCAATGTTTTCCAACTGGGCGCTTACATTTAATTACTTTGTTTCAAAAAATTGACTTTCTGCCGATTTACTAAAAAAGATAATATTACGAAATTTAGCAATTTTGAACAGTTTTGGCATCATAGTAAAGTTGTAATTTGTGACCAAGGGTCCTCTAACAGGAAGTGTTTCTTGGAATTGGGAGCTACTTTAGAAAAACCCTATCTATCTATATATATAATACGCCAGTGAAGACGCTTCTCCTCCTAAACTAAAAGTCGCACAATTAAGTGCGATACACCGTTGGAAAGACATTTGTCTGAAGTGGTGCACATTGTAATAAAATTTAGCAAAAACTTAATGCTGGAGTGATTTAAACCGGATTAAATTAAATATTCTTTTATGTAGTTTATTTTATATTCCGTCAAATACATGAACCACATTGACCACTAAACCCGATTCCCCAACCGCCAATTGATTGTCGCATTGCATATTTTTAGGAGCTAATCGCCATCTAGATAAATTGAAAAAGGATACATACAGGCACTATCCTATTAGCAATAATGTTTGGTGTATCTAGAAAACTGAACCGAAATTGCAAAATATTTTAGTTTTTCCTTGATTTATACACTAAACACTAATTGTATTCTAAATTTCAAGCTTCTATGTCTGCTAGAAGTGCCTTAGAGTTTTGATGATCGGTCAGTGAGTGAGTGACAAAATTAAGAAACTTTGACTAGTTATAATTTTTAAACTACTAATTCAAATTGAATGAAATTTGAAATATACAGTGTTTATACGATGCTTGCTTGGTTACTAAAAACTCAGGCTTCTAGTTTTATCCACAAAGAATTATAGGGGGGTCGAAAATGGCCTAAACTGCTACGAGAAAAGGATGGTACGGCCGTGCCGCTTTTTGCTGACCTTGGCGGAGGCACTGCCGTGCCCCCAGATAATACAAATAATCATTAGATTAACATTGAACTGAACGAAAAAGGATAAGAGAATCATAAGCAAATGATTAAATTTATAAATAAATAAATAAATTAAATGACTAAATTAATATATAAATGAGTAAAATGAATATATAAATAAATACATACACATATCTATATACAAATATATATGCCTCCCATTCGAACAGCATCCTGAACTGAGGGGTCGGAAATTCCATCGACGAACTGCGTTACTGAAATTCGTTCCTGGCCTTCAGTTGGAGAGTCGCGGAACACTATTAGAGTATGTTGCTAAATATCGCTGGCAAATGCACCAAGTTTCTTTCGTTGCCTTTGGCACTTGGAACGAAATGTCGCATGAGAAAAATGTTATTGTTGGGAAAAAACCCTAGCTGCAAAGCCGATGCAAGCTTATCGTAGTCCGCGCGATCCTTAAATTTCCCGGGATTGATAGAGCTTTGTTATTCAAACCATTTGCTTCGTCGACGATTCCGAATTGGATTTTGTAATAGCGACAGTTTTTTACTGTCAAAGGGCTGGGGGATCAATTCTAATGGGACAGCTGCTGGAAGAATTAGATTGACCAGAAATGACAGTTGTCATTTTTGATAACAATAATGGCTAGCAAGGGAAGGCGTGTTCAGCCAAGTGTAACACATTTGTTATATAGGTAATATTTTTTGTTTACGTAAAAGCATTTGCAGCATGAGAAAAAATTGTCGGCCTTACTAACGCATATTGAACCACATGCGAGTCTTCCTTTAGTTTCTTGAGTGTTTGGGCAAAAACTTATTCAGCTTAATTCTTGTAGCGTAATTAAACTATCGTTTGATTATAAAAATTAAAGCTATGCAATGTTTGGTTGCACAATTATAGTAAAAGTGTGTTTATTTAAGAAATAAGCAAATCGTTTAATATTTGCAAAGTGAAAAATTTAGTTGTGTTGGCCGATATACATAAATACCGATACCTTTAACATTTGACAGAGATACGGAGAATTAGATAGAGTTCATAGAGAGTCTTTTAATGAACCTTCGCCTTTCGTCTTCAAAGTATAAACAACACCTACAAATGCGAAACAATTTGCAGATGTCAATTCTCTGAAAGAATGCCTGAAATACTAATTTTCTAAATCTTTAATACTAATTCACCCGGCGAGTAGCCTTTCAAATGTTTTTGATATACATATTCCGTGAGATGTTGCAGTTTTCTGAAGTACAGTTCTGGGTATAGCAAGAAATTCCTAAAGCATTGCATGTCGTATATGTAATCTCTTATTACAAGTTAAAATCAAATGTGATATGAAATATAAAAAACATACATACAAAACATGTTAAAGTTGCCTGTGTACGAACATTCACAAAAATATTGAAGAAGGACGTTATCTGATCTAATCTTTTCGAGCGGGTTAGAGGCAATGTGAAAGGAAAATAGTAGACAGGGCTTTAGGTAGAACTGACATTGCAAATACCTTTAATTATCATTTTACTCATATTTCAGATAAGCTACAATCTTCTTTTGAATATTTTGGAAGATACAACTCTATCTCCACATTTGGCCGATACTATCCATTCGAAAAATATTTTTCTCAATCCCTCTTCTTCATTTCAAATATAAAGTCCAATACTAAATAATAATTGTATATAAGAGTAACGAAAAATTGTGTTTATTTGTGATAGCTGTTGTTAGTTTTTTTTAACTGTCTAAGTATTTTAAACGAGCATATTAATTATAATTAATTGAGATGACATAACATGACAAAAGCTTTTGGCCGACCATGACATTCTGTTAAACAAACTAGATAATGTTTTTTTGTATAGGTAATAGTACACAAATGATTCTGTTCGTATTTTAAATTCATAGTATAGAAGGTCAAGACAAAGATCATGTCATTCGATATCACATATAAAATTACATAGAATTTCAACTTGCCTTTGTAATTGTATAACATTAACTCTTGCCGCATCTGAGGGGGCGCGTTCCTTAGAAACTAAGCCTGGAAGGAGGGAAGGTTATTGACAAGACGGAGTTTTAAGCTTGGAGTGCTGAGGTCGAAGTCGAAATTAATATTCGAATTAACACTTGCCAGCATACGGGAAATGGGTTCATTGGCGCCGTATGAAGTGCGGGGGTGGATAGATAGAAGAGACGAGGATTGCGTGTATTATAAGGGTTAGTGTTAAGAGATATGGAGTGGGTGGCGCAGTCAATGGTACCTGTAAGCGGTCTATGAGGAAGTAAGGTGGGAAGGTAATTGATTGGCATTTGGAAATGTTAAGTTCCATAAAATAATTTGAGGAATATCAAACGGTAGAGCTGTTGAGATCCGATTAAATAAGGGAAGAATCTTGTTGCGAGGAAATGGTCTTGAAGAAATTGGTGTCGTCGACGTATAGTGAGAGGTGGGAATGTTTGATGACACACTCAATGAATGTTTGATGACAAACTCAATGTCGTTTATGGTGAGAATAAAAAGAATTGGACCTTGATGCTACCTTGGGGAACGTCGGAAGAAGCTAAGAAGGGGTTGGAAAAGGCAGATCTAAAACGAACTCTGTAGTAACGGATTTTAAAATAAGAAGACTTCAACGCAGTGGGTTCAAAGCCAAGGGAAGACACTTTGAAGAGTATTAGTTTGTGGGAGATTTTGTCGAAACCTTTACTGAAATCAGTTGAAGTGACGTCGACCTCATTTGAATTCTGTAATGCTGAAAGTGTGAAGGACACGAATTCGACAAGGTTTGTGGTTGTAGACCTGCATTTGAGGAAGCCATGTTTGTAGAGGATATTAGAGATTTGCAGTGGAAACTTAGAGTGTTTTCGAAAAGTTTGGGTATGTGTGACAGTTTGGCGATGGGCCGGTAGTTGTTAACAACATTCTTCGGATCTTTTTCGTGAACAGGAGCTATAAAAGCGGTTCTCCATATCTGGGAAAATTCTCCAAGGGACAGGGATAAGTTGAATATTTTTGAGAGCGGGACAAAAATAATGGAGGAACATTTTTGTAGTAATATGACAGGAAGACCATCAGGCCCAGGAGTAATTTCATCATGCAGTTCATTCAATTTATTTTTAATGATATGGGAGTCAATAGGACATGGGAGGATGGGTCCAAGGGAGAAATTTGGTAAGTAGTCGAAGTAAGTAGGGTTCAGGACAGAGGAGTCATCGGCGAAAGATTGTTTGAAATAGTTGGCAAAAATGTTGGCGATATTCTTGGGATTGGGTAAAGTTAGGTAGCCATCAGATTTTCTTTTGTAGTTGACAAACTGAAAGAAGGACTTAGAATCGTTAATAAGATTGGCTTGCGTTTCGATTAAATGGCGTTCATAGAGCGACTTATGCAGTTCGTTATATGCAGGGTGTCCCACGAGCAGTGTACCAAAAAGCTAGAGCGTGTAGGTCTGGTCAATACAAGAAAAAAATCGTTCGGGGGGGTGGGGGGGTGTCTATTCCCCCCCGTTTAACCGGGAGGGGCAATTTTCTAAAAAATTGACTTAATTTGGAAAAAAAAATATTAAAAATCAACAGTTACATCCACAATGCCGGGATATACTTTTTTGTAAAGCCAGAAACCTCTTCTTTCATCTTGTTTTTAAACGAAGCTCGTGGGACACCCTGTCTTCTTCTTCTTCTTCTTTTCCTTTTTCCGGCGTTGTTATGGTCAGAAGTGTAGGACCATAACCTTCCCACTTAACTGCATTCCTACTGGTCCGCTTGTGGGGTCCGCCGGTTTGACCTCAGAAAGTAGCGGCAGGCTTCCCGGTTTGGGATTACTTCATCGCTGAGGCCAATCAAATGCTGGTGTTTTTGCATTTGTTTGCACCAATTGTTTTTCGGCCTGCTTTTTTTTTTTTTTTTTTGTGACACGGGCATGCTCCAGATTTTTTTTTTTGATCTTACTCTTACAACACCGGTGATCTCCAGTCGTGTCAACCCACTGATTTGCATGTACACTTGTCGGGCAGTTTAATGGTGGTATATGTGTCCCTAGGCTCACCTTGGTGTTTTCTAAATTGCCTAGATGTGATTTTTGTTCACCTTTGTTTGGTCGCCTTTTACGATAAGCGAGAGGTATCGCTGCAGGGATATTCTTAACCCGTCCCTGCACGGAGGGTGGGACACCCTGTATATATGTATATATATTTATATATACATTTATATATATATTTATATATACATATATATATTTATTTATATATATATATATTTATTTATATATATATATAACACAAATAAATACTTTCGCGGAAAACCTTTTTTAAAAAAAAGATGTCTTTATTAGCAAGAGAAAATATCTTTATTAACAAGAGTGTACCGTATTAATCGCGAGCTTCGGAACTACTGAGTGGGTGTTAGTTCCACTCCGCTATTCTATTACCTATTCGTAGGTTCATGTGTCCTGCATCAAAACCGGGTGACCGCGATTTAGTTTGGTCAGCTTTTTGGGTACGAAACTCCAACTTGGTCTCGGGTGTCCGGCGAATGAGGCGATGCTTCGAAAGAAAGAGGATATGGGAGAATATGCAAAAGTGATGCAGATGATTGCACCTGTTGTCATATTGCGAAGATTGAAGGTCGTGGCGACTCGATAGGATGTAACCTCTCCCCCTTAGATTGAATATTCTCCTGAATTTCATTAGGCTGGTGGGTATTTTGATTAAGTGCTTTAATGGATATTTTTAATTTCTTATTTCTTTTTGATAGTTTTGTAATTAAAATTATAATTATTATTAGGATGCAGAATACGGTTAAGCTTACGAAATAGCTTACATTTTTATATAAATTTTTCTGAACAAAATTCAAAATTTAGTTCTTTCGTTAAGTTATAACTTATTTCGTCTGAGTAACAGAATCTTTCCTTAAATTCTATATTACTATTGCTAAATGTCTCATTCAATATCTTAATCGTACAGTTATTGAACACTATTAGATAATTTCCATTTAACTTCATCTTCCTGTCATCACATTGATTTATTATTCCTTGTTCTTTCATATTTTTATAAATAATGGTACTGTCATCTATTTTCTTAATTTCTATTAAGTTGCTTTCTATGAGCTTACAATTTTGGCTTGTAAAACAATTATTCATAGGTTTTAAATCATTTTCATATTGGGTCTTATGATCATATAGATATTTGGTTTGATTTATTTCTACAATGTATTGATCACTTATTATAATTTCTGTTTTATTCTATGTGGGTATGGCAGTGATCAATTTCATGTCTACTAATTTGTATTTGTTTGGTACTTTAACTGCAAGTATTAATGTATTTACTTTGTATTTTAAAAGTCCTACCTTAACATTTTTTAATTTGTAAAAGTCCAGTTTCGTTTGGTAATTTACGTTCCATGTTAGGGTGAACTAGACCATATTTTACTAGGGCTATATAATTTAATATTTGATTTATCTTTTCTTCTAACATCCTTATTTTCATCAGCTGATCTAACTTTAGTTGTTTTATATAATTCTCTTTTCAATTCCAGCTAATTCCTCATATGCTCCAGCTAGTTCTTTTCTGTCTGATTCTATGAGTACTTCAATTGAGTTATACTTTCATTAAAATAAGAGTTAATTTCGACTTGCTTATTTACATTATCTACGGTATTTTCTTCGTTTTACTCTACTATCTTTAAATGGTCTGCTATTTCCTGTAGGTCTGTTTCGTCCATGTTGTTCCGACGATGTTGATCAGTCCTCGTTTTTGTCTCGAGCTATTACCTGGTTCTATACCTTTCCTAATAACCATGTCTGTACCGATCTGTAACTTTCTTGTGTTATCTTCTAATAACCGAACTGTTTCCCCTATCTCCTTGGTGTTAACAATATGTAGTATAGTCTTGGCGTCTTTGATTATTTCCGTCTGTCCCATGGTAATCGTCGTATAACCGTTGTCCGTGGTGAGTCTGCTTATTGTCAATGTTGCGGTAGTTTTATACGACAGTAGTGTGGTCAGTGTGAGGTACACTATCATTATCATCTGCAAATTTCCGAGGTCGTTTTATATTAAGGGGGTGTTCTCTATCTAATGTTTTCAATCTATACCTAGGTTGGTTCTTATAATAATTTCGCTTGTAATTCTTTACTAGTACTACCTGTCTTGTTTCTCTATATTCTTCTCTATTCAGATTTAATTTTCTAATCCTATTTTCCTTTTCTACTCTTATTAGGTTTGCCAATGTCGCCACATCCGCGAACATTGCTTCTTCCGATGTCATTTTCAATGTGGAGTAATATCAATTATTATAGTTTTTTACTGCTCTGTGCATTTTTTGGATCAATGTTAAATCTAGGTGTCTGATAGCTACTAATTTTTCCCTCTCTTTCTATGTCGCTATTGCTTGTATGTGTATTGGCTTTAGTTAGATGTAATTCTTTCTGTTGTTCTCTTAAATATTCCTTAAAGTTTTCTGTATTAAATTCATTGTCAGCGTTAATTTTTTCTAGTTTACGGAATTTCGAAAAGTGTTCTTCTAGTGTCTCTATTTTTTTCGTCCAATTCCTATTAGGTAAATGATAAACATATGCTTTCTTGGTTAGCTTGTCGATCAGGGTCAGGAAAGTTTGTTTCATAAAGAAATATACATACATATGGAGTATTTGGTTTGGTCTAGTAGGTGTTTCACTTATTTCAAATTTCGCTTTAATCGGTTTGCTTTCGTATTTGGTCTCGACACATACTCTACAGTTATTTATAATCTTGGTGCTTTCGTTAATCAAGTTGGGGTAATATATTTTATTTTTTAAACTGTGATACGTTTCTATAATACCACTATGGAGACTTTCTTGTGTATGATACAGGGATATTTGTTTTTGTGCTTCTTCTAATTTTTTTATCCCTCGTGCTCTAAGTGTTGCTTTAATAAATTTTACCTGTTTGTCGTGACTAAATAGCTCTATTATTAATTGTTGTTTTTTGTTAAATTCGTGATAGAATAGCTCCGTGAATATTCCTGTAATACCTGACTTAATATACCTTCGTAATACATCGGTGCAATATTATTTTCCCTTCAATGGAAATCAATGGAAATGATTCTTCTTCCGTGTAGGATTTATATTTCTCTATCTATAGAGTTGGATAATATTAACTGGGTTTTATATTTATTGACTATAGTCTCTTTAATTGGTAGCTAGCTGTTGTTGTTCATTGGAGTGTACTGTTACATTATCTGAGAGGTTATTTACTGACTGGTTAGGTGGGTTGGTATTATCATTTTCTTCTGGGATTCTGCCAAGGAAATCTGCAATTTCGTTTTCTTTCCCTTTTAAATACTCTATGTCGAGCTGGTATTCCTGTAGTTTTAAAAGCCACCGCTGATTTCTTTGGCTAAATTCCTTTCCAGTGTATTTTTGATTTAAGTATTTAATTGGTAAATGGTCAGTGATAATTTTAAATTTCCTTCCCCACAAATAGGGTCTATAGTAAGTCACAGCCCAAACGATCGCCAAGAACTCCTTTTCGGTCACGGAATAGTTCTTTTCGTGATCGTTTAATGCATAATCTGGATGATCTGGATGCATAACATACTGGTTGGCCATCTTGCATCAAAACTGCCTCTATAGCATAGTTGCTTGCGTCCATGTATAAAGTGAAAGTTTTTCAAAATTTGGAAATTTCAGGATGGGGTGCCTACTGATGTTTAATTTAAGTGTCTCGAATTCTTGGATATACTCAGGGTCATTGACATTAATTTTCTTATCTTTTTTTAAGTTACCCTTTGATCAAGTAAAGGGTGAGCTATTTTTGAATAGTCTTGCGGTAATAACCAGTTGCTCCAAGAAAACTTTTTAATTGTTTTTCTGTTTTTGGCAACTGGTATTCCTGAATGCACTTGATCTTATTGGGATTGGGCTTCATCCTTTCTGCTGTTAAGACATGCCCTAGAAATTCTGTACCCCTTTTCAGAAAAGAACACTTGTCAAATTAGATTTTTAAGTTGTTCTCCGCCAGTCTTTGAAAGATTAATCTCAACGATTGTAGATGTTCTATTAGGCTAGTTGAAAAAATTAAAATGTCGTCTAAATAGACGACACAAATTTTATTAACACAGTCCCTCAATATATCGTTCATTAACCGCCGGAAGGTTGCCCGTGCGTTTTTTTAACCCGAAAGGCATTCTAAGATATTCATAGAGGCCATTGGGTGTTACGAACGCGGTTTTTGCTATATCAGCGGGTGCACTTTTATCTGGTCGTAGCCTTTAACGAGATCGATTGATGCGAAGCACTTTTATCTGGTCGTAGCCTTTAACGAGATCGATTGATGAGAAGTACTGGGCTCTTCCCAGTTTGTCTAAGATGCTGTCAATGTTCGGCAGCGGGTACTTATCGTCGACTGTAATGTCATTCAGTTTGTTATAGACTACGCAGAGACGAAATTTTTGCTGTCTCGAATTATCAATTTTCTTGGCTACTACCACAATAGGTGACGGTATCTACTACTGGATTTCCTAATTATGCCTTGGGATTCCATTTCCTCAACCTGTCGCATAACTTCTTCCTCGTGCTTTGGAGGTAAGCGATAAAGTTTGGCGTTAATTGGTTGGTCACTTGTAGTTTTTATCTCGTGCATTATTGTGTTTGTGTTCGTTAACTGGTCACCTTCCCTATATATTAAATGTTTGAATTGCCTTAACACTTTTTGCATCTCTTTTCTTTCCTCCTCATTTAGATGGCTTAAATCTAATTCTTTTCCGCTTCCCTTAAGTTCAAAACAATCAAAAGTTGCTTCGGCCTTAAGGGAATATAATGGAATCTTTGTGTTGTTTTTCAGTATGAGTACTTGATTGTCAAAATCGGGGGCCTTGATAATTTTACGTAATAAATCCATTCCTAGAAGGATGTCATACGGTTTCTGACCTAAATCTCTCTTGTACCACCTAGTTGCTCCTCTTGAACTATAATTAAACTCGTCGGGTATACTACTATTCTGTCTGTTATTTCGGTTGTGATATTATATATGGTTTGGAGTTTCGTATACTTTAAAGCTACTGCAATCGACTGAGTGAGAGTTAATGATACTCGTGGTCGAACCAGTATCTATCAGACTTTTGCATTTCTTTCCATCGATAGTTAAATCGATGAAAATGTTGTCTCATAGGCTTAGATTCGAAAAAAACTCGGGTTCTGTGTTACCGCTTTCTTCCTCACGACTACCTAACTGAGGGTTCTGCGCTATTTCTCCTATTTCCATAGGTTGTACTTCTTGGCGCGCGTTTCTAAATTGACCCAACTGATTAAAAACGGGTTGTAGTTATTTTATCTATTTTGGGAGTCATTGACTGGTCTAAATCGTCCTGAAGTTTGTGGATAGACATTGTTAGGTATATGTTGCGTCTGTTGGTAGTCGTCGTTTATTCGAAATTGTCCTGAATTTTGTGAATAATGATTGTTATGTCTGAATTGCCCTGAATTTGTCCTATACTGATTTTGATTGCTATTTCCTGAATTGCGTGTATTGTTCTGGTAATTGTTACTGTTTTGTGCTATATTATGCCTATCTTGTGTTAAAAATTCTTTTTCCAAATTGTATAAAATTCGTTTTTTATACAATATTTTTAGATGGATTTCCTGCCACAATTTGTTTGACTCTATTTACTAATAATATACAAAAATTGTTCTTTGTCTGTTGTGTATGAGCTTCGTATGTCGCAGATGCGCTAATTTCGTTAATGTTATTTTCTATTTTTAAATTTAAATCATGAATGGAACTTACTTTTAGACTACTCATTTTTCTGGAGATCTCTTTGTAGTTGCACACTGGTCGAAAATGTTGTATTAGGATGTCCTTGGCCCTTTGATTTTCCCACAATTTTTACTACTACAATACTACTCGCCACAGTTCTCCTTGTAGGGCCTCGTCTACCGCTTGCATGTGGGCGATGGTTATGAATCGCGTTAGTTTTTCTTTGTCACCCTCGAACTCCTTGATGTAGGCTATCTACTTCATCCAGTGGATTGCTCGGTTTGGTCTTGGTGCCGAGTTCTGGCTCGCCAACGCCTCTAGCGCGGCTGTTAGTCGCTCTGCTGATTGCTCGTTCATCTCTGCTTCTATCTCTCTTTTCCAGAACTTTAACACTTTGTCTCAATTAATGGTGGTTCCTTTTATAACTGGGTCCTTGTCAATTTGCACTCGCTTAGGGTACACTAAAGTAACTGTTTCCACTTTTATGTAAAATATTAGTTTTTCTAGGTCCTGTGTCAATTTTCGTTTGACTTGGTGCACTAGGATAACTTTTTTTCGACCGAATCAATGTCAATTTGCGATTTAGTTTGGTCAGCTTTTTGGGAACGAAACTCCAACTTGAGCTCGGGTGTCCGGCGTATGAGCGATGCTTCGAAAGAAAGAGGATATGGGAGAATATGCAAAATTGATGCAGGTGATTGCACCTGTTGTCATATTGCGATGATTGAAGGTCGTGGCGACCCGATAGGATATGTAACCTATATATATATATATATATATAATATATGTAATCATATTGTATATAAAGGGTCCGCCATCTAACGTTTTTTTTTTCAAGTAGTGCTTATTTCGTGAATGGTAACACCTAGCTCATGTCTGATTTGACAGATAATTAGTTTTATCCTTCCGCTGAACGAATATGGTTGTGTATACGCTTGAACAACGCTGGGAAATATTGCGACATTACTTTGAAAATCATGGTAATGTTGCAGAATGTGTGCGAAAATTGCGTACTAATTTTGGAAGAAGAGAAGCACCGTCAGCTCCGTATGTTCGTTATCTTGTGAAAAAAGTGAAAGAAACTGGCATCCTCATCGATAAACCAAAGCGTGAAAAGCCAAAAACAGTGCGTACACCCGAGAATATTGCTGCTGCGGCAGAAAGTGTGCGTGAAGCGCCATCAACATCAATTCACCGTCGTTCTCAACAATTGAACATTTCGGAGACATCATTGAGACGAATTTTGCATAAAGACCTTGGTATGATGCCATACAAAGTCCAATTGGTTCAGGAGTTGAAGCCAACTGACCATCCAATGCGTTTTCGCTTCGCTAAGTGGGCCTGCGATCGACTTACAGAAGATGCCGATTTTGCCAAAAAAATCATCTTTTCAGATGAAGCTCATTTTGATCTTGGCGGGTATGTAAACAAGCAAAATTGTCGCATTTGGGGCACAGAAAACCCGCACGCATACATTGAAAAGCCGGTGCACCCAAAACGAGCCACGGTTTGGTGCGGATTTTGGTCCAGAGGCATAATTGGGCCATTTTTCTTCGAAAATGAGCAAGGAGTGGCCGTTACAGACAATGGCGATCGTTATCGGGCCATGCTGAACGAATGTTTGTTCACAAAAATTGAAGAGGAGGATATTGGCAACATTTGGTTTCAACAGGACGGCGCTACGTGCCACACAGCCGAAGCTACACTCGATGTTTTGCGCCCTGTTTTTGAAGATCGCATTATCAGCCGCAGAGCTGATGTCGTTTGGCCACCTCGGAGCTGCGATTTGACACTGTTGGACTATTATTTGTGGGGTGCCGTCAAAGATAAGTGTTACGCCGACAAGCCAGAGACAATTGACGCTTTAAAGGACAATATTCGTGAAGCCATTGGTGAAATACAGCTGCACACAATCGATAATGTGCTTAAAAATTGGACCGATCGTGTAGGCTACTGCATGGCCAGCCGAGGCAGCTATTTGAATGAAATTATTTTTCATTATTAACCGGAAGGATTGTACTTTCAAATAAAAAAAGAAATTTGAGAAAATATTCAGTGGTTTTTTTTATAGCATTTTCAAAAAAAAAAATTATTTGGCGGACCCTTTATTAAGAGAGCTTCACGAAAGAGTTGTAAAGGAATGGAAATCACTGCCCGAGCTGGGTACAGGGACCAAGTCACTAAAATTATCAAGTCCGCAAGCGAATATCTCAGCAGAGACAATTCATACCAGTGAGGAGGTGCTTGATCATATGCTAAGTTTTTTTAAATAAAATTAAATTTTTTTAGCTAAAATATATTGTAATATAATTCTTAGATTATGTTTAGTAGTCGAAAGACATAGCTTTAAGTTGTACTGTTTGTTTTAGAATGTTCGTCTAGGGCTAGAAAGATATTTAGACTTTTAAAGATAGTTAAGCAAGTTTTTAAGCATTTTTGTCTAGCGTAAGATAGTTATAAGAAATTATGAAATAAAAATGGATTTAAAACTAACTAACTTAAAACTAGGAGGTGCTGGACAACATCGAGGAAGAACTTGTTGCTTTCATACAACGGTTGACAACATTCCATGAAAGCCTCATATCTATCAATCAGCAGGTGAAAGCTAGAGGTCTTGTCAAAGCGGAGGACTATGAAAAGGACGTTGAAAAGATCGCAGAGTATGAAAACTCGGATATAGGGCAAAATTCACTCCTCAGAAAACTTCGGCTTAAGCAAAGTCCACCAACACTAAGGCCAAATGGTTTGTAACACATCTTCGACATCCGTTGCGGTGAAAAACTCATTCAATGGTTCTATGAAACTTCCCAAATTGCCCCTCAAGTGATTCGATGGTAACTACCAAGAATGGATGTCCTTTTGGGAGCAATTTCGGATGGCTTTTAACGAGAACACCAGTCTAACAGCAACGGATAAATTCAATTACCTTCAATCTGTCGTACATTTTGAATGAAGTTCATACAATTCATACAATTTAGGTAAATTTACAATGATTATCCGCAAAGCGAAGTGCTTATCTGCAGGTGGTTGAATATCTTTATAAATAAGGACTTAGTTTTGAAGTGACATTTGTTACATTTTAAAGTTGTATATTACTAAATGTATTTATAAAACATGTTTGTTATATTTTCATTTGGAAGTTTCATACTCAATTTGTTTAATTTTATTACATAACACAATATACATCAAGAAAGTATTTTCTTATTTCCTTTTTTCGCTTTTTAAAATTTTGAATGTTTCTTAAATATTGCGGAGTTGCATTTAATATTTTTGGTATAAGATGACGTAATTCACGTTTTCCATATATGTTATAAAATTCCGGAGTATCTAGCATTCCTTGAGCTCTTCTTCGGGTGTTTAAGTTGTGACGTACATGCTGCAGAAATCTCTGGTCGTTCATGTAGTTTATTAGAGATGTCATCTGCAAAATTGCGTTAACATCTAATACCTTAAAATGCAGATGGGACGGTCTTATAATTTTGACGATGCGATGTTGAAGATTCAGTATCTTTTCCAGGTGTGTCTTCGATGCGTTTCCCCAGGCCAGGATTCCATACTTGATTCGTGATTCTACTAGTGAGTAGTACACCTGTTTTTGAGCTTCGAAGTTAGAATACCTTTTAAGATAGGCCATAGCAAAGAGTGAGCTCTTAAGCTGAAGCCGAAGAGCATTTATATGCTCGCGCCAGAGGAAATGCTCGTCTATAATTACTCCCAGATACTTGGTGTGTTTGACAACTTCTATGGATCGGCAGTTTGTCGACCATGGACAGCTTTGGTTCCTATGATATATCTTGACGTCATCCTTCGGTTTCGATGGCATGCGTATGTGCATCACTTTTGTTTTTGCTGCATTAATTATGAGTCCATGATCGTGGCACCACTTCGAAACAGCATCAAATTCTTTTTGTAGTATTTCTACGGCCGTGCTTACATTTTTGTGTTTTACAATGATTGCTATGTCATCCGCATATGCATAGGCAGTACTAGTTTTGAAGACTCTCAGAAGTTCGTTCATATAGAGTATAAATAGTATAGGGCCCAGCTTAGATCCTTGTGGAACACCATACACACTAGGTTTTTCTTGGCTAGTGATTTTTGATATCACTACCTTCATCGTTCTATCATTTAGGTAACTTTTAAGCCAATTTCCCAATTGTCCTCGCAGGCCTATCCTGTTCACACTTTCAATAAGCTTCCCATGCGTTAAAGTATCGAATGCTTTACTAAAGTCAATGAAAAGGACAAGCACACTTTGGTTTTTATTTAGACCTGCATTGATTACATTCGTAAACTCTCCCAGGAGCTTCTCCGTACTTTTATTTTTCTGGAAACCGTACTGATTTGGATGAAGAATTTGGTGTTTTTTAATAAAATTATTAAGCCGTTTTACAATAATTTCCTCCAGACACTTTTCGACAGCTGATAGTATTGCTATGGGTCTGTAGTTTTCTGTTTTGTTTTTTTTACCGTTCTTATAGATTGGCCGAATAATCGATGTCTTCATTAGTTTTGGTACGCAAGCTTGTGTTATACTGCGATTGATTATTGCCTGTATAACGGGGGCAAGAAAACGGGCATTGATTTTGAGATCGATCGGTCTTATGTTGTCTGCTCCAGGTCCTTTTTTGGCATTCAATTGACACAACATTTGAAATATTTCATCAAGATTGGCTTCTTCAATATATATACTCTGCTGTAACCGCAAATTCTCGTGGCTTGATGTTTTGGTTTTGCATGCATGCATAATTTGTTATGTCTGGTTTGAGAATTGCACTGCAAATTTTTCCACTACGTCATTTAAGTTTTCGTCCATAGCTGAAAAGTTATTATTAATAACTTCATCAAGTGAAGGGGTCCTTTTCCCCATAAGTTCGTTTATCACCTTCCATGTTCTTCTAGGATCATTCTTGGCATTTACAAACTCTTGCTTGTAGTAGTTGATTTTGGTGTCTTTAATTTTTTTATTTACAAGACTTCTTGCATTTTTATATTCCACTTCGTAACTTTGACTTCTTGGACTGTTTTTCCATCTTCTGTAGGTCTCGTCTCTCTTTTTACACATTGCAATTATTTCATTCGTAATCCAGGGTTTCTGTTTTCGAGTTTTGTTTGTTGTTTTTATTTTGCTAGATTCTGTGTATATATTTGCCATTTTATTTACGAACATGTTGTATAATGTTTCCACGTCATTCTGTTCAAGCATGTTGCCCAGTTCGTTTCCTGTATCAATTGATTTACTTTTTGTTGGTTTATATGTGCAAATTCAGCTTGTTCAATAGATCGGTTATTGCTTTGGTTTTTGGTTGCATATAGAACTGCGTAATGATCCGAAAGGTCCGTTTCTATTATGGCCGAGAGTATGTCTAGCTTTGTGATGTTAACGTAGATGTGATCGATTAGTGTAGATGTGTTCCTTTTTAAGTCGACGCGTGAGGGTTGATTTATAACACAGGTCAGTCCTTTCGAGGCCATCATCTCCATGTATTTAAAAACTAGAGAGTCAGTTTCGTCCTGGACGTTAATGTTAATATCGCCTAATACTACATTGTTTTTACTTGCACTAATAACTTCATCAATTTCTTCAATAAATCTAGCAACACTTGAATTTGGTCGCCGGTATATTGCATGTATAGTTTTTTGTTTATATTTATGCGTAATTTCAATATGTATGCCTTCATAATTTACTGTCTTAATTGGTATAATTGCATAATTTATATCTTCTTTGATGTATACTGCCACACCGCCGCCTTTCATTCCCTTGCGGTTAACAAATTCAGATTTGAATCCGTCAATATAATAAAATTCATCATTTCTTCTGGTATATTAATTTCATTTAGGACTAATATATCAATACAGCACAATACATTTTCAATTTCTGCTATGAAATTGTCCCATGTTTTTGTTATGGATCTTATATTAAAACTCAAACAGCAAAAATTCATATTTTTTAAGAGTTCTTTTTCGATGCTGGTAACGCCGTGTATAACCCTAAAATCAACATCAACTTCATTATTTTCGTTATCCATTTTGCTTTGTTTCACATTCGTTCTTCTAATGAAACACAGTCCAGGTTCGTAGCGGCAAAACCCGTTACAAACAAATTCTATCCGTGAATAAGTGTGAGCTCATTTCATTTTACTGCTGTGTACTCCCGCCACACACACTCTTGGAATTATAACAATGTGCGTGATTGTTTACATAATTTCGACAGAACACCGGCTTTCCACGTGCTCACCACAGCTTGTAGGCAAACGTCCGCGGCCATTTTAAGTGGCTCGTCTCATTGGTGGTTTCTGCTACCGCCGCTCTGGTTTGAACCCAAAAGCAATTATTTCGCATATCCTGCGGTAGAGGGCGAACGAATTGCTTTTCTCAAGCAAGGATTTTCCACCCTTGCTCCATTTTTGTAAATAATATTAACCTAAAGATCTGTCGGAGTTTGACTGTCCCTCCTGGTCGAAGAGGTTAGTAAGCCCTACCCGCTACAACTTGAGCACCACTATCTCCAAATAGAGGAGAAAAGCGGGAGTGCTCACATTACATTGGTATCCAACTAATGGCTCGAACTAGCCCAATTAACATTAAACAAAAAATTTCCACAACGGACAGGCTACGGAAAAGCACTCAAATCGGAGCCAATAAAACATCGAACATCGTTCCGAAATGATTCTCAATGCCGATCAATTAAGAGAACTTTTGGTGGCAATGTCCACACACTCAAGGCACATAGGGAGTTTTAGTAAGTGCACAGCCCGTTTTAGAGGAGAACGAGATCCTGTCATTGTTGAAGGTTTTATTTCCACGATCAACATTTATAAAGACATCGAGCGGATGAAGAAGCTGACGCAATTGATTCCCTCTACTCCTTCAGGATGGTGCTCTAACATGGTGGCAAGGCGTTCGAAGTGAAGCAAGAAAGTGGGAAGATGTAATGCATATACCCCTTCCAAACCTGCTTACCGTATTTTTATGGAGATATTTGAGCATAAACAAAAACCAAAGGAATCTACAGATGATTTTATCTGCACCAAACGTGCTCTATTTGCTCCACTTTCGCAACAAATCCCAACAGAGTCAATGATGATTGATATACCAAACTAAACTCCATATACGCGAAGGAGTTCCCAGAGACTCCTTCAAAACATTTAAAGAACTATTAACTAAAGCAAAAGCAGTGAAACTCTATATTGCGGAAAGACTTGCTCAAAGTTCCTCAAAAGTCGAGGTAGTGGCAAAGAAGAGGTGCAACTTTTGCAAACATGCTAGCCATACAGTGGACGAATGTCAAAAGAAGAAAAAACCAAATCAGGATACTATAGTTCACAACCGAATCCTATAGAGACGAAAATATATTGTTACAAATGTAAGGCAGCAGGATTTGTTCGCTCAAACTGTCCAAACTGTCCTTCAATTGCATTAAAACTGACCTACCGACTATACCTATTGTCTCACATGGAGAGACAGGAATAGTTTATGCAGACACTGCAGCTCGAACAAGTGTAACAGGGAGAGACTGTTTATCCATCTCCTTAAAAATGGAACACACTTCGAACGGAAGTATAAAATTTGTGTCACTACCAAAAGTAACCGATAATAGAACCTTAATTGGTATTGACTTTCTGGAACAAAATGGTATCGTGCTCGATCTAGGTCAAAGAATGTGGTATTTCGCAGACCAGAGGGAAAAATTATTCGATTTTTATGATACATCACACACATAGGTTGTAAGGAAATCTGTCGATGATGATTGATTCAAAAAAATTCATTTCGCTCCAACTGTTGAACCAATCCATCCGATCTCTTGATTACCTAAGACCTTCACCAGCATATAAGAATCGCCAAAAACACCTGAAGAATTTCAATCCCAAAACTCTGCCTTTCTAACTTGGTTTATAATAATACTTAATAATATAAAACTTATCATTCCTATTAAATCAACCAACCAATACATGAAGAATACTCTGAACCCGACCCACCATTAAAAAGAAAAAAGACGAGTATTTCTTCTCCAGATGAGGTGCTCCCCAGTCCCAACAGAAACTACAAGACACCTGAGCTAGCTCGAGACAAGAAAGATCTCTTTCCACCATTGATACGGATTAGTGAAGAAGTTGAAATGGAGCCATTTTTCACCTAGATTTTTGCGATAGATATTCAACTTCGAGAAAGCGAAGCAGTATTGGTCCAGGGGGAGAGATCTAAAAAACACCCCATCGAAATTGCTTCCAGACTACTTACCGCCGCTGAACGTACTAAGTAGCCAACAAAGACGAGCCAACTACACCCCTTGGAAACTATCACGTGTCCTCCCCCACCAAGTACACAGCCCAAGACAACGATGCAGAGCCTGTACGAACACTTCGTAGACGAGGACCACTTGCCCGCCGGACGACCTCAGCGCCATAGGGGAAGAAAGTGACACCAATAATTAATTTTGCTATTTAATTTTTGGATTTGAATTATTGTAATTTATGCTTTCATTATTATTATTTTTCCTTTTTATAAAATGATATTTTGTGAATATTGGATTATATCATAAAACTTTAGATTATATTAATGTAGAAAACATTTAACCAATACTGTAATTAGTACTAAAATAATAATTGTACTAAAATTAGAGTAGTGTGTATTAAGCTCTTACGAAGCTTTCAGCAAGAGTGAAAAGCTCTGGAACTTCAGGTATAAAGGGCCACGCAAATTCATGCCGGATTCACAATGCTACTACACGGCGATGCGATAGCCCTACGACAAACGCTGGCGTTTGCTGTCGCTGTAAAGTCGTTCAATCAATGCACAATGGAGCGAGTTTCGTAGGCGTTTTTTTTTAACAGCGAGGTTACTTCTGTTTTGAATTCTTGAGGGTGGAGTTGAAATTAGTAAAAAACCTGAAGATGAAGCTGAAATTAGTAGAAAAATGAATAAAAACAATTTGAAAAAAAAACATTATTGTTAATGGTGGTTTCCGACAGGCTTATGCTTTGAGTTTCAAAGTGGATTTAAGCACTTTCGGAAATATAGTATATGAAATCTGTAAAATTCTGTGGGACGAACTTAAACGTAGGCTACCTAGCGTCCTCCAATTCTAAAGAGTGGGTAGACATCGCAAATGAATTCGAGCATCGTTGGAGACTTCCAAACTGCGTTGGTGCAATTGACGGCAAACATATTAACATTGTCTGTCCACCAAATGCCGGCACTTTATACTATAATTATAAAGGAAGACACAGTATTGTGCTGTTAGCTGTTTGCGATGCTGGGTACTCCTTAACGATGGTTTACATAGAGGCTTATGGAAGTCAAAGCGATGGATGAATCTTTGCCGAAACAAACTAGGAATTCCTCCATCTTTTACCGGATTCGAATGAGAGGTTTCCTTATTTTTTTGTGGGAGATAATGCTTTCACTTTAAAATAATATCTAATGCGACCCTTTCCATGTAAGTTTGTACATAGGAAAGCATTAAAAACCGTAAACTTTTAGGTGAATATTTTTTTTAGGAAACTCGCAACCAGATGAGGAAAATTACAACAGAAAAATATCCCATGCGCGACTGACGATGAAAACGCCTTTGGTATTCTGTCTGCAAGGTGGAGAATTTTGAGAAATGACATCCATGCTTTGCTTTCAAATGTGGATACCATTGTCAAAGCGACGGTTCTTCTCCACAACATGTTAATGCTTAAAAAATTCTCAAGTCACTGTCCATACAGCTACGCTGACAGAGTTGTGGACAGTGAAGTTATCCGTGGGGAATGGAGAAATGAAACAAGTTTCGAAGGACCTTCAAGTTCTTACAACCTTGCTTGAAAAGCTTACCATTTAAGAAAGAAACTTTGTCAAAACCTAATGAATTTCAAATAAAACATAAACAAGAACATTTATTAATTTTTTTTTTTATTGATCTTTTTAAAATTTGTCTAATTTGTCGGCAACAAAATTGAACAATTTTCTATGAATTGGACGCGTTTGTGTTGCCCTCAAATTCGCTTTGGTTACCATGTTTTTAACCCTAGAAAGATAATCTTATTTTATAGTACTGAAAAGATAAACATGCGCTGAGAGGCGCACAATTTTATAACCCGTTTTATTTTAAAAACTAAAATGATTATTCTTTATTTTATAACTTCAATGAATCGTTACATTACTGATAACTAAAAAGATACAAATATATGTTATTATTTCTTATTCAAAAAAAGTTATGTAGGATTTTAAAAATCCTTAACAAAAAGGAACAAAAATGAGAATTCTTCGGTATTTATATATAAATTATTAAAAATAGATGACATTAATAAATATTATTTTGTCTTACTAACTGATGAATTACAATATATTCAGTCTCAAATTATACCAATCAGTCAAAATATTAAAAAAATAAATAGTTACAGACAATTGTTACACACACCATGTTTATGTTCACCACACACCGTGTTTTTACATTTTGTACACGTCATCTTTGACATTCTTTTCTTTTTGGTAGTACATAGGCTACAGTAACGCCGAGTTTTAACCGAAGGTTCCTCATCAGCTGCTTCAGAAACCTCTCGATTGGTTTGTGGCAAGATATCCTGAATGTTTTTCCTCAAACGCGTTGACAAAGTAGGGATTTCCAATCTAGATCTCATACGCGGTGTAGATAATTCACTGCTTAGTTTCTTCATATACTCTCTACGGTTCAATGGTTTTCCTCCTTTTAGTAAAACATTCTGAATATAAATTATATACGAATTGACGAAAGTTGTGTTCAAAATACCATAAAACATTATCATTGGCCATCTGTTAGTCTTTCTAGAACAAGACATCGAAGAACACATCTGATCGAACGTGTCGATGCCGCCTGTAGTCTGGTTGTAGAACATAATTATTTCAGGTTTGCCAGTTGTGGAATTTATAACGGCACCTTCATCGCATGAGGACAATATATTCACCATTTTCGACGGCTTCGACTTGTATGATGCCAAGGTTTAATATCCATCGTAACAGAACATGGACATACCCACTTGTCGAGAACGGCTGTTTTTTAATTCTTCAGGAATTTCCCGTTTGTTTGACCTTACCGTGCCTACAATTGTCAATTTGTATGGTTCAAGAAGCAATGACTTTGCAACAGGGATGGACGTAAACCCATTGTCACACGTTATTTTGCGGTTGGTGTTATGAATTGGTTATGAGAACTCCTTCAGGTAATATTCCCCTTGCGGCATACTATTTGTATTTGTAGCTTTTCCAGTATATGGCATAGCATTTACCATATAATTGGTTCCACTATCGCACATCATTGGAATTTTTATTCCATACTTACTCGGTTTGTTAGGTATGTACATCCGAAAAGGGCATCTTCCTCGGAACCCAAGTAATTGTTCATCAATAGTGACATTGTTTCCCGGAGAGTAATTAATTTTACATTGAGCTATAAACAGATCCCAAACCTTTCGAACTGGAATAAAAGGATCTTGCTGACGACGAGCAGGGCGTAGAGTCTTGTCATCCATTCAAGACACCTGATGATAAAATCAAATCGATCTCTGCTCATTACGGCCACATATCTCGTGCCGGTAAGTGAACTGTCAAATAATTCAACGGTTGATAAATGATTATCTTTCAATGCAGCACTAAGAATAAGTATTCCAATGAAGGCTTTGATTTCAGTAGGATTCGTGTCTCTAAATGTCGAAGAATTTTTAATCAGTACGTTTTTTTGATATCACCACATTCGTCCACTGAACGAGCTCTTGAATGATGTCGTCCGTGATAAATAGTTCAAAACATGAAAGTGGTTCAAAAATATTTCGACACATTCGAGTAGGACCTCTATTACAGCGAACTATATTGATAGCATATGTTCTTCCACTACTTGTACCCATAGAAGTAGCCCAAACATGCTTATTCTTACCTCTGATTACTCTATTAGGCGGAATAATTATGCGGTGATCATGTCCGAGGTATTCAGAAGGTGTTAAGGTATCATTCAAGTTTTCCTCGAGTATTTCATCTACGCACTCGTCATCAGTATCGCTTTGATTATCATCTTCACTTACATGGTCGCAATCTCGTCACTGCCATCATTTGCAAGTTCGTCTTCTTGATTCAATAAAGAAACAATTTCTCTTCCTTCCAACACTCTTCTACACGCCATGATGTTCCTGAAAAAGTTTTACCTACGTATACGAGTAGAAATAAGCAGAAAGTAAGAAAAACAATATCACTAAAAATTTCATAAAAGTTACACAGAAGATAAACATGCGCCTATCGAGCGCAGCGCATTGCCATAGCAACAAAACTGTGGCACTTGCCGAACAGAAACGATCGTCTCTCTCAAGTGTTGACCGACGACTGAGTTGGCTCAGAAACACATGCTTTTACGGTTAAAAAACGACAGCAATATATCTATCTTTCTATGGTTATCTTTCTAGGGTTAAGAAAAAATTCGAAAAAAAGCTGGTTATCGTCTTGATTAGAATTGTCGATTTTGCACATGATTTCCGAGAGAAATTCCTTAAAATCGTCGTGATTTTTGGAACTGCTTTTCGATTTTTAAGCATTTCTTTGGGAACAACTTGGTGTTGGCGTGCTTGATGTGGAAGGAAGGCTTTCATTCCCTTCGCTCTCAACATAATCTGACCCCATCAACATTGCTGCGACTTCTGGGTCCATTGTCTCCGGGTCGGACATCAAACAATCGTAATTTAAAGTCCTTCTATTAAAATAAAGAGTGTGAAATAAAATGTATTTGATAACATCTCTTTGTCACTTACTTCCTGGTTTCTATAGTACTTTTTAATAACATCAGCTGGTCGTAATATTTGTAGTGTTTTTTATCCGTGGCCTCTTGCCCCGACTTTCCCTTTGGCCGTTCTTGCAAACTGGTCCCTCAACGATTACCAGGCAGTCTTGTAATCTTTCACTGAAAGGAGAAAAACCGTGAAAAAATAACCACAAAACCATTAAATACATATGAAGATATGTATGTACATACCATTAGCTCCCGCACTTACGGAAATTTCCCTCCAAATCTTTTCCTTCATGGAAAAGTATTTATAAAATCTATCTGCCTTATTATAAATCATTGGGTGTTCTCTAACCGCATCAATTAATTTTCCGATTTGTTTTTCGATTACTTTATTCATTTGGGACCCTACTAAATTTAAGCAAACGTACCCTACCAATGCGCTGCGACATAACGACACACGTGCCAATGTGATTTACTCCATATAATTACATTGTATGAATATGAATTTGACAGCTATGGTGTTTGTTGTCGCATCGTCGTGTAGTAGCATTGTGAATCAGGCATCAGTATCAGATCACTTTTAGTCCGAAACCATCAATGAGACGTAATCGCCGCCAGCGTTTGTCTACAAGCTGCGACGAGCACGTGGGAGCCCGGAGTTCTGTCGAAATTATGTGATCACGCTCATTGTTATAATTCCAAGAGTGTGTGAGACGGAAGTACACTGCGGTAAAATGAAATAAGCTCACACGTATCCACGAATAGAGTTTGTTTGTAATGGGTTTTGTCGCTACGAACCTGGACTTCACTCAAAATTTCAGAGTGTCACGGGGAAAGACGTACGAAAGCCTCACGTCCCGTTCTGATTTCTGCTTCTGGTTGTGGTCGCTTCAAAACCATTTCGACGGTGCACTACTGCCTTCTGGTAACTAAAGCCCTTAAGGCCCAACCATAATAGGCTTACGTGTGCTTACGCCAGCGTACGGAAATGTCTTCTTACATGCAAATCATATGCTGCGACCATAATGGAATTCAGATCAATTACGTTAAGTTTTCGTTGACTTAAGGATTCTTAAGCGAATTTTTCTTGAAAGAAGACATTTCGCGCGAAATTTTGATAGTATTTTGTTAAGAGTATTGCATATATTTTAACTTATGTATGTAGCTTCTTTACACGTTACAAAAGATGGATATAAAGAAATGTTGGATGCACCCAAACTCGCACCCACTCCAAATCCTGTATGTGGACGAGCAAGGGGGTTGCAGAGGGGCAGCATTACCGTTTTGGGTAAGAGATCATTCAAGGAAAGATTCGTAGTTGTCCTGGCACTACAATCGAAAACAACTTTTAATTTTGTGGTCAATGAATCAGGTTGAAGCACAAACTGGTGAGGAGCAAAGTATTTTGTCTGATCAATCTCTTCTTTGGGAACCCCTTCCATGTGACCCAAACTTTCATACACACTCATAAACTCAATGTATTGTACCCCAACCTCTTTATTCATTTGCAATCTTTTCTCAAGGTTAAGAAATCGTGTTCTTGCTTGATCCAACGAATCTCCTCAGTTATCGCTATTTGGTTTCAATAACAGGCTCACTAAAAATCTTCCGTCTTCCTGCCTGCGCACACTTTTAACGAATTCTTTCTCAGATTCCTCCTCTTCCCTTGACAACCATGAGGGTTGTTTATTCACCTCTTCCATTTCCCAAAACTTTCTCACTATTTCGTTAAGTGACGCATCATGGAACTCGGAACAGGAAACAAGGCTAAACGCGGCTGCAGGACTAGAAGAAAGTTCGTATCTGCCAGAAAAAATCCAACCAAACAACGTTTTTTGAAGAATTGGTGTTGCGGGCTCAATGTTATTTGACCGACACATAACAGTTGAAAAAAACTATCCGCTCCTATGAGCAAGTTGATGCGGCTTGGATGGTAAAAGTTCGGATCAGCAAGTGAAATGTTTTTAGGTATTTTCCAACACGATACATCCAAATTGCCTTTAGGAAGAACATTGGTAATATTTTTTAGCACGAGAAGATCCAGGTTGAGTTCGAACTCCGAAACTCGAGATCTACAGGTAGCTTTTGTTTTGTAATTTATAGCGGCGTTCGCTTTTCCAATACCAGAAACTATTGAATGAGTTTTCTTCAGCTTCAACTTTTGTACCAACTCCTCCGTGATAAAATTGAATTGCGATGATACTCTTACACATTACATAATAGTGTCATACGACACCACAAAGCTGAACACTAGTCGGCACACGCCAAAATGCTGGCACTATAAGAATACAGACAGATTGAATTGGAACATAAACATTACAATGTTCATTGATCTTGTATTCTGATCGATGTGTCTCACTAATGGTATCCAATATCACAAAGCATAGTATTTAATGTGACATCTGTGAAGTCACTTTTGTGGGGACAAAATGCGGTGTAGTCAAAAATATGATGGCACACGACCTATTTGAGATCGATATACATTGGAAATGCTAGTGGAGGAAATAGCATATAAAGAGCGATCTATTGAAAATAAAAACAGATTCAATTTGCAAAAACCAAATGTGTTTCTCCCTTTCTTGGTAGACCTTTATGGCATTCGTGCCCTGCCTGTCGAATAAGCTAATCCTTCTTTGGCAGAACCCAATGGCACTTGTGCCCTGCCGAAATATTACAATCCCCCCTTTTTTCCTTACATGGCGATCCAGTTCGCATGATTCCATTATAATTTATATCGTGGTCCTGCGAAATACTAATGACGGAAAAATACAAACCAGGAGAGATCCTAGATATAACAAGTTAAACTCGAAAGACATCAAACCATCAAGATGGAAAACAACACCACCAAAAAGAACGTGACTGTAAACGAGAAAGTTGATCCAATGTCAATTGCCCTATACACGGCACTAATAATAATAATTATTATATACATAATATACAAGGTAAATAATTATTATAAAAACTTTATAAAGAGACTAGTAATAGGAAACAAAATAGACAATGTATAAACAATCATAAAAATTAATAAATAAATACATAAAAATACCTAAAAATAAACAATATAATCAAATTAGAAAAAATATTAAACAACATCAAAAAGAGTTCAAACAAGGGTTATACGGAACAAACGTGGTATTCGAAACTTGAAGAGATAGAATGGCTTAACCAAGATATAATTTCACATACAGAGAAAGGCAAAACCGCAACTTTAGAAAAATTCGAAGAGACATGTACAATAACGAAAAAAGTTATAATTTCAAACCTAAAAGTATTGAGCAAAATGGCAAATTTCAACATTGAGACTGCAATGAAGGCAGTACCAACATTCACAGGAGCCTTCAAAGATCTCGACTTGCTCCTAACTCGGGTAGAATTACTCCACAACACTTTGATAGAGACCGAAAGAACAGCTTTCATTGAATTCAGTTTCCACGCCATACTTGCACAGAACGTTAAAACTGCGTTAGGCTTTGCAACAACGTTAACAACATTGGCAACATTAAAAAGTACAATAGCTTGAAAGAAAAATTCAAAAACGCAACAACAATACCACAAGTACAAAAAAGATTGTCACAAATAACACAGAAAAACCAATCGGTAAAGTCATACAAAGACAAAGTATTGTCCCTCATTGCCGACTTGAATAGCGTGCAGATAGAAGAATTAACAAGCGAAACAACAGAAGCCGAAAAGAAAGTAATGGAGAAAAAAATGAGAGAATAGGACCAACTATATTTGCAGCTCAGTCCAAGTCTCGATCAGATGCAATCAATCTGGCACTGGAATTAGATCTCGAAGCAAATTAATAGCCAAATGATGTACGTAAGAAGAGGAAATTCAAACCATATCGGCATGGGAGGACACTCGTGATAGTGACAGATAACATACTTTTAATTTCGGTATTTGCACATAAGAATCCATCCTCGAAGATGACGAGAATTAGGCTAGACTTATCAGATTTCAACTCTGAGATAGTTTAAAAGCAAGGAAGAATGAATACAAACGCCGATGCACTATCAAGAATTAAAAGTTGACAGTGACATTTTGAAATTCAGGATGGTAGAAAATAATAATATAAGCCACAATGATGTTCACTCCAAAGAGCAGATCATGGCAATAAGCAGGGGTATAGCACAATTTGCCGATGAAGATAATAAAAAAAAATACGCAGACTACTGATCACCTTCACACGTAGGATTGTACGTCCATAACTGACATCAGAAATATGAAAAAATTTAAATTCGAAATAAAAAGAAAAATAGTATAATTGAAATTAAAGAAAATTAAGTTATTGTAAGATGCAGCGACAATCTAGCGAAACATGTTTCGACTCTGAAATAGCTCGCATCAAAATTAAAAAGGGTTCTCATAAAAGAAGTAGCGGTAAGTGAAGATGATATGATATTTTAATATATAAAAAAGAAGGAATTGAAAGAAATATATAATACATTGCAATGAATGAAGTACACTCGCCAATGAACTTATTTATATATGTATAAACCCTCCAAAAAAAAAAGTGAAATTTGGATAAAAATTAAACATTATAAATGAATATCACAACAGGCGGCATTGAGGACATTCAGCCATAAGAAAAATGATGATAAAACTCAAACAAAGATAGGTCTAGAAAAAAAATTGAGATAGATGGTCTAGAAATTTATAAACGCTTGTGAAATATCTGTTAAAAACAAACAGACAAGACATATAAGAGATAAAATGGTCATAACGGACACACCGAGCACTAGTTTCAAAACAATACAAATAGATACAGTTGGATCCTTTAGAATATCAAATGGTTACAGATATGTACATACTAACGATGCATTGTGAATCAACTAAATATGTTAATGCGGTCGAAGGTAAAGACGCAAAGACAATCGCCAAAGCACTGGTGGAACAATTTATCTTAAAATACGGTTGTTTCAAAATACTCAAGTCAGAGAACGGAACTGAATTCAAAAATGAGCTATTGAGGAACATATGCGAATTATTAAAAATCAATACAATTTACTCAGCCCTATATCATCAAAAAAGCATAAGATCATAGAGAAACCATAGAGTTTTAAATGAATTTCTTTTAAATTTCACTGAAGATTATGAATGGGTCATCTGGGTACCATACTCTGCATTTGCATATAACATAACACCACATGTAGACACCAAGCATACACCATATGAACTAATTTTTGTAAAATTACCCTACGTACCTAGTGATGTAATAAATAGCAATGAAAAAGTATCTAATTTAGATAGCTAGGCAAATGAAATAAGAATTAGGCTCAAGCATGCAATTGAAAAAACACGAAAAATGATCAATAGTGCTAAGAACATAAGAAAATTAGCATACGATAAGGATACAAATATTTAAAATAGGAGATTTAGTGTTAACAGACAGAAAAAAACTAGAAAGTAAGAAAAATTTCAAAGTCCTTATCACGGACCACACAAAATAATTGAAATAAACGGTGAAAGGGAAAAGTTTCACAACAATATCCTTATGGAATATAACATATGGTAATAAATTCAATACATACCAATTACTAACTGTTAATACAAACCAAATGTTATTAAATTATTATTCAAGAATGTAAACATACTACATAAGTTAAAAAAAGACACACATATATGTCTTACATGACATGCAAGTCTTGAAAAATGATTCTCCAAATAATTTTTCCATTAACCTTCAAGCGGGCGCGCGGTAATTCATAACGGCAGCGGTCGCGTGTAACCTAAAAGACCTATGGGATATATCAGAGAGATAAAACACTGATTATTATTCTCCAAATAATTTTTCCATTAACCTTCAAGCGGGCGCGCGGTAATTCTAGTAATTCTAAAACTAATAAAATCAAAATGACATAGTAAATGAAAATAGTGTGATTTGTACAAATGTTTCTGTGATATGATGGCAATGCACATCATTTTGCACATCGTCTTCGATTGCTTCCTTTTTTTTACGGGGCATATTTTGCAGCTTCCTCTGCAAGAGCTAGAACTGTTGCTTCATTTTAAGCATCTTGAACATCCATATTCAATTTCCTTGGAAGACTTACCGTCGTAGCTCTTCTTTGGACATACTTTCTTTTCAGTTCAATGCCTAATTCGCGTAAATCATTTCTCCTTTTCCGTATTACCACTCCGTTTGCCCTAAGTATTACCATGGTATTTAATCCAGCAATATCTAAAAGACGAAACAATAGTGTCAAGGGCCAGATGTTGTTCTTCTTTGATGTAGAATACATTTTTACTTTTTTATCAACTTCATTGACACAACATTTCGTTTTATTGTAAAAAGTTACTGTGCTAGGCTTGCGTTCTTAATTAGTAGTTTCATCAATTTCAGCGATACCCGTGTCCCTCAAAAATGTCCACCCACACATCAAGTGCTCGTTGTCGGGACGCCTGATCATCACTTATAATGGCTTCATCGTCAGCAAAGAATAGCTAGTGCACATTGGGGTCCGTCACTTTTCCTTCAAGCAAGCAATCAAGGACTCCTATTAAGAGCAGTGGGCTGAGGACGCTCCCTTGGTGTACACCGACTTTGATTGCGAACTCTTCGGTGACTCCTGCGGTGCATCTTACTCTTGTCGTTGCTCTCTTGTACATGTCCATGATCACTCGCACGTAGGTTTCTAGAACTCCTTTTTGTCTTAGCGCTACCCATAAAAGATCTCTTGGTTGCCGGTCAAAGGCCTTCTCGAAATCAACCAACACCATATGTAAGTCCTTTGAAGAATCACGATGCTTTTCCATCATGACCCTTATACTTTGGATTGCATCTGTCGTTGATTTACCCGAGACAAACCCGCACTGGTCATCAGATAGTCGTATTATTTTCCGCAGTCGGCTATATAATACCCGTTCAACGATCTTCATGGTGTGCGACATCAGCTTGACAGAACGGTAGTTATCACAATTTCGCGTATCACCCTTTCCTTTGTGCAAAGGAAGAAGATAGCTTTCCCTCCATTGATTAGGCATAGTGTCGCCTCTCATAACTTTGGAGATAAGAACCATGAGTCATCTAGACCCGATGTCTCCCATCTTTTTCCAGAACTCAGAGGGTATCCCGTCCGGCCCAACAGCTTTTCTTTTCTTGGAGTTTTTAACCGCGTACCGAACTTCTTCGACTGTGATGTCGGATATTTCGGCATAATTCGGGGCGGCTCTTGGAAAGTACACTCGGGGAACTGTTTATTCAGAAGTTCCTCGCAATACTGTCGCCATCTGTGGAGAATTTTTTCGTCTTCCACAAAGAGTTGGCCTTCAGCATTGTTAATAAACTTTGGGAAAACGAATCTCCTGAGCATTTCTTCTTCTCTGGGCGGCTATCTTAAAGATATTTGCTCCTTTGTTCAAATTGCTTTGTCGAAGCTCCTGGGTAGCCTGGTTCCTGTCAGACGCGGAAGACGATATTTCTTCCAACTCCTGGTTGAAACCTTCCATGCTTTTCGCTTTGAATTCGGCGCACTTTTTCTTCGCGATACCTTTGCAATATCTATATACCTTTTCACGGCGAGCTTTTTCCTCTCTATTAGTAGAAGAGCACTTTGACCAAGCTCGGAAAGCCATTTTCTTTTCGTGTATCACTGCTTTGGCTTCGTCTGTCCACCACCAGGTTTCTTTTGCGTGTTGACAGGGGCCTTTAGATGTTCCGAGCAGTGATTTGGCTTTCTCCAGGCCAGAACTTAGGCCTACCTTAATCTAACTAAACCTAACTTTTTCTGCCTTAAATAAAATATATACATACATAATATATGTAAATATATACTTAATATAAAGGGTCCGCCAAATAATTATTTTTTTTTTTGAAAATGCCTTAAAAAAAACTACTGAATATTTTCTCAAATTTCTTTTTTTATTTGAAAGTACAATCCTTCCGGTTAATAATGGAAAATAAATTCATTCAAATGGCTGCCTCGGCTGGCCATGCAGTAGCCTACACGATCGGTCCAATTTTTAAGCACATTATCGATTGTGTGCAGCTGTATTTCACCAATGGCTTCACGAATATTGTCCTTTAAAGCGTCAATTGTCTCTGGCTTGTCGGCGTAACACTTATCTTTGACGGCACCCCACAAATAATAGTCCAACGGTGTCAAATCGCAGCTCCGAGGTGGCCAAACGACATCAGCTCTGCGGCTGATAATGCGATCTTCAAAAACAGGGCGCAAAACATCGAGTGTAGCTTCGGCTGTGTGGCACGTAGCGCCGTCCTGTTGAAATCAAATGTTGCCAATATCCTCCTCTTCAATTTTTGTGAACAAAAATTCTTTCAACATGGCCCGATAACGATCGCCATTGACTGTAACAGCCACTCCTTGCTCATTTTCGAAGAAAAATGGCCCAATTATGCCTCTGGACCAAAATCCGCACCAAACAGTGGCTCGTTTTGGGTGCACCGGCTTTTCAATGTATGCGTGCGGGTTTTCTGTGCCCCAAATGCGACAATTTTGCTTGTTTACATACCCGCCAACATCAAAATGAGCTTCATCTGAAAAGATGATTTTTTTGGCAAAATCGGCATCTTTTGTAAGTCGATCGCAGGCCCACTTAGCGAAACGAAAACGCATTGGATGGTCAGTTGGCTTCAGCTCCTGAACCAATTGGACTTTGTATGGCGTCATACCAAGGTCTTTATGCAAAATTCGTCTCAATGATGTCTCCGAAATGTTCAATTGTTGAGAACGACGGTGAATTGATGTTGATGGCGCTTAACGCACACTTTCTGCCGCAGCAGCAATATTCTCGGGTGTACGCACTGTTTTTGGCTTTTCACGCTTTGGTTTATCGATGAGGATGCCAGTTTCTTTCACTTTTTTCACAAGATAACGAACATACGGAGCTGACGGTGCTTCTCTTCTTCCAAAATCCGTACGCAATTTTCGCACACATTCTGCAACATTACCATGATTTTCAAAGTAATGTCGCAATATTTCCCAGCGTTGTTCAAGCGTATACACAACCATATTCGTTCAGCGGAAGGATAAAACTAATTATCTGTCAAATCAGACATGAGATAAGTGTTACCATTCACGAAATAAGCACTACTTGAAAAAAAAAACGTTAGATGGCGGACCCTGTATATTCCATATATATATTTTTTTATTATTTGATTTTGATTTTTTTTGTTTTGCCTGTTATTTACGTTTTTTTTTGTTTTTTCTATTTTGTATGTAGCTCTATTCTACCCTAATCTACCCTTACCCTACCTTACCCTACCCTAGCCTATGTAACCTGCCATTGGTATTAGGCAGGCTCTGTCTTGAAGAGGCTGATGCTATTGACACATCTCTCTCCAGCCACGTCGACGCTGGCGGACTACGTCTCCTCGACATCGACGTGAGACCGATCTACAGAACCTGAGGCGCTCGGGCTCACGGAGCGCGACATTGGTTTCGAATCGCCGTCCCACGGAATTGCGACCCACGTGGAAGATTAGCGGTATCACCAATCTATCCTGGATCAGCCCACATCTATCTAAGAACAGGAATGCTTCTAGCGAGACAGAGCCGTTAAGACGCACTCTCTCGTGATATAAATCGTTGGGGTTAAATCGTTGAAGTCATTGCTCTTACAACGTGGCTTCGAATCAGTTTGTTCCGAAAATTATCTTTCCGTACAATCTTGCCCCTATTGTATAGGACCTCGTTCGGGTACAATTTCGTTAACTCAGATTCGGGTGTTCTATATAGCCCAAGACATGACCTGAGACATTCACTCTGGAATCAAGTTGGCTGCTCAGAAACAGCCATCTTGTCAGAGCGAAGGCGCCCCGGACTCTTATATATTTGTCAAAATATAGATACTGATCCAGCACAATCCCAAGGTATCTGACTACACTTTGTCTCGCCAGTGGACCCCCGTGCGGCCCAAAGATAGAGAACCATCGCCAACAAGGCGTTCTGAACGATATATAGGCGTTCTGAACGATATAGAAGAGTAACAATGACGTCGATCGTTTACTTCTGGTTTACTTTAGAAGCAGCAGAAAGAACACAGTAAAAAAACCCGAAAACAAAATTTTCCGGACCGTAGATTCGAACACCCGACCTTGAGATTATGAGTCCGGCGCTCTTACACCGTGCTATCTTTGGATTTGCGATTGGCTAGCCTAAATCCGTATTTATACTGTTTATTGTTTATTTTGGTTTGCACTCAAATCAAGCCGAAACACATCTTTACACTACACTGGTCTGTGATCAACTGACGGCAAACACACTTTTTGTGATCGATATGCATTGGAAATGCTAGTGAGGTAAATAGTACAAGTATATAAGGAGCGATCTATTGAAAATAAAAACAGATTCAATTTGACTACAATCAAATATGTTTCTCCATTTCTTGGCAGACCTTTATTTCATTCGTGCCTCGCCCGTCGAATAAGCTAATCCTTCTTTGTCAGAATCCAATGGCACTCGTGGCCTGCCGGATTGCTTGAATAGAAAATATTACACCCCACCTTTTTCCTTACAATAGGAAGGTCCATAGACAGTTAGAAGACGATTGGTTCGTGTCAGCCAGTCTCAGTCGGGGGTCAAGCAGCATGAAATCCAAATAGGAGCTAAATAGATCCAATAGGAGCATCTAGGGTACGATGGGTTATCTCTTGCAAGTAATTTGACTCTATACTCATGCTCTGCAAAACCCATCCTTGGCTTAGGAAGCCCTCCTCATTGCATATGTTTTTTCCCGAATCATTATATTTTGTGTTTAACTCGCCACCCGGAATGTAGAAATTTTCCATCGAGTTTAATTTGGTTGGTTTGAGGTGCTTGATGCGCATAGACTGCTATAACGTACCGTTTCGGGGACGAATGCACGGAAGCAGGCGTCTGAAACCTGGAACCTGAGCACTTCATTGCTACATATAATTTTATGTTTTAACCCTCTAGCAGGACAATTTTTTTTTTTACGAAAAAATTATTCTTGATTTATTTTAGTGCGTAGAATACGAAAATGAGACCGAAAATAAATTCAGATTAATCGTTTGAGTTGTGGGTGAGAAAGTACTTAGACCGCCAAAAGGCGGGTAGTCCAGGAAACGGATGTATTTTTGTGGATAAAAAGGCAAGTGTGTTTTTTTTCCTCTTTTGTTTTATTAGAGTTAGGAAAATGAACAAAGGAACACAATTTATGGTTTAGTATGATAAACTTGGAAACATTTTTTTGTTGATGATAGGCACAAATTTACTTTACATTTTAGGCAAAACATTTGGGTTTCCGATTTGCAACCAGCTAATTTACAGGTGCGTTTGGCAGAACGGTCTAATTGGTCGGGCATATGACCAATGTCGTCGTAACGGGCATCCAATGACAATCCATATGATTTTTTAACGCCAGATGGTCCTGCTTTGGGTGCTTCTTTTGTAGGCCTGCCAACTGATCTCTTTTCCGGCTTTTGTTGATAGTTGCACAAAGCATTAGCAACTTGAGCACGGAATTTCGGTAGCTCCGCAGTACTTCCTCCAGTATGGATACGTCTATGAAGAAGATAAGCATTGACCATTGCCATATCGATGAAATGATAAAAAAATTTTAATGAAGCGCTTTTTGTTTTGAGACGAATGTGGTATCTTCCTATTAGACCGTCCTTAAGATCTACTCCTCACATATGATAGTTGTACTCTCTAATAATTCGTGGACAATCAACTTCAATCATTTTTTTATTTTTTCGATCATATCGAGCTATTTTTTCAGGTTGAGCCTGTGTATTCGCTGTAAGAAAGGGCTTAACCCCAACGTATGTTGATATCAGCCGAACATTTTTTGTATCCTTCCATAGTACACTCGTTATGTCTACACCATAAGCAGCGCCCACATACTCCTCCATATAACCTCTTTCCTGGTCTTGGAGTGCTTGGTCAGATGACAGCCTGCAATTATTTATTCGAGTGGCACGAACTGTGCCCAACGCATAAATTCCACGCCCTCTTAGGTAAACTAGAAGTGGAAGCGATGTATAAAATTGTCGAAATACAAAATATGGTTCTTGAATTCCGCAACTGTTTGTGTTAGACGGACGACAACATTACTAATTGCTCCCAAATCAGGAGTATTCGGAAGCACCACATTATCATTTTTTCCGCAATAAACTTCGAACCGGTACGAAAAGCCAATAGAATCGCATAACACAAATAGCTTCATGCCCCATTTATGAGGCTTATTGGGCATATACTGTCTGAATGAATTAATCATCTTTGTGGATAACATCTGCTCGTCGATGCACAACCGCGCTGGCTTAGGAACCGAATCAAACACTTTATTCAAATAATCGTAAACTGGTCTGATTTTGAAAAGTGGATCGTGATCAGGGTCCTTGCGATCTTTCATTAGGGATAAGTCATTAAATTTGATGTATTTTCTTATAGCATAGAATTGCCTCGATGTCATGGTTCTACGTATCGCTTCAAATGAATGTTCTCCCCAGTACTCTTCTAGGCTTGGGTAACGATATACTGACATGTAAATAAGTATCCCAATGTACTGCCTAATGTCCACTTTAGAAACCTGGAACTTGGTGTTCACATCCTGGTTCCGAGCATTCAAATTGGTGTAATGGCAGATTTTTTCTAACAGGTCATCACGGAAAAAATATTGAAAACATTCAAATGGTGTTTTCAACCCATGGAACCGCTCAGGACATCTGTCATCTCCACGAAATACCACCTCGTTGCGACGTAGTTGCAAGTTCTTTTTTCGCCAAGTTATTTTACGAAACTCTGCAGATTTAGGGTCAATTTCCACCAGATTTGAAGTAAGCCCCCCGCTATTCGATTGCACATCTGGTCCTCCTTCATCTTTTTCTAGTGGTGGTGAACGAGGTCTTTTTTCACATCTTCCTTTTAAGCGTGGAAGATCAATTGGCGCCAACGAAAGCATTGAAGATGTACTTGCTTGAGATGATGGCTCTGTTTCTGGAAAATGTTCCTCCTGTTGTTGTTGGCCAATCAAAGAAGAAGGTGGTATGAATTCAGCTGTTAGTATCGAAGTATTACTGAGATTCAAGCACAGATCTACAGCTCTATTCAAAAAATTAGTAGACGATTCGTCAATTCGTTCCTCATCTTCTGGCGATACGCTATTATCTGGATCTTTTACGATGTTGTCATCTTCAAAGACGCCGATCGAGTCACTATCGTCACCAGATTCAGTATCAGTAGGCACTAAATCCATAATTTCTTGGATCTGTTCGTCACTCATTTTGGATAAATTATATACCTGATGTCGTCCAAGCTGAGAATGAGCCATCTTTTTCTTCTCTTTTGGTATTTTATCAGACATTTCTGCAACCAAAAAACCCAAAGACATACTCAGTTGACATATAGAACGTAAATATATGTAGATTAAGCCATGGATAATAACAAAGAAATCCATGTAAATACAAAGCTATTCATTGAATAAAATATCTACATTCAAGCAAAACATACGCAATATACAAGTGCACAAAACTTCATGCCACATGGATTACCCGCCTTTAGGCGGGGTGAGCTTAATGTCCGGTGGTGGGCAATTATTTATTGCAAAAACATAAACCACTTTAATATTCACAAAATATAATCAATTTCCTACTTACCAATAATTTTTTCCACTTCCACAAACAACGACAAGTATTTTTAAAAAATATTTCAACCTTTCACTTGGTAAACCGGGTATTGTTTCTTTGACTCGCATTGACAATTTGTGTCTAGCTTACGATACATGCCAAACTAACGGTACAATAACCGTTAAATTTATATCAGTGTACAGAGAAAAACACAACAAAAGGCGGTGTAGCATGCCAAAGGAGAAAAAAAATACATTTACGAAGAATTGGATTAGAGCGTTGCCCGCCAAAAGGCGGTCTGTCCTGCAAGAGGGTTAAGTTTCTACCGAAGATCAGAACTCCGTATGGCTTTGGGTCGGTCTTTTAGAATATCTTTGTAGGAACTATCCCGGGTTTTGTTCGTCTGATTTACTTTTGTTTCGCTTAGTAAAAGTTCAATTGTTGAAAAAGCTCAGTGTACGATCGACGTACACCGAAGGTGTACCCGTTATTATTGTAGATGCTCTAGGCTAGACAGAAGCGAATAGATTCTGTCCACTCCGATGATCGCCTGCTCAGCTATGTGCTGTTGGAGTTTGCTGATCTGCTCTTGGATGGCGAGCAAGCCGCTGTACCGTCTGCCGCCAATTGGGGGGTACGTCAACGGAAACGGCTGGTATTTGAAAGCTATCTGAAAGACATGTCTCCTCAGCCTTCTGCTTACGAGACAGATTTGCTTTCTTCAAATTTTTGAACTTAAGATGTGTCTGATAGTTTGCAAGTCCTCGGTCCGCGACCATATCTTGTCCCAGATAGCATTCCTCACTCTTGTGGCCCCTTGCACACTTAAACACTGCATTTCGCAGTTGGACGCGGCGTGTCCGAACCTTTGGCAACGGATAAATTGTAAATATTTTTTACATAACGGGTACCGAGCTGGGAATTTTCAATTTTTAAATTTCGAAGTTTCGAAAACCAGCGGGATAAAGTAAGTGGGGGAGGCATCGTTCGATGGGCATTTTTGGTGGATTTATTAATCGCAATGAGTCATTGGCCAGGAGAATACCTTGAATTCGCGGTGGAGCAATATGTATTTAAAAACGGGTGAAACGTTGGTTCGTGCGCCTACTCACTTCAATTTAAGCTGACTGGGTGATGGTCCGAGCATGTAACTTATCTGGTGGTTGGTGTAAAGGTTAAGACAAGAAGGGACAATGGTGAACAGTACTCTTTCGAGACCATCAACGTCAGCTGCGACGCCAGAATATGTCGCTCAAATGTGCTTAGAAGGATTTATGTTGAATTATCCCACTCCAATTACGTTGACACAGCCCCTTTCCTTTATAGATTATTAATTAAGTTACAGATTCGCAGTTCGCAGAAAGGAAGGCTCTGATCCAGGGTCTAATAGCATTCACATCAGCAAGCGTTTTCCTCGGTTGTCAAAACCTTATAAGGACTGTAACCAGAATAACATGTCCTTGGTTGTTTTCGACTATATGCACGTTATATGAATACGAAGTAGCGTTGCAGAATGTAAGGTTTTCTCTAATGTTGCTAATTGCGAAGGTGGAACACAAGGGGCGGCTATGGGAATAGATTGATGACACCTCCTGTTTATTTATTTATTTATTTCATCTATCAAGTTATAAAACTTTATGGAGGCTACAGAAAAAAATAAAATTTATAATATTTCAAAATAATAATTAACTTAAAATAATAAAATTTATAAAAAATTCAATAAATCTCTCTTAATATCTAACCTACTTTTATTAAAATCCATAACAAGATTAAATTAAATGCAATAAAAGAATCAGGATTGTGTTTAGCGTAATTTGTACTGTGAAAAGGAACATATAGAAAATTGTTAACTCTAGGTCGCAAATTACAAAAAGGTACATAAATATTAAACATTGATAACAAAACGGGACAATCAATGTCAGAATTATGAATGTCAAACGCAAAGAGTACCGAATGTAGTTTTCTTCTTAACGCTAAAGATTTTAAATCAACTAAGATACGCCATTACAATAGAATTGGAAAAAAATCTTTCTTAATGCAAATTTGGTAAATCTTTTCTAAACCATTTCAATCCTAAGGATACTTGATGTTTAAATTGGTTGATTAACATGATTTGCGTTAACGGACATGTTAACGTGAAGTAAGGAATGGTGCTTTTGGTGACAAACAAAACAAAAGGTACCTACTTGTGCAATTCTGCGCAAAACGCAGCAGAGTCGTATCTTTCCTGTGTGTATGTCCACGTAAATGGATATACATATGAACTTTCCTATGTCATCGAATAGTAAACTGTTTGCACAGTGTGGTAAATGAGAACACCTTGCCATGTTTCCATGAGCACTCCACGATTTTTGAGCATTGCCCTGCTTCATTCATCGTGTCTAACTATAATTTGAGATTATCGGATGTTTCTCGGGTGAACTTTGGTTTGTTAAAAAGCAACTTGAATTGACTATCCTTTAACAAGCGAATGTTTTTAAGCTTTTACGAATAATGCACATGCCAGTTTAAAGTTGATGTAGGTAGTATAAATACCCCTTGAACAATCTCTTGAATTCTGGCCACATTTGTAGCGTAGTGGTATTTTGATAGAGGGAAGCTTTAAATCTATCAGCTGAGTCTTTGACCATGTTACGGAATTGTTGAGAATACCCTGATTTTCAATTGTTTTTTTTTAACTCGTATGTATATTTGAAGAAAAGCTCCTTCAATTTATAGAATGTTAACGTTTCCATATATTTTACCTTTACCTCTTCCCCATGAGCCTCAACAAGTGTTTGATGAAGCGCTCGAACCTCCAAATTGGTTAAGGGTATTTCAGTTATGTGCAAAGATTTATTTGATATTCCTAACTCTACGTATGCCGTATAATCAGCATTTTTGACGTCTGAAATAATTTAATGAAATAGGGTTATATTTATTTTAATTTATTTATTAAGAATTGGGTTCTTGGTATAAAATGCCACACACCTACATATACTTGAGCGTGGATCCCTCGTTGCACCAGATTCCAGATCCTTGTGCGAAATAACCCGAAATATACTCACGTCGTGCACGAAATATGTTCTTAACCGTAAATGCACCCATGTGACTGTATGATTGTACGTTTTTTATTTTTCATTTCACTAATCGAGCATAGAATTCTTAGACCCGGAATCGAAAGGTTCTACAACCGATCGTGAAGTTATTCGAAGGGAACTGTGATCAGAACATTCCAAGTGAAATTTGTGAAATCCGATAGAACAAACAAAAATATCCGGCTCGAAGGACCACTTTATGGCGCTAGAACACTCGTAAAAGAACGAGCAACCATCTAATATCGATCAGAACAGAAACTAATACTCGTATTGTAATTTATTTTTCCGTGTAAAGATAAATTTATTTTAATTTATGAACTTACTCGAACTTAATTCACTCGTTTAATCATCGGTAAGATTGTTTGACATTAGATTTGCCGAAGGAGAATGCATCGCGGGTATGAGATCGTTGTACTCTTTACTGATCCATATCGCGTTGCAATTCAGACCATTACAGCGAACTGCATTTTAGGTGAATGATATAAATATTGATCACTCTCCCAGATGAACTTAAGCCGGCTACTTTTTTATTTATTTATTTTTAGATACATACGTACATACATACATATGTATATGTACACACCAGTTTTTACAAGAAAAGATTAAATAAAAGTATAAAACTTTTAAATGAATGTATCTATATAAGATTATTGGCATTCTGTGTTATTTTAAATAGCATACATTTACAGTATTGAATGCCAGTTATTATTATTTCTGCACAAGTAATGGAATCATATATTATATATATATTAGAGAATCATTCTTTTCACAGAAACCACGTTCTGATTGGTTAAAAAAGGAAAAAATGATACCCGGAAAAAATGCGTGGTAACGTATTAATAGCATAGAACGTAAGCAGTAATTTTTAGCTAGCTTTATAGAAGCCCATAATGAACCCAAATTACTTTACTCAAGAATTTCTTTCGGAGAATGGATAGAGAAATTAAGATAGATAGACAGATAAAATAACTTTATTTTCTCAAAAAAAATCTGGTTATAAAATCAAGATTATGCTGATTTTCAAAATTAGTTAGGACAATAATTTATTAAAGTTGTCTGTCAGGCTAATAGTTTAAAACTTTGAATACTTATTTGGCTTGAATCTAAGTTAATTATATTCATTTACAATTAAGTTTCTGTAGTTCATACCATTTTTTCAAAATGTGTAAAGGTATAAGTAATATTTGCCATTCAATATGTTGACAAACTCTGTGCGATCTATCGTTTCAGCCCTGGAAATGTTCTCCGGTATGTTGGGGCAAATGCTGATGAAGTGGTAGGTGTTTTCCGTTGCATCAAGGTTACACATCGTGCATACACCAACAGTTTCATTTCGGAAAGCTTTCGCATTCAAATCGAGTAATCGACAACGTGCTTTTAGGATCAGATTGAGGATTACGATCATTAAAATAGTTCGGCAGGTTTGTGAAGGGTAGATTTAAGTACTAGTGGTGGAATTGTGATTGTAGAGCGCGATCTGTAAAAGACTTTCATAATTAATCCGCAAGTTTATTTATTACCATATTATGGGCAAGTTCTTAGTCGCAATTACTAGCTTCAGGACAGCCGCACAACACGATTATGGAATGCTCTTTCCAGCCCAATATTTCCAACTCACTACAATCCACAGACATTTACGACCAATGTGCACAGGTACCTCCTCTCCCTTTCGCCCTCTATACCTTCGGCCCGTGCTGTGTTTGATTCCAGACACTTAAGGGTAGTCATAACCCCTTTTGCGCCCGCAAATTATAAAAAAAAAACAATTCCAGTCCTTGCGAATAGGCCTGATCATTCATGGGCCAAATAAATATTTTTTTGAAGTATTGCCACAAAGAGAACACGAGGCAATCTTTAATTGGGGAGACTCAAAACTTTGCGTATATATTGTAGCGATTGCTAATGAGGATGGCAATCGATGATGGAGGATTACAAAAAAATAAAACGCGAGTTTAAAGAGAACACGTTTATTCATCAGCTGTTTCAGAACGGAAGTCCCATTTTACACCAAGAAAGCGATGACAGGAACGAACTGGCGAAGATCAATGGCGGGCCCCGGTGGTGTTCACAAACTCGTAACACTCTCCCCTTCTTGAACCGAAGCCAATTCGGTCGAAAGTCTACCTTTCGGGTGCCAGGCATCGAAATTGGTCCCTCGGTACCGTGCTAGACGATTGACATGCACTATCTTTGCCTTAGAGCGTGGTGTCTTCTGAATTTTAATGGTGACATCCGTTAAAATCATCATAATCCGATATGGACCGTCCCAATTTGATTGAAGTTTGGGACACACACGAAGCTTTCTTTTCGGGTTGTAAAGCCATACAAAGTCTCCTATCTGGAATTTAAGAGCGTTTAAATTTACATCATACCGAGTTTTCATGCGGAGCGAGTATCGCTGTAGTTCATATCTCGCCCTGTCGTGAATTTCTGCTAGTTGGTCTTGCAGCTCCCGGGCCAGTCCTGTGTAAGAGATGACTTCCGGTAGAGGCCCGAATACTAAGTCTGGCGGAAGACGCATATCACGACCAAAGAGCATTGCGAATGGAGCCTCCTTAATGGATTCCTGAACGGACGAACGGTAGGCCATGGCGAAAAAGGGTAGAAGATCATCCCAATCGTCCTGTTTGTCGTGAACAAATTTTGAAAGGTAGTGCAGTATGGTCCGGTTCAGCCTTTCTACCATGCCATCGGATTGAGGATGTAATGGCGTGGTACGAGTTTTACGAATGCCCATGATTTCCATTATGTCTCTAAATACAGCTGACTCGAAATTTCGACCTTGGTCTGAGTGTAGTTCCATCGGAACTCCATAACGACAGAAGACTTGATGTACTAAGACTTTCGCAACGGTGTCGGTAGTTTGGTTCGGCAGCGGAAACACCTCAACCCATTTCGAGAAATAATCCATCAGTACAAGCACATACTTATTTCCATACTTAGTCGATGGCAGTGGTCCTAAAACATCAATGGCAACGCGCTGGAATGGTTCACCAGCTAGATAAACTTGCATGTCCGCCTTCGTCTTGGTCTGCGGCCCTCGTTTTGCAGTACAAGTATCACATTCAATACAAAAACGCTCAACGTCCTTCCTGGCCCCGATCCAATAAAACCGGGATCTCAGCTTTCCAAATGTTTTATTCGATCCGAAATGTCCTCCAGATGGTGCGTCGTGGTACATCCTTATGAATTCCTTTGAGAGACTACGAGGAATAATCGGCAGAAAACGTTGTGGTTGTCGATTTACGGGAGGGAACCACTTTTTACATAACAAGTCATCTCGCAACACTAAAGCCGGAAATTGTGCCCAATATGCTTTAATAATGCCACCCTCGCCTGAGACTTCCTGCCAGTTTGGCCTGAGGCCATCCTTCACCCACTTTATTACGACGGAAAGAATTTCGTCCTCTTCTTGAGCACGCTTGAGTCTATCAAGATCAACATGACTACTCGCCAGCTGAATCAATCCAACGATGCATCTTTCATCGGGGTGAAAACGATTCTCCTTTGATTCACAGTGATGGCAGTTCACGTCAGCACAAGGGCGACGTGATAGAGCATCCGCATTCAGATGTGATTTCCCGGCCCTATGCTGTACACGGTAATTGTATTGCTGAAGGCGTTCTATCCACCGTGCGAGCTGCCCTTCAGGTTTTTTAAAAGAGAGCAGCCAATTTAACGCCGCATGGTCCGTCCGCACCAAGAACTCCCGGCCATAGAGATACACATGAAAATGCTCAATGGCTTTTACTAATGCCAGTAGCTCCTTGCGAGTAGTGCAATAATGACGTTCTGCCTGATTTAAGGATTTGCTAAAGTACCCAATCACCCGCTCTGTTCCGCTCTGCACCTGAGACAATACAGCCCCTAATCCATAATCGCATGCGTCACTATCCAGAATAAATTCCCCCCCAAAGGATGTTAGCCGTTCCTTAAGGTTATTAAATGCCTTTTCACATTGTTCGGTCCAGCGAAATACAGCATTTTTCTCAGTCAGCTGGTGCAAAGGTCGCGCAATGGAAGCAAATTGGGGCACAAACCGACGATAGTAAGTGCATAGACCAACGAAGCTCCGCACCTCGGATATATTCGCCGGTGTAGGCCAGTTACGAACAACATCGACCTTCCCGGGGTCGGGTGATACTCCCTCCCCACTTACTATGTGCCCCAGAAAATTGACTGCTTTTTGAAAAAGGTTGCATTTGCTTGGGCTAAGTTTCAAACCTGAACGGCGCAGACGACTAAAAACAGAACAAAGATTAGTGACCATTTCTTCAAAAGTCTTACCGTGGATTAAAATGTCGTCCAGATAAATTAAGCAAATTTCCATTGGCAATCCACGCAAGACATTTGACATAAGGCGCTCAAAAGTGGCAGGTGCGTTAGTGAGCCCAAAACTCATGACTTTGAACTGCCACAGTCCATCCCTTGTTACGAATGCAGTCTTCTCTCTGTCTTCGGGGTGTACCTCCACTTGCCAGTATCCAGACTGACAGTCCACGGTGCTAAACCATACAGAGCCGGCCACGGAATCGAGGGTGTCATCTATTCGGGGCAGTGGGAAGGAATCCTTGATGGTGACATTATTTAACCGACGGTAGTCCACACAAAACCTCGTGGAACCATCTTTCTTTTTAACCATAACGATGGGTGAGGACCAAGGGCTTGAAGAGGGTTCGATGATGTCTCGGCGCAGCATGTCCTCGATTATTCGTTGAGACTCCTCTTGTTTGGCCACCGGCATTCTACGCGGGGGCTGTTTAAGCGGCCTCGCATCGCCAACGTCAATTCTATGCTGAACAATATCTGTCCTGCCTAAATCGTCCGGCCCACTTGAAAAGATATCAGAGTACTCCCGAATTAGATTTTCGGCTATTACTCGTTGTGCTGGTTGAAGATGTGCCTGTGAGCGCGCGATCAGATCAGACAAGAAATCGGGACAAGCATCCAAGTTCGATTGTTCGACATCCAGACACTCAATTTCTTCAAAGTGTGCTATATTCGCATTGACCGGTAAAACAACCGAATGATCCGCTACATTAGCCACTCGTACGAGCACTCCTCCATCCTGAATTTGGTTAACCGATTTACCAACTAATAACCCTTTCGGTAGATTTTTTCCTATCGAAGTGACAATTCCTTCGAATGAACGCGTTGCCGAAGCGGCGGTTTGGATAATTGTCTCTGTTCTAGGACCTATTGAAACTTCGTTTGAAGTACGTAGAAAAACCACCCGCTGAGTTTCTTCATCTATATCGTCTTTGCTTTTACACATATGTTGAGCTTTATCACCCTCACAGTGCAATCGGATGAGGTGTTTACCAATCTTCATTTGGCGTGAGGAGAAGTCCAAAACACTCTTCGTGGTTTGTAGTACATCGATGCCAAGAATACCCTGGTAGCTGGCTGGAAGCGGAATATCGACTACCATCACCTTTATGCGACGTTTCACTCTGCCTAGTTGAAGCACTGTCTTCCACACGTTTGAGCTTTGGAACGTGCTGCCGCACAACGTTTGAATGTTTACTGTTCCAGGTTGGAGGCGTTCCCTAGACGAGATCATTGATCGATTTACCAGCGTAATGGACGATCCCGTATCCACCAACAGTTGGCATGGTTGGTTGCCAAGGACTGCTGCTACCATGAATCCGCTATGCAAGTCGTGAGGGTAAACACTGTAGATTTGGGGTCGAATGCATTGCATCAGCGCTGACCCCGGGTCGTTGACTGCTGATCGTTTCCCGATATAGTGACTGGCTCCATTCCATCACATCTAGCTTGGTTTTTCCGTAGATGAGGGGCCGTGCGACTATTCGACGCCGTGTCTTCATAGGTTTCGATAACCCGGGTATGGTGAATCGGTTGGGGTGCAAGTAGTGCAGCTTCAATGGTGATAGCTTTGGACACAGCTTCCGCAAACGTCTTCGGTTCTGCCAGTCTAACACGCTCTTGGACGGACCGGTCATTAATGCCATCCACAAACTGCATAACTGCGATGCGCTCTTGGGCATCGGATGGACAGTCCTCAAATACAATTCTCGTTAGTCTTTGGATCTCGCTCGCAAATGCGCCGAGGTCTTCCTTCTGACGTTGTTGCCTGCAACGAAAAGACGCGTGAGTGACATGCTTTTCTTGAGAAAGAAACCTGAGTTGTAGTGCTGAAGCCAGCTTTCCGTAATCGGTGCGATCAACGGGATCTAGATTAGACAGTACAGCTACTCTTTCCCCGCGTAGTAACGTTGCCAAAATCTGAGCTTTTTGCTTGGATGTCCACTCGTTCGCCTCAGCGATTATGTCAAATTGCACCTGATAGTCGCGCCAGCGTGTTGTATGGCTATCAAACGGGGGAGGAAATAAATTACACGGACCACTGGGTGTTGGATTCGTCTGTGGCTGTGAAGATTTTTGGCTATCTCGTCGATCAGCCACATGTGCATCCGTGGCGACCACAGTGTCGGTTTCCAAAACATTTCCTTTCGGAGTAGAACACTGGAAGACCTTATCTACGAAAGTTGTTCCGCTTAATGTGCGTATTTCTTCGGTATGTCTCCGTTGTTCTTCTTTCAGGCCAGCGATGTCTCCACGTTGTTGTTCCATACTTGTCGTGATGGAATTCAACGTGGATAGAATTTTTTGTAAACTCTCTGCGAATTCCTCCGTCATATCGACGATCCCACTTCTGACACCAGTGTAGCGATTGCTAATGAGGATGGCAATCGATGATGGAGGATTACAAAAAAATAAAACGCGAGTTTAAAGAGAACACGTTTATTCATCAGCTGTTTCAGAACGGAAGTCCCATTTTACACCAAGAAAGCGATGACAGGAACGAACTGGCGAAGATCAATGGCGGGCCCCGGTGGTGTTCACAAACTCGTAACAATATGATAAACGTATTTTAAGTGTTATGAGAAATGCTGTTGGGAGGCCGGTTTCGATATGTACTACGTAGTTTGGGGTGTTTTCAGGAAGGTTGAAAAACCTTTTGTCAAAGAACCTTTGGAGCTTTTCAACTTACGCGTATTCTTTGTACTCCCACACCTGTGCACAATAATACATTATTGATCTAGCTGCTGCATCATGCATTTTAAACTTAGCTGAGTGTGAGACATATTTGTGTTTACGAATATGGACTAGATCACGTTTATAGCATTTTGTGATGTTGATAGTCTTTTCGTCAGATGATCGGATCGTGACATATAGTAAATACAACACCAAGATACTTGTATTGATTTATTTTTATTTCTGTATCCTTAAAATACTATTTCTCACTGACTGCTCTTCGATCTCCGTACCTAAAAATGACTACTTCAGACTGGCCTACGCTGCCTTCCAGGTTCCATTTTTGGCAGTAAGTACTGAACTTGTTGATGATAATTTGTAGCATGGCAGGACCATCAGCCAGGAGTATGATGTCATCGGCATATAAGAGAACATCTATACCTATTCCTTCTAAAAATAGCCCAGTTGGGAGTTCTGACGGAGATCGTTTGAAAACAAAATGAATAGTAAAGCGACACAAGCTTATTTAACATCTTTACTAGTTCTGAAGAAATTGATTGCATTGGTTCTATCTCAAACTGCTGCAAACGTGTCCTGGTGCAGTAATTTGATAATTCTAATCATTTAAGCTCATATTCCCAGGGCTATAAGCTTGTACCCAAAAATGAGAATCCGCGATAATTAGCTACAACGTTCGCGTCTCCCTTTTTAAAAAGTGGAAAGATGACTGAATAGTTTCGTAAATTTGGTTGAACAAAGGTTTAATGAAACTCGTAGGGAATGCCCTCTATATCCAGAGCCTTGTTTTCTTTGCGGAGGGAATTGCATTATTAACTTCTTCAATGTCAATGGAGCAGTGCTTTAATTAACATTATTCTTAGTGATACCATGAATTTCCTTGGCAGCTTTCCACTAGTCGCTTGATGATTTAATACTACAGAGTTGACTTGAAATGCATTCATAATACAAACGGTGTTTCATTTTACATAGTGCCTTATATTTTTCTTAGCTTCACAATAACTTTTTCTGCTTGCATTAAGGTTGTATTTGTAACAATCCATGTCGAGCCATGTCGAGCTCACACTTATTATAATAATTACCTCGTCCGGGACTGCCATAAGCTGAATATATATTTTCTTTTAAAGCCAGACATCGTATCTCAATGCTATCATTTGACATCATTCTTTCTACAGTAACTTCATTGATTTTCTGTAAGTATTCAGAAAGTCTATTGGCGTGCCATTTAAGTTTGGGGAGCAGAGTTGTCCCAGGTCTACTTGGGGTATCTTCAATTACTAGGACCAGTTGCATATGACCTGCAAATGTTGTGCTGCCAACCGAAAAGTGACTAATCATTTCCAATGTACTGTATAATGGACAGCAGTATTTGATGACCCATTATCCCCCACTTGATAAAAACGTATACTCTTATCCCCGACACCTCTACCGTTTAATACAAATGCACCAATGTCTTCTAAGAATTCGTTATATATATTATAGTTTAAAAGTATCCTTCGATGATCTCACGTCGACAAAGTTAGGTGAAGACGTTTGTGCATCAAAGAATCCTTGTATTCCATTGTACACTAACATTAAAATCTCCCATGAGAATAAAATGGTTTGATTGAAAGTTGTCGCAGAAAATTTTCAAATGTCCGAAATCTCGAACCCAATGATTGCAATTTAAGTAATTTGGCATTAAATTTAGGACTGACCCCGAATAATTACCCCTCAAAAAAATTGTGTTGTGAAATTTTATAAATTTTAATTGATGCTTACCTTCAATAGTTTTACGGAAACTAAATAAGCAACCCCCACCAGCTTGCCAAAGTTATGAGTTTTTGATGCTGTAATCCAGAATAACCTAAATTCTTTAAAATACGAGTATTTACAAACATATTTAAAAAAAGGTTACATTAAATTTTTTTATTGGCGAGACCAGTTATATTATAAGATGAAATCTGACAGACTTTCATTTGCTAATAACTTTTATTGTTTGGGTTGTTGCTTGAGCGATGTACGTTTATTGGAGTATCCAGTTTTACAAAGCAGTTTGAGTGTATTCTTAAAATACAGGATTGGAGTTCTCTGTCTTGTTCATTGGATGCTCTTACAACGCCATCCATGTTGCATTTATATCGGCGAAGTCCACCTACGGTGAATGTCCATCGTTTGATTTTGACGCAGAGATTTTTATCAGCTTTCAGTAGGTGTCTTTTGATCTAACGAAGGTGATACTGTTCAGCTCGAAGTCAGAATCTTGTTAAGAGTGGACTTCGTCGGCGTTGGCAAGTTCGAATACATAGGATGGTCTTGTGTGCTTGGATGAATTTATTTTCCGAGCATTATTAGTCGACGCTGTAACACGTTAGGTATTAGTACAGACTTGTTGGAATTGGTGTTTCGACTTCTTGACATTTTCTGCATTTAAGCCACTAACGATGACACTTAGTCACTTCAAAAATTTCTCAGCATTTTCTATCCTTTTATGAGGCAAGCCTTCACTGTTTTTGAACTTTTCAATTTCCTCTCTCAATATTTTGTTTATATCCTCCTCTGTCGCTATATTGACTAAATTTTGGTCCAAGGGTCTGTTGATTTCAGACATTAGACTGGTCAATGAAAACTTTTCAGCCATTTCCGATGTAATGCAGTTCTTTTTTCAAAAAACTCGAACTTTCTGGTTCAGGTGGGGTTTCTCCAATTTATTTTTTGAATCACGACTCATGGGCGAAACTGTGAGTCACTGATCTTTCGATTATTGGTTTGCAGTTTCAGCTACTGGAACGAGCGGTTTGTTTGTGTATCGGCAGCGTGGTGATAAAAAAACCAAAATAAAGAGAGAGCTTATAACCAAATTAGAAAGAAACGGCCAACTAATTAGAAAGTCAGTTAAAGCTTGAATTCGATGATGAAGTCCGTAATAATGCAGGAGAAATAGCTTCGTTTTCTGGTCTTGTATATTTGTATAGTGTTCTTCTTTTCCTTTTTCCGGCGTTGTTATGGTCAGAAGTGTAGGACCATAACTTTCCCACTTAACTGCATTCCTACTGGTCCGCTTGTGGGATCCGCCGGTTTGACCTCAGAAAGTAGTAGTCCCTAGGCTCACCTTGGTGTTTTCTAAATTGCCTAGATGTGATTTTTGTTTACCTTTGTATTAGTCGCCTTTTACGACAAGCGAGAAGTATCGCTGCAGAGATATTCTTAACCCGTTCCTGCACGGAAGTATATTTGTATTGTGTTATTATGTAAATAGTCACAGCAATATTTGTTGTGTGAGAGGCAGTTGGTTTTCAACACAACTAAATTAACTAAGTTTGGCCTTATTTACACCACACCACCAATAAATTGTTTTAATAGGTTTATTATACTTGAAAGATTACACTGAGCTTTTCTCTTCATAAGAAATAGTTTCCAAGCTTCACAGAATGCTTACATATATTACCGCACTTGAATTTTTAGTCATACACAACTGAGCAAAAAAAATAATTCAATAGAGAGCGATCTCAAAAACTTCTTTCTAACAAGCGAAGCGTTCCAAGGCCCAACTTATTATCAAAACCATATCTCGTTTTAAAATAAGTTTTATATAGGTTCAGGAACCTTGATGAACTTACGCCGACTTTGTTTCAAGTCAAACTTTTATAGGTAATTCAGCGTACCTCTTTTAATCAGAGATTCTCACAATATTCAATAAATTTTAAAATTAAAAATGCATTGACCGGAAACTTCTTCCTCCAAGAGCTCGACGTTTCAGAAGTTTGAAGAATAAGCTTCGACATATTTTATGCAGTGCTATATATACATAAAAGTAACTTACCAAATTTTTCCCAAATGGAACCTCTATCCGAGGATTCGAATGCCTTGGGAATTCTTTTGTCACGTCATTTCATTTATCATCAAATTACACTCACGTTGCCAAATGGAGTTGAATAATTTTCTAGTAATTGGAGCGGGTAATGTAACAAAGGTATATGTGGAATCATACTCAGCAAGACACAATGAGATACTTCAGTGTTCTTAAAGATTACAATTTTACATTCTAGATTTTAGATTTAGATTAGATTAGATTTTATTTTTCCATTTAATTTACTAGCCCAAGGCATAACAAAATCAATATGCATGTCATTGCCGTCTGCCAGATTGACAATTGTACTAATAGCTCTGCATCTAATTGTATCTACATATACATATATAGCTATAAGTGCTCCTATTATTTTGAGCGATTTCAAAGGATTTCTCTTAATATGCTTTCTCTATATTTTAATGCTATTTTGCGATAATATTTATATTGCGTTCTTAGATTTCGTAAGCTTTTCATGGAGATGCCTTTTCATACTAAGGTTACTTCATAACAGGATTCCAAGGAACTTGTACTCTTTTACCACTTCTATTCTTTCTCCGCTGAAGTTCCATTTTTCGTTGTATGCAGATCTACTTCCTCCTTCTTTAAAAACCATTATCTTTGATTTTTCCAAATTCGTCGTATATATAGTCCATAGCTTGCAGTACTTATACAAACGATTTATCATCAATTGCAAGGATTCCGGTGAGTTTGCAGCAGCACGATATCGTCTGCAAACAGAAGGGCTTTAAAGGTAACTTCTACAAATTCAACTCCTCCAGGCAGAAAGTCCATAATATCATCTATGTAAAGGGCAAATAGGTTGGGACTCAACGGACATCCCTGTTTTACCCCTGTCTTCTGAAACCATTCTGATAAGGTATATTCTGATAAGTGTATAGATTGTGTACAACCCTTCCAAATTTCAATGACATTCCCATTCCATATAATTTATAAAACAGGGCGTTTCGGTTCACCGTTTCGAAGACAGCCTTAAAATCCACAAAAAAATGCGTAGGGTTTCTTATTTCGATTCATATACAGTGAGCGTCAAAAGTGAGTAAACAGTCGTCTTTCTCAAATTCATACCCTTATTAAAATGTACCCAAGTGAACTACTGCAAATGCTTATACATCAAATTAGAGCCCTCAAATCATACTTTAACTATATTCCATTTCATAAAACATAAATATAAAGTAACAAATTGAATTTATAAGAAAAATTAATTTTAATGAAATAATAGTCAAAACAACTTGAAAAGAAGAAATCAGTACTTTGTTTGTCCACCTTTCGATTTTATGACTTCTTTAATTCTACGTGGCATAGAGGCTACGAGTTTATATGTCACATCGGATGATATCTTGGACCACTCTTCAGTCAAAGCCACTTTTAGGTCTTCCTTGTTCGAATTTGGCGGTTCAAATGATCCCATAAATGCTCGATTGGACTTAAGTCCGGTGATTGGGGAGGATGATCGAGTTGTTTTGGCGTCCTATAAAGAAGCCATTCCTTAATAAGCCGCTCGGTATGCTAAGGATCATTATCTTGCTGAAAGATCCAATTCCTAGGCAAATTTAATTTATCTAATCTTCTTTCTTCATTGTGGTTTCAATGAAGACAAGATTTCCGACCCCAGAGGCTGCCATACACCCTCACACCATCACCGAACCTTCGCCATGCTTTACAGTATTCCTTATGTTCTGTTCACTGAACTCTTTGTTCTTTTCCCTCCAATTTTTTTTGCTCGTGAGGGTTTTTAAAACTTCGAATTTGCTTTCATCTGTAAATAATACATTTTCCCAGAAAGAAATCCCGTAGTTTTCGTTTCACTTTATTCACTTTTGACATAAAAGGCTTTTTCCAGCTATTCTACCATGCAATCCCGATTTGTGCAGTGTTCTTCATACGGTACTAGCGCTAACTGTTTTTTCTGATGTCGTTGAAATTGTTTTTGCAATTTTCACTGCACTTGGACTGGGATTTTTCTTTACTTCAGCCACAGTTCGCCTTTCGTCTCTTGGATTTAGCTTTTTTGGTCTACCCGTGCGCTTTTATCATATGGAATGATTTTTTTTTACAGAAACATGGTTTCTCTTAACAATTTCACCAATTTCCCGATACGAAGTCCACTATAATTTTCCGAGTTTCCAACGAAATTTCACGTCTCATTATGGAAATCAACATACCGAAGAGGAATTAACGCTTTAAATGCAACCAAAGTACACACTGCACTAAATTAGAAGCAGCTTTTAGTATTTGCGATCAAATCTTTGAGCAATTCTAACTGCAAAACATAACTGATTCATCTAAACATGAGGTAGTTGCATGCTGTTTACTCACTTTTGAGACTTGTTTTTAGCCCTTTTTTCTTATAAATTGAATTTGTTACTTTATGTTTATGTTTTATGAAATGGAATATAATGCATTTTAAAGTATGATTTAAGGGCTTTCATTTGATTTATAAGTATTTGCAGTAGCTTACGTTGGTACATTTTGATAAGGGGATGAACTTGAGAAAGATGACTGTTAACTCACTTTTGACGCTCACTGTATGTACTTGCTATGCTACTCAATACAAATACATAGTTGAATAACCAGACTTAAAGCCGGCTTCCTTCGCGTGGCTGCACACCTTGTCGCGGTGCGAAGGCTCAGTAATTGTCAATGACTCTTGAGAATTCACTTTCCATGTTGGACATGAATTCTCTATGACGAGACATGAAGCTAAGCTGCAGCCATCACCTCCTCCTTCCTTCCCCGGGTATCCCCTCCATTGCCCTCTCCCTTCCCCTGGGCTGGACTAAGGTGTAAACCGTACCGTTCCGAGAGTCAGCCAGGCTGGAGGCCCTGTCTAAATAATAGCCCAGTCGTTAACGGTGTATCCAGGATACCTGGCGCCCTCCTGGATCAAATAGCTTTGCCTGTATACTGCGAGTCTCTGTACATTTCGACCACCCATTCCTGCGCGACTCGTGGGATCACATATGGAAAATATTGATAAAAATAGTAAAGTGCATCCTCTGAAGAGGCAAACAGGGCAGGTTGCCACCGCCGGAGGCGCGATCGATACAGACAGCGTAACCGGGGCTCTCCTTCAGGGACTACAGATTGGTACCGCTATCGACGATGAATCTTTGGCTTCATCACAGGTAAGCAACACCATGCAAGTGGACTCTGAAACCGAGGCCCGGCTGCTGGAAGAAAGGGTCGCCCCTAAGGCCACAGGCAAACCTGTAGAAACGAGCAAGGTAAAAACACCGGCCCAAAAAGCAAAGAGTAGCTATAAGAGGTCGGTGCAGTATATCAGGAAAATGAACGCAAGAGAACCCTCAACGCCCTCCGAGCGCGAAAAACTCCTGATCAAGAAGCACAAGAAGGAGGTGGCCAAATTCGAGAAGAAATCGGCTCCCACCTCCATTCACCCTTCGAAAAAGGACACATTGCGGGATAAGAAGCCATCGAACACGGCCCTTATCAAACCCAACGTCCCAAAATTGACTCGACAACTGCCAACACAACCGGCCACTGTCGAAAAGAACGCACAACAACCGGGCGCCTCCATGGGACACACTGCCTCAGGATCGAAGCAGAACGTCAAGAGGGGGCGCTCCGGAGAAGAAACTCTTAGGGAAGCGAAAAAGGCGAAAACATCAGCCAGCTTCAATCTTCCCCTCTGTCTACAAGTGGCTATTGTCGATCGTTCCAACCCGGATGGGAAGATTACATCCGACAATTGGCTAACGGTTGAAGCCAAAATATTGGAAGCGATGCTTGTCGGGGATAGCAGATTAACTTCGACGGAGCAGGCTGGCAGAAAGGAGTCAAAGTTGTCGGTTGTGACAAGTCCCTAGACTTCTTAAAGCGCACAATCGACAATTGTGGTGAAATCTGGCAGAACGCTAAACTCGAGGTTATCCCTCGTTGGCTTTAATATGGATTCCTCCACCGGTTCCCGAAAAGGACGAATCCATTTTGAAGCTAATTGACAAGCAGAATAAAGAGCTTGACACTCTCAGCTGGAGAATAATTTCTTCAGCCAAGAGTAAGAACGGAGTGGGAAAGGACCTCATGGTTACCATTGACCAAAAGTCACTCGACCACATACGCAGCAGATCTGGCAGCATCAAGTTCGGGCTGGAAACCCTGAAGGTAAGGCTCCCCAATGAACGCGGCAAGTCAAAGGAGGCTGCTAGTGGTGCAAATTAATTTACACCACTGCAAAGCAGCCATCGACGACTTGATGATGTACATGCTGCAGCAAGATGTGGATATAGCCTTAATCCAAGAACCCTGGCTCCTTCGGAAGAAAATTCAGGGTTTAAGGTCTAGGGAGTATAATTTATACTATTCACATACCGAAGGTAAGCTACGAACTTGTATAGTCGCCAAGAGATACTTAAACATTTCTCTCCTAGGTACGTACAGCAACGGAGACCTCACGGTGGTAACGTACGAACAACAGGACAAATCAATTTTGCTCCTATCGTCCGCATACTTACCATACGATGAGGAGGATCCACCTTCAGAAGCAGTCCGAACACTCGTGCAACACGCCAAGTCACGCGGACAGTGTCTATTGATAGGCTGCGACGGACACCACACTCAATGGGGAAGCAGCGACATCAATAAAAGGGGTGAGTCCATTTTCGCTTTCATTATCTCCACCAACCTCAATATTTGCAACAAAGGTAATACACCCACGTTTCGCAATCGGGTTAGGGAAGAGGTAATTGACCTCACTTTACTAAGTGAGTCTGACTCCATCCGAGTAGAGGATTGGAGAGTGTCCACTAACTGTTCCTTTTCGGACCACAGCCGGATACTCTTCAACCTTAACGTCATTAAAGAAAAATCGAAACCTTTCAGAAACCCTCAGAAGACAGAATGGAATCTTTTCTCAAACCTAGTTGGCAACAGGTTAGAACCGCCACAAGCCACCACTAATCCTGATCCAACTTACATTGAGAATTCAGTCGAAAATCTTGTGAGAATTCTGAAAGCGGCTTTCAACAAATCCTGTCCTTTGCAGCGTGCTCGCAGGAAGACCAGCGCAGTCTGGTGGACCACAGAGCTAAAGCCACTCAGGACCAGGACCCGAACTCTATTCAACAGAGCAAAGATCTCAAACAGAACCGAAGACTGGGATAATTACAAATCCAGCTTCAGCGAATACAAGAGCAAAACAAGAGCAGCAAAATCTAAATCCTGGCGGGAGTTCTGCGAATCAATTGAGGATCTCAACGAAGCCGCAAGGCTTAGAAAGATCCTATCCAAGGACCCCTGCGTCCCGGAATCCATCCGTAAACCAGATGGTTCTTGGACAGAATCCAGTCGGGAATCTCTAGAACTGCTGACTGAAACCAACTTCCCAGGCTGTAAAACCCCTGAAACCACAGTCTCCTTCGAGACGACGGTTCCTACGGTTCACACTACCGAATAAGTGATAAACAAGATTATCACAGCGGATAAAGTATCATGGGCAATAAATTCGTTCAAACCCTTTAAATCTCCGGGCCCGGACAATATCTTCCCAGCGATGCTTCAAAAAACACAGATCCACACTATACCCCATCTCGTAAGCATTTTTTCCAATTGCCTGCGCACGGGGTACATCCCAACACAGTGGAAAGAAATAAAGGTAATTTTCATACCTAAGGCAGGTAAACCATCCCATACTGCCGCACAGGACTATAGGCCGATTAGTGTCTCGTCATTTCTATTAAAAACCTTGGAGGGACTCCTTGACCTATACATCAGAGGACTCACAAATTCACGAAACTTGTGCAACACTCAACACGCCTACCTCAAAGGCAGATCAGTGGAAAGTACTCTGCATAGTGTTGTCCGTGAAATGGAGGGCTCGCTGAACTTAAAAGAGTTTACAATGGCAGCCTTCCTCGACATAGAGGGGGCCTTCAACAATGTAAACACAGAGGCCATAACAACAGCTCTTGAGGACATAAAAGTAGACAAATCCATTGTAATCTGGATTGAGAATATGTTGAAGAACAGAATTATCAATGCACACATTGGACACAGTTCTATAAGGAAAGTGACAGCTAGAGGCAAACCACAACCCTCTCTCCCCTACTGTGGCTTCTTACAGTCAACAAGATTCTTTATGGAAAAAGACACAACGATCATACGGATGACCTGGTTATCTTGATAAAAGGTAAATTTCTACCAACTATCAGTGAATTAATGGAATCTGCGCTGAGTGAACTCTCCTCGTGGGCAAGACAGAACGGTTTGAGAATAAACCCCCAGAAAACCGAGCTGGTCTTGTTCACCAGGAAAAAGAAAATTCCGATATTTGCTCCCCCAAAGTTAGAGTGCACTCCACTCAAACTCAAAGCGGAAGCAAAATATCTAGGCATCATTCTTGATTCTAAGCTCTACTGGAAAAAAAACGCGACGGAGACTGAGAAGTAGTCTGAATGTGGGATTTGTTGCACTTCCAAATCAATTGCCTCCAATAAATGTCAGCTTTCCTTGCTCGTCACTTCTCGAAATCTCTTTCCCAGTGGTTACAGTTGAGACATGTTGGAAATATATAAAATGTCTTATTATTCAACCGCAGGCTTAAATATGTGAGCTGTCCGATCGTTTTGAACTCGCAGCAGACCTCTAAATCCTTCTTGTAACCATAATTGCATCCTCCGCTAGCTCTTCCTTGCATGTCTTCTTGTGGCAGTTATCCAAAAACTTATTTTCAAAGAGATTGTAGTTATTTTCCGTTGTGAAGGTTTCAAATAGAAATATAAAATCGAATGAATTTACAAAATTATAAAACTCGGCTTATTTCTTAAACTTACTATATTATAAGACAATATTTTTAACTTTTTACAATTAATTAGTTTTTTACTACTTGTTTTAAGTTTATAATCTAGTATGGAAACGGCAGTCGGCATTACAACTAAAAATGTTTCTGCTGAAGAGTTTGGAAAGCAGTGTTATTATTTCTCCTTGGCCGCCGTTCTGCACTGATTTTATCGATTTCCATTCCGCCGATTTCTCCAACCCGCGCATTCAAATCTCCGATCATAATGACATTTTGTTCGTCGCAACATATCATGCCTCTTGTAGTTTCTCGAAATCTTTTTCCCCGCTTGTTACAGTTGAGTATGTTGGAAATATATAAAATTTCTTATTATTATACCGCAGGCTTAAATATGTAAGCTGTTCCGAACTCGCAGCAGACCTCTAAATCCTTCTTGTAACCAAAGTAGCATCCTCCGCTAGCTCTTCCCTTTGCATGTCTTCTTGTGGCTTCAATAAAACTCATATTTTAGGAACTTATTTTCAAAGAGATTGTATAGTTATTTTCCGTTGTGAAGGTTTCAAATAGAAATATAAAATCGAATGAATTAACAAAATTATAAAACTCGGTAAATAGAGACTTATTTCTTAAACCTGCTATATTATAAGACAATATTTTTAATTTTTTACAATTAATTACTTTTTTACTACTTGTTTTAAGTTTAGAATCTTTAAAACGGCAGACGGCATTACAATTAAAAACGTTTCTGCTGAACAGTTTGGAAGGCAGTGTTGTTATTTCTGCTTGCACCATAAATGTTCTGCTTTATATCTCCTGACATTGTGACTTTCGATCTGTCGTTGCCTAGCCGTTGGCGCTGTCACATTGTATGTTATTGTTCTTGTCAAATTAATAAACATCGTCACCCGCTTTCAATGTTTGCCCGCGTAGTTCAGTTTTTATATTCTTGTTTTTCGTTGTGATAGCGGTTTTAAGTTCCATAAATTGTCTCCTCCTTTGTCTGGATGCCATGGTGTAGTCTTTGAAACACCAGTGCCGCGAAGTTCAGGTGCTGTTCTTAGTATGCGTCCTACATTCTCCTTGTTTTTCACAGTGATGTCCGATATGTTGGCCTTAGAACCAATCGCCTTAATATCAATAACCAATGACATGTCCGTCGTCTGCAAGAGCTCCCAACACATTTCTTTTGCTCTAGATTCGTCCTCAACTTTCGTTTGCGTTGGTATATAAACAACAATGTTCTTTTCAGTTGCTCTTTTTCCAGAGCTTCAATCTTGCGTTCCGGGGAGCAGCATCGACCTTCCATGAGCTGCATTTTGGCCTTTAGAGCTTTGTTGTCGGTATGCAATTCTTGCATTTTGTAGTGATGTCAGCCAAATCTGACTTGGTCGGCAGATTTTGCAACCTGTCGTCGAGTAGCGATGCCATAGATGCTTCGATCATTGCCTTTAGATCACCTATAGGTAAGTTTACCACTGCATTATGTTGCGTATCAATGTCCCTCGCGAGCAATGGTTCTGGTGATATTTCTACCATACGCCGTTTAGTCACCTGAAATGGTAATTGTGTCACCGTATCGTTGTTATTGTAATTCCTTGGGGGTGTTCGTGCGAATTTTGATCCTTTGTTCAACATTGCCAAGCGTTTTTTTATTTGTGGACAAAAAGAAGGTTGACTCACCTAATTCTTTGTAATGTGTGATTCACTGGGCTTATTTATTGATTAATTATACTTTACTTATTAATTAATGAGAACTAAATACTTTAAAATCTTTATTATTTTTAAAGAGCTAACTTTTGACCTTTTGATGTCGCTATTGACAGCTGTCAATCATCATTTTACATTATAAAAATGGAAGATAGAAAGAGTCCTTAGGAAAATTACAGCAAAGGATAGGCTAGCTCGAGTAATCGACATTAGAAAGAGCTCTGCAGAAAACGAAAAATAAATTTGTAAAGTATGCCCTCTAAAAAACTTAGGCAGCAAGCATCGAATTAATTACAATTCAATAAAATACTGCAGCCCGATATAAAAATTTCTGAAACGGACTGTTTAATACCGTACACAAACTCTGAAGAAAGAAACACGAAGCCGGCACCGACTCCTAAAAAAATCAATATAAACAACCCGCTAAAGTTTAGTATTTTAGGCACGCACTTTTTGTAGAAAAAGTTTGTCCATTGAAAATATTTCAAACTGCGTGGGGATAATTTTAGTAAGTTCTACGATACAAGTTACATAGTTTGCACCGGTTGCCGCTGGAAACCAACTGCATTTGAAAGCTTGAAATTCAGTTGAGTTTGCGACATACGACGATACGCATTTTTTTGTGAATTTGCGATTTTCACACATACATATTTGTGGTAAATCAGTCGAATCCGACACTAAAATAATTATTTCCGTGTTTATTATTATGTCTAGAAAGTGACGTAAGTGATGTAAGTAAATACCTATGTACTTTAAAAGAATATTTCGACATCATAACTTCACGAATTCAATGATTTATTTATTACTTTGATGTATGTTACGAGTGGTACCTACATACATGAAGAAACGTACAATTTATAAAAATATTTTTAGTCATCTCGTATTAGGAACTACGAGAGCTATATCTCTGTTTAATTGAATCGCCACAGTCGGATTAATAAATAATTTTATAATAAAAAGTATAATACTAACATAACAAATAACAAATAGGCAGATAATTACCTTTTCCGGCACATGGGCAACACTGACATCGATTCACTCACACTTTTCTTTACAAAATTCAGGAAGCAAATGAGCATTTGTCCTTGGTAGCATTCGTATTTAAATTGGTGAGGAATCAGACAAGTTCATGCAAGATTGCAAGCACAGCACAAGTCGTATTTCGTCCCTTTGCACGTCTGAACAAGCGTTGCGGGCGGGGTGGCGGCGCTTTGCAAGTCTCAGCACGCGTTGCACTGACTATCAAATATACACATTTCTACAAGTAACACTCCCTGATCTTCTTAATCTTCTTTACTACCTATATCAAAACTAGATACATTTTCGTGGACTTCCATTTACAACATTTTTGTTCCATGCCAACGTAGACCCCCGTTGAGTCTCCCGTGTGACGAACAACACTGAGCAAACTTCGCAAATAGACATAAAACCTGCGACTCCCGAATTTAGGTTCAGCATTTCAACAGATGGTTGGAAGATATGCATACACATATGAAAAAATGAAATAAATAAATAATTGCCTTACCAATTAAGAAAAATATTTTTGTGGCAATATAATTAACGTATACAAAAATTAAAAATATATCCTACCAAACATATCTTCTTGATTAGTATATCGCTTATATAATGTAATGATACCGTCTTACTAATTAAAAAAAAAAACAAAGAGGCAATTCCTACGAATTATTTAAATATTTCCTATAAACGAGGGTGGTCCGAGAAGTACTTAGCCTCACCGCCAGATGGCGCCAGTATCGCAAGAGCAACTTACTATCGTGTAGGACATTTTAGTAGACGGCTACTATCGACATTTCAGCCGGATCGGACTCGTAGTTTTGCTTTGACCGCGTGTGGAGTGTCCGCGGATTTTAGAAAAATGGAAAAACAGAAATATCGGTCGGTGATTCGAGACCAAGGAACAGTCGAAACAGTGGACTTCACCCGACGAACGTGCTCCGAAGATTTTGGCGAACTGGGCTACGAACTGCTGCCCCATCCACCGTATTCTCCAGATTTGGCCCCGTGCGACTTCTTTTTGTTTCCAAACTTGAAAAAGTCACTCGCCGGGCAGAAATTTCAGTCGATTGAGGAGGTCATCGCCGCCACGGAGGCCTACTTTGTAGACCTCGAGAAAACGTACTTTTCAGACGGGTTAAAGAAGTTGGAGCATCGCTGGGTCAAGTGTATCGAGCTAAAAGGAGACTATATTGAAAAATAAATCGCCATTTCTCGAAAATTTTTGTTTTTCTTTTGTAGGCTAAGTACTTATCGGACCCCCCTCGTACATATTACATAGGACGTACAGCGTACCTACTCGAAAGATAGGTGCCCTTCTCAACATATGTAGTTCAATATATTGTGTTAGGAATTTCCCCTACTAATGTAAATAAGCTAAGGCTATTGACCTCCATCAGCTGTAGTACATAAAAAAACAACAGCTTCCAGGAAGGAAATGAAAAATTAAAAATGATTTGGCGGGTAGAACTCAACCAGTAAAGTGCCACTGGTGTTAGGCAGACTTTGCCTTGAATAAGCTGCACCTATTGACGAGGATGCATCTATTGTAGACAGCGCCTATTGAAAAGTCTGTTGACGAAGTCTTCTCCAGCCAATAAAAGCGTTGATGTTGGCGGACTACGTCTCTTCGATCCCGGCATGAGACCGATCTACAGAACCTCCCTGGTGGAGCGCGATATCAGGTACGTAGAGGAATCGCCGTTCCTCGTGGAAGATTAGCGGTACCGTCAATCCATTGTGGATCAGCCCACATCTATCTAAGTACAGGAATGCTTCTGACTGGACAAATCCGTTAAGTCCTACTCTCTCGTGATATAAGTCATTGGGGTAGTAAGCTCCGGAAATCAGGTTATTGACCGAATCAGTTTGATCAGAAATTAATCCACCCGTAGAATCCTGGCCCTATGGTGTACTCAGACTCGGATGTCCTATGTAGCCCCAGACAAGTCCTGACACATTGTCTTTAGACTGACACCCCAATCCTTTCCTCTGGCTCTCACATTCAACCAGACGGGACGTCCACAGGTAACCATGGGCCTGTTTAAGGTCATGTAGCAGATTACCTTCACTCTGGGAATCAAGTTAGCTGCTATGAAAAGCCATTTTGTCAGAGAGAAGCGCCCCGGGCTCTTGCCAGAGCAACATCTACATGTTTGTCAAAATATAGATATTGACCTAGCAAGATCCCAAGGTATCTGACCACACTTGGTCTCGCCAGTGGACGCCCGTCCAGTCAAAAAATTGAGAACCTGCGCCAATTTTTTTTTAGTGTCCCGAGAGGCCCTAGACAAAGGTGTTCTGAACAAAATAGATTCAAATTTCTTAATTTCTTGAAGTTGATTTTCAACTTCCAGTCATCACAATACTGCACAATTTTTAAAAAATCAAGTTGCAGAAGAGTAACAATAAAGTCGATCGTTGGACCTTATCTGTACGCAATTAAATCGTCTGCGTATGCTATGGAATGGTGAAGAGGAACTAGCAGATCGCTTAGGTAAATGCTAAAAGGATCGGTGAGCTTACCGTGCCTGTTGTAGTCCATTATTGATTTCAAATGTTTGATAGAAGTCACGTTGACAATTTTCACAACGAACTTTCTACCTGTTAGCATGTCAAAAATCATATAGCAGTGGTTAACTTATGCCCAGCCGGCTGATCTTGTAATAAAGACTTTCTAACCATACGGTGTCGAAGGCTTTTTCCAAGTCAACCAGGCAGGCAGGCCCACATTTGTTCTTGCATTTTTATGATATCCGATACGAGTTTCGCCGCGGCATAATTGGTGTCATGCCCAGCTCTAAGACCGAATTGTCCTCAACCTATTTAGACAGAGCTCTAAATGGAGGTGTTTTCACCCCTCTTGGGAATTGGTTGCACCACCGCTATCTTCCAGTGCATTGGATAATATGCATTATTGCACTACAGTACGAATTCTCAATCACGAAAAAGGATAAAATCCAGGAAAGCGCTCTCTGGATCGATGCTAACTGTTCGTAATAGGCGTTTATTGTCTGACGTTCTCGGAAGTTTTAGATCCTGAATGTCATTCTGATTGTTTCTCCTAAATATTTTTTTTTATTTGTGGAAACATACTCGCGCTGTTGGATTTTACAGAAGGAATTCTTTTGTTCCAACGCAAACTTATAGATATTCTGTAATTTTTCCTGATTAACTGTTGGAGATTTTTAATCAATGATTTCACTGTCCTGATCTCCGAGTTTTGTGTGTCGGTGAACCGCTTTTACAAGAGCTTAAGTCTTGTCGAGAGTCTACTTTTTGTCTGTGCAGTACGTCGATTGTCGCGTTTTGGTATGCGACTGTTCATTGTCTGTTTAATGATATCGTCCATTTGTCCAATCTCGTAGTTTGACAGGTGCTTGTTGGACGGTGGAAAGGAGGCGCTCGAAGTGAGCGTTCTCATTAGGGAATTGGCAAAGCAAGGCCAATGCACTTTGCTATAATCGTAGGGGTGCCTTTAGATATACTCTGCCATTTTCACGAACTCATAAGGTAATGTGATCACGGCACATAGTTCGCAATGGTCACTGTCGTATACAATGGTCCGTATACAGTAAATAGAGTAAAAAGCCTCAAAGACCAAGTCGTTATCCATAATCATAATGCTGTCAAAGTGCTTTCGAGTCGTCGTTATTAGCAAATTGTCTATATTCTTCAGGTCTGTCCCTATAAACGTGATTGAAATTCTGGTCGTCTTGTTATACTTTAACATCAGCAAACTTAATTATTACTGAAATAAAGCTATTGATCAAACTAGATTCTATAATACATAACTACGTGTCTGCCAGTCTCAGTCGAGACGCCATCAGCCTTGGGAATTTTATTCACTATGTTTGGCATTTAAATCGTCGGCCAGAATGCGGAGTTTAAGCACAGATATCGACAAAGTGTCTCGAGCTTTGCAATGAAAACGTTGGGTTGAGGTGCTTCAGGTGCATAGGCTGATATAATGTACATTCTCTTTCCATTTCGGAGAGGAAAGCACACAATACAGGTCTATAGCACCTGGAACCTTAACATTATTTTACTTCAAGAGTACATCGTGGCTTTCGTCCTGCAACAGCTTAAAAGTACGGTTCGTCGCTCGATCCTTATCAATGAAATTACATTCACCTACAGGATCTTCAAGGGCCTCTCTTCCAGCGTACCCATTACGACTGTAGGCGCGCTAGGCCCGGCAGAAGCTAGCAGATACTGTCTACTCGGGTCGCCGTCTCAAGGATCTGTTGTTGGAGCTGCTCAATCTGCCCTTGGATTGCGAGCAAAATCGAACAGACATCCACCTCCGCCTCCGGTGCCTTAGAGACAGGCACTGGGGCTTTAGGAAGAGCCATTTACTTTTGTACCGTCTTTTCGAACCTTCCGCCATTTTGGCGTAGGTCAACTTAGATGTGACGGCTGGTGTTTGAAGGTGATCCCAGGAACGCCTCTCCTAGACCTCCTGCTTAAGGGCCAGGTTGTCTTTCTTGATGTCCTGGAACTCATGACATTGCCGATAGTTGGCAGGGTTTTCTCGGTTCCTATACAAGACTCACTCGAGCTGCTCTTTGCTCGCCACCTTGTCTTTTCCAAGGTCGCATTCTGCGTTATTATATTTCTTTGCGCACTTAACGCATCGAGGCTGTATTTCGCAGTTCGACTCGGCGTGCCCGAACTTTTATCAGCGGATACATTGAAAAATATTTCCGCCTTTTTAATTTTTCCAATGATAGTCTGGGAAGCTGAGGAAGTGATAGTCCTCAGTCTCTCCAGCTTGCTGCTGGGTGTGAGCCTCAACAAGGAAAAAGGAATCACTCGCTTCTCCAGTCGTGAGCTCACCGTGGAGGGTAGCTTAACCCCCACGAATTTGAGGTCGTCACTCTCGAATTCTTTGAGCTCTGAGAGCATTTCTTCGGGGTCTGTAACCGACTTCACACCTTTGAGGACCATCCTCCGCAACCCGTCGGCCTTCGGTGTGAAGGAGAAAAACTCCGTCGTTGAATCTTACAATATGCTTTTATTCCGCTTATTCTGCTCCAGAGTCTTGCATTGAACAGAATAGCGTTTTTTAGCGTTTTTGGCCTAAACATTTAAATTTAAATTTACCTACACCTATAGCATACTTACAGAGATCGATGGTCTCTCGTAGGGCTGTGGTATAGGTGAAGATGGGTGGCTGTTGTTTTTGCTGCTGTTTCTGCTGCTGCGGCTGTTGTTGTGGCTGCTGTTTCTGCTGCGGCTGTTCTTGGATTTTCTTCTTCTTGGTTTTTCTGCTTCTGTTTCTCCTGCTGTGGCTGTCGTTGTTGCTACTTGTAGCCAAACTAAAACTCATTGGTTTTAGTTGTTGTTTTTTTTGTTGTCCAGCTACTTCGGACGTCGATGGTGATGGTGATCAAGCACTTTTCCTCGCTTCGACCTGCACCTTTTCGGTTGAAGTAGTTAGCGATGGGCGCTTAATTAAATTAAGGCTTCAGTTTGATCCATCTGAGCCTCTTCATGACGGCGGCCGGTGTTGCGAAATAGGATGATAAATCATTTAGAATAGAATTTGTAGAATTTCTTTTCCAATGATTTTTTTTTTTCCAAACTCGACCAACAAATGTTCAATGGCGTTTAAGTCTGGTGACGGTGTGGGCGTTTTGAGCTTCAAGCGAGCATTAAGAAGCATCCACAATTTCGCATTTTGAGCAGTGTACTTTGAACCTTGTTGAAAGATATTATATAATACTAAACTCAATTCAGTTTAGAATTCTTTTTACGATGGTGAGATAGTCAAATTGGCTCATTCTATAGTCAATAAAATCTTTTGGATCAACTCCGCTCGCAGACTTTACCAATGCGATGTTGAACGCTTCAAGATTACAGTCTTTAACTCAGTGTTTGATTTTCGTCAAACCCCTTGTCTCCCATTGACTTTGTTAAGTAGTTTTAAGTAAAATTAGATCCAATCTTTCTGTAATTAATTTACTAAGTACTAAAAAAGATTCGCATCTTAGTGTACATTCCGATAAATAAATAAATGAAATGAAAATGAAAAATAAGATTTTTCGGTGAAAATATAATAAATATAATTTTAATTTTAATAAGAAAAAAATAAGGATAAGGAAAAATAAATATAAATGCTTTTCTCATGCTATTCAACAATTTCAGCAGTAAAAAGAACTAGTAAATTGTGAATCTCGAGGAGAACAAAAAAAAAAGGCGAAGACATCAGTTTAATTATGAAAATACAGTTCCGGAATTTTGTCACTGATGTGTTTAATGGAGTATGTAATGCACTTCTGAATAATACTAAAGTTTTTCTAAGATTCTGTTCAAATGTCTAGTACGGTATTGTCGTTGTTGATGTTCTAGGCAAATATATTTTCATATTCATATGCTAAGGGTTTTAAATAAAAAAAAAATTTTTCTTAGCTCAAGTTAGTTATAATAATGTTAATAGTAAATTTATGTAGTAGCCGAAAGACATATGTTTCAATTGTACCGTTTGTGTGTTAGAGTGTCCGCCTAGTTAAGATATTTAAGCTAGTTTTAAGCGTTTTTGACTAGGGTAAGATAGATATAAGGAACTATGAAATAAAAACGAATTTAGAACTAAAAAAACTAAAACTACCTCTTCATATTGGAGGGATATGTTTCTCTTGAAGTACATTTAATGAAAGGGTTTGGTCGCAATGCTAAATTAACTTCCGTAGAGGGAATTTTTAATTACAGTTTTAGTTGGTGCTGCTTTACGTTTAAGATGGCATGTGAAAAATTAGCAGAGATTTTTTCGTATTTTAATACGTTATTGTATTACAGATGTCTACGTCCAATATGAATAGGATAATTTTAATATCCAGTGTCAATAGGATGAATAATAAATGTTGAACTGTTTCAACATTTTTTTCGTTATATACATATACGATATATCTATAGTTGTCAAAATTAATTAAATTTTCATTATCGACTCGTATCATTTATTTCGTAAGACATTTTATCATGGCAAACCAAAGGAGATCACTCTCTTCCAAACTAGATGAAAACTACTACAGCAACGATGAATGTTTTACTGGAGTTTTTCCTTGTATGGATTTTATAAGGTGGACGAAGCATTATGGATGTCGGCCATAGTTTTAATCGCCTAGAAGGAACTAAGTCGCTTCAGATAACTAGATACGTTTTTCCAAAGTCGTCGCACCCGCTTCTTGGCTCTGTAAAGAGTAAAGTATAAAACTTATAGCACTTATAATCACAAACTAAAATGCTACTAAGTACCTGACATAGCATATGATTTATGAAGAACGGCAGCTATGGTATTCATACTTTCGGCTGCTGAATGATTACGATCCATAATTTCCTGGTAGATATTGCGGCTGACATTGATGGAAAGATGGAAGGATGGTAGGATGGAGAAAGAAAGGAAACTCCTTCTTCCTAATGTGTCGACCAAAAATTAAAAATCCCTAAAATAAAATAAAGAAGATTCATAGCGCAGTTTCCTCTGGAAGTCGTGAATCTGGGTTTTTTTTTGTTTTTTTTCCTTTCCGCTACATTTGCGAAACGAAGATTTTTGATTTTTTTTAAATCTCGGGTATACTCCTTTCCAATCCAGCAGCTTAACAAACCTTTGTATTTCAAGTCGCTTTTTTTCTACAATATATCATATACAGTATTGTTCGAAACCTAAGCAACTTTTTCCTATGAATTATTCGAAGTCCAATATTTACGTATGTATTCCTTTTAGTGAACATAAATTATTTTTATTAATTACATTTGATACTAGTATATGTGTGACAAAAACGACACATTGTCTTTAGACTGACACCCCAATCCTTTCCTCTGGCTCTCACATTCAACCAGACGGGACGTCCACAGGCAACCATGGGCCTGCTTAAGGTCATGTAGCAGATTACCTTCACTCTGGGAATCAAGTTAGCTGCTATGAAAAGCCATTTTGTCAGAGAGAAGCGCCCCGGGCTCTTGCCAGAGCAACATCTACATGTTTGTCAAAATATAGATATTGACCTAGCAAGATCCCAAGGTATCTGACCACACTTGGTCTCGCCAGTGGACGCCCGTCCAGTCAAAAAATTGAGAACCTGCGCCAATTTTTTTTTAGTGTCCCGAGAGGCCCTAGACAAAGGTGTTCTGAACAAAATAGATTCAAATTTCTTAATTTCTTGAAGTTGATTTTCAACTTCCAGTCATCACAATACTGCACAATTTTTAAAAAATCAAGTTGCAGAAGAGTAACAATAAAGTCGATCGTTGGACCTTATCTGTACGCAATTAAATCGTCTGCGTATGCTATGGAATGGTGAAGAGAAACTAGCAGATCGCTTAGGTAAATGCTAAAAGGATCGGTGAGCTTACCGTGCCTGTTGTAGTCCATTATTGATTTCAAATGTTTGATAGAAGTCACGTTGACAATTTTCACAACGAACTTTCTACCTGTTAGCATGTCAAAAATCATATAGCAGTGGTTAACTTATGCCCAGCCGGCTGATCTTGTAATAAAGACTTTCTAACCATACGGTGTCGAAGGCTTTTTCCAAGTCAACCAGGCAGGCAGGCCCACATTTGTTCTTGCATTTTTATGATATCCGATACGAGTTTCGCCGCGGCATAATTGGTGTCATGCCCAGCTCTAAGACCGAATTGTCCTCAACCTATTTAGACAGAGCTCTAAATGGAGGTGTTTTCACCCCTCTTGGGAATTGGTTGCACCACCGCTATCTTCCAGTGCATTGGATAATATGCATTATTGCACTACAGTACGAATTCTCAATCACGAAAAAGGATAAAATCCAGGAAAGCGCTCTCTGGATCGATGCTAACTGTTCGTAATAGGCGTTTATTGTCTGACGTTCTCGGAAGTTTTAGATCCTGAATGTCATTCTGATTGTTTCTCCTAAATATTTTTTTTTATTTGTGGAAACATACTCGCGCTGTTGGATTTTACAGAAGGAATTCTTTTGTTCCAACGCAAACTTATAGATATTCTGTAATTTTTCCTGATTAACTGTTGGAGATTTTTAATCAATGATTTTACTGTCCTGATCTCCGAGTTTTGTGTGTCGGTGAACCGCTTTTACAAGAGCTTAAGTCTTGTCGAGAGTCTACTTTTTGTCTGTGCAGTACGTCGATTGTCGCGTTTTGGTATGCGACTGTTCATTGTCTGTTTAATGATATCGTCCATTTGTCCAATCTCGTAGTTTGACAGGTGCTTGTTGGACGGTGGAAAGGAGGCGCTCGAAGTGAGCGTTCTCATTAGGGAATTGGCAAAGCAAGGCCAATGCACTTTGCTATAATCGTAGGGGTGCCTTTAGATATACTCTGCCATTTTCACGAACTCATAAGGTAATGTGATCACGGCACATAGTTCGCAATGGTCACTGTCGTATACAATGGTCCGTATACAGTAAATAGAGTAAAAAGCCTCAAAGACCAAGTCGTTATCCATAATCATAATGCTGTCAAAGTGCTTTCGAGTCGTCGTTATTAGCAAATTGTCTATATTCTTCAGGTCTGTCCCTATAAACGTGATTGAAATTCTGGTCGTCTTGTTATACTTTAACATCAGCAAACTTAATTATTACTGAAATAAAGCTATTGATCAAACTAGATTCTATAATACATAACTACGTGTCTGCCAGTCTCAGTCGAGACGCCATCAGCCTTGGGAATTTTATTCACTATGTTTGGCATTTAAATCGTCGGCCAGAATGCGGAGTTTAAGCACAGATATCGACAAAGTGTCTCGAGCTTTGCAATGAAAACGTTGGGTTGAGGTGCTTCAGGTGCATAGGCTGATATAATGTACATTCTCTTTCCATTTCGGAGAGGAAAGCACACAATACAGGTCTATAGCACCTGGAACCTTAACATTATTTTACTTCAAGAGTACATCGTGGCTTTCGTCCTGCAACAGCTTAAAAGTACGGTTCGTCGCTCGATCCTTATCAATGAAATTACATTCACCTACAGGATCTTCAAGGGCCTCTCTTCCAGCGTACCCATTACGACTGTAGGCGCGCTAGGCCCGGCAGAAGCTAGCAGATACTGTCTACTCGGGTCGCCGTCTCAAGGATCTGTTGTTGGAGCTGCTCAATCTGCCCTTGGATTGCGAGCAAAATCGAACAGACATCCACCTCCGCCTCCGGTGCCTTAGAGACAGGCACTGGGGCTTTAGGAAGAGCCATTTACTTTTGTACCGTCTTTTCGAACCTTCCGCCATTTTGGCGTAGGTCAACTTAGATGTGACGGCTGGTGTTTGAAGGTGATCCCAGGAACGCCTCTCCTAGACCTCCTGCTTAAGGGCCAGGTTGTCTTTCTTGATGTCCTGGAACTCATGACATTGCCGATAGTTGGCAGGGTTTTCTCGGTTCCTATACAAGACTCACTCGAGCTGCTCTTTGCTCGCCACCTTGTCTTTTCCAAGGTCGCATTCTGCGTTATTATATTTCTTTGCGCACTTAACGCATCGAGGCTGTATTTCGCAGTTCGACTCGGCGTGCCCGAACTTTTATCAGCGGATACATTGAAAAATATTTCCGCCTTTTTAATTTTTCCAATGATAGTCTGGGAAGCTGAGGAAGTGATAGTCCTCAGTCTCTCCAGCTTGCTGCTGGGTGTGAGCCTCAACAAGGAAAAAGGAATCACTCGCTTCTCCAGTCGTGAGCTCACCGTGGAGGGTAGCTTAACCCCCACGAATTTGAGGTCGTCACTCTCGAATTCTTTGAGCTCTGAGAGCATTTCTTCGGGGTCTGTAACCGACTTCACACCTTTGAGGACCATCCTCCGCAACCCGTCGGCCTTCGGTGTGAAGGAGAAAAACTCCGTCGTTGAATCTTACAATATGCTTTTATTCCGCTTATTCTGCTCCAGAGTCTTGCATTGAACAGAATAGCGTTTTTTAGCGTTTTTGGCCTAAACATTTAAATTTAAATTTACCTACACCTATAGCATACTTACAGAGATCGATGGTCTCTCGTAGGGCTGTGGTATAGGTGAAGATGGGTGGCTGTTGTTTTTGCTGCTGTTTCTGCTGCTGCGGCTGTTGTTGTGGCTGCTGTTTCTGCTGCGGCTGTTCTTGGATTTTCTTCTTCTTGGTTTTTCTGCTTCTGTTTCTCCTGCTGTGGCTGTCGTTGTTGCTACTTGTAGCCAAACTAAAACTCATTGGTTTTAGTTGTTGTTTTTTTTGTTGTCCAGCTACTTCGGACGTCGATGGTGATGGTGATCAAGCACTTTTCCTCGCTTCGACCTGCACCTTTTCGGTTGAAGTAGTTAGCGATGGGCGCTTAATTAAATTAAGGCTTCAGTTTGATCCATCTGAGCCTCTTCATGACGGCGGCCGGTGTTGCGAAATAGGATGATAAATCATTTAGAATAGAATTTGTAGAATTTCTTTTCCAATGATTTTTTTTTTTCCAAACTCGACCAACAAATGTTCAATGGCGTTTAAGTCTGGTGACGGTGTGGGCGTTTTGAGCTTCAAGCGAGCATTAAGAAGCATCCACAATTTCGCATTTTGAGCAGTGTACTTTGAACCTTGTTGAAAGATATTATATAATACTAAACTCAATTCAGTTTAGAATTCTTTTTACGATGGTGAGATAGTCAAATTGGCTCATTCTATAGTCAATAAAATCTTTTGGATCAACTCCGCTCGCAGACTTTACCAATGCGATGTTGAACGCTTCAAGATTACAGTCTTTAACTCAGTGTTTGATTTTCGTCAAACCCCTTGTCTCCCATTGACTTTGTTAAGTAGTTTTAAGTAAAATTAGATCCAATCTTTCTGTAATTAATTTACTAAGTACTAAAAAAGATTCGCATCTTAGTGTACATTCCGATAAATAAATAAATGAAATGAAAATGAAAAATAAGATTTTTCGGTGAAAATATAATAAATATAATTTTAATTTTAATAAGAAAAAAATAAGGATAAGGAAAAATAAATATAAATGCTTTTCTCATGCTATTCAACAATTTCAGCAGTAAAAAGAACTAGTGGATTGTGAATCTCGAGGAGAACAAAAAAAAAAGGCGAAGACATCAGTTTAATTATGAAAATACAGTTCCGGAATTTTGTCACTGATGTGTTTAATGGAGTATGTAATGCACTTCTGAATAATACTAAAGTTTTTCTAAGATTCTGTTCAAATGTCTAGTACGGTATTGTCGTTGTTGATGTTCTAGGCAAATATATTTTCATATTCATATGCTAAGGGTTTTAAATAAAAAAAAAATTTTTCTTAGCTCAAGTTAGTTATAATAATGTTAATAGTAAATTTATGTAGTAGCCGAAAGACATATGTTTCAATTGTACCGTTTGTGTGTTAGAGTGTCCGCCTAGTTAAGATATTTAAGCTAGTTTTAAGCGTTTTTGACTAGGGTAAGATAGATATAAGGAACTATGAAATAAAAACGAATTTAGAACTAAAAAAACTAAAACTACCTCTTCATATTGGAGGGATATGTTTCTCTTGAAGTACATTTAATGAAAGGGTTTGGTCGCAATGCTAAATTAACTTCCGTAGAGGGAATTTTTAATTACAGTTTTAGTTGGTGCTGCTTTACGTTTAAGATGGCATGTGAAAAATTAGCAGAGATTTTTTCGTATTTTAATACGTTATTGTATTACAGATGTCTACGTCCAATATGAATAGGATAATTTTAATATCCAGTGTCAATAGGATGAATAATAAATGTTGAACTGTTTCAACATTTTTTTCGTTATATACATATACGATATATCTATAGTTGTCAAAATTAATTAAATTTTCATTATCGACTCGTATCATTTATTTCGTAAGACATTTTATCATGGCAAACCAAAGGAGATCACTCTCTTCCAAACTAGATGAAAACTACTACAGCAACGATGAATGTTTTACTGGAGTTTTTCCTTGTATGGATTTTATAAGGTGGACGAAGCATTATGGATGTCGGCCATAGTTTTAATCGCCTAGAAGGAACTAAGTCGCTTCAGATAACTAGATACGTTTTTCCAAAGTCGTCGCACCCGCTTCTTGGCTCTGTAAAGAGTAAAGTATAAAACTTATAGCACTTATAATCACAAACTAAAATGCTACTAAGTACCTGACATAGCATATGATTTATGAAGAACGGCAGCTATGGTATTCATACTTTCGGCTGCTGAATGATTACGATCCATAATTTCCTGGTAGATATTGCGGCTGACATTGATGGAAAGATGGAAGGATGGTAGGATGGAGAAAGAAAGGAAACTCCTTCTTCCTAATGTGTCGACCAAAAATTAAAAATCCCTAAAATAAAATAAAGAAGATTCATAGCGCAGTTTCCTCTGGAAGTCGTGAATCTGGGTTTTTTTTTGTTTTTTTTCCTTTCCGCTACATTTGCGAAACGAAGATTTTTGATTTTTTTTAAATCTCGGGTATACTCCTTTCCAATCCAGCAGCTTAACAAACCTTTGTATTTCAAGTCGCTTTTTTTCTACAATATATCATATACAGTATTGTTCGAAACCTAAGCAACTTTTTCCTATGAATTATTCGAAGTCCAATATTTACGTATGTATTCCTTTTAGTGAACATAAATTATTTTTATTAATTACATTTGATACTAGTATATGTGTGACAAAAACGAAAACGTAATTAGTTCATAAAAAAAAAATAAAAATATTTATACAAATTCATCTCAGAAAACAGCTGTTCGAAACCTAAGCAACTTCCCAAGAAACGCAAGTGTTCAATAACAAACGGTATTCTAACGGTTTTTTTTTTTTCGTTTTCTTTGCGTTTCTGCATACTTGGATGGATGGATACGTAAATAAATGATATCATAATATTTGAAAACAACCCATCGTGCGAAAAGGAAAAACCCACACGAAATTCACAAAAGAACAATGTCACTGTGAAACTGGAGAGACAATTATATCTAATAAATGCTTAATCGTAACAATGCCATGTTCCTTCTCTCACAAAAGCCTTCAGACAGTCAATTTATTGCATTCGAAATTTAAAAATCGTATTTTTTTCGGTTAAAGGAGAAATTGATTGTCTTCTTCTATAAGATCATACGACTTTCAAACTTTCTTCTGTGAGTAAAGTCTATAATGTTCATTCATATTATTATTATTATTATTATCATTATTATTATTATTTTATTATTATTCTTATTATTATTATTTGAATTGAGTTCGTTTTTATTATTGAATAGAGATTGAATATTCGAGATTGATTTTAAAAGTTTCCTTACTTTTTGCAATTCCTTTCTTAAGGTTTATGTTTCGATAATAACAAGCAAATAATTGACAGGTGACACCTGCCAACGTTTGTAAACTAGTGATCCCTACTGACGACAACGCCACCTGATCGTCAGTAGCACTCACCATGAGTGTCCTAAGAATACCACCATAAAACCTGACGTCAACCACAGCGATGTCATCACCAAGAAGTTTTATGTCCCTCCATAAGACAAGAAGCTTATCAACTACTCCCACAACCACAACCACCACTGGCACAACAACAACCATTATATATACAACCATTATATATACAACCACAACCAGCATCTCCATACACCCATCAACACCCGAAACATCAACCCTAATATTTACCAGCACAAAACCCATACTGTCGATCAGATATGAGACTACTCCCAATTAACTAAAAAGAAACCGGAATTTCCCAGTACAAACAAACAACAATACCAACAACAAAGAACACAAAACAGAGACACAAACCAAACTAACGACATACTGGCTAAACGACATAAACAAAATAGATTTGCCCTCCCTTCACCCAATAAAGACAACCAAAACCTCCCATCGTCCCCAAATAATCAGCTACAGAAAAGCCACCAAAATCCCTCCAAAAATTGTAAAAGGAATACAAGCCATAAGTGTACAGACAGACGCCCTAAATGAAGTAGCGCAGAACCACCACTTCATGCGGATTCTCCGAAACGTAGAGGTTAAGATCCAACCAATATATTCGGTGCACTATACAACGATCTTAAGAATGCTACAGAAAAAGAGCACGGGGTACTATACGTACAAACTTAAAGATCAAAGAGGCTTCAAGGTCATCCTAAAAAACATGCACCCCTCTACTGAAAAAGAAGCAATAAAAAATGAACTTGATGAAAAAGGACACACCGTAACAAACAATTATAACCTGACAAAAAACGCACTAGAGAACCTCTACCAATATTCATTCTAGAACTAGAAAACAACAAGAACAACAAAGACATATATAACATAAGTAGACTCCTACACTGGAAAATAATCTTTGAACCACCTCATATAAGGGTAGACATACCAGAATGCTGCAATTGCCCAAAATACGGCCATACGCGAAATTATTGTACATCCTCCCCAGTGTGCGCCAAATGTGCAAAAGTCATAAAACTGTTGACTGCCCAATAAAGAAAAAAACAAACGACATACGTTGTGCTCTTTGTGGAAACAACCACACAGCAAACTACAAAGGCTGTGAAATATATATGACCACAGAATAAATAGTATACAGAAGTTGCATCTCATACAAAGCAAATTTTGTTCTAGGGTTTCAATATTGGCACCCTATTGAACAGAGAGTACAAGCATGAGAACATGCAAGAGAGTATGCAAAAAATTGAGAAGCTGGTGCGAGCGAAAGAGAGTAGCATGTGCGTTTTCGGTGGTTTTGTTTTTACGAGAGCAAAGCAGCTTACGATGTGTATGCAAGTGTGTGTGCGTGTGTATGCATTGATAGCTTCTTCTATCGTAAGCTTGCATGGTGTTGTATTGCTTCTCTTGTTTTCGATTGTGTGGATTGGATTCGAAATCACTTGGGAATTGTACTTTCATGCGAATGGTTGTGTTTTCCCGTGCTTATATATCGACTCCATTTTTACTTTGTATTTTGATATTTAACTCTATTTTTGATTTTGAATTGTTGCTTTTATAATTGTTGACAACTTTGCATACGATTTGGATTATTCTTTGGACTTATTATTATATATTGATTGTTGAGGGGTTGTCATACGATGAATGAATAGGAAAAATGGATTCTGTACCGGCTGTTGGTAAAATTTTCCAAAAGTCCGGCATTCGATGCTGCATAAAAACATGCGGTAAATCTAGGCGATATGGTGAAAAGATAAGAATGTTTAAGTTTCCTCCCTATGACTCAGCTATGGGTCGAATTTGGCGAGAAAAATGTAATATTCCAACAAAAGATTACACAAACAAATTGTTGATTTGCGCCAATCACTTCTCAAGTTCTGACATTGGTAAAAAAAAGTTGAAATTCGGAGCTGTTCCGGTATTTAACTTAGAAGTTATTGAAGAAGATTACAAGTCGTTGGAGCTTGATTGTCCAGCTAAAAAGAGCCGAACAAGTGACTCCGTAGATGGATGTTGTAATGACTGTGAAAAATATCTGAAATCAGCTAATTTTTACAGAAAAAAATCTCCAAAGCCGCAAACAAATAGCAACAAAATCAAGCGTATTTCAAACCATCGACTCTTTTCAAATAAGCAAGGAGTCAAAAATATTTTGCAAACTTCTTCTTAGTCCACGACCTAAAGAATATAAGCAAGATGTAAAAGATTTGGTTCAAAACATTTATTATGTCTCACAGTCAACGTACCAATTTTTGAAGAATAAATTCTAAATTTGCCACATATCTCTACTGTTTATCGATGGGCCCCTGTAAATTCCCTACAACCAGGTTTTAAAAATAACGGTTTAGAGTTAATAAAAAAGAAGTGCTTAGATTTGAACCAGTACGAAAAGAATAATATGATTCTGCTGATGGATGAAATGGCGATTAGAAGGGAATTGCGATACAATTCCAAATTAGATTTAGTGGATGGATTTGAGGAAAATGGGGTTGAAAGAACGAACGAGATTGGTAAACAATTGTGCGTTTTTATGATTAAATCAATGTTTTCCAACTGGGCGCTTACATTTAATTACTTTGTTTCAAAAAATGGACTTTCTGCCGATTTACTAAAAAAGATAATATTACGAAATTTAGCATAGTTAAAGTTGTAATTTGTGACCAAGGGTCCTCTAACAGGAAGTGTTTCTTGGAATTGGGAGCTACTTTAGAAAAACCCTATTTTATGTATAATGGTAGTAAAACTTTCTGTGTATATGATTTTCCACATCTAATCAAATCATTAAGAAATGGTTGGTTTCAATGTGACCTTACAACACCAAATGGAGTTGCTAGTTTTAAAGTAGTTAAGGAACTATGGGAAATGGAGTGCAAATCTAATACAAAAATGTGTCTTAAACTTACAAGCCAGCACATATTTCCGAACTCTTTCGAAAAAATTAAAGTAAAACTAGCTACCCAAATTTTTAGTAGGACTGTTCAAGCAGCAATTAAAACTGTTATTGAGACAGTAGGCTTTAAAAGTTGCTCAAAAGAAGTTTGTTTATCTACGGCATGCTTCATAGAAAATATTGACAAAATATTTGACTGCCTAAATAGTGGTTCGCTATCTTCAAAGAATTGTTATAAGTCTGCAGTTCAACTTAACTGTCAAATATGGACTTAGCTGATACAAATAATGAAGAACTCAGTCGAAACGAAAACTCTGAAATAGATATTAACATAGAAATCATTGATGATTTCGTATTAAATTATGACTTTCAGAATTGTTCGGAATTTAGTATCGATTTGGCGTCTTTAAGATACTTCATAGGTTATATCGTCTACAAAATGATACCGAAAATTAACTGCGATATTTGTGTTTCTATATTGAGAAAAGAAGACGAAGTATTAACAGTTCCTAGTGAACTTTTCATATTTCATAAAAATTACAATTCTCTTAAAGATTTTGGTAACCTCGTTGCTCCTTCACAAATTTTCTTGGAAATTAGCAAGAAACATATTACAGTGTTTAGCAATATTTTTGACACACAACCACAAACTGTTGGTATAAAAAACTTGATAAAATCCAAATGCAAAAATGCCACACCGCAATGGTTTTCCACATCATAAGGAAATAATATTGGACTTCATGATCTTAGTACTCTTGAGGAAGCATTGCTCGTGGGCTTCAGAGAAAAAAAAATTTACTAAAGCCCGCAAACTTAAAATCCTGTCGCACTAAAGTTTTTGGGTTATTCTTCCCTACATATATCAGATTGAAATTTGCACAAAAATCCCAAATAATGGAATAACGTTAATTGGTGTTACCCGGCCCTTTTAGTTTACATCGAAAAAGTACGCGTACGAATACCAAGCGCAACTTTGGATAGCAACACAATACACACACACACATAAACATTTTAAGATTATTCTCTCGTTGGTTCTCTCTGATCATGGCTGCTCTCTGGTTGTTACTCTCTGATAATGCTTGCTCTCTCGTTGCTTGATCTTCCCTTCAGTTGTTCCGCCCGCACTATAAAGTGAAAAATCATCGCAGGCCGAGATGCGACTTCTGTATACTATTTATTCTGTGATATGACTCTGAAGCTACAAAGGTTTCCACCTCTGAGAAGCAAAGAGATCCGAATAACCGAACCAACTCCTACACCTCCTACAATCCACTACTACTACAAACAGTACTACTGCCATCAAGACAAGTGTCACTTACGCAGAAGCTGCAAAGTCTGAACCCTAAACAAAATCAACTTACTGAAGCTCTCCCAATTAACCAATATACTCCCATAACATTAACAACATCGCAGCAAGCACAATCTTCAAATGATCTTACTGAATTAAAAACAATGATACAACAACTAGTGACACAAATCGCTAACATGATGAATGCACTTAAAGTACTAATAACCAAACTGAGTAACTAAATATGAAGTTAGACCGACCAAAGATCGTTATTTGGAATGATAACGGATTGCAGCAGCACGTCAACGAACTGAAAAAAAATATCAGAACCAACTCTATAGACATTGTATTGATTTCAGAAACACATTTCACAGACAAAAACTTTTTCATAATACCCGAATAAATGCGTATCAAACAAATCACCCTGACAACAAAACTCATGGTGGAACAGCAATCATAATAGGACAGACAATCAAATCAATAGATCTTGCAGGCTACAAAGCTGAGCATATACGTTTCGGGTGTATTAAATCCCATTTATGCCATCTACTCCTACACACGAGTAAAGACACAATTATAAAGAACATTGGTCCTACATTGGTCCTGACAAATTGTAAAAACTTGAACTAAATGTTAATTTAAGACTAGTGCTGAATAAATGGGGGAACTAAACATTTTTGAACACTTATTTCCATTCAAAATAGTAAGAATTATTGTCGTGAAAACTGAGAAAGCAATGTAGTTTAATTATTCTTATGATATCTTCAAATCTTAATATTTTTTTTAAACACTTGGGCATTGTGTACAAAAGAAAAAGTAGAGATCCAGGTTTTCAACCCTGCTGTACCCCCTATTGAATTTTATGTTTTTCACTATAGCAATTTTTACGCTGAATTTCCTATCTGCAAAGTGGCTTATTAACCATTCCGACAACCTGCCTCTAAATTCTACTTTCTGCAATGTGCTGATGACCTTATTGTGATATATGGTATCAAATGCCTTACTAAAATCCAAAAAGAGAGCTAGGTCGCCAAGAAGTTTATTTGTGCTCTTTCCCTTTTGAAAATCGTATTGACACTGTTCAGGAGCGTTTTCCTGAATTAGAATATCAAGCGCATAAACTTGATATATCCTTTGTAGAGTTATGTGAAGTAAGCACTTGAACTTGTTCACGTCGGAGTTGGGTAAAAAAGACAATCAGTGTGATTGTGCGAAAACTTGACAAAGCTCCAGAGAATTATGGAAAAACTTAAATAAACTTGGTGTAACTGCTGGGAAAAATATAGCTGAGTGTTCTTTTAGCCCTAGTACAATGAACACTGTTTTTGCACCTGTCTCTACAATTTCATCAATTCTTCCAGCAAGTTCAGAGGACTCTAGTGTAGGATTTAGTTTTGAATGTATCCAGTTAATTGATGTCCATGATTCGATTCGTAGTATCAAATCGAACGCTACAGGTCCTGATTGTGTGTCGCCTAAGTTTATAAAGTTAGTTTTGCCCACAATACTTCCGTATATGTCGAATATCTTCAACTTTTGTATGTATAGCTGCCAATTCCCAGAGAAGTGAAAAGAAGCCACCATCGTTCCTGTTTCGAAAATATCCAACCCGTCAGTTCCGTCGGATTTCAGGCCAATCAGTTTACTCTGTTTTCCAGCTAAGATGCTTGAAAAGATTATGGCTACCCAAATACAAAAGTATTTAGAAGCAGGTAACTATCTATCCAAGTGGCAATCAGGTTTTCGCCAATTACATAGTTGTGAATCTGCGGTTATCAAAGTTACTTCAGATTTGCGTACAGCACTAGACGCAAACAAACTCGGAATCATGGAATCGACTATTCCAAAGCCTTTGATTGTATTAACCACTCAATCCTATTGTCTAAACTGAAAAACTTATTTGGTTTTAATAATACGTCTCTCAGACTCCTTGCGCAATATCTAAGTAACCGCGTTCAAATAGTCAAAACGGAGTTGGGAACTTCAAGTCCTACTTCAGTTAACTCTGGTGTACCACAGGGATCTGTCTTGGGCCCCTTACTTTTCTCTATGTTCATAAATGATCTTCCAAACTCAATCAAAAACTGTCAAGTGCATATGTTCGCGGATGATGTTCTTATTTATCTATGTCAGTCTGTTGGTTTAATAGAAGGTTGTGTAGTCCGTATAAACGAGGATCTCATAAATGTCCAACGGTGGTCTAATAATAACAACCTTAAACTGAATTTTTTAAAGACTATGGGAATGATATGTTCACGACAGAGAATTGACCATTCTGATTATCCCGCTCTTGTCTTGAACGGAAACATTATTAGCTATGTCGACAAAGTTAGGTATCTAGGATATCAAATTAATAGCACTTTAACCTGTTGCGATGCTGTTTCGGATACAATAAGAAGAATATACCATGGCCTATCCAGGTTAAGGTCGTCATCGCATTCACTGCCCACATCAGTCAAATACCGTTTGGTTAAAAGCTTGTTACTTCCTTTTTTCACGTTTAATTGTTCTGTGTATCCTTGTCTTGATTATGATTGCAACCGCAAAATAAATGTAGCTTTTAATGATTGTATTCGGTTCATTCATAATGTTCCAAGGTATAGTAGTGTGTCCCACCTAAACGGATCGTTGTTCGGTTTAAAACTTGACACGTATTACAAGTTTAGAAATATTATAAAGCTTTTTAACATCATCCACGCTAAATGATCCTTTTTGCTCAGTCTCGCAGAGGGTTACAATTAATAATTCCGCGTTTTGCACACATAATTGGAGAACGGTCTGTTCGTCTGTGGAATAAACTTCCTCAGAAGCTGCAGAGCATCACATCACCAGCCACATTTCGCAGAAAACTATTTTCAATTCTGTCGAATCAAAGCTCATAAGTAATACCTATAATATACCCGTAAGTAGAAATTTAGCTTAAACTTCTCTTTGTTTTTTCCCCTTTTTCTCGATTTGATGTAAAATTTATTTGTAATATCAACTTTAGATACTTAATTATAAGATAAAACATCTTGTAGTATCAAGTTAAATTATAACATCAATGAATAAATGAAATGAAATGAAGTGTCTATTGATTGTGAATGACTGATATATTTTCTTAATTGGCTTACATCTTTTTATACTTAAATTTAGCTTATCTTAACAACTCCCGGCAATACACCGTCAGCATAATGCTCATAATTATATTAATTGCTTAAAGCTGAACAACTGCCGGCAATATAGCATAATGTAATAATAAATCAGCATAATGCTCACAATTATATTAATTGCTTAAAGCTAAATTACTGCCGGCAATGCACCGTCAGCATAATAGGTCATCGGCACACACATATTTTGGAGTACATGCTGCGTCAGTGCAAGGGTTGGTGTTGACATCGTGCGGTGAATTACCTTGACACATATTTGCTGTATGAGTTGCGTCGTAGGTAATTCAACTGAGCATTCTCCCCCGCGTTGAATGGCCATTCAACCATCTACGCGATGGTAACTACAAATTCTGAATTTGTTGGTGTTTGATGAGGTGCTGCCCGTACTGGTTCCGTAATATCTGCTGATCTTGCTGATTTGTGCCTCCAAATTACGTAGACGGGTAACATAATGGATAACATTAACGCCGAGTATCCAGTTGCAAAGTGATGATGACTGTGGACTTGAAGCTTGTGTGGTAGGTCAAGAATTTTTTGTTCCTTGATTAATTTTTGTAGATCCGTTAGATTTTTCAGTTGAATATCGTATTGTTTGGTATTGAATTTGTGAAACAATGCTATATGTTGCTCTGGTGTTGAAATTTCTGATATGCTTCCAAGACTGGTGTAGGAAGTTTGGAGGTTAGTAGAAAATATGTTATGATCTTGAATTGTAATAGAATTGTGTCTTAAGGTGCATCCTGAATGCAACGTAACTATTCCGGATCGTTCCAAGAGTAACTGTTCGTTCTGGGTTCCACAAATTGCTGTGAGTCGAGATGGTTTATTTGTGGAATACAGCCATTTGTTTTTGTGTTCTAGTTGGATCCAAGTAAGGTTTCTTCCAGATTTGGTCAGTATACATGTTGACCTTGTTTCATTATTGAAAAGCCCCATATCGCAGGAACAAATTTCTGCTCCGTCGTTATATCTTGATTGTATATTCAGACATAATTAAATTAAATTGATGCATCCTTCTAAAGTAGTTGACTGCATTGGAAAGTAATGGTCTCGATGTGCATTCACAGCGAGTATTGGGGCGCTGGGAGTGATGGCTAACATGGTGTTGTTTATGAAATGTGGTATAGGTGTGATTCTAAATAAATTGTATTGTTCGTGATCTAGTAACGGGATTGTGACCCAAAATACTATTCGATTCTCTGCTACTCCTCCCTTCACTGTCATCAGCTTTTATAGGTGTAGGAGATCTTCTTCATCTACAGGCATCTCTAGAAATATTGGTAGGTGCGCCTTAATGGTTGTAAGTTCCTTCTTCAGTTGAGTTGTTGACAATAGTATCGAACTGATTTTGCCGTGGTGGGTGTCCGTGAGCACGTCAATGAGGGCTGATTTTATCCTTTGTATATTAAGTATCATGATAATTAATTGAGATAAAAGTGATGCTGCTTTCTGAGATATTTTGGATTGGTAGTATTCCTCATCGTTGTCACGTATTCTTCCTCGTATTTCGGTTAGTTGGTTGTTGATTTGATCGAATCTATTATTTATAATGGTTTGGTCTTGTTTTATGATGTTGATTGTTGAATCGACGACCGAGGTTTGATTTCGAAGAAAATTTAATAGGTGATTCACATTTGTTCAGCATATTCGGTATCCAATACTCCAAATAAAGAGTTAGCAAACCTTCCAATTATGTTAAAGGCTCCTCTTTTATTCCGTCTATTAGGTAGAAGAGTGTTTTCCGATTGTAGATCGGTTATGATGTGCTGAACTTGGTTTAATGTGTTCATACAAAAGCTCCTTTTTTGAATTTCGCGACATAAATAAGCCAGGGTCAATGTTCCGTTTGATAATGCGTTGTATTCTCCTATCAATGGAATCAAGTCATAATGGATGATGAAGTTCCATTCGCTTGTTGCTACTTTACTACCTTACTGCACAGATCGACGCAAACGCAGTTCCTGCAAAACACACTCATCCGACAATATAGATATTCTCCTTGGTGCAGAATTCTACCATCAACTGCTCTCCATCGGGCAGATACGTCTGGCAGACAATCCTATTCTACAGAATACAGTTCTCGGATGGATACTGGCTGTTAAAATAGCTGTAACTGGACCAGATACAACAACATGTTGCATCTCAACATATGATGACAATGATCTTCATCAGATGATCGAACGATTATGGAGCCTCGAAGAAGTTGAACCGGCGCGTAGCAAGTTATCAAGGGCCGAAGAGATGTGCGAAGCTCACTTTTCTCAAAACACACATAAAACCATCGATGGTCGCTTTGTTGTCAAACTTCCGTTTCATGAGAGCCCAAACACACTTGGCAAATCCAAGGAAGTAGCAATCAAACGATTTCTGGCCCTTGAGCGACGGTTAGAGAAAACCAAGGAGGTGAAAGACCAATATATCAAACTCATGAAGGAATACGAAGACTTAGGTCATATGACAGAAATCGACCTCAATTGTAGCTCCGAAATAGCTTCTTGAGGCGCAATTTTTTGTTCTATGACCAGTTTTAAGGCAATTTAGGCAGAGTTTATGGCTTTGCGCTAAATGTAAACGCTCTACTGGTTGCAATTGTATAAATTGTTTGCAAACAAATATCGGATGAGTCTCTGTTCCACAATTTGGTTTGTTGTTGTTACTTGAACGCACAAGTTCGAGACAATGTATCCTTTTTCTTTCGTCCGATTGATTCTAATGATTGGAACTGGTTCTCAAGGAACGTCAGAAATTTATTCATGGATTGCAATTCCCTTGGTTTATTGAGTTATATATAGGAATCTTGTTTGTTGGTCTAGTTTGTTAACTAATAAATGTAGAAGGAGGGGGGGTCCCATGTTGCAGTGTCCACACCGATGTTATTTAATGCCATCAAGTATTCCTGGGTGGTATCGTGGAGAGCTTTGATAGCCCCTGCTGACGGTTGCTGCTGTAACTGGTTTGGTTGTCCGAGTAATTTTTGCAGGAGATTTGACTTGAGAACCCTTCTATTGTTGTAGCGGTCTCGAAGGGTGTTCCAAGCAGTTTTGTAGTTGTCCTCCGTGAGTGGTATATGGCGGATGAGATGTTCTGCTTCTCCGCTTAAATGTGTTTTCAGGTACCACATCTTTTGGATGTTTGGTATTGGCTGTCAACGAATTTTGGGATGGTGACCTTTGGTAGATTTACAGGATATGGGTGATGATGCTATTTGATGAGGCATCCTTGATAATCCCATTGTTCTGTGGTTGTAACTTTATCGATAAAGCGATAAGGTTTTCCTGTGCCATTTTCTCGATTGCGATATATTCCGTGTAATCATAACCGATTTCAGTTGGGTTGTCCCTTAATTCCCAAATTGTTATAAATTAATTTATAATACTGTGAGGGTTTATCTTCACTCAGGGATAGACCCTCGATCAGTCTACGTAACGAACACATGATTGTTTGTTGTCTTCTTATCGCACTAACGATTTTTGGTGGATTTTCTTCCACGTTTTCGACTGCTGTCTTTGATGTGGTTGCCCTCTCTTCTGTCTTCGTTATTGACCTTATTCCGTCTTCAATACGACGTTTATATTCGTCAAATAATGTTGATATCTTACTGAAATACTGATTAACGAAATAATCGTGTTCAGCCGGAGCATTCGGCAATGATTTTATTTTTACATCTGTAGTTTCAAATGCTCTTGTACTCGTTGTAGCCGCTCTTCTAGGTAGGTTTTGGATTTCTTCCTGTCTGCAGGGTCCTTCTTGAAGTTAGTAATTATTCGCTGAATTTCTTGGCCAGTTGCCAACTGTGCCACGATCAGCTCCTCGAATGATGTCATCTTTGAAGTTCTCCTTGCTGAGGCGGACAACCGTTGGTAAGATGAAGTGTTGAATTGAGAAATTCGATGAAATCCTTGCTTCCTTGTTCTGGATCACGTCGGGATCACCAAATGTTCAGGAGCGTTTTCATGAATTAGAATATCAAGCGCATAAACTTGATATATCCTTTGTAGAGTAGAGTGCTTGTAGAGCAAGCACTTGAACTTGTTCACGTCGGAGTTGCGTAAAAAAGACAATCAGTGTCTATTGATTGTGAATGACTGATATATTTTCTTAATTGGCTTACATCTTTTATACTTAAATTTAGCTTATCTTAACAACTCCCGGCAATGCACCGTCAGCATAATGCTCATAATTATATTAATTGCTTAAAGCTAAACAACATCCGGCAATACACCGTCAGCATAATGCTCACAATTATATTTGTTTACGGTGAGGCTATTTTGCCTCAACGAAGATAGCCAAGGTTCTTGTACCTTGACTGGTTGATGAGGAGATAGCCGGTACTTGAACCAGTATCTCAGTAGGTTGATCGTAAGTAAAACACGTCGATTGAAGGTTGACATATTAGTGATTTATTGTTCCCTCAAACGGGAGTATTTATACAAGATTATTGCTTATTAGGTACAATTAGGTATAACTAACGAATGCTTATTATGCTATATCAATGCTCTGAACAACTGATACAATTGCCTGCGGATCGAATTTCGGCTATGCAAAACAATCGCCACTGCTTCACCTGTTTTGTCATTTATTTTTATTCGCGTAATGGGTTCAAGGTGAATGGGCAACGGTTTCATATAGCCGGCATTCGTGACGCATACCAACTACTAATCCCCCTGCGTATCGTCCGCATGCGACAAGTATGCTGAAGTATTGTTCTGTTGTTTTTGATGATACAGACGATATGCAAGGAGACTTAGTACGTACATATAGTGTGTATATACATATTTGTAGTCACTTGTTCGTGAACATACTCCCCCTCGTTGAATGGAGCCATTCAACAACTTTCTTCACCAGGTAGGCTGAATCTTTTGCGAATTCGTGGGGCTGGAATCGGATTCGCGGGTTCCATGACTGTCATGCGATTGGATGATGGCCTTGATTTACACATCCAAAAGATAATGATTGATATTGTCAGAAAAAGTCCTATGTATGCCACGGAATATTGATGAAGGTCATGGTTACTAACAATGTTTGGCTGCTCGGCTAGCATTTGACCTTTGATTTGCTGCCTCAGTTCATCGATCTGTTCTAACTTGAATTTGTCCAGTGTTGATGAATTGTTACCTATAGTCAGGGTTGGGGGTACTACTATGCCTGACAGGGTTCCCAGTTTGGTGTAAGACGTTTTTGTGATGCTCTGGTATATCTGATGTCCTTGAAACTTTAGATCGTCTTGTTTAATGACGCAGTTGGCCTGAATTCGTAGAAGTCCTGATCCTTCAAGAGATATTGATGAAATCTCGTCACCACATACGGTATTGATGGTCATCTTGTTTTTGGTGGCGTAAATCCATTCATTGGGATGTGTAAGCCGGATCCAAATTTTATCTGTGGTGATCGTCGTTGTCTTGCATTGTATTGGTAGTGGCAAGTTGTTTAGCAGCGAGACTGCGCATATGCATACACTAGATCCTTTACGGTATAGTGGCCGTTTCTGTTCACACAGGTAAGTAGACGGTCCTGTTATTAAGCATGTCGCTAGTTCTTGTTCCAACAACGGGTAGTATTGGTCGCGATGCCGACTAATAATTAAATACGATGAGTCTGGGTCAAGTGCCACGAACGATCTATTGTTAAATATTGGTATGGGTATTATTCTGAATATGTCGAATATTTCATTGCTGACAAGAGGAAATCTTATTAAAAACATGACATGTTTGTCCACGACTTGTCCCTTCACGGTCATTAGGTTATATAATTGCAGAAGTTCTGATGATTCTACTGGCAAATGAAGCGAGGCCGGGAGGTGTCCCTTTATTGTGGATATTTCCTTTGCTAATTGTTGTGGTGATAAGAGCAAGGGGTTGATTTTTCCGTGATTGGTGTCGATTATCACGTTGATTAAGGATGTTTGTATCCGTTGCGCATTCGAGACAATAAGTGACAGTTCAATGGACAATGCCAGAAATAAGCTGTTGAGTTTCTCTTGATCGGTGTAGTTAACTACTTGAAGAACTTGGTTGTTCAACGTTCTGAATTTTTCTCGAATTGTTAGCTGATTTCCCTTGATTAAGTTTAACGTCGAATCTATTATGGATGTATGATTTCTCAGCAGTCGTACAATGTGATCTTCGTTTGTCCTTATCTCACCTATTGACGTCGAGAGTTGTTGTGCATGCTCCGTATCAAGAACGCCAAATAACGAATAAGCTACGTTACCTACTATATCAAGGGCGCCTCGTCTCCGTCTTGTATTATGAATATTATAGGTGAAAAGCTCATTACCCTCTTTTAATTCGTTCCGTAAATGAACGAATTGATTTATTATAGATGAACAGGAAATATTGTTTGATATCGAGTGGCAAAGTCGTCGCAAGGATTGGATTCCGTTGCTAATCTCTGTATACTCAGTCCAGTAAGGCTCCAATTCGTAGTATACCATTAGCTTCCAGTCGTTTGATGCTAATTTTGATGATCCTAGAGCCTCGAAGTGAAGTCCCAGTTGAGCTGGGAACTGGTTGACATCTATAGGATGAGTGCTCAATGCTGGTAAAGCCAGGCATACCAGCAAGAGTGACATCATTGTCGAGCCGTAAGATTTTCGGGACTTTCTGGTTGGGGGTTCGTCGTTGTTTGTTCCGTCCTTTGAGACTCGCGGTGCTAAGTCCGCCGCTCTTCGTTTAATTTGACCTTCGTATTGACGTGCTTCTTCTTTTGTTAATACTTCCTCATGTTTAGTGTTGTCATCACCGAGTGGAATAGGCGCTAGTCTGTGAATTGCTCGCCGCAGAATGCCGGTTGCCGTTTTTACATCCGCCACGCGGACTTGTCCGTCGTCTCCGGTGTAAGTTTTTATAACGCGACCTAGAGGCCACCTCATTGGTGGAGTGTTATCTTCTTTCATTATAACTATCGTCCCTGGTTGTAGGTTCTGCTTGTGTTGTTTCCATTTGAACCGTTGTTGTAATTCATTTAGATATTCTCTCGACCATCTCCTCCAAAACTCGTTCTTTAGATGCGTGACCAACTTCCATCGTGTGAGCAGGTTGACTTTTGTTGTTTCAGCATTTGAATCGATCGGAGCTGTTAACGCTTCCCCGATTAAGAAGTGCCCGGGCGTTAAAGCTGTGACATCGTTTGGATTGGAAGATAAGGGTGTAAGGGGCCGAGAATTGAGGATTTCTTCGATTTCAATTATTAGGGTCTCGAACTCTTCGTATGTCAAGGAAGCCGATGCCATACTACGGTTTAATAACTGTTTCGCTGACTTCACAGCAGCCTTCCAAAGCCCACCGAAATGTGGGGATCGAGGTGGTATAAAATGAAATTCGATGCCCTTTGTACTGCTAACGGAGATGATAGCATCTGGCGCCGACGAAGTTTGTTGCGTTGTCACAGTATAGATTTTTAACATGGCCACGTCTTCCTATAAAGCGCTTTAGAGCTCCGATGAATGCTTCCGTTGTTAGTGCACTTACCACCTCTATGTGGACCGCCTTCGTAGAGAAGCAGCAAAATACTGATATGTACCCCTTCCCCGACCTCGAAAGTGAATCCAAATTGGCCCGCAAAAATCCACGCCTGAATTCACGAATGGGCGGGCTGGTTGTACTCTGCAAGGTGGTAAATTTCCCATTATCTGGGAAAGCATCTTGGGCTTTGTTCTGGTACATCGAAGGCAGTGTTGCACTATAGATCGTGCAATGGTTTTACCCTTAATTGGCCAGAAGCGTTGCCTGGTTATGGCCAGAAGTGTCTGCTTGTTGTCGCAATGGATGTCCTTCATTAACATTTTCACGAATGAGTGTTCGTAAGGTAGTAGTTTTGCATCGTATGGTAACATTGAGGCTTCCAGTCGGCCTCCGACGCGTATGATACCTTCCTTGTCCAAAAAAGGGGCGAGACTGCTGATGGAGCTAGTGTTGCTGCACTCGTTATATCGCCGTAAATGAGAGATGTCGCGGCCGAATTCATCCTTTTGAATGACTCGGATTAAGGTATGGAGTGCTTCCTGTAATTCTTGACTGGAGAGATTTTCTCCTTGACTTGACTTCTCGTCGTCTTTTTTTAAAGCCCGGATGAACCTAAGTATATATGCAGTAATCCGCTGTATTCGTCTAAATGAGTTTCCATGTGAGATTTCGTAAATGAAATGTGTTGATTCACTATTATTGGTCGTTATGGCTGATGTGCTATACTGGACTTCCTGGTCGCACTCTGCTGCTTTAACGTATGGTGTCGGCCAAGCCGATTCCTGGCCATGAAGGAATAATGGCCCATAAAACCAAAGGCTGCACTCCCTCAACTTGTCTGGAGTTACTCCTCGTGTCAACAAGTCAGCTGGGTTCTCCTTAGATTTGATGTGCCGCCATTGCTGTGGTATGGAATTAGATTGGATGGATGAGACTCTGTTGGCAATGAAGGCGGGCAATGTTTTGGCGTTCGAATTGATCCAGGCCAACACGATTTCAGAATCGCTCCAAAAGTACGTAGGAATTTCTTCGTATTCGATATCATTTTTTACTCGTTTAGCGAGGTCTACTGCTAACTTGGCTGCGCATAACTCTAATCAAGGAATTGTCGGTTTCTTAACCTTATTCTTCTCAAGTGGTGCTACACGAGATTTGGCACACAACAGCCGCACGACGACTGTGCCAGGGTTGACTAGTGATCGAATATAGACGCATGCTCCATAGGCCTTTTCGGAGGTGATGAGATTTAATACACACGATAATACACAGTTAATTTCTGATTTATTGGTTTTTATTATTTAACAAAATAATCAATTTCAATTTAATTTCAAATTAATCGAGCTCCAAAAAGTCAAAGGCACACCAGAGTAACCAACAAAAACGAGAGCGCGAGAATGACAACTAGATAACCAAGCAGAAGTATTGTAACTGACAATTACAGACTTGGTCAGGCATGGTATTGCCAACAGCTATTTTTTTTTGCGTAAACATTCCGCCCGCCTTGTTACCTTGAAAAGGTGACGAAATATCCTTTTTTTACATTAGCAACTTAGTTTAACATAACAAAGATTAGTTTGATGATTGAGTGGGAAGTACACATAATTTAACGATTGGCCTCTTGAGAGTTGAGTTCTGGGTCTTTAAAGTAACAACACGAGTTAGCCCATCAGTTCCAGGATGAAGCTCTAAAACTCGTCCGAGTAACCATTTTGCGGGTGGATATCTTTCATCTGCAACGAGAACCAATGAATCCTTTTGAATAGGGTCAGTAATCTGTTTCCATTTTGAGATAGACTGAAAACGCTGAATGTATTCCCGCGACCATCGAGTCCAGAAATGATCAAGCATACGTTTGATGTGTTGCCAACGAGAGAGTCTTGATAGTGGAATCGTATCAGAAATACATGGCTCTGGAAGACTGTTGAGTGCTGATCCAACGAGAAAATGACCCGGTGTGAGAGCATCGATATCATCAGGATCATCCGATAGTGGGCACAAGGGCCGCGAGTTGAGAACTGCTTCAATTTGTACTAACAAGGTCGAAAATTCTTCATAGGTGAGTATAGTTTCTCCGATGACACGTTTGAGATGGAATTTAACCGACTTCACTCCAGCTTCCCATTTTCCTCCAAAGTGAGGAGAAGCTGGAGGGTTAAACAACCACTGAGTTCCATCATTAGCGAGTAGACATGATAAATTTCCAAGTTGTTGAGAAGTAGATGCAAAAAGTCTTCTTAGCTCGGCATCAGCACCAATAAGATTCGTTCCACAGTCGCTGTGTAGAGTTTTGCAAATTCCTCGGCGACCTGTAAAGCGTTTGAAGGCCGCGAGAAAGCCCTCCGTTGAGTAATCTGTTGCGATTTCTAAATGCACTGCGGATGATGAGAAGCATATGAAGAGAACAATGTAGCCTTTGTACGTTTTAGCTGACCGTCCCCTCCAAGTCCTAAGGGTAAACGGCCCTGCATAATCAACCCCTGAGTTGAGAAATGGTCTTGCTGGATTGACCCTCGTCGAAGGGAGTTGACCCATTAGTTGTTTCGCAGTGATTCCACGATGTTTGGCACATAGTATGCAACGTAAAATTAAGGAGCGTACTGGTGTTCTGCCACCAAGAATCCAGTAGGATCTACGCAGATATGCCAGAGTGACTTGAGTCCCGCCGTGGAGTGTCTTTTCATGAGCATGTCTAATGATGAGTCTTGTAAGAGGTGAGCTTCGCGGCAAAATAAGAGGATGCTTGGCATCTGGATCCAAAATAGAGTTGCGCAAACGTCCGCCAACTCGCAGTAAACCAAAAGAGTCTAGAAAAGGTATTAATTTAATTAGTGGATTCTTATTAGATATATTAAGACCCTTTGTGAGGATAGAAATCTCTGGTGCAAAGAAGGCTTTCTGAATTGATTTAACCCAATATAGACGAGCTGCTTCAAGTTCCTCCGGTATCAAGGGCTGTGCTTGTAGGCTAGGGGCATCTTTTCTGAGTATTTTTATTACACGTTGGCATGTGGCGGTAATTCTTATGAGACGATTAAGCTTAGAGTAACGTTCGATCAAATCCCATATCTTATGATTCTCAGAATGAGAAATTGCAGAAGCAACGCACACCTGAGCTCTTTCTTCCAAGTCGATATTGTGTTCTAATTTTGATACAGTTGATGGCCATGAAGTTGAATGCTGAGATAACCAACTCGGGCCTTTCCACCAGAGAGAACTTTCAATGAGTTGGCGAGGTGATACCCCTCGAGAAGCACAATCGGCAGGATTTTCTTTTCCCGACACATGATGCCATTTAGCTAACGGAAGAGTTTCTTGAATGACGATAACGCGATTCTGGACGTAGTCCTTCCAGCGAGAGGGATGAGATTTTATCCACGTAAGTGTAACTGAGGAGTCTGTCCACAAGTATATTGGAACTTTACTGAGATCTAGTACCTTACACATGTGAGCAGCTTGTTTACTGAGCATAACAGCAGCACACAATTCAAGACGAGGAATTGTAATCCTTTTTGTCTTCGTTTTATCGATAGGAGCAACTTTAGTTTTTGCTGAAAGTAGGGTTATCTGGACATCATCAATGCTTTTAAGCACACGCAGATAGAGGACAGCTGCCATGGCATCTTGCGATGCATCTGAGAAGCCGTGTATTTCTACGCCACCAACGTCTGAAGAGAGCCCAAGCCATCGAGGTATTCTTATACGAGTTATGTCTTCGAGTTGATCGATAAATTGATTCCATCTTCCTGAGAGTTTGTCTGAAAGTTGATCGTCCCATCCAGCCTTTTCAAGCCAAAGAACTTGCATAAAAATCTTTGCACGGATAGTTATCGGTGCCAGCCATCCAAGAGGATCAAAAATTTGTGCAATTTGAGAGAGTACCTTCCTTTTTGTTGGGGGAGTATTATCCCTGTTCCAGGGTATCGAGAAAACGAATTCATCTGAACTTGGTTGCCAGTCAATTCCTAAAGTTTTATAGAGAAAATTACCACAAAAATATTTATTACCTGATGTAGCAAGTCGATCGTCGGAAAGGTCTGAGAGAATGCTTGGCTCATTTGACGTCCATTTAAGAAGCTTGAAGCCGCCCGCCATGCAAATGTTGTCAAGTTGTTGCACTAACTGCTTAGCTTCACGTGGCGAATCTGATCCACCAAAACAATCATCGACATAAGTTCCACGTTTCAGTATATTAGCTGCTAATGGAAACCGTTGACCTTCATCTGATGCTAGTTGTTTAATGACTCTGTTAGCGAGAAACGGGGCTGGGCCCAGTCCATAGGTTACTGTTGTTAATTGATATTTGCAGATGGAGTCAGGTTTTAAGATCGGTGACCATAAAATACGTTGAAAATCCCAGTCATCTTCGTGGATCATGATTTGCCTAAACATTTTTTCCATATCCGCTGAAAACACGTATAAGAATTGACGCCACCATGTTATGACATCCGAAAGATCATTTTGAAGTTTTTTGCCAGTATGAAGTAAATCGTTGAGAGAATGACCACTACTTGTAACAGATGAGCCATTGAAAACCACTCTCAACCTCGTAGAAGTACTAGACTCTTTAAGAACTCCGTGATGCGGCAAGTAGTATGCATGTTGTGGTTCGGGAACATCATCAGTTACATAGTGCATATGGCCTAGATCCAGATATTCTTGTAAAAAGTTTTGATAAAGACTCTTAAATGTAGAATTCGACAAAAGTTTTGATAGCATCCTTGATAACATTCGAGAAGCAGTCGGTTGAGAGATACCGAGATTATTAGGAGAGCTTTTGAAGGGCAGACGAACGATATATCTGCCTGATAGGTCTCTCGAGTGTGTAGAGAGAAAATGATTTTCACAATCTTCTTCCTCCTGAGAGAGCAACGATGATGATGATGGTATTTCTTCTTGAAGCCAAAATCGATGAAGTGCTTCTAGCAAATCGTTGTCTGTTGAACACTGGTAGATTTGCATTGGTGTGTTATCTGGGTGAGTATGAGAGAGTTCTGCGACTGGACCCGAGATAATCCAACCCAGGCCAGTACGTCTAGCAAATGGAGTTCCTGGAGGCCCTTTCACGAGTTCAGATTCGATAAGTTGAGAGTAGAGGTCAATTCCTATGACGAGATCTATTTGTCCTGGATGCAGATACGATGGATCAGCTAGTGTGAGACCTTGCAGATGTGGCCAATGCCTTTGTTCTGATTTTATTGAAGGCAGGTTTGTTGTAGGTTTCGGCAATATATGTGCTTCGACTTTCCAGTCTAATGGTGATATGAAATGAGGCTTGAGGGTAAGGTTGACAATGCCTTTTGTCATTCCGGATAATTTAGCACCAACTCCATAAAGTGGAATGAATGTTCGTTTACGTTTGAGATGTAATTGTTGTATCGCCGACTCACTGATAATTGTTATTTGAGAACCAGGGTCCACAAGAGCACGAAAAAGTAGATCTGTGCCTTCTGAGGAGCATATTCGAACAAGAGCGGTTGCAAGTAACATACGGAAGCATTTTGTAGGTTGTGATATTGCTTGATGAGATAAGGCCAGAGGTGTCTCGGAGTTAGCTTTTTGACTTATCTTAATTTGATTGCTTGAATCAATAGGAGAAGTATTCGACTTTTGTTCTTTTGATACAGTGGACTGTGATTGTTGTGTTGGCTCTGATCGATGTATTGAGGTATGATGTTGTTTGTCACACAAGAGGCATCTTTTAGATGAGCGACAAACTGCTAATTTATGAGGACCCAGACAGTTAAAGCAAAGACCCTTTTTTGTGATAAATTCGTTACGTTCATTAGGTTTCATATTTATGTATGTCGGGCACGAAGATATGTAGTGCGCTTTATTACACATAAAACATTTCTGAACAAAGACACCACGATGTGTAGGTTGTGAAGTCCCTGTCGAATTCTCAATAGCTGCAACATGTACTTTTGCAGAAAAGTTTTTTGATGATTGATTTTCATATTTAACTGATTTGCTGGTGGATGAGACTGAACTTCTAGATTCGAAAATTTCGAGAGCACGTATTCTCCCTGTGAGAAATGATTCGAGTTCACTGAATGAGGCAGGATCTGTTGAGGCACCACGATGAACTTCCCAAGCTTCATGTGATGATGGATCGAGGCGACGTACGATGAGGTAAACGATGATATAATCCCAGTACTGAGTAGGAGCACCAAGTAAATTTAATGCGCCGAGGGACTCTTTAGTTACGGCGAGTAGATTCTTGAGATCAGATGCTGATTTTCTTTGAATTGGCTTGAGTCTGAAGATTTTGTCCAGATGACTGTCTACAAGAAGACGCTTATTTTCGTAAGTGGCTACAAGAGTATCCCAAGCCCGGACAAAGTTTTCACTGGATACTGGAATATTGGAGATAAGATCTGCAGCTTCGTCCTTTAAACTTGTTTTAAGGTAGTGTAATTTTTCTACATTTGAGAGTTCAGTACTGTTACCAATCATTGAGGTAAATAGGTCATGAAAGCTGCGCCAGTGTTGATATTGTCCTCTAAAAGTAGGTAATTGTATGTTAGGCAGTGAACGTACCTGATGTTGACGTCCTTTGATATCACTTGTTGATTGGCCTGCTATCAAATTTCCGCTTGCTAGATTAAGATGAGATAATTGCTCCAGCATGTCTACCATTGTTGCTCGCGAGTCAGCGTACTTTTCTTCACATTTAGAGTACATTCCTTCAGTGAAATAAGGAAGTTCTCTGATCACATCTGTGAGACGGGTGTTTGTAAGACGATCATGTACAGATTGAAACTTTTGCCAATTATCATCGAGAATTCCCAATCGAGTCTGAATTTGCGCTTTAGTAATTTTATCTCCAAGAGCATTTAGATTAACTAAAGAGGCACATATGGATTCATAACGCTCTTTTTGCTTTTCTAATAAAGTTCCTTGTGAAGCCGTTGCCATTTTATTGAAAGAGAACACGTGTCAGATGAAATATTTTTAATCCGTTCTCATCCGGCTCGAAGGACCAGAAATAATGATGAGATTTAATACACACGATAATACACAGTTAATTTCTGATTTATTGGTTTTTATTATTTAACAAAATAATCAATTTCAATTTAATTTCAAATTAATCGAGCTCCAAAAAGTCAAAGGCACACCAGAGTAACCAACAAAAACGAGAGCGCGAGAATGACAACTAGATAACCAAGCAGAAGTATTGTAACTGACAATTACAGACTTGGTCAGGCATGGTATTGCCAACAGCTATTTTTTTTTGCGTAAACAGGAGGCATCGGCGAAAACATGAACTTGTATTTTTTCGGGAACGTTTTTCCCAAATACGTGTCTTGGCGTTCGGATGTGAGTTATTGTCTTAAGATCCTCACGAAATCTTGACCATTTTGAATGTAGTTCCTGTGGTAGAGCTGCATCCCAGTCTAACTTCAGTTGCCATAACTGTTGCAGGAAAATCTTTGCGGTAATTATTACTGGAGCTACGAGTCCTAGTGGATCAAAAAGTCGGGCTATTTCTGATGAAACTACTCTTTTCGTTATTTTAGTTTCATGATTCCAATGGACCTTGATGAAAAGTCATCCGCCTTAGGTGACCAAGTTAAACCCAAGGTCCTTATAGTGTCTTCTGAATCAATTTTGAAGTCTAGTTCCGTTTCCTTATCTTCCGGTGGGAAATCTTGTAGTAATCGCGGGTGATTGCCGCACCATTTACGCAACTTAAACCCAGCTCCTCGAAGTGCGTCGACTAGTTGGCTCTGCATTTCTAAAGTAGTAGCGAGGCTGTTTGCCCCAGTCATGACGTCGTCTATGTAAAAGGCGTACTGGAGTGCCTTACTGCCCAGAGGATGTGTTTTAATCGTTGACTGGGATAGATGCTGTAGGCATTTTATGGCTAAATAAGGAGCAGCTGACATCCCATAGGTGACTGTGTTTAATTGGTAGCACCTAATGGGCGCCGATACGTCGTCTCTCCATAAAATTAACTGGTACTTTCTGTCTTCTTCATGTACAAGTACTTGCCTATACATTTTTTCAATAACAGCTGTGAATACAAATCGTGGTAGGCGGAATCTGTAAGATGGGCATCTCTTCTTTGGCCTTTATTTGTCCTATAGATAAAAGTTCGTGATATATGTCTGCACCGATTAGCACTTCGATCTCCCCCGGATGGTTGAACTTCGGATCGGCTAGCTAGATGTTCCTTGGGATGTCCCAATGGGATATATCGATTAATTGTGACGGTTGAGAGGAGAGTATTCTTGGAAAGACTCTTGCTTCGATTCGTGTGGAGAATCCATTCAATCTAGATTGCAGGAGGATGTTCACTCTCCCACGAGTTTTTTGAGTGGTGCGACCGATACCCTGAATGCGTAACGTGTCGTGAACTGCTGACAGACCCAACCTTGTAACTAGATTCTCTGTTATAAAGTTCACCTGAGATCCTGAATCTAATAGTGCTCTGCATTCAATGAATTGGCCGTTGCTGGACTCCAATTTAATTCGGGCGGTCCCCAACAAAACATATGCTTGACGGTGCTGACTAGCAGCACTTATTGATGACGGCTGGTCGCGTCCGTGGTCTACGAACTCCGAACTAGTGGCTTGAGTTAACACTACAGGATCCAGGTGGACTAACGTGTTATGTTTTTTAGAGCATTTTGTGCATCCTTGCCGGGAACAATTCGCAGCTTGATGGCCTGCTCGAAGACAGTTGACGCATGTATTATTCTTCTTTAGCAGATTAAGTCGATGGCCGGGTGTCATTTGCAGGAACTTATGGCATGCGTATAGCCCATGACTGCCCTTGCAGATTATACATGATTGTGTTGCTGGTGCAGATGGTGCTGCTATTGTCTTTGTTGGATGCGATCGTCGGTGCTCTTCTAAGGACCTTCCCTTAAAGCCCAGAGCCTCCAACGATTGGAATCGCCTCTCCAGGAAACCTAACAATTGGTTGATGGTTTGCACGTGTCTCGGATTTTCCAGTGACTGCTCGTACAGGGTATGAGTATCCCTATCCAGTTTCTTTAGCAGTATGTGACTCACGATGGGATCCCAATGCTCAGTGCATACACCAATATTTTTCAATCCCATTAGACACTCCTTGGTAGTATCATGGAGAGTTCTTATGGCACTGGCTGATCCCTTGTCAGACATAATAGTTGGTTGATTCATGAGTTTGTTTATAAATGCTGATACCAAAAGTCTGTTGTTGTCGTAACGATCCACTAACGTTTTCCATGCAGCATCATAATTGTTGTCAGACGTCGAAAAGTGGCGGATTAATCTCTCTGCTTCCCCTGACAAATTTGTTTTTAGATACCACATTTTTTGACAATTGCTCATAGAGTGAGTATGGATCATTTGGACAAATAAATCATGAAACTGTTGCCATTTTAAATAGTCACCGTCGAATTTTGGCAATACAATCTTTGGGAGTTGCAATGCTGTATTGTTAGTTGTTAGTCCAACAATAGGGTTACCAGTGCCACTTCCATTGCTGGTTTGTAGGTTGGTCGTTAAGGTTATTGTATGCCTTTCCGCCAACTCTTCTAATTGTAAATATGCGTCTGAGTCATATCCGTCGTTGATCGGATCATCGCTAAGTTCCCATATGGAATTATGAAGTTCTTCTAACTGGGTCCGGTACCTCTGTAGTGTCCTTAATTTGCGTTCCACATACTCTGTTGTGTGTTGCTGATTTGGGACTATGTTGAGGTTAGTGCCGGCCATGGATCGGCGTAGAAACTCTGCGATCGCCCTTTGCCGTGTCAGCAGCTTCATTAAGTCGTCTCGCGGTTGTGTTGACTTCTCTTCGGCTTCGGATTGTTTGGTACTTGTTGTACCATCACCTGTCTGGCTTGGTGCCTTGTCGCTGTCTTGCTTGGCGTCCGTTAACTTGGAAAGCGCCAAAATCTTCTGCTCGAAGTGTTCTTTGAATGTGGTGTAATTTCCTAGGGTTATGTCGTACAGGCCCTTAGTGAAATATTCATGATCAGGTGTCATCGCTGGTGAGGCCCTAAGTTTGGAATCTGTTTGTTCGAATATATTCCAAGCCTCCTCCAGTCGACGCAACCTTTCCTCATAATACGACTTGGTTATTTTTCGAGTGCCTGAATCCTTTTTATAGTTTGATATGATTCTCGACACTTCTTCGGCGTGGAGTTCTTGTTGCTCCGCCCACTTGTCGATATCCATGATGAATGCAGATTTTTCGTCCGTTTGTCAAAACTGGACTGATGCGCAGCTCTTGACGACGTTAGTACTAGTGTATAGCCCTAGTACACGCTTTTGTTGACGACGATTTAACTCACGACGCGTCGCAGAACTACCAGTGTTTCAAGCCCTGGTAACGCTTCGTAAGACTGTGACTTAATCACGTCGGGGTCACCAAATGTTTACGGTGAGGCTATTTTGCCTCAACGAAGATAGCCAAGGTTCTTGTACCTTGACTGGTTGATGAGGAGATAGCCGGTACTTGAACCAGTATCTCAGTAGTTTGATCGTAAGTAAAACACGTCGATTGAAGGTTGACACATTAGTGATTTATTGTTCCCTCAAACGGGAGTATTTATACAAGATTATTGCTTATTAGGTACAATTAGGTATAACTAACGAATGCTTATTATGCTATATCAATGCTCTGAACAACTGATACAATTGCCTGCGGATCGAATTTCGGCTATGCAAAACAATCGCCACTGCTTCACCTGTTTTGTCATTTATTTTTATTCGCGTAATGGGTTCAAGGTGAATGGGCAACGGTTTCATATAGCCGGCATTCGTGACGCATACCAACTACTAATCCCCCTGCATGCGACAAGTATGCTGAAGTATTGTTCTGTTGTTTTTGATGATACAGACGATATGCAAGGAGACTTAGTACGTACATATAGTGTGTATATACATATTTGTAGTCACTTGTTCGTGAACAATATTAATTGCTTAAAGCTAAATTACTGCCGGCAATGCACCGTCAGCATAATGGGTCATCGGCACACACATATTTTTGAGTACATGCTGCATCAGTGCAAGGGTTGGTGTTGACATCGTGCGGTGAATTACCTTGACACACAATTGCTGTATGCGTTGCGTCATTCAACTGAACAGCATTTACAGATCAAATTATGCTTTTTTATAAAGTTCAATATACGATCAGCAACGATTTGCTCCATATTTTTGTCTATGGCAGGTAAGATTGCAATCGATCTGTAGTTCGTAATGCTGCCTCCTTTATAAAGAGGTCACACAACTGCCTCTTAAAGTTTCTTAGGAATTGTTTGCGTATCAAAGCTTATGTTGATTAATTTGGTTATATTAGCGACAAATATGGAGGCATTCGATTTAGTATCTAAGGCCCTGATACCGTCTGCCCAGGTTCTTTGCAGACACTTAAACCATGCACGTCTACCTCTGCACAGTCTGTTCCTCCGAAATAGAATTAAACTCAAATGTTGGTGTCTTGAAGTTACTATGTTACTGATATGACTTCTACTTCGAGGTACAACTTTATTCACGAATAAAATAAAAAAAGGGAGGAATTCAATTTGACGACACTATATATATAAGGTTATTTTGGCGGGAAAACCCAATTAGTTCCCGCGCTTTTAACGATGACAGTTGTTGGTGTTGTTGATGGTGATGTTTGTGATGGGCCAGTTCAGCAATGCAGGTGAGTTGTAGATGCGCTGGCCAAACATGCAACAGGGTACATCATTTACCCTCACGGCAAAATTGAGGCGACACGGACCTGCTTGTTTTTTAGACGTTCGGATCTTCTCAGTGTCGGTGTTAATGGCAGGAAATTATGTGATGATCCGTTCATGTCCACATCGCAACTGGGAAGTCCTGGCTTTACGAAAGGCTCTGCGTCCGCGATTGTAGTGCCCGTCACTGGTTGCATCTGCATGTCCGAGTTGTCTTGCTTCCCAAGCTGCTTGTTTGGTTGATCTGCAGAAACCAACTCTGGATTAACGTTGTAGTTTGGATTACTTGCCTGTGGTGATTTGATGACGTCTTCTATGTGGACCGATTTGCTGACATGTGTTGCTCGGATCTGATTTTGATGACGTCTCCAAACCTCGCCGTTTCTTGTTTCCACCAGGTACATGCGTCCCCCAATCTTCTTTTTAATACGCGCTGGAGCCCACTTAGCTTGTCCTGAATATTGCCGCACTAAAACTGACTCCCCTATTAAGAATTTAGACTTCGAAAAATTGTTTCTCTTCATGCTGAGAGTTTCTGGATGAAAGGCGGAGATTAGTGTTCGGTGCTGCCGACCGTGCAATTTCTCGGCTGGAGATACCCCGTTCTCATCCGGCGTTGATCGAAAAGTTGACAAGAACGTTAAAAGAGCATTGTCACATTGAGAATTGTCTTCCATGCTTTTTCGAAACGCCGTCTTGAAGGTTCGAACCATACGTTCAGCGAGACCGTTCGACTCCGGGTTGAATGGGGCGGATGTTAGATGCTGGATTGAATGGTCTCGGCAGAACTTTTGAAATTCGCTCGATGTAAATTGTGTCCCATTGTCAGACACAATAGTTTTGGGAAGTCCTTCTAATGCAAAGATTGTTTGCAGCGCTTGGATTGTGGCTTGAGATGTGGAGGATGCCATTCGCACAACAAATGGGAACTTCGATTTGGAGTCGACGACGATTAGCCACATATGTTTTTTAAACGGGCCGGCGTAGTCAACATGAATACGTTCCCAAACTCCCTCTGTGGTAGGCCAACTTGAGTATTCCTTTGGTAGCTGACTGGCATTCAGTTGACATGATGTGCAACGGACTACTGTTTTCGATATGTCGTCGTCTATGCTGGGCCACCAGCAGTATCTTCTCGCCATTTGTTTCATTCGCGTAGTACCCCAATGACCTAGATGGAGCAGCCCTAAGACCTTGTGCTGCAATTTTGTTGGTATTACCACCCTGGAACTTCCGTTGCTGTGAAAGAGAAGAACATTAGCACACATACTAAGACAAAATCTTCTACGAAAATAAGAAATTAACATCTCTTCATCGGTTGGTAAGCGATTTGGCCAACCCTTTTGTACATACTCAATCACACGTTTTATAATCGGGTCCTTTTGCGAGGCGTTCGCGACTCTGCTGACGTCAATGGGAAATTCATCCACCACCGCAGAACAATCTGCATCTATCTGTTGACATACTTCAGACCGATCAAAATCCTCATCAGGGCCAACTGGCAAACGTGAAAGGCAATCAGCGTTTCCATGTTGTTTAGTCGGCCGGTATCGAATACTGTATGTATATCCCATTAACATGATGGCCCAACGTTGGAGTCTTTGGATAGTCATGTGTGGCAATCTTTTACTTGGGTTAAAGATGGTAACCAGAGGTTGATGATCAGTTATTAATTCGAATTGTCGCCCGTAAAGGTATTGGTGGAATTTTTTTACTCCGAAAATAATTGACAAAGCCTCTTTTTCAATTTGACTGTATCTTTTCTGAGTTTCATCCAGTGTTTTTGAAGCGAAAGCGATTGGTCTCTCGGTTCTATCGGGATATATATGGGAAATTACGGCTCCTATTCCGTGCGTTGATGCATCCGTAGCCAATGTTATTGGTAAGTCCTCCTGAAAATGTACCAATCTAGATACTTTTAGTAGCTTATTTTTAAAATTATCAAAGGAACGTTGTTGATCCTTCCCCCATGCAAATGGTTCACCATGCGCCCGCAGCTTATTCAATGGAGCTGCTATTTGAGCAAAATTATCGATGAACTGGTTGTAGTAATTTAGCTTTCCTATAAAAGCTTCAAGCTCCTTTAAGTCCTTTGGCCTAGGTAAGTCTCGTATGGCCTTGATGCGTGACTCCGATGGGCGTATACCAGTTCCGTCTATAACGTGGCCCAGATATTCAATTTCAGATTTTGCGAATTGGCATTTCTCAATGCGGCATCGCAACCCATGATGTTCAAGCCGTTCTAAAAAAATCGCAAGATTTCTTAAGTGTTCTTCGTTGGTGCGGCCCGAAACTATCACATCATCTATATAGGAAACACAAAATTCCAAATCAGACGTCAACTGATCCATATTCCGTTGGAAAATTCCTGTGGAACTGGAAGTGCCAAAAGGTAGGCGTTGATATTCGAAGAGACCGAACTCTGTATTGATCACACATAATTTTTTTGAATCATTATCTAACGGGATTTGGAGGTATGCATCGGATAAATCGATCTTGGTGAAGTATTTACCTCCGCTCAACTTTTGAAATAGTTCCTGAATTCGCGGTATTGGATGGCGGTCAATCTCTAGCTGAGGATTGACTGTAATTTTAAAGTCACCGCAGATGCGCAACTTCCCATTAGCTTTTTTCACAATCACAATTGGTGTCGCCCATTGACTCGTTTCAATAGGTCGTAGTATGTCCAGTTGTTTCAACCGCTCAATTTCCTGCTGCACATCTTTCTTCAGGGCAAAAGGTACAGGACGGTATTTGAAGTATCTTGGCTGGCTTCCTGGCTTAAGTCGTAGATGAGCTACAAAAAACCGACTACATCCCAGTTCAGATCGAAAAACCGCTTCATGTTTTTTACAGAGTGACTTTGCATCCATCGCCAACTGTTCACCTGGGTCTTTGGTTATAATTAGGGCCGACTCTTCCACCGCACAACGGATTTGACAATTAAATGCTTGGAACCAATCTAGCCCCATTATATTGGCACCTTGTGCAACGTCGGTTACCACCAGCGGCAAGATGCAAGTTTTATTTTTCCACTTAACACTTACCGTCGCCACCCCCTTGATAGGAACACTCTTTTCCCCATACGCCTTAAGGGTACGTGTTGTAGGTTCGCACTTAGGACTACCCAACTGCCGGTAACCTTCCAGTCCAACCAAGGAACAGGTAGCGCCTGTATCTAAGAGAAAAGTTAATGGCTGTTGATTTATGTGAAGTGACACTAATATTTTGTTGCTATTTCTATCTGCTTCCAGTTCTGCTGATACAACTTTGTCGATGGTTCTGCCATCAAAAACAGCGTTAATCGCATGCGCGACTTCTGCATGCCTTGTATTCCTTGCACGATTGTTATGCCGTTTCTTTCTTCGACCCTTGGAACCCTGATGGCTTGCCTGAGAATTTGAGCTACCAGCACGCTGTGTAGACAAACAAACGCTTCGTATGTGCCCTCGCCGTTGACAGTTGTCACATATCGAGGATATATGCCTACAATCTTCGCGACTGTGCTGTATGAAACAACCTGGGCACGACTTACGAACGCAAGGACTATTAAATGACTTACTTGGAGGCCTAGAGTGATTGCTTTGCTTCACTTGGTTAACTTCAGAAGATGTCGCTGAGGTTGACGAGTTGCTTCCTTTCAATATGTCCGATGCCAACTGTGTAGATTCGTATGCTGTGACCAATTCTTCAATTTCTTCCAATGTGGGATTTTTCCTTTGAGTAGCGGCTATGCGTACAGCATCATGTGGCGTGTAAAAGGCCACCATGTCTCTAATCATAACCTCTGCATAAGATGTGTTACATCCCTCCTTAGGACATACGAAGGCACAATCTCTGGCCAATCCTCTCAGGTCGGCAATCCACTCTGCATAGGATTGCCCCGGTAGCATCTTCTGCTTCAAAAATTTGCACCTCGAAGCAAGTACGTGCAATTTCGATTGGAAGTGTTTTGTTAATTTCGTAGAAAGATCTTTGAAAGTATGTGTACTTACGTCCTCCGTTCCAAGCAGCTTTTTTAAAAGTTCGTTGGTGTTGATACCACACGTCGATAAAAAATGGGCCTTCTTCAAGTTGTCGTCTTCTAACTTGTTTGCTGAAAAATGTTGCTGCAGCTGAAACAAATAGCTGTCCCACGTCTCCTTCTCCGCATCAAACGGGCGAAATTGTGGAATTGTTGGGCTTGTCGATGAAACTTCCCTCAGAATGCGCTCCATGCAACTTTTGTCTTTTGGTCCGTGCGGAGGGTTTTTAAAAAAAATTAAATTGCAAAATACAAACACGACTTTATTATTTTTTCTTTATTGAAACTGTAATGAACTGTCTACATCGAAGTCACCGGGAAAACTCACTGAAACGATTCTTTGCACTCTAATATATTTCGCGCCGCTGTCCATTCAGCGTTTGCAAATTGTTATCTATTCCCACGGGCAAACTGAGCGTCGCAACCTGACTCCCATTCTTCAGGTAATTTGCCGCATGGGACAAAAATGTGTCGTATTTGTCAGTGGGGTATGCTGACGTATACATAACTTCCCCCTCGTTTATTTGAAAATTCTCCGGAATTTTGTTATTTACTTTAACTTCGATATGTTTTTGATTTTTACAAAATATAATGATGCTAATTATTAAAATGCACATAATAATTACTAAACTCAAATTCAAGCCATATGACACATTTTTGTGGTATTGCAATTCTTCTATTTTCTTGATGTTAACCTCATTTTCTAACACAATCTTATCTAATGTTATTTTGTCACTGAAATTTTTAAAATCTTGATTTATAGGATAGTAGAATCGTTCCTGGAAGTTCTCCTTAACATTTGAAAAATAATGATCTAATAATTTAATTTCACAATTATTGAAATGAATAAGTACATTTCCTGATATATTAAAATTTCTTCCATCACAATTTTGCTCTATTTTCAGTTGCTTTGCATTTTTTATTACAATAGTTTCATCATCTAAAGTGATGATTTCCGTTTTGTTATTTCTTACAAGTTCACAGTTATGTTGATAAGAACAATGTTTACTTAAGCTTAATTCATTAAGAGTTTTCAGTTCTTCATATTTATATGTCTGATTATTATATTTGAATACGATTTCTTTTGGATAGTCTATTTCTTTTTGATCTACATTTGTTATTGGTATAATCATTCTTAAGGGTATTTTCACAATTTCTTTCGGTATTTTGATAGCAAATATTAATACATTTTCTTCAAATTTACTTATGCCTAACTTTATACATTTCATTTTATTTAAATCAATATTATATGTTTGTATTTCTTCGTCTGTGAGTATATTCGGGTGTAGGATTCCATATCGAGCTGATGCTAAATTATCTTGTATATGATCGATCTTTTCCTTTAGTAGTTGTACTTTAAATAGCTGGTCGTAGAATAGGTTTTGGTTTATTGTTTTACTAGCTACACTATTTAGCTGTCCTATTATTACTGCTCTATCTTTTTCTATAATGTTTTTTAATTGTTTGAATGACTTACTAAACTGTTCGTTAATTATAATTTGTTGATTTATGCCAGTGATTGTATTATGGTTATTTATTTCTACGTTCCTTAGATGGTTTTCGATGTTTATCCTATCGTCATCATCCATTGTGCCAAAAAGCCAATTGGATGCTTTCCCAATGATGTTAACTAACCCTCTTTTTTGTCTGTTATTCATAGGTATAATCGTTCGTACTTTATTCGTCAAGTGTGTCAATTCTATTTTTTAATAGGTCTTTGTGTTCCTCATCTAAAATTTCTATATTTGTTGAAATTCCCTCTATTACATTTATTATTTCCTGTGGTTTAATTAAATGAATTACTATGTCAGTTTTAGTTACTATGTCGACCTCATTAATTTGTATCTCAGTAAAGCCAGTCTGTTCCTTTATTTCCTCTATAGTCAGTAGTCCGTTAGTTGGTAGTATTAGTAGTATTAATAATATTGTCATGAAGAGCTGAAAATTTTGGTTGTCGTTTAATATTAGTCACATGAATGTTATTTAATTTACTTTTCTTGAATCTAGGTTGATGTTTATGTCTAACTGCTTTATAATTTTTTATAAATCCTGTACTTCTTGCCTCTATGTAGTCTTCCCGTTTTTCGTTTGTCTTTTCTAGGTTTCTTTCCTTTACTACTTGTAAATTAATTCTAATTTTGTCAAAACTTATTTTATGAAACTGTACTTCGGTTGGGGTAGTTTTTATGGTTGAATGGAATCGTTCATTATAGTTCTTTATGGCCTTTTGTACTAATCTTTTTATGGATGCGTTTTGTTTTCCTAATTTAATGACTCTAAATTTCTCTAATATGGTACTATGGAACCTCTCAATATCTGCATTCCCTGTATGACTATTCGGTTTGGTAAAGTGAATTTCGATTCCTTCCTGTTGTAATAATTCTTTTATCTGGATTGATCTAAACTCGTTATCCGCTATTATTTTCTTCGGTTTCCCTATCTTCGTGAAATGGTTTTCTAATTCTTCTATTATAGTGATGTGGTTCCTATCCGGTAAATAATATGCAAATCCAAATTTTGAAAATTTATCTATTATTGTAAGGAAACTACATTTCATGATTACAAAAGTGTCTATATGGATAATCTGATTCAAGTCTGTTGGAGTTTCTGTATAATGGAATTTTGGTTTTATGGGTCGTCTATCATATTTTGATTGTTGACATACTTCGCACTGGTTAATGACTATTTGGATTAGCTCTAATAATTTTGGGAAATATATTTTATTTTTAATCTTATTGTAGGTTTCTTGTATCCCTGAATGTAAACTCTCTCTTATATGGTATAATGAAATTTGTTTGACTACTTCGGTTTCTGTTTTAATGTCTTGTGCCCTATATGAACATTTAATGAATTTCATTTGATTGTCATTTGAATACATTTCTCTTAATTTTTCTTGCACTATATTGTATTGGTGATCGGGTAATTCTGAATGTATGCCTGTAATTCCTCGCTTTAATAATCTCCTAAATATATCATCTAGATTATTTAAATCATAACTAGCTATATATATTATTCGTTTTCCATGAATTATTTCCATTTCCTGGGTCTTATTATCCGTTAATATTATCTGAGTTTTATACTTGTTCACTATTTCCTCTTTTATAGGTATGTGGTCTAATAACTCTTCCTCTGCTGAATGAATGGTCGCCATTGTTACATCATCCTGTTCTTCTATATTAAACAATATTCCTAAATCTGAATCATTATCGTTACCTAAATCCTCTGAGTCCTTTTCTAACTTAGTATAGTCTTTTATATTATTATCGTCTTTGTCATGTTCGAGTCTGCTTAGAAAGTCCGCTACTTTGTTTTCTTTTCCTTTTAAATATTCGATTTGAAACTTATATTCTCCTAGTTTTAATAGCCACCTTTGGTGTCTCGGAGATATGTCTCTGCCTTTGTATTTTGCGTGAAGGTATTTAATTGGTTGATGGTCTGTGAATATTACGAATTTGTTACCATACAGATATGGTCGGAAATAATTGACTGCCCAAATAATAGCTAAAAATTCTTTGTCTGTAGCTGAATAGTTGCGTTCGTGGTTATTAAGGGTTCTTGATGCAAAACAAACTGGATGCCCCTCCTGAGAGAGCACTGCCCCTATTGCATAATTCGATGCATCGGTCGTTAACTGAAACTGTTTATCGAAATCTGGGAATCTAAGGATTGGATGACTACTGATGAGAGTTTTTAATTTTTCGAATGCTTCTACGTAACTTGGGTCATTAATGTTGATTCTAGTATTTTTCTTTAAGTACTTCGTTATAGGTTGGGCTACTTTAGCATAATCTCTTATAAATTTTCGGTAAAAACCGGTCATACCTAGAAAGCTCTTTATTTGTTTTTGAGTTTTCGGTAATTCTAATTTTTCTATTATTTGTATTTTGTTCGGGTTGGCTTTTAGTCCGTCTTTCGTCAGTATGTGTCCCAGAAATTCTGTCTCTCTTTTTAAGAAGTTGCATTTGTCGACCTGCATTTTGAGTCCTTTTTCTTCTAATACCTTGAATATATCTGTTAATGCTTTCATGTGTTCTTGAAGTGTAGTGCTAAATACTAGTATATCGTCTAGGTATACCACACATGTTTTGTTAATGAAATCTCTAAAAATCTCATTCATCAGCCTCTGGAATGTCGCTGGGGCATTCTTGAGACCGAATGGCATTCTTATAAATTCATACAATCCATGTGGGGTAATGAAGGCTGTTTTCTTTCTGTCTTCTTCTTTGATTAGAATTTGGTGGTATCCCTTTGCTAGATCTATTGTCGTAAAATATTGTGCTCTACCCAACTTATCTAATATAGAATCTATATTAGGAAGTGGGTACTTGTCATCCACAGTCACCTCATTAAGTTTTCGATAGTCAATGACTATGCGGTACTTCTTGGTTCCTGAATTATCAGCTTTTTTCGGTATTATTATTAGTGGACTGCAGTACTTTGAACTGCTTTTTCTGATGATACCTTGCTCTTCCATCTCTGCGATTTGTCTTCTTACCTCTTCCTCGTGTTTCGGTGGGTATCTGTATAGCTTCGCGTTTATTTGTTGGTCTGTAATTGTCTTTATTTCATGTTCTACTTCTGGAGTGCTGGTTAGCTTATCTCCCTCTTTAAAGAATAACTTACTAAATCTTTTAATGAGCTTACTTATTGCTTCGTACTCTTCTTTATTTAGGTGGTCTAGCTTTAAATGTATAGTATTTCCGCTTATAGTTTCAAGGGTGTGTATTTCTTTCAGTGAGTAGGGTTGGTTTAGAAATCTAATTACTTGATTATTCAATTTGATTATACCTTCTTCTAAGTCTATTAAAGTGTTTAGTTTATTTAGCAAGTCAGTTCCTATAATAAACTGATATTTCCTATTTGGTAAATGTTTAATTTTCCATTTAATAAGTGCTCCTACTGGTGCATTAAACTCCTTTGGTGCTGGTGTATGGGTTTCGAATTCAATAGAGTCTTTTCCATTTATTGTAGAAAAATATATTGGTTTAATTTTTACTTTTCTAAAATTATTAACTCTGTCGTCTACTATACTTAATGACGAACCTGTATCTATTAACGCTAAGTATTTCTTATTATTTATGGTAATCTGTATAATTGGTAGTTCTTCCGAGGCTAGTTCATAAAAAACTCAGAATTATTTATTTCTAAAGAACTTTCTTCCCTTTCTATGTTATTATTATTTGACAATACCGATCTTTGCTCGGTTGCATTCGGTTGAAGGCGATTTTGGCCTGAATGCATTCCAAGGTTTCCTGATATGGGATATTGTCTGTATGTATTATTTACTTCTCTTCTTCTCTGAATATTGTCTACTTCCATAGCTTCTGGCCTATAGTTATCCTGTCTATGTCGTCCTGAGTCAAATCCCTGATTTCTTGGTTGGTATGGTCTTCTCTGTTCAGAATTGTTATTTGCGTTTTCTTGGTATTGTGGTCTAAACTGTCCTGAATTACTATGTCTTTGTCCCTGATAGTACTGTCTAAACTGTCCTGAATTAGTATGTGTTTGTCCCTGATAGTATTGTCGTAACTGTCCCGAATGTCTTGTTCCTAGATGGTTCTGTCTATACTGTCCTAAATTAGTTGAATGATGCTGATTATTTTGTCTGTTTTCTTGTTTATAATAATTTGAATTAGGTTTGTTGTTATTCCTAGTATTTGCTTGCCTAGGTTTCCTAAATTCCTCTCGTATACAGGAATCTTCAAATCGCCTAGTTCTCATGATTGTCACTATCGTTGCTAGGTCTGTTAGCTCGTAAATTTTGTCTAGGAGTACACCCTGCGTCATCTCCTTTATTGTGTTTACTAATATACTCGCTACATTACTTAAGTCAATTCCCCTATCGTCCTTATAATATAATGTTAGTTCGTCAGCCTTATATTTAATATTTAGAATTTCTATAGCTAGGTCACTTACATTAGTTGCCTTTAAATTGTTGATCTTTCTATAGATGTCTGTTGGTTCCAGCTCAGGTCTATATCGTAATTTCAGAGTTTCTTTTATGGTGTTCCAGTCATCCGGTCTTGGAAGGTTAATGATGGTATTCTTGGCCTCGCCCTGTATCTTTTCGTAGTAGATCATCCGTACCATGCTTCGTCGTAACTCCTCGTTGGTGATTCCGGATAGATGGTATTCCACAGTTTTAATAAACGAATTAATTGTCACATCGCCAGTTCCGGTGAAAGCTGTCATGAACTTGACTTCCTTCATAACTTTTTCCACGTTATCTCTTTGTGCTTCTCTCATTTGTAGTTCCTGGAACGCCGCTGTTAATTGTTCCAGCTGTTGGGTTTTCCTTAGCACTTCGGTGGTTAGTTCCTCGATGGTAGCCATTTCCAGTCCTTTTCGGTTTTTGTCGTAAGTTTCTATTCTGCTTTTTCCCATACAGTTCTTTACACTCTTATTTACTCTTATTCACTTTAATTATCACTAATTGGAAGTTTTCGTGAGTTGGCAAGATGCAATGAGAACTGTTTTCTTTTTCACAAATACAATTTCACTCGTTATTATTTTGTTGGTCCTTTACACTTGTTTAACTAACTGGAATTGTCCATAGGTTAGCAAATGCAATGAGAACAGTTTTCTTTTCCACAAGTACAATTTCACTCGTTATTATTTTGTTGGTCCTTTACACTTGTTTAACTAACTGGAATTGTCCATAGGTTAGCAAATGCAATGAGAACACTTTTCGTATCACTCGGATAATCTTTTTAAAATAGTTATCCGTCCCGACTGCGCCACTTTTGTCTTTTGGTCCGTGCGGAGGGTTTTTAAAAAAAATTAAATTGCAAAATACAAACACGACTTTATTATTTTTTCTTTATTGAAACTGTAATGAACTGTCTACATCGAAGTCACCGGGAAAACTCACTGAAACGATTCTTTGCACTCTAATATATTTCGCGCCGCTGTCCATTCAGCGTTTGCAAATTGTTATCTATTCCCACGGGCAAACTGAGCGTCGCAACCTGACTCCCATTCTTCAGGTAATTTGCCGCATGGGACAAAAATGTGTCGTATTTGTCAGTGGGGTATGCTGACGTATACATAACTTGCACTCCGTGTTGGATTTTAGGGCTTTTTCCATCCACACCATCTGCTGCCTGAGGATCTCCTGTATTGCTTCGGGTCCCATTTCGAAAATTCCTCGTCGCCACTGATATGACTTCTACTTCGAGGTACAACTTTATTCACGAATAAAATAAAAAAAGGGAGGAATTCAATTTGACGACACTATATATATAAGGTTATTTTGGCGGGAAAACCCAATTAGTTCCCGCGCTTTTAACGATGACAGTTGTTGGTGTTGTTGATGGTGATGTTTGTGATGGGCCAGTTCAGCAATGCAGGTGAGTTGTAGATGCGCTGGCCAAACATGCAACAGGGTACATCAGTTACACTTTTGGATGATGGATTCAGCTTGTTTCCAAATAAGTGTACCAAATTCCTTTGCCAACGTTGCCGTATTCATGTCGGAAGAAAAATGCTCCTAATAGCTTCATCCAATGATAATTTACGTCATCCCAAAACTTTCTTTATTATTGGCCATGTCTTTTTTGGGTCACACCTTGTATGTATAATCAAATATTTCCTTGTAATATTCTTTTAATAATCATCAATATTTTTTTTTATTCACTTGGTTACGCATCAGTTTGTCATTTTCATAGGATAAATTCCTGCGGCTGTTTTTCCACCTATGGTAAGGCCTGCCCTTTCCCTATAGCTCTCCGGAATGTCGTTGTTGAACCATACAACTTTTTCGAGGTCTTCTTACTTTACATACTACTTTTGAATTAGACTAAACATCATCCATATTTCTTATTAATGAATTCAGTAGATCTTCAGGATCTGTTTCTTCAATTGTGGAAGCCCAATCGGTGGCTCGAATTAATTCGTTCGCTATATTTGAAGTCCTGAGGAGTGAGCTTTGGGATATATGCTCTTCGTAGATTCCAAATAACGTAATGTAATGAACGGATATGTTATTTTTTCCGACTGCTGAAAATATTCTGACCAAAATATGATCGATAAGCTGCCTACATTTAAATCCATTCTCGTAAATCCCTTGATTATATTGAAGAGACCTCTCGATCGAGTATCAGTCAGACTTTCGAAAGCTGTTGTTTCAATAGGTACTCTTTCATATCTAATGCTATTTTTTATAAACATGGCGATACCTCCACCTTTTTTTAATAGCATATTGGCAAATTCAGCACTAAAGCCATATAAGTGGTAAAAATTATTTTCTTCCATTTTGATAAAATATTTATTTCAACCAGGATTATTACCTTGACATAATCGTAATTCAAAATCGGGCATATGCGAATACAAAAATGATCTCAATTTTTTCTCAAAGGTCTTATGCTTAAACATAAACAGGGAAAATTCATTTTTTTAATTCTTCTTTTTTTCTTCTTAGATGGCGTTACAGCTCACAGAGAGCCAGAGCCAAACCTTCCCCATTCACTTATGTTGTGTGCGGTTTGTTTTTTCACAGAAGAGAACGGGACCTACAGTTTAATTCCGACTCCGAACGACGAGAGCTGAGAAGCTTTTTCAAGGCAAGTGAACTACGGGGGGTTTTGTCTAATTCTTCTAATAATTCTTATTTTCTCTAATTCTTCTTTTGCTTGATTGAAATCATTAATCATCAAACAGTTCTTCTATGTTTTCATCCATCATAATAATTAAACAAAGTTAGTCTTCTTGCCTACATACATATGTAGATTAGGATTAGGATTGGTGACGTTTAAATTTGTCAAAGTCAGAAGGAGTTTGTGTGAACAAAAGGTTCTGTTCTTTCGTCTCTTCTCGCTAATAGTTCACCTCTTTCGCCATTGGCTTCGCTTGCCATAACAATAAATTGTTTGTTTACATTTGTCAGTTGGTTGTTGATGATCTCACTGCCTTTGCATTGCTCAGGCTCACGATATTAATCTTCATCCCTTTCTGTAAATACTTGATCATTGAATGGGCTATCTTTGAGTATTATTCGATAGTATTTCACATCCTATAATATCCTCTTTTTATTAGTGCATTTATTTGCTTTGCGGTCTTGGGTAATGGATATTCTTTGATACGTTTGATTTCATTCAGATTGGGTTTCATCTATTTCGCTGTCGGTACGCGCCCCAAAAACAATATGCGCGCTTGTTTAGAGATAATCTAAACATGGTAATCTCGAGAAATGATGTACGAGATGTTGACAAAGAAGGAGAGCAGACGACGATCAGCGAACCACGATAAGGCAGAAGACAACTGATATAATTCAGCTGCGCTCAAATGTTCCCTGTCGAGGCGTCATTTGACACTTTCGTTATCAGCGGTCGAACCAACGCATCCTTATCTAGGGTCAGACCATCATATCTTTTATAATGTATTTATCTCGACTCTCGAGAGGGTCAGCCATCATATCTTTTATAATGTATTTATCTCGACTCTCGAGATAATGATTTAATGTAACCCATATGTTTGAAATAGTATATAAGCTAATCGTAACGTAAAATAAATTCAGTATCCTACAAATACTCAACGATGTTATATCTCTTAACATTTTGGTCCTTCGAAGAAAAACAAAACTAAGTTTTCCCACCAGTGGTAAAAGACTTAGATTTTATTTAAAACCAGCGAAGAAGTTTTCCAGTCGCTAAAGAGCGAGAAAACTAAAAAAGCGTATCCGAGGCTTAGACATCGGAAGAAGAAGTTTTCCAGTCACTAAAGAGCGAGAAAACTAAAAAAGCTTATCCGAGGCTTAGACATCGGAGAGTGCAAAATAATACAATATATTATAAAATAATATAAAAAATATAATAATGCCGAAAAAAAAACAACAACTGCTAGAGAAGGAAAAAGAACTCGGCGAAGAAGTTATATCCATAAGGGATAAGATTTCTGAAAGCTTGAAAAATTGACTTCAAAAACAATCCTCATTCAAGTAGTATGGTATTTGAAAGTGAGAAAATTAAACCAACGTTTAACAATCCAATAGAAAACAGTGATACGAGTATTAATAAACCAATCTACACAAGAATTCAAAAAAATAAGAATTACCTACAAGAATTATTAAATGATGCTCTATCAGAAATAGATAATGATCAAAAAGCAGAATTGATAGTAACAAAAACTGCATTAGAAGAGCAAATTCAAAAAATAAAAGAAAATTATGAAGCATTATTAAAGGGAAATAATAATGAAACTCAGAATTAAGTAATTGAAGACGAAATTTTGGAAATAAACAAAGAATACCGAACTATACTAAAGAAAATAATGGTGGCACTTTCAGAACCTGAAACAAAATCTAAAAATCAAATAAAATTAGAAGACATAAGAATTCCAGTTTTCTTCGGAAACATCAATGAATGGCCATCCTTTCATGATCTCTTCAAAAATTTGGTACATGATTGCAAGTCGTTTTCAAATGCAGAAAAAATGTACCGCTTAAAAAATTACGTAAAAGGAGAAGCTGGTAAACTTATTCAACATCTAAAAATCACAGACGCCAATTATGAAGCAGCCTGGGAAATTCTAAAAATGAGATTCGAGAATAATAGGCTTTTATTCACAACTCAAGTTGACCGAATGTTAGATCATCCTATGGTAAACAGCGAATCAGCGTCAATTATTATACACAACGAATGAATGTGTCCAGGCGCTTAAAGGTCTAAATATTAAGATTGATGATGCCGAACCCTTTATAGCCTGGATAATTGTGCGCAAGCTGGATCGCGATGGACTTCACTTGAATGAACAAACAGTTAAAAGAAGTAAAGAAATTCAGACACTTCAAGAGGTTCTCAGTTTTCTTGAACAGCAGTATCAGCCATTGGAAGCATTGAGAGGCAAGAAACAGGTCAACAGCAGCAATTACAGAACCATCAAATCAGGAAATTCATTTTATACAGCACAGAAAAAATATGGGATTTTTGCAAACTTGCGGGCCACGAAATGCAAACTTGCAGAAAATTTCAAGGCAAAACAATAATCGACCGCAGGCAATTTGTTAATAAAAATAAGTTGTGTTACATATGCATGAGTCACAAATTTAATGAAAAATGTCCACAAATATCAAATAAGTGTAAGAAGTGTAGTAGAGGCCACCACACGTTGCTACATGTTGATGAATTTAAGAAGGATACGAAGGTCCCAGAGAATACATCATCAATGCTGACAGAGGAACCTAGTACTTCAACAGTTTTGCTAGCAACGGCTCAGGTTCGAGTACGAGCAAAAAAATGGCAGTTTTCTAATACTAAGAGCGTTAATTGATCAAGGATCCCAAAGGACAGCCGTATCAGAAGAAGCAGCGCAGTTGCTGCAGCTAAAAAGAAAAAATATCCAAACTGAACTTCGTGGCTTAGGAGAATCTTTAGTAGGATTATCAAAATACAAGATAAATCTTGAAATTCACCCTCGTTTTATGAGCAACGAAAAATTCGAATAGGAAGCATTAGTTTTACAAAAGCTATCAGGTGCACACCCAGACAAATCATTCAAGTACAATATTGAAGAATGGAAAAATTACACCCTGGTGGACCCGTATTTCAATAAATCTGATCGAGTCGACATCATTATTGATGGAGATTTATATCAAGAAATTTTAGAAAGCGGAATTCGAAAGGTCGATAAGGTACTAGGACAAGCCACCAAATTAGGTTGGATCTTATCTGGAGTCCTAAAAGTGCCATGCAACTCAAATAAAATTACTCTAAATTAACTCAAATAAAATTACATCAAATCTGGAGGGTTCTGGGAGATAGAGGAAATTGCTGATAACAAGAGAATTGCTGTCAACAGAGAAGATCACTGCATTCAACATTTCAAAAAAATCACCAAACAAGACAGCAACGGTAGATTCGTTACAAAATTGCCGTTTAAAGAAGATTGTCAACTAGGAGAATCGCGCAAAATGGCTGTGGCTAGATGAATAAATCTGGAAAAGCAGCTGAAAAGGAAAAATGAATTAAAAGTAGAATATGTGAAATTCATGAAAGAGTACCAGGAGTTCCGGCAAATAAAAGTAGTTGAGTCAGACCAGCAGTTTCAAACCATCGTTTGGAAGAAAAACGAAAAGAAGCCAATTAAGGAATATCAGCTTACAACTGTAACTTACGGTACAACGTGTGCACCATTTATAGCTACAATGTCATTAAAGGAAATAGCAGATAGATGCAAAAATTCAGAAATCAGCAGAATTATAAGGGAAGACTTTTATATGGACGACTTAATAACCGGAGCAGATACAATTGACGAATGCATAACATTAAAAAATAATACCGCAGAAGAATTGAAAAAATATGGATTTCACTTGCGAAAGTGGGTATCTAATTCCAACATTATAATAGAAAAGGAACCAAATAATATAGAAAATAAGATTCTGAGAATTGATAAACAAGAGTCAACCAAAACCTTGGGGTTGCACTGGCACCCAACTAATGATGAATTCCTATTTAAGCTAGACTTTGAACGACGCGAAACAGTTACCAAAAGACAAGCCTTGTCCAACTTAGCAAAAATCTTTGATCCTGTGGGTTGACTGACTCCAATAACGGTAGTAAAAAAGTTATTTATACAAAAGCTCTGGCTAAGGGAAATTGAATGGGATCAAATTCTAAATGAGGAACTCACAAAAAAATGGAAAGAACTTATGGAAAAGCAGATAAAAGCAATTAACAGAATTAATCAGAATACCAAGATGGGTGCAAGTATCGGAAAAAACGCCATGGGAACTACATGGATTTGCCGATGCATCAGAGAAAGCATATGGAGCGGTAATGTTAAAGCTGGAAGCAGCGCATCAATACAAAAATTGCATACAAAATACATACAATTGCAAAAAGCAAGGTGAATCCAATAAAGAACAGGAAAACACTTCCAAAATTAGAACTATGCGCAGCTCGACTCTTAGCAAGATTAATGAAGAAAAGCCGACAAATAGTTCAGCAAGAGGTAAAAACGGTCGCCTGGACTGATTCAACGATAACTCTAGGATGGATTAAGGATAACAAAAATAAAGACAAATTCATACGGATTAAAGTAGCAGAAATTCAACAACTGATACCAAAAGCAGATTGGAATCATGTGAAAACGAATGATAACCCAGCAGATGTAGCTTCACGGGGGATATCTCCTGAAAAACTAGCGTCTTATCGTTTGTGGTGGAAGGGTCCAACATGGCTCTCACGCGAAGAATATGTACAACAACAACCAACAAAACACACAGTTATGACCACAACAACAACAGCGGGAGGACAAATTTTAGATGATCTGATACCGAAGATATCAAGTTATGCAAAACTAAAAAGAATATTGGGATATATAGTCAGATTCACCAGGATAAGAAAAAAATCCGGGTCACAGACGTCAATAAATGAATTGGAGCAATCCAAACATTTATTCTTTCGGAATTTATTCTTTATTATTCGGTATCAACAAAATAAAGAATTTCTAAAGGAGATAGAGCTTCTAATAAACAATCTACAAGTTCACAGAAGTAGCTACATTAAATCCATTTCTGGATACACATGGCATCCTCAGAGTTGGAGGAAGAATTGGAAGAATAGAATACGACCAAAAACATCCGGTAATCCTAGACAAATCGACGTTATCCTTCCTAATTGTTAATCACATTCATATGTTAACATTACATGGTGGAAATAAATTAATGAAAGTAACTTTAAGAAGAAGATATTGGATTCTAAGAGTGTCAGAAGCAATAAAGAAATGCATTCGGATGTGCCCCAAGTGTGTCCGATATCAACATCGAACAAGTACTCAAATTATGGGAGAATTACCAAGAGTATGAGTCACGGTATCACATCCATTTACTTCCACTGGGATTGACTTTGCAGGCCCGATTTATATCAAACAGTCAAAGGGAGAGGACAAAAAGCATACAAAGGATATATAGCTATATTTGTGTGCATGTCGACTAAAGCCATTGTGAAGCAGTGAGCGACCTAACAACGAAAGCGTTTTTAGCAGCACTAATAAGATCCTTTGGACGAAGAGGCAAAAGCAGATATATTTATTCAGACAACGGAACCAACTTCATTGGAGCATCGCGATATCTAGACAAAGATTTTAATAAGGCATTTCAGGAACTTGCAGAAATAGCTCCAATATTGGCGGAAGAAAAAATTGAATGGACATTTATTCCGCCGGCAGCTCCTCACTTCGGAAGAATTTGGGAAGCTGGCGTTAAGTCCGTTAAGCATCGCCTGAATAGAGTTATTGGAGATACAAGGTTAACGTTTGAAGAAATCAGTACTGTGTTAAGCCAAATTGCAGCGGTACTAAATTCAAGACCACTCAGTTCAATTACGAAGGAAGTCGATGACATCGATATCTTGACGCCAGGTCACTTTCTAATTGGAAAACCGATAATCGACTTTCCCGAATCGGAAGAGGATTGCATATCATCGCTAGATAAATGGAAATTACTCCAAAAGATAAGAAGAGATTTTTGGAAACGATGGAAGGAGGAATATCTTACCACTTTACAGCAAAGATATAAGTGGCGGTCTCAACAAAATAATCTGAAAAAAGATCAAATTGTATTGCTTAAAAATGAAGATACACATCCATGTAAATGGCCGGATAAGAAGATCAGGGTTGTCATAATTAAATTAGAGAACAGTGTAATAAAACGCCCGATTCATAAACTAGTTCCTGAGCAAACGTCTAAAGAATCCGACTCCGAAGAAAAGGAAAAAAGCAGAGTTAACGACATCCCGAAAAGGCTACAAAAACGAGAAGCAGAAACCTAATTATAAATTTTGGCTTCTCATTACCTTACTAATGTTGTAACAACAGTCAAAAGCAGAAACAGTATACGGCACAATAGGAGCAACCGTAACAGAGATTCCCAACAACACTGTGATTTACAATGATAAACTGGGAAAAATAGATAGGATAAACTCATTATGAAACCTGACTATAAATTATGACTTGAAGCCATATTCGCACGAGTTAACCAGAATACAAAAAGACTTGCGAAAGCAATGTGCCAAATTAAAAGATTATAAAGGAATATGTGAAGAAATAGTAACTGCAATGAGTCAGCGATATAGTACGTTGAAACAAAACAACGCTCTTCTTATACATAAGAATAGAAAACCCAGAGCACCATTCGAAATTTTTGGGTCACTCTATCACATGCTGTTTGGCATGATGGATGCTGACGACAGAAATGAAATGCAAGAGAATATAAAAAATGTATTCGAAAATCAGAAGGATTTGAAGCATTTATTTGAACGTCAGACTTCTGTAATTGATTCAACAGTAAATATATTAAAAAAGACAACCGATGATGTAAACAGGAATTTTCACCAAATGGGTGATCATTTAAAAATATTATATGAAAAAATTGCACAGCAACATAATGAAGGAGGGGTTATGTTATTTTTCCAAGTAATGGCGGCGAGATTAAATATGATGATCGACGAATGTTACAGAGTACAAACATCAGTTATCGATATGCTTATAGATATCAATCACGGTCATGTGAATCCAAATCTCCTCACACCAGCCCAATTTATTCATTTATTCATCTACAAGCTACTTATGTACTAACAGATTTAAGAAATAGTATTGTACAATTTTATTTATTTAAAGTACATAACCTAAAACCTAAACCTAAAAGGAAAGGTTTTAAAAGATAAAAAGACTTAACAAATTCGTTTTGAAGTTAGGTCTAGTATCAGATAAGTCCAATTGTATTGACAATTCGTTAAAAGCCCTAATTATTCTTGTTAGTGGTTCGTTTTTTCTCATAGGCTGTATTATGGAATCTGTCGTTCAAAATACGTCGAGTACGAAGAGGTCTGGGGGGCACATAAAATTGTATTAACTCAAGAAGGGAAGAGCACTTTATGTGATATGAAAGGATGTCCCTGGCAAACATTACATCATAAAAAGTGCGTCTAGATGACAAAGATTTCAAACCAAGTAATTGACACCTTGCTTTAGAGTTAGGGCAAAAATTCCAATGCAGTTTAAAGATTGCGAACTTTGTGAATCGTTTTTGGACCTTCTCAATACGCTCGGATTGAAGGATGAAATAGATTATATTAAAGGACATATTAGAAAACACCAAGGTGAGCCTAGGGACACATATACCACCATTAAACTGCCCCACAAGTGTACATGCAAATCAGTGGGTTGACGCGACTGGAGATCACCGGTGTTGTAAAAGTAAGATCAAACAAAAAAATCAGGAGCATGCCCGTGTCACAAAAAAAAAAAAAAAAAAAAAGGCAGACCGAAAAACAATTGGTGCAAACAAATGCAAAAACACCAGCATTTGATTGGCCTCAGCGATGAAGTAATCCCAAACCGGGTAGCCTGCCACTACTTTCTGAGGTCAAACCGGCGGACCCCACAAGCGGACCAGTAGGAATGCAGTTAAGTGGGAAGGTTATGGTCCTACACTTCTGACCATAACAACGCCGGAAAAAGGAAAAGAAGAAGAAGAAAGGACATATTCCTAGTAAGCTAGCGCTGCTTGGAGGTGATTCCAACGTTGAGCTAAAAAGCGTTTATTCCTTCATGAAGGCGAAAGGAATTATAATGGACCAACACCTAATAATAAGTGCTGAAATACCACTTATTCATAATGGATCGACCGAATTATACCGAATGATTCCACTTCCCATTAACAGAGCCAATCGGACATTAATACCAAGGATTAATGCTGACTATATTGCATACAATATGGACGAGAGTGTCTATACTTTACTAACACAACCTGAGCTGAACAAATGCACATAAATAAAGGAAAACCAGTTTATGTGTCAGGAAAATTAGCCATGGAAACCAGCAACTGGAAGATCCTGTGAAATTGCAGCTCTAAAAAGGTTAAACAAGGCAGAATGCCTCTTTGAAGAAATAAGAAGGCGAGATTCGTGGACACACCTGTCGAAGGAAAATTATTGGCTTTTTAAGGTATTTAACATAAGCGTGTTAAAAATAGAATGCAGCAGAATGGTTAAGGATTTCATGGCAAGGCGTACTAAGGCTATGGGAAGGGTGTTCAGCATTCTACGAGGGAATTGCACTAACAGTTACTCGACATTTCGAATATCAAGAAGAATTAAGAATTCAAGCTTCATCCAGGGCCAACGACTTTAACCTTTTACCTGAGGCAAACATCAAACCATTCGACACTGCAATTAGCAACAACTCCCAATTGATCGATGAACTTACAAAACAATTAAATCACTTGGAGTCATCTCATATGGAACTTCGGGCACTAAAATGGCATACAACCAGCGGGCATTCCGCGCTAATATCAGTTTTAATAGCAATACTAATGCTTCTCGGCTTCTATATAAAGCAAAGCTGTTGCCGGACATCAAACCATCTACAGCTGGACTTCATCGTTCCCCCACCACTTTCGGGGCGGCAAAATGTTTAGAGATAATCTAAACATGGTAATCTCGAGAAATGATGTACGAGATGTTGACAAAGAAGGAGAGCAGACGACGATCAGCGAACCACGATAAGGCAGAAGTGTCTCAAATGTTCCCTGGCGAGGCGTCATTTGACACTTTCGTTATCAGCGGTCGAACCAACGCATCCTTAGCAGCAGCCTTATCTGGGGTCAGACCATCATATCTTTTATAATGTATTTATCTCGACTCTCGAGAGGGTCAGCCATCATATCTTTTATAATGTATTTAACTCGACTCTCGAGATAATGATTTAATGTAATCCACATGTTTGAAATAGTATATAAGCTAATCGTAACGTAAAATAAATTCAATACTCAACGATGTTATATCTCTTAACAGCGCTTTTTTCAATTATTTGTTCAATATTATTATATACTTATTGCACTGGATTTTAGTGCTGATCTGGAAAGATAATGTCAGTGATTGCAAATGCATCTAAACTTGTGGAAAAATTAAAAATATCATAGTTATTGATGACCCCAATTTTATTTAGTCACTTAGAAGGTTACATGTGTTACTCGTGCAGGGACGGGTTAAGAATATCCCTGCAGCGATACCTATCGCTTGTCGTAAAAGGCGACTAAACAAAGGTAAACAAAAATCACATCTAGGCAATTTAGAAAACACCAAGGTGAGCCTAGGGACACATATACCACCATTAAGTGTGCATGCAAATCAGTGGGTTGACACGACTGGAGATCACCGGTGTTGTAAGAGTAAGATCAATCAAAAAAAAAATAAAAAAATCTGGAGCATGCCCGTGTCAAAAAAAGGAGGGGAAGAAAGAAAACGGTCAAACCGTAGCATTATGGAAAAGAACGCTAAAAGGAAAAGCACTACCCCGCCAGGCACTACTAATGGTCGTGATCCTGGGACGAGCAGCAATGCTCGGGTCAGAGCTATAGGATTTCCGGGGGATAGCAAAGTAATGCAACGGCGTAAGCCACATTTAAGAGTCGCGAGTTGGAACGTTGGAAGCATGAGTGGGCGCAGCTAAGAGCTTGAAGAAATGATGGTTAGAAGGCGAGTAGACATCCTGTGCGTACATGAGACGAAATGGCGAAACACCGGTAATCGGGCACGTTTCTTGGACGTTAAAACAAAAGCCTACAAGATGTTTTACTATGGATTGGAACAAGGAAAAAACGGAATCGCCATCATCTTTGGGGCAGAGTTACTTGGCAACGTCTTAACCATTTCAAAGTCCAGTGACCGTTTGATGGCTCTCAAATTGGTGATGCATGGTGAGGTGTGGAACATCGTAAGCGCATATGCCCCTCAAGTAGGATGCGAACAAAAAGAAAAAGATGCATTCTGGCTAGATTTCCACAACCTTTTCAAAATCATCCCAAAGGAAGAGCTTTTGTTTGTTGGGGGAGATTTAAACGGACATGTCGGGAAGACAAGCGAAGACTATGAAGGCTACCACGGAGGGCTGGGATACGGCACCAGGAACTCTTCAGGTGAAGATATCCTAAACATGTGCAAGTCGTACGGTCTTATAGTGCTAAATACTATGTTCGTCAAACAAAGCCGGCACCTGATCACTTATAGCAGCGGCGGAAATGAAACTCAAATAGACTATCATTTGGTATCCAGTTTCATGAAGCCACGAGCTAAAGATTGCAAAGTGATCCTGGGAGACGCGATCGCTCCTCAACACCGAATCCTCCTGACTGAATTTTTTATGGATGCGAGAAAGAAGTCAAAGCAGCAAACGAAGGTGTCTGAGAGAATCAAGTGGTATAAGCTGGATAAAGGAAAAGGCGAAGCTTTTATCACCAACATGGAAAACTACCTCTCTTCCATTATCGATGAGGTCGGTAATGAGGAGTGCAGAGCACAAGACATGTGGGATTCCCTACAACAATCTGGCCTGGAGAAAGCCAAATCACTGCTCGGAACATCTAAAGGCCCCTGCCAACACGCAAAAGAAACCTGGTGGTGGACAGACGAAGCCAAAGCAGTGATACACGAAAAGAAAATGGCTTTCCAAGCTTGGTCAAAGTGCTCTTCTACTAATAGAGAGGAAAAAGCTCGCCGTGAAAAGGTATATAGATGTTGCAAAGGTATCGCGAAGAAAAAATGCGCCGAATTCAAAGCGAAAAGCATGGAAGGCCTCTTTCAGGAGTTGGAAGAAATATCGTCTTCCGCGTCTGACAGGAACCAGGCTACCCAGGAGCTTCGACAAAACAATTTGAGCAAAGGAGCAAATATCTTTAAGATAGCCGCCCAGAGAAGAAGAAATGCTCAGGAGATTCGTTTCCCAAAGTTTATTAACATAGCTGAAGGCCAACTCCTTGTGGAAGACGAAAAAATTCTCCACAGATGGCGACAGTATTGCGAGGAACTTCTGAACGAACAGTTTCCGCGAGTGTACTTTCCAAGAGCCGCCCCGAATCATGCCGAAATATCCGACATCACAGTCGAAGAAGTTCGGTACGCGGTTAAAAACTCCAAGAAAAGAAAAGCTGTTGGGCCGGACGGGATACCCTCTGAGTTCTGGAAAAAGATGGGAGACATCGGGTCTAGATGGCTCATGGTTCTTATCTCCAAACTTATGAGAGGCGACACTATGCCTAATCAATGGAGGGAAAGCTATCTTCTTCCATTGCACAAAGGAAAGGGTGATACGCGAAATTGTGATAACTACCGTTCTGTCAAGCTGATGTCGCACACCATGAAGATCGTTGAACGGGTATTAGATAGCCGACTGCGGAAAATAATACGACTATCTGATGACCACTGCGGGTTTGTCTCGGGTAAATCAACAACAGATGCAATCCAAAGTATAAGGATCATGATGGAAAAGCATCGTGATTCTTCAAAGGACTTGCATATGGTGTTGGTTGATTTCGAGAAGGCCTTTGACCGGCAACCAAGAGATCTTTTATGGGTAGCGCTAAGACAAAAAGGAATTCCAGAAACCTACGTGCGAGTGATTATGGACATGTACGAGAGAGCAACGACAAGAGTAAGATGCACCGCAGGAGTCACCGAAGAGTTCGCAATCAAAGTCGGTGTACACCAAGGGAGCGTCCTCAGCCCACTGCTTTTTATAGCAGTCCTTGATTGCTTGCTTGAAGGAAAAGTGACGGACCCCAATGTGCACCAGCTATTCTTTGCTGACGATGGGGCCATTATAAGTGATGATCAGGCGTCCCTACAACGAGCACTTGATGTGTGGGTGGACATTTTTGAGGGACACGGGTATCGTATTAGTTCAAAGAAGACAGAGTATCTGTGCTGCCCGTTCTCTGACCCTCATCAGCCTATTCCAGACATTTACTTGAATGGAAGAGTGCTTCCCAAGTGTGAAAAGTTTAAATATCTGGGATCTATGATTAATAGAGAAGCAACTTGTGATGACGACATCAAACATCGCGTAAGCGTAGGGTGGATGAAGTGGCGGGAAAACTCCGCCATCTTCTGTGATCGAAAAATGCCCCCTAAGCTGAAAGGAAGGCTCTACACTTCAGTTGTACGTCCGGCGCTCACATACGGTTCACAATGCTGGACAATGCACAAAAAGTATGAGAGCAAATTAACGGCAACTGAGATGAAGATGCTTCGCATGACAGCGGGAGTAACAAAGCGTGACAGAATTAGAAGTTCAAAGATCCGAGGAAGCCTCCACGTAAAAGAAACCATCACAAGAAATATAGAGCGCGACCGACTCAGTTGGTATTGCCATGTTCAAAGGAGAGATCCTTTGAACCCCGTCCAAAAGGCGTTATCAATCAACATTCCAATTTCAACACGCAAAAAAGGCAGGCCGAAAAACAATTGGTGCAAACAAATGCAAAAACACCAGCATTTGATTGGCATCAGCGATGAAGTAATCCCAAACCGGGAAGCCTGCCGCTACTTTCTGAGGTCAAACCGGCGGACCCCACAAGCGGACCAGTAGAAATGCAGTTAAGTGGGAAGGTTATGGTCCTACACTTCTGACCATAACGACGCCGGGATAAAAAGGAAAAGAAGAAGAAGGTTACAGGTGTATTCTTCAGAACAAAACACATTCTGAGGATTTGAGGAGAAATTTTTGCGAAAACTTAATAAATGGTATCGCACGTTCCATGATGGTGATTGTCAAGATTTATCCATGAAAAATATTGAGCTTTTCCCAGCTTATTGGAAGTACTATTGATGTTTTCTTTAAGTCATTAAATTTGCCGCAATCTACTCAAAGCCGATATTTTTTCTGCCTCGAAATATCTTTGATCTTAGTTACTGCTACGTTTGGAGACGCATATCTTAAATTTCCATTTGTGAATACGTTTAACTTCCTTCTTATATGTTGGATGATTAACTGTTGTTATGACTTTGTATATAGATCAGTTCGTGTTAGTTAATTATCTATCGTATAGCACACCAACTATTTAGATTCTTTAAGTAGCTCCACTGTATATTACATATTGGTTTCGATTGAGTTGAATTACTTTTGTATTACTTTCTAAGTTTTCAGTTTCTTGTTGTCGAAATCGAGAATCTTGCCAGTATTCCTACTTGTTCTTCCTTCCTTGCTTAATAAGATATCATAATATTTTTCAGTTATATATCTGTTGTACCACCTTTAAGCCTATTGTGAATCACAGTTGAATTATGATGGCGGATGAATGGCTGGTGAACGGTGACAAGGCTATTGATGTCCAACGTATACATATACGGCTTAGGAACCGTCGTAGTGGGTTATTCAGATGCATTTAGGTAGCAAAGAGTTAATGCAAAATTATGTTGACTAGTGGTAAATAGGACTGTTAACGTAGTTGAAAAAATGAAGTCTGGCACAAAACACAACTGCAGTGTTTTTGGGAGCACCAGGTGTAACGTCACTCTTCGTGATAGAGGAATTTGTAGTTGACTGTCTTTACTAAAGAAGTTGTTCGAGAAATTGGTGTTACACTTTTTACTTTCTCATTTCTGATATAGCTACATCAAGTTATTGATGGAGCTGTGTCAACTCTTCTTCTGTATTTGTTTTGTACCTTCTCCTAACATACGGTTCTGTTCATCTATCCAATGGCAGTCGCCTAAGAATCCGTTTAAGTTGAGTTAACTTCACTGACTGCGGGTATACTGTCGTTATTTAAAGACTTGAATATTTTCGGCTGATGGATACGGATACGCAAATAGACAATAATAAAGCAATTGTTACGCCGGCCGCTCTCATCAGTCTTGATATAATTCGTTCCAATTGGTCAACGGTTTATTTTCTCTGCAACTAACTTATTTCCGACTCCTAATGGAATGCTCAGGAAATAGAGCTTACGCGTTGTCTGTATCTGAATAGATAGGCCATGTCTGAACAACAATTTAATTCTATTTGCTTTCACCTACCGAGAATCATCAACATAACATTAGCATTATAAGCATTATAGCTTACGGGGGTATACAATTTCTTTTATTCGATGATGGTCATAGATATCTTAAACCTGCTTACTGTAAATAAGTTTATATCTATATAATATGTTAAGTGTGTTTCACTTATAGTATATAAGGGTTGTCTTTTTAGAGGTATACAAATTCAATATGAAACACTTGAGGCTTATGTTAATTTCTATGATATTAGCTTAATTTAATAGATAATTTTATGTCATTAGTGCTTAAATATGCCTTTAGACATATACACGCCACGGCTGGCTCAAACGAAATGCAATCCTGGTGAAACATGGGTCGATGATTCCGCCACCCTATAAAAGACACCAGGTGAGTGTTATTGGTTGTAAGGGCGTCTTGACAAAGGCTTCTGGGTATTCTCCACTCCAAATTCAGCAAAATTACTTAATTACCTTATCCATTTAACCAAATATGAGCCGCATCGGAGAACAACATTTTGCATTGAAAATAAGGATCAAGCTGAATCATGTTTCAGGCCCATTCACTAAACCTATTGGAATTGTGTAATTAATTGCGTGCCATTGTTTCCCGTTTTAACGTTAGACTGGAACGGTGCTAGGGTCTCCATATCCCCATTAAACTCCTTAATGTGCGCAACCTCTTTCATCAAGTAAGCTATTCTATCGCGTTAATCTTTCTAGCACGATTCTTTGTCACTATTTTTTCGTTCATGATTTCTTCAATTTCTCCTGTTGGAACAGTAAAGATCAGTTCACTTTATTATACTACTTTTTTGATGGTTTCGAAGTAAATTTTAGTCTGACTTGAACTTTGACCTTAATACATTAATCCCTTATTAATAACTTGTTTTTTTTTATTTTCTTTTTAAAATAATCCTCGGTTAACTAATTTATTCATATATTGCAAATAGAAGTATCAAAAATCTTGTTAGGGTGAAAAAGAGTTTAACTTAACGACTAGTGGTAGTGATGAATATGGCACCGAGTGTTGACTTTAGCCTTTAACCCTTCTGTCACAAACTGCTCAATCAAAGAGTACAAAAATTGTCGACGGGCATTGGTTTTGTACTTTTTTGTGCAAGTTATGAAAGATGCTAATGCTGCGACTTCCAATATGTTGTGGAAAAAAGCCACTGGCCATCATCAACATTTGATCCAGGACGTCGACACCAACTTTTGTTTGTTGTAAAACAGAACTGCAAAAATTTAAATTTACAGCTTTCTGATGTCTATCTTCTTTGCCTGTATACAGAATCTCTTTGCAAGAGAATCCGTTGCTGGATTCATAAGTCCATCATACTTTTATTCGGTTTTTCGCAGGCTTCGATGGTTATAACTTCTGTGTATACTGTGTAATCGCAGTTCCCAATTGTTCATTTAGCATTGTCCATATGTCTCGAATGGCTCCTTTATCTGCACTTTGTCGTTCGACGCGAGTCCTTTGATCGCTAAATCTTATAAACTGATTTATGGCCCAAAATAGGCTTAGCGACATCGTTGCTTTGAATACGAGATTCATTTTGGTTTTCCACAACTCTTCTGTATGCAGCGTGTTGGTGTGATTTACACCAGCGGCTAGAAAAATACGAAAATAGACATATAGATCCTCTTCGGTAACAGATTTCTATTTGGAATGATGCCTTCACTTTCATATATACCGATAAACTGAACAAAACTATTGTAAAATTCACTTATGATATTATCTGGAAGTCATAGATAATAAACGATTTACCATCAAACACAGAATATTTATGTGACCCAATGGTTTGCATACGTCATAGCCATAAGTAATTAGTGGAAACTCTAGGTAAAGTCATATTAAAAAAAATAAAATAGAGAAAAAGGGTTTTTGAATTGACCATAGGCCGGACCTATTCCATTGACTCTAAGGGTTGTTGCGGAAAAAATTGTTTTTCTCACCCTTAGATTTTCGCGGACATATGTACGCGGACAAAGTTAGGAGATTTGGTAAAGATAGCTACACATTACACAATTAATTAGGCAAAAAATAGATTCGAAAATGTAAAAGATCTGGGCAGACCTACTCATTGATGGAGGAGTTGACAGGCGCCGCCAAGCTATCAATCTTATCGAAATCGAGCCTTGTGAAATTACACAGAAAAGGCAGCTGAAAAGTGAGACGTTGACTGACTATGTGCTGACTATAATGGAGCTAAGGGCCAAATGCCGTTTGTATAGTCGCTGGATATTTATAGATATCATATAGAATACGTCATTCACGGGGATAAATGACTCACCCCACACCCCACCCACAGCCGTTAAAAAAAATTTATAGTTTACCAACAGTATTGATAGAGCTCAGGTCGTGGTATGAGCACATCATCAGAGGCATTTAATTATTTCGTTCAGATGACGAGGTAACAGCACAGGCATAAGTGCAGTTCTCCATAAATTACTCAATTTGGGCAATTTAGTAAATAAAGCATAAACTTAAAAAAAAAAGTCCAATTCTGCTAATGTATTCGGTACAAGCGCTATGAAATTCCTTCGAATTGGAATATTGATATCGAATATTAGTTCGAATTAGAATATAAGTGCGTGGCCTTTCCATGAAATCTGCTAAGGCTCTTGGATATTTCACAGCTGAAGTAAGGATTAATGGTCGAACGTTGCAGAAGCCTATATATAATGTTGGCGATGCAGGCGCCTCTAATTATTATAGGTAGGGAAATACTGGTAAGGTAGAAGATAAGATATAAATCAGGAAGAGCAATGATGTTGATCAGTTTTCCGAACTATCTGCAGCCATAAGTGTCGAGCATGAACTGAACATAGGAAAGATATCAAGAATCTTACTGCTAGTTGTATCCCAGGGACAAGACAACAACCTAGGTTAACATAAAATTAATATTAAAATCGGTTACTCTTGTGTTCCGACGACCCAGGAGACTAGACTCATTAGAAAGGATGGCAGCCGATAAGCAAGTCTCCAGTCTCTCTCTGATGGATTCATTCGACCAAGTTCCTAAGTACGTTAGTCTGGTGATTTTTGGCCAACAAAAAGATGGCAGCCAATAGTAGATAGATAGATTCTTTATTTTCGTCTATAATGTACAGTTTAATTTCTATCAGACAATTTATATACAGAGATTGATAATTAATATTTATTTTTCAACTGAAGTATTTATTTTTAGGCTAGAAAAAAAATGTTTTAAATGGCTCATCATTTGAAAGAAAAAACGACAAAGATTTTCAATATATTAATATAGGCAGTAAACGATTTTATTTGACTACAGAGGATTAAATAAAAAGATTATTAATAAAATAAATCCCTCTGATTTATTTTATTAGCAACAAGACATGTTCCGTGCAGGGACGGGTTAAGAATATCCCTGCAGCGATACCTCTCGCTTGTCGTAAAAGGCGACTAAAACAAAGGTAAACAAAAATCACATCTAGGCAATTTTGAAAACACCAAGGTGAGCCTAGGGACACATATACCACCATTAAACTGCCCCACAAGTATACATGCAAATCAGTGGGCTGACACGACTGGAGATCACCGGTGTTGTAAGAGTAAGATCAAACAAAAAAATCTGGAGCATGCCCGTGTCATAAAAAAAAAAAAAAAAAAAACGGCAGGCCGAAAAACAATTGATGCAAAAACACCAGTATTTGATTGGCCTCAGCGATGAAGTAATCCCAAAACGGAACTTGGAAATATAACATACTTCAGCGGCAAATTAGTACACCAAAAAGGTATTTTTGGCAATCCAGAAGAACAGTATCATATGGTGGCGTATTATTTGCATTGAACACGAAGTCGAGGGTACTCATGAATACCACCGCCATCCTACAGCCAGGGGCCAGGTGACACCCAGGCAGGACCCAGGCAAGTGGTTCCGCTGTGTTCCCAAACTACATATGCTGCTGAACTCAACTTAACAGAAAGAAGTCAGTTTGATGTGCGCCTTAGGATGAAAATGACGAACTAAGAAATAAGAAGAATATTGAGCGATGCATCAATTATAACACACGGAAGAACATAAAAAAAAAAAAAATACGATAAACATTTACCTATAAGAAGAAAAGATAAGCTGCTACTAAATTCAACTTAACCGACTTAATATCTACCAGAAGCACCCAATACATGCGGCTATTAGCGATGTATTGTAAATATTACCGAAAAAGAAGAAGTAAGAAAAAATTAATTAAAAGTAAAAACGATCGACAAACAAAGAATACAACAAAAAAATGTTATGAAACACTTAACCAAGATGAAAAACCCTTATTATGCCGAATTAAATAAGAAACAAGATGTAACGAACCAAACAATTTCAGATGCCGTGCACTAAAAGAGGATGCTGTTATAAAAAACTACGACGGTATCATAATTCTTGATCACACTGATCACTTTCCCGAGGGATTTGAAAATGGCTGGATGGCCGAAGCTCTATAATCAATCTGTAAGATTTCGAATTCTGTAGAAAAAAAGAAGACAGTATGCAAAAAAATTAAGCAACTTATTGGGTATTGCCGAGCAAAGTAGACTAATTAACAAAATTTTCTTCATTAATATTAATTCAATAAAAATGAAATAAAAATGTTCCGAAATACTTAGGTATATATCTTTTTATACTGTAATATGTATGTATATATCGTATTCGTATATAAGTCATGTGTATGAAATAAAATGTATTTCTCTTTTCAGCTAGACAAGATCAATCAATGCATTTTTTTAAAAATGAATATAAAATTACACACGCCTTCTTAAGTACCATTATTAACCGTCTTCTTCATTGGTGGGCAGAAAATCCTATAACTTGCCATCCTTTTGAACACTCATGTCGCCGTCTTTACTGGAAACCCGGCATTTCCGCAGAAGGTATTGTATATTTAATGCAGATTTTGTTTTATGAAAAAATGTGTTTAATTATTAAATTTCATGTTACAGACAATTTAACAAATATTTCTTTTGAAAAGACAACGTTTATTGACGTATTGCCAACTTTTTCTGTTAATACCGTATGGGATAAAATGTTTCGTATAACTTTAGTTTTCGCAACACATTTACAATATCATTCCATAAACTCAAAATATCATACGGTAAGTTTGGCTGATGGAGACCAAGTTCAGCATTAGTATTGATTGATAATATTAAGAAAAAAAAAAAGAAGTAACACCAGTTCGTAGTTCAATTTTAAGACAAGTGAGTTACGAGTATAAATAAAGCGATTTCATGTTCAAATAATTCAAACGAAGTGGAGTATTATATCTATCGGCACATGTTTACCATGTGATCTATTTTGATATACTCGTACTGTTAGTTACGTCAATTCACTATATGAGTCTATTTCATGAAAAAATTATGTTTAGTTTTAAGTTTGTAATGTTTTTAACTTTTTTTATTTTTTTTTTTATTTATTATTACTATTATTATAATATTCTGCCACAATAAGGCCTTTTAATACTGTGATAGATTTACAGTACAATTTTGTATAACATGAAGAAGTATAGTACGATTACAAAAATAAAAGCAATTAACTGTTTAACATGTTCAAGAAAAGGTTAAGGAAAGTAATGAAGTAATGAGTGTGCTGTAGGAGTTTTGTAAGAGAAGAAATTAATTATCTTTGTTCGACAGGTAGGATTTCAATATTTTTTTAAAATTATTCAATGCTTTGGTCTCTTAAATATAGAAGCAGAGAGTTCCATAGGCGCAGCGATAAAGGAGAGAACCTAGGTAGAATTAAGTAGTAGATACCAGAAGTTGAAGTTTGTCGTGAGGATAGCGTGGCACACCAAATTGCAGTACTTTGAACAGAAAAGATAGTGCTCTGAATTTCGGATAGTTTTCGAGAGACATGTTTGAAGGTTTTCTGACAGATGTGATATGTGTTCATATCCTCTAAGACCTTATACATACCGAGCAATGCTATTAAATGCATCTTTGAGTTTTCTAAAACTGCAGGCATCGCTGTTTACGAAGATTTCGCAGTTTTATAGCAGTACAGGAATAAGTGGGACAAGTTGCTGCGATACTTCGAAGAACTTGAAAGTTGATAATTTAAACTTATAAAGTAATATAATGTAGTATAATAAATAGCTAGTATTCAGTAATTGACCATCTCAAAAGCTTTAGAAATGTCCAAGAGGATCAAAAATGTAACTGCATCGCCGTCTAGCTTTGACCTAATTTCATCAATTATTTTCATTAGAGCTGTTAAGCAACTTTGGTTTGGTCGAACACCAGACTGAAATTGAGCTATAAGGTTATTCGAGTTGAGGTGTATATTTAGTTGCTTTTGGATTATCCGTTCACAGACCTTCGACAAAAAGGAAATGGAAATGGGGCTTAATTCTTCACATGTTAAATTTGTTGGTATTGGGACAATTTTTGCTATTTTCTACTGCAGGGGGAAAAGTTCGATGTGTTTTTGTGTTTTTGTGTAGGGGATACGGCAATAAAAGGGGCAGAATATTAATTTTAACAAAAGCAGGATGAACAAAGATTTTCCACAACATCTAACACGGTTGAGTTTATTAGCGTCTATATTATTCTGAGATAAAGAACGCTGTTTACCGAGCCCTATATTTCGTAAGTAGCTCCACATCTTTTTTCCATCTAGGTTTTCATTGAAACGACTAGAAAAATGCTGTCTTTTGTCTGTCTTTATCGTAGATGACAATTTAAGCTTACATGTTAGATTTTTCTACATGAAATCGCCACACCTCCGCCGTGACTACCTCTATCTCTGCGACAACATTTGTATCCATTTAGAGCTCACATCTTGTCGTGTACATGATTATGTAACTAAGTTTCAGTTACGCAAACTACATTGACTTCGGAATTACAAAAGGCATCGTTAAATTCATAAATTTTCGGCACTAAGCTTTGGGCATTGATATGAGATATCTTCAGACCTTCTCTTCTATTACAAAAAAAATCTTCTATTACAAAAGAAAATTATCGCTATGGGCCTAAGGGACTCACAGCTCGCGCGTTTTCATACATCTTAACTAACAGAAAGAAACATAATCAAGGAATAGTTCGTGATAAGGGCCAAGCAGATATGTATAAATGTAAAAGACAAGAAATCGAAGAAAGGCAAAAACTCTCTCCCTTGTAGTAACTTCTAATATAAAAATATATAAAGTACAATCTTAGAAGAGAAATCCTGTTAAAAGACGGAAACAGAAAATTTATAAAATAAATTAAAATAAAAGTGTAAATGTAAAAAGAAACCAAAAAGAAAAAAAAATACAAAGTTACAATCTACTACTATTACTATTTTACTAACACAGAAATCTTGTTCTCTTATTGATCATGTTGACATCTCGCAACAACTTCATTACGTACATTATCGTTTTCAATTTTCATAGCCGCTCTATTTGCACTCTGCTTTACATAAACAGAAGCGAGGTGGGTATGGACTGAAAACAGCTGTTTATGTCGCTTTAAGCGAAGGGCTTGTTGGAGTAGTAGTCTGTTTCTGAGGGTTAGGCTGCCGTGCATGTAGATGTTGCAGTTCTTTACCGACTCAATACAAACGGGCAATGGCCTTTGGGACAAAGTTTCTTTCAAATAGTGAGTTGAATTTGAGTATAATGGGAGAGTCATAATTACTGTTGTCCTGCTTTGTACGAAAAGCAGATCTAAGAGTTTGGGGCATGCAGTTAATGGTATGGCAGAGGTGATGGAACGATAATCGCAAATTCTGTTCTTTATTTGCGGAATTCCGAACGACACGGCATCGGCTGTTATCTCTCTCTTTTCGAATACTTCACATTTTTTATCCAACTCAGCTTCTTGTCCATAGAGAGAGTTTACTTCTGCTCCGTGTTCCTCCAAGTCCTGAACTCATTTTTAGAGATTTTGAAGAGATCTTTCTATCTCTAGTACTTGCGATGCTACAATTTTTTACACGAATTCTATGCGTTTAATGGCATCATTGCGAAGGCTGCCACCTCCGCAGTAATCCTGTTGACAATATCTTCGCTCAGTTTGGTGAGTCTCTGCTCCAAGTCCATAAGTAATGTAGATTGTACGAGAATAGTTTCACTAGACATTCTCTTTAGTGATGATGTCAAACTCTGCCTAGGAGTGGAGAGAGGCTCTTTCGCCATAGCACTTGTGGAACGTGTTTTTTTTCGCCATCGTATGCACAAAACAACAGAAACTTTATAAAATTTTAAACACTTAAAACGGTGTGATGTGAAGAAAACAAACTGTTTATGCCCGCACAGTCTCAAAAAATTAAGCCGGAGAGGCCGGAGAGTGTCCTGCACTCGAAAATTTCAGAAAAATTCTTCGCGATTTATAGATATTTATATTTATTCCTGCAATTTGACTCCAGCGACTTCAATCCGTTCTTTCAGTTGTTCCAAAGATACTATTTCCACTTCGTAAACATAATTCTTCATGAATCCCAACACATAAAAATCTAGAGGAGTTAAATCTGGTGATCTAGGTGGCCATTCCGTGGGGCCCCTTCTTCCGATCCAACTGTCACTAAAATGATCACAAAGCCAGTTTCTAACCCGTAAGCTGTAGTGTGCTGGTGCTCCATCTTGCTGGTAGATTAAATTATCTGCTATGGCCAAAGGAACGTTGTCCATCAAATCGGGCAAAAGGTCTCGTAGGAACTGCAGGTATGATTCTCAATTAATAACGGCATTCAAAAACTGGGGCCCGATTACAGTTTGTCCAACAATACCAAGACAAATATTACAGCTAAAGCGGTGTTGTGATTTATTTTGTTTTTTGTTGTGTGGATTGGTGCTACTCCAATGATGCAAATTGTGGAAGTTAGTAACCCCATCTCTGGTAAACTGTGCTTCATCCGTTCAGGATGCGGACCCAGACGAAGTTGGTAGGTCAGTTTTCAGGTTTTATCAATGAAAAAAAAAGGATTACTCCAGTGTTATTCCAATACTGTGTCACTTTATTGTATCCTCATAAAACTTAGATTTTTTTAAAAATAATAAAAAAGAGGTCAATGTTTCATACATTAATTTACCTACAAGTCCAGCCGCGTTAAAACAAAAAAAAAGGATTTTCTTAGAAAAAAATGGTTCGGGTTTTTTTTTAATTTCTCAAAAACTACAAGACATTTTTGCATCCGGTTTTCTGTTTTTAACTAAAAACTAATAAGAGAATTGAATTTTTGGAAAAAATCTAGTACTTAATTACATACAATTTTGAAAAAAAAATAGTTCGAAATTTTTTTTTTTAAAATTTTGAGTTTGAAAATTAATTTCTCAAAAACTATTCCTTAAAACAGCTTCATTTAAAAACAAGATGAAAGAAGAGGTTTCTGGCTTTAGAAAAAAGTATATCACGGCATTGTGGATGTAACTGTTGATTTTTAATAATTTTTTTTCCAAATTAAGTCAATTTTTTAGAAAATTGCCCCTCCCGGCTAAACGGGGGGAATAGACCTCCCCCTCCCATACGATTTTTTTCTTGTCTTGACCAGACTTACACGCTCTAGCTTTTTGGCACACTGCTCGTGGGACACCCTGTATATTTGTTGACGGACGAGAGGACAAGACGTCTATGCACATACATCACCCTATACACACTCTGTTCTTTTGAATACCCTGTCTTCTTTTATATTTAAGACTTTAACCATTGTTTAATCATAGTTCGAAATTTGACGGACTATAACTGTTGTGTCCGCGTGAAATGAAACTACCTTCTCTCTTTAGAACTTATTCACAACTGACATATTTCATCATCATCATATTTAATTACATGTGTATGTGTGTATTACTTTTACAGAGGCAACTACATACATATGTATATAACACATCTTCTCCCGATGGCTTGTAGTTTTACGCTTTCTCAAATCGGGTACCTGGAAACGGTCCACATCTTGGCACACTAGAGTACTTCGATAGTTTCTTTTTGGCCTTTTCGGAGCTCCGTGTCGTCATCTTGCTGGGGTGCTGCGGCAGTTGCTTCAGAGTCAGGAGTAGATTCCTGTGGGGTTGACGGTTAATGTTCTTGATTCGGGGATTGTGAATTGACGGACATATTTTGAGGGTTTTGAATCCGCCAAAATTGGTTGAAATTGTCTTTGGGGTTGTTGGTTTTGTTGTTTGAATTTGTCCTTGGTTTAAGTTGATTCACATAGCGTTTGACATACCCATTATGTGTGCAAACGACGAATAACATTCGTCGAAGTGCTCGATCGATGATGGATTCGATTCCACTTTTCTCCCCTTTCGTAATTTCGGGAAAATCCTTTTTGATTTGGTGAGTATTTATTTATATTCTGGCTCTGTTTTCATTTGGTTGGCTTCTCAAAAAGTTGACTTAAGATTGTGCGGACGGGACGGATATGAATTAATTCTGCAAGTGTTTTTCCTTGTGCTTTGGCGTAAAACGATACGAAGCGAGATAATTTGTAACAGCTGTTTTAAGTGTATGACTTTTTTTGATATTTTTTATGAACTAACATTAAAATGATTGAAGGAAACTTTCTGCAAGTATATTGGATGCTGGATGAAACGGTGCAGTTGTCATGTGATTTATGACACTTTTAAAGGTGTCTGCTGTAAGTTAAGGTCCGTTGTCACTTACTAAAATTTTTGTATAGCCTTCAATTGCGAAAATGGCTGGCAAGGCTGCTATGTATGGTAGATGCCATTTGTGTAACGAACGGGAACTGCGAGTACGCGTCCAGACATATAAGCCACATATTATCAAATATTGGACCTGCAAAGTCGATGCGTATTCTCTCCCATGCGCATGAAATTCTTTTGCTAGGGGGGTTGTAGGTTTTACATATATTACATGTCTTTGTTAGAGTTGCGATGTCTTCATCTATGCATCGATATCTTCATCTTCACCAAACATGAATTCGAGCTAATTGTTTCATTCTTACTATGCCCCATGAAGTAGTCTTAGATATCCTTCCTTAGTGTGCGTGGAGTGATAATTTGCGTCCGTGTGTAGACATAGCATTTGATTGTTAATTATTACAAATCTGCGATTGAAATCGCCAACCATTTGTAACGAATTTTCAATTTTTCTTTAGGATGATGATATCTGTGAATGATTTCTGCATTGATCGGCGCGATAATTCAATTATGTTGTAGCACGCTTCTTTCTTGTCGAAATCGTCATCTGTTCCCAACAGTAGACATGATAATGCATCTGCGGTCCCATGTGCTGCAGTTGCTTGATACTTAATTTCGAAATTATAGGCCATAAGGATGATAGCCTAGCGCTGTAGTCTGTTAGAAGACATTGTTGGTAGATGCGTGCTTGGATTAAAGATTGTTATCAACGGCTTGTGATCAGTGATCTGTATGAACTTTCTACCGTAGAGATATTGATGTAACTTCTTCACAATTGGAGAGTCCTTCTTTCTCAATTTGATTGTATCAGTTCAATTCCGAACCTTGGCTTGTGCAGTCGCATTTTAGCTCGCTCCTCTCTTAATTGTTTTTTTTCCTTTTCTTTCAAAACGACCCATAATTTAATTTTTCTTCTACACAATCAAAATACGCGAGTGTCCAACTGTGCCCCCAATTAGTCACCACAATTATTTGATTACAGATTTCTACCTCATCAATTAAATATTAAAACGCGCGTGACCCGTTACCCCTATTCAAATTCTCTGACGCAGCCAAAAAACGCGTGTGCTCCCATTTTACACCAAAACAATAAAACAAAAAAAAAATAAAAATTAATCTGAACGTGAGTGACCCGCTCTTGCCCTAGTAAATTATGGATCACTGCGATGTCGCCCACTGCGCCGCCGATACCAGAAATGCTGACCGAGTTATTTGCAAGGGTATTTGCGGCAAATCGTTTCACCTTCCCTGCATCAGCCTAATCAAAAGGTCAATCACGTATATAAAGGAATACGCTGAACATTTCTCCTTTTATTGTGAAGAGTGCAAAAAAAATCACTCTCTCTGATGTCCTGTTCGCGATTAAGTGTAACATTAACTCGGTCGCCAACAACAACAATATGCTCTTCAAGAACCTGGCGTCTAAATTTGACTTTCTTACCAAATGGGTTGAAGATATCAACTCTACAAGTGGCCACCTTCACTAAATTAGCCAATGTAAACTCAGAAAGCAGTTCGCCCAACATCCGTAATGTCGAACTTAAACGCGACCTCATTTCGACCCTCAACCCATACCTAAATCCCTTAAACGTAAATAAATTGAACGAGAACTTAAATTCCCTCCGGTCAGACATTGACATTTACTTTAGCACCTCATCCAATAAAAGTGCTCCACCCATTTCTCAACCCGACCCTCTGCTTGAACCTATTGCAAGCAAATTAATTGACGTCAGCTCTCCACCCCTAAGCGATTTAATTGACGAATTGACGAATTGAGAACAGCATCTAACAAGATTGGTGACATCCGCATCCCCAGCCACTTCCACACCAACCCATCGTTTGCCAATACCTCCATACGTGATGAATTGCTTGAAGCCAATGTGTCCGCCCCGTCAATTTGTGTGTCTCCGCTGATGCCAAAAACCACATCCTCAGTCTACACGCAAACTGAAGGCCCAATTGTTGAAACAAATATTGAGCGCTTTGGCCAAATATGGAGTTTAAATGAATGGAACCAGCGACTCCAAAAACTAAAAAAAGGCAACGAAGAAATTTCTACCTTTATTGTTGATGGATTGACCCCCGACACTCAAAAAAAAATGGGCACAAAAGTTCACAAAAGAATTCAAAATTCCAATAGTAAGTTGCCAAGCACTACAACGGTCCAGATTGTTTAAACTGAAGCTGTCCATATCATCGAAATACGAGTGGTTATTCCTAAACCCTGACGGAGGCCCTTTCACTCTTGGTAAAACTACCTTTACCAGATGGAACGAAAAGAAAGATATCCACGCCAAGCTGCCCGATAATTCTAAAAAACAAATCTATGTACCTAGCTCTAAGAAACATAAAAATAAGCCTTAAACCTGTGATAAAAACCCTAAACATCAATCTAACCCCCGCCATAACTGGAGCTTCAAAACTAAACTTTTCCCATTTTTCACTCACCCCTCGATCTCCCATATGCAGACCTCTTCCTCTGCTCCACCAAAACCACCGCGTCAACGAGTTTCCTTCAATCTGACTCCAACTGCTCGTTCTACCACCGCTAGCCCCTCGCCACAAACACAAACACCTCTTCCTAATTGTTATCCTAATTTCGATCTCAAATTTGGAGCCAAGTATCCTAATTTCCGCAGCTCCCACGTCCTCAATCCCTCAGCTCCCGCCTTTTCTAATACATCCACACCATACTCGCCCTCTCACACTATATCCAGCTCCAATTCCCTTCCAACAGTTTCAACTCCTTCTTCAACAACGTCTCCTCCTAACTCCACCCAATCTTTCATTGATCCCCTTCTGCCCCCCTCAGTCAAAATTACCCAGCAAGTTAGTAACCCCACTGAATGCCGCTATGCTCTCTCTTGTCTAAGGGATAAAAAGACGTACGAAAACATTCGCCTTTTTTTGGCCTATCTCCATGATAAACCAGACTCGGTCTGCTATGAAGGTAAAACGAAGACTAGTGTAATGGTCTCCATTCAACAGGAAGGCCTCCCTACTGACTTTGCCAACATCAAGTGCCTCTTTATTAAGTATCACGAGTTCTTCAATACCCCCCGTCCTTCTTTCAGTTTATCAACTACAAACGAAATCTGATGGCTACCCAACTTCACTCTCCTTCAATGGCGGAACCTCGAATGATCCTAAAACTATCGCCAACTTTTCTGCCAACTTTTTCAAATAATCTTTCGGCGATGATTCCTTTGTACCGGATACTGCCTATTTCGACTACTTACCAAATTCCTCCCCTGGACCATTTCTCCCATGTACTATTGACCCCCATATCATTGAAAATAAATTGAATCAACTTCATGATGAATTTACTCCTGGGCCCGATGGTCTCCCTGCCATATTACTAAAAAAACGTTCCTCCATTATTTCTGCCCCGCTCTCAAAATATTCAACTTATCACTGTCCCTTGGAGAATTTCCCCAGATATGGAGAACCGCTTTTATAACTCCTGTTCACAAAAAAGGTCCGAAGAATGTCGTTAACAACTACCGGCCCATCGCCAAACTGTCACACACACCCAAACTTTTTGAAAGTATCTTGTATGACACTCTAGGTTTCCACTGCAAATCTCTAATCTCCTCCAAACAACATGGCTTCCTTAAATGCAGGTCTACAACCGCAAACCTTGTCGAATTTGTGTCCTTTACACTCTCAGCATTAGAGAATGGAAATGAAGTTGACGTCATTTCAACTGATTTCAGTAAAGCTTTCGATAAAATCTACCAGAAATTAATACTCTTCAAAATGACTTCTCTTGGTTTTGAACCCACTGCGTTGAAGTGTATATCTTCTTATTTACAAAACCGTTACTATAGTGTTCGTTTCAGATCTGCCTTTTCCAACCTCTTCTTAGCTTCTTCCGGCGTTCCCCAAGGCAGCCACCTAGGTCCACTTCTTTTTATTCTTACCATAAACGACATTGAGTTTATTCCCACCTCTCACTGTATGCGGACGACACCAAGTTCTTCAAGACCATTTCCTCGCAACAAGATTATTCCCTTATTTAATCGGATATGAACAGCTTTTCCGTTTGGTGTTTCAAAAATTGTTTGGAACTTAACATTTCCAAGTTCCAATCAATCACCTTCTCACGTAAACGAATCAAACCTCCCCCTCGTCTCTACTTCCTGAATAATCAGCCCATCTCCACCATTGAGGTTATCCGCGATCTTGGCATACTATGTGACCAAGAGCTCAATTTATATCAATGATATAATTCATAAAGCCAACTCAGCACTCGGTTTCGTGAAACGTTGGTCTAAAGAATTCTCCAATCCCTACGTGACTCGATCCCTCTATATTACCTTTGTTCGCCCCCTTCTCGAATATGCATCTCAAGTGTGGTCCCCTTATCAACAAACGCACATATCTAGAATCGAAAGCATCCAACGTCGATTCCTACGTTTCGCTCTTCGAGGTCTGCCCTGGAACAATCCCTTGTTCTTACCACCCTATCAAGACCGTCTTAAACTAATCAACTTGAGTACTCTGGAGGAAAGAAGAAGAGTATCCGATATAATCTTCATTCATAGACTTCTTACAGGTACCATTGATTGCGCCACCCTTTATAACTCCATATCTCTTAACACATCCTGTAATACACGCAATCCTCCTCTCTTCTATCTATCCACCCCCCGCACCTCATACGGCTCCAATGAACCCATTTCCCGTATGCTGGCAAGTGTTAATTCGAATTCTTGTGTAACTTCGACTTCAACCTCAGCACTCCATGCCTAAAACTCCGTCTTCTCAATAACCTTCCCTCCTTCCAGTCTTAGTTTCTATGGTTTGCGCCCCCTCACCCGTTCTCATTAGTTATTAAGTTAGAATAAGTTTAGCTTGAATTAAGCTCAATAAATGGGGGTGTTTGCCCCCACGAAAATTAAAAATTAAAAAATTCAAATTAAATTAAATTAAAAACTTGATGCCTTTCCAAAGTTTTCGATGCCATTGCGATGGGTACCTCCTTTCCATCTGTTTGAATGTGTGACAATACTACACCAATACCGAAAGAAGATGCATCAGTGGCCAAAACTAGTGGAAGCTCTTCATTGAAGTGCGCAAGTTGTGTTGCGTTTTCAAAGCAGTAAAAGCGTGATGTTGCTCTGAGCTAAATATGAATGGTGTGTTCTTTCTATGAAGTTGATTTAGCGGAGAAGCCAACTGAGAGTAATTGGGGATGAAGTAGCTGTAGTAATTCACTTTACCCATGAACGCATCTAACTGTTCTAGATTAATGGGCGGCTGAAATTTTTTGACAGCTTGTATTCCGAAGGCATCAGAAAGGATTCCCTTAGCACTAATTCTTCTCCCTAAGTACTCGATTTCTTCTTCGTAAAATTTGTTCAACCCGGACAAGTTGTTGTTCAGTTGTGGGTGCTAAGATAATCATGTCATCGAGGTAGTTCCCACAACCTGATATGCCACTAGTAACCTGCTCTAGGTACTTTTGGAAGATGGCTGGTGCGCTGGCTATCATAATCATAAGGTAGACGCTGGTATTGGAAAAGACCCAATGGCGTACTGACATCATGAACTGTTTCGATGTTTCATCTAGCTTTATCTGTAAGTACTCATCTTTCAAATCTATTTTAGAAAAATGCTCACCATGGCGAATCTTATGTAAAAATGATTCCCGTGTAGGTAAGGGGTACTGCTCAACGTCGAGTTGCGCATTGACACCTTGCTTGAAATCTCCACAAATTCAAAATCCTCCATCTGGCTTGGGTGCTAAGACAATCGGAGATGCCCAGTTGCTAAACTTAATTGGTTTCCAAATACCTGCTTCTTCTTAAAAATTTTCCATTTGGCCAAAAAGTATTTGTCTGCTTTTGAAGAATTTTGGGGAGGCGTTTGGCTTTAAGACCACATTTATTTTAAAGTCTTTGATTGCTCTGATAACTGGTTCAAATACTTCTTTATACTTGTTACAGAGATCATTTATTTGAGGTGCAAAATTGTTGACAACGTTTAGGACTTGATGTATCTCGAATTAAAATATTTTAAACAAACCCATTCAGAACAGATTATCTGAATCTTTTACATTAGCAACTATTACGATTATATTGGCTTCCATGTTGCCACACTTGGCAACAGTGTGCAACTCGCCCAATATCGGGATTGTCTTGTGACCAAATGCATTCTGTTAGACTTGATTAAATTTAATTGTTTATAAGTTTCAGCATTGACACAGTTGCACCGGCATCCATTTGGATACAAATGATTTGGTTTAGGATTTCAAGTTCAATGAGATTTGTATTTTCATAACACCCCTTAGATTGTTCACTGTTTGAATTGTCCCTTCATTTTTCCTTTTGTTTTTGTTTTGATAACTACCGTTTTCGTTCCTATACTTAGCGCTGTTTTGCTTTGACATGCAAGCAACCGCTGTATGACCCTTCCTGCCACATTTGTAGCAAATTGCGCCACGTAAATTGCATTTCACCCGCACGGCTTGAATCACCCATGCCTTTTTCATTCATCATCTTCTTATTTGTTATTATTTTATACACTGCTTTGCTTTTATCTTTTTATTTTTTATCTCGTCGCCAAAAATGTTGTGTCCGCGTGAAATGAAACTACCTCCTGTCTTCAGAACTTTTTCACAACTGATCTATTTCATCATCATCATATTTCATTACATGTGTATGTTTATTAGTTTAACATCCATATACACAGAAGCAAATACATACATATATAACAATATATATAGAACATATAGGTAGGCGAACTAGTTGGTAGCCTAGTATAATAATTCCTTTGGTAACAGGGCGCATATTTCAAGTTTACAATATCCCCATGTTAAAGCAGCGTACAAATTTTAAAGCAGTTCAGAATATTTTTCTATAAAATAATAAATAAATTTCTATAAAATTTTTCTATAAAATTCCCTTTTTAGTTTTCGTTAATCTAATGTGTAGGTAGGTGGTTGTTGATATGTGAACTAGACAATACAAGCAACTGATATATTATATTTCCCGCACAATCCCAACAAGTTCTCCTTTAAGCTTCCACATTTCACACTAATAAAAAATAATATATCATTATTTTTGACATTTTTTCCAACAAGTTCCAAGTTTTGCAATGATCAACCAGAATGTTGAACATTTGCTGCATTGAGTTAGTTGATTCTAAATCGTGTGATCTACAAAAAACGAATGGTTTGGCTTATCCCGTTACTCTTCACCATGATTAGTGCCTTTATTATTGCACAAGATTTATGATAAATTGCTTCTACCTCAGATTTTGTTTTTGTACAAGGCTCTTGAGGCTTTAAAACCATAATGGGAGAACCGCATTTGTACAGCTTATATAGTAAAGAAGAGATTCACGGCCGAAATTGATATACATACGTGGCAAGAAAATTAAATGCAAACAGCCCTATAAATTCATGTGTTTCCACGAATAAATTCTCGCTAGGGTACCAGGAACGATTATTTGATCCATGATATAATGGCGTAGTTTTATCTAAGCCTTTATTAAATTTTATGGTAATCTTACGTTACAGGTCTAAAGGCATATAGTTAAAACATTTTTAATTTCTACTCGAAAGTCATTTACATACATAAAAATATGAAAAAGGTGACTACAATACGTTTACCTCAAATATTCTAACTGTGAAAAATTTCGCTACATTCATAAAATGATCCCAGGTTACCAAAGAACACATTAACCATAAACAATATAATGAGTATTTAATTTAATTCATTTATACGTAAGAAATTAAAAAGGATTTGGCAAAAGAAGTTACTTCAATAAAGCGTTAATCAGAACTGACTCAAATTTAAGATTTACTCGTATGATATACTCCACACATGGCCAAACCGTAGAAGGCATTTATAGTCGACCCACAAAATAAATAACAAATACACCATACATGAATATTGTTCAGAAACAAAAGTGAAATCAACAAGTAAATGTACAAGCAAACAGAATTGAAATGTGCCTCCACCCCATGTGTACGAGTATCTACATATTTATGTACATATGTCAAACAGTTACGGCATAAGGAGAACAACATTTTTACAGTCAAAACATAACGGGAGTATTAGCACCGTTAACCAAACACGCCATATCGACTGGACTCTCCTGCACTAAAAATGAAAAGTGTGCGCGCATTTCCTCATGTCAATAAGAAATTCACTGAATGAACTTCAGAGTTCTCGTTAATGTCAAATTACTCGGACGCTGTTCTAGTGCAGTGCATTTACTATTTTCTATTATTTAGAATAAACTTCAATATTTTTCACGAAATGAGTCAAGCGGGTACGAGTGTTAAAAAACCCAAGCAATATCATTACCACGATGGGTGGGAGCAAGAATTTTTTTTTGTCATGAATAAAGACAAGTGTGTGTGTATTATTTGCAAATCAATCGTGGCACTGCCGAAAAGATCCAACGTTGAAAGGCATTTTCGATTAGTCCATAAGAAATACGAAAGTGAATATCCGGCAGGTACCGAGCTAAGAAAAGCTGAAGTTCGGCAGTTAAAATCACAATTGTGTATGCAGCAATCACTTATCTCTAAATTAAGCACTACCTCTCAATTAGCTACAATGGCGTCATTTAAAACTACTGAGATTTTAGTTCGGCATAAAAAGCCCTTTGAGGATGGACAAATATGGAAGGAAGCTTTCATCAAGGCCGGACAGGTTCTTTTTCAAGATTTTAAGAATAAATCTGAAATACTGGCCTCCATCAATAATTGGTCGATGTCGCGTAATACTGTTATGCGTAATACTGTCTTCCGAACAGAGGAAATTAGTCAAAACTTGGAAGAAATTTTACAAGAAAACATTAGTAAATGCGTATTCCTGTCACTTCAGTTTGACGAATCGACAGATACTGCACAGCTATGTGTTTTTACTCGAATGGTGTTCCTTGTTCATTCTTCCAATGAAGGGACAAACAAGAGGGGAGAATATTTACGAACTATTCAAGGCTTTTATTAATCGTACAAAGTTTCCAATCCAGAAGCTTGTATCAATTACAACAGATGGAGCTCCTGCTATGATTGGGAAAAATATCGGATTTGTTACTCTTTGTAAAAAAGATGAAGAAATACCGCCTTTTACTAGTTATCACTGCGTCATTCATCAGCAGTCTTTATGTGCACAAATATTAAACTCAAGCCAGGTTATGAACGTTGCATTTAAAGTTGTCAACTCTATACGTGCAAGAAGCTTGCAAGGACGTCAGTTTCGAGCGTTATTAGAAGAATGCGAGGCAGAACATGGCGATCTTTTGTTACACACCGATGTTAGATGGCTAAGCCGTGCAAAATTTCTAAAGCGATTTAGAGACCTTTTACCCGAGATAAAGCACTTTCTAACGACAAAAGGGCAATTAAATCCTCAACTTGAGGACAAGAACTGGCTTGTTAACCTTGCTTTTCTTTGTGACATTACGGAGAAATGAAGTTAATTTGCAATTGCAAGGAAAGGGGAAAACTATAATCGATATGATAAGTGTCGTAAAGACATTCAAGGAAAAACTGTCTACGTGTGTAAACCAGTTAAAACGCGGTGAATAAAAACATTTTAAAAATATGGCAGAAGAATGTGTCGATGCACAAGACACAAAGTATGACCAATATGCCGATCAGATAGCTATGTTGCTTGAAGAGTTTAATGGACGGTTTCAAGATTTTTGCAAGCTAGAAGATATTATCAAGTTTATGTTATTTCCATTTGAGGGTGATATCAGTGTGGAAGACGTAGCAGCAAAGATTGGAAAATTTCTGGATGCAGAACCAGCGCTGCCCGAAGATAAAATTTTGACACTAAAATGCGATATTTTGCTGAAATCAAGAGCTTTAACCGTAAACAGTTTTTGGTGCCTACTTTGTAAGGAAAAATATCCACATATGGGGAAAGTTGCAGCTCATCTCACTTCGTTTTTTGGGTCCACCTACCTGTGTGAATCAGCATTCTCTTCAATGAATGTCATCAAGACTAAATATCGATCTCGTTTAACAGACCAACATTTGGCGGCATGTTTGCGAATTGCAATTAGTGCAAATGAACCACAGTACGAAAAACTTGCTTCAATTATGCAGTGTCATATTTCAGGAGCATCTTTAAGTAATATTCAGTAATCGTTATTATCAATTTCCTTTAATTTTATGATTTTTTTTTGTGAATTTCAACTTCTCTTACAATAAAAAGAAAGATATTTAACTTATGGCCACACTCATTTCCTGTGCAGCATATAATTTAAGCTCGAATTAGCACATTTTTGTTTAATAAATTTGTTTTGTTTGTTTTGTTAAAACTTGCATCAATAAAAGTATAACAAAAATTACACTTGAATTGTTGGTATATATTTATATTTTATCCAAGTCAGAACAATGGGTAGCACGCGAAACCAATTTCAGCGAAAAGTTCGGCGACCCCTGATATACTCGTACATGTGAGATGAGAAAGCTTTTACAAAGCCATTCTAATACATATAAAAGTGTGTATGCAACGGAAGTGTTCATATTTTAGTAAAATGTCATAGAGTAAATTGTATGTAATTTATTTTATTTTCAACACTAACTCTACCTCCAGGAAACAGAAGCTGTAGTAAGATATTGGTTATTTAGTGTAACTCATAAGCTTTTTGAATGGGGGAGGAGAATTAACACTTAATATAAAGTAAGTGACACAGCTCACATGAAGTTATAGTACCATATTAACCAATCTAGCCAAATCATAGCTTCACCAAATCATATTTCAAGCAAAACTATTTTATCTTCAATATGGGTCGGGGACTTACCTGTGACTTAAAACAACGTTACAGAAATTATGTTAAATCTACAATGGTATTGTTCTAACTCAAAATTGTAAAAAATACCGGGTGTTGAATTGATATCCTTAAGATTATTAAAGCTGACGAATGTCAGTTCATGTTGTTTTGCAACCGATCCCTTAGTCAATGGTTCAAAATAATTAATCTTATGTCTCTTTTATCTTTCATACATACATACATATATCTGTTCTTTTTCACTTATTTAATTGTGAACTTTATTTATTTTTACTTTTGATTTATATTTGTTAATGATATTTATATGCATAAGCTAACACCATATATCGAGAACGGAAGCAAACGTCTAAATGGCGTAGGGGATTGGATTCACTGTATTATCATTTTGTGTTCTAGTTACTTAGCGTATTCCTACTTGGAAGTGTTGATTCAAGTACTCGGAAATGCATCAAGCGGATGTGTATACACCCACGATAAAATCTACGTTGTATATTCGAGGTAAGCGATTGTTCTTTTGCACAAAACAATTTAGGTGATAAGTTAGTTCTAAACAAGAGTTCGGAGAATAAATTCGTACCAAATCGATCACGTGTTTCTAATTTAAGGTTTCCTTGTCGAACAGGTGGGGGCAAGTTCAGCTTCCCGTTTGTGATGTTTTTTTGGGTTCGTCCAGCCGAAACTTCTATTAAACGAAAATTGTTGTGCCCATGTGACATGATAACCTTAATCAATTCTATGCCGCGGTTAATAACCAAGTTTCGTTGATGATCAACAAAGTTACGACGGATAACAATAGTGAGGAAACTTTGACAGAATTAGCGGAGTCCTACTGAGAATAGGGCTCTCAATGTCGTCATCCGTGGCTCAAACGGCGAACTCTAAAATATGCTTATAATACAAGCGCCAAAAAAACCTGACAGAAGTATACACGTTCTGCCTTGAGAAGCAGAATGTACATTTCCGGGCTCAGTCACTTCACTCCAAATGTGGTGACTGCGGTGACCAAGCTTTTAGGAGTGAAACACTGACTGCTGCATTGAATAGGAACACTGATGTTCCTCGGCAAATCAATACACTCCATGGGTTAGGACCAGAACCTCCTGAAAGAATTTAAATTGACAACTCTGTTAATTCAAGCCAAGTTATATATGTGTAAGCCCGTCAAATCCTTTCAAGCGTCGATCAATGATTGCCAAAGTCCCTAGGAAACATCAAACATTTTACCAAGTCGAAGTAACCAAGAATATAATGACAAGGTGGAAGAAGTAGTAGAATCCAGCGTACTGTTATGTAGAAATGGCGCATTACTGAAGTTTCTTGTGGACACGGAGATAAACGCGAATTTTATAAGTCCGAGTATGAAACAGCCCATTGTACGAGTTTGTTCAGGCGGAAGAAATCAGTGTGTCAAAATATGTGAAGGACAGGTTTTTGAAGTATTTGGCAACTAAAGTTTGGTGAAATTTTAGATCTTACAGGAATAAAATTTATTGAATGCATCATCCGCGATAACGCGTTAAAAAAACTTGAGGCGATAATTGACCGTAAGGAAAATCCTTAATATTAAGAAAAACCTTAATATTATATAAATATATTCGATTAATATGGTTGTAGAGAGGGACTTCGATAAAGTTTTACGAACTCAGTGGGAAACTGAAAGAAAAGATCAACAAATTTTCGTATCACTCCATGTAAATCAACACCTAATGGTTTTTCAAATAGACATGGTAGGCCTCGCAGGATACCAGGCTCTTAGAAATTCTCACTGCAAACCGACTCACGGCTCTTTAAAGGCGTATGGTGGTGTCAGCGTACCAAACAAGGAGATGCATTTGGTTGCTCAAGGGGAGAATGCAATTGGTAACCAAATCCAATGAGATATTTACTGCTGATGCAAGAACCATCTGCGAGAGGCACGAAATTGACCAGTTTGACCATTGATTGGCACAGTTATTGACCCTGAAGCCGAGTAGTCAGCCGAAGTACTTTAAGCATCGTTCTGCGCCTTTTGGCCTGAAAGATGACATTCGATCTGAAATTGAACGTTTGCGAGAGTTAGGCAGCTTGCGCATCTGTGGTGATTTTCGAATTACTTTCAACACGCAATTTTAAATAGATCAACATCCTATCCCAAGAATACAGGAACTATTCCACAAACTCCAAGATAGTCAGTACTATTATAACTACTCGGACAAGGGAAAACACGTGTTTCTCTTTCGGTGGTCACGGAAGAAGAGAGTTTTATTATACATTATTATATCGAGCTTTACATGCGTTAAGTGTCATTTTGGCAGTATTGTCAGACAAAATTATTCAACTATATAACAAGTACTTTACAAAGGTCGACTTGTCCGATAATTACCTCCAAGTCCCTTTAGATGAATAGTCAAAAAAACTTTGCATCAGAAGCACCGAATTCGGACTGTTTGAATATCAACGATTACCTTGGGGAACTTCCGGTACCACAGGAATTTTTACATGGAACAATTGACTTCTTACCTTCAGTTTCGTACGTCATATTTAGACGACATACATAATCATTTCTAAAAGAACCAATGCCGAGCATTTGCAAAATCTTCAAACCTTGCCAGAGCGGCTCGAAAACCATGGATTGCGATGTCGTCTGGAAAAATGATATTTCGCAAAACGATAAATCAACTATTTGGGTCACACCATCGACCGCATTGGCGGCACAACTTGCAGCTCTTTGTAGCTTACCAGAACCCAAGAATTTAAAAGAATTAGAAGCAGTTATCGGCAAATTGAACTACCACAATCAATTGATCAAAGATTTTGATCAGGTAACTTCTCCGCTCTGCAAACCGAGATAAAAAATGTGCCCTTTCGTTGGGAGAAAGATGAACAGCGTGCATTCGACTAATTCAAAGATAACATTCTAAACATTGCCCGACTAATACATTTACGTAATGATTTGCCTATAACTTTAGCCACCGACGCATCTGCTCACGGCATTGGCACCGTCATTTCCCACATTTACCCAGACAAAACGTAGAAATTAATCGTTTTCGCAACGAACACGCTGGACGAAGCACAGAAAAAATATAGCCGAATCGAGAAAGAGGCTTTCTCTATCATTTATGGTGTCAAGAAATTTCACCAGAATCCTTATTGTCGTCATGTTGAGTTAGTTACTGACCACGAAGCACTGGTCACAATTTTCAATCCAATATGACAATACAGCGCCTTCAACGATGGGCGCTTATCCTGATGGGATACACATATACCATATGTTATCGTTCGACCAAACAACATGGAAACGCCGACTGCTTGTCGCGTTTACCAATGGGACATGATGAGACTTTTGACTGCACCGAAGAATCTGGCTATCAATTAAATGACGTTTGTTCATTGGTGGAAGACTTCCCTATAGACTCTACTATGGCAGTGTTGCTGCACAACAAAACAACACTCAACACAAACCCCTTGCATATTTGAGGTTCATGTTTGGAAATATATAAATTGAGGTGGCATGGCGGCAGAATGCTATACCAAATGGTAAAACGCACATGCCCACCTCAATTTAACACATCTCACAAACAATCATATTTTGGTCCTTCGAGCCGCGAAAAGTTCCTTTATATCTTTCGTTTTTTATCAGTGTCGAAGTGCTAAAAGCTGTGTGTGGCATAAAACATAAAACAATTCGAACAAAAACATTAAGACATATTAACAAAAAGATAAGAATATTTCAACAAAGAGAATTTTAACAAATTTGAACAAAGGAGGAGAACACCCAGCAAACGGAACCAGCATCAACGGCTTCAGCATCAACCGCTCAACGATCCAGCGCCAACGGTGCAGCTTCAACGGTGCGACACAAAGGATATATACATATGTATAAGGACAAAGTGGAGAACAAAGAAATCTAAGTATCGAACATTTATTTTCCTTTTTATACATTTTCGATATTATATACATAATGAAAGTGTTTGTTATAGGTGTGTAGTGTGGTGTGGGGTGTAACAGGGGTAAGGGAGTCACTTCTTCTCCCTTTTTGTTTTAAATGTTATGTGTTGTGTTGTGTGGGGTGAAGGGGAAGCACTTCCTTTTCACTAAATGCTATATTTTTATATATGTATGTATAAATGTTTTGTATAAAAATGATGTGTAGTGTTAAATATACTGGGTAGATACATAGGTAATTTTATCACCGGAATCACAATTTTATCACAATTTTATTATTTATAGATATATAATACAATTTTGTATGACCGAACAATGGAAAGAATTAATCGGGATAACCGTGCGCGGATCGTGTGTTCAAAATAAACTGTCACTCTGATCGGCTGATTTGACCCCTTTTATTACATATGTATCTTCCGCGACGGTTATTCCCTTTTAGTGCGTTTTTCTCAAGTTTTATCATATGTTGTCTCATATTCGAACTAATTTAACAATTGTAATAGAATGTTGTCTAATTTACAATAGTATTATGTTCTAAGTTACAATTTTATGTTACGTAACATTCCTCCCCGCCGTGAACTATGTTCGGAACATTCTGCGTTCGGATCTGCAACACTGCCTCGCTGGTAACTACTGGATCTATGTTGTGCTGGACCCTCGTTCTCGCTTCGCCAGGTATCTGTGGGAAGTGTCATTAGTATGAACGAGACAAGAACAGACATACACAGGACACATATGTAAGTGAGTAATACAAGCCCAATGCCGTTTGTCAACTGTCAAATTCGCGAAGGTCTTGGTCTTGTTAACCAAGTATTATAAGCGTGATTGATTTATATTAATTGTTTATTATTATATCATATACATGTGTTGGGTTACAGTTGCTAGGATTAACATTTTCGATAAGGGTCTGTTTTTTTTGTTTTTTGAATATTTTTACTTGTGAGAAATTCATTAGATTAAATTAACGATTCGTTCGTCGCGATCTCATTACTTGGTGATGCACATATTTTAGTTATCGGTCGTTTAAGTTCTTCGGTTGGAGTTTTGAGTGTCACAGCGCGCGCTAAAGGTCCTTCCCCGGATGGAGGTTGATAACTCGGGCCAATGACCATTTGGACGGTGGAAGACGCTCATCCTTTAAGAGGACGAGATCTCCGATGTTTGGTTGCGCCTCAACCTTGAGCCACTTTGGCCGTTGTTGGAGACGCGCGAGATATTCTGAATTCCACTGGTTCCAGAAGTTTTGATACAGACGTTGTACCAGTTGCCACCGATCTTTGTAGGAGAGAACGTGATCAGGCTCACATGGCTCTGGAATGGTGGTTGTTGACTTTCCTATGAGAAAGTGCGCGGGAGTCAGTACCGTGAAATCGTCAACATCACTCGAGATTGGACAGAGTGGTCTGGAATTCAGGCATGACTCGATTTGAGTGAGAAGCGTTGCGAGCTCCTCAAAGGTGAGAACTGAGTTACCAGTCACTCTCTTTAAATGGTGCTTGACAGATTTGACGCCGGCTTCCCAGACACCTCCCATGTGCGGTGATGCTGCTGGAATGAAATTTCACTTAATTCCTTCCCTCGTCGCGTAGTCGGCAACTAACATGTGGTCGAAACTTGATGCTGTTCGTAAGTTATGTAGCTCCCTATTTGCTCCAACGAAAGTCTTCCCGCAGTCACTGAACATTTCCTGGCAAGCTCCTCGTCTTGCCGTAAATCGTCGAAGTGTTGCTATAAACGCTTGGGAAGTCATATCGCTGACAAGCTCAAGGTGTAGCGCCTTGGTAGCTAAGCATACAAAAATCGCCATGTATGCCTTAAAGGATCCTCGACCCTTCCATGCCTTAACGTCGATTGGTCCAGTATAGTCAATGCCCGTGTAGGTAAACGGACAAGAAATGCGGACTCTTGGTGCCGGTAAGTTACCCATAAGTTGTTGGTATGGCGTAGCTCTATACCGAAAGCATATGACACACTTGTGTATGCATTTCTTCACTGCGTTCCGTAGTCCAAGGATCGAAAACTTTCGTCTCAGATAAGCTATCATCTGTTGTGTGCTTTTTTTTTTTTTTTTTTATAATTTGCGCGCGCAAAAGGGGTTATGACTACCCTTAAGTGTCCAGAATCAAGACACAGCACGGGCCGAAGGTATAGAGGGAGCAAGGGAGAGGAGGTACCTGTGCACATTGGTCCTAAATGTCTGTGGATTGTAGTGAGTAGGAAATATTGGGCTGGGAAGAGGATTCCATAACCGTGTTGTGCGGCTGAAGAACGAATCCCTGAACTTAACTGTACGTCCGAAAGCAGGCTTAAAGGTAAACTGATGAGCATTCCTGGCAAGATGAGTATTGCGGGTGAATTCATGGAGGTGAGGAATGCAATTGGCTAACTCATTTGAACAACGGTTGTTAAAATAGCGATAAAATAGTGACAAGGAAGACACATTACGTCGGTGTTCGAGCGAGTCAATTGACTTTGCGATATTAGTGTCTCCTATAAGTTTTATCGCTCGCTGTTGTATCCTATCTAGTAGGTGCAGTGAAGTTTTAGGGGCACCAGACCAGATATGAGCGTTATACTCAAGCTTGGGGCGGATGTAGGCCTTATAAATTGAAGCCAAATCAGAGGGGGTGAAATATTTCTTGCATCGTTTGAGGAAACCTAGACATTTTGCCGCGTTTTTGGCGATTTCAAATATGTGATCATTCCAATTAAGTTTGGTGTTGATACACATACCAAGGATGGAAAGTTTTTCGGTTTCGTCGACACAAGCGCCATTCATGGATAATGGCTAATTATTATGGGTTCGCTTTAACGACAGTAGACAGCATTGAGTTTTGGAAGCATTGAATTCCACTCTATTATTTTTACCCCAATCGATTATGCTGTCAAGACGAAATTCAATGTGCTTGACATACGCTGCCGTTCCAGTTCTACGGCCGAAGAGCAAGGACGTGAGTCCTGGAGCGAATATGAAAAGCTGAGAGTACTGTCATCAGCGAAGGAGTGGATTGGATTAGAAGTAACAGACAAGAGATCATTTTTAAAAATGAGAAAGAGAGTCGGAGACAAAACAGAGCCTTGGGGGACACCAGCATTTATTTGGTGAATATCAGACTTAAACCCATCCAAAACAACTTGAATTGAACGGTTCGAAAGGTAATTTCTAATCCATAGAAGCAGAGATTTATCGATGCCATAAGCACGCATTTTCGACAAAAGAGCCTGATGCCAAACTCTGTCAAATGCTTTTGAAATATCAAGCGCAACGATCTTGCTTTCGCCTTGATTGTGCAAAGATTGCTTCCATGCAATGTCCTTATATGGGCGTCATGGATAATTAATTTACTGAAGTGGTGGGTTGATTTGAGAATCATAGGTTGACGCTGATTATACTCCAGATTGCGTGCTGTAGTCGACCCCCGACTCTCAATACCATGTCCATGGATTTTAATCCTTTTAGATTAGGCTGGTTAGATTTCGGATCAGGATCTGCCTTTGTACGAGCCTTACAGCACACTTCAAGGCTCCGTCGATCTCGCTGGGTATTAGAAATGATGACCCTGGCAACCCTTGTAGACTCCGTGGTACAAATCTCTTCAGATACGAAAGGATACGTAAGAGTCTATATAGATTTGAATGACGTTCAATTAGCCTGATGATTTGGTTATCGTTTATAGTCCCATAGTGGCTGCGAACCTTCGAACCTCGTCCTCGGTCGTGATGTTTGTTGGTTGTGGAGGTGATTGGAAGTTCCAGTTCGATCTGAGGAATTGGGGCCCTTTCCACCCTTCCAACTCGGATGGCAAGAGGCCACGTGAGACCAAGTCAGCTGGATTGTCGCGTGTGGGAATGTGTCTCCATGAACTGCAAGTTGTCAGCCGTTGTATCTCCGCAACACGGTTAGCGATAAACGTGTTCCATTTTGATGGTGTTGCTGTGAGCCAGGCCAAGGTAATGGTCGAGTCGGTCCAGGCGTAGGTTTTAACTTCGATGCTTCGTATGATGTTTCTTGTATATTCGAGCAACTTGGCTAAAACCACCGCACCACACAGCTCAAGTCGAGGTAGACTGATTGTCTTCAATGGTGCGACCTTGGTTTTTGACATCAGGACGTGCATGTGGGTTTGTCCTTCGTTGTCTAAAACTCGTAAGTATATGACTGCTCCTTAAGCTCTTTCCGACGCATCACTAAACCCATGTACCTCTATCTCCTTCGATATCTTCTGCACATGAATCCATCGTGGAATATGGATATGTTTCAGTAACCCTAGCTCCGAACGAAACAGTGTCCATTCCCGCGCAAGCTCTAACGGAATGGATTCATCCCAAGCAAGACTTCGACACCATAATTCCTGCATCATGATTTTGCCCTTAATGATGCAAGGTGCAATCAAACCTAAAGGGTCGAACAGTCGTGCGATTGTAGATAACATCGTACGCTTTGTTGGATGGGTACCTGTATCAAAGACTACATTACGATATTGAAAAGTATCGGTCACCGGATACCATTTTATGCCTAGGGTTTGGACATATTCGGAACAATCCAACGGCACCGAAAACCCTACTTCCTGCTGTTCAATGGGAATACCTCTTAAAACCTCCTCTGAGTTGCTACTCCACTTTCGTAGATGGAATCCAGCGGTGTCCAGCAAGTATCTCACTTCGTCACGCTTTCGAACCGCTTCTTACACGGAGTCCGCTCCAGAGATAAGATCGTCGACGTACATCTCCTCTCTCACCATCTGCGCACCCACGGGATATCGATGCACCTCATCGCAAGCCACTTGATTGAGTGTGCGTATGGCTGTATAGGGAGCACTGGCCGTACCGAACGTGACAGTATCCAGTCGATAAAGTTTGATGGGATCATGGTTGCTGCTTCGCCAGTAGATCACTTGATAATAAGCATCGTCTTGCCTCATGCAGATCTGGCAGTACATCTTTTCGACGTCGGCAGTGAAGGTTACCTTATACATTCTCCATTTGAACAGAATGTTAATGATGTTATTCTGTAGTTTGGGGCCAACCAGAAGACACGCGTTTAAGGATCTGCCATGCATGTTCTTTGCAGCCGCGTCGAAAACTACCCTCAATTTAGTGGTTGAGCTGGACTCCTTGACGACAGCATGATGTGGAACGTAATAGTTGTTTGGAGTTTGAAGAACTGGATCGCTGACATCAAGTTCGGTCATATGGCCTAACTCCAGATACCCCATTATACATTTAGTATATTCGGTGTGTAGTTTGCTATCTGTCTCAAGTCGCATCTCTAACTGATGAAACCTACGCAAGGCCCCTAACCTCGATGATCCAAGCGCAGGTTTCTGATCATCTTTAAATGGAAGCGATACTTCGTAGCGCCCTTTTAACAAACGCCTCGTACTTTTAACGTAATGCTCCTCGCATTGTCTATCCTCTTCCTTTGCCACTTGCTGAAATGGCACTTCCTCAATCTCTCAAAACCGACGTAAATGTTCATCAATGTCCATAGTGTGGTCAAAAACCCTCACGGTTGTTGTTGGCGCTGAGATTTTGCCTAACAAGATCCAACCTAACTGGGTTTTCTGGGCAACAGGAGACCCCTCACTTCCCTTTAAGACGTCAGGAAGAAGAAGATCGCCATAGACATCACTCCCCAACAGTATATCTACCGTCGCTGGTCGATGGAAGAGTGGATCAGCCAGAACCAATCCCTTTATGTGGTCCTATTGGTCGAAATTTAGTTTTTTGGCCGGGAGAAGGCCAGTCAGGGACCTGTACATATAGGCTCGAGTGGTCATTTCAAAGTTGGTGTGTAGTGATCCAAACGATATATCCGCATACCGATGGCATGCTCCACTGCTGACCTTCCCTAGTCCTGATACTTCAACATGAGTACCTCGCGTACCCATGTTTAACAATTGAACTGCTGATTCGATTATAAAGGTGGCCTCAGAGCCTGGATCGATCAATGCCCTAAAGTTAAAATACCTTCCCTTGGGTGACCTAACTCTTATCATGGCGTTATGTTGTGTTGTGCGAGATGGTTTCGAACAGGTGTTCTTGTAGAAGTAGGGGGTGATAATTGTGTGTCGTTGGACATTGTCGCTGTGTGGAATTGTTGGGGTGTATCTATACTAGGGTAGTCAGGTTGTGCCATGGTATTGGTCGAAACACGGTGGACAGCGGAGTTATTGCGAAGGAGTGAATGATGGTTCTGTCGACAGAAATAGCACCGAGATTGGCTTGGACAATTCTTTGATGTATGACTGAAACCTGGGCAGTTGTGGCATGCTCGAACCGGATTGACATCGTTCAGCATGATTCATTTCGATGAATCGCTGACAAGTTCGCAGAGCATGTTGACCCTTGTTACATACCTTACACAAGAGTTGCTCCTTTTGTTTCTGTTCGCGGATGTGAAACGAGTTCTTCTGAGTGGATGCTCTTTGCTGTGCCGGCTTTGCGATAGCATGTGACGACTTCTAGCGTTCTGAACCGTGCCTCGAGAAAGTTGCAAAAATCGACCAAGGAGGGCACATCGCGACTACCACCTAACCGTTCTTCCCATCGTTGTTATGTGTGGGGATCCAATTTGTGCATCATGATATAAATCAGAATTATATCCCACTGTTGTACCGGTACTTGAAGGTTTTCTAGTGAATGGATGCATTCTGTCGATGTATCCAACAAACGTTTTATCCCAAATGCGCTTTCGGTTTGCATGTTGGGTTGATTGAAGAATGTCTTCAGATAAGAGTTCACTAAAGAACGCTTATTGTCGTACCGCGCGCACAGCAAGGGCCATGCCTTTTCGTAATTGCCTTCGACAATTTCTAGGTGTTGCACAATATGATCGGCATCTTTAGTTATGCATGCCTTCAGGTATTCATGCTTTTGCAGTTCGTTTAAGTTTGAATTGTGGTGAATCACTGATTCAAATTTGCTTTTGAATTTGCGCCACTTCTCATAATCGCCGGAGAATTGCGGCAGCGCAATCTCGGGCAACCGTATCGTGTTCTGCGTTGTGTTGGTATGAGCTCCCGAACTGGTGCCTGGTGATGAAGCAGAAGCAGTTACCTGATCGAGTGTGTCTAAAAGTTCTGTCTTGTATATAAAATAAGTCTCCCGGATTTGCTGCTCAAGACCTTCCAGATCTTGTGTCGCCTCTTCGTCATCAGCGGACGATATAATCAACCGCTCATTTAAACCCTTCGCTTGACTGAAGAGTTCTTCTAACACAACTAAGCGACCGTTGATCATGTTTTTGGTTCGCTTTGCTTCGGGCGAAGCACAGAAAGCCTTGTAATCATTTCCCATGATGGACAATGTATTTTTATAGAGCTTCATGTCTTTAATATAGCTCATGTTGCAGCGTAAATAAACGAGATGACCCACGGGCAATTAACAAGGTCAACGGGTAGTGTAGGAATATATGACCCACGGACAGGTGAAAAGATGTATGCGATATATATGATGTGTGTATAAGATGACCAAGGGACAATTATTAAATGACCGCCGGACAGTATGCAATATATATGATATATGTCTAATATGACCAACGGACACTTGTAAAGATGACCGCCAGACAATATGCAATGTGTATGATATATGTATTTCAATGTCTATGGACAGTTGCAGATGATCGACGGGTAGTAATATATAGATAGCAAGATATATATATATATATATATTATGTATATATGATATGAACCCCGGACAGTATGGCAATATATTATATGTGGGCAAATTACTCACTTACCGATTTATTGGTTTTCCAGATGATGAAGACTGCAACCAATTGCGCGTCGCGGGAGCCCGTTTAGCAACACTGAAACCGAACCGAACCGAACCGGAAGCACAAACTCACAAGAGAGTCAATGGGATTCAGATATATATTACAGATTATATTGATATAGTTCGAAATTTTTTTTTTCCAATTTTTTTTCAAAATTTTGAGTTTGAAAATTAATTTCTCAAAAACGATTCCTTACAACAGCTTCGTTTAAAAACAAGATCAAAGAAGAGGTTTCTGGCTTTACAAAAAAGTATATCACGGCATTGTGGCTGTTACTGTTGATTTTTAATAATTTTTTTTCCAAATTAAGTCAATTTTTTAGAAAATTGCCCCTCCCGGCTAAACGGGGCGGAATAGACCCCCCCCTCCCATACGATTTTTTTCTTGTCTTGACTAGACCTACACGCTCTAGCTTTTTGGCACACTGCTCGTGGGACACCCTGTATAAAAGAAAAAAGTGTAATTGTTAATATAAATACATTTAAACAAAGCAACAATTATCTGTTGTACATAGAGTGTACAGCGACCCAAACATTTTTCCATACATATTTTTTATTTTTCTTACATTAACATAATTTTTTATTTTCAATTTTAAACATTTTTCAAATTTTTATCTAACATTATTGTGTGTCTTCTTTGTGTGCCCCTCTTAAATACAAGTTAGTCCTTTCATTTTTATTGTTTCTAATGAAATGTGTATTTATACAGCACTTTTCTATTGAAATATTTTTCTTGGGTCGCGAAAAAAGATTTACTTCATTTTTAATTTTATTTTTTAAATTAATCACTTTTGTTACGCCAAGAAGAACATTATTTTCTGATTTATATATCGTTTATGACAAATACAACTTGCTTCAAAGTACGTAAAAACTATTCTAAAACCTTTATCTAATATATAACAAACAAAAATATAAACAAAATATATTTTGTAAACATGTTATATGCCTTCAAAATAGGCCGTACTATATATAAGACACTGGGAACACGTCTATACTATTTACCGCGAAATCACGTTCGATCCTGTACGATCGAGTATGTATTTACATATGTATATCTTGAAACCTATCTCGCTTGTTTCTTGCGAGTCGTGTGAGCTACACATTGCCCAACACCGGACCAATAAAGAGATCGTCTAAGTTTATTATCATACGGTCCAACTAGATTTTATTTGGTTTTCCCTAATCCCTGGTACCAAATGTTGGACCGTTGGACCATCAGAATATTTCCGAGAAGAAAACGAGGAAGTATTGTATTATTTATTGTATTTATTGTATTTAGAACACTTAATAAATATTACAGTAATTATAAATAAGATCACTAATTATCCAAAGACCCTTCGGTTGCTTCCTGTCATAAAACTAAATGAGGATATTGGGAATTTTTGATAATAAAACATTTGTAACCCAATATCCTTGCATTTTCTAGCATATTTAAAAAGTTGTTGAAGACGATCGGGGATCAATCTCTTTTAGAACGCAACGCAAGAACGCCACTTCGAATAATATAAGAGAGGAAAGAATTTATTAACGAAGGCAAGTAAACATTTTTGATTTAGTTTTTTATCAAATAATAAATGCATATACATACTCGTTATTTGATAGAATTGTACCTACATACTTACATAGTGTGAAAATTTAATACAAGAAAGCTTTAAAGGTGATGTATATCGCCGGCTACCTTCAAGATATTGAAGATTACAGTGATGAAGACTTGAACGATATTGAAGTTAACATATTGATTGATCTAATGAATCATTTCGAAAGTTTGGTATATTTGAATCCAATTTAGCTGTTGATGAAATGATTGTCAAATATTTTGGGCATTATGGAATCAAACAATTTATTAAAGGCAAACCAGTTAGGTTTGGATATAAACTTTGGGCATTTTGTGGAGTCAGTGGCTATTGTTATAACTTTTCGCTATATACAGGCAAGGAGGCTCAAATCTCAGATGGTACTGGCGATGGCTTAGGTTCAACAGTAGTAAAAGAGTTACTAAAGTGTGTACAGATCCCAGCGCACATGTAGTGTACTTCGATAACTTTTTCAGTAGTATGCAAAAGTAAATGAAAAAGAAAGACCGAGGGTATTCTGATCAACGTTTCGATAAAAATAATATTATGCGTCAAATTGCATGACAACAAGACAACAATGTAGTATTTTTTTATTGTTTTTGATATTGTTGAACCTTTTGTCAAAATTCTAGATACTCAAAGACAGAAAAGGCCAAAGTAGCCGTGAATCATCCAAAACTCATTCATAATTATAATAAAAATATGGGAGGAGTCGATAAACATGATTGGTTGATTTCTAAATATCCCATCCGTTTTAGAGGAAAGAAATGGTACTGGCCGTTGGTGATTCGTGTTTTAGATATGTCGCTAGTGAATGCATGGATTATTTACAACCAGGTAAATAAAGATGAAACCATCCCTCTGCTGGATCTTAGACGAAGAGTTTGTTTCGCTTGGATGAAAAAATCAGAAGGAAGGGCAAGTAAACCTACTCCAGGTTCTTCCGAAGTACTTTTACAACCTATCAGGTTCGACAATATTGGTCACTATATGATGAGGAGGGACAAACAGAGGCGTTGCCAAGGACAAGGTTGTAAAAAGAAACCAAGTGAATGTTTTATACCTTATCATAGGAAATAAACTTTGAAAAGTTTATTTTATAACTCTTTGTAATCACAGTTTTCGAATAAATTTGGTTTTCTTATAAATGTCATCTTTCATAATTTCTGATCATATATCCCCATCGTCATATTTATAGGACAGGCTGAATCAGCAACCTGGGTACATTTTTTTTATATTTTATTTTATATTATTTTTTTTTAATGCATTAAAATCTTAACTTGAAGATTTCATCAAAAAATTTCAATGTTTTTTATGCTTGGGAAGTAATGGGTTAAGAGCTTCGTTTCCAATGAAGCCTCTCGGTTAATCCAACATCTTCCAATTGATGGCAAAAATTATACATCAGCTTGGGAAATTCTAACCGAAAGGTTTCAAAATAAAAGAAAATTAGTAAGCACGCAACTCCGTATACTAATGGAGCAAAATATACTCACCCATGAATCCGCCGCGAATCTGAAATCATTGCAGGATACCAGCACCGAATGCATTCACGCACTCGCCAACCTCGGTGTCCCCATCGAAACTTGGGATGCAATTCTCATTTATATAATTTTCAAAAAACTCCCAACTCAAACCCAGATAGATTGGGAATTATGAAACTCAAAGGCGATCCCTGACCTGAAGACTTTCCTTGCCTTTATCGAAGGTCGTTTTAGCTCACTCGAAAACATATTCGAGCTGAGCAAACCACAAGAACAAATACCATCACAACAACAACAACAGCAACTACAATTACAATTACCAAAACAACCACGGCCAACATTTCGTAAAACTAACACCTATCACACGAAGCCCAAATCATCCACACAATTTCTTTGCCAGCTAACATCCTACTGGCAACCGCGCTAGTAAAAATAGCCGCATCCAACGGATCACATCACACCTTTAGAGCCTTAATCGACCCAGGTTCCGAAGCATCATTCATTACAGAGCGCGCAACACAACAGCTCAAACTCAAAAAACAAAGGAAGTTTGCCAGAGTAACTACTGACACAGCTCGCTTAGAAACAACTCACCGAGATCCAAGAACTTACATATAACGCAATCTTCATGGAAACATGTGGGAAATAGGAACAAGTACTTACAATGACTCACCCAGGAATTATGGAGGCAATGGAGCTCAACATACATTCATCAATTACAGCATCGACCTACATGGAAAAAAGAACAACAAAACATGGAGATATCATAGTAAAGGAAGACAACTTACCACCAACAGCATGGGTCTTAGCGCGAGTGCTGGAACTACATCCGGGTACAGATAGTCTGACGCGCGTGGTGACCATAAAAACAGCCAAAACAACATTCAAATGTCCGATAACCAAAATATCCCCCTTGCCGATTTCGTCACCTATGATTATAACAACGCAATAACTCTCGCAAAGAACTTAAATAAAACATCAACAAAAAAATAAACCAAATAAAACCAAATAATACCCCTTAGCCCCTATGTCTGATAAACAAAACAAATAAAATAAACAAACTCACCTGAGAATCAATGTTGCGTCCATTGGTTGTCCCTACATGTTATGTGTTATTTCTTGAGCATCTACTAATGCACAATTTTCGATTTATTTTTTCTACAAAACAAAACATAATATCACATTCAAACACATGAGATGAGCCACCAGCAACACACCAAGAACGAAGCGGTAACAACAACACACCAAAGACGAAGAAGTAACAACAACACGCACCAAAGCCGAAGATGTAACAACAACAACACGCCATAGATGAAACCATAAACCAACAACACATCTAAGATGAAACTATCCTATCATACCTCCAGTCCCCAATGAAACACATCGAGTCCACAAACTCCAAAACCGATCGCAGAAGTCATCTAAATACAGCAACCAAACAATCCATCCCCACCCATCCATCCTTGGGCCCGGAGCATGTTGCTGCACAACAAAACACTCAACACAAACACCTTGCACATTTGAGGTTCATGTTTGGAAATATATAAATTGAGGTGGCATGGCGGCAGAATGCTATACCAAATGGTAAAACGCACATGCCCACCTCAATTTAACACATCTCACAAACAATCATATTTTAATCAAACATAAAAACCACAAAATATGAAAATTAAAACACTTTAACTTTCACACCACATCACACTTGTAAACAAAACGTGAACTGTCAAATGTGCAAGGTAAGTTCACAATCACATCGCCAAAGAAAGTCTACAACTGCAGCCTTGTCAACATCAAGCTGCAGCAACATTGAATTGTATAGAAGCACTAGGGATATGGGTCATCAACCCAATCCAAACACATAATGTTTCGCAACATATATTGTACATAACAAAGCTGGAAACCAGCTGACCGAGGGTTTGCATCAAGCAACCAAAGGTACAATAAATTACTATTACACAAACTGCCAACAAAGGCACTTTATAACGTGGTCACATAATCACAGAACAAAGAATCGAATATTACATACATATAACTCAAACAAGGAATATTCTACAACTAGTTTCAAATATAACTTCCAATAACCATCAAATAAGGAACATTTAAACAAGTGCATTTTATTTATTCGTCCAATAAATTAGTTCGTGAACCAATACACGTTTTTTATTAATTGTACTAACATATACAATTTAACATATATATTTTCGTTTGAGCATAACGCCGCGAACAGGCAGAAAAGATACCGCTAAAAGACCCTAGGCTGGAAGAGGTCACGCAATACGTACAGATGGGATGGACTAAAGAGCTGTCAAAAAATGAGATTTCTTCATAGCTTTATTTTCGAAGAAGATTTTCAATTGAATTGTGGAGACCCTGGAGTAGTAGTACCAAAGCAGTTGCAATTCAAAGTATTGTTTATGCTTCACCAGGGTCATTGGGGACTTACCCGTATGAAGCAAGCGTCTCGTCAATACTGCTGGTGGCGCACTATTGACGATGATCTTCCTAAGACTGTTGCCAAATGCATTGCATGTCAGACCAACGGTCACAACTTGCCACGAGAGTACAAAAGCTGGCCGTAAACCGAAGAAGTATGGGAGCGGGCACATATCGACTTCACTGGACCGTTTCAAGAGCAGAAGCGGCTGATTGTGGTTGATTCCAAATCCAAGTTTCCGTACGTTGTTCGTATGGCATCCACCACATCAAAAGCAACGATTTATGCGCTTCAATCGATTCTTTCGATTGAGGGGCTACGCAAGACATAATGGGCTCCAATTAAATTGGTATGAATTCCAGATTTTTAAATTTTTTAGGAAAAGTATATTAAAAACCCAATTTTTTTAACTTAATCTATCCTTGGCTGCTCTATTCTAGTCTTAAATATAATCGGGTTGGCTAGCACTCGTGTGTTTCTTTCCGAATGGTCACCCCCTAATTGCGTCTTTCAGCCAACGGCATTCGCCATCTCGCTCAGGCTGACTTTACTAAAGCTAAGCATGAAGATATGCCCAGCCACCAAAAGATCCCCTAGCTAAACTTATTCTATCTTACGAGCTAGGGATTAACGAGGATTTCACCGGAGTCACGTACCGCTCTGGGAAGCGTTTTCACCCGTCAACCACCAATGATCTCAGTGCGCCATTGCAGTACTAGAACGAATGAGCTCATGTGCACCGTCGACGTACCCATCACGGATGAGCGGTCTCCGGTGCCAGTGGTAAATACCCCGGGATACCAGGATACCATCTTTATTTTACACTAAACTTTTGTAATTAATAGAGAGAATAGATCAGGTTACTTTCGTCTGTCATTATCCTTGCGATGTGCTTTCGCATCATTTTAACAAGAAAGTTGTCGATTCTATCTAGGCCTTCTGCGTACAGAACGTTATTCGGTTTTTGTTTTTTTAATGTCTATCTCGATGGGTTCAGTTACGGCGTTGGACTAGTGACTTTTAAATCGTGTGTTTAAACCACTATACATTGTTGGCATTAATAGGTTTTAATCCACCCGAGGCGTTGGAGGTTTGGTTCACATCGAGCTTCTCTTGTCGCTCGTTATTTTTTTTGTTTGTTTTTGTATTATACCTTCAATCAATATATTAAGGAAGGTGTTCTCAGTTTTACCTATTTTTTTTTTTTGTTGGAGGCTTCTACTATCTGCTGGAGCACTCAGATAGAAGTACTGGTCCATTGAACTACCAGACAGACACCTTGTCTTTATTGTATTTTCCCCGTTGTCCGGAGAAAAGTGAGGAGGGGCTTCAGTGATGTTGAGCTAAGAGATTCGGCACCCACCACGTCGGCCCCAAGGGTGCGCCACCGTGCACGAGCGAAGGCGGGACAGTCGCAGAGAAAGTGTTCCGCTGTGTCATCCTCCTCGCAACATGCAGCTCACTGATGCCAAGCACGTAGACATGCTTGGCAAAAGTTTAATGGCCCGTAATGACGCCCGTTAGCCTTCTGCAGTCATTTCTCCTTAAGGATAAGAAGAATGTTGCGGACTTTTTGCAGACGTCAGGGCGTACGCGCTTAGTCATCCTGCATCCTGGATATTCCCTCCATCTGCGACTGTGTACATTAAAGACCCAGTCATTGATGTGAGATTTGACCTTGGAAGCAGGTAGACCTAAGGCGGGTTCAGGTCCTGAGAAACTCTCCTCTGAGCCTCTTCTAGCGAGTTCATCGGAGATCTCGTTTCCCCATACAAGCCTAAGTGAATTTAGTCTTCCGACTTTGTTCAAAAAGGTCTCGAGTTCATGCACTAGTTTGGAGTTGGATAGAGGATTGTACACAGCTTTGAGTGCAGCTTGGCTGTCACTGCAGACACACATGCTCTTTCCCCTCCATCTGTGTTTCACAACATAGTGCATAGCCATTAGGATTGCATAAATCTCCGCCTGGAACACAGACGCATATTTTCCTAACGAGAAGTGCAGTCGAATGTTTTCGCGCTCGAAGAAAACTCCGGCGCCGGATCCCTGATCAGTCCTGGAGCCATCTGTGAAGATGCGAAGACATTCTATTCCAGGTTCAGTGTCTGGCCAAAGCCAGTCCTGACGCCAAGGAAATGTGACTGTGTAGTTACAGCGCAGTAGGATGGCAGGTGTCATTGCGTCAGAGGGCATATCCATGAGACAGTGATCGTAGGATATTTCTCTCTCAAGTACACTTTCACTCCACTGCGAGTTGTACCAAAGACCATTCCTCTTTAGGCGAGAAATAGTTTTCAGTGCACACCCTCTGATATATATGTCAAGGGGTGGAAGGTTCATCATAGCATCCAAAGCAGCTCCCGGTGTGCTGGGGAAAGCCCCGTGCAACTGAGGCAGACCGCTCTTTGGAGTTTGGTGAGTGAAGCCACAACGTGTTTTCGTGTCAGCCTGCTCCACCAAACAACCGATGCATATGAGATTATCGGTCTTACCATTGCCGTGTAGATCCAAAGGACCTTTTTCGGCGATAAGCCCCATGTTTTGCCAAAGGCACCTTTGCATTGCCAGAAAGCTGACAGCGCTTTGGTGGTTTTGGACTCAACATGTTTTGACCAGAGAAGCTTATTATCTAGAATGACTCCCAGATACTTAGCTTCCTTGGATATAGGGATGGGAATGCCTTTTAGCACCAGCTGAGCAATGCCAGTTGTTTTCCTCCTTCTCGTGAAGAGAACGACATCGGTCTTAAGAGGATTAACCGACAGCCCATTTCTCGTGCACCAGTCATCGATCACATTTAGCGCCGCCTGCGTTTTGAGACAGACATTCGCTAAACATGAGCCGACAGAGAGAACAGCAACATCATCCGCATAGGCCTGGGCATAGATTCCAGAGGCATTGAGAGCATCTAACAGAGAGTCGACCACCATGCACCATAACAGCGGAGACAAGACGCCACCTTGCGGGCAGCCCCTGTTTACTCCAGACTTGACACATTGTTCGAGGCCTGTATCAGCGATCAGTGTCCTGTGCACAAGCATTGCTTTGATCCACAAAACCAGTGCTTCATCTAGGCCATGCCGTCTAGCAGCGTTACACATGCTGTCGAAGGTAGCGTTATCAAAAGCTCCCTCAATGTCGACGAAAATGCCTAGTACGTACTCTTTCCTTTCGAGAGCGCATTCAATTCTCCCAACTAGGTTTTGAAGCGCAGTCTCGCAGGATTTTCCGCGCTGATAAGCATGTTGCATGTCCGAAAGAGGATGCATTCGAAGGGCAACTTTGCGCACGTGCAACTCTACTAGTCTTTCCATGCTTTTCAGCAGGAATGATGTTAGACTTATTGGTCTGAAACTCTTGGCTAGTGAGTAATCCTCTTTTCCTATTTTGGGAATAAAGACCACTTTCACCGCGCGCCAAGGGATAGGTATGTAGGCAAGTGCCAGGCTAGCAGTGAAAATTCTTTTCAGTGTAGGAAGCAGCTGTCTTATACCTTTTTGCAGCATAACGGGGTATATCCCATCAGTGTCCGGCGACTTAAAGCCATCGAAGGATGCCACAGCAAATTCAATGGCCTCAGTAGTTGCCACGCGTGACGCAACATACCAGCTACGCCGAGTTGTTTTCATCGCTACAGCCGCAGTTTCCAATGAAGGAGTGTGCAACGAGCCGATGACAGTCTGATTTCCCGGAAAATGGGTCTGAAACAGTAAACTGAGAGTTTCTGCTTCAGACTCGGTGAAGGTACCATCAGACTTTTTGAGTACATCCAGCTTTGTCGATTTTCTTCGTTTGAGGACTTTAACCATCTTGCTGGTCGCGCTCAGGGATTTGATCTCTCCGCAGAAGGACTTATAGCAATCATTCTTCGATTTTCGAATAAGCTTCCTTCTGCTTCGATCGATATTTATTCCAGTCATCTTCCGAATTCGATTTAAGCGATCTGTTCAGGAGACTTCTGGCTTCCCTACGAAGACATTGGAGCTCAGCTTTCCATGGAACCGGCTTCCTGTTGGGAGGTTTTTTTGACAGGACATGCGAGTTCAAAACATTTGGTAATGGCGCTGTTCAGGTTATGAACGGCATCCTCCACCGATTGATTTGTTTTGAGTTTAGGCGGGGCTTGAGTGGATTTCTCAAGCTCCTCCCTAAATCGCACCCAGTCTGTTTTTCTCGGATTCCGCTTGGGCTGCGAGGGGGAGATCCTGCACTTCAATTGGAATTCGATGTATCTATGGTCTGGCAGCGTAACATCTGGTGAGACTCTCCAGTTAGTGATGGCCTTCACATGCCTGTTAGATAAGGTTAGGTCAATCACTTCCTGTCGTCTCGCCGTCACAAAAGGTCAGACGAGAGAATGAAGTTTAAAAGATGGTCTCCTCTCCGGTTGCATTTGCTGCTGCCCCAAACTGTATTTTGAGCGTTAGCATCGCAACAGATGATGAGTCCAATCTTTCTGGCTTCACAGTACCCTACGAATTCGGAAACCGCCTTAGGTGGCGGGGGTAGTACCGAGTTTTACCTATACCTGTAAACTGAATTTGTGGGTCATGGTTTTGTAAATGAGTAGTTTGTTATCTATTGGCGGCCTAGATTTCTTACCAAGCACCCAATAGCATTTTCGAAATTTCTGCTTTATTTGGTTTCTCTTTTCTAGAATGTGTTACCAACATGTTAATGAAATATTGTATCAATAACACCTAGTGATGAGACGGCTCTTGCGATCGCTGCTACTCGGAACTATGTTATTCACGAAAGCAGGGTGATTGCTCTTTGTTAAATGCTCCTGGTGGGAGCAGATTACGGAGCAGGAACTGCTACCTTATCTGTTCTTCTGCTCTTAAACATAGCAATAGTATGGTAGAGAACATGAGAGAAGAACCGTGTTCTGATTACTTTTATGTGAAACTCTATAGAGCGAAAGAGTAAACAATGGACAGTAATCCAAATAATTTCTGAGATGCGCTCACTGGGATAGTGGTGATTGATTCAGTATATAAAATGGAATATTTTTTAAGATGTGCAGATTTGTTATTTCTCTTGCAATTCTTCACATACTAGATACATTTGAATGCCTATGGGGAAATTGGACATTTATTTATTATACTCTCAGAATGAATTTATTTCAAAGTTATTAACATTTTAAGTTTAAATTTGATGATACAAATATTAGGTAGGGAAATTACATTTGCTACTGAACGCTGCTAAATTGTAAAATTGACAATCGAAAGTAACTGAGAAAATACAAAGGAAACGATAATATACTGTTGTCTGCTTTTTCTTTTTGTGCGTACTTTTGAAAGTAGCAGTCTAGGTGGTGAAATTAAAATTATTTGTGAAAAGTTTTAAAGTTATAATTTTATTGAAATGGAGCGAAAAAAGACCAGTGACATTCGGATGCATTTTACACAAACCGTTGGTAAGATGGCTGTTTGTAAAATTTACAAGCAGTCGTTATCCTTCAAGACATCAATAACTAATTTGAAAAAACATATGAACGTTCGTGATCCCACAATTGTTACGAGAACAAATTCTCCCATGGACGTTGAAAACACCACTGCAGAAGATATGTCCATCAGTGAGATCATCCCAGCCCATCGAAGTCCACCTCAGCATTCAACCCAAGTTTTAAGGCAACAGGTACTCCAATTCATGCCATCAAAAATGTCAATTACACAGAGAGAAAAAATCGACAGGTTAGTAATGAATTTATTTATAAAAGACTATCAACCTTTTTACATTATTGAGGATGAAGGTTTAGAGAGTTAATGAAAACATTGGCTCCTACATACTGTCTTCCAAGTAGGAAATTTCTTTCAAATACTTTATTAGACAGTATGTACAATGAGCAACTCGTTTTGTTAAGATCAAAACTCAAAAATGTAAGGAGTGTTTGCATAGCTACTGACCAGTGCACGTCCATAAACAATGAAAATTAAATTGGTATAACCGCTAATTATACCGATGATAATTTTGGGTTTCAAAATACCATGCTAGAGTACATTAAGCTTGAAGGCCCACACACCGCAGCTTCCATTGCAACCGAAATCAATCGTGTTCTGACGTTATGGGAATTAAAGGACAAGGTCTTGATTATTTTAACCGACAACGCTGCAAACATCACCAAAGCAGTTAGAGATCATTTGAACAAACGTCACTTCGGTTGCTTTGCTCATAAACTGAATTTGTGTGTGCAAACGGCGTTGGGTTTTCGAAGTAATGTCGAACCTGAGGATACTTTGCAAATGTCAACTACGCAAAGGACAATTAAAAAAATTAAGGATATTGTAAACTTCATTAAGCGAAGTCCTCACTCAAGTGAGAAACTTTTGCATATCCAGGTTATGTTGGGTAATGAACAACCCCTTAGTGTGGTCAATGATATTCGAACGAGGTGGAACTCAACATTCTACATGATGGAGAGATTTGTTACTCTGAAAGAAGCTATAAAAATAATGTGTGTAATTGCATTAACACACAAATTCAAATGCTTGCAGATATTGAGTGGTTGATCGCTTCCGAATTGTGCACCATTCTACGTCCTTTCGAACAAGCAACCAGGGAAATGTCGGCAGAGAGTTATTTTACTGCAAGCAAAATTATCCCTATATCTGCCGGGCTTGTAAAAATACTGGAAAGGATGCTAAGCGATGGAAGTGTACAAAATGCGCAAACCTTTGCCGAAAACCTGCTTCGAGAGCTCAGAACAAGATTTAATAATCTCGAAACGAGTTTAGCCATCTCTTCGAGCTCATTTTTCTCATTTTTGGACCCTCGGTTTAAACAACATGTCTTCGAAAACAAAACTGCCCTCAACGCCGTCCAAAAAGACTGGGTGGCCACGAATTTTAACAACAGCAGAAGAAATCAGGAGTCGATAGCGAGTACATCGCAGGGCATCGAAGAGACTGCAGGAGACTATTTTTACTGTTATTCGACAACAAAATGTCCAGTATGGAACCCAGCACTAAAGGAATGTCGAATGCAGTACTTGAAGTGCAGCGGTATCTAAACGATCTCAACTATAAGGGCGGACAATCCCTTGCAATGGTGAAACATAAATAAAAATTCTAAGTGCATTGGTAAAAATAAGATGTTGCATGGTGGCTACAACTGTTCCGTACGAAAGACTTTTTCCTAAGGCTGGGATGATGATCACTGATCGAGGCTTTCTCACAAGAAAGTCAACAAACTGTTGTTTCTAAAATATAATATGAAATAATTTTTTTGATATTAATATTCGTTTGTTTGCTCAGTATTTGTTGTTTGTTTCTGGTATTTTCGCTGTACATATATACATACATGTGTACATATATAAATATCAATATATTGAAAATAATAATATTAATAATAATATAAATATTGTTTCTAAAATATAATATGAAATAATTTTTTTGATATTAATATTCGTTTGTTTGCTCAGTATTTGTTGTTTGTTTCTGGTATTTTCGCTGTACATATATACATACATGTGTACATATATAAATATCATGCATTTTTTTTTTCTTTTTTTTGTGCTATCTTTCTAATATATTTTTTTTCATATTCATACATTACTGCTTTTAATTAATATTTTCGTTATTTTTTGTATTCTGATAACATGAAATATATGTAATTTTGTTGTTTTTTAAATTCATTTTATTTTATTTCATTATACATATTTCAATAAGTACTTTAACTTTTGCTTTATATAGTATAATATATATCATATTATGTACATACCAAACCCAATTTTCCCTGTTTGTTAACTCCTAGTATTTTTGCTGCATATACTAAATATGCATATACACTATATAAACTAAATCCATGTATTGTATTTTTTTTTCTTTTTTTGCGTTATTTGACTAATATTTATATTCATACAAACGAAGTGCATTTCTTTAAAAAAATTATAATTCTTATATTATATAATTCTTATTCTTTGTTTTTCAATAACATGAAATAAATGTAATTTTATTTTAATTTACTACTTTACTTGTTATTTATTTACCCTTCCTATTTCATTATATTAATTCACTATTTAATTTGCGATGCCAAGAGCAGAATCCATATTCAAATCATTAGATCATAAATGCTACCAAATACAGCTTCGCTTAACTGTTCCTTCTCATAACTGCCTGTTGCGATCGCTGCTATCCACTAAGCAGACAAGCCCACCACTAATAATACCATCTAAGTACTCGGCGTGATCACTAGATTTTATGCTTCCGTTGTTATTTTTTATACGAGGTGGGTTGTTAATTTTTTTTCCTGTGGTGTAAATTACCTAGATAGATTTCTGTTCGTTAGTTTGGAAGCCCCATTTAGTTAATCACTGTATGGTGGTGGTGTTTTGGAGTCTTTCGCTGCGGTGTATATATATAGTAAAGTAGTGGCCCCAATACTCTTCCCTGCACCTATAAAACCTTCGTCCTCATGTTGTACATTAAAATTGCGTTGCTCAAGGTAGCTAGATTTTATTGAGTTTATAAAGCAGTATCTTTAATTTTTTAAGTCGCTAGAAATTTTATTTTTACTCTATACGTTTTTTGTATGGTCGATTGACATTTTCTGAATCCGAATTGGTAATTCGGTATACTCTTCTTATGGTCGAGTATTGGTTGTAGCCTTTTGTGTAGGATTTTTTCCAGAGTTTAAATTTAATTGCGTAAGTTACAATGTTATGTCTTTTCTTGGTTCCGTGATGGCGTGTTCATCAGCTACCTTCCATGTTTTGGGAAGTATTTTGTTCGAAATAGGGCGTTGAAAATATTTCTAATGTAAATAATTCCATGGTCGGGATTTTTCCGTATACTATGCTTTATGTGATAGCTAATTTCTTCTTTAGCCGTCATGTGATTGGAATGGTTTTCTCTGTATTTTAGAAGTGTAGATGATGTGAATTGTGTCTGTTTCGTTTGTGAGGCAGTTGGCAAAGGAAACCTCTAGCTAGCAGCTTTTTCTCCATAGGGCTTAGCCCACGTTTTGTTTTCGTTTAGCATTGGTGTTTTATGTTAAGTGGACGGCTTTAGGTTTTTTGTAGCTGTTGAAAAAAAAACATTTCATTTGAAAAATCGGAGTCAAGTTTGTCAAGTAGTTGTCAAGGCGCTTGATTTTGTAATTTCGCAGCAGTTCACTTAAGTTCATTTATGATCTTATTTATTTGTTTTTTGGTTAAGGAGGTCGATTCGAATATTTCTTTTATATCTTTCAATGCACGAATTATGGTGTCATTGAAGTTAATTATTGCATTTTCTAGATTGTCAGGATATTAGGGGAATATTGACTGGCAAGTCTTCCATGATGTTATCTTTAAAAGTTTGCAAATCAGTTCTATTGTTATAGAGCTTTAGGTTGTGAGTAAGCTCGGTAGCTTTGGTCACGTCGGTAGTAATGGGGTAGTGGTCGGATGGGAGTTCAAGGCAAGGTTTTGGGGTTAAGCTTGTCTTCGGTAGAGTTTGTGTATATATATGTTAATGATGTCAGGTTTTTTGTTCACCCTCTTGGGCCAATATGTTAGCTCTCCTGTGCTGAGGAAATTGGCGTTTAGTTAATTTAGTACACCTGCAAGGATATTACGTTTCTGTTTGATATTCTAAAACCCCTGCCTGTGTTTTTTTTTTCCATAAAAGTCACCTCCTGCAATGAAAAATGTAGTTTTTGTATTATTCCGTGAATTTGGGTGAGCAAAGTGCCGAAATTTTGAGTGAAAAATTTGAGAAAATTTGAGTGGTATGCGTTTTCAATATATATGATCGCTGCTTGGCTGTGCTTGGATTTGTTGGCTGCTAGTTCTATTGATTTAATGTTCTATGTTATTATAATTGCTGTACCACAATGAAATTGGTTATCAGGAAGATTTGTTTGATACTTATTACAGACCGTTGTTTCGTTATTTGGTTCGTTAAGCCAGTATGTTGTGAGTTTGGCTTGTGTTTCTTTTTTTTTTTTTGTTTTGTTATTGGTATTAGTATTGTTTTTAGTTCGGACTGGGGACGTTCGAATCCTTTTTAATTCGCTGCAGATGGTGTTATATCTTGCTGATATTTTAAGTATTAAGTGAACACGAGGTGGGATATTTCCAGTGTTGCAAAATACATGAAGGTTCCTGCAACCATTGTCCTTGTTCTGTACGTTCTAGAACAGATCTTAAAGCATTGCTTCTCGAATACACGATTCTTTTCCATATAAGGTGCTACCAAATCAAACCACACCGGCTAACCATAAGCGATAATGGGCCTTATTAGGGCAATGTAACATATGATCTTACCCTGCGGTCAAGTTGACTGCCATGAAACAGACTCCTTATCATACCGAAGGCTTTCTTAGCTCCAGCAAGATCTATATGTCTATTGAAATATAAATACTGGTGAAGCCAGACAATAGGATATTCAGCCGCATTTTTCACCACTAGTGGTTGTCCATGTTGCCCAATGATCGCGAATTCCCCGAGTTATTTTTAATATTCTTTGAGGCCCTTTACAACATAATCATAAACAGTATCGTTTCCGAATTTCGGATATTGAGTTTTAACTTCAAATAGTCGTAATATTTCCTTTACTGTTAAAAATTCTACTCGAAGTAACGTTGTCACAGTAGACTTTTGAATAGATCGCTTAAATCGAGCTCGGAAGATGACTGAAATAAATACCGATCGAAGCAGAAGGATTATAAGAAGCTATTCGTAAATCGAAGAATGATTCCCATTATTCCTCCTGCGAAGGGATCAAATCCCCGAGCGCGACCAACAAATTGGTCAAAGCAAAAACTCTCAGTTTACTGCTTCAGATGCATTTCTCGGCAAATCAGACGGTCATCGGCTAGTTACATACTCCCTCAACGGTAATGATGAAGGCAACCCGGTGTAGCCAATATGTTGCGTCACGTGTGGCAACTACTGAGGCCGTCAAAGCATTTTGAGTCAAAAACCACCAAAGTGATGTCAGCTTTTTGGCTATGCAAAGTTACCTTTGGCAAAACATGCGGCTTATTGCCGAAAAAGGTCCTCCGAATCTGCACGGCAAAGATATGACCGATAATCTCATATGCATCGATTGTCTGGCGGAACAGGCTAACACGCAAACACCAAACCCCAAGGAGCCGTCTGTCTCAGCACACCATGAGCTGATATCAGAGGGTGCGCACTGAAAGCCATATCTCACCTCAAGAGAAATGGCTTTTCGTACAACTCGCATTGGAGTGAGAGTGTACTTGCGCTAGAAATATCCTACGACTCCCGTCGATATGCCTTCAAACGCATTGACACCTGCCACCCTATTGCGCTGTACTTTCACAGTCGAATTTTCATGGAGTTAAGACTGGCTCTGGAGAGATACCAAATCTGGGAGGACTACCTTCGCATTTTTACAGATGGCTCCAAGTCTAGGCGGAGGTTGGGCGCTGAAGGTTTCTTTGAAGGTAAAAACATCCGACTGCACTTCTCGTTAGGAAATGCATCTGTCTTTCAAACAGAGTTATTAGTTAACGGAAAATAGATTTCGTTCCATCGACACCAGAACTAACTGACTAATCAATCAATGAAATTGACCAACATCGTAAACTCCGGACTAATCGATGCAATTGGCCAATATCGACAGACCCCTGCAATTGCGACAGAATTTGTCAATATCGGAAGTATGGGGATTAGCTAACTTAATTTAGTCTTTATTTTCGTTTTATAATAATCAACAATAAAGGTCAGACAAACTACCTGGGACATTTTTTTTTGGAAATGGTTGCGTGTTTTTAATTAACTGGCGTAGTAGCAGGGACTGTTGTTGTTAGCACTAGTATTTTATTATTATTATTATTATTATTTATTTGGTGAAAATTAACAAAATGCTACAAGACTTAGATCTTTTAGAAGCATATAAGAAGAAACATAATGTAGACCGAGAAAAAAACAAAATATGTATAAATAAAAGAAAGTAACTAGATAACTAATACCAAGTATAATAACAAAAATAAGTAAAAAATAAAATATAGGGAAAAGACATATATATATATATAAAATAATGTAAAGCAAAAATGTATGTAAATGAGTTTTGTTTTAAGTTCATTTTTAGATTGTGGTACTGTTTCCAGAGAGATGTTTAAAAAGTTTTTTGTGGAAGTCGGCGGTTGAGTTAATTGTCTGGCACGATTCCAGGCACGAATCGCTGACACATAAAAAGAGTGTTCTCTAACACAATGCGTGAAACGAGGAATGATTAACTTTAAGCCACGAGCTGAGTGTGCAAAAATCAACATATCATATAGATAATCGGGGCATTTACGATGAATAATGTTATGTAATTTTAAAACGTTACGATAGATAAAAGACAGATCTAAATTTAGGCCCAGAACATCACGTTTGACGTAAGACACACTACGAAAACGAGGGACATTGTATATAAAACGTATACAGTCATTAAATGCTACATTTATTCTTCTTGTGCACTCGCTGTCCAGATGAGGATACACGGAGTTGTTATACATGAAATAGGGCATAATATATGACTTAAACAGACGTAGCTTTTTGGCCGGTGCCAGCAGATAGGCGAAGTGTCTAAGGTATCTCAATGCAGTATATATTTTTCTAATAGTCTCACTAATTGAATCACAGCACGAAAGAGAACTGTTTATTTGAAAATATTTTACACACTTTTCGAATGGAATGACAATATTATTTAGCACAACAGGAGGGAATTCTGATGAGTCAACAGTTCCACGCGAGCAAATAAGACACGATGATTTGGAGGGATTAAGCTTAAGCTTATTTAGCAATGCCCACATCTCTGTGCTATACCATTTTCTCTTAAACCGTTTGGACACGCGGTGTATATTAGAACGTCATCTGCATAAATGTGCAGTTTGCAGAAACTAACAACTAGGGGAAGGTCATTTATGTATAGGGAGAATAGGAGAGGTCCCAAAACAGATCCTTGTGGTACACCTGTATTCACCGCATAACGCTCTGACGCTCCTACTTCCGTTACCACGGTCTGAATCCTATTGTTCAGGTAACCCTGAAGCAATCTTAGAGAGAAAGGGGAGAAGTAAAATTGGTCTCTCAGTTTTAAAAGTAAGGTTGAGTGGTCAATGCAGTTGAATGCATTAGAAAAGTCAAGAAGGACTAAGATCCCTATATCACCAGTGTCTACCGCCGATCTTAGGTCGCTTGTAACTTTCAGAACCGCCGTTTCACAACTGTGGTTTGTACGGAAACAAGAATGCCAACTTGATAGCAGCTTGTTAGTGCTAAGATACTGCTGAATCTGGTTGACCACAATTTTTTCAAAAATGTTTGCTAAGAAACATAGCATGCTGATAGGACGAAAATCTGCGGGGGTTTGAGGGCAGCTTTTTTTGGGAATTGGAACAATAGTTGCTGCCTTCCATTTGACAGGGAATTGGCAGCTGTATATACAAAAATTAAATATATGTGTTATACATATAGGGAAGTAGGTGAGGAAGAAGTATTTTTACGAATTTCGGGTTAATCCCATCTGATTCTGAAGCGTTTGACTTAATAGACTGGAATGCTTTGATGACGTCACATTCATTAACGCATTCAAACGAGAAAGGACTAGTGGCACCGGAGACTATAGAATTAAAAGCAGGCTCAAAGCTCGGTAAATCATTAATATCAGGCTTAAAGAAGGAGCTAACAAGATTCGGACAGAGAGTGCAGTTGCGAGATTTTTTATCCGTTGTGACCCCCAGGCCTTTCAAATTCTTCCACAACTCCTTCGAACTCATTTTTGGGTCAAGCTTGTTGGCATAATAGTCTCGCTTAAAACATCGAATGAGTATGTTTACCCTGTTACGAGCCACACAGTATTGTCTTCTATTAATCTGCGTCGGGTTCCTTTTATAACGCTTGTAAAATAACTCTCTTTCTTGAATGAGAATTTTAATTTGATTAGAATACCAGGGACAGTGGGAAGGTTTAATTTGTTTCGACTTGGCTGGAACGAATGAATCGAAAAAGAGCTTGACATTGCTGTTTAAAATCTCAACTTTGGTGTTAACATCGGATACTTGGTACACGTCCGACCAACTTAAATTATGGAAATTTTCAACAATTTCGCAGATGTTTAAAATATTAAACGATCTATAACTAAAACTGGAAACGTAGTTGGAACGGATAATATTAAAATGTACGGAACAAAACAAGAAGTCAGGTATAAATTCGCTAGTTGGTGTCAGTTGGTCTATACCAAGTCGTCAAGTTGAACATCGGACGGAACTGACGTGTCTATCTATCAGTCTTTGTAAAAGTGCATTTAAATTAATAAAGAAATGTCTGAAAATTGTGCAAAGTGTGATTTAAATATAAAAAATAACTTTATCGTATGTGGTTGAATATGTGGTTTAAAGTTTCACGATAAATGTGCTATAGCTACAGAATATGCTTTGAACTTTTTGAAGTCAAGCATAAACTATTCATGGAAGTGCAATGTATGTTCCAGTGTCCCTGTTCTTGGTTTGGTCTGTAAAATAGCTGAACTGAATAAAACTGTTCTTAGCCTACAAAGTGAAATAAAATCATTAAAAAAAAATATAGTAACTACTGAAGCATCTCCATTAAAAAATAATAATAATTTGAAAAGAAAATCAAAGTCCAACAATTCTGTGAACAACATTGCAGTAACTGACAATACAGCTAATAGTGTTGCATCCACTGCTACAATAGAAAATGTTGCTAAACACAAATCCAACACCAACTCTGAAGAGATGAATGACACAGAGAAGCAGGAATTAAATGCTGTGCACACATGGAGAAACACAAAGAAAAACGATCAAAAACAAAACAAACAAGAACATCATAGGAAAAGACACCACCTACACCGAAGTTGAAGTGATCTTTGAAAAGAAATGGCTTTCTCTCTCGCTTCCCCACAACAACGAAAGCGGACTGAATTCTGGCATATGCATCGAAGAAATTAGGCATACCAATAAACTTAATGTCATGCTTTCCTCTCCACAAACGAGAAGCTGATCTTTCAACATTTAAATTTATAAATTTCCGTCTTGGTGTTCCATCATGCATCATCAACGAAGCTATGGAAGCTGACAAGTGGCCGTTGAATGTTCGTGTAAGAGAGTTTCGTTTTTTTTCCAAAAAAACGAGAGTTCAGTGGTGCAAATGTAAACAATGAACAAACAATTTCTCACAATGTTTCCTTTCCGTCGACGAATCTAACTGTTTACTATCAGAATGCAGGAGGAATGAGAACGCCTCCCTTGCCATCTCTCTTCACGAATCATAGTACTTACGGAAACCTGGCTGAATAGCTCTTACTCAATTGCGGAATTCTTTGACGATTATTACATAGTCCATCGTATTGATCGTCCAACAGAAAGTGGTCTTCTCCGTGGTGGAGGAGTCTTAGTACGCTCAACTTTCCATATGGATGTCATTACTCTTCCAAATTGTGGTGTAGAGAGCGAGCAACTGTGTGTTGCTGTAAACATCAGCGGCATGCGAGAGGAAATCGTTTTCGTTGTAAGCTACATTCCACCTGCCAGCCCATTATGCGTTTACGAGCGACATGTTGCCAACATCGACGTTATTGCTGACCAGCTGATTGAACATCAACATCTAGTCGTCTTAGGTGATTTCAATCTTGGTCTTATTCACCTGAAAATAAGTGTTTAATCCCTTTTAATATGAAAACCGAATGTGAATATATGTTTATTGATTCTATGTTTGCTTGTAATGTATTTCAAATGAATTACTTCCAAAACTCTATTAATAGGATTCTTGATCTAATATTTGCAAGTAATTCCTTAACACGTTGGCTGCCACCATACAAAAAAAAAAACTATTACCAAAATTTCAAATTGTAAATACCATTTCAAAGCGATTATTAGTCCTATATAAAACGTTATGTTTTTGTCTTTTCCCGTTTGTGACGTTTTTTGCGTGTTTTTAAAGCGTGTCTACCGGTGGCTCACATGGCACTCTGTTAATTATAAAATTATTAAGGTGCCATGTGAACCACCGGTGGCCACACATATTTTGTAGTTATTTTACTTTAGTTTTACTTAGTTTTCAGGTTATTGACATACAATTTGTATCCCTTGTAATATAAATTCAATTCCTAACCGTTTTTTTCTTTGTGCCTGAAGGAAGAGTTGCAGCTCAAAAAAAAGCTAAGAGGGTCTCCACATATTGTGAACATTGTGATGGTAAACCTGCTTTTTGTATGGATTGCTTCCTCAAAAATCATTAGTTTTCTACGAACTTCTTTATTTTTTCTCAACATTATTATAATATTAATTTATTTTATGTTATTTACATTGAAATAAGAATTTGAACTAAAAAGAAAGTAAAATAACACTTAAGAAAATGTGAAATACGTATATATAATTTTAAATAAAGCAAAAAACTGAGGTTTAAATTTTTTTTGCATTATATGAAAAATTTAAACCTTTATCTAGGTACCACGGAAGAAAAAATTAAGTTTCATTACAAAAACAAAAAAGTATCGCACATTCAAATCGACGAGGCGTGTGAACCACCGGTGGTACACGCAGCCTCCAGTTAAAAAAAAATGTGTACCACCGGTGGCGCACGTGGCAGTCAACGTGTTAAATTGCTCAGTTAGAGAAGTCTTATGTCCTTTAATGAAAAATTCTATTCATAAAGTAGCTTTATGTTTGAATGTCGTCTATACAGTTCTTTCTGTATCAAAACCAAATTTAATTTATTATATAGCCAGGTATAATTTTGCCAAAGGCAATTATGACGGTTTGAATAATTATTTAGTGTCCGTTATAAACTAAAATTCGGATCTTTACAAGAAGCGATTTTGCCAATTACGTCGGGAGTATGAATTCTTAAATAAATTTCTATATAAAAATTAGATATTGAATACAGAATCTAAAATTTCTAACAATCCCAAATGTTTCTGGTTGTTTTTAAATAGTAAGAGACAATTAAAAATATTTTTCAAAATATGGAGTTTAGAGGTTTAATATCCCATAACATAGATGCAACCTGCGAGCTATTTGCTAAATTCTTTGAAACAGTATATGTTGATCACTCAAATATTAACACACCTTCTCTAAAAGAGGATGTTTATAATATGAGTGTTGGATAAATCTACTTATCTACGGATGATATAATGCAAGGAATACAATCTCTAAAATCTTGTCAAAGTCCTGGTCCTGACAATGTGCCATCTATCATTCTTAAACAATGTAGCTTACCCTTGTCTTTACCTTTGAAACTAATGTTTAATTTATCGCTATCCTCTGGTACATTTTTAGAGGAATGGAAAAGTTATTTTATAACTCCTATATTCAAAGCTGGATCTCGACAGAAAGTTGTGAACTATAGAGGAATATCAAAACTATCTGCTATTCCTAAATTGTTTGAATTAATTGTTACAAAAAAACTTTACTTTGCAATTAAAGAACAAATATGCGCACAACAACATGGATTTATGTGTAACATCAACTTTAACAAATTTAACATTATTCACCAAATATCTTTTTGATACATTAGAATCAGGATATCAAGTTGATGTGATTCTGACAGACTAAGAGAGCTTTCGATACAGTATGCCACTCTGTTCTGATAAACAAACTTAAGTTATATGGTATTCATTCAACACTCCTTAATTAGATAATGTGTTACCTCTCAAATAGAACTCAAACTGTAAAAATTGATATGTGTCAGTCAAGAATCATCAAAGTGCCATCAGGGGTTCCCCAAGGTAGTCACATAGGACCATTGCTATTTATTATATTTGTTAATGATATTCCGTCAATTTTCAATTGTGTTAACTGTTTAATGTATGCAGATGACCTCAAAATCTTTCTACGCATTCGAAGCATCCAAGACTGCGTAAATATCCAAGATGTCTTAAATAAACTGGTTAAATGGTGCGATATAAATCATTTTCAGTTAAATGTAGATAAATGTCATTCATTTTCTGTCTTCCATGTTTTGTTGCCTACAGTTTTTAACTATACCATAAATGGGACGATTCTTTTGAAGAAAACTGACATCAAAGATCTTGGCGTAATTTTCGATATGAAGTTGACTTTTTCACTTCACATTGATTACGTTGTAGCTAAAGCAAACTCAATGCTTGGGTTTCTTAAGCGTACATGTTATGAATTTTTTAGTCCGTATGAATTCAAGTCAGTCTACATGTCCCTTGTACGTCCGCATCTTGAATATTGTTCTATTATATGGTGTCCAACCTATGTAAAGCATGTTTTACGTCTGGAAAGAGTTTAAAAGTCCTTTACAAGATTCGTAATAAAACGATTGAAATGGAATCTAGATTATGTCTCTACATATCAAACAAGATGTGCCCTGATAGGACTAGAAACGTTAGAAAAAAGACGAAGTATTCAGTCTATAATGTTCATCCATGATATTTTTTCGTATCGTATTAATTGCTCTGAAATATTAAAATTTGTTAAATTGTACGAACCAGAAAGAAATCTTCGATCAAGAAATCTGTTATTCCAACCAAGACACTTATATAATTATGGTTTAAATGAACCACTTACAAAATGCATTGTTAATTTTAATTCCGTTTGTTCTGAAATAGAGCTAAGTGATGATAGATTGAAATTTAAAGAATCAATCCTAAATTTGTGATAAAATTTTAATTTTTTCTTTATGTAATTATATGTTAAGATTTTGTAATTTTTTTTTTTGTAAATAAATAGTTTGTCAATTAATTATGAATACAAATTAACTTAATTATATATATATATATTAATACCAATTGTTAACTTAGAACTTATATTTACTATAAACAAATGTATTATATTATACTTATAATTCTGCAATCTGTTAGAGTCAAACTCGGTAGATGAAATAAACTAAACTATACATATAAAGTTAGATAATGTGTTAGTTAAGAAAAAGTCAATTAGCGAAGGATTAGTAAGGGACAAAAACATGTGGGATAACGAGTATTTAGTATTGAAAGTCCATTTTTATCACAGAAGTAACGAAAAAGTCTGGATATGTTATTGCATTTGAAATAATTTACATTAAAGTCGCCTCCAATTAAGACTTTGTCATATTTTGCGCTCAAATTTGTTAACACCTCGTCAAGTTCCGTTATGGTTTCGCCATTAAAACACTTAGGTGGAGAATAAACAACAGAGAAATTGTATTTCAGGGTTACTAGACCTACATATACATTTGGCTTTAAACCTATTCGAAATATACATACATACTCCACCACCAGTTCTATCCATACGGTCATTTCTAAACAAATTGAAGCCGGGCAATTGAACACTTTGTGAAGATTTAAGCCATGATTCAGATACCATCAAAATATCAATATTTGACATGCTGAAGATTTGATAAAGGATAGTATATTTGGATGGAATACTACCAGCATTAATGTGACATACCTTGAACCCTGAATTCGCTATACACATCGCATTGAGAACACACCTAATTTTGTCAGGGTGGTTTGGATTCATGATACGAGTAAATGAATTTTTTTATACGCCAACGATCAAAAACTGAAACAGCACCATAACTAGAAAACGAATTACATTAAGAAATAAATATTGAAGTGTAGACTCAAAATGATGAGCAAACTTGGGAATTTTGAAAATAAGAATGCAAACTTCGCAAAAATTCAATTAATAAATTATAATAAATAATTAAAACTAAGAAGAATTAAAAGAGAAGTGCATTAAGATGGATTAAACTTTTAACATATCATATAATAGGGGAATAAATGAAAGTGGCAACACTGATTTTGACAAAAAAGAAAAAAACTGCCTGTAAAAAAAAACAAAAACAAAGTATGTAAAGCAAATAAAGTAAATAAACAAAGGAATATAACAAAAGAAAAACAGTAATGATAATAAGAGACGTACGATTGATGGAGAGGTAACAGCTAAACATTAATCGGAGACAGCATTTTCAGCGGCGGCAAAATCAGGAGAGATGATCCGGGAAGTATTTTCAAATTGCTTAGAGAGAATGCGTCGATGATAGGTGTGGGTTCTTCCGTAGGCCTTTGTTTAACAAACACTCTCCCGTTTCTCGTAAACACTGAGTGGAGCCTTTGGCGAAGTGTATTCGCTTTCCGGAAAAGGGTATGATTTTGCTGTGTGAGACTTTCATACACACGTACAAACTTGGCACTATCAAAACCGAGAGCACTAAGGCTAACCAATTTCGCATTTTGTTTACAGTAGGCGGCTGTCGACCTTAGAACCTTGATTTTGAGATGTTCGTGAGGAAGCTTAATAATTATAACACTGTTTGCTGAACTGCCCACCGGTTTCGTACGAAAAATAAAGTTTGGTCTTGGCATATCTACATTGATTGCTTCGCAGTACTTGGCAAAAATAGCAAACAAATCTTCATTTTTTGTATACGGAACCCCATGCAGAATTAGGTCACCAGCAATAAGTTTTCGGGCAAGAGAATCAATTTGCTGTTTAAGTTGCGTGTTGTCGTTATTTAGTGACTGCATTTTTATAGCGGAGATGTCATTTTCCAGAGCATCAACGCGGCAAAGATTATTTTCTATTGTCTCAATTCTGTTTTTGCATGTAAAAACGGAATGATTTATAGAACTGAGTTTTTCATTTAACTCTCTTTCTAGTGCAGCTGATTTAGATTCAATTACTGAAAGACGATCTAATAGACTCTGGTGCATGAGGTTAATTTCTGCTCTTAGTTGTGAGATAGACTCGTTGAATTTTGTGTGCAGTGCCTCTAACCGAGCATCAACCTTTTCCCATAGTTTAATGGTGCTTGAAACGGCAGGAGAGGCGGGACCGAGAACGTTGGCAGTTTTTCCGTTGATCTCAATTTCCGCTGCTGATCATTTGTATTTGACATGATTGTTTTTCTTTTATATCACCCACAAAAATCTGAAGCTTTCCAAAGTTCACTATCTCTTTACAAAGTCAGAACACTAATTATAGTAGTAATAATTATTATTACAATTTTATTTTCACGAATTCTATTTTTTTTTTATTAAATTTTTGCGGAGCTATTACAAGCACACTACTGACTCTGTATACACACGACTGTATTAGGCGACTATTGTAGATAAGTTTTAGTGCAAATGCGCGCCGTGCCCACAACAAAAGAAAAGACAAAATTAATTTGTTAAAAAGTGATACAAGTGCAGTGCGATAACCAAACGCTCAGAGAAAAAGTGAAGTGCGATGACCAAGCGCTCAGAGAAAAACCGCAATGCGATAGTACGAAAGTAATACATATTGTTAGAGCAAACAGTCGCGCATCTTGACTTGTCCGGCAAAAAATTGATTCCTAGTAATCGCTGAATATAAGAACTTTTACAAAGTGTTAAAAAATAGTGCATCCTGTGTTTCCGCTTCTACGTACGTCCATTATAGTTAGTAAAAGTTACTGTGGTGCCTCAAAATAAACTTTTTATTTTCGCCAAAAGAAAAAATTGGAGAATGCAGCAGATGCAACATTACTACACAAAAGGAAAACACCGCATCAAAGAGTTTTTTTGTGCCATCAAAGCCCATAACTCTGGAACAGTTTGAGCAAAACCTCAGTAAATAAAACCATCATGTCTCGTTTGTCTATGGAAATGAATGCGCTACGAAGTGATCAACCGCAACGAATATCGAGCATTGAACAAAGTTGGAATGCCCACATTGAAAAGATAGATCACGCTTTAAACGACCTCCTCAAGCGCGTAAAAAACTCGAGAAAGAAAAGCACTCCTCACTAGCTGAACTCAGGAAAATCTGTGGTGAACTGGAAAAAAGGATCTCGCAGCAGATGCTATTCTGTTTCGAATTCCGCAGATGGCTGAAGAGAACCTAAAGTCAATTTTCCACCATCTCTGCCAGACGATCGACCATAAACCACCTACACTGCAAGCTGCATTTCAAATCAATGAAATCTATCTCTTCGCGCGCATCGAAGAGATAACAACTATGACCCGCCAATAATATTAAAATTCTGCACTTCTCAGGAGAGAAATCTCGTACTCAAGCCGATAGCTGAATTTCGGTTGAAAAAAGGAAGACAGCTCTGCCTTAGTAACGTCATACAAGGTCTGAAGCCGACAATGAATGCGTTCATCTATGTAAATGAGAGTCTTACAAAGAAATATCTCCCTCTCCTTCGGTAAGGTCCTGTTGTTGTAAGAGAGTTTAAGCATGGAAAAGCACTACAATAGACGACGAAAGGACGAAATGCCCTTGGCAAACGATGTCAAATACTCATGATGAGACAACGGCCGCAAAAGCAGTAACATAAACTAAGTATTTTCTCTTTATTATATTATTATTATATATTATATGTATATTATTTTATTACATCCTCTATTCCATCCTCCTTATATGTATATTTTCTTCAATCTCCCACATGTCGCCTATATGTATATGCTGAACTTTTTATCACATAAATCTGACTTTCTGATAAAACTATGTTATTGTAGAAGTGCTAGGCTCGCCTTTGTTGTTTATTTTTACAATCATAACTAGCTTGTTACAACCGATTTCAAGGGGCAATTCCATCAAAGAATAACAAACTCTAACTAATATGCTCTGCAAACAAAAGAAGGGTTTTCAAATTTGTCATTTGAATGCTTAATAAGAGCATAGTTGATGTTCTTTATCTTTCTGAAACATGGGTAAAGAAAGGTATGCGTTCCAAACAGTTTAGTGTTAATAATATGCGTTTGGTACGAGCGGGCAGACACCGGAAAGGGGGTGGAGGTGTAGCCATTTATATTAAAAAATGTTACAATTTTCATGTCATAGAGATATCTAAACCAAATAATCTGGTGGAGTATGCTTTTATCGAACAAACGGGTGATGGTGATAACTTATTGGTAGAATGTATTTATATGGCACCTGATGTTGACATTAGAGACGTACTGGTGTGGAGTGGATGAGACGAATTCTTGCATCTAGACTAGCGGACCGTTTTGCAGCAATGTGAATATCATTGCTACGCAGAGCGGAGATCATGGCCGAACACACCTAGTAGAGCATCGCATGAACACCGCTGATGTAAGACCAATTCGGCCACTGCCATTGGCAAAACAAGCAGAAGTCACGGGGATGGTCTTATTGATGGAGAAAGAAGAATAAATCGAGAGCACCACCTGTCGTTTTAGTTAAAAAGAAAAATGGCAGTACGGGATTCTGTGTAAACTACTGAAGGCTGAATGAAGCTACCAAGAAGGACAGCTACCCTTTGACTCGAATAGGTAATACGTTGGGCACCTTCTCTGGATCTCAGTAGTTGTCCATCCTTAATCTAAATAGCGGCTATTGGCAGGTACAAATGCATCCTGAAGACCGCGAGAAGACCGTCTTTACAGCGGCCTGTAGTAGTTTACAGTAATGTCTTTTGTTTTATGCAATGCTTCGGCGGCCTTTGAGCGTTTAATGGAACGAGTTCTGCATGGGCTGACCTGAAAAACCTGCTGTCAAAATCTTAGATGACATCATCGCGATTGGAAAAACATTCGACGAGCATCGAAACAACCTAAGGGATGTCTTCAAATGACTACGAAGTGCCCACTTGAAGGTGAATCCGAAGAAATGAGCTCTTTTCCAGCGGAAAGTCAACTATTTGGTACATGTCATATCATCTGCAGGAGTAAGAACAGTCCCGGAAAAGTCGAAGCTGTCAAGAATTGGCCGACTCCCAGAGACAAATATCAATTGAGTAGTTTTCTAGCCCTGGCCACTTACTACAGGCGATTCATAAAGGATTTGGGCGGGGTCCCGAAAAGCTTGAACCAATCTCCAAGGGGAGATTATTTAACAGGACCTACGAGTGTGAGAAAATTAAAACAACGACCATGTGAAGCGCCAATATTATCCTATCCTGCGCTAGGAAAAAACCTTTATCGTAGTCGCAGACGCTAGTAATGTGGGTGTTGGAGCTGTTCTTTCTGAGGTGCATGATGGCGAAAAAAAGCTGGTCGCTTACTTCAGCAAAGTGCTCTCCAAACCAAAAAGAAACCACTGCATGACCAGACGGGAACTCTTGGCGCTAATTCTGGCAACGAAACACTTCCATAAATACTTGTACGGACAGAATTCGGAGCGGACCACGCGTGGTTGCTGCAGTTCAAGAATCCCGAGAGACAAATTGCGAGATGGATTGCAGATGTACAAGTTCGAAATACAACATCGTAAAGGAAAGCTCCATTCTAATGCTGATGCGATGTCCCGGAGGCCGTGCGAAGACGACTGCAAGCATTGCGCGAAAAGGGAAGGGAACGATGCTGCCTTCATCCAAGCAATAAGAGCCGAACCAAGTCCTGGCTGGACTTACAAAAAATTCGAAATATACTAAAGAAATCCACGGATATTAACGCATATTGGGCACAATGGTACTCACTCCACGCCGAGGACGGCGTCTTGAAACGAATATGGGAAACGCCAGACGAGAAAACATTTAGGATGCAGCTTCTTGAATCGCGCTCAACGATACAAGACGCCCCCCAGGAGATGCACGACGGCGTATCGGGTGGGCATTTGGGTGTAAATAAGACTTTCAAGAAGATAAGGGAATGATTTTATTGGCTCGGTTCAAGAGAGGACGTCGGGAACTGGTGCCGAAAATGCGTCACATGTGCAGCCAGCAAAGGTCCTAAGTTGAAAACTAAAGGTAAGATGCGCCAGTACAACAACCGATATATCCTAGTCGTCATGGACTACTTCAGTAAGTGGTCTGAAGCGTTCGCCATCCCCAACCAAGAAACGGAGCAAATCGTCAACGATTGGGTGCGCAGGTTTGGCGTCCCCATTGAGCTACACTCGGACCAGGGAAAAAACTTCGAGCCCAAAATATTCTAGGAGTTGCTTGGGATCAAAAAAATCCGACTCGTAGTCGGATGGGATGGTGGAGCGTTTCAGCAGGACGCTAAAGGGTCATCTTTGCAAAGTAGTGGACGACTACCAACATGTTTGGGGTCGGCACGTTCCCCGCTTCCTACTGAAATTATTTTTGGTGACATTGTGCGGTTACCTGGCAAAGTAAAGTTTGGTTCCCCATCTACTGACCCGAAATTCGTCGAAAATTACGTGGCGGACCTCAGAGAAAGAATTCTCGACATCCATCAAAGAACTCGGGCAAAGATCAAGATAGCGAGCGATCAGATGAAAACCAGGTATATAATATATATAAAGTATATATTTATATACATATAGATATATGAGTTAAGTTGAATAAGATATGTTTAGTTAGGTTTAGGTAGGTTTACAGCTTATATACATAAATATATATAAAAGAATGATCATATGCTAAGTTTTTAGAAAGAAAATTTTTTTTTCTTAGCATACGTTAAAATTATACAGTTTGTTGTGTCTGCCTAGGGCCAGTAAGATTCTTAAATTTGTAAGGATAGTTAAGCTAGTTTTAAGCATTTGTGTCTAGGATAAGATAGATCTAAGAAACTATAACTAAAAATGAATTAGCAAAAAAAAAAAAAGCGATCTGGTATCGATTCGCAATTCCCATCGGCAAAAAGGGAAGTCACCTAAGTTGCAGCAAGACTGGGAAGGCCCCTTCCGTATAATCACTGATGTAGTTTACAGAATTCAGTGGGCAAAGAGGCAAGTTGAAAGTCGTGTATCTGGATCGCCTGCATCGGAAGTAATGATGATTCTCTTGTTGGAAGCGAACAAGCTTAACGAGGAGATAGTGTAAAGATGGAACGCCTGCTAAGTTAAAAATATTACACAGGAAGTGAATTGAAAAAAGGGGTGACAGGAGACGAATATAAAATAGTAATAAAAAATATAAAGAAGAGAAAAGAAGATATATTTGAAGAACGTTTTAATAAATAAAAACTCAACAATATCTTTGAATAATAAATAAATGTAACTAAGATGATAATATTTTAATCTGTAGTAAAAATAATCTAATTAAATGTAAAAGGAACAAAGACAATAGACAAAGCAACTTTTCACAAATTCACTTCTTTATTAGGCTTGCTTTCAAGCGGACGTTCAGTAGAAGACTGAACTACTTCACAAACAAAAGCACGAAAAAATGGGAAAAAAAAGAGAAAGACATGTATAAAATAAGAGTTAAAGTATATAATTAAGTTAACACCAGGGTGCTCGCTCGACGATGAAATTCCACTTAATTCGAAATCTGGTTAGGAAGTTTTGAACAGTTTCGCCCTCGAAGATATTCCCGATCTTGCCGAATTCCAGAGATACCCTTCTAAAAGTTTTTGCGTTGTCTGAAGCAATAGTTGGTGGGATACCGTGTCTGGCCATGAAGCGCCTAAGAGCCATCGAACAGCTCTCCGTGGTTTGACTTGTGGTTAGTTCTAAATGAACTGCTCAAACGGCGGCACAGGTAGAAAGCAAAATGTATGCTTAATGCATGTTGTCTTCGCCAGGGATGACATAGTACAGCGGACCGGCGAAGTCTATACCCACATGGTCGGATTAGTGTAATTCTAATACGGGGAAGGGGGACATACAATACAATTCTTAACAACTCGCTTAGCTAGTTTTGTGACCTTTGATGACCCAAAATGCTCCCTTAGTTTGGTCCAAATTCGGTTAACCCCTCCATGGACCGTTAGCAAATGATGACCCTTTGTCACAAGATGAGTGATGTAGTGATCCGCAGGCAAGATGATGGGATGCCTAAGATGAAAAGGCTCATCTAACAATTGAAGCCTTCTCCCTACTCTCATCAGACCATTTTCGTCCAAAAAGGGCGAGAGTTCAATAATCTTCGAAGAGGTTGGTAGTGACCTCTGCTTCTGCAATTTGAAAATCTCGTTATTAAAGCTGAATGATTGTACGTAACTTATCCAGTAACGCTCAGCATCTTCGATTTCTGATTTGGTCAAATGGTCATCAGACGCCTTTAGCTTGTTCCTATACCTTCTCAAAAATCGGAACACCCATCCAGTGACCCTGAGTAATCGTAAGCAATTACCATCATTTTCGCAACATAAGATCGGATCTTCACCTTTTGGAATCATTTCTACCAACAAAGTTGCTTGGCAGGTAACGTCGGGAGTAACATAACGATCCGCGAAGGTACAGGTGTCAAAATTCTTGAGCCAATCCGGGCCGTGAACCCATAACTTAGATTCTTGGAGCCTGCCCCCAGATATACCTCTAGTTATAAGGTCTGCGGGGTTATCCTTTCCACCGCAATGGTTCCAATCCTATGCTGCATTGTAGCGAAGAATCACAACAACACTACTCTGGACTAAGGCTTCCAACGCTGCATCTGGCCGTAAATCCAATGGAGAGTTATCCAGTCCAGAGGAAAATTTCCAGGAAAAATTTTAGGGAACGCCTTAAATATGCGCACATCCTGGCAGCTATTAAGGCTGCAGTCAGCTCTAACTTCGGAAGCGTTAATTCATCCGATCCGTCAATCTTAAAGCTTGCTACTCGACTTTTTGAGCACAGGAACGAAAACGAAACCCCAGATGAATCGATCTCTCGAATATATACCACGGCTCCATATGCTTTCGTACTGGCGTCGGCGAATATATGACACTGAATCCGATCCGATGATGACAGTAACAGAGCAGGTCTGGGGATCGCCATGTCTTTCAACTGCAGAATACTCCTCATGCTTTCATTCCATTCTCGCAGCAAGTCCGGCGGCAACACTTCGTCCCAGGACAGTTTTCTTCGCAATGCAACTTGGAACAAGATCTTTAACTTAATGACGCTGGGCGAAATAATACGCAATGGGTCGAATACTCGAGCGATGGCTTGAAGTATGTTCTTTTGGACCCCCCATATGCGCCAGATTTCAGGAAATCTTGAATTGACTTCAATGGTACTGCCAACTCATCTCTGAATACCAGCCAGGACAAACCCAACACCTTTTTTTCGGATCGAAAATTCTTCACAACCCAGAGCGTTTCGAACCTTGGCGCCATTTGAATGCCATTTTCTTAGATTACGATCGTCCATATAAAAACAGCGCTTCAAAATTTTGCAAGTCTCAGGGAATTGCTCCTCATGCAACTTGATGTGTTCTTGAATGGCTGCTGACAGCAAAAATGGGCTACTCTTATTACCAAAAGACACTCTCGTCATATGTAATTCTCTAATATCTGAATCGCCATGGTTTGTGTGGTTCGATGAAACCCAGAGGAAACGGTGTGAATCGCGGCCATTTACGTTAAGCAATATTTGCAAAAATGCTTTCTCGATGTCAGCTACGAGTCCTACATGCCCTAGTCGAAAATTCAGCAACATTGTCAATACCTCGGGTTACAGATTGGTTCCAGTGAAGAGCTGACTATTTAAAAATGGGACTTCATCACTACAAGCTGAGGCATCGAACAAAATACGCAGCGTCGTCGTCGTACTATCCTCTTTGTATACGGGCCGATGTGGGAGGTAAAATATCCTCTTTGGAGTTGTCTTCCTGTCGGGCTTCACCTGCTCAGCAATACCATCCTCCATCAACTGATGCATCGCGTCGTCATACTCCTTTACCTTCAGGGGGTCCCTAGACAGTTGACGTATAAGGGATTTTAAACGACTTACCGCTTGATTTCTGTTATTTCCGAATATTAAATGCGCATATTTCCAGGGCAGCGTAGTTTCATACCGAGAACCCACCTTCCGAATGCATCTTTGTGTAATTTCCTTGGTAAGAACCCTTTTTTCAGCCTCTTCGCCGCGTATCCCGATTGCTTCCAGGGCCCACATGTTTACCACGTTATCACCAACTGGATCGGAGACTGACACCACGTGGAAAGGACGTAATACCCATGGTGTTTTTTTCAGTTTCCGGGTGTTCGTGACGTCCTTGAATCGTCCAATCAAAAATGGTTTCCACCGCCCTCAAACGTTTAGTCATCTTGATTTGCTTCCCCATCACTACGCTCCAATAGAAATCCGCACCAATTAGCACACTTAAACTGGCCTCTAAATTAATGTTCTTTATATGGCTCTGGTCCGCGGCTCTGGTCCGCTAATCTTAAATTCGCGAATGAAACACATTTTTCATCCGGTGCAATCAACACATCTATACATATCTGGGGCACTACCAACGCTCCTATTTCAATAGGACGCATGGCTTTGCAAAGGAACTCTTACTTTTCTCAATTCATGTACAGGAGTTCCGCTTGCTGCTCTGAAGGGATTTTCACTGCCATTTTCACCGTATCAAGGTCAGAAAGTCCTAATTTATTGACGACGTCCTCACACACATACGAGTTTTGACTACCGCCATCAATGATAGTCCGAAGCAGGACGGTTTTTCGTTGACCACGACAAATACACCGCGCGGTTTTTAGGTATACATTCGACAATGTGCTGCTCGCGTTACACAAATTGATGGCCATATTACTGCTTTCTTTTTTCTCTACTATAGCAGCCACTGATGTGGTCGCCTCTGCATTGCGGATCCTTTTGAATGTCGGATTACACATCGCAGTGAGGTGCTTTCCTTCACACTTATGGCACTTAATCCATTTCCCGCTTCGACATTTTTTCGATGAGTGTCCCTTTCGTGCACAAAGAAAACATCTCCCACCCTCTTTTCTGCGCAATTGTCATATTCGCGTCGCACTCGTTAGTGATGTGAGAAAAGGAATGACAGAATATGCACTCACTCGCCTGCTTATCGTTTAGGGTGACCAAACTTCCTGCAGTAGTAGTAGTAAGACCTTTTGTCTTAGTTTGTGCTATGGAGAATTTATTTCGTTCCAATGCCTCTATTTCCCTTTTTAAAAACGCCAATATTTTTTGCATCTGTGTGTTGGTTGATGTTGCGGTTTCGTCTGAGGCAATGTCATCCTCGTCGTGTTTTCGTTTACTTTGTATTCATTATTGTATTCAATGCGAAGTTCGGCAGGCAAGCAGCGTACAAGCATGACATCGTAATGATATGAGGGTACATTTAAAGATGTTAATGATCGCATACATGTGATAACGAAGTTGTATAAGTGCCACATCCAAACGACTGTGAACGGGACGGAGTGAAACTAACTGTTGAATATGGTGATCCACCAACCTTTCGACGTCACCAAACTGTTGCTTTAATAACGATACCGCTGCGTCATAACAAGCTGCTGATGCCATGAATCCCTCTATTGCCCCTTTCGCTCGCCCGCACAAGGCGCTTTCAAGATAACAAAACTTTTCTTCTGGTGAACTGCTCCCAGTCCCAGAAGGGGACCCATCCATCCAAATCTCCATCGAATTTCCGTAATTGCAATTTTTGCAATTTTGTATTGCTCCTTTGCTGTGGAGGTTGAGATTGTGATAATGCAATAGTTACCTCCGTCATGCCGAATTGATGTAATTTTTGCCTCCGTTGATTTAAACGTGCCAGAGTCGCCACCGCCAAATCAAATCATACTCGGCTATCTTTTCATATTCCTTTTCAAAGTCCTCTCCCTTTATTAATTTTTTTGTTTTCTATGCGCTTACCTGCTGCCTTAATTTGCGCTCGGATCGCCGACAAACGCTCGATATAAGAGCTGAGCTCCTCTTCCAAATTTAGAAAATTATCCGCATTTTCCGGTTTTATTTGCGACGCGTCTTCGGCTAACAAATCCACTGCCGCATTTGCCACTCTTGTCAGTTGAGCCCAGAACGCACCACGGGAAGCTATTTCCACATTAAATTAATTTATTTTGCCCGACGCTATTCTCCCAGCTTTCGGCACCAATGTAAAAAAAAACAAAGACAATAGACAAAGCAACTTTTCACAAATTCACTTCTTTATTAGGCTTGCTTTCAAGCTGACGTTCAGTAGAAGACTGAACTACTTCAGAAACAAAAGTACGAAAGAAAGAGAAAAGAAAGTATAAAATAAAAGTTAATTCCTTGCATGGCTTGTATCTTTTTGTATGTATGTGTATCTATCTTTTTTTCAGCATTATATAAGCTCGACATGCATTTCAAAATTACTTAAAAGCGAAACAGCAACATGCAAATGGATAAACAGCCAACACCTTCCAACAATTGAAGAGGTGTCACCTGGAATCATTCTGCTCAACGATTTCAACGGAACCATCCTAATTGATTCTATTTCACGAAATCTTAATGGGACCTTCCTCATTAAATACGTAAAAACCAACATAAGCATATGCGTCTTCAGTGACAGCCAAACTGCACTCAAAGCTGTGTCCAACCCTTAATCCAGCTCCAAACTAGTGCATGAACTCAAGACCTTTTTCAAGTCGGAAAACTAAATTCACTAAGACTTGTATGTATCCCAGGTAGCTCTGGGATCAGAGGAAATTAAATCGCTGATGAAATAGAGGAGGCTCAGAGGAGACTTTCTCAGGACCTGAATCCGCCTTTCCTTTCACAGTCAAATCCGACATCAACAAGTGGGTCTTTAATGCACAAAGTCGTATATGGAGGGAATAGCCAGGACGAAGAATGGGATGACTAAGCGCGTACGCCCTGAATACTTGTTTGCGACTGTTCCGTTTTCACTCGAGCATCTTGGGGCCGACGTGTTGTGTTCCGAATCTCTTAGGTCCATAATACTGAAGTTCCTCCCCACTTTTACCGAACGTTGTCACATTTAACAATAAGCTTCTAATAGCCATTACGTAAATATATAGAAGACGATTTGGCATCCTAGCCTGGTGAGCTTATGGAACAGACCTTCTAACCATACGGTGTCGACGGCCTTTTCCAAGTCAACCAAGCAAACAACACCTGCATATTGGTTTTTCACCCTATTCCACTGAATGTCGGAAACCAGTTCTGACGAAGAGTGAGTAGTATCATGCCTTTTCATTAACCCATTTGATCGGAGCTCTGCTTACTTCTTCTTCTTCTTCTTTTCCTTTTTATCCCGGCGTCGTTATGGTCAGAAGTGTAGGACCATAACCTTCCCACTTAACTGCATTCCTACTGGTCCGCTTGTGGGGTCCGCCGGTTTGACCTCAGAAAGTAGCGGCAGGCTTCCCGGTTTGGGATTACTTCATCGCTGAGGCCAATCAAATGCTGGTGTTTTTGCATTTGTTTGCACCAATTGTTTTTCGGCCTGCCTTTTTTGCGTGTTGAAATTGGAATGTTGATTGATAACGCCTTTTGGACGGGGTTCAAAGGATCTCTCCTTTGAACATGGCAATACCAACTGAGTCGGTCGCGCTCTATATTTCTTGTGATGGTTTCTTTTACGTGGAGGCTTCCTCGGATCTTTGAACTTCTAATTCTGTCACGCTTTGTTACTCCCGCTGTCATGCGAAGCATCTTCATCTCAGTTGCCGTTAATTTGCTCTCATACTTTTTGTGCATTGTCCAGCATTGTGAACCGTATGTGAGCGCCGGACGTACAACTGAAGTGTAGAGCCTTCCTTCCAGCTTAGGGGGCATTTTTCGATCACAGAAGATGGCGGAGTTTTCCCGCCACTTCATCCAAACTACGCTTACGCGATGTTTGATGTCGTCATCACAAGTTGCTTCTCTATTAATCATAGATCCCAGATATTTAAACTTTTCACACTTGGGAAGCACTCTTCCATTCAAGTAAATGTCTGGAATAGGCTGATGAGGGTCAGAGAACGGGCAGCACATCAAGTGCTCGTTGTAGGGACGCCTGATCATCACTTATAATGGCCCCATCGTCAGCAAAGAATAGCTGGTGCACATTGGGGTCCGTCACTTTTCCTTCAAGCAAGCAATCAAGGACTGCTATAAAAAGCAGTGGGCTGAGGACGCTCCCTTGGTGTACACCGACTTTGATTGCGAACTCTTCGGTGACTCCTGCGGTGCATCTTACTCTTGTCGTTGCTCTCTCGTACATGTCCATAATCACTCGCACGTAGGTTTCTGGAACTCCTTTTTGTCTTAGCGCTACCCATAAAAGATCTCTTGGTTGCCGGTCAAAGGCCTTCTCGAAATCAACCAACACCATATGCAAGTCCTTTGAAGAATCACGATGCTTTTCCATCATGATCCTTATACTTTGGATTGCATCTGTTGTTGATTTACCCGAGACAAACCCGCACTGGTCATCAGATAGTCGTATTATTTTCCGCAGTCGGCTATCTAATACCCGTTCAACGATCTTCATGGTGTGCGACATCAGCTTGACAGAACGGTAGTTATCACAATTTCGCGTATCACCCTTTCCTTTGTGCAATGGAAGAAGATAGCTTTCCCTCCATTGATTAGGCATAGTGTCGCCTCTCATAAGTTTGGAGATAAGAACCATGAGCCATCTAGACCCGATGTCTCCCATCTTTTTCCAGAACTCAGAGGGTATCCCGTCCGGCCCAACAGCTTTTCTTTTCTTGGAGTTTTTAACCGCGTACCGAACTTCTTCGACTGTGATGTCGGGTATTTCGGCATGATTCGGGGCGGCTCTTGGAAAGTACACTCGGGGAAACTGTTCGTTCAGAAGTTCCTCGCAATACTGTCGCCATCTGTGGAGAATTTTTTCGTCTTCCACAAGGAGTTGGCCTTCAGCATTGTTAATAAACTTTGGGAAACGAATCTCCTGAGCATTTCTTCTTCTCTGGGCGGCTATCTTAAAGATATTTGCTCCTTTGTTCAAATTGTTTTGTCGAAGCTCCTGGGTAGCCTGGTTCCTGTCAGACGCGGAAGACGATATTTCTTCCAACTCCTGATAGAGGCCTTCCATGCTTTTCGCTTTGAATTCGGCGCATTTTTTCTTCGCGATACCTTTGCAACATCTATATACCTTTTCACGGCGAGCTTTTTCCTCTCCATCAGTAGAAGAGCACTTTGACCAAGCTTGGAAAGCCATTTTCTTTTCGTGTATCACTGCTTTGGCTTCGTCTGTCCACCACCAGGTTTCTTTTGCGTGTTGGCAGGGGCCTTTAGATGTTCCGAGCAGTGATTTGGCTTTCTCCAGGCCAGATTGTTGTAGGGAATCCCACATGTCTTGTGCTCTGCACTCCTCATTACCGACCTCATCGATAATGGAAGAGAGGTAGTTTTCCATGATGGTAATAAAAGCCTCGCCTTTTCCTTTATCCAGCTTATACCACTCGATTCTCTCAGACACCTTCGTTTGCTGCTTTGACTTCTTTCTCGCATCCATAAAAAATTCAGTCAGGAGGAGACGGTGTTATGGGCGATCGCGTCTCCCAGGATCACTTTGCAATCTTTAGCTCGTGGCTTCATGAAACTGGATACCAAATGATAGTCTATTTGAGTTTCATTTCCGCCGCTGCTATAAGTGATCAGGTGCCGGCTTTGTTTGACGAACATGGTATTTAGCACTATAAGACCGTACGACTTGCACATGTTTAGGATATCTTCACCTGAAGAGTTCCTGGTGCCGTATCCCAGCCCTCCGTGATAGCCTTCATAGTCTTCGCTTGTCTTCCCGACATGTCCGTTTAAATCTCCCCCAACAAACAAAAGCTCTTCCTTTGGGATGATTTTGACAAGGTTGTGGAAATCTAGCCAGAATGCATCTTTTTCTTTTTGTTCGCATCCTACTTGAGGAGCATATGCGCTTACGATGTTCCACACCTCACCATGCATCACCAATTTGAGAGCCATCAAACGGTCACTGGACTTTGAAATGGTTAAGACGTTGCCAAGTAACTCTGCCGCAAGGATGATGGCGATTCCGTTTTTTCCTTGTTCCAATCCATAGTAAAACATCTTGTAGGCTTTTGTTTTAACGTCCAAGAAACGTGCCCGATTACCGGTGTTTCGCCATTTCGTCTCTTGTACGCACAGGATGTCTACTCGCCTTCTAACCATCATTTCTTCAAGCTCATAGCTGCGCCCACTCATGCTTCCAACGTTCCAACTCGCGACTCTTAAATGTGGCTTACGCCGTTGCATTACTTTGCTATCCCCCGGAAATCCCATAGCTCTGACCCGAGCATTTCTGCTCGTCCCAGGATCACGACCATTAGTAGTGCCTGGCGGGGTAGTGCTTTTCCTTTTAGCGTTCTTTTCCATAATGCTACGGTTTGACCGTTTTCATTCTTCCCTTCCTTTTTGACACGGGCATGCTCCAGATTTTTTATTTTTTTTTTTGATTGATCTTACTCTTACAACACCGGTGATCTCCAGTCGTGTCAACCCACTGATTTGCATGCACACTTGTGGGGCAGTTTAATGGTGGTATATGTGTCCCTAGGCTCACCTTGGTGTTTTCTAAATTGCCTAGATGTGAGTTTTGTTTACCTTTGTTTAGTCGCCTTTTACGACAAGCGATAGGTATCGCTGCAGGGATATTCTTAACCCGTCCCTGCACGAGCCGATCGGAGCTCTGCTTACTACTTTTTCAAATACCTTGCTAACAATAGAAAGCAAAATAGTTGGTCGAATATTAGCCGTATCTGTTTTATCTCTAAATCGTTAGGGAGTATGGTAGACCATCGCTGTTTTCCAAAGCGCTGGGTGGTGGATATTATTGTGTTGAACAGCGTGGTTAGAATATCCACTGTTTCAATTGGCAGGTGTCTTAAAATTACGTTTGGGATATCATCTAGTCCCAACGACTTTTTATTTTTAAGTAAGTCCAGGGAGCATAGGAGTTTATCCTTTCTCACAAACAAACTGATATTAATTCGGTCGTTGGCGACAATAGCATTCGCAAGGTTTTCATCAAATATGGGGAACTGTTATTCTCAGATTTCCAATTCTCAATAGACGCATTTTCAAGCTCGTGATCAAGATGAGCACAGCATCAATGCATCATGTACACCGATTCGATAATAGCACCCGATCGAATTTTCTTTTTTCTATGGATCTTCCATAAAAAAGCCGTCGCCAGTTATCAATCCAGTGTATGCTTACAGCTTTTCTGTTATTTTCTCTTAATAGCTGTTCTAAAGCCGTTTAAGTCTAGAGAGAACTCTGTTTTTTCTCTGTGAAGCGCGTTGTTTATTGGTATTCTGTATTTGTCGGCTTAATCGCTGGTCTGAACTATCTGAGAAATAGTTTAGTCCATTGATCATTTTATGACGACGTCTATTTGTTGCAAGTGTAAGTCAATTTTGTCGTTTGTTTCAGACGTCGTCAGACGTTTCACGAAAGACGGTTTCGGATCGGTTTTCTTATTGTAGAGAAGTTTGTTTGGTAGCATACGCGAAAGAAGGGCAATATGAGGTTCTGGTAAGATCATGGAAATTGAGGAATGTAAAAAAAGTCGTTGTAAATATCAACGGGCCGTGTTGTTGAGGGTTCTTGAAAATTGGGCATTATCCTTCCTGGAGGGCCGTCTCAATATAGATTAGAAATCTGTCCAGAAAATAAAAAAAATTAAAATACGCTGACTGAATTGAGTTAAACCTGGAACCAAAATTCATACACATTGTTGGAAGGAATGTAAGGAGTTTGTGAACTCTGAAATTGAGGCTCATACCCAAAATATTGGTTTATCGTAGCGGTGGATGCGTCGTCAATTGTAGATAATTAAATATTAGATTTATGTTCAGGCAAGTTCGGGGGGCAGCATATCCCCCATATATATTTCATTGCAATTTACTTATGAAAACGACGACGGACAAAGAAATGGACATGGCAAAGAAAGGAGCATTTTTCACTCCTTTTAGCCTATATCTTCTAAACTATACTTGTTTGGTATCGTTAAAAAGTTCTTTGAATGTAGTTGGCTACTGACAAAAGGTGCGTCTTTATTTAATGACTGACAATTGAGTTCACTGCGAAGGTCGGGTATTATGAAACTTTATAACTTATTCATTATATAAAAACTGTCAATAAATTCACTCATTTGGTTTCATTTACATTTGAGAAAATGATGATGATGGTAAATTTTGGATACTGTTCGTACTTTCTTTTTTCTCATGATATTCTTTGCACACGCTAAAGTCCCTAAATTTATTGATATCATTTTATATATTGCTTATATCGCCTAAGTTCGGTAGAAGATTGTCCGACCGAGTCCGAAACTAAAACGACAACTTCTCGCTCCTGCGATCGAGCGATCGACAAGTGAATAAAGATGATATTTATTTTAATTATAAAATTCAGTTAATTTTGTTTGTATATAAAAAAGAAATGTGGCGAACATTTATTTTGAGGCAGTTAATTCTAAAAATAGTAAAAATGGAACACATTGAAATATGAAATGAGATTATTACAATTTCGATTTTGATATACGTCGAATTCAGTTTAACATTTGTTCAATATAACACAATTTAATTTAACAACACCAAACAAATTATCCAACATTCCGATGCCTTTGCAAAGACTCTGCTGTTAAATCTGTAATAAAGTTAGTTTGCGTATTGGACGTCTGAATCCCTCTTGGCGTTTTAATTTCAGCCACTGTTACTTTGCCGTCGTCTCCCTTGTATATATTGATGACTCGTCCCATGGACCACCTATGGGATGGAACAATGTCGTCGTGTATCAGGACCATCGCGTTGATGTGTAGGTTTGGTTGGTCTGATACCCAATTTTTGCGTTGTTGAAGTTTGCTAAGACACTCCCTTGAACAGATCTTATAGAAAAACGATTTCAAAACGTGATTTGTATCCACCTTTTTTCAGTTTCAGTTTTTAATTCATTTTTATTTAAAGTTTCTTAGATCGATCTTAACCTAGACAAAAATGCTTAAAAACTAGCTTAACTATCTTAACAATCTTACTGGCCCCAAGCGGACACTCACAACTTAAATCTATGTCTTTAGACTACTATATCAACTTACAATTAACATTATTATAACTAACTTAAGCAAAGAAAAATGCTTTTGTTTTATTAAAAAACTTAGCATATGATAGTCCCCCACTCGTGCAGGGACGGGTTAAGAATATCCCTGCAGCGATACCTATCGCTTGTCGTAAAAGGCGACTAAACAAAGGTAAACAAAAATCACATCTAGGCAATTTAGAAAACACCAAGGTGAGCCTAGGGACACATATACCACCATTAAACTGCCCCACAAGTGTGCATGCAAATCAGTGGGTTGACACGACTGGAGATCACCGGTGTTGTAAGAGTAAGATCAATCAAAAAAAAAAAAAAAAAATCTGGAGCATGCCCGTGTCAAAAAAAGGAGGGGAAGAAAGAAAACGGTCAAACCGTAGCATTATGGAAAGAGCGCTAAAAGGAAAAGCACTACCCCGCCAGGCACTACTAATGGTCGTGATCCTGGGACGAGCAGCAATGCTCGGGTCAGAGCTATAGGATTTCCGGGGGATAGCAAAGTAATGCAACGGCGTAAGCCACATTTAAGAGTCGCGAGTTGGAACGTTGGAAGCATGAGTGGGCGCAGCTATGAGCTTGAAGAAATGATGGTTAGAAGGCGAGTAGACATCCTGTGCGTACAAGAGACGAAATGGCGAAACACCGGTAATCGGGCACGTTTCTTGGACGTTAAAACAAAAGCCTACAAGATGTTTTACTATGGATTGGAACAAGGAAAAAACGGAATCGCCATCATCCTTGCGGCAGAGTTACTTGGCAACGTCTTAACCATTTCAAAGTCCAGTGACCGTTTGATGGCTCTCAAATTGGTGATGCATGGTGAGGTGTGGAACATCGTAAGCGCATATGCCCCTCAAATAGGATGCGAACCAAAAGAAAAAGATGCATTCTGGCTAGATTTCCACAACCTTGTCAAAATCATCGCAAAGGAAGAGCTTTTGTTTGTTGGGGGAGATTTAAACGGACATGTCGGGAGACAAGCGAAGACTATGAAGGCTACCACGGAGGGCTGGGATACGGCACCAGGAACTCTTCAGGTGCAGATATCCTAAACATGTGCAAGTCGTACGGTCTTATAGTGCTAAATACCATGTTCGTCAAACAAAGCCGGCACCTGGTCATTTATAGCAGCGGCGGAAATGAAACTCAAATAGACTATCATTGGTATCCAGTTTCATGAAGCCACGAGCTAAAGATTGCAAAGTGATCCTGGGAGACGCGAGCGCTCCTCAACACCGTCTCCTCCTGACTGAATTTTTTATGGATGCGAGAAAGAAGTCAAAGCAGCAAACGAAGGTGTCTGAGAGAATCAAGTGGTATAAGCTGAATAAAGGAAAAGGCGAAGCTTTTATCACCAACATGGAAAACTACCTCTCTTCCATTATCGATGAGGTCGGTAATGAGGAATGCAGAGCACAAGACATGTGGGATTCCCTACAACAATCTGGCCTGGAGAAAGCCAAATCACTGCTCGGAACATCTAAACGCCCCTGCCAACACGCAAAAGAAACCTGGTGGTGGACAGACGAAGCCAAAGCAGTGATACACGAAAAGAAAATGGCTTTCCAAGCTTGGTCAAAGTGCTCTTCTACTAATAGAGAGGAAAAAGCTCGCCGTGAAAAGGTATATAGATGTTGCAAAGGTATCGCGAAGAAAAAATGCGCCGAATTCAAAGCGAAAAGCATGGAAGGCCTCTATCAGGAGTTGGAAGACATATCGTCTTCCGCGTCTGACAGGAACCAGGCTACCCAGGAGCTTCGACAAAACAATTTGAACAAAGGAGCAAATATCTTTAAGATAGCCGCCCAGAGAAGAAGAAATGCTCAGGAGATTCGTTTCCCAAAGTTTATTAACAATGCTGAAGGCCAACTCCTTGTGGAAGACGAAAAAATTCTCCACAGATGGCGACAGTATTGCGAAGAATTTCTGAACGAACAGTTTCCCCGAGTGTACTTTCCAAGAGCCGCCCCGAATCATGCCGAAATATCCGACATCACAGTCGAAGAAGTTCGGTACGCGGTTAAAAACTCCAAGAAAAGAAAAGCTGTTGGGCCGGACGGGATACCCTCTGAGTTCTGGAAAAAGATGGGAGACATCGGGTGTAGATGGCTCATGGTTCTTATCTCCAAACTTATGAGAGGCGACACTATGCCTAATCAATGGAGGGAAAGCTATCTTCTTCCATTGCACAAAGGAAAGGGTGATACGCGAAATCGTGATAACTACCGTTCTGTCAAGCTGATGTCGCACTCCATGAAGATCGTTGAACGGGTATTAGATAGCCGACTGCGGAAAATAATACGACTATCTGATGACCAGTGCGGGTTTGTCTCGGGTAAATCAACAACAGATGCAATCCAAAGTATAAGGATCATGATGGAAAAGCATCGTGATTCTTCAAAGGACTTGCATATGGTGTTGGTTGATTTCGAGAAGAAGAGATCTTTTATGGGTAGCGCTAAGACAAAAAGGAGTTCCAGAAACCTACGTGCGAGTGATTATGGACATGTACGAGACAGCAACGACAAGAGTAAGATGCACCGCAAGAGTCACCGAAGAGTTCGCAATCAAAGTCGGTGTACACCAAGGGAGCGTCCTCAGCCCACTGCTTTTTATAGCAGTCCTTGATTGCTTGCTTGAAGGAAAAGTGAGGGACCCCAATGTGCACCAGCTATTCTTTGCTGACGATGGGGCTATTATAAGTGATGATCAGGCGTCCCTACAACGAGCACTTGATGTGTGGGTGGACATTTTTGAGGGACACGGGTATCGTATTAGTTCAAAGAAGACAGAGTATCTGTGCTGCCCGTTCTCTGACCCTCATCAGCCTACTCCAGACATTTACTTGAATGGAAGAGGGCTTCCCAAATGTGAAAAGTTTAAATATCTGGGATCTATGATTAATAGAGAAGCAACTTGTGATGACGATATCAAACATCGCGTAAGCGTAGGGTGGATGAGGTGGCGGGAAAACTCCGCCATCTTCTGTGATCGAAAAATGCCCCCTAAGCTGAAAGGAAGGCTCTACACTTCAGTTGTACGTCCGGCGCTCACATACGGTTCACAATGCTGTGCAATGCACAAAAAGTATGAGAGCAAATTAACGGCAACTGAGATGAAGATGCTTCGCATGACAGCGGGAGTAACAAAGCGTGACGGAATTAGAAGTTCAAAGATCCGAGGAAGCCTCCACGTAAAAGAAACCATCACAAGAAAGATAGAGCGCGACCGACTCAGTTGGTATTGCCATGTTCAAAGGAGAGATCCTTTGAACCCCGTCCAAAAGGCGTTATCAATCAACATTCCAATTTCAACACGCAAAAAAGGCAGGTCGAAAAACAATTGGTTCAAACAAATGCAAAAACACCAGCATTTGATTGGCCTCAGCGATGAAGTAATCCCAAACCGGGAAGCCTGCCGCTACTTTCTGAGGTCAAACCGGTGGACCCCACAAGCGGACCAGAAGGAATGCAGTTAAGTGGGAAGGTTATGATCCTACACTTCTGACCATAACGACGCCGGGATAAAAAAAAAAAAAAAAAAAGGAAAAGAAGAAGCATATGTTAATTTTTTTAGGTATTATATATAAAACTTAAGCCTACCTTAACCTAACTAATCCTAACTTATTCTAGCTTAATTAAAATATACAGGGTGTCCCACGAGCAGTGTGCCAAAAAGCTAGAGCGTGTAGGTCTGCTCAAGACAGGAAAAAAATCGTATGGGAGGGGGGGTCTATTCTCCCCCGTTTAGCCGGGAGGGACAATTTTCTAAAAAATTGACTTAATTTGGAAAAAAAAATTATTAAAAATCAACAGTTACATCCACAATGCCGTGATATACTTTTTTGTAAAGCCAGAAACCTCTTCTTTCATCTTGTTTTTAAACGAAGCTGTTTTAAAGAATAGTTTTTGAGAAATGAATTTTCAAACTCAAAGTTTTGAAAAAAAAATTGTCGAACTATTTTTTTTCAAAATTGTATGTAATTAAGTACTAATTTTTTTTCAAAAATTCAATTCCCTTGTTAGTTTTTAGTTAAAAACAGAAAACCAGATGCAAAAATGTCTTGTAGTTTTTGAGAAATTAAAAAAAAACCCGAACCACTTTTTTCTAAGAAAAACCTTTTTTTTTGGTTTTAACGTGGCTAGACTTGTAGGAAAATTAATTTATGAAACATTGACCTCTTTTTTATTATTTTTAAAAATTCGGAGTTTTATGAGGAAACAATAAAGTGACACAGTATTGGAATAACCCTGGATTAATCCTTTTTTTCGTTCATAACGCCTGAAATCTGACCTGCCAATTTCGTCTGGGTCCGCCCGCCGCCGATGGGTTCTACCCGCTAGGACCTTAAGACAATAAAACCGCAATTTTTCTTTATTGAAAAACAAAATATTTGCAACCTACGAGACCTTTTGCCCGATTTGATGGACAACGTTCCTTTGGCCATAGCAGATAATTTAATCTACCAGCAAGATGGAGCACCAGCACACTACATCTTACGGGTTAGAAACTGGCTGGATGATCATTTTAGTGACCGTTGGATCGGAAGAAGTGGCCCCACGGAATGGCCACCTAGATCACCAGATTTAATTCCTCTAGATTCATGAAGAATTATGTTTACGAAGTGGAAATAGTATCTTTGGAACAACTGAAAGAGCGAATTGAAGTCGCTGGAGTCAAATTGCAGGAAAATTTGTCAAGCATAGACTTATGTGCAGCCATTAGAAGGAGATACATATAATCTTTTCCTTCTAAAAAATGGGGATCATATTGAAAATTTATAATAATAAAACTCCGAATTTTTTAAAAATAATAAAAAAGAGGTCAATGTTTCATACATTAATTTTCCTACAAGTCCAGCGGCGTTAAAACCAAAAAAAAGGTTTTTCTTAAAAAAAAATTGTTCGGGTTTTTTTTAATTTCTCAAATACTACAAGACATTTTTGCATCCAATTTTCTGTTTTTAACTAAAAACTAATAAGAAAATTGAATTTTTGAAAAAAATTAGTACTTAATTACATACAATTTTGGAAAAAATAGTTCGACAATTTTTTTTTCAAAATTTTGAGTTTGAAAATTAATTTCTCAAAAACTATTCTTTAAAACAGCTTCGTTTAAAAACAAGATGAAAGAAGAGGTTTCTGGCTTTACAAAAAAGTATATCACGGTGTTGCGATCGCAACGTTCTCTCATGCGATCGCAACATTATAACGATTACCATCACTAGAAGGCGCCAAGTAAACAAAACAAACCCTAATTGTCAAATCTTTAAATATAAACAAATATGACAAAATATGTCTGTGTATGAATGTATAAAATGATGGAATAAAATAAAGAACTCTCACTCATCATTCTTATAACGTAAAGTGAACAGTTTTTCACCGGCATTTTCTTGGTTGCAACCAACATTTATTATAAAAGGACAGTTGTACCAGTTTTTTTCCTTTGTTCTCCTTTTTTTTTTACTCTTTAAAAACGCATTCACGTTTCATGAAATTGAACATGGTCCTTCGAGCCGGATATTGAAAAATTACTTGCTTTTTTCTCCAAGTCAACACCTGCAATTGAACAAAAAAAAAAAAAGTCCTTTCTGAAACCTGAACTCGAGGTACAACGACCCACATAAATTCCTGAAACTTGGACTTTGGCCATCAAGCTGTGGACGTAGAACTCAATCCGGAGCAACAATAATTCACAAGTAAGTGGAATTAATTTACTTATTGTGAAATACCCTCGTACTTACGGTTTAAGAGATCCAGCCATTACTATCACAAGAGCCATAGGATGAAACCTTCAAGGCTATCTCGAGTACGTTCCCAGCTAGAGAGGGATATTCTCAATTTCTCTAAAAGGGGAGCAAGCACTCGTACAGCGAACTACTTAGCAGGTCGCTTATCCCTTTTAGAAAAAACCATGGAGTCAGCAGCTGAAATATACGAAAAATGCATGAATGAACTTCAAGAAGAAGAACCGGGAAATGACATCGACGAAATTTACGAACAAATTCGGGAAATGTATTTGGAATACCGAGGTGATTTATTGGACGCTGTGGACAAGATAAAACCAATAGAAAATCCCAATACATCACCAGGGGAACCAAAGCCATGCCTCAATGCGGATGTCAAGCTCAAAAACATTCTCGGGGAGTTATGAGACTTGGCGATGTTTTCGCGACTTGTTTGTGTCCCTTGTCCATCACAATTCATCGCTATCCGAAATTCAAAAAATGCATTATTTGAAGACAAGTGTGTCCGGAGAAGCCGAAAAACTTTTAGCTCATCTCTGCATTTCCAACGGCAATTACGCTAAGGCTTGGGCCATTCTGCAAGACAGATACGATCATCCACGGTTTTTAGTCAACACCCAGCTTAAATGTTTATTTAATATACCAATGACGACACAAGAGCGAGCTGAGTCTATAAAACAGCTGTTAGACACATCAACTGAAGTGGTTCATAGCCTTAGCGGCCTAAAGGTACCGGTTCAACACTGGGATGTGGTATTGGTATACATCTTACTACAAAAACTTCCTTTAAAAACACAACAGCTTTGGGAAGAGAGGTTGGGGTCTAAGGAAAACAACAAAGAACTCCCAACTTTTGCGAAATTCACTCAATTTCTCGAAACAAGGTTTCGCACTCTAGAGGCAGTTGATTATCAGCAGGGTCGGAAACCAACCGAGTTGTCCAAAAGAGGTGCACACCGAAATACCTTTCACACCCAATCAAACATCCCAAGTTTAATCTGCAAGCTTTGCAGCAAAGGTCAACACGCCATTAGAAAATGCAGTCGGTTTCTAAAAATGAACATTTCAGACAAGTTGCAAGCTGTCAACAGGCTCGGTTTGTGCAATAACTGTTTGGCCTATAGTCATGTATCACAACAATGTCCGAAGTGTCCAGGTGTTTTTACTGTCAGCAGCCACACCACTCACTTTTACACCATAATCCAAATCTTTCAGTCTCCTCACGAAATTCTGCTCCACAAACACATTCCTCTAATGTCCAATCCTCCACTGCCAATAATCCATATACTTCTCACACTCATTCCTTTAACACCAACACCACAAATCATATTTCAAATTCACACCCAAACAACACAATAGTTGGTTGGATTCCGGGTCTGAAGCTTCATTCATAACCGAATCCGCTGTTCAACTTCTCTGCCTACAACATAAACACACCAGCGTCGAGGTAACCGGGTTGGGTTTGGTCAACAGTGGTACTTGTAAGAAGATCGTGAACATCACCCTTGCGTCGTTTCACACAGCCTTCGAAACAACAACGCAGGCTTTAGTATTTCAATCACTGTCTGGCCATCTTCCGGCCCGAAGCCTCGCTGTCGACAACTGGAGTTATCTTAACGGTTTGCAACTAGCAGACCCATCCTTCTTCAAATCAGCCAAAATTGACTTGCTGTTGGGCAGCGACATATTCGCGGACATAATATTGCCCGAGCTAGTACGTCCGAAAGATAAGACAATGCCAGTTGCTCAGAACTCCAAATTGGGCTGGATTTTGTTCGGAAGGTCACCAACAGCGCCTCGATCGGTCAGAACCTTCTTCCAAATATTTGACCTTGATGAACAGCTCAGGAGATTTTGGGAACTCGAAGAAATTCCTGTCGAGCGTTACGAAGACATCGAAGATACTGTGTGCGAGCAACACTTTACCGAAACGATTAAACGTACTGCAGACGGTCGTTTTGAAGTTGCTCTTCCATTCAAAGAAACCGTTCGTCCTCTACTAGGCAAATCACGGGAAGGAGCTCTGCAACGTTTTAAATCTCTGGAGAGACGTCTCGAGGCAAATAATGAACTGCATGATCGATACGCTTCTTGCATCGAAGAGTACTTGCAATTGGGTCACATGGCTGAAATAAATGAAGATGAGGTACCCAGCAAAAATCATTATTATCTTCCGCATCATGCCGTCGTAAAGGAATCCAGCTCTACAACGAAATTAAGGGTAGTGTTTGACGCATCCTACAGGACATCTGATGGGTCATCCCTAAACGATCACCTAATGACAGGCCCGTCCTTACAACAAAACGTTACGGATGTGGTTTTACGGTGGAGATTGTATCGCTACTCATTTTCAGCGGATATAGAGAAAATGTATCGGCAGATATGGATTACGGAACTGGATTCCTATTACCAGCTAATATTTTGGCGCACTCATACAACAGATCCATTAAAGGTTTTTCGCCTGAAAACTGTTACATTTGGGACGGCGTCAGCTCCTTATCTCGCAATTCGAACTCTACTGGAAACAGCGAAAGATCCAGAAGCACAATATCCCCAAGCTGCAAGGATGATTCGCTATGAAATGTATGTTGATGATCTGTTTTCAGGTGCAGATACAATTGAAGAAGCTGTGACCAAAGGGAAGGAAGTAAAGAATGTTTTAGAAAGGGCAGGTTTCAACCTACGGAAATGGACATCGAACACTAAAGAACTTCTTGAAGAAATCCCCATCCAGGATCGAGAACCTGTCCTTCAATTCCCATCAGATGTGTCCGGGCAGATAAAAACCTTGGGTATTCATTGGGTGCCTGACACTGACAATTTCCGCTTTCAGTTTTTATCCTCAGACAATCCTTCGCCGTCAAAGCGGTTCATCCTTTCGACAATAGCTCGACTGTTTGACCCCATGGGATGGATATCGCCATGCATCGTGAAGGCAAAAATCATCATGCAGCTTCTGTCGAAAAGCAAGGTTACGTGGGATGAGAAGCTAAACAGTGAATTAGCAGATGATTGGAACAAATTGTACAATGACTTACCATCAATCAATGAAATCCGCATCCCAAGATGGTTTCAGACAGTCAGTGAAAGGAACCATATCGAGTTGCATGGCTTTAGCGATGCATCAGAGAAGGCGTATGGAGCAGCAGTGTACATTCGGACTGAAGATGGTAATGGTAAGATACATATGCACCTCTTGATTTCAAAAACCAAAGTCGCACCTGTGCAACCGGTTAGTCTGCCACGCCTGGAGCTGTGCGGCGCAGTCATGCTTGCCAAATTATTACATTACGCTGCACATACCCTCGAATTAACCAACATCATGATGCACGCGTGGACAGATTCAACCATAGCACTAGCTTGGATTCACTCACCTGCTTCACGTTGGGAGACATTTGTCCGAAATCGAGTGGGAGAAATCCAACGGCTGACTGATATCCAGATCTGGAAGCACGTCCTAACCAAACTCAATCCAGCGGATCTAACTTCGAGAGGTATGCTACCCTCCACACTGATAAATGAAGGTCTATGGTGGAACGGACCAGGTTTTCTGCGTTCAACATGGATGTTTGAGTCACCCACACCACCGACAACTTTCATCACAGATGAAGGTATCAGGAAGACACGGGTTCACTGTTCGACAGTAGCTAGGAACCCAATTAATCAATTAATGCATCAAACATCGAATTTAACGCGGCTGATACGAGTAATCGCATGGTGTAAGCGCTTCTCCAACAACGCAAAGACAGATCTGTCCAAAGGTAATGCCGGACCACTATTTCCCAACGAACTCGATGACGCGGCAAAGGTACTTTCACGCTGTGCCCAGCAAGAAATGTTCCCTGATGGTACGAAATCCAAGGGCATAAAATCACTGAATCCATTTGTGGACAGTCAAGGAATTCTTCGTGTAGGTGGAAGGCTGAGTCATGCAAACATCCCTTATGATCAGCAACATCCGATTATCTTGGAACCCAGGCATCATTTTACAAAGCTTATCATTCTTGATTCCCATAAGCGACTATTACACGGAGGAATTCAACTTATGATGGCTCATATACGACGCAAATATTGGATCCTTCAACTGAAAAGAGCTGTTAAAAAACAAATAAACAATTGCGTAACGTGCTACCGATTTCGCAGTCAAACGTCACAACAACTAATGGGAGAATTGCCTGCACCCCGAGTTACCGTATCACGACCTTTTTCACACACAGGTATTGATTACGCTGGACCCATCAACATCCAAGCATGGAAAGGTCGTGGATCCAAATGCCATAAAGGATATATTGCAGTCTTCATATGCTTATCTACAAAGGCCATACATTTAGAAGCTGTAAGCGACCTTACAACTCAAGCATTTCTAGCAGCCTTTAGAAGGTTCCCAGCACGCCGAGGAGTCTGTGGGCAGATTTATAGTGATTGCGGCACCAACTTTGTGGGGGCTGAAGCTGAATTACGGCGCTTGCTGAAAGTCGCGATGCACGATTGGCGAGAGATTGCGGAAACATTAGCAGCAGAAGGAACAACTTGGAATTTCATTCCTCCAGCCTCACCCCATTTCGGAGGATTGTGGGAAGCGGGTGTTAAGAGTGTTAAATTCCACTTAAAACGGATCGTCGGCAACGGCACACTAACGTTTGAGGAACTAACCACGCTACTTACGCAAATCGAAGCGTGTTTAAATTCAAGGCCCTTGTGTCCTTTAACCGAAAATCCAGATGATTTTGAACCACTCACTCCCGCCCACTTTCTTATAGGAGCTAGTTTGTTTACCGTTCCGGAACCTGACATGTCCGTTGGTAACCAAGGGCACATCGACAGATGGAAAGCACTCCAAACACATCTGCAAACGTTTTGGAGACAGTGGCAGGTGGAATATTTAGTCCGTCTGCAGCATCGCCCAAAATGGCTGAAGTCACAAGCATCACTTAAAGTTGGTGACTTAGTTCTCTTAAGAGATGAACGCCTGCCACCCAAAAAATGGTGTCCGGGCCGTATCATACAAACCTACCCCGGAAAAGACAACATTATTCGCGTGGTCAAGATCAAAACCAGAAACGGAATTTTGAAAAGATCAATTACAAAACTTTGTCCTCTTCCATCAAACGAACCACAAATAAAAGGCAACACACCACAAGACAGAACAATTATTTAATCACCAAATCTCATATGCAGATACCCCTTTACAAATCAATATTTAGATCAAATCAAATCCACAGAAACACCCGCACTCATCCCGCAACCATCCATTCATACAAAAAAAAAAAAACAAACTTCAGGACAAACTTCATAAGATTCAGTCATCAACCGAATGCATCATTGTATAACCCACGTGCATTAATTACCATGCATGCAGTCCACTTATTTACCCTTAATTACACAATAACTACACTACACATCAATTACGAACACAACACACCCAACACAATCAACTCAAAAAAAATAATAAAACACTGCACCTGCACAACATAATTCAAAAAAAAAAAAAACATTAAATAAATAAATAATAAAAACAAAATTAAAATATCTGGGTCACTAACTACAGATTGGAATATGGAAATGAATATTGGAAATGACAAATGGTCGTGTCACAAATGATCGTGTCAAAAAAAAAAAAAATGTAAACAATCCATCCGCGATCGACAGAAGAAAGTGGGCTTCACACCCCCATTCGGCTTTCAATCCATCATCGATCTGCAAAGAAAGCGTGTCTTACACCTCACTTTACTTTCCAGTCCATCGGATGCGGACAAGCACTTGCGTCTCACACCCCACTTGCTTTCCAGTCCAGCGAAGCAAAACATCAACATGCGGCTTGTCAGTTGTCATTTTTGCACATTTTTGTTTTATTCGTCTTGTTTGTTTTGATTATGCATGTTCTGTTCCATTTCACTAATACCTCTTTTATCATTGCATGAGATGAGCCAAGGCATACTCCCCCAGGGCCGTCAAAGAGGATTAAAGGAAATCAACATGCAACGGACTAAACCTGCAATCAGCAATATAAGGACGTTTGAGAACTTCGTTCACCGGGGCGGGAGAATGTTGCAATCGCAACGTTCTCTCATGCGATCGCAACATTATAACGATTACCATCACTAGAAGGCGTCAAGTAAACAAAACAAACCCTAATTGTCAAATCTTTAAATATAAACAAATATGACAAAATATGTCTGTGTATGAATGTATAAAATGATGGAATAAAATAAAGAACTCTCACTCATCATTCTTATAACGTAAAGTGAACAGTTTTTCACCGGCATTTTCTTGGTTGCAACCAACATTTATTTTAAAAGGACAGTTGTACCAGTTTTTTCCTTTGTTCTCCTTTTTTTTTTACTCTTTAAAAACGCACTCACGTTGTAATGTGGATGTAACTGTTGATTTTTAATATTTTTTTTTCCAAATTAAGTCAATTTTTTAGAAAATTGCCCCTTCCGGCTAAACGGGGGGGAATAGACCCCCCTCCCATACGATTTTTTTCTTGTCTTGACCAGACCTACATGCTCTAGCTTTTTGGCACACTGCTCGTGGGACACCCTGTATATATATAAAAGTATATAAATAACATATATTTAATATATATATCTTTTTTTTTTGTTAAATTTTAATATATTGTGTTATATTATTTTTTTTTGTTTTTGTTTCTAGTGGTTGTTTTTTTTTTCCTATACTACCCTATACTACTAATTACCCTACCATACCCTACCCGACCTTACCCTACTCTGACCTATGTAAGCCTGCCATTGGTGTTAGGCAGGCCTTGCCTTGAAGACCCTGCTCCTATCAAGGTGTCCGTTGATGGAGTTATCTCCAGCCACCAAAAGCGTTGATGCTGGCGGACTACGTCTCCCCGATCCCCGTGAGACCGATCTACAGAACCTGAGGCGCTCGGGCTCACGGAGCGCGACATCGGGTCCGTAGAGGAATCGCCGTTCCACGGAAGTGCGACGCACGTGGAAGATTAGCGGTACGGCCAATCTATCCTGGATCAGCCTACATCTATCTAGATAGAGGAATACTTCTGGCCGTTAAGGCGCACTCTCTCATGATATAAATCGTTGGAGTAGTAAGCCCCGAAGATCAGGCTATTGAATACATTGAACCAGACAGGATATCCATAGGCAACCATGCGCCTGATTAAGGCCATGTAGCAGATTACCTTCACTCTGGAATCAAGTTGGCTGCTATGAAACAGCCATCTTGTCAGAGCGAAACCGCCCCGGGTTGTATCCACCGTTCTAGGGAGCTGATGTTCGACGATTCTATCGGTACTTTCGGAATTGCATTGAGGAATGTGCCAATAACAAATTGACCTGGTGTCAGTACCTCGTAAGTCGTTAGGATCTGATGAGAGCTGCGTAATTTAACGAGAATGAGATCTTCATATGTTAGACTTCGATTCCGAAGTGAACTTTCTTCCGTTATGTGATAGCGCAGGGCAATATATGTCCTATATAATCTTATCGCTGCATCTTGCAGATATAATCCGTCCCAATTTTGTTTTCGGTGAAACCGGTCGTCCTGGTCCTAGTTTTATCTGCCCAACTCAGAGCATTTCGAAAGAGGCCTCTGCTCCTAAGAGTAGAGCGAACTTTGATGGCTGGTTGAAACTTTCACCTGCTAATTCGAAGTTATTGGGGATTTTCCAATTTACTACAACTAATTTCTTGTCTTGCTGATTTCCAATAATATTCTTCGTGATTCAACATTCCAAGGATGTTTCGAAGTTGTTGAATCGCAATCTAACGAGAGTTTGTGTTTTGCAATTAGAGCGCATTTGCGAGGTGTCTATTCCGACAATTTCTACAAGTTTTTTTTACTCTTTTCAACATTGAGAATGCGAATAAGGCATTTCCTTATTAAACTAGTTTCAGATCCTGAGTTAAAAATAGCCCTGCCGATTTGAAAGCTTCCTGTCGAATTTTGTAGCAAGACTAAGGCCGCTGCCAAGACGGCTCGGGGTCTGACAGAAATCAAATTGGGTAGCTGTATTTACCAATGCAAAAATTGCAGTATTATCACTACACCTTTCTTGCTGTTGGTGATATAATAAAGTGTGATGTGCTTGATTGCATGTTTGTCATTGGTGTAGTGAAGGGCATTTTGACATATTATGACCTTTGGCTAAACAATGTTGACACAGTCCTTGTTTCCTTGTGTTCATTAACCGTGAGTTTAATGAAGTTGGGATAGTTTTTTTATGTAATGACTTACATCTTTGCAAAATGTACAAGACTTTTGTGCAAGTGCTAGTGAAGGTTTTGAATATGGAGTGTTAATAATTCTATGCGGTCGTGACTTTGATGTCCACTGATCATGAGGTTCAAAGCGATCCGTATGATCGTTGCGAGTTGTACGATTTGAATGATCCAAACGAGTCTGCTTACTATCGCGAGCTTCAAGGTACTCAAGGTACTTATCAATCATCTTGGAGCAACCATCCCACTTCGGAAGTTTCGCATAATAATAGTTTGCTTATCCCATTTAGCCTGTATCTCTGCATCTACCTTTGACATGGCTACGTAAATGATATCGACTTCAGATCCAAGAGATTTTAGTGAATAAAATAATGCTGAAATATTGGCTACTAAACGTCTATTCTATTATCCACTCAACTTACCTTCTCTGTCACGGGAATGCGCATATAGGTCCCAAACCTTGGTTCGAAAGACAAGACAGTGTATGGGTAAACTTTTCAGTGTTGTTTAAATAAAGACCAGAATTCACCAAACTATTGAAATAATTTATGAAATGTTTGTATTCGAAATACTTGCCGCTAGATTTAGGCAAACGAAGATGAGCAAGACGACTAGATGATTGTTTTGGAATAGCAATCGATATTTCTATACAACATGTCCTTCTACCTATTCCCATCAGTGAAACAATCTTTGTTTTTGTTGTCACGTATTCCTCTAACTCGTTTCGTCCTGTATCGTTCGGCAATAATCGTTCTATTTGGGTTTGAAATGCTAATCCCTGCTTAAAATAGAACTCTAAAATTCCTAGCCGACATTCTAATTCAGTGGGCGAAAGGTGGGATGCTCTTTCAAACATACATATGTAAGATTTTTGATGCGAATAATGCTTCCCTTAGCTGTCGCGCGTTGCTGCTTCGATGCCTCTATTGTACTGCGATGTTGCCTTGACTCTTTGAAGAATTGTATATCTTCAATCATTGTAAATGAAATAAATAGTAATGAAAAAAAATTAATTAGCAAAATGAGGTCAACGATATGACCCCGAACTTGAAAAAAGTTAAAATCGTTAACAAAATCCGAACAATGTTGTGTGTGTATGCTAAAGACTAATAGTAGCAACAACTTCAACACAAAACCAACCCTGAGTAACACTGAGACGAATCCATTGAGAAGTTGAATCATGTACAGGTGTGAGTTATGTAATTAGTGAAAGTTGTGATGATTAGTGAGCAATAGCAATAAGATGCCGTGTGAGTGACGACATATATCAGTGACGAGAATTATTTTATGGCACCCATAAAAAGTCTTTCCGAAGTAAATTCTAATGGATCCAAAGTAAAAGTTTTCATTAAGTTGCAATTGAACTATCTATCATGAAAAGTGTGCCCCGTACGTGAAGACAAGCAAACGCAATGAAAGCTTTATTTGTTCCAAGTTTGATGACGACGACGTCATCGTTTGACAATTGTACGATGAAAGTTTTCCGTAGTGTGACGATGACGCGGTTTGATGTTAAGATCAAGCAAAGTTTTTTTTTTTTAATATTCATTTGACTTTATTTTATATTGTATTTTTTTAGCTTTATATTTATCAATATGAATTAATCTTAAAACGAAGGTGCATTTTACAAATGTAGTTTATATTGCTCTTTTGAGGTTTATAAATTTTTCAAATTTGTCGCATAGGTGTATATATATGAATTACATATGCAGTAAGTGTTCCTTCTGTCGGTAGCCAAGTAGACGTGCTGTAGATTGCACTGCTAAGTGCCCAAAAAGAAGGAGGAAGAGGCGTGCCCGAAAATCGTGCAAAGAGGCTGGCACAGCCGAAGGCACGAAGATTGAGGGCGAACCTCTGGGAAAGGCAGGTAAGAGGATCAGATCGGCGGAGGTATCCCCTACCGAAGCCCATCCGACCCTCTCACCTGCAGATCCCGCACTTCTTGCCGGCGCGCAGCGCAGAAAACGTCGGCGGCTAGTAAAGGCTGCTGCTGGAGGCACAAGCATGCCAGCACTTTCGGCATGCGCCTCAAACACTCCTCCTCTTATTGGTGACGGTCAAACTCCCAATAAGAGCGTGCCAAGTTCCAAAACTGACGGAGCTGAAGATGTTCAGGGTCCTGTCATGGTCGGTGCCACCGCCGAAAAAGGTGATGATGCTGGCAGACAGACTCTGATCGCAGAAGGCTTCATAACAACCCTCAGGCTGGCAAAGCTGTTCGAAAGCGGCGTCGGAAGGGAGCAGGAGCTCGAACCGAAAAAGGTAAGAGCACTTGCAAGCGGAAGATGGCCGCCGGGGACAATCTTGCTGGGGAGAGAGAACGTGATGTCTCCTCCTCTGATATGGCGGCGGGAAATCGGAGTCCAAAGGCAGATGCGGCGATCAATAAAGATCAAAGCAAAAACCTGAAGACGGAGAGGACCAAAGGCTGCTCATCGGAGGCGGGCACTTCACACAAAAAAACCCCTTACTCTGGAAAGGCAACACAAATGACCGTAAAGAGTCGAAACAAGCACCTCTCCTACAAAGAGGCAGCCATCTCCTCCGAAAAGGTCAGGATAGGGAAGGCTGGCAGTGACAGCAGAATGACCAGCGCAGATTGCCAACACTGCGAGGATCATCTACTGGAGCTAGCTTCAGCAACAGGCTTCTGTATTCAAGCGGAGAGGTCTGCTTTGATGAATGGTACCTTCGTGGTGAGCTGTTCCTCTCAGCAGACATCTGCCTGGATCAGGAGCATGGTGCCGAAAATCCCCCCCCTGGGAACTAGCACTTATCAAGTAGTTAGTCTCCCGAAACTAACGCGCGCCATCTGCTGGATTCCGGGAAAACCCGGAAACAAGCTGAAAGTGCTGACGCGACTACGTGCGCAGAACCCGGGACTCGACACGAGGGCCTGGACTGTCTATTCCTACAAGGAGAAAAAGAACTCTCTGAAAAAAGAGGGCTTCACTCTGGTAGTGGGAATGGACAATGGCTCTGTTGAGGCCCTGAAAACCGTGTACGACTCACGTCCCTACTTCGACCTTGGTAGGATTGTATTCCATTTTGATGTCAAGTAGTCGAAGGATGGAACGTGTTCCCCAGTATGAATCCATGATTTTTACTCAGATCAACCTACAGCATTGCAAGGCTGCTACCGCTCTTCTAAGTAGCAGAATTGCATGCAGTAGTACAAATCATCACATTGTATCCATTCAAGAACCATGGGTGTGGAACAAACGCCTGTGTGGTCTTGGTGGCATACGTGATGCTACAATCCTTTATGATGAGCGATCCGAAAGGCCCAGGGTCTGCCTCATCATATCGAATACGCTATCGGCAACCAAACTTGGTCAATTCTGTGGTCAAGATCTGGTAGCTGCGAAAGTGAGCTACAAAGCGCACGGAGAAATTGAACACTTCGTCGTGGCGTCTGCTTACTTCCCCTACGACTCGGTACTACCCCCGCCACCTAAGGCGGTTTCCGAACTCGTAGAGTACTGTGAAGCCAGAAGGATTGGACTCATCATCTGTTGAGATGCTAACGCTCAAAACACATTTTGGGGCAGCAGCAAATGCAACCGGAGAGGAGACCATCTTTTAAACTTCATTCTTTCGTCTGACCTTTTCATCAACAATGTTGGCTCTCTACCAACCTTTGTGACGGCGAGACGACAGGAAGTGATTGACCTAACCTTATCTAACAGGCATGCGAAGGCCATCACTAACTGGAGAGTCTCACCAGATGTTACGCTGTCAGACCATAGATACATCGAATTCCAATTGAAGTGCGGGATCTCCCCCTCGCAGCCCAAGCGGAATCCGAGAAAAACAGACTGGGTGCGATTTAGGGAGGAGCTTGAGAAATCCACTCACTAAACAAAACTAATCAATCGGTGGAGGATGCAGTTCATAACCTGAACAGCGCCATCACCAAATGTTTTGAACTCGCATGTCCTGTCAAAAAACCTCCCAACAGGAAGCCGGTTCCCTGGTGGAATGCTGAGCTCCAACGGCTTCGTAGGGAAGCCAGAAGTCTTCTGAACAGATCGCTTAAATCGAACTCGGAAGATGACTGGAATAAATATCGATCGAAGCAGAAGGAATATAAGAAGCTTATTCGAAAATCGAAGAATGATTCCTATAAGTCCTTCTGCGAATAGATCAAATCCCTGAGCGCGACCAGCAAGTTGGTTAAAGTCCTCAAACGAGGAAAATCGACAAAGCTGGATGTACTCAGAAAGTCTGATGGTACTTTACCGAGTCTAAAGCAGAAACTCTTAGTTTACTGTTTCAGACCCATTTTCCGGGAAATCAGACTGTCATCGGCTCGTTGCACACTCCCTCATTGGATACTGCGGCTGTAGCGATGAAAACAACTCGGCGTAGCTGGTATGTTGCGTCACGCGTGGCAACTACTGAGGCCATTGAATTTGCTGTGGCATCCTTCGATGGCTTTAAGTCGCCGGGCACTGATGGGATATACCCCGTTATGCTGCAAAAAGGTATAAGATAGCTGCTTCCTACACTGAAAATAATTTTCACTGCTAGCCTGGCACTTGCCTACATACCTATCCCTTGGCGCGCGGTGAAAGTGGTCTTTATTCCCAAAATAGGGAAAGAGGATTACTCACTAGCCAAGAGTTTCAGACCAATAAGTCTAACATCATTCCTGCTGAAAAGCATGGAAAGACTAGTAGAGTTGCACGTGCGCAAAGTTGCCCTTCGAATGCATCCTCTGTCGGACATGCAACATGCTTATCAGCGCGGAAAATCCTGCGAGACTGCGCCTCAAAACCTAGTTGGGAGAATTGAATGCGCTCTCGAAAGGAAAGAGTACGTACTAGGCATTTTCGTCGACATTGAGGGAGCTTTTGATAACGCTACCTTCGACAGCATGTGTAACGCTGCTAGACGGCATGGCGTAGATGAAGCACTGGTCTTGTGGATCAAAGCAATGCTTGTGCACAGGACATTGATCGCTGATACAGGCCTCGAACAATGTGTCAAGTCTGGAGTAAACAGGGGCTGCCCGCAAGGTGGCGTCTTGTCTCCGCTGTTATGGTGCATGGTGGTCGACTCTCTGCTAGATGCTCTCAATGCCTCTGGAATCTATGCCCAGGCCTATGCGGATGATGTTGCTGTTCTCTCTGTCGGCTCATGTTTAGCGAATGTCTGTCTCAAAGCGCAGGCGGCGCTAAACGTGATCGATGACTGGTGCACGAGAAATGGGCTGTCGGTTAATCCTCTTAAGACCGATGTCGTTCTCTTCACGAGAAGGAGGAAAACAACTGGCATTGCTCAGCTGGTGCTAAAAGGCATTCCCATCCCTATATCCAAGGAAGCTAAGTATCTGGGAGTCATTCTAGATAACAAACTTCTCTGGTCAAAACATGTTGAGTCCAAAACCACCAAAGCGCTGTCAGCTTTCTGGCAATGCAAAGGTGCCTTTGGCAAAACATGGGGCTTATCGCCGAAAAAGGTCCTTTGGATCTACACGGCAATGGTAAGACCGATAATCTCATATGCATCGGTTGTTTGGTGGAGCAGGCTGACACGAAAACACGTTGTGGCTTCACTCACCAAACTCCAAAGAGCGGTCTGCCTCAGTTGCACGGGGGCTTTCCCCAGCACACCGGGAGCTGCTTTGGATGCTATGATGAACCTTCCACCCCTTGACATATATATCAGAGGGTGTGCACTGAAAACTATTTCTCGCTTAAAGAGGAATGGTCTTTGGTACAACTCGCAGTGGAGTGAAAGTGTACTTGAGAGAGAAATATCCTACGATCACTGTCTCATGGATATGCCCTCTGACGCAATGACACCTGCCATCCTACTGCGCTGTAACTACACAGTCACATTTCCTTGGCGTCAGGACTGGCTTTGGCCAGACACTGAACCTGGAATAGAATGTCTTCGCATCTTCACAGATGGCTCCAGGACTGATCAGGGATCCGGCGCCGGAGTTTTCTTCGAGCGCGAAAACATTCGACTGCACTTCTCGTTAGGAAAATATGCGTCTGTCTTCCAGGCGGAGATTTACGCAATCCTAATGGCCATGCACTATGTTGTGAAACACAGATGGAGGGGAAAGAGCATATGTGTCTGCAGTGACAGCCAAGCTGCACTCAAAGCTGTATCCAATCCTCTGTCCAACTCCAAACTAGTGCATGAACTCAAGACCTTCTTGAACAAAGTCGGAAGACTTTGGTTCCAGGTCACTCTGGAATCCCAGGAAACGAGATCTCCGATGAACTCGCTAGAAAAGGCTCAGAGGAGAGTTTCTCAGGGCCTGAACCCGCCTTAGGTCTACCAGCTTCAACGGTTAAATCTGACATCAATGACTGGGTATTTAACGTACACAGTCGCAGATGGAAGGAATATCCAGGATGCAGGATGAATAAGCGCGTACGCCCTGACGTCTGTAAAAAGTCCGCAACATTCTTCTTATCCTTAAGAAGAAATGACTGCAGAAGGCTAACGGGCGTCATTACGGGCCATTACACTTTTGCCAGGCATCTTTACGTGCTTGGCATCAGTGAGACGCCTACCTGTGCTGCTTGTTGCGAGGAGGACGACACAGCGGAACACTTTCTCTGCGACTGTCCCGCCTTCGCTCGTGCACGGTGGCGCACCCTTGGGGCCGACGTGGTGGGTGCCGAATCTCTTAGCTCAACATCACTGAAGCCCCTCCTCATTTTTCTCCGGATAACGGGGAAAATACAATAAAGACAAGGTGTCTGTCTGGTAGTACAATGGACCAGTACTTGTGTCTGAGTGCTCCAGCAGATAGTAGAAGCCTCCAACAAAAAAAAAAAAAAAAAAAAAAAAAAAAATCCAAGCTGCACCTCATCACTCCTCACAAGTAACACTAGACTTGATCTACTTTCAAATTCTTGAAATAAAAGAAATCCAAAGAATTCAGATAGAGGAATTGCAAGCCAAAAACAAGGAGTACGAACAAAAACTTTACCTGCTGGAACATAAGGTTAATAACCTTGAACAACAGCTGTTCGCAAACACAGTTGAAATATACAATGTTCCCTCCCAACCCACCAACTCCTCCACCATCAATATGGCGCTAAAACTTTTTTGTGAAGGAATAAATGCAGACGTAACTGAGAAAGACATTGATCTTTGTTACCTAAAAAAAATCAAGAAGCGTAGCCATACCACGGAGAACAATGACCCAGAAAGCTTGACCAATATTCTCCATGTCAAACTAACAACTCGTCACTGCAAGGAGAAAAAATAATGAAAGCAAAGAAGGAGAAGAAGAGGCCGCTTTTAACATCTCTACTCAGCACTACGTTAAATCCTCAAAAGATGTTCATCAATGACTGCTAGACTCATCAGACTCGTCAGCTGTTTAAAACTGCAACATCAATGAAGACAACAAAGAATTACAAATATGTGTGGACTAAGAACAGGATAGTGTACATGCGTAGGAAAGAGGATGACAAATCAATACGAATTACTTCTCTTGCTGATTTTAATAAATTATGAATTGTGTTAATACTGTCCCTCGTTTAATTCCAAATGCATGTGAATACCCCAATGTTCCCCATACAGTTGGTCAAAAAAGAAGACGGACACTCGATGTTCTTCTTTTTTCGCACCAGTTACGATACATAGGAATCTCAAAAGATGGTTATACGTGCAATTTTACAAAAATTAATATCTCAAGTGCTGATGTAGTGAAGTTATCGTTTAAATACAAAAATGAATTCTTTACTATGTTGTGCATATAGAGATTACAGGAAATAGCTAAAGCAGTTTTCTTAAAAGATTTAAGTGGTATTGTAGGTACTCCAAAAGAAAAAATATTGATTGTTTTGGGTGATATCAACATAAATATATTAGATCCCTCAGATAATTTCACAGACAGCTATATGTTTCTTATGTCGTCAAATGGATTACAAAGTGTTGTAAATGTTGCAACTTGAGTTGCAAATTCTTCTTCCAGTTGTATAGACCATATTTTTATTAGGGTACACAAAAATCTAAAAACAAAATTAAGTGGTCCAGTTCATGACTATCAAATTACGGATCATCATATGATTAGTCTGAGCATTCATAGGAAAAGTCCGACAAATAGCCTTAATATTCCTAGACAGAGAAAAAAAAATAGATTACGTGACGCTAAGAGAAAATCTTAGCTACGAATTTTGGGAGCCCGTTTATTATGAAAGGGATACTTCGATTGCTTTTGATGCATTTTTTTCAATCCTACAAAAGCACATGCAAACTTGCACTCAGTTTGTACATATTTCAAATAGAAGAAAATACATAAAGCCCTGGATGACAAATGGTATTTTTAAACAAATAATTAAGAAAAAACGCTACGCAGTAAAGGTCGCTAAGCATCCTCAAAACAGGAGTTTACAGATGTACTATGCTAAACTGTGCAAAAAGATTCGTAAGGCTGTTAAAAATGCGCGTAACAATTACTATTCGAATATGTTTGAAAGAGCTAACGGAAATAGTAGAGATGAATGGAAAATTGTAGATAATATTTTAGGCAAACAAAATCCTCCTGTAGAAATAAATGAATTAGAAGTAGATGGTATACAAATATCTGATCCGGAAAATATCTCAAACCTATTGAACGATTACTTCATTGATATTTCAGAACAATTAAAGCCATCCATTAACTCGAACATCATCTGCAATTGTACTTTGTCCAATAATATTATCGAAGATAATGTGCAAGTAAACAGTTTTGTGTACGATAATATTAACAGTGGTGAGCTTTGGAAACTTATTATGTCCTTAAAAAATAAAAACTCATACACAAGTGACGGTATAACAAATATTTTACTCAAAAACATTGCTTGGCAAGTGGTTGATGTAATGAGTTACTTGTTTAACCCAAGTGTTGCCAATGGTTGTTTCCCAAAGTCTCTGAAATGTGCTGAAGTAATTCCACTATTCAAAAAAGGAAATATTGTAGAAAAAACCTATCCAAATATAGACCTATATCTCTCCTACCAACTGTCGCGAAACTTTTCGAGAAACTGATTAAAGCAAAAATGTTAAGTTTTTAAAAAAAAAAGTGTTTTTTCAGTGTACCGATTTGGGTTCAGACTAGGATTATCAACAGAGGATGCTATTCTCAGGGTATGCAGTCAACTACATGATGGTTTAAACAGCAATCAATCTACAATGGCTTTATTCATAGATATGACTAAAGCATTTGATTTGGTGGACCATCAGTTACTGCTAAAAAAATTATATGATGTCGGTTTTAGAGGATCAATGTACGCCTGGTTCTAAACGTACGCAAAAGATAGAGAACAAAAATTAAAGCTAAATGGAAACTTTACTAAATCTCGTGTTATTAAAAATGGCGTCCCCCAAGGTTCTGTACTAGTGCCCCTCCTGTTTTTGATCTACATAAATTCGTTCTTCAAGCAGCGATTTAATGGTATGGCTACTGCGTTCGCTGATGATATAACTTTCACATACATATGTGTTTAAAAACCAATTTGAGTGTATTGCCAAGATTGAAGAAGATTTGGAAAAATGAAGGCTGTGGTTTACTGCTCACGAGTTAGTTATTAGCGAAAAAACAAAATTACTAAATATTAATATATCTGGCAATTCGTTAAGTAATTTTAATCTTCACTTCTATGCACACAATTGCAAGAAGTTCAGTCTACCGCTTCATACGTGTGGTATTCAGAATTACCATATAAGCAACTCGTGCTCTGATAAGTGTTTTAAAATTGAATCAGCAAGAAACATTAAATACCTAGGTGTTTTGATTGATCATAACTTGAACTGGATAGTTGAGGCGGATCATACTTTAATGCACTTAGACAAGTCTTGACTGCACAGAAACATTTAGTACGTCTTCTCGCGCATGGAAATCGTTGAACTCATAGTTGGCCCTTGTATAAAAGGCTTGCAATTTTACCATTGAGGCACCTATATATTTTTAAGGTTTTTAGAGAATTTTACAAAAAGAGTGGTAACATTCCAAGTAGAAACAATCAGATTTATAACCTTCGAATAAATGACATGGCTCTTGTTAATATAACATACCAGTTGCACGTACAACACATTTTACACACTTCTACACTTTTACTGCCCCAACTTATTTTAATAAACGTCCATACTCTACTCGAACATGTAATAACTATAATGTTTATATCAAAAAAATTAAAGACTGTTTATTTAGTATTGATCATGCCAACATTGAATTATTATAAAAAGATACATCCTATATTGTTAATCTATTCTTGTGAAACTATTCTGATTATTATTTTTCTCCCCATATAAATATCTACTATTAAACAGCAATCTTATTCTATCTTAAAATTATTAATTATCCAATTGTCACCCCACATCAGTAGAAAAAAATTTGAAATATCCAAAATATAATTGTAGTGTCGTTTAACACTAGTTTAGAACTACATGTTTATTAAATTATATAACGACAATAAAAATAATAATAAAAAAAAATAAAAAAATTTCTTTCAATATATTCGTAGTTTTCACTCACTTAAAAATAGCGTTTATTTTAGGGTCGCGATGAAGGGTGTATTCCTATAAGAAAAGAGAATGGAAACCAAAAACCTATTTGTTACCGACTTGAGCAAAAACCGAACCTAAATTATATTAAAGGATCCCGGTATCGAAAACGTTGATTACTGTTAGCATCACACGAATCACTTCATCATCAATCCGTTCCATTAAGTATACCAGAAGATGTTATAGGTCTGAATAGCTATTATGTCGATGTTGTTTATGAGGACATAAAGAAAAAGAAACAGCAAAGGGGGTAACTGTCCGACCTATTGAAACGCAATTTTGGAAGTAACAATATAGTTCCTTATACTTGCTTGGGTATAATACAGCACCTATGCCGATTGCTATGTACTTATGTTCGTGTTTGAGCAAGTGCAAAATTTATGTTGCATCCGTGAGCACAAGAGTGCGTTGAGGGTGGTCCGATAAGTACTTAGCCTCACCGCCACATGGCACCAGTATCGCAAGAGCAACTTACTATCGTGTAGTACATTCTAGTAGACGGCTACTGTCGAAATTTCAGCCGGATCGGACTATTAGTTTTGTTTTGACCGCGTGTGGAAGCGGGAGGGTCCGCGGATTTTAGAAAAATGGAAAAACAGCACTATCGGTCGGTGATTCGATTCTTGTTTTTGGAAAGGAAATCGCGCAGCGAAATCAAAGAGCGTTTGGATGCTGTGAACGTTGACTCTTCTCCTCCGATGGCGATCAACAATTGGTTTAACGAGTTTCAACGTGGTCGCACGTCGGTTTTTTTGATGAGCCACGTCCAGGTGCCCCGAAAACGGCTACCACGGAGGATAACGTGACAAAAATCAACGATCTCATATTGGCAGACCACCGATTGAAGGTGCGCGAGATAGCTGAGACAGTAGACATTTCAAAAGATCGCGCGGGTCATATACTGCATGAAATTTTGGGCATGAGAAAGCTGTCGGCGCTATGGGTGCGGCACTTGCTCACTCCGGATAACAAGCTCAACTGTGAGACCACTTCAGAGCAGTGTTTGACGCTGTTTAAGCGCAATCCGAAGGAGTTTCTGCATCGTGTCGTGACAGTCGACGAAACATGGATCCACTGGTACACACCAGAGACCAAGGAACAGTCGAAGCAGTGGACTTCACCCGGCGAACGTGCTCCGAAGGAGGCGAAGACTGTCCCATCGGCTGGAAAGGTGATGGCCACCGTTTTTCTGGGATTCACAAGGTGTGATCCATATCGACTACATGGAGAAGGGCAAAACGGTCACAGGGCTGTACCATGCCAAATTATTGGGCCGATTCGACGCCGAATTGAAGAAAAAACGGCCCCACTTGGCGAAGAAAAAAGTGCTCTTCCACCATGATAACGCACCAGCTCACACCTCCGCCCTCGCCACGGCCAAATTGGTCGAATTGGGCTACGAACTACTGCCCCATCCACCGTATTCTCCAGATTTGGCCCCGGTCGACTTCTTTTTGTTTCCAAACTTGAAAAAGTCACTCGCCGGGCAGAAATTTCAGTCGAATGAGGAGGTTATCGCCGCTACGGATGCCTACTTCGCAGACCTCGAGAAAACGTACTTTTTAGACGGGTTAAAGAAGTTGGAGCATCGCTGGGTCAAGTGTATCGAGTTAAAAGGAGACTATATTGAAAAATAAATCGCCATTTCTCCAAAATTTTTTTTTTTTTTTGTAGGCTAATTACTTATCGGACCACCCTCGTATATAAAAATAATGTGTTTGTTTTATTTATTATTATTATTATTACTACTTATTTCCTTATTTATTTTCATCTCTAATTTATATATATATATATATATATATGTATATATTAATATATATAAAAAATAAATATATATTTTCCTTCAATTTGTCAGTTTTTAGTGGTCCATAAATTTTAAGAAAGTTGGAGTACTTTTTTTTCCCAATGAACGATATTTTACCGTATGCTGTGCAATAACGATAATTGATCTTAACACTTTACTATGAAAAAATATCTATCTTAGGCCTATACGTGCGACGAAAACCTATGTACTTTTTACGAGTGGTCCAACGGGAATAACTAGACAGTTAATAAATGTACGAGAAAGCACACAAGAAAGAACTTAGGTTTGCTCTTTTACTGACAGAAGACCAGGATGTGGCTGTTCCACCATTCGCTCTTTTATTTTTCTTATTAGAAATTATTGTCAGCACAATTTTTATTATTGAGTTAATTAATTTTAAGTCTTAATAATCAATACAAAATTTTATTTCATAATAACCAATCGACATAAGAGGACATAAAAAATATTAACAGAAGTTTTTAACTAAAATTTTATAAATGGCTACAATTTTTCTTAAGTCAATATATTTTACATAAAAATATACGATATTTAATCCAGCAAGTAAAAAAAAAGGAAAGGGAAAATGGCAATCATTTGTCATTTAAATATTTGAAAATAATAGCTCCATCTGTAAATTTTATAAAATGATCTGATTTGAATCGCCTAATCAAAACCGGGAACTGCATTCCAAATTAACGACTTTAGTAGCTAGCATCCTCAATATGGAGGTACATAAGTACAAGTTCGAAACTGAACTTGAAGGAAACTGTAAGATAAAATCAAAGAAATCCCAGCATTATCTGGCCACCCAATAGGATTTAATTCACGGAAGAAGTGAATGGACCGAATTTTTCGTTCCTATGGAAATACTTTCCAACCTTTTGAAAATACTTTGAGATAATTTGGATGAAATGAATAACTTTGCCCTAGAGTCGTACAATCTCGCTATAAACTGGGTTTGTGTTTCATGGTGCCTCGCTTTGCGCTGCAGACACGCAGGATATCGGTTTTTGAAGTTCAAGATGATGTTCCTAGGTAACAACAGTAGGCGTGAACCCTCCTTTTGTAATCTCAAACTTAAAAAGATAGTCACTTGGTATCTTTTTAAAACTATACTTGACCAAAACTATCGACCCTTTCTTCTCGGAATCCCTGAACTTGTCTGAAGCTAGAGAATCAAAATTTAAAAAATGTGCACAGTAAGAAGATTATTCCACTCAAATCTTTTGCTTCAAATCCTCCCACTTCTCAAAAGAAATCAAAATGGTGCACCCTTTTATCCACAAATCGTACAGTTTGCCAATGAAACCGGTGACTACTAAATGAGAATGCCCTTCATCACCTTACCGTTTTTTCTAACAAGATAAACCAATATAAAAGAAAAACTCCATTTAATAATTTTAAAAATAAAACCGCATCCTTCAAATCAATTTAACAATAGTGTCCATCTAAGAGTAAAACCTATGGAGAATTATGCGAACCGGCCACATATGAATAGCGCTGGGCTTCCTTCACCGAAAAAAAAAACCTATGATGTTCCAATAAAATATGTTCCTTAAAAAAATCAAAAGAAAACATCGATTAACGAAATGCAAGGCAATGAACGGAAGGACACGGAATCCCAACCCTGACAAGAAAGCAGAACCAACGATCAAGAAATTCAAAAGCAAAGCAACAGAATTTGTTTAGGGCAGCTTCCCCTTCGCTATCATATTTTAAATGCATTGCGGAGCTTTGTAAAATCTTCAAAATCATTTCCGAGAGCGAATCAAATAAGAGCTATATAATATGTACGAGTAATATAAATCAATCGATACGCCTGGTCGGCAATGAAGTGAAACAACAATAGCTATTTCTTTTTCCTACAATAATAAACGGTTTTGATGATAGACGAGTCGACTTCAGGCGATTTAATACCAAATATCGTGCATTCAAACTGATAAAGCTAACCAGGAAAAATAATCCTCTAAGCTGACAGAAAATAAAAGTCAACTATTACAATAGATCTAAAAAGCCAATATCTATAGAATAGTTATGCAATATACTCGCACAAGTTTCTGAGACCGTAAATACGATCGACATCCTAAAAAATCCGAAGTCATTGCGAATCCTATATCCTATTACCTTCCATATTGACATTAATTCCAGTCAAATTAATTATAAAAATATATAAAAATTTAAATTGATAATTTCCCCAAGTATGAACAAGTTCAAGCTGTCGCGGTTGTAAAAAAACTACTACTTACTTACTTTCTCTGAAAAAAAACGAAATAAACAACGTAAAATCATTGAGATGGGTGTCCATTTAAATTTTCATTCATGTTAAAAAAAAAAATGATTCAACAAGGAAACGACAATATTTAAATCGAGATGAGTTTTTGGGTGTAATACGTACTCGTCAAATTATAAAGCGCACTACTCAGCCATTGTCGAGAAAAAAATCCCAACGTTTAAAAAAAAAAATTATTACAATTTCATTATCTGTTATGACCTTCCTATTCAATTTATTTCTATCTAAACAACTATTAACTCTCTATTAACTCTCTAAACATTCAACATTTTAAAATTCGTATGTTATTAATATTAAGAAATTGTAATTTTCAAAAATAATATTAAGAATTTACAGAATACAAATTTTTACATTCGTAATATACCATTTGGAGTTTATCAGTTTGTCAATGTCCCTGGTTTTCGCCAGCCGCATTTGAATGTATGTGAAATGTGCAGTTCGTAAGTTTGTTTTTATTTTGAACGGACGTGTTTTCTTATTTGTGTCATAAATTAATTTACTTTGGAAAAATGTCGACCAGGGAAATACTTCCTGGCTCCTAAGTAAATGAGGATACAATTTCTGAATCGTCTTTGTACAGTGATAAGTCAAAAATGCTATTGAAAAATGCATGAAGATCTTCTTTACGAAAACAATTAAATTGCATCGAAACCTTCGTTTGTGATACTTGAAGATGCACTGTTAATTGACGAAAGCCTGTATAATGCGAAATTCGAACTATTGAATGAAAATAAATTTATTCATGATGAAGAACACCTCCAGAACATGCGTTAAGTGCCTAAAGAACCACAAGAACGAGGAATGCCTGACCTTAACTTTTTAACATTTGAATGGCTCTAGATATTTGTTTCAAAAGCAGTTTACTTTCCCCCTGTATTCGCTAAACTACGGTTTCTTAAGTAAATTATGGAAAAAATTATTTATAAATATTATTGTCTGCCAATAAACAACGCGACATGCCATTTTGTTGTTATATTAATTATATTGTTCTGCAGTTGTTGTCAATTTATGTAAGTATGTAAGTATGCAACCCCCCTGCTTGGCCGCTATAGGAATTGGGGTTGGGGCGAGGTTGGGTACATGCAAAGTTTCTTTTGCATTCACAGAATCTGTATTTAAAAAAATTCAAATTTATTCTACTTATCCAATGTCCACTATATACATATATATGTATATAAGTAGCCCAAAGTTCCAAACTTACAATTTTCAAATATTAAAATGTAATGCATACCTTTTTAATACATTTTGACCTTTTTTAACTAACTATGACTGACTAACTCCTGACTAACTGACAAAATGACTGACCCAGACGCGGAATGCCTTCCAATTCTACCTCCTCATGGTGCATTCTGGGTAACGCTAAATGAATTGCTGTATTGAACTAACAAAGATACATTATGTCTATTAACATTAATCCTTAAAATGGAATTACCGTCACCAAAATCAAAAAAAGTAGTTTTGGTAATTTTCTCAAAAACTAGAAGACATAGAACCATGCGGTTTTTTGTGTTCGATTAAGAATTGATAGTTACATGGACACAAATAAGCTAATTTACAATTTCATTTCACAATTTTGAGAGCAATCAGTTTAATTTTTATTTTTCAGGTTTTTTATCAAAATTTGGACTTTAAATGCGAATTTCTCAAAAACCATTGACACGAGTATTTTAATTTAAATGCAGGATTATAGAACAAACTTCTGGCTTTCAAATGCAGTATAGCACTTTATTGTAAGTGTTGCCGTCGTTTTTAAATTTGTTTTTTTTTTTTTCAATTTAAACCATTTTTTCTAAAAGTCCCTCTACCTCCTAAACAGGGGGAGATGATCTCTACAAGATCCCGTTATCAAATCTTGGCGGCCAAGTTATCGTACTCTCCCCCCACTAAGGACCAGATTTTCATAACCCAACGTATAACGTTTGTCTGGGTTGTAATGCTTGAGATCATGTCTCATCAATTGCTAGGAACTCCTCCTTTGAAGTCAACGACAACTGTTTCCTTATTTTATTTAAAAATGGTCTTACTTTGAAAAGTTCCTAATAGAAATGCAGTACCGTTTTTATCATTTCCATTTGTTGCAGGTCATTGTCTCATAAATTTCCCCTGGCCTGGCTTGAAGCTAGGAGCTTGATTAAGATTATCATGCCAATGAATTGCTTCATTTCACTACTGCTTATACCAGCAGGCTTGTTTATGTTATGCCGAAGTGATTTTTTATTCGATTTATTCCACTATAAGACTCATCGATTCCCCGGAGAAAAACAAAAACAAGAAAAAATCGTACGGTGTCTTCAACGTTTTTACAAATGGTGGAAGATCTAAACTTCCTTTGAATTGAAATTTTTTTTCGTTCCATATTTTTCTTTCTCCAGATAACATTTTTTTCTTAATGTTTTTAATTTTCAAACCTGAGTTTTTCAGTTTCAAAATCGAAGGAACATTCAAATTGACATTGGAACATTGTCAGACAATCACTGTCCTGCTCTGATGACTTCGCCAGAGTTCATATTACTTATTAAAGTCTGGAGTTCGTCATTACTAGGGCTAGGATTTTCGTGCACTTAAAAACCCAAAAATATGCGCTTTAAAATGGTCTTAAAAATGGGAAATATGCACTTTAAATATGCATTTAAAACCATGGCGAAGTCACCTATAACGACGCAGTTTACAACGACCAGTCGCTTTTAACGTCCAATTTTCCCCCACGTAGTTGGTTTCTACACTTTCTATTTTTGAAAAGTCGGATAAAACGACTGTTTACTATAATGGCCAGTTAAACTGCACGACTGTAGTTAAATTTTGCATTTTTATAATGAAAAACAAAAAAAACATGCTATCCAGTTTTTAAAAATATTCAGTCTTTTTATTTTAAGAACTAAAAAGCAATAATGTTAATTAAATACGATAATGTTAATTAATAAGATAAAAAGGTTAACGAAAGATAAAGGTCTTCATTTGAAAAATTATATAACAGAAGTAGAATTATTTTTTATAGGTACATTTAATTTAGGTTTTCAAAATGGAAAACGATATAAGAAGTTTAATGGTTCATGTACATTTATACGGTTTTGCCGTGAAGTGCAATAAACCAAACACAAACGGCCAGTCCCCCTTTGCCAGGTCCTCACTAGCCACTGTTTTGTACTCTCGGACGCAACTCCCGTTTTTTGAGTTCACAGGGGTTGTGCAATGGCTGAGTGTGCATAACGTAGCGGATTTAAAAGTAAAAATTTGTATGTGGACCAACGCAAATCAGTGTATGGGCATAACACCTACATCGATTTGCTGTTGGGATGCTGACGCCGAATTTGTACTTCTCAACTCCGCTTACTGTTAGTAGCGTTTTCTTTGAACGGAAAATTGAGTCAATATGAATAATGTTCGTGGGCTAATGGCAAACCCCTTTGCTGTGTACGTCCACCTTTCTCGTTACAAGCCATATGTTTCGGCAATAAGTGAAACAAGGCGAAAATGGCGACTTTTCGGATATAAGCCTGCCTTGATAAAACTTGGTGTCATTAATCTTTCTACAACGCGGTCTTACCAATAATGTTTGTAGTGATGTAGCTCACCAACCTTAACCACAATATGGCCACTATTCCAATCCGGAATTTAATTTCATTTGGTTAAAATTCCATGTCCGCAGGCATTTAACTCACTAATGTTTCATTTACAGAAGTCCAAACTTGGACATTAGCTCGACTTTTGCCGAGTTCGATGACTCTATTACAAGAATTGCATCCGTGTTTCCTTGCACTGAAATCGGTATTGCGGGCGATTTCAATGTACACAATTCTAATTAGTTTCGGGTCACCATTCACCCGCAGGAACCGTATGCTAAATTATTGATTAAAACAATTTTATTAGCTTAATTTGTAATAGTTATAATACTTGTAATGTTAATCTTATGTTTATTGTTAAGATAGTTCAGCTGATTTAAAGCATTTTTGTCTAACGTAATAGACGTAATAGATAATCTTATAACTGTCATAAGAATTATGAAATAAAAATGAATTTAAAACTGACCAAAAACTAACACCCATAGGAAGGTATATAGTGGTCTTTGCTGTTAATTAATGAGCCACCACGAAAAGACATTATGGGAATCGACAGCGCGTGCTCATAGTAGTGTGAGATTCTTACTCACTAAAAACACCTTCCTTCAAACGTATTTTAATGTTTAGATTACAACTGAGTTCTTGCACTCATCCAGCAGTCTTTTATTCAAATCAGAAAAAGAAATAATACATAAACTAAAATGTGGCAGGTCACCTTCCAGTGATGTTTCCTGCAGGACTCGCCAGTTCACACGAGTTATTTATTATTTATTACCGCGCTAAATCGAACGGTTTGGCGTAATAAATTATCTTCTTCTTGGATTGGAAGTACGGCGTTGTTAACATGTTCCTCTAGTCGTCGTTTATGTCTACGAGCAAAATCTCTAACTGCGTTGTCGATTGTTACGATTTCGAGATCTTTATGGATGTCGTCATTTCGCAGATACCACGGCGCATTAAGAATTGCCCGTGTTACTTTGTTTTGAAAAGTTTGCAGCATCTCAGCATTACTTTTTTTGGTACAACCCCATATTTGTATACCATAAGTCCATATAGGCTTAAGCACTTGCTTATATATAAGCAGTTTGTTATAAATACTGAGCTTGGAGTACTTTCCTAAGAGCCAGTACAATTCCCGATACCTAAGTATGTTGTAGCTCTCCTCCTTTTTTTTTTAACGTGTGCTTTCCATTTTTATTTTGCATCAAGTGTCATTCCGAGATACTTCGCCTCGTTTGCGAGCGGAATTTGAGCAACGTTAATAAAAACTGGTACGTTATTTATTTTTCTATAGGTAAAGTTAACGTAGACAGAGATGGTTTCATTGAGCGCGATCCGCCAAACTTTTGTCCAATTATTTACACGATCTAGAGCGTACTGTAGTTTGACATTTGCTTCTTCAACCGTTTTACCCATTGCCAAGATGGCAGTATCATCGGCAAACGTTACTAGCACTGTCTGTGGTATGTCACGAGTATAAATTAAGTATAACAGCGGGCCTAAAACACTACCCTGCCTTACACCGACCAATATCGCTTTTAGCTCGAAATATTAATTTCTATGCTTAACACGGAAGAGTCTGTGTGATAGGTAGGATCTTAGAATATTATATAGCTCTCCTGGTAGAAGAGGTCGTAGTTTGTATTTCAAGCCTTATCAAAGGCTTGTGAGATGTCAAGAAAAACGGTTGAACAAATTAACTTTTGTTCTAGTGCTTTTTCAATTACATTAATTATTAGATGTACTTGATCTATGGTGAAATGCTTGCTTCTGAAACCAAACTGATGATCCGGTAAGAGACCTTCAATAATTAGCTTAAGTCGATTAAGTAGAATTCTCTCGAATACTTCGGAGATGATCGGTAGAAAAAAAATCGGTCTATGCGACGTAACTTCAGTGTACGATTGCCCAGGTCTCGGAACCATAATAACTTCTGCGACTTTCCATTGGTATGGTACATGTTCTAATCTAATGTTCTAAAGTGCCGCATTTACGAGAAAAAGAAGTTCAAGAAGCGCTTTCTCCGAAAATGCTTTAAAAATTTCTCCCGTGATTAAGTCGTAACCGGCTTTGTTCGACTTTAAAGATTTTACTTATTTCTTAGGTCCCGGGAGCGTTTCAGCTGGTACTCGGTAGTCCGTTTCAAGTGACTCTCGTTGTCCTGCACCGGAAGGGCTTGAAAGTAACTTCAAGGTAACCGGCGGAAATGTCTGCTTTTTCCTTATCTCCCTTTGCCCATTCGCCCTGACCTTTTCTTATTGATGGTGCCTGGATTAACGGCTTTTTAATACTTTTTACAGCTCTCCAAAGCGAGCAATTTGATTCTTTCTCTGAAATCAAGTTTTGTAGGTAAATGCCGATATGCTCAATCTTGTAGTCTTTAATTGCCCTTTTGAGCGAATTACACAAATGGTTTAATCGGGTTTTATCCAGTGGCGCGCGAGTTTATTGCCACCGCTTCCGCACTTTCCGTTTATTGTTCACCATTTGTCGTATTTCCGGCGGACACGATACATTTAGTCGGACCGGAATTTGATCTTGGTGTGGAGTACTGCTCGACGCTTGGACAGAACTATCAACTTCGACTTCTAACTCATAGGGTGTTCTTAGCGGTACTCTGAGTTCAGTGCTTTCCTCAATATAGATTCTGAATCTTTTCACTTAGTTCTTCTACTAGTTAAACCAGGTGGTCTTTGTCTTTTAATTAGAGCTGCGCTCATCGTAAGTATAACTTTAGAATGGTCTGAGGAAAGGTCAAAACTCTCTTCGACTTTTAGGTACAATAGTTTGCACTGATTCCCTTCGTCAATTAGATCGGGAGTTTTTGCGACATCTGATGGCCAGTACGTCGGCTTTCCCGTTGAATGAAACTCGCAGTCATTTTCCCTACCACCTTTTTGCGAGACGTATCGTGAGCCCCAAAAGGTATGTTTAGCGTTAAGGTCACCACCAAAATAAAGATAGGGCCAAGAGAGTTAAGCAAACTTAAAAATTCGCCTTTATCCAAACAGAAATGCGGTTGGTAACAGATTGATGAAATATTGAAGGAATAATTTCTATTTTTAACGCGTACCGAACACATTTGCATCTGTTAGAGGTAAAAGGGTAACCGGGGTGAAAAACTATGGAAGCGAGGAGAATGGCAAAGGGTTTTAAAGGCCAACACCAAAGAAAAAAGACGGATCGATAAGACGACGGGCTTTATTTTACAATCACGTTTTTCTGATAACTCCACGTTTTACAAAAGGTAGTTTGACAATGACATTTGATGTTTAGTCTCTGTTTGATTTGACTATTGCCCTGCTCGTCACTGGTAGTGACGAGACTTCTCAACATTCCGCCCACCTCGTCCAGTTACTGCGACGAAATATCAAGCCGCCCACCGTGTTCACATCCAGAATCGACTTCAATTGGAAGCACAACTAACTTGGATATCGCTCGTTTCAATATCGATGTTTGCGTCCGAATTGTTGCCACTCGTACTAAGTTATCTTCTCCAGCGTGCACTTCACTTACACGACCCAGTGGCCATTGCGTAGGTGGTACGCGCTCATCTTTTATCAAAACGAGATCCCCAACTTTTATGTTGTCTTTCAATTGGTTTCACTTACTTCTAATCTGAAGTTCTGTAGGTACTCACAGCTCCACCTCTTCCAGAAATCCTGTTGCATCTGCTGGAACTGTCTCCACCGTGTGAGTCTACCAGTCTTGGTGTTGAGCAAGTTAGGTTCTGGAACAGCCGTGATGGTACCACCCACCATCAAATCAGCGCGGCAATGTCAGTAGGGTCATCTGACAACGCAGAGATAGGCCTTGAGTTCAGCACCGCTTCTATTTGCTTTAAAACGGTGTAGAATTCCTCGAAAGTCAGTACTTCTTCCCCAATAGTTCGTCTGAGATGGTGCTTCATGCTTTTTATTCCGGCCTCACACATGCCTCCAAAGTTCGGCGAGCCCGGAGGTATAAAGTGCCATGAAACGCCATGACGAGCCACGTATCGAGCACCCTCTTCCACCTATCGACGATACGCTGCAAGGTCTGCTTTTAGAATAGCATTGGCGCCAACAAATGTCGTTACACAGTCGCTATATATATTAGAGCTGTAGCCCCGTTGAACGTTGCCACAAGGCAGCCAGGAACGTATCTGCTGTTATGTCACTGACGGGTTCAAGGTGTACTGCTCTAGTGCTGAGGCACACGAAGAGCGCAACCCATCCCTTGTAACTTCAATAGCCCCGTCCGTTTGTTGTTCGGATTGCAAATGGACCACCGTAATCTAAACCGGAACACTTAAATGCAATGGCAGGAGTACAACGAGTAGTTGGAAGAGTTCACATAATTTGAGTAGTAGATTAAGGCTTCTGACGGAAGCATGTTATGCATCGTTGAATGTACTTCTTTATTGACGACCGAGCATCAATAATCCAATACCGTCTTCGCAGAAAGCTAAGAGTTGTTTGTTTTGTTACCGACATGCATAGTGGCCTCATATGCGGAAGCAATCAACAACCTGGACAATTGGCTTTCCTGTGGCAGTATAATTGGGAAACGTTCGGATGAAGAGAACTAAGCATTCGTCAATCGCCCATTCAATCGAAGAATACCGCACTCGTTTATCATCGGGTTAAGCTTCAGAAGCTTGGTTTTGGTACTGATTGGCTTATTTTTAATGAGACAACAATATTCGTTAGAAAAATATATTTGTTGAATGTACCTGATCCAAAACTGTAATGCATATCGTCGTTCCGACGCGGTGCACCAAGTGGTCGCTTCAGTCTTGCGTCAATATATCGACGACACCAACATGTAACTCTAATTAAGGTGTTAATGTTGGAGGTCTTGTGCTGCTGATCTTGCAACATCTCTCTTTTAGGAAATCTCGAAGCACTTTGGATAGTGACTAGCTCTCCTCCAGAGTGATGTTAGTTCATTTTGGCCATTCGTTTTCATCCTTCTGTATCCATGTTGGACCAGACCACCAGATGTCGAGTTCCGCAAGCTGGCATGGATATATCCCACGCGAAGCAACGTCAGCCGGGTAGCTTTTCGCAGGGATATATCTCCAGGATCCTATTTTTAAAAGCCGGTTGGCAACATACTGTTTGTGTTGTCCGGGGTTTGACCGTATACAGCTTAGGGTAGTTTTTGAGTCTGTCCAGCAGTACACTTACAGCCAAGAATCGTAAGGTGTCGAGAGCTTTGGCGGCTACTTTTGAAGCAAGAAGTGCCCCGTTCAGCTCCAGACAAGGAATAGTTACCCTTTTTAATGGTGCCACTTTAGATTTGGTCATCAAAATCGAAACCTTATATTTGCCATCATCGGTCTGTACTCGCAAGTACGCGACAGCGGCATATGCACATTTAGATGCGTTCGAAAACACATGCAATTGGTAGTTTAATGCTTCTGGTGATGTAAAAATCCACCGAGGAATTTTAATCTCTTCAACCAATGGTAGTTGTTCTCTAAATTTAATCCAGTTTTGGTGATGAGGATCAGGAAGTGGATCATCCCAGGAGATACCAGTTAGCCAAAGTTGCTGGGTAAGTATGTTGCCTGTAATAACGATTGGAGCTAACAAACATGATGGATCATAAATCTTGGCGAATTAGACAGCTGTTGCCGTTTTGTGATTGGCGTGTTACGTTGTCCTTGTGGCCAATGTAGTCGGTTTGGCAAAACCAATAAATGCCAATCAATGCCTTTGTCGCACGATCCAAATTAAGATAGCAACTATACAGTTTCTCACGCACGTCGATTCCCTATAGAAACTCCATAGAATTGGACAACCACTTACGCAACGTAAACCCTCCTCGCTCCAGCAACTCCTGTAGTTCACGTCGTAGTTTTTGAGCAGCCTCCACCGTGCTATTGCCATGCAGACAATCATCTATATAAAATGACCTTTTAAAGACTTCGGCGGCGTCCGGAAATTCACTCCCTCATCATCAGCTAATGTATGGAGAACTTTAATTGTTAGATACGGAGAGCAGTTCAACCCATACGTGACGGTAAGCAATCGAAATGTTACAAATGTTACATAATACGCTGCATGTCAGCGTCTTCTTGATCTATATAGCATTGTTCTATGTCTGCTATAAGCACGATTCGATGCGCTCGCCATTTCAAAATAATTGCAGACAGGTCGTTTTGCAATTTCGGACCAACATGTAGACAATCGTTAAGCGATTTACCTGCATTATACTTTCGGGACGCGTTAAACACAGTTCTGAGTTTAGTCATTGAACTCGACTCTTTATAAACCCCATGATGTGGCAAATAGCAGACACATCTGGAAAGTATGTCTTCATGAATAGGTTCCACATGTGTTGAACTAAATCGTCGAGGTCGGTTGACAATGAACAAAAGTTGACAGTCGACTCTCTTGCTGTTGTTTTAGGCAACCGGCCATAGATACCCAAGTGTGCGCTGGGCTACAGGTGCACCAGCAGCGGATTGCATGATTTCACCACAGACCAGCGCACCATACAAATCAGCTCCCAAAATGACGGCAATTGACCCAGGCTCATAAAATTTTGTATCAGCTAGGTCCTGATTTGAAAATTCATCAAATGGTGTGGTATCAATGCGCAGTGAGGTGTCCCACGCGCGGCAACATTAATGCATTGCGGTTGATATGAAAGTCTGATTCTCTAAGCGAGTACACAGAGATCTCAACCAGACCTGTCGCCTTACCTACGCTTGATCCCCCTACTCCAGCTACAGGGACGGCCAGTCGGTTTCGTCGAAGGCGCAGCTGTTATACAGCGTACTCGCTGATAAAGGACGCCTGAGATCCGTTTTCCAACAGAGCACGAAGTTTCAGATAGTACCCATTGGCAGATCGCACCTTGACTTGGGCTGTGGCCAGCAAAACCGGTTCTAATTTGATTGATGACGTGTTGATGGACTCTTCGGCGAACGTGTTTTGTGTGCGCGCGTGATTTGTATTTACTTGGAAAGAGTCGGTCGACAGTATCTCGTCGTGCAGCATAGTGTAGTGCCTTTTATGACACCTGGAACACGTGGAATTTGATAGACATTGTTGCTGCGAATGCTCCCCTTTAAGACAGTTGGTGCACAGTTTTTCTCTTTTCACAAATGTCATCCTCTGTTGTGATCTTTGGTATCTGAAATTTGGGCAGAACATAAGAACAACTTGGACAGTGCTTGATGTTAGCTTGGTGACTGCGAACGGGTTGCACGCCGGATATTTTTTGGCCATGCTCCTTCAGCTTCGATCTAGGGCATGCCGCCATTGCATCAAGCCCTTGCATACGGCTTTCCTTGAATTTTTCCAGGTCACGGTACGTAGGAACGGTGTTTGGGCTCTTTAGAGAGGTTTCCCAATCTGTGATTGTGATGGGATCCCATTTTTCGGGCACAAGTAGAATGAGCCAGTTATGCCATTTGTCGGTTGGTCTGCCCAATTGCTCTAGAGCGCGGATCGCTTCCGTTGTTCGGTCAAGAATTTGACGAAGAACATGTGGTGATTAACTGGTCAAAAATCGGTAGATTTAGAATGTCATGAAGGTACTGCTTAATAAGCTTGCGCTTACTGTCGTAGCGCCCTTTTAAAATGTCCCATGCGATTGGGAAGTAAGACGTATGTTTTTTCAAAGGTGTGCTGCACTTCCACGAAGACTGCAGTTTAAAAAGTGGAGGCTCTGCAATTACACACGTGGTGGACATATCTTTAAAATTCAGCCACTCGCCAAATAACACATTGAAGGATGGTAACTGAATCGGCGGCAAAATAGATTTGGTAGTGTTCCCGCCGCTTACATTTGTGAGGTTAGGTGTTGGGTTACTTAACGCCTCATGGGAGTTTGTGGTTAGCCCGTCGATTATGTCGTGGAGTTCACCCAAGGCTTCGCAATAAGCTGACTCAATTTTAATGAAATACTCATCGGAAAGAAGCCTTTTGATGTCTGCATCATTATCCACAGTTGGATAATCGACGAGATCTCTTCGTACGATGCGTTGAACTTAGTAGAGTACTCTTCGAGTAACTTCCTTCTGCTAAAAAAGTATCCCTTCGTTTGTTTCGCTTTCGCGGTTTTCTTGGAGTTAGCAGAAAAGTTTGGAATTAGCTTTGCACTTGATTCTCTTCTGGCCAGCGCCATTGATGCTCACAAGATTACTTTAGACCGATTTATTATTTTCAACGAGCGACGAGGAATCAGGTTCCCACAATGGATGCAAATGTTAGAAGTAAAAAGGTAAGCGGGCTGAAAAATTATGGAAGCCAGGAGAATGGCAAAGGGTTTTAAAGGCAAAAACCAAAGAAAAAAGACGGATCGATAAGAAGACGCGCTTTATTTTACAATCACGTTTTTCTAATAACTCCACGTTTTACAAAAGGTAGTTTGACATTGACATTTGACGTTTAGTCTCTGTTTGATTTGACTATCGCCCTGTTCGTCAAGGGTAGTGATGAGACTTCTCAACAGCATCGTTTCAAGTTCTTTACTGATTTCGGTGGAGTGATCAATATTCTCTTTTATAAACAATGCTGATCCGCCACCTCTAGGCTCTTCAGGCCTATGTGTCGTTTCAGCTAATTACTCGTATTCAAATCACATAATTAGAGAACGAATTCCTAAAAGAATTGTATCTGATCTGGGGTCCCAAAACCTCTCTGCACTTGCTAGATAAAAAAAAGCGAGCGGCAAAACCCATACAATACAACAATATCGCGAAGTCGATCGACACACCCTTACATCGACCTAATTTCACCTCTCTCTCAGTTTTATCGTTATTTTTACAAACAATGCTCAAGTGACATTCCTACCCTTGAAGAATTCAACCGCAACACACGTCTCCCCGGAATGTTCATCAGTTCACCCTCAAGTCCGTTTTCAGACGCAGAGTTAAATTTAGAGACTCGTTTTTTAGCCGAACCACACCAATATGGAATGCTCTTCCCAGCTCAACTTTACCCACTCATTACAGTCAACAAGCATTTAAAACCAATGTGTACCGGTACCTCTTTTCCCTCTCTCGGTGCGGTTCATGAATTCTTGGCCTCATATAGTAAATAGAGTGCGTTCGCAAAAATCTTTATGCAAGCGTCAGTGACAAGACTCAACAAGTTTAACACAAAGCTACAACTTGCTGCTTCAATCCATTTCATTGCAGTAGAGCTCAAACGACCACTCAGTCAAGTTGTTTTGAAAAATGTCTCAAATTGAGTTTCGCGCTGTTATAAAATTTTCGAATAAAGAAGGATTAACGCTAACACAAATCAAAAACCGAATGAAGCGTGTCTACGGTGACTTGTATCCATCTTTTTCAACAATTAAAAATTGGTCCCACCCACGTGCGGGAGGTCCTGTGATGATGATTACTGCAGAAAACATTATATTAGTGAAAGAAATTGTTCTAAGTGATCGGCGCCTAAGAACAAAAAAAATTGCAGCACAGACCGGCTTTTCCAAAACAAGTGTTCTAAGGATCCTACATGCATTTAAATATGACAAAAATTAGTGCAAGGTGGGTGCCTCGAATTCTCAGCGCAGTGCAAAAGCAGCGCCGAGTAAAATGTTGTAAGCAATTTTTAGAGCTTTGCCGCGAGGACCAAGAAGGTGTTATCCGATCAATTGAGAGCCCGTGTCAAGGTCACTCAAAGCACTAAAAAAGTGATGGCTACAATATTTCTGGAATCAAATACAACCTGACTTACGAAGGCAGCTGGGTCAAGAAATTATCGAAAAAAGCGCGGCAAAATCAGCCGAGGTGTGCGCTTGCTTCATGACAATGCTCCAGTCCACACTGCTTCGCCTTCCAAGGCTACTGTTCATGAATGTGGCTTCACAGAGATAGAACGCAAACCATATAGCCCTGATCTGGCCCCGTTCAACTAAATCTTGTTCTCAAAACTGAAGGCTGAGTAAAGGGGTCAAAGATATTTTTATAGTGGCATAGAAGCTGTAGGGGCAGTAAAACAATTTCCACAATTTCAAACGTATTGGCACTTTATTCTCGAGTGAGTGATCACTGCCACGAGTCTCAAACCAGAATCACACAGGGAAAAGAGCAAAAACCAAGCAGGAAAACAAGGAAGCGAAAGCCAGGAAGGGAAACCTATCCAAATCGTTGGCGAAAAGTGTGGAGCACGAGCTGAGTGCCACCGTGCAGCGTGCTGTTGTGTGCTTGATCGATTAGTAACCATACCAAAGCGCCGTGTTTGGGCAAAATAGCAGGAAACCACTGATGGTGGGGAATCGATATCTTGCTAATACGTCCACCAACCCGCAAGATACCCTCTTTGTCCAGGAAGGGGTTCATTGAAGTCAATCGACTGAAACTGGATACGCTGGACCCCTTCCGCAAATCGCTGAGATCGGCCATAAAAGCAGCGTCGAGCTCGTCAGCTGTCACAAGGGGGTTCCGAAGATGTTTCTGTTTATATAAGGCGCTGCAAAGAGCTGAATCGCTCGGTTAGTTGTATGTGCTGGCCGTCCACCCGTCGAGTTGTAACCCTGGGCGGCACTGTAGCCACCGCCGACACCCCGATGATCCTCTCCTCTGTCTGCACGTTGAATAGGTCGTGTTGACCAAGTGGTTCGCCAGCCGATGAGGAAGAAGCGCCTGTGACCAACCAACAACAAAGGGAGTGTTGCAAGAGCTCCTGCACTTCGCCGCAATCCGCCGCATTTTGCGGGGATCGGACATGATACCACCAATCCGGCGCCGTGAGCTCCTGAATTTGTCGAACCCGATTCGACGCGTACGGTTTCAGTGTTGTAGGCGATTTGTGTAACAAGCACAGAACGATTCTGGAATCCGACCACAGGTAATACGGGGTGTCCATGAGACCCAATGCACGACGGGCACCATCCAGTGTAGACGCCAGTAGATACGCTGCGCAAAGCTCGAGTCGGGGAATACCGAATAGAGTGGAGCTTCCTTGGTGCGAGCAGTCAATAAAGAGACCATGACCCGTGCACCTCCTTCTACCGTCCTGATGTATAGAACCGCCCCGTAGGCGCGGGAACTTGCATCACAGAACCCATGCAGGGTGGTTCCCGCCTCTCGATGCATACCCAACCACCTGGGTATTCGAACGTCTTTAAGTGCACTGAGACCGCCGCGAAACTTGGTCCAAGGTTCAACCAGCCCTTCCGGAATAGGAGCATCCCACGGGATGCCAGCAGACCACAGCGTTTGTATATAGATCTTGCCGGTGATAACTACCGGTGCCAAAATTCCGCTCGGGGCGAAAAGCTGCGCCACCTCCCGGAGCACCCGTCTCTTCGTTGGTGCTTTGTTATGCTGCTCTAGTTCGACCTTGTAGAATAGCTCATCACTCATCGGGTCTCAACGCAATCCAAGTACCGTTACGGTCGCGGAATCGATGATAAGCTCTGCAGAAGAGGAAAGATCACCAGTAAGCCGATTAATTACCTGAGCTCTGTTGGAATTCCACTTGCGCAGCTTGAAGCAGCCCTTCGAGAGTATGGTGTCAATATTCCTTGCTAGTTGCATTGCTTCTGAAACGCTGCAACAACTCGTAAGCAAGTCATCCACATAAAACGAAGAGAGTATAGTAGCTCGAGCCTCCAAACCCTGCTAGCGATCAGCCAACCAGTTGTAATGGTCGTAAGCGCACTGCTACAGAGCGCGTATCGCATTGTATGGGTTCGATGCCATGCCATAAGTGACGGTCGTCAAGCGGAAGACCGTAAGGTCCTGCGTAGGGGATACGCGCCACAGGATTCGCTGGAAGTCCCTATGTTCCGGAGTCACCAGCACCTGTCGAAACATCTTCTCCACATCTGCTGTGAGTGCAACCAAGTAGCGCCGGAAACGGAAGATCACGTTCACTAATGAATCCTGAATAGTTGAACCCGCCAATTGGGTATCATTCAGGGAAACACCATTGCTGCTGCGCGCAGATGCGTTGAATACCACTCGAAAATTGCCATGCACCGCGTGATGGGGAATATAATAACAATTTCTATGATCGCCAAGTTGACCAACCCGTTCTATGTGATTGAGCGCGCGGTATTCTCGCATGAAGCAGATATACTTCTCTCGCAATTCCGCGTCGCTGGCCAAGCGCCGTTCTAGACCATGGAACTGCTTCAAGGCATTCGTGTATGAGTCTCGAAGCTCCGGAGCGTCTTGACAGAACGGAAGGTGCACTACATACCGACAATCTGCATTTCGAGAATGCGTTGCCACGAAAATGCGGTCCCATTCATCTGGTCCTACGCTGCGCTCGGGTATCCCTTCGAGCTTCCAAAAATTGAGCACCAGATCCTCCAAGCGTAGATCGTCGTCATTTACCTGAGCGCAAAATGCATGTGGTAGATGCATTGGGCCCGTAGTTAGAGAAACTGGGCCATATACAACCCAACCTAGGCGAGCGCGTTGAGCGCAGGGTTCGCCATTCTTCCCAATAATGAGTCCACCCTTTGTTCGAGTGTGAGCGAGAGCACCAATACCCTCCACTGCCACATCTGATCTGCGAAGCTTCAATTGATTGGCCAAACGATCGGTAACAAAACTTACCTGCGATCCAGGATCGCAGAGGATACGAGCCAAGCGCCTTCGCCAATAATACCGTATGGTCGGCTAGTTATGCCGACTGCGCCGTGGTGGTTGAAACCGTTGGCTGGGAACCTGATGAAGTTGAGACGGTAGAGTCCCTGCAGAACATGATGTGATGCTTCCTCTGGCAATGTCGGCATCCAGTGGAAGGGCACTGTCGAGAAATATGCCCACTCCTCAGACAATTGAAACATAGCCCAGAACCCTTCAGAACTGCAAAGCGTTGTCCGGGCGACTTAGCCAGCAGCGATGTACAACGGGAGATGCGATGCGGGCCGTGGCAATAGGGACACTTGTCCACACTCTTTGTTGCGAGATGCGAGTTCATCGACGTCTGCGCACGGGGATGACGGGAATTTGAGGCCTCGTACTGATTCGGTGTCCTTATTAGCTGGGTAGCAAGACTTTGGGCACGCTTTTCCAAAAATTCCAATAAGCTCGACAAGCTCGGTATCTCAATCGAAGAACGATCCATGTGTAATGTAGGTAGGATCTTCAGACTAGGTGGAAGAAAAACTTCCCAGAGAGAAAGAGAGGTCGACCTTACTTTTGTGTCCGGCGTGGAACGCCGTTGGACAGACAGGGTGCCTATTTATATGGCACTCCTCTTTTACTTATTGCCGTTTTAAGGCAAGAGAATTAAAACTGCCGATGTTTTCTTTGGCTGTCTAATTAATTCTGAATTTTATTGTGGCCTGCTCGGGCTTTTATATCCCGAGTCGTCCATTAACATTTTAAGTGTATACATAGAGACAATATATTATTACTATTCTAACTTATCCTAAAATCTACGGTGCTTCCTTTCTTCTTCCAATTTCGCTTCAATTCAAATTCCATTCGGTGTTATGGATTTGGCCTTGGCCAATTGGAGTAAGTTCTATTTGAATGGGCGTTACTTATCCCATATGAAACGTTTGTCATTTCGTTGTTTTTATTTTTGTTTTGGTTTAGCTGCTTGTGCTGCCTTATGCAGGTCATCAGGCAAATGCACTTATAAATGCTCAGCATATTCGATGTTACTTGTTACATAATGTGTGATCACATAACACCCTCATCCTGAAGAGAAAAATTATATTGAAAATAGAATTTTTCAGAGCGTGCGAAATTGAAAGGTGAAGTTTACAGGTAGTTATTTTTTTCTTAGTATATTCATATTATTGTTATATTGTATTATTATTATATTTTTCTTAATATATTCTTATTTAATGTTAATCTAGTAAAATTTGTGATTCTCTTAATATACTATATATGGTTTTAGTAAGTTGTTGTGCAATTCTTTATTCGTGCCATTTATATCTATAATTGAATTAATGCCCTTTCTTTCTATGATTTTATATGGGCCTTTGTATGGACTAATGTTTTTTTTTCTATTTTCTACTTTAATTAATACTAAGTCTCCTACTTGTAAGTTTAATGGGTTCACATTTTTATTGGTTTCTTTGGAGCGTCGGTTTTGTTTTTCTTCTTTTATGTATTTTTTTGCTGTCTCGATCGAGGTTCGTAACCTGATCTTCAGTTCGTTCGCGTAATCGTCAATGTTCATCGTTATGTGTGTAAATGTGTCAGTTGGTAATTGGGGTAATTTTCCGAATATCAGTTCGTGTGGCGAGTAGTGTGTTGTGACATGAGGTGTTGTATTATAAGCAAACATGTAATATGGTAACCGTATGTCCCATTCATAATTTTCTGCTAGATTTAATAGAAATTCGTTTAACACTCGGTGGTTTCTTTCTACTGAACCTAATGTTTGGTGATGGTAAGGAGTTGAAAAAATCTGTCTTATTTTTAAGGTGTCGCATATGTTTTTTATTAAGTCGTTGGTGAACTCTGTACCTCTGTCAGATTTTAAGGTCTTGAAATGTCCAAATTTTAAGATTAATTGCTCTACAATTGTTTTTGCTACTGTTAAAGCGTCTTTAGTGGGTATTGGGTGTGCAATGGTGTATTTTGTTAATTCGCATTGCATTGTCAAAATGTATCTGTATCCGTTGGATAGTCTTAAAGGTCCTACTGTGTCGATTTCTATTGTTTCAAAACTCGTGCTTGGAGTATCTGTAATTATCTGATTTTCTCTTATGTGTCTAGTTTGTTTATTTCTGGCGCATGAATCACAATTGTTTATGAATTTCTTAATCATCTTGTTCATATTTTTCCATATATATCGTTGTTTGAGTTTTAAGAGTGTTTTTCTGATTCCTAAGTGTCCTCCCTGTGGTGTATTATGGTATTCATCTATCAATTTGTATTTCTCTAAATCATCTGTAACTCTTCTAGGGGCTTTGTAAAGTATTATCTTCAATATAGAGGTCTTTTTATTCATTTTCTTCTGTTGCAACTCATTGAATATTTTTCTAAATTCTTTTTCTTCTATTCTCTTAAATATTTCATCTTCTTTTTGTAGGCCTACTTGTAATATATTTTTCTTTTCCAACACAAATGCCAGTTTCTCCATAATCGAATCGTAATTCGGAGGATTATCACTGCATCTAACAATCACTTTATCATTTACTTCTACTTTTACCATGGATTTATTAGTTGCCTCAAATTTGAATTCTAATTTCTTAATTTTATTTACGTCAGTTAAGGACGTGCATTCCCATATGTAAAGGTGATCAGTCCTCGAATGAGATATACATTTCTCCTTTGATGTTGCCCTATTTTTACTATCTTCTTTGTTACTATCAATTTTTTCTTTTCTTTTTATACTCCTTGTTACTATCTTAATGTTTTCTTTCGTTTCTATTTTGTTAGGAATCATTCTTTTTAGTGCGTCTGAATCTACTTTTATTCGAGATAAAGCGTCAGCATTTGTATTTATCGAACCTGGTTTATATACAATTTCAAAATCGTAGTCCGCTAGATCCATTCTAATTCTTGTCATTTTTGACGAAGGGTTTCTATGTGTAAATAGAGAAACTAAAGGTCTATGATCTGTTACTACTATAAATTTTCTTCCAAAGAGATATGGTTTGAAGAAGTTGATTCCCCAATGAATTGCTAGTAATTCTTTTTCTATTACTGCTTTATTTATGTCGTGGTTCGAAAGTGATTTACTTGCATATGAGATTGGCAAGTCATGACCTATTTCGCCTTGCGAAAGAACTGCTCCTAGAGCGAAGTCTGAGGCGTCTGTTGTAAGTATGAATGGTTTGTCAAACCGTGGATATTGTAGTATCGGTGGTTTTATTAGTTTATTTTTCAAGATTTCGAAAGATTTTTGGCATTCTTTAGACCAAATGAAAGGTTGATTCTTTTTAAGTAGAGTATTAAGACATTTAGCGGTTGAAGCAAAATTTTCTATGAATCGACGGTAATAATTGCGAAAAGCTACGAATCTTCTTACTTCGTCAGCGTTTTTCGGTACCGGATACTCTTGAATTATTTTGTATTTCGAGGGATCCGTTTTAATTCCTTCTGCTGTAATTAAATGTCCCAAATATACTACTTCCGGTCTAAGGAAACAGCATTTTGAAGCATTTAATTTAAGATTATATTTTCGTAGTCGTTGGAAAATGTTTATTAAATTTTGATTGTGATGTCGCAAAGTGCAACCAAATACTATGATGTCATCTACGTATAGAAAAGCGTCTGATTCTAGTCCAGTTAAGGCTATTGTGAGCATTCTTTGAAAACTGTTGGAAGAAATTTTTAGGCCAAATGGTAGTCTTTTAAAGTGATAGTGTCCATCCATAGTGGAAAATGCAGTTAAAGGTTTTGATTTTGGGTCTAATTTAATTTGATGAAATGAACTTGTCATGTCTAAAGTTGAAAAATATTTTGCTCTGCCTAATCTGTCTAATACATCTTCTAATCGAGTGAGTGGGAATTTATCATTGACAATTTTTTCGTCTAGTTTCCTGAAATCTACTACTAATCTCCAATTCTTTTTGTCTTCAGACCCTTTTTTTGGTACTATTAATAATGGTGAGTTGTATGGACTGACTGAGGGTTCTATTATGTCGTCATTTAGTAATTTTTGTACTTGGTTTTGTATTTCTTTGGTATGAGCGTGAGGTAATCTGAATTTTTTTATATAGACTGGGGTGTTGTCTATTGTTGAAATGGATTGGGTATAGAAATTATTAGCTGTTAGAGTTTCTCTTCTAAGTGAAAAATGTCTTGGAAATCCTTCAGAATTTTTAATAGTTCAGCTTTTGCTATATCATCAGAAATGTCTAGATTCAGAATTTTGGTTAGTTGACTAAATCGTTGTTCTGTTCTTTGAGATTGTATATAGAGTATTTCATAATTTCTTAGTGGTTCTATATCTACGTCAAAATTTTCTATAGTAACCTCTTCATCACGTGTGTTAAGTATTTTTATGTGATGAAACCCTTTTGCTGGTATAATCGAGTTTGCTATATATACGCCTTGTTTTATCTCTTTGTTGAGGATTACACTGTCTTCGTCTATGTTTATATTTATTGCGTGTATAAATTCTGACCTTGGAGCTAATTTTATTCTTTGGTTCCTATTCTGTACTGGTATTATTATTTCTGATTCCTTTATGTATACGCTTAGTGTATACGTTTCGTAGTCTATTCTGCAGGAGTATTTTTCTAGAAAATCTCTTCCTAATATTCCGTCTGTTTGTATCGGAAAATTCTCATCTACAATATGGAAATTATGAACAATTTCATGATTTGATATTTTGAAAGGTATATCTGATGTGCCAAGTGATAAAATTTCTTCGTTTGTGATTCCTGTTAGTCTGCAACTTTCATGTGTTGCCAGGTATTTTATATCAACTGTTTTTTCTTTAATAATTGATATGTCAGCGCCAGTATCGATTAATAATTTTAAATTAGTGTTATTTGTATTTATGATTACATAGTTTGTTAAATTCTTGGATATATTATAAATATTCAGTTTCTTTGCCCTTCGGTGGTCCAATTTTCGGCCACCTGGGTTAACTCGTTTCCCTGATCGCTAATTACATTAATGTGTCTTGAGTTTTGGGTCCGTCTGTTGGGGTTTGGTCGATTCTGGGAATTTGGGTATGTCGAATTCGATCTGTTTTGGTTATTGTAGTTGGTATAATTCCTGTTTCTGTTGTTTTGATAGGTGTTATTGTTGTTTTGTCTTGAGTTGGTGTTGTTGTTGTGTCTGTTGTAATTGTTATTGTAATTATTATTGTAGTTGTTATTGTATCTTGGGATGTTGTTGTACCCTTGGTTATTATTCTGTCTCATGTCGTATGTGTAGGTCTGGTTTAGTCTTCGTGAGTTGTAATTTGGGTTTCTGTTTTGAATGTATGATATTTGAGCTGGGTTTTGGTTTCTCGTTTGCTCAAGTTCTAGTGCAAGAGTTATTGCGTCAGAAAATGTTTTTGGTTGTGCCGCGAAAATTGTTTGTTTGTATTCTTCGTTGATGCCGTTCTTGAAAACTGTAAGTGCGTAAGTGTCGATTATTTTAGTTATGGTCGTTTTCTGTTCTGTTGTACATTCTGTGCCTAGGTCTTTTATATGTAAATTGTTTAGTTCTGATATCATAGTCAGTATTTTGTCCTTGTAGTTTGTTATGCTTCCTCTCTGTGTAAGGTGAGAGAGTTCTGTATGTAATTGTGGTATTGTTTTATTTGTTTTGAACCGTGCTTCAAGTAATGACCGTAAATATTTCAATGTTTTAGGTTCTTCAACAGAATTTAAGGCTGTCTTTACATTTGGGCTCAGTTTTATGTGATAAGCGAATTCTATCAAATCTTGCTTTGAATTGGGCTGTAGGGTCTTGTCTATTATTTCTATTATTTTTATGAGTGAATCTAATTCTCGATAGTTCCCTGTGAAGGTTGGGATAATTTTGGCTGCGGTTTCGATATTAAATGTTGCCATGTTGTTTGTGTTCGTTTTTGTTTTGGTCTGGTTGAGCAATAAAGTTTTTGCTGTATTGTAAGCTGTGGTGAATTTTTCTATAATTTCTGATAAATCTCTTTCTTTAATATTTGTTGTATTAATTTGGTTCGAAAATTCGTTTTTAAGACTTACTAATTCTTTTAATTTTAAATCTATAGTTTCATTAGTGTATGGCCTTTTACCAGTTTTCTTAATATTTGATATTATTTGATCAAGTTTTTCTAATATTTTTTGAATTTTTTCCATAGGTATTACATATATTTTATTGAATTTTTATTGAATTTATTTTTTTAAACATTGTTAATAGATCTTAAATTTATACGCTTATTAATATAATTTTTGAAATAGTTATGCAGTTTGTTAAATATAAATACAGAGACGATTAAGCTTATTACTACTATACTTAACATTTCTATTATATTAAACGTGGGTGTTTCTGCTGAATTTTTGTTGTTGCAGCTTCCGTTGTTGATGTTGACGACTTCTTCTTTACTTTGTTGCTTTCCCATGTTTTCTTTCTTTTATTCTTTTCTCTATTTCGTCAATTTTGCTCCAGATTACGCAGGCTGTTTTCCAAGGGACTGGATTCTTGTCCTCTAAAACAACTGTTTTAAAGTAGGCTAGTTGCTTGCGATCGCGTACTAGTTTGCCTCCGCGTCGCTTTGGTGGAGCTTTGGTCTGTGGAATTTGTGGTGCTGTGTTTTCTAGTTTTCTGATTTGTCTTCTCTTGTATGTTATGTTGGCAGGATCGCCATGTAATGTAGGTAGGATCTTCAGACTAGGTGGAAGAAAAACTTCCCAGAGAGAAAGAGAGGTCGACCTTACTTTTGTGTCCGGCGTGGAACCCCGTTGGACAGACAGGGTGCCTATTTATATGGCACTCCTCTTTTACCTATTGCCGTTTTAAGGCAAGAGAATTAAAACTGCCGATGTTTTCTTTGGCTGTCTAATTAATTCTGAATTTTATTGTGGCCTGCTCGGGCTTTTATATCCCGAGTCGTCCATTAACATTTTAAGTGTATACATAGAGACAATATATTATTACTATTCTAACTTATCCTAAAATCTACGGTGCTTCCTTTCTTCTTCCAATTTCGCTTCAATTCAAATTCCATTCGGTGTTATGGATTTGGCCTAGGCCAATTGGAGTAAGTTCTATTTGAATGGGCGTTACTTATCCCATATGAAACGTTTGTCATTTCGTTGTTTTTATTTTTGTTTTGGTTTAGCTGCTTATGCTGCCGTATGTAGGTCATCAGGCAAATGCACTTGTAATTGCAAGTTCAGCATATTCGAAGTTGTTTTTATTTTTGTTTTGCTTTAGCTGCTTGTGCTGCCTTATGCAGGTCATCAGGCAAATGCACTTATAAATGCTCAGCATATTCGATGTTACTTGTTACATAATGTGTGATCACATAACACATGCACCACTCCCGCTGCGTACACAGGGATAGTTTAGCCACAACCATTTGTACCACCAGAGCATCCCATTGGTCCACAGGCAGCTTCATGACCCGCAACGCTCGCAATGATTCCTGCACCGTGTCGACGATCGTTGATAAGGCCTTTGATGTTTCCTCGTTGGCCGCCTTCAAGTTGAGGAGGCGCGAGATATGAATTTCCGCCAAGAGCTTGTGGTTATCGAAGCGAGTCTTCAGCGCCTGCCATACCTCCTCGTAACCACCGAAGTACATCCCCCCAATGAGAGGGACCTTCATTGGATCAATAGCCTGTCGCAGCTTGCCCAGTTTATACGCAACGGGCAACTCCGTTTTATGCACCAGCGTCTCAAAGGTGTCCTTGAAGGCCAACCAGTTGTGCAGTGCGCCATCGAACGGTGGGATCGTTACTGGATCCAAACGCATATCCAACTTGTTTGCCAACACATTAAGGTTTTCAATGCGAGAGTCTTCGGAACGACCAGCTCGTGTGCAAGCAGCTGTAGGACCTGCTGGGGGCATAATCGCCGCTCGTCTTTCCTTGAGCTGTGACAATCGACGGTTGAGCACGACACACACTTCATTGTAGTCGGTCTCTACCTGTTCCCAAAGATTATCGTGCTCCGCGAACTCATCGAGTGCAGCCTTACTCACCAACATCTCATGATTCACCACGAACCGATTATAGTGCGCCGCTAGGGACTTTAGCTCTTACTCCAATTGAGCACGGTCCATGTCGTCGACGTTAAGACCGGTCAATCGGTCACAGGCACGCCGTATTGCATTTGTAGCAGCCATCCGCAGGTTCAGCTCCGCCATGTTGAACCAATTTCCACATAAACAGTTTGCTTCAGCGCGGATTGTGTCAAAAATGTCGCAACACGTTGTGCAAATCCACTAATTTTCCTCACAGGAGGCACCAAAAAATATGTAGGGGCAATTTCCACAATTTCAAACGTATTGGCACTTTATTCTCGAGTGAGTGAAGACTGCCACGAGTCTCAAACCAGAATTACACATACATATACAAGGGAAAGGAGCAAAAACCAAGCAGGAAAACAAGGAAGCGAAAGCCAGGAAGGGAAACCTAGGAAGCGTGTCAACAGAAATGGCGTGCAGGGTAGCCAACGGCGGTGTCGCAAAAACCAGTAGTTCCAATCCTATACAGAAGCTTTACAGAGATGTTCTGAAAAGTGTTTGGAAATAAAGGGAGAATATATTGAAATAATCACAGTTTTTTTTATTTATGACCATTCTTTCTATATTAGGCTAAGAACTCATGAACCGCACTACGTACATTAAATAAATCAACGAAAAATAATATTTAATGCTCTAAGGGAGAAAAGCATAAAGAAAAACGAACACCAGATGTTTACGTCCTCTATCTTGACAGCTTACTTTATTAGCAACAAAACAAGACTCGAACGCACAATGGAAATGGACTCGAAAATTGGATCAGATGTGTTAACACGCCATCGGTTATGAATCCCCGGTTGTGCGCAGGGATGGTATCGATATCAGACAAAAGCATACGAAGCCATATATGACTTCAGTTATTAAACTAATCAAACAAGTTTTTTTTTACAAAAAAAAATACATTAATATTAATATTACAGAAAATTAAGTATTTTAACCAAAATGTATTTTTAAACTTAGTCGCCTATCACATGCGGCCTCACGACGTACGTCTCACATAAGAGTAAAAGAGAAAGGAGATGAGTGCGAATGAGATGGAGAATTTAATTCCCGGTGAGTCGACTTACCGATTGAATACAATTATTTGCACCTAAAAACTTTTTTTCCTTCAATGTCCACGAGCGAGCTATAAAATAAAACACTGTGTGTACCGGTTTTGTTCGGTCTCAAGATTGACTTTATTTTTATTAATCGATTCGTTAATTGATTCATTTATTACGATCGAGTTTTTATTAATTCTTATTCAACCTAGAAGGTTCATGAGGAAAAGCGAAAATTTAAACCAAAAGAAAATGCAGCAAATATGCCGAAGCGCCTAATTCTGTTAATCAAGCAATAAACCTTTTATGTCGATGTTGGGAGCATTTGGGTTCGGTCAATGCCATTGATTGCATTCTAGGCATTGGCGTAACACCGAGGAATTAATAAAGTGATTAAGTTGTGTTTAATTTTTAATCATTGCGGTTGTGGTGAATTAAAAAGCAAGAGGCTTCTTAATTACGGAAAGTCATAAAATTATGGCCCTAGACTTGTTGGGAAAATATTACCCCCAATTGGTGAATATCGATAAAAATTGTTATCATCAAATTTGTATGAAAAGAAAAATTTTCGTTGATAAAGCAATTCGACAACTAAATTTTATTTTCTATTTTATGGCTATTCGTTGATCTGAACTGTTTTATTGTTTCCAATGATCCAGCTCGGATCATGTGGCATAATAAAATACACCTAATATGTGCTATGGATTATGTCACAGATAATGCAGCATTTGTGATTTTTGGTATTTGTTGGCATACTTACCATACATAAACAAATGCCTACGACCTCAATTCAAAGGTAACAGAGATGAACAGTTATAGCTGTCATCACCGTTGGCACTATTAAAGTTGACAGGGTTCAACTTAACCGCATAAAAGGCCGGGGCATTTAGCTGAGGGATAATTGTCACTCTAAAGTGGGGTTTTGCGGGAAGCAAAAACGGGTTGTTACCAAGCAGGGACTGTCTAGATATTGTGAGCATGACAGTATTTATTAAACTACAAAAACAAAACTAGGGGAGGTGTCCCGAACGTGTCATAGCCCAGAAGGCCTAGAGTATTGTAATCGCTATGCCGACATATTTAGTGAATCTGTGGGTGTCTCAGCAACAAATATATGAGACGGTCCTGGAGCTGGCGAGTATAGTCCAGCCAGGAAGCTTGTTAGAGATCGTTTCAACGACCCTTTGCAACTTGCGTGCCCGTGAGCCTGTCATACGCAGGTGACATATTTGTGATGACGCTTGTTGTTCAGTTCTTTATTTCCAATAAATATTCTGCATTCGTTTAGATTTAAGAAAAATACGTTTCTGATTTAGTTAAGAATAAATGTTACTAGTAGAAAGCAACACAGGTATTTTCTTTAGAATATTTTTGTAATTTTAGTTTATTTCAGAAACTATTGTATATATACATATGTATTAACTATATAATTCATACAATTAAATTTAATTTTTTTACTATCAGTTTTATTAAAAATTACTTATTATTGTATACTAGTATCGCGTTAAACTCTTCTCTTTTTTTTTTAGATGGACCAAGTTGATATTGGAACAGTTTGGGACGTATTATTCCATAACTTAAAATTTTTCCATAATCATTTTTTAGCTGCATCTGAAACTTACGACAATCAGATAACCATTGGACAACATATACCAGTACTTCACAGAATAGGTATACAAATATTCGTACACATTTACTGTTATTTTTTATATAAAAAAATTGCATTTTATTTTTCCTAAATGTCAGTTTATTGTGATCTTTAATCTTCTTCTTCTTTTCCTTTTTCCGGCGTTGTTATGGTCAGAAGTGTAGGACCATAACCTTCCCACTTAACTGCATTCCTACTGGTCCGCTTGGTCCGGTGGTCCTTGGTGCGCCTAGGCTCACTTTGGTGTTTTCTAAATTGCCTAGATAGGATTTTTGTTTACATTTGTTTTAGTCGCCTTTTACGACAAGCGAGAGGTATCGCTGCAGGGATATTCTTAACCCGTCCCTGCACGGAATTGTGATCTTTAATATCTGTCTTTAATATTTATATTAGCTGAGTATTCCAACAACTGTGACTTATAAATAGCGAAATTACTATAATTAAAGAAAACAAAAAACTTAAACTGATTAAGTGGGGAGCCAATATATTGCCCTTGCATCTTGAGCTTAACACGGAAATTATAAAGACAGTAGGAGATTTATTTGCATAATAAAGATCATGAAAAGGCTAATGCTTTAACTTACAAACTATTTATTAATGAACAGGGCTATTAACAATTTATTAACAACAAAACGCATCGGTCGCGACAAACATGGAAGAATAACTGGTGACTAAACAGAAGTTTGTCTGGAGTATATATAGGCACTATTTTACAATGCACGGTGCCGAAAACCAGACAATGGCTTATATTCTTTAAAGTGAAACAGCGCGCAATGGGACAGAAGTCCCATTTATTTGATTTTGATAAAAACTGACTTGTCACATTATAAATGCACTTATTTGATTACGTTTTGTGTTACGCGCCTTTGAATTGTTCACGTATCGGACGTTGTTCCATTTGTTTATATTGTATGTTAAGTATTTGTAAAGTATTTGTTAGAATGTAAACGCAAAACAGTATTCCGTTTGATATTAGGTTGCGACAAAGTAAGTTTTCACCGTACGTTATAATCACCAGACCTATACTAATCTCAATGCATGTTTTTAGTTATTCGTTGACCAATCGTTACATTCGAGAACTTGATTTTTCTTAAGAACGAAATAATTGCATATTTCGGTATGGTAGGAGCACCATATTAGTGTATATAACTGTCTGAGGTGTGTAGTATATGTTATATAATGTGTTCCTACTAATTTGTATTTCTTGTACAAGAATCCATAAAGCAACAACGACTATCTTTACCCCTTTACGGTATTCATATTAGCACTCGTACTTTGATCATGAAAATTATTTTGAAAGTAAGTAGATTAGTTTTGCAGAATAACTTAAAAGACGTTTTTAACCTGATTGATAGGGTACTGCTAATACTACTAACCAGTGCTCATAGTTAGGCATTTATTCAAAAAAGCTAAATAGCTGTCTTTCATTTAATTTATTTCCTCGCTATTACGATTACATAATGAAAACCAACATTGAAACGGTCGATATAATTTCCTTAGTTCCTTTAGTCAGTTTCGCCTTGACTCCTGTATAAGCTTACACGCTTTTAATTGATTGATTTTAATTTATCGAACGACTAGCCCCGTCCGCCTGGTCTCGCAGTTTTTTATACGTTCGCTGCTGCGCTACTGTCGGATGATGAGAGTTGATGTCTCGTGATGCTCAACTCCCGCTGTACTCAGGTTCGGACGATGGAGCCGCAAGTATCGCGCGTTCTTCATACTGCGGGATAAGTAACTCAATGGCATTTTTTTTTGTTTTTTTAATTTAATGGGAAAGAGTGTAAAGTAAAGAGTCAGTATATAACAATTGGTGGGAGCGAGTGGGCGAACGTTTGTGCATAGTGGGAATAAAGTCAGTTTAAAGGAGCATTAACTTGATAATAAAGATAAAAAAAAAATATTGTATTTAAAAACTATAAGCAAATCGCAATTTATAAATTAAAAATGAAATGCGGTATTTGCAATCTTAAAGTAGAAAGAACCGATTTAAAAATTAAATGTTCGGCATGTAACGTTTATTTTCACGGCAGTTGCATCAAATTGGAGAGCAGTGACATTGAATTCATTGAGAAAAGTAAACAATGCTATAAATGCAACGGATGTGTCTCACAACGCAGAAAATCGACAATGGTTCACAACTCTCCAATTGTTACCAAAACATCTCTCATTGAACGGTCTCCTTTGAATGCCCCGGGTCTTAACTCTATATCGACTTGCGCTTTGCCGTCCACTTCTAAGTCTGTTGTGTTATCTCAGCATACAATCAATCCCACCGTTGCTGTTGGCGTTACTCTCCAAACTTTATACTGCGGGATTATGAAACTCCAGCAACTGAATGCTGATGCTCTCGCTAAAATACAGTTCTTGGAACAGAGCAACAGTTCGCTGGTTCGGAAGGTTGATGCACTTGAGGTGAAACTCAACATACTACAACAGAAGGAGAAGGAGTGTATGGTGGATATTGTTGGTTTGCCAAATGTAAACAAAAACAATGTCACGGAGCGTGTGGCGAAATTATTCAAGGGCAGTGCTGGCGAACAAATCAGTTGCTCTGATATTACACAGCGTTATATAAAAAACATTAATTTCTCTGCGAGTGTAAAAACGGATAGATCGGTAGTGTGTGTAAAATTTTTCTCATGGTCGCAAAATAAGTGTTTGCACAAAATAACATCGAATTCCACAATTGGGGACATCCCTGTGATGTTTGCACAAAATAATTCCATATCTACCGAATTCCATACCTACGGTGATCCCTGTTCTTTTGTTGTCATATGAAGTTACATATATAAATATAAGCGGATGTAGAAGGAACAAGCGGAACCACAGATATTATTATATTTCCGGTGCGCTGCGCTAGTTGGAGCAAAAAATAAAATTAAAACATCAGTAAATAAATTGTTATTTTCTTTCGTTATCTTCATCCAAAAAGCTGGATGAACGTACCCTTTTCAATGGTGACCCCGACGTGATTTTGTCGTATAAGTATAATCTACATATATAGCTTGCCCTTTATTTGCACGTGGCCATGTCCGTGGAGAAATCGAAAAAGGAAGTCAAGCTTCTCGAAACCCTACGAAATAGACGCTCTGTAGTTTGCAGACAATTAGAAAGAGCACGAGATTTCATCATCAGTGTTGGACAAGATGCAACTATCCAGCAAATAGAGTTACGAACAACAGCCTTCGATGAGAGCTTTCATCAGTTCGAGGAGTTGCAAGGAAAAATCGAGGACTTGGACCCGGGTGAAATAGATACAATTGATGATGATGACATCCGTGCAAAATACGAAGAACTCTTCTACAAATTGCGACCTCAGCTCACACTCCTCTTGCACGATCTCAACGCAGAGAAGGAAGCCAGGGAAGTACCGATTAAAATGTCTACAGAACAATTAAGACTGCCCAAAATTAATCTCCCCTCCTTTTCAGGTGAAATGACCGAATGGTTGAACTTTCACGAAACATTCAATTCCCTTATCCATCTCAATCAATCCCTAGCAAATACTGCGAAATTTCACCATCTAAAATCCTCTTTGTCTGGAAGCGCAGCACGTGCCATCGAATCCTTGGAAGTAAACGATAACAACTACGAAATCGCACTCAAAATATTGCAAGGTCGCTATGAAAACAAACGCCTCATCTGCACGGAGCACATAAGGAAAATATTTGACATACCGCCTCTTCAAAAGCCTAACGCAACCGCCATCCGAGATCTCTCTGATTGTGTTAACAGCCACCTACGCGCATTATCGTCTTTGGGACGTCCAGTGGAAACTTGGGACGACATAATAGTGCACTTAGTCGCATCCAAACTGGATCCAATTACACGCAGTAAGTGGCAAGAAGAACAACCAGTCGATAAACTTCCAACATTAAGGGAGCTAATGCGGTTTATTGAAAAGCGATGCCAAGTCATGGATTGTAGCAACACCAACAACACCCCGGTAAGTACAAGCTCCTTACCAAATTCAATCGTAAAAAAAGCTCGATCAAAGGCATTTACTCTAATCAATCAAAAAGAAGGCCGTAAAGATAAATGTACCTTTTGCGCACGATTGGGTCATGACGTCAGCAAGTGTTACAAATTCCTTAATCTTTCCATCGACGAGCGACGAGTAGTCATAAATGCATCAAAGTTGTGCTCGAATTGTTTAAAGGGCATTCACGATTTAAAGGACTGCCGATCATCAAGGTGTCGGAAATGTAATTTGCTTCACCATACAATTCTTCACGATGACGCGCACACGTCCTCACATGTTCCTCGCAACATCAACGCTCCTAATCCTCAAGATGAGCCAAGACAAGGCACAAATAAAGTCTTTAACACATCTGCTTCTGTCCTCCCTATGACTCAATCAATGGGCGAAGATAATAATAAGTTAACCCTGCTAGCCACCGCCTTAGCATATGCAATGGATAAGAATAAAAATTACATACCCTGCCGCATCCTCCTAGACTCAGGGTCACAACTCAATTTAGTCACGGAACGATTTGCACATACTTTAGGGGTTTCCCGACAACGAGCACAAACCAATATAGCAGGAATCGGAGAAAGCAAGTTTGTATCGAAGTTCAAAACACATATTAAGATCAAATCAAGACACTACGATTATGCCTTCAGCGTAGAAGCTACGATCACAAAAAGAATAACTGACCTAGTGCCAGAGAAACGGCTCGATCTTACCATGTGGCACATTCCTGGTAATATAAACCTTGCGGACCCATCGTTTGGCATTCCACAGCGGATTGATGTTCTGATTGGAGCTGGATATTTTTTCTCTATGCTGTCAGTCGGACAAATTCGGCGAGACGACGGTTCACCAACTCTTCAAAACTCCAAGCTGGGATGGTTAGCCTCAGGCGTGGTAAACATCAATGCAACGAGACATTTCGCCTGCAATCTTTGCCGAAACGACGAAGAAGACATTGAGAATTTGCTACAATCATTCTCTAATGTTGAGAACATAGATGATAATACACCATATTCGAGGAACGAAGACGTTTGCGAACAGTTATTCCAGTTAAATTACTTACGCCTTAGCACTGGAAGGTATCAAGTGAGACTGCCATTTAAGCGTGATTACAAAGAATTAGGAAATTCTTATCAAATGGCTCTGAGACGATTTTTAGCGTTGGAGAAGAAAATTCATCGCGATCCCAGTATAGCCCTCGAATATAGCAAATTCATGCATGAGTACTCATCGCTATCCCATATGGATCTTGCGCAAAATATCAAATTCGATGAACCACATTACATCCTACCACATCACTGCGTTGTTAAGCCGGAAAGCTCAACCACAAAATTACGCGTAGTTTTCGACGCTTCGGCCAAAACTGATACTGGGCTAAGCTTGAACGATATTTTGCATGTCGGACCTGTAATTCAGCATGACTTATTTTCAATTGCGCTTAAATTTCGCTACCACAAATATGTTTTCACAGCTGATATAAGTAAAATGTACAGGCAGATCCGTGTACACAATGATGATACTAGGTTCCAGTACGTTCTTTGGAGAAGCTCTCCTGAGCAAGACATTCAATTTTACAAATTAAACACTATCACCTATGGGACTAGCCCAGCTTCGTATTTAGCCACGCGAGTTCTACATCAATTGGCCGATGATGAGGCTAAACATTTTCCTCTTGCGGCCGAAGTTCTCAAAACGGATTTTTACGTAGATGACGTACTTACTGGTGCAAGCAGTGTTGAACGAGCGCAAAGAATAAAACGAGAGCTTAGCCTAATTTTGAAGAGTGGCGGATTTCAGCTACGGAAGTGGTGTGCTAATAATGACAAAATCATAGAAGATGTCCCGGCTGAAGATAGGGAACAACTCTTTCAATTAAAACATGATAACGTCATTAAAACCTTAGGAATGATTTGGGAGCCCACCAAAGACACGTTTCAAATTAGAGTAAGGTTAAGTTCCACAGCTAAAGTGACAAAAAGAGCGATTCTTGCTGACATAGCGCGACTTTATGATCCACTAGGGCTGGTAAATCCAGTGATCGTAAAAGCTAAGTTGCTCATGCAAGCACTGTGGAAATGCAAGTTACATTGGGACGAGGCATTGCCCCAAGATTTATACCACTCTTGGCTGATATTTCGTGAGGCTTTACCAGATTTAGAAGGAATTGTCATTAAAAGACACGTCTTATCTGGAGAAACACCGGATGCAGAAGTCCATGGATTCGCCGACAGCTCTGAAGTTGCTTATGGTGCCTGCATTTATGTCCGCTCATTAAATGGAGACGGTTCAGTATCTACAAATCTTCTCTGCGCTAAATCTAAATTAGCTCCTATAAACAAGAACCGGATAACATTACCACGATTAGAATTGTGCGCTGCTGTGATGTTGGTCAAACTGGTAGAGAAGGTAAAGTCATTTAGCCTCAACGGTTTTCGAAGGTATTACTACTGGACGGACTCAAGTGTTGTTCTTTGCTGGTTATCTTCAGAAATTCATTCTTGGTCAACCTTCGTAGCTAATAGAGTCGCCGTTATTCAAAGGACCACAGAAGCCAATCAGTGGTATCATATCAGCAGTCAACACAATCCAGCAGACATACTCTCCAGGGGAGCTATGCCCCGTGAGCTACTGGCATCACACATCTGGTTAAACGGACCATCGTTTTTGCAACTCAACGTTAATCAGTGGCCTAGCTATGAGAGGGAAACAAATCTGTCCGATGAGATAATGGAGCGTAAAGAAAAGAAGCTTAAAACATTAATTGCCTTTGAACAGAAAGATATATTATCAAGAATCAAATTCCAAAACAGCTATCTGAAGTTTGTGAGAACGATGGCCTTCGTTCTAAGATTCATTTCTAATCTGCGCTGTAATAAAGGATCTGCCGATAGACAATTAGATGAGTTAAAGCCTAAGGAGATTGAGCTAGCGCAGATCAGCATAATTAAGATTGTGCAGAGCAATGCGTTCCAAAGGGAACTTTACGTTTTAAAAAACGACAAGCAACTAGACTCAAGGTCCCATATCCGCTCATTAAGACCATTCATCGATGAGCTAGGAATACTTCGCGTTGGTGGTCGCCTAAGTCACGCTAGAATCCCGTATGAATTCAAGCATCCCATTTTGCTGCCAAAGGAGAGTTTCTTTACTCGTTGTCTCATGGCACACTATCACAAAAAAAATCATCATCTGGGAGCTCAAGGACTTTTAGCAATTGTGCGGCAGAAATTTTGGCCCGTCCACGGAAAAGTCATAGCCAAAAGGATTGTAAGGGAATGCATTTTATGTTTCAGATGCAAACCAAGAACCATCTATCCCATCATGGCTGATCTTCCGCCCGAACGTGTTAATCCTTCTCGCCCGTTTGCAGTTGTCGGAACGGACTTTTGTGGTCCATTTCTCATCCATTTTAAGCGCAGAAAGAGTATTCCGGTGAAAGCATATGTTGCTATCTTTGTATGTTTAAGTACCAAGGCTGTACATTTAGAGGTGGTTGGCGACTTAACTACAGATTCATGCATGGCAGCCTTGAAACGTTTTTTCAGCATAAGAGGTCTGAGTAAAATCATTTATAGTGACAATGGAACTAACTACGTGGGGGCGAAAAATGACATAAGAGAAATATACTCCCTCATTAATGCTACAGAATTTCAGAAACTGGTGACGAACACGTATGGCGAAGATGGCGTAGAATGGCGGACAATACCACCCAAATCTCCACACTTTGGGGGTATCTGGGAAGCTGCGGTAAAGATGGCCAAATATCATATGAAACGGCTATTGCACTTAGCATCACTTACCTATGAAGAGTTGAACACTTTGGTAGTACAAATTGAAGCTATTCTGAATTCCCGCCCAATTTCCTCCCTTTCCGAAGATCCTTCCGATCCGCAACCTTTGACACCAGGGCATTTTTTAATCGGTAGTTCCTTGCTGGCTTTGCCAGATTTTGATTTATCTGATAAAAAGATTACTTATTTGAGTAGATGGCAGCGAGTTCAATGGCTGATGCAACAGTTCTGGATACGATGGAGCAACGACTATCTTCACGATCTTCAACAAAGAATTAAATGGCACAAGAATACAGGAAGGTTTCAACAAGGCGATTTAGTTATCCTTAAAGAAGAAGGCGTTCCCCCACTAAAATGGAAACTGGGTCGCATAATTCAACTTCACCCAGGCAAGGATGGTGTCGCTCGTGTTGCAGAACTACAGTTGGCAAATAGGCGTACAACACGAGCGCTGGCTAAAGTTTGTCCATTACCAAAGGTTGAAGAGCCTGATGTCCTTCAAGGTGGGGAGGATGTTTGCACAAAATAACATCGAATTCCACAATTGGGGACATCCCTGTGATGTTTGCACAAAATAATTCCATATCTACCGAATTCCATACCTACGGTGATCCCTGTTCTTTTGTTGTCATATGAAGTTACATATATAAATATAAGCGGATGTAGAAGGAACAAGCGGAACCACAGATATTATTATATTTCCGGTGCGCTGCGCTAGTTGGAGCAAAAAATAAAATTAAAACATCAGTAAATAAATTGTTATTTTCTTTCGTTATCTTCATCCAAAAAGCTGGATGAACGTACCCTTTTCAATAAGAACTCAAAAGCTCAAACTGCACCCCGATCTTCTTGATGACACTGAAAACAATAACAACAAGAAAAAAAGAAGAATTTACATCAACGATTCTCTTACTTTTTATATTCGTTCTCTTTTGAAGAAAGCGAAGAAATTGAAGTATATATGTATGGGTGAGAAATTCATCGTTACTTGTCAGAATTAAAGAAGGCGACAAAGTTTATAAAATTATTAGTTTTGATGATTTATCCTAATTTTAACCGAACTACATATGTATAACTTTTTCAATTTTTCATGTATTCCCCAAAGTAATTTAGATGAATATAATTCTAATTGGTTTTGTATTGATCACAGTTTGAGAGATAAATCGGCAGGGTTTCAAATAATTCATCAAAAAATAAGAAGCTTGAGAAAAAAAATTGATTTATTTTTCTCATATCTTGCTACCTTGGATCCTTTACCTGAAATTATTTTTCTTTCGGAAATGTGGATTTATTGTTATGAAATGCATAACTTTACTATACCTAACTATACATTGCTGCATCATGTAATGATACGTATGCGTCAGGGGTGTTGCTGTTTTTTTTCGAAGTGATTTAAGTTGTGACATAAGTAATTTCAATCTATCGAGTGCTGATGTGATAAGAGTTACCTGTGAAATTTCGGGTGCTCAGTTTTGCCTTATTTGTGTCTTTTTCAATCAGGTTCTTTTTGGAAGAGTTCTCTGAATTTCTGGACAGTCAAAAGTCTACAAATATGGCTTTCCTAAGGGACTTTAACCTAAATTTGCTATCGAACGAACCACATGTCGACACATTTCAGTCTACTCTATTTTCTTTTGGCTTTGAAACAGTTTTATCCCAACCTGCCCGTACTACCCTTCACAGTACTTCATGCTTAGATCATATTTTTATAAGGTTACATAGAAGCAATTGCCTTACCTTTTAATCAGCTGCTTACGAGCTTAAAATAACCGGTCATTCGCTGACAACTATTCACTTTTCTACCAGTGTTGTTAAACACTCTCAGTATAAAGCATCTGTCATCAATTCAATTATTTTGTTGATTTACGCAGATCTCTGACTTTCGAATCGTGGAATGACGTAATTATGGCAAGCGTTCTACAGCATTTGCTATTTTTCTTAGTAAACTTCAATTTCACATAGCTTCCTGTAGCAAAAAAATCAATAAAACAGTCCATAAATTGAAGTCCCTTAAACCTTGGATGACTCCTAGTTTACTAGGAAAACTTTTGCGAAAAAACGCGCATTCAGCTACAAAAACATCCAAATAACTAGAAGAGAATTATAAGAAGCTAAGCAATGAACTTAGAAGGGAGATCCCTGCACGTAGAGATTTCTATGACCAAAGTAAATTAATTCAATATTCAGGGAACACTCGAAAATAATGGGGGTAATTAATAATATTTTGAACTGAACGCAATCGACCAACGATATTTCCTTAATCAAGTGCAATTCAATTGTATCAGACTCTTTAACTATCGCCAACCTTTTCAATGAATATTTTACCAATTTCATTCCTCCAATTACTGAATCTCCGACAAATTGTTCCTCCCTCAGCCATTGCGATAATGTGCTCGTACAAAAAACATCACAATCTCGAAGTTTTTTCTTTGAACATTTTACTTCTTTAGAAGTTCACAAATTCTTAATGTCACTGAAAACTTCCAATTCTACCTCCTTTGACTGTGTTTCTAGTACGTTATAAAACGTATCTTTCTTTATAGCTGATATACAATACTATATTACTTATTCAGGAAGGTATTTTTCCGGATGTCTTAAAAATTGCAATTGTGATTCCATTACATAAAAAAGGGGATACATCCACATTGTATAACTATCGACCAATTTTATTACTTTCATTTTTCTCAAAGATTTTTGAACGCGGTGTGAAATCACGTATGCTGGCATTCTTAAATAAATCCAACTTTTTTAGTGACTTTCAGTATGGATTTAGAAGTGGAAGATCTACTGAAGACGCACTACTGAAGCTTCGCGGTGAGCTTTACAAAAGTTTCAATCAAAATGAAATGCCTGCCGCTTTTTTATTGACGTAGCAAAAGCCTTCGACATGGTAGATCACAGCCTATTACTTGATAAGTTATTCAATGCTGGCCTTAGAGGTTCTACTAATCTGTGGTTAACATCCTGTTTACTTGACCGTTAAGATTCAATCTTCTCTAAGCTCTGAGCGTTTTACTGAATTGGGCGTCGCACAAGGATCTGTACTTGGACCTGTATTGTTTTTGATTTACATGAATTCGTTATTTAGTCAACTTCTTAAGGGTAAAATAACAGCTTTCGCTGATGATACTGTCTTGTCTTATACCAACAGCACCCATTTTAATTTGTATACGGATATTAACTTTGATTTGGAAACCTTTCGTAGGTGGTGTGGAGGTCATACATTTTCCATAAACGCTAAGACAAAATTCATGTTACTCGATAGAGCTAACAAGTGTGATGATATTTCCCTCAAATATCACTCACCTTGTTGCTCAAGATTTCGTCTAAAAGAAGATTGCACCATGATGTGTGTTCACCCAGTTTCATCGACAGTGCTATGTGCTCAGACCATTGTTTCCTTATTGAACGTGTCAAGAGCTTTAAGTACCTAGGTGTTATTTTGGATTCTAAACTAATATGGTCGGATCATACGTCCCACCTAAAAAATTATCTAAACGCAGTTGTCCAACAAATATATCATCTAAGCCTTTATTGAAGTTCATCAATTCTCAGTTTGGTTTATAATAGTCTCTTCAATTCCAAACTTCAATATGGACTATGTGTTGGGGGGGGGTTGCACACTTTGTTAGGGTTCAGCCCTTGCTTATAAAACAAAAACATGCTGTTCGTTTAATTTGCAAAGTTAGCCGCAGAACTCCTAGCTTTGAGCTGTTCAGAAATGTTATTATTCTTCCTTTAAGACATCTTCAGTTCTACAAGGCTCTTAAAATATTTTTTAATAAATCGGGTTATACAGCTGCACGATTGTATGGTAGCCATTCTCTTCGTGTCAATTCCTTAAACTTTGTAACGGAAATTTTACTCAATAAAATTCTTTTTTCTAAATTCTACTCCGTCACTTCCTGTCGTATTTTCGATAGGCTGCCTGTAAGAATTAGGTGCAAGAACTAATTATCAAAAAACCACTTGAAGTTTTAATTTTGGGGAAGATTTGCAGACAAATGTAAAATAATATCTGAGGAAATTCCTCTTGTGAAAACTTTGAAACCCCACTGGTGAGATAGTAGGTATAGTTCTGCGCTATGATGATCTGAACATTTAAAGAGTGCCTTGAAAATTATATCACACCTCTCTTTTTATATAAAGCAAACCTTTAAATGATATCATTTGCTCATCCACACTCTAGTGTCTTGTTCGATTTTGTTGCATTTTTCTCGTATTGACGTATTTTATGCAGCTTATCGATATTTGAATGTCCTTTTTCAGCTTATCGAGCATTGTCTTTGTGAAATAATGATTTTAGTTTCTCATATTAGCTGAGCATCAGAGTCTCTGATATTGCTTGTCTAGGCCATTGGCATGTCAATTATTTTTATAGCTTTAAGATAAAGGAGTACACCGATAAATCTCTGGATTTTGTAAGCATCACATTTTACCATAGTTCATTACCGCTAATCTGTGACGCGCATATTCTATTTTCTTCGCATATCTTCTAAATTATTTCATCATCAAGATAAAAGAGAATATTCTGTTGATTGCTTGACTTTGTCTCCATTGATCTGATTGATCTGGTTTCTCTAAGAAATATCTATCCTATCTAGCTCTGTATTTTCCCATCTGAGCGTCGAAAAGTTAGTTTTTTCAAAAAACGTCTTGAGCAGTCGCTCAATTTTCAGTAATAGTATTCTCAGTGTCGTCTTCGTCCACAATTTATTCAAGTAAGTCCAGCTCTATTTCATACTCTTTTTCAGTGACTTTTTGATTACCACCATTGATATTCCTCTACATCAGAATTATTCCAATCGAATTAGATGACCTTTTGTATATCAAGTTCCGTTAATCCGTTTGGGCGCATGCCTAATTCGAAAAAAAAAATGTAATATATATAATAATAATATGGGCATTATACCTAAACCTAAATGTTAACATCTGACGAGTTTTCACCCAGCTATGCTATTTTTAGTCAGTTGATCACAGACCAGTGAAGGAGTAGGTAGTGTTTAAGCTACAGTGACTAAATTGTGAATTAGACGAAATAATCGCAAATCAAAAGTAAGCGCGGTGGTAGAGTGTCGGACTCGTAATTCGAAGTCTCTAATTCAAGTCTCTAATCGGGAGAAAATTGTTTCGGGGATGTCCTAAGTTCCAGGACATCAAGAAAGAAAACTTGGCCCGTAAAGAGAAGGTCGAGGAAAAGCGTCCCTCGTCTCAAATGGCGGCAGGTTCGGGAAAGACGGTACAATGCCCATGCCTGTCTCTAAGGCTGTTCGATCTTGCTCGCAATCCCAGGGCAAATTGGGCAGCTCCAACAACAGATCCTAGCACACCTACGGTCGTAATGGGTACGCCAATAGAGAGGCCCTTGAGATCCCGCCGGTGAATGAATTCACTGACAAGGATCGAGCGACCAGCCGTACTTTTTAGCCTGTTGCAGGATGAAAGGTCCGGTGTTCTTGTGGTTAGCGAAACAAAGCTAAACCAGAAGCACAAAAACAGCTTTTACAGAGTAATTAGAAGAGACCGACCCAACATCCAACACTACTCAAGGCGGGGGCGATGGGATTTCATTAAAAATATATAATTATTATTATATACTCGTATATATAATACGAAGTGCGGAGTTTCCAGGTGCTAGGAGTCAGCAAATGTATATTTTAGCGGCGTATGAAGAAACCCAAACTCGAGATACACTTTCGATCTCTGCGCTTAAACTCGGTAGAAAACTTCCTCACCGGCCAGATTTAAATGCCAAATATAGAGATTGGGGAAATAACATCACCAACACTAGGGGGAGCCTACTAAGTCATTGGTTGGTTCTTCGCAACATTGAATATAGAGTTAAGTTGTTAGCAACTGATATCCCGTCGTATTCTAGGAGTGGTTCCTCTCTGGATCTCACGCTGATATACTCTCGATTGAGATTGGCGGACACGAACGAATAGTCCATCAACTAACTACGGGCCTATAGTCCTATGTGCCGTGATCATTACACCTGACGAATTCGTGGAAATGGTAGAGTACGTCCACACGCACCCCTATGAATACAGCAAGGCACGTTGGCTACGCATTGCCAATTCTCTGACGAGATTTGAGCGCCTCATTCCCACCGACCAATGGGAACCTGTCAAACTACGAGATTGACAGGTACGCCAAATAAATGGACGATATCATTACACCACGCCAACGACAGCACGATACCACAAACGTATACCGAAACGCGACAATCGTTCTCAGACGTTCTCGGAAGCTTTAGATCCTGAATGTCATTCTGATTGTTTCTCCAAAATATTTTATTTCTTTACTGGAACATACTCGCGCTATTGGATTTAGCACGAAGTCTTTTGTTCCATTGCAAACCTACAGTTCTTCTTCTTTTCCTTTTTATCCCGGCGTCGTTATGGTCAGAAGTGTAGGACCATAACCTTCCCACTTAACTGCATTCCTACTGGTCCGCTTGTGGGGTCCACCGGTTTGACCTCAGAAAGTAGCGGCAGGCTTCCCGGTTTGGGATTACTTCATCGCTGAGGCCAATCAAATGCTGGTGTTTTTGCATTTGTTTGCACCAATTGTTTTTCGGCCTGCCTTTTTTGCGTGTTGAAATTGGAATGTTGATTGATAACGCCTTTTGGACGGGGTTCAAAGGATCTCTCCTTTGAACATGGCAATACCAACTGAGTCGGTCGCGCTCTATATTTCTTGTGATGGTTTCTTTTACATGGAGGCTTCCTCGGATCTTTGAACTTCTAATTCTGTCACGCTTTGTTACTCCCGCTGTCATGCGAAGCATCTTCATCTCAGTTGCCGTTAATTTGCTCTCATACTTTTTGTGCATTGTCCAGCATTGTGAACCGTATGTGAGCGCCGGACGTACAACTGAAGTGTAGAGCCTTCCCTTCAGCTTAGGGGGCATTTTTCGATCACAGAAGATGGCGGAGTTTTCCCGCCACTTCATCCACCCTACGCTTACGCGATGTTTGATGTCGTCATCACAAGTTGCTTCTCTATTAATCATAGATCCCAGATATTTAAACTTTTCACACTTGGGAAGCACTCTTCCATTCAAGTAAATGTCTGGAATAGGCTGATGAGGGTCAGAGAACGGGCAGCACAGATACTCTGTCTTCTTTGAACTAATACGATACCCGTGTCCCTCAAAAATGTCCACCCACACATCAAGTGCTCGTTGTAGGGACGCCTGATCATCACTTATAATGGCCCCATCGTCAGCAAAGAATAGCTGGTGCACATTGGGGTCCGTCACTTTTCCTTCAAGCAAGCAATCAAGGACTGCTATAAAAAGCAGTGGGCTGAGGACGCTCCCTTGGCGTACACCGACTTTGATTGCGAACTCTTCGGTGACTCCTGCGGTGCATCTTACTCTTGTCGTTGCTCTCTCGTACATGTCCATAATCGCTCGCACGTAGGTTTCTGGAACTCCTTTTTGTCTTAGCGCTACCCATAAAAGATCTCTTGGTTGCCTGTCAAAGGCCTTCTCGAAATCAACCAACACCATATGCAAGTCCTTTGAAGAATCACGATGCTTTTCCATCATGATCCTTATACTTTGGATTGCATCTGTTGTTGATTTACCCGAGACAAACCCGCACTGGTCATCAGATAGTCGTATTATTTTCCGCAGTCGGCTATCTAATACCCGTTCAACGATCTTCATGGTGTGCGACATCAGCTTGACAGAACGGTAGTTATCACAATTTCGCGTATCACCCTTTCCTTTGTGCAATGGAAGAAGATAGCTTTCCCTCCATTGATTAGGCATAGTGTCGCCTCTCATAAGTTTGGAGATAAGAACCATGAGCCATCTAGACCCGATGTCTCCCATCTTTTTCCAGAACTCAGAGTGTATCCCGTCCGGCCCAACAGCTTTTCTTTTCTTGGAGTTTTTAACCGCGTACCGAACTTCTTCGACTGTGATGTCGGATATTTCGGCATGATTCGGGGCGGCTCTTGGAAAGTACACTCGGGGAAACTGTTCGTTCAGAAGTTCTTCGCAATACTGTCGCCATCTGTGGAGAATTTTTTCGTCTTCCACAAGGAGTTGGCCTTCAGCATTGTTAATAAACTTTGGGAAACGAATCTCCTGAGCATTTCTTCTTCTCTGGGCGGCTATCTTAAAGATATTTGCTCCTTTGTTCAAATTGTTTTGTCGAAGCTCCTGGGTAGCCTGGTTCCTGTCAGACGCGGAAGACGATATTTCTTCCAACTCCTGATAGAGGCCTTCCATGCTTTTCGCTTTGAATTCGGCGCATTTTTTCTTCGCGATACCTTTGCAACATCTATATACCTTTTCACGGCGAGCTTTTTCCTCTCTATTATTTGAAGAGCACTTTGACCAAGCTTGGAAAGCCATTTTCTTTTCGTGTATCACTGCTTTGGCTTCGTCTGTCCACCACCAGGTTTCTTTTGCGTGTTGGTAGGGGCCTTTAGATGTTCCGAGCAGTGATTTGGCTTTCTCCAGGCCAGATTGTTGTAGGGAATCTCACATGTCTTGTGCTCTGCATTCCTCATTACCGACCTCATCGATAATGGAAGAGAGGTAGTTTTCCATGATGGTAATAAAAGCTTCGCCTTTTCCTTTATAGGAAAGCTCTTCCTTTGGGATGATTTTGACAAGGTTGTGGAAATCTAGCCAGAATGCATCTTTTTCTTTTTGTTCGCATCCTACTTGAGGGGCATATGCGCTTACGATGTTCCACACCTCACCATGCATCACCAATTTGAGAGCCATCAAACGGTCACTGGACTTTGAAATGGTTAAGACGTTGTCAAGTAACTCTGCCGCAAGGATGAAGGCGATTCCGTTTTTTCCTTGTTCCAATCCATATTAAAACATCTTGTAGGCTTTTGTTTTAACGTCCAAGAAACGTGCCCGATTACCGGTGTTTCGCCATTTCGTCTCTTGTACGCACAGGATGTCTACTCGCCTTCTAACCATCATTTCTTCAAGCTCATAGCTGCGCCCACTCATGCTTCCAACGTTCCAACTCGCGACTCTTAAATGTGGCTTACGCCGTTTTATTACTTTGCTATCCCCCGGAAATCCTATAGCTCTGACCCGAGCATTGCTGCTCGTCCCAGGATCACGACCATTAGTAGTGCCTGGCGGGGTAGTGCTTTTCCTTTTAGCGTTCTTTTCCATAATGCTACGGTTTGACCGTTTTCATTCTTCCCTTCCTTTTTGACACGGACATGCTCCAGATTTTTTATTTTTTTTTTTGATTGATCTTACTCTTACAACACCGGTGATTTCCAGTCGTGTCAACCCACTGATTTGCATGCACACTTGTGGGGCAGTTTAATGGTGGTATATGTGTCCCTAGGCTCACCTTGGTGTTTTCTAAATTGCCTAGATGTGATTTTTGTTTACCTTTGTTTAGTCGCCTTTTACGACAAGCGATAGGTATCGCTGCAGGGATATTCTTAACCCGTTCCTGCACGAGGGATTGCAAACCTACAGTTAATCTGTAATTTTTTAATCAGTGATAGGGAACCTATTTACCGATTTTGATGAAAAATTATCTGCGAAACAGCGCTTTTTGGAAAAATGTTGACATATAAATCTTTTGTCAGGCGTTTATAGTCTCCAATTTTGGGTCTTGAAATTGAATTTCTTGTACAAAATAAACCTGACGTGTCATTTCATATTTCTCTAAGATTATGCAACATCGTTAATAACAAAGTCGATTAAAATTAAAATTTTCCCAACAGTTATAAATTTCCTTATAAAATTGAATGTATGTAACTACATCAGGCTCAATAAGTGACATTGAGAAAGGGAAAGCATGCTAGTCCCCTAAAACTCCTCTGTTTGGACGACTTAGGAAATAGAATAGATACAAAATTGAATACATGAAATCACTTATATGCACATGACCTTGCATCTATACCAAATCTTACAGAAGTTGTAAGCATTGGAGTTACAGGGGCAGCATGCTTTACATACTTCATTGTAATTTATTTAGCACCATTCAATACACGCTGCATGACTTTACTCACGTGTTATTGGATGAGTATATTGTGTGGAAACGAAACTTTAAAATAAATAATTTGAGACAAAAAGTTGCATTTTATATAGAAATTATCTTTAAAATTGATATTATTTATATTCTTATAGCTATTAAAACTAGAAAAAAATGTATCTGACAAAAATTTTAAAAAAGCAAGCAATCAAATGGAAGAAATACCTCGTGTTGTTTCCCTGTGGAGGGTTTTCAAAATTTTTTGCACACACTTCATTGAAAACTTGCCGAATACTTTTCGCTTAAGCGAAGCATTTGCACATTCTTCTTTTAATTTGCTAACGTCTTTCTTTTTTTTCTTCAAATGTTCGTTAACCGATTACGCGTGGCAATCATTTTTGGAATACGAACAAGATTTTGATTTTGAAAATCGATCACTACACTTGCATTACATGTCTTATTATAGCAAAAGTAACGTTTCGCCAAATTAGAGTTTACTTTAAATTTATACCATTGTTTTATTGTCGGTATATATAAAAGTTTACTACCGTTCACTCTTACAAGATGGCTGTAGCAGCCAGCCCATGGTTGCCTATGGATGTGCCGTCTGGTTCGCTGTGCGAGCCAGCTTAATGTAAAGGATTTGTTTGAGAGACTATGTCTCAGGACATATCTTGGGCTACATAAGACACCCGAATCTGAGTGCACGAAATTTTACCCGAACGAAGTCCTATACAACGGGGCCAGGATTGTACGGGTGGATAACTTTCTGATCAAACTGATTCGAAGCCAGATTCTACCTAAAAAGACTATCCCTACTGCCAAGCACGAGTCTTGAACTCGAGGCGTTACTGGGGCTATACCCTCGTAAAAAGTAATAATAAGTGTATAAGTGACTGTTACATCAGATACAGTGAAAAAAAAGGGAAAACCGCACAGAAGCCAATCAACAACGACCGGGAGAAGGGAGCAACCAAACATCAACACCAGCAGAGGCGAGCACTATACGAACTAAGGTAGATCAATTAATTTAAGTTATTAAATAAAATATATATATATACATAGGTATATCTATATATATATATATATTTTTACTGTTAACGTAGAATACCACCACACACACCAGCTTCACTTAGTCGAATTGTTTTTTTGTGTCTCTCTCGCATCTAAAAATGTTCACCCGTTCAAAGAAAGCTGCGATAGAGCTATTCGCAGCCCTACCTTTCCACGAACCTTTATCAGAAACTCGTGAATAAGTTTGGCTGACGTCAACATGATTGTCCCTGTGTTCGACGGCAACCCGAACGAACTATCCAAGTTCATTTCTTCTCTTTCATCAAAAACGAAAACCAGTACGCTTTTTTTCTGGCTATTGGCTAGGCTCTAGGGGCCAGCATTCGAGTTGGTATAATATAAAACCCTTTTAAAATGGGCAGACCTGATAGCCGAATTGGAATGCCAGTTCAAAGAACACATTTCGCGGTGCACCACACAAAATGAGGTGGCTTCGACCAAGCAAAGGGGCAGGGAAAATGTGAAAGACTATGGCGATACTCCTTAGACAGAGCTACCTACAGTAGTGCTAGAAGAAAACAAAATGACAGCCATTCGATCTTTTGAGGATGAAATAAAAGACCCAAATTTAAGACTCCTTGTAAAGGCACACAATACGCAAACCTTAAGGTCAGCGATAGAATACGCCATCGAACAATCTATATGATTAGAAGGCAGTAGTTCCATTTCAAACCCCCCCTCGCATTTCAAGCCCTCTTGTCTAATATGTAGAAAAATTGGCCAGACCTCTGCCACTTGTTTTTTCAATCGAAATCAACCCTTGGTCTGTCAAACATATAATAAAGCAGGATATACGTCCCAAACCTGCTTCAAAAACACCCAACTTCGTACCACAACAAGTTAAAAGAGAGGTACACGCCTTGCATATTCCAACAGATGGAACCATTAACTAAACAAATGTAGAACTCGGTTGGCTCACTTACAAATGCATGGCCAAACCCCAGACAAAATTCACGACGGGAACAACCTCCCAACAACAACAATAATACAAATAACAGGCCGCGAAACCATGACTCGCGTTATGATGCTAGATATCACACTATAACACACACTCCTCAACATAACCTGGCTGAGGACTCGGGGAGATATTGTCGACAATCTGTCCCGAGCCCAGATGCAGCGTAACATATAAATAACCCCCGTCCAAATTCAACCTTAGTCGTATCATTTTGTGCCGAATATAAGGACCCGGTGATACGAATAAAATTCAAACCATCGACAAGAAAATCTCTTACATTCTTGATCGATACAGGCGCCGATATCAGCCTGCTGGAAACAAAAGAAACCCAACACACGAGTGCTCTATATCAACAATATCAGGGGATTTCGCTGATTAAAGAGATCGAACGTTCGATAACAGGGACTTATCATGCTGATCATACAAGTTCCAAACTCAAACCAGTGCAACGTATAGATATTGGTTTGGGAAACATTGTATGTAATATCTAAAGCAGAACCTAACTTTGAATCCGATTGTCTACGGGCCGGATCAATGGGTTCATCAAGCCAACAAACTGAAAGAACTACTATACAAACCCGCCATCGCAAGCAATCCCTGGAGCAATATAAAAAAGCCTCAGCAATAGCCAATAAGCCTGAGCAACACAAAAATATGTCAACAATAGAAGAGGCTGATCTCAGAGATAATAAAAATAATAACACCGATAAAATATTCAATGTCAAAGCACGAAGTCAACAAATAATTGAATTTCCCTTTTACGACAAATCTTACAAACCCAAGTGTGGAGACATTGTAATACAAAAGAAACAAATTAACCCCAATATTTTTCTCGGCAATACTATAGTAAGACCAAAACATAACAAAATCAAGATCCTCATGATAAACATTTCAGATAATGAACAGAACGTAAGTGAAGAAAATGTTGAAATTGAGTGGAGGCAGTTGAACGACTTTGACCTAATACAATACCAAACGAATCCAGTAGAGAACCGACTTTAGAAATTACAAGCACTGTAATACTGAAGAACAGCGTTCGATACTAAAAATATGCCGCGAATATAATGATTTATCAAAGGCGACCACTTAACACATACCGAAACAATAAGACATAATATCGTAACAGAAGAAAACAAACCCCATTTATTTACTAAACCATATCGTCTTTCTTAGAGTCAGAAAAAGGACATCCATAAACAGGTCGAAGAAATGTTGCAAGATGGTATAATACAGCCTAGTTTCTGTCCTTGGAACTCACCTCTGTTATTAGTACCGAAAAAGCCGGGGAAAGATGGTAGCAAATGTTGCAGAGTGGTGGTCGATTTCAGGAAGCTGAACGAGCTGACTGTTGGAGCCGCTTACCTCCTACCTAACATTACGGACATCTTGGACCAACTGGGAAGAGCTAAGTACTTTAGTACCTTTGACCTTACCAAAGGCTTCCACAAAATTCTAATGGACGAGAAGGATAAACATAAGACAGCGTTATGTAAACCATATGAGCATTATTAATATAACCGTATGCCATTCGGTACTCCGTGCAGGGACGGGTTAAGAATATCCCTCCAGCGATACTTCTCGCTTGTCGTAAAAGGCGACTAAAACAAAGGTAAACAAAGATCACATCTAGGCAATTTAGAAAACACCAAGGTGAGCCTAGGGACACATATACCACCATTAAACTGCCCCACAAGTGTACATGCAAATCAGTGGGTTCACACGACTGGAGATCACTGGTGTTGTAAGAATAAGATCAAACAAAAAAATCTGGAGCATGCCCGTGTCACAAGAGAAAAAAAAAAAAAAAAACAAAGGCAGGCCGAAAAACAATTGGTGCAAACAAATGCAAAAACACCAGCATTTGATTGGCCTCAGCGATGAAGTAATCCCATACCGGGAAGCCTGCCGCTACTTTCTGAGGTCAAACCGGCGGACCCCACAAGCGGACCAGTAGGAATGCAGTTAAATGGGAAGGTTATGGTCCTACACTTCTGACCATAACAACGCCGTAAAAAGGAAAAGAAGAAGAAGAAAAAGAAGAACCGTATGCCATTCGGTCTCAAAACTGCACCAGCCACATTTCAACGATTAATGAATAAAGTTCTGATGGGATTACAAGGTATAGAATGCTTTGTTTACATGGAAGATATTGTCATCTATGGTTACGATCTAGACGATCACAACAAAAAGTAATTACAGGTCTTAACCGTCTCCGTGATCATAATCTGAAACTCCAACCTGACAAATGTTATTTTATTAGAAAGGACACATAATTTTGGAACAGGGAATAAAGCCTGATCCGGAGAAAATTAAGGCTTCGGCTTTGTAGGCTATTACCGAAGATTTATTCCTAACTTAGCAGAATTGTCGAAACCGCTTTCACAATTACTTAGAAAAACATCGATTTCATATGGGATGCTTTCTGTGATGTGTTCTTCAGAATCTTGAAGGAAAAAATTATCAATCCATTTTGTCATATTCCGATTTTAATCAAGAGTTCCTAGTAACAACCGATGCTAGTGACCTAGCGGTTGGAGCCGTCTCAAGGATCAATCGGCAAAGACAAACCTATTCGCTTTGGCAGCTGTACGCTAAATCCTGCTGGTACACCACTACCGAAAAGGAACTACTGGCTGTCGTTTTTGCGCTTAGACAATTTCGACCTTATATCTATGGAAGAAAATTCACTATTGTTACTAACCATAGCTCTCTACAATGACTAATTGGACGAAAAGATCCAACGTCTAGGCTCATGCGTTGGAGGATCCTAATGGAGGAATATGAATATATAATTATCCACAAAAAGGGTAAATATAACGCCAACGCAGACGCACTTAGTCGAGTGCAAATCGATAGAGAAAAAACAACAAAATTTAGTAACCACTAGAAACCAAAAACGGACACTGAGGAGAAACTTCTTCTTTCCAACCAGATAACAAATCCTATCTGCTTGTTACAACCCTACCCATTCCATTTAGAGGCCCAAGAGATCAGCAAATCTCGGAATCTTGTCTAAATGATATTAAGGCAAAACTCGCGGACCATAAGTTATTAGGTTTCGGCCAGGCAGCAACCGACATCGATTCAAAGAATATTTTCAAAAAGCTCCTTGAAAAGACCTTCCAAATGGAAGACATAGTTATACACCCTTTTACCGATGAAAGACTCTTCCTGACTAACACTAATGATCTCTTAAAAGTTTTACATGAAAACCACGAGTCACCATTCGGTGGACATCAAGGTGTCACCAGAACCATCAAACGAATTAAAAAATACTACTACTGGCCCACAATTAAAAAAGACACTACTGAATGCATCCCTAAATGCAAATCATGATAAATTATCTAGAAATAATAAAATCACTATGAAAATAACTACTACAAGTAAAACACCATTTGAGCGCATAGCTTTGGATAAAGTAAGTCCACTTCCCGATAGTCATGAAAGCAACAAATGCATCCTAACATTTCAGGATGACTTGACGAAGTTCTCTGAAGCCATACCAATACCAAATGCAGAAGCCCCAACCATAGCTCGAATGTTAGTCGAGCTCTTGATATGCTGGTTTGGAATTCGAGACTCTATTCTTACAGACCAAGGAACAAACTTTCTTAGCAGCTTATTTAAGGAAGTATGCAAAATCTTTAAAACAAAAAAACTACAAACAACCCCATACCATCCTCAAACTAATGGCGCTTTAGAACGTAGCCGTAGAACACTTGCAGAATATCTACGATACTATGTTAACCAAGACCCTTTCACTTGGGATACATTGCTGCCATACGCCATGTTCGTATATAATACTACGCCTCATATCCTGCACGGATCAGCAGTTCGCTTAAAAGGACACTCCAACCTCTATACAACTACGATAATTACGCGCACGAACTAAGATGCCGACTAGAAAACGGATATAAAATTGCTAGAGAAATCCTACACAAATCCTACAAGCTAAAGACACTACGACTAAAATATTCAACATAGGTGACAAGGTTCTGATGAGAAACCAAAAGAGGCAAACTTTTAGCCTTATGAAATGGACTGTATGAAGTGACTAAAATAGTATCCAACGAAAATACTATAATAAAAATAGGGAACAAGTCTAGACTAATGCACAATAATGAACAAAACAAAAACCACGTATGGGTCAACTCCATTTTCTTAACGAACGAGAAGAAATGCGGGCAAACTGTTTAGCCCCTCTACAGAACCTGAGGTTGATTCCGAATAAGAGGACATTTGGGCAAATTGCGAGAATCCATACGTATGTAAAATGGATAACACCAACACTTTCCGTACACTCGAACCCCCAAAACACATATGCAGCATAAATAAATAAAGAAGATTGATAAGGTCACGCTCGTAACCATCTTTTCAGAACTTGAAATACACATTCATTCATTCATTCATTCATTGCATTTATGTATTTGTGTATAACAATATGCTTCAAGACACAGTGGTCTTTTAAAAGCAAGAAGACATTAAGTTACAAAGTTTATGTTAAATTACAAGAAAAAAGAAATGAAATAAAAAAAAAATAAACAAAACTTAAAAACTAATAAATACAAACTAAAATAGAGAGAATTTTGGAAATAAAGAAAAGATAGAAAAGAGCTAATGAATTATAGGTATTGGAATTTTAACTTATGGTACTGTTTACAGAGAGATGGATAAAAAGTTTTCTTTGGAATTCGGCAATTGTGTTTATTTTCTGCAATTCGTGGGGAAGATGATTCCACAAGCGAATTGCAGATACGAGTAAGGACTGTTCACCAACGCAATGTGTGAATCGTGGTAAGATTAAACTCAAACCGCGAGTTGAACGTGCAAATGTTATCATGTCATGAAGGTAATCTGGGCACATGCGATAAATAATTCGATATAATTTCAAGATATTTCGAAAATCTAGAAATACGTCCAGTTTCACACCTAGGACATCAGTATTAATATGAGACACACTACAGTACCTAGGGATATTATAAATAAAGCGAATACAGTCATTAAAAGCCACATTTAGTCTTCTTTTACATTCACAGTCAAGATGGGGATAAACAGAGCAATTATAAGTAAAGAACGGCATTATAAAACTTTTAAAAAGATGTAGTTTTATTGACATATTTAACACCTAAGCGGAGTGACGTAGGTATCGCAGACTGGTGTAAATTTTTTTGATGGTGTCAGCTATAGCATTACAACAGGTCAATGATGAATTAATGTGGTACCCAAGATATCTCACATTATTTTCAAACGGTATTATTTCATTATTTAGTAATATTTTCGGAAAATTATGTAGGTCAAGTGTGTTTCTAGAACAGATAAGACTCGTGGACTTAGAAGGATTAAGATTAAGCTTATTCTGCGATGACCACAATGCAATACTAATAAGATCCTCGTTGATTTTTGCTATACAGTTTTCACGCAATCCGATTGGGCGCGGGATGTAGATTAAGACGTCATCCGCATATATATGAATTTTAAAATTCCTAATTACTTGTGGAAGATCATTATTATATAGTGAAAATAAAAGTGGTCCCAAAACAGAGCCCTGGGGGACCCCAATATTTGTTAAAAATGGGGTCGACTTTCCGATATCAGTAATAATAGATTGAGTGCGTTCATGTAGGCAAGCTTGCAGTAATCTCACTGAGAAATAAGAAAAATTTAAATATTGTTTCAACTTCCTGAGAAGAATCGAATGTTCAATGCTGTCAAAAGCTTTTGAGAAATCAAGCAATACTACTATATCGTCGACATCCAATGATGATCTAATATCGCTTGTTACCTTCATGACTGCAGATTCACAACTGTGCTTAGATCAAAATCCCGATTGCCAATTCGATAACAGGTTTTTTGAATTAAGATATTGCTGTATTTGTTTAGCAAGTATATTTTCAAATGCTTTCGCTAAAAAACAAAGCATGCTGATCGGTGTGTAATCAGAAGGATTTTGAGGGCTATTATTCTCCGGTATCGGAATAATATTGGCCATTTTCCATTGATCGGGAAACTGACTACTATATATACAAAAATTTAAGATATGGGTTATATATGGGATCAAATGAGGCAGAAGAACTTTTACAAATCGTGGGCTACACCCATCTGGACCTGTTGCGTTAGATTTTACTGACATTATCTAATAACTCTAATAACTTCTAAATCAGTAACACATTCAAAGTTAAAGGCATTAGAAACATTAGGTACTGTACTACAAATATCAGACACATTCGATACACCTACATCTGGAGGTTTAAAAAAATTACCAACTACATTAGGACATAATGGGCAACTGCGGGATTTATTATTCGATGTTACACCAAGTTCCTTTAGATTTCTCCATAGTTCCTTGGATGTCATACCAGGGTCTAGCTTGCTAGAATAATATGAAAACTTTGAGTTTCGAATAAGCAGGTTAACCCTGTTTCCAGCCACACAGAATTGTATTTTATTGAACATAGTTGGGTTTCTTTTGTAATTTTTTCTGAATAATAGCTTCCTTTCCTGGATACGATTTTTAATTTGTTCCGAGTACCACGGACACTGTGAAGACTTTTTACGTTTGGTTTTAACAGGGACAAACGAATCATACAAGAACTATTAAGAATATCAACTTTGTAGTTAAAGTCAGGCGATAAATACACTTCAAACCAATTAAGATTATAGAAGGCAGCTAGAAGTTCACTATAATTGAAATTTTTAAAAGATCTATAACTAAAAGTATTGTCAGAATTCATATAGTCAACATTAAAATTAACAGAACAAAATAATATGTCATGAATGAATTCGCTAGTAGGCTTCAGTTGACCAATACATAAAATATTAGATACGCAGTTAGTTAGAAACATGTCGATTAGTGAAGGGTTAGTAGGGGACTGGAAGCATGTGGGATAACGATTAAATACTAGCGAAAGTCCTATTTTATCACAGAAGTATTGAAAAAGTCTAGATGTTCTATTGCACTCGAGGTAATTGACGTTTAGATCACATCCAATTAAAATGTTATTATATTTTGAACTTAAAACCAGTAATGTGTCTTCAAGTTCGACTAGATTCGATCTTGAAACACTTGGGATGGGAGTAAATAACCACTAAGAGGTACTTCTCAGTATCAACACTGATTTTAACACAAAGAAACTGAATTATTGACTTATGGGACAAATATATACATGAAAAATCAACAGTTACTTCCACAATGCCGTGATATACTTTTTTGTAAAGCCAGAAACCTCTCCTTTCATCTTGTTTTTAAACGAAACTGTTTTAAGGAATAGTTTTTGAGAAATTAATTTTCAAACTCAAAATTTTGAAAAAAAAAATAAAAAAAAAAATTTCGAACTATTTTTTTTCAAAATTGTATGTAATTAAGTACTAATTTTTTTCAAAAATTCAATTCTCTTATTAGTTTTTAGTTAAAAACAGAAAACCAGATGCAAAACTGTCTTATAGTTTTTGAGAAATTAAAAAAAAACCCCAACCATTTTTTTTCTAGAAAAACCTTTTTTTTGGTTTTAACGCGGCTGGACTTGTAGGCAAATTAATGTGTGAAACATTGACCTCTTTTTTATTATTTTTAAAAAATTCGAAGTTTTATGAGGATACAATAAAGTGACACAGTATTGGAATAACCCTGGATTAATCCATTTTATTCATTGATAACGCCTGAAAACTGACCTGCCAATTTCGTCTGGGTCCGCCCGCCGCCGATGGGTTCTACCTGCTAGGACCTTAAGACAATACAACCGCAATTTTTCTTTTTTGAAAAACAAAATATTTGCAACCCAAATGTAAATAAAAGGCATCGCATTTTTAATAAAAAAACATTTCCAAATTGGATGTTAACTCATCAACACATTACGATGTCAAACTCATACTCTCGAGAAGAATTAACGGACATGCTTCTGCTACGGTTTAGCTAATGGTCGAGATCGTGAAGCCGAAAGACTCTACGCTGAAAGATATCCCAATCGGAGGTGTCCCAGTCGTAGCATGTCTTCAAGAATCCACCGACGTCTGCGAGAGCACGGAGTGCTAGAGCATCGAAGAAGCGAAAGATCAGTTACAGATGGATCAGGAATCTTAGATGAAAGAATTTTGGATTTGGTCCGACGTAATCCCTCCCTTAGTACAAGGAGGATAGCTATTATGCTTGGAGTGCCATCTAGAGTATGGAGAGTGCTTCATACCGAAAACTTACACCCGTACCATTTTAGGCCAGTTCAGGAACTCACCTCAAACGACAAGTTTTTAAGAGCAGAATTTTCTCGATCATTACTGCTTCGATATGAAACTGAACGAAACTATTTTGCAATGATATTCTGGACGGATGTAGCACAGTTTACCAGAGATGGGGTTACACACAACTTTTGCATCATTGGAGTAGCACCAATCCACACAACAAAAAACAAAATAAATCACAACACCGCTTTAGCTGTAATGTTTGGCTTGGTATTGTTGGACAAACTGTAATCGGGCCCCGGTTTTTGAATGCCGTTATTAATGGAGAATCATACCTGCACTTCCTACGAGACCTTTTGCCCGATTTGATGGACAACGTTCCTTTGGCCATAGCAGATAATTTAATCTACCAGCAAGATGGAGCACCAGCACACTAGAGCTTACGGGTTAGAAACTGACTGGATGATCATTTAAGTGACCGTTGGATCGGAAGAAGGGGCCCCACGGAGTGGCCACCTAGATCACCAGATTTAACTCCTCTAGATTTTTATGTGTGAGGATTCATGAAGAATTATGTTTACGAAGTGGAAAGAGTATCTTTGGAACAACTAAAAGAAATGATTGAAGTCGCTGGAGTCAAATTGCAGGAAAATTTGTCAAGCATAGACTTATGTGCAGCCATTAGAAGGAGACATAATCTTTGCCTTCTAAAAAATGGGGATCATATTGAAAATTTATTATACTAAAACTCCGAATTTTTTAAAAATAATAAAAAAGAGGTCAATGTTTCATACATTAATTTGCCTACAAGTCCAGCCGCGTTAAAACCAAAAAAAAAGGTTTTTTTAGAAAATAATGGTTCGGGTTTTTTTTTTAATTTCTCGAAAACCACAAGACATTTTTGCATCCGGTTTTCTGTTTTTAACTAAAAACTAATAAGAGAATTGAATTTTTAAAAAGAACATACAATTTGGAGTTTGGAAATTAATTTCTCAAAAACTGTTCCTTACAACAGCTTCGTTTAAAAACAAGATGAAATAAGAGGTTTCTGGCTTTACAAAAAAGTATATCACGGCATTGTGGATGTAACTGTTGATTTTTAATAATTTTTTTTGCAAATTAAGTCAATTTTTTTAGGAAATTGCCCCTCCCGGCTAAACGGGGGGGAATAGACCCTCCCTCCCATACGATTTTTTTCTTGTCTGTATATGTATATAATATGCTTCTAATTTTCCCATAAATGTAATAGATAATAAGTTTCTCAAAAACCTTAAATGTAATAAAGCAAATATCCAAACATGTCAATGGAATAATTGACAAAAGTAATGTTCAAAAGTAATGTATTAAAGTAACGTACAAAAGTTATGCAAATCAAAAGAATATGTTTGTCAGAATTCTTCAAATTCCTTCCAGAATATACAAAATTATAAATTACAATCACTTTGGCAGAAAATTGACCTCTTCAAGATCAATTTTCTTTTTCGTAGGGGAGGAGGATGTAATGATTGCACTACATACACTACATTCTTCATCATACGCATTCCACTCCACCTCACACTAGAGATGAGTCGATCGTGATTGATTCGTTCGTTTTGATCGAATCACAGAAAAGTATTGGTGATTGCAATCACACAACTACAAACCAATCAATCACAAAGTCAATACTTTTGTAATGTCCGATTCGGTTGTCTCGGTCATTTGACCGATATGAACGAACGATGTGGAACAATATGACACATGGAACGAACGAAAATATAGCGAATTGTTAATTCCTTATGCTCTTTCGTATCTTTCGCTATACTTGTTTCGTTATAGTGTTCTCACTCTATTTGTTCGTTCAATTCTTTGCCGTTTCATTCATTTTCCGATGTGTTGTTTTTATCCCAAGCAAATGCACGTATGTCAAAGTGTCACTCATCCTTTTTGAATCAGCTGTGAGTTACAATCGTTTAATTTGAATTGGAGTTTGAACATTAAAAGAGTAAGTTTCATCCTATAATCCCTTTAATATATAACAAATTAATATAAATGTTATTGTAGGAAAGGAAGATTTAACAACAGGAAGATAACAACTACGAACAACAAAGGACAACATTGGGTTTTCTTTTTAAAAACACATATAATTCAATGAAAAACAAAATCAAGAAACTAAATCCAAACATACATGAAAATAACAAACAACATACAAAAAAGTTACAAAAACAAGAAACAAAACAGAATTCAGTATAATACTCGTAAATCTTATAAATTATAATTCAAAAATAGACATTGTATTAGTTATTCAATCCAATACAAACATATTTGCATTTTCAGATCGATCGAATTGAACCAATACAATGAATTGGTTTCTATCTCTATTCTACGATTGATTGATTGTGGTATTGACCAATACAATGAATGAACGAACGATTGTAATATTGAACCAGCCCAGTATATCGGTCTCTATCTTTAAACGAATGATTGATTGATTGATTTGACCGAATCACTTTTGAAACCAATACTTGAACGATTTATTCGTTGAATTTGAACGATTGGCCCATGTCAATCGTGTCGTGTCACACACGCCGCTATCACTCGCATCATCGATCTACCGCCGCTAGATCACCGCCAATTTAAACATTGACGAAGAAGGGAAAAACTCCCAACAACGTGAAGTGCTGAGCATGCATTACACAGGAGTAAAGGCGAATCAATGAGTGAAGTGTGAATGACATCCACGACCTAATTAATGTGCGAGGCGAATGCAATGGGATGAGGATACTTGGCGACATGCTGAGTATTACCTTTGTTAAGCTAAAAAATGTCTTTCAGCACTTTGTGTGTTGGAGGAGATTGCGATTGGATTGCGATTGAACCAAAATCGTCCTATACAAAAAGGAAGGTAATTTTGGTTACAAGATACAGAGTAAAACAAAGGCAAGTATAATACAGATTAAAAGTGACGGAATAAAAATAGAGTAAAGGTAAAATTAGAGTTAAGCAAATAGACTCCAAGAGTCCATAATAAATAATCAATTACAAATTAAATTGCCTTTTACTCCCCGTTCGGCACCTTTCCCTCAAATTGCTAGAAAGCACGGTGCCTTAGCGCAACAACATTTTACAGGAGCAATGACTTCGGTCAATAACCTGATCTCCGGGGTTTACTAACCCAATGAATTATACCACGGCTTTGTCTCGCCTGAAGCATTCCTCTACTTATTTATTTATTTATTTATCATCATCATCAAGCAGAGCACAAGGTCTTTTATAGACTAATTAATAACAATTGTTGGATAATAATTAATAACTAACCACCAGTGTTCAATAAAGATAATTTTTTCTTAAAGCAATCTCTACTTAGATACATATTGAAATCAAGGACGCTACATACTGAATTTGCTTGTATAGCAGCGAGTTATGGACTCATTATAACCATATTTTACTTTATGTGAAGGAACGTGAAACATTCTATTTTGTCTGAGTTCACGGCTAGGAACGTAAATAATCAACATGGAGAGCAAATCGGGACAATTGATTTTATAATTAATATCATCTCTCACGAACATTACTTCGAAATATTTACGTCGAGTTTCCAAAGTTTGTATACTTAGCAATAGACACCTTGAATTATAAGAGGGCATATCGATATTCCAATGTAAAATTTTGATAGCCATTATCATAAAACGTCGCTGTATTTTTTCGATTCTCATTGAATGAACCGCATATATTTGGTTCCAAATAGTACAGCAGTACTCTAAGACCGCTCTGACATATGCGAAGTAAAGTGACCTTAGAGTAAACGTGTCTGAAAAGTCTTTGGAATTTCTGTAAATAAAACCCAACATTGAGCTCGCCCTAGCAACAATATAGTCAATGTGACTTGAAAAACTAGACTTAATATCAAATATAACACCAAGATTTTTCTTTTCATTTAATTTAAGTAATGAAGTTCCAACTATGTTATACTCAAAGGTAATCGGTGAAGCACTACGGGAAAAAGTTAAACTGTGGCACTTTGAAACATTTAGGTGAAGGTCATATTTATTGCACCAAACAAAGAGATTAGATAGATCGTTCTTTAGGTTAAGCAATCTAGGATGGATTTTATGCTTAAGAACAATTTCAGATCGTCAGCGTACATCAAGCAAAGACTATATGCAAAAAATCTTGGAATGTCGTTTATAAAAATTAAAAATAAAAGTGGTCCTAAGTGACTACATTGGGGGACACCAGATCGGAAAGAACGTTATTTATTCGAACGTACTTAACTCTGCCACCAAGGTAAGATTTTAACCACTTTAAAAAATTAGAGTGAAAAAAATATTTTTTTAGCTTGGCCACTAAGGGGGAGTGATCTACTCTGTCAAACGCTTTTTTCAGTGTAAACTGCGTCACATTGAAAACCTTCTTCAAGGGAACATAACACATGATTGCTAAATGTATTTGTCGTTGATCTTCCACCTATAAAAATAAAAGAAATACCAGTTTATTATAGACAATTTTTTCGAACCATTTAGGAATCGCAGATATCTTGCAAATAGGACGATAGTTCGTTACCAGTTCGTTTTTGACCCCGATTTAAAAATAGGGGTTATAAAAGAACACTTCCATACCGTCAGAAATCACATTCTCGGGGAGAGCGAGAAGATAGCTCTTTGAAGTGGGACTGCAAAGGCACAAGCTCATTTCTTTAAAATAATTATAATGGGAGCAAATCCATCGTACCCTGTTTGTGTGTCTCTCACTTCTACTGATTTGCAGGTCCCCAATGTTTGATCCGGTGAACTATCCACAAATGATGTGGTTCCGGGACACAAAGGTTTGAATACTGAACGAAAAAAATTAAATTACAAATTTTTGAAGGTTCACTTGAAGTTTCACCCAGATAATGAACCGAATTTGGAATAACAGTAGATCATTTTTTATTGTTTATGAACATCCAGAAACATTTACTTTTAGTTTTAAGTTTTGTTTCCACACTATAAAAGTATTGCTTATAAAAAAATTGTTTAGAAAATCGAATTCCCTTTGTTATCAAAGGTATCTGTTATAGAGTATACTATCGTTGTTCGATTTGCGAGCTAATTTATAAGCTTTGTTTTTTCTATTATTTATATTTATTAGTTGCTTGTTAAACCAAAGGGGTTTTGAAGATGATTTCGGGATAAACTTCGAAATATATAAATCAATTGCCTCATTTATTGAGTCGGTAAAAGTACCATACGCAACATTTTTTCACTATTTAAAACAGGCATCCAATCAAATGTATTTATAAAATTACATATTTCGTTAAAATTACATTTTTTAAAATTATATTTATAATTTTGGTCAGAAGTTTGTTTTAGATATTTGTAGAGTTTAATGATTAAACAAACCACTACATGGTTTTCAGAGTTTGGCAAAGGAGGTGGCTTAGGGCAGGTCAAGCAGTCGTTCACAGACCAGTGTGGAAGAAGGAAGTGTTTCGGCTAGAGTAGTAGAAGAAAATAAAAATAAAAATTATAACTACGCGTTTGGACAAGGTGCTCGCGGAACCCGAGTCAGCGCGATCGTATAGTGCACGGCTGGCGAGCGGGAAGTCGCCAGTTCGAATCTCCAGCTGGGAGAATAATTTTTTCGTGTGCGTTTTTCTTTTTTTTTTTCCTTATTCTTTCTGCTGCTTCTAAAGTTAACTTGAAGTAGCCGGAAAAGATGTCGGGAGACGACGGGGGAAGACCCGTACATCTGACGGAATCGGAATCGGATGATGTATCATCCGATTTCGCTACACCGGCCGCCGTCATGAAGAGACGCAAACGGGTCAATCCGAGGCCCAATGTAATTAAGCGCCCCTCCCTCAACACCTCGACCGAAAAGCTGCAGGTCGAAGGGAGGAAAGGGGCGCCATCACCATCATCATCACCATCAACGTCCAAAGCAGCTGGGCAACAACAACATCAACAATCAGTGCTACCCGTGGAAGCAAATATCGCCTACCTCTCCGATGGTAGGTATGTCCTACGTGCCAAATTAAAGGTCGTAGTTCAATATCTAATGTTTCTATTATTGGGTGAAATTGTTCAAGTGCGTCTATATTCTATTTTAACTGCATGTAAAAGTATGTCATACTTCTGAACCTATGTTTATGGGCTCCTTATTAGTAGGAGTAGCTGTAATATTAGTAATTTCTGAAAAGCTTAAGGGTCTTTTTAAATGGGCTTCATGAATATTTCTTAGCATGTATTTCCTAATTTTGGTTGTTCTTTGTGCCTGATGCTAACATAGTTTTTGCTCACGAGTATTGACATAATTTTCTCTTTTTTTATTAAGTTTTGTAATTTTTTTTCGTTTATTTTTCTCTATCCTATTCTTTTGAAGCGTATGTATGTGTCTATATGAATGATTTCGTTAATGTCGGAGGGTGTTTCAGCAAATTCCACTTTTTTGTTAAGTGGTTTCTTATCGTAATTTTATGAAGAAATTGTAGCAAAATTGTATAACGGCATTCGGTGGGAAATATTCAGTCAGCTGCACCTGATTATACACAAAATCATCTAGTTCTGAGTATAGCCCAACTTTCCCTTTGATAACGTCTCTTTGGTCGATGTCGTTTATTGTTAGGTATATCATTTTTATCAATGTAAATTCCCTTATGACGGAATTCACTTTTAACTTCTTGTTCTTTTTATATTATTACTTAAGTTCTAAATCGATTTCCAAAATAGGGTCTAAATATTGAAAGCTTGTTTGCAGTTAAGTTTCAATATTATATTCTAATCTATAATACTTAGGAAATCAGCTTCTTTATTATCCTTACCCCTAAGATATTCTACTTCGTAATTGAATTCTTGTAGTTTTAATAACCATTTTTTGTTCCCTGGAGACATTTTTTTTCCTCTATATTCTTGAGGCCAAGCAAACCGGTTGACCTTCCTGCTTAAGTACTGCCTGGGAAATTTTAAAATAGGATGGTTAGCAATTTGGGTTTTCAGTGTTTCGAATGATTGAATATACTCCGGATCGAGTTTGTTTATTTTAGTATTTTTTTTAAGGTGCTTGACCATAGGGTAGGCAATTTTGGAATAATTTTGTACAAATTTTCTGTAAAAGCCTGTTACCCATAAGAAGCCTTTGAATTATTTGACTGTCTCTGGTAATTTATAACCATCAACGCACTTTATTTTTGTTGGGTTGGGTTTCGTTCCATTTTTTGTAAGGATGTGTTCCAGTTCCAAAAACTCCGTTGTTTCAAAAATCGACATCTGTGGAATTGAAATTAAAAATAATACTTAAATAATAAAATTTTAAAAATAGTTTTTATGGCTCATAGATGTTCCTCGTCTTTCAAAAACGTACAACCTCAGGAGAATAGACGTACAATATTTCCCCAATGAGCTAGTGTGGCGAAGTACTACGCCGCCAAATTTGCGCCGAAGTACGTCGGACCTTTTTAATACAAAAAAGAGTCTCACCATGGACATACGTTTTGAAAGACGATGCCGGAAAAGAGAAAGGCACCTTGCGCGACAAAGACATAAAATTCACCACGACAGACAAGAGCAATAAAAGGCGGCCAGAAGTCGGAAACCCAGAGTCAAGAGAGCATGATTCCGACATGGTGTTCGTAGTGTCCAATCGTCCTCCCAACTCGCCTCGAAGGTTCAGACTGGAAATGTGTAGGTACATTTATGTGGAAGTGTGGGTGGGGTTTGTTACGCGCAAAATACGCACGGAACCTTATCTCCTACATCCCTTCATCTCTAAATGTCTGTCCCCATTTTTTTTAAACATTTATAGACAAATTTTATAAAAAAAATATTTATTCCTTTTTTTTTTGCCTTTTTAAACCTCTTACATTTAGATGCGTATAACTAATGCAGTTTGTACTTTCTTCAATCAATTAAAATCGCATACACTCTTAGTTAGCCAAGCTGAAGAACGACCTCTTCCGGTGCTTGAACTGAAACATATCAACGATTTTGAGTGCCACCGATTTCTTCTGCCACTCGAGCTGCTACCGTTACTCCTCTTGGATGGGATCGTCGGCCCCCCCAAAGTCCTTATCCCTAATTACCCAGTCAGTTGATTCAACTGTCCTTTTCTTCTGTCACGGCGTGATCGGAATTTAATCTTATTTCCGTGATACCAACTTGTAAAAGTAGGATATGTTTAGGTGTCAACAATTGTTTGCTCTACTTAAATACTTTGCTCCGTTGAGCATTTCATCTTCTGTCACTCTTATGTATTGAATTTGCGCCGGGTCTACTCAATATTTCCCATGTGCAATTCGACTTAATTTTTTGAGTGTATTAGCTTCTCCGATTTCAACTCTTAGTGATTATGGTAATACGGTTTCTGTGCTGTAACTGCTAGAGTACTTAGGATAGGGTTTAAGATTACCTAAAAAATCCAAGCTTACGTAGGAAAACATAGAATATAATAAAAAAATGTCAGTGAATAACCAGTATTTTTATTAATAAATTCAAAAGTCAACAAACGTTGCTAATTTGGGATGTGAAAGTATTGAAATATTTGATGTTGAAGGTGTTGCCAGAAGCTTTGACATAGAGGTCAATATTGAATTTGATACAGCATGTACTCACAACACTTTTGCAATTATCACCTGCGCAACGTTTTCTTTTTTGCAAGTGGAACTACAGTTCTATCATATCGAATGTTTTTCGTCAAATCATCTTCAAGTCGTTTCCGCTTTGGCTCAGGTTAAATTAGCACTTCACTATAGTGCGTACAGTAATAAACATTGGTTGATCATTCGAATTCCAACTGGGATAATAGCTTCAGTCCCCAATGAAAATTGGGCTCCATCACATTTTTCCTCGGTATGTAATTCGGTGATTATTGACATTTTGATCATTTCATTTAATTTTCATTTCATTTATTCATTGATGTTATAATTTAACTTGATACTACAAGATGTTTTATCTTATAATTAAGTATCTAAAGTTGATATTACAAATAAATTTTACATCAAATCGAGAAAAAGGGGAAAAAACAAAGAGAAGTTTAAGCTAAATTTCAACTTACGGGTAGGTATATTATAGGTATTACTTATGAGCTTTGATTCGACAGAATTGAAAATAGTTTTCTGCGAAATGTGGCTGGTGATGTGATGTTCTGCAGTTCCTGAGGAAGATTATTCCACAGACGAATAGATTGAACAAAGTAAGACCGTTCTCCAATTATGTGTGCAAAACGCGGAATCATTAATTTTAATCCTCTGCGAGACTGAGCAAAAAGGATCATTTCACGTAAGTAACTAGGACATTTACCGTGGATGGTGTTAAAAAGCTTTATAACATTTCTAAACTTGTAACACGTGTCAAGTTTTAAACCGAACAACGACCTGTTTAGGTGGGACACACTACTATACCTTGGAACATTATGAATGAACCGAATACAATCATTAAAAGCTACATTTATTTTGCGGTTGCAATCATAATCAAGACAAGGATACACAGAACAATTAAACCTGAAAAAAGAAAGTAACAAGCTTTTAACCAAACGGTATTTGATTGTTGTGGGCAGTGAATGCGATGACGACCTTAACCTGGATAGGCCATGGTATATTCTTCTTATTGTATCCGAAACAGCATCGCAACAGGTTAAAGTGCTATTAATTTGATATCCTAGATACCTAACTTTGTCGACATTGCTAATAATGTTTCCGTTCAAGACAAGAGCGGGATAATCAGAATGGTCAATTCTCTGTCGTGAACATATCATTCCCATAGTCTTTAAAAGATTCAGTTTAAGTTTGTTATTATTAGACCACGGTTGGACATTTATGAGATCCTCGTTTATACGGGCTACACAATCTTCTATTAAACCAACAGACTGACATAGATAAATAAGAACATCATCCGCGTATATATGCACTTGACAGTTTTTGATTGAGTTTGGAAGATCATTTATGAACATTGAGAAAAGTAACGGGCCCAAGACAGATCCCTGCGGTACACCAGAGTTAACCGAAGTAGGACTTGAAGTTCCCAATTCCGTTTTGACTATTTGAACGCGGTTACTTAGATATTGCGCAAGGAGTCTGAGAGACGTATTATTAAAACCAAATAAGTTTTTCATTTTAGACAATAGGATTGAGTGGTTAATACAATCAAATGCTTTGGAATAGTCGAGAAGAACCATGATTCCGAGTTTGTTTGCGTCTAGTGCTGTACGCAAATCTGAAGTAACTTTGATAACCGCAGATTCGCAACTATGTAAATGGCGAAAACCTGATTGCCAATTGGATAGATAGTTACTTGCTTCTAAGTACTTTTGTATTTGGGTAGCCATAATCTTTTCAAGCACCTTAGCTGGAAAACAGAGTAAACTGATTGGCCTGAAATTCGACGGAACTGACGGGTTGGATATTTTCGAAACAGGAACGATGGTAGCTTCTTTCCACTTCTCTGGGAATTGGCAGCTATACATACAAAAGTTGAAGATATTCAACATATACGGAAGTATTATGGGCAAAACAAACTTTATAAACTTAGGCGACACACAATCAGGACCTGTAGCGTTCGATTTGATACTACGAATCGAATCATGAACATAAATTAACTGGACACATTCAAAACTAAATCCTACACTAGAGTCCTCTGAACTTTCTGGAAGAATTGATGGAATTGTTTAGACAGGTGCAAAAACAGTGTTCATTGTACTAGGGCTAAAAGAACACTCAGCTATATTTTTCCCGGCAGTTACACCAAGTTTATTTAAGTTTTTCCATAATTCTCTAGAGCTTTGTTTAAGGTCAAGTTTTCGCACGATGTAAGCACGTTTGTAGAAGCGTATCATTGCAACTGTTTTATTTCGAGCAACGTTGTATTGGCGTCTATTGTAGTCAGTGGGATTTCTTTTGAAAAGTCTAAAAAATCGTTCTCTCTCGCGGATATGCTCTCTAATAATATTGTTATGCCATGGACAAGGTTTGGGCTTAATTGTCTTAGTCACTGTTGGTATACAAACGTCATACAATTCATTTAATAGGTTATTAAATATGCTAATTTTATTATCAATGTCAGATGTAAAATAAATAGAGTCCCAGGTATTAGAGTCACAGTTTCTTCGAGCGTCGGTAAGGTTAAAATGTTGGTAAGATCTGTAAGTTATTATTTTGTCATTGGAAGGAGGAGTGCGGTTATATTTAACAGAACAAAATAGGAAATCAGGGATGAAGTCAGAAGTAGGTCTAACCTGATCGCTTCCCAGAATAGCGCGTCGGGAATTTGTCAAGAACATATCAATCAAGGACGGATTGCTACTAAACTGGAAACAGGTAGGCCAACGAGAGTTAATAACAGTGTTATTGTGGACTAGGTAGCTCACATTAAAATCGCCATCAATTAGTATGTTATTATACCTACGGCTAAACCTCGTTAGAGTGTCTTCCAATTCAATTAAGTTATCCTCCTTAAAACTATTGGGTGGACAATACACTACCACAAGCAAATGTTTCTCAACGAGATCATTCAGCTCAACACACAGGAACTGGATATCAGATATGGATGACATATAAATACACTTTGAGGAGATGTGTTCCTTAATATACATACATACACCACCTCCACTCCTATTGACACGATCGTTTCTGTACAGTTTATAACTTGGGATCTGCACAGATTGAGATATAATATTAAGATTCAGCCACGATTCTGATATCATAACGATATCTAATTTAGAAGTGCTAAGTATTTGATACAAGACTGTAAACTTGGAGCGAATACTGCCTGCGTTCAGATGACATACATTTAAGCCATTATGGGCGCTACACAACACATTGAGAACGGTCCTAACTATATCAGGATCAGGTGGATTCATCATATAAAATAATTTTTAAGAACATCACCACACACTCGGCAGAAAAAGTACCTATATGAATTAGACTTAATAATAAATTAAAAGAAGAGTTAAAAAGAAAATAAAAATTAAATTAATTTAATTGATCAAGACGATCGACACTCATGGATAATTTTGTTTTTGACATTTTGATCGATTTATACGTTCCACGAACAATTTTTTAAATTTTTTTTGTTCTCTAAGACAACTTGAAGGAATACGGTTATTATGAATCGTACCTGTCGCATTGTACCCTCTTGCTTTCAGATATGTGAGAAATCGAAAGCTTGTGTAAAGTTGAATCAAAGCGACGGAAACAGCACACGAGAACTGTAGAAAAACACACCCAATCTGTTCTACTATTTATTCAACTCTGTCTAGCATTTCAATATTGACAGCTTACTCTTTGCAACCAGTGTTGCCGTTACAATTCGGCCATCCTACACGTTAATCGTGCCCCCGCGATTGCTCGTCTTCCGAACTGTCGGCTTCCTCGTACTCACCGTCAGCTAGCCCTTCCTGAGGCAATTCATACCATGGTTTCAGCTTTTCTGCACTCATTACCGCGTGGTACTTACGTTGAGTGCGTTGCATGCCGGGAATATCCTCGATGACGTAGCGATCGTTCGGTAGTACTCGGGTGACCATATACGGCCCTCGGTATGCAGGCTCCAGCTTCCTCGAGTCCCCAGTTGGCGCGACCTCATTCTTTACAAGTATAAGATCCTCTTTCTCGTACGAACGCAGCTTGGGATGTCTGCTGCATCTGCTCCGTACTCGATGCGTTGGCCTTTCCCAAAATTAAAAGCAATTTATTGCCCAGAATGTCTCTAGGGGTGTACATGAATAGTAGTTCGTGAGGGCTTGCCCTTGTTGTCGAATTCCTAGCCGTATTCAGTCCCCACTGAACCGTTCGTAACCAGCTAGCCCAGTCCCTTTCTGCCGAGTGAGCGCACTTCAAAGCCGCCAGGAGTGTCCGATTGCAGCGCTCCACTTGCCCGTTCGCCCGGGGGGTGCGTACCGCGGTCTTGATATGCTGCATCCCATGCTTCTCGCAATACTCCTCAAATGCCTTCGCTGTAAATGCGGTGCCCCGATCCGTCACTACTCGTCTTGGTACGCCGAAGAATCCTGCCACTTCGTTTAGCATGCTGAGCACCCCTTTCGTATTGATTGTCTTGACTGGCCTCAACACGGCATATTTTGTAAAACTATCGATAAGCACAAGCACATGCCTAGTCCTCCCCTTCCCTCGCGTGAAAGGTCCGTGGTGATCCATATGGATTGTATCGAACGGCAGAGGTACACGGTGTTGTGCAGCTCCCCTTCTTTCATCCCTCCTTTAGCCTTGGAATATGCGCAGTCCACGCATGCTTTGATGTATTCACGAACAAAATTTCGCATTCTCGGGAACCAGAATGTCTCTCTCACTCGAACCAAAGCTATCTCCTCCGCCAGGTGTCCCACGTCATCGTGACACAGCTTTAAAATTCGCCAGCGTACTGCATGTGGAACCACCCATCTTTCATAGCCATCTATCAGTCGGAACAGCCTAAGTCCCCTTAGCTTGAAATATTTTTCGACTAACTTTTGTCGTCTCGTTGTCACAGGTGACTTAAGTTCTTTCACAATATCCCGTTTGCTTCATGTCTTGCCATTGCATTGTAGCCAGCCAGTCCTCATCAGCGATGTGAGTGTTTAAAACAAAAAGCGACGCCTCCTCCGTCTGTTTCTGTTTTTCGACTGGTCGTCGACTGAGCGCATCAACGTACAGCGCGTTTCTCCCTGGTTGATGAGCAGTTTCGAAGGAAAACTCCTGAAGATTGAGCCACCATCTTCCAATGCGAGGAATCGTCTTCTGCTTGTTTTTTGTGGCCACAAGAGCTTCGCAGTCCGTGACTACCTTGAATTGCTTACCCAGAAGGTAGACATGAAACCGCTCGAGACTGTTGACGATGGCCAGGACCTCCAGCTCATAGGAGTGATATTTGCGCTCACTCTCCGTGAGTTTTCGACTAAAGAAGAGTAGCGGCCGCAGAGTTGATTCTTCTTTCTGACGCTGGAATAAGATTCCAGCTATTCCCACCGAAGATGCGTCCGTGTGAACCACGTGTTCACATGAAGGGTCGAAGATAGCCAGCACCGACGGATTGCTGAGATCAGAAATCAGCTTTTGGAATGCCGCTTCCTGGGGAGGCCCCACATAAAACACTGGTCTGTCTTTGTTAGCTCCGTCAGTGGAAGAGCGATGTGCGAATATTTCTTCACAAACTTCCTAAAGAAGCCCGTCAACTGCCTAACCTCATGCGGATTCCTTGGTGTTGGAAACCGCGTTATTGCTTCAATCTTCTTTGGGTTTGGCCTCAATCCAGTCTCGTCAATTTGATACCCGAGAAATAAAATATTAGATTTGAAAAAGACACATTTACCTACGTTAAGTGTAAGTCCAAAACTCTTCACCGCCTTCAAGAACCGTTCCTGTTTCTCAAAGCCCTCTTCGATACTACTACTGGCAAGATGGTGTCGTCCAGGTAAACCTCTGCATCTCCCTTCTGCAGCTGAGCTTCGAGTGCATTCATGCACGCTTGAAAGTGCGCCGGGGCATTGACAAGCCCAAATGGCATTCGGTTGAACTCGAATGACCCCAGATCAGTTGCGAAAGCGGTATACTTCTTACTGCTCTCCTGCATTGGGATCTGATAATAGCCAGATGCCAGGTCCAGCACGCAGAAAAGCTTCTTTCCGCTCAACGCTGTTAAAACTTCTTCGATCACCGGCATCGGGAATTTGCGCTTAACGGTGACTTTGTTCAATGCACGAAAGTCGATGCAGAACCTATCTGTCCCATCCTTCTTCTTAGTAAGAACGATTGGCGAACAGAACTCGGATGTAGACGGTCGCACCACTCCCTGTCGTAGCAGTTCTTCCACCTTTTCATTAACGATGGCCCGCTTGGCGAAAGGTATCATATACGGCTGTACGCATACCGTGTTTGCTGCTACTAGTTCGATGCCACACTCCACTGCCGTTGACTGCCCTAGTTCGCCCAGATTCTTGGCGAAGCAGTCCCTGTTGTCGTCAATTAACGCCTGTAGCTTTCTTCTGTGCACCCCACTGATATCGCCAGCGTTCAGCTCCTCGACGCTCAGCCTGTCTTTTTTACTGCTACTGCTGCCACCAGCACTGTTGACATCAATGCCGGTATCGTCAGCTACCTGCTCCTTCTTCTTGATATACGTCGCCAGACCGTTTACCTTATCGTCGTCCACAATTCGCAGTTCTTTATACGACTTATAGATTTTCACCTGTGGTTGGTCAAGAATCGCCCGCCCTATGATCAACGGATATGGCTGACTATTGTCGGGAACAACCATAACGTCGCATGTCGAAGTAAGGCGATCCACTGACACTTCCGCACACAACTGACCAACCGTCGTACAGCCTCTGAGTGTCGTTTTAGAAACACCATGTTTTAGGCCGCACCTCTCAGCAGTCGATTTCCTCAGAGTCACGCATTCACTTCCGAGATCGATAAACGCCATAATGTGGTTTCCGTTGATTGCAGCTTCTTTCAGATACTCCGAGTCCTTTATTAGCAACTGCTGTCGCGTTACTGGCCCTCGCTCACTGCGACCACGTGCTTGTGGGCAGTTTCTCTGAATGTGGCCTGGTTGACGGCATCGAAAACAGTTTGCCCGGTCACCCTGACCACCAATCCGGCCTTGCCTCTCCTCGCCCGTTCTCTGCCTTTCTCTGGTTCCCAACCCCGAACCCCAACGTGCTCGTTCCAGCATATCGTCGATAGACGTTGGCTTTACCACCCTGAATGCCTCCTTGAGTTGACCGTCTGACATTCCCTGGACTATGTAACGTATCAGCGAATATTCTTGGAAGTTCCTACGGGACGCAATTGCCTTCATGCTAAACACATACTCGTCGAAGTCCTCACCTCCCCTCTGCCTCTTCACTCTCAGCGCTTCGTGAATATCGGCATCTTCGTCACTGGAGGGAAATGTGCGACACAGTTCGGCAAAGAATTCATGTACCGACTCCCACGTCAGGCTAGAGCTCCACAGCTTGGCCGCTCCAGCCAATCGTGGAACGGCTGCCATCAACATTAGACGATCGTCCAGACTGTATATGCGCTGGATGTCCATTACCTTTCGTCTCCACGCATTAGATGACAGACCTTCGAGATTCTTAGAATTGAACTCCGGGATCATGTCGGCGTCCTAGCACGCTCCCGTGCCGCCAGAATCGCCTCCGTAGACTTCAGCAACCGCTCGATCAACTCCTCTTTTAGGCCGGCTGTCTCCAAACCACGTGCCTTAAGCTCTTCCCGCAACTCGTCTCTGGTCATTGCCAACACTGCCTGCTTATCCATTCCAATCGATTTTTTTTTTTTTACTTTGCGAAAGCAACACCCGCAAGCTGTTGGTCGCGTATCCCCCTTCTGAGATGTAAAGTTGAATCAAAGCGACGGAAACAGCACACGAGAACTGTAGAAAAACACACCCAATCTGTTCTTCTATTTATTCAACTCTGTCTAGCATTTCAATATTGACAGCTTACTCTTTGCAACCTGTGTTGCCGTTACACTTGTAAACAAGCTGTCGAAGTAAAAGAAAACAGGAGGCTTTCCTTTCTCTTTTTCATTTGCTTCATTGAAACTTGAAGCACACATTTGCTCCTGTTGTATCTCTTGTTTAGGTCGGTCAATCGATGAGTTAAATTGCGACTCATCTAAGACATATGTGGGATTGTATTTGGAAGTAACAGTAAACGCAAAGTTCAAGAAAAACATAACTCAATTTATTTACACAGATTATTTTACAAATTACTGGGTAGCTGGCAACTCCGTGCTTACTCTCCGGCGTTCTTATATCAACTGTCCTACAACCAAATTCCTACTCAAGCGAAAACTAATCTTCTGTCTGTTTGTACTGTGTATCGCCGTGGCCATGTGTTTATGTTTGTGTTTTGGTTTGTTTGCTACGTCGTTCTATTGTCTGAAGACGCGATGATGTTTGTATAGTGTGTCGTTGGGTCGCCTGATCGTAAACGGTTGTCTGTTATGTCTCGTGATCTGTATGTACTGTATATCGTGTGTAGGGTATATCGTGCTCGCTTCTGCATTCCATCTTACATATATTTCGATGAGAACGCTTTCGGTTGTAATAGGCTGCCCTTCGAGCCCTACTGTAATCCTGGGGTGCGTTTAGGCATACTTTGCCATCCGTGCGAACTCGCCCGGTACTGTTAAACCCGACTAAGCATCACTTCCACTCGGAAGCCAAAAGGCCCATTGTGATTCCCTTCATTTGTGGGGGTACACATATAATTAACCTGTCCTATCACGTGGTGGCTGAAACCACCCCGTGCTCTTTATGAATTTTAGAAGGTCCGATATATCTGCATTAGCCACATCCGCAATCTCTGTAAAGAATCTTAGGCCTAGCGACGCTAGGCGTCGATTCGGGAGAGCTGGGTAGTGGCAAAGCAGATGTTGGATCGTCTCAGTTTCTTCCTCATCGCCGCAGCTCCGGCAGAGATCGCTGGATCCCGAGTCCCATTTCCGGAGCATTGCTCCAATGGGTCAGTGTCCTGTGATCACTCCGACGAGCATACGGATCAAGTTGCGGTCCAGCGCCAAGAGCTTCTTTGTTTTTCCGATATTGAGCTCTGGCCACGATGATCTTGTCGTGTAGCTGTCGTTTCTTGTAAGCCAAGACGAGTTGGCTTCTTTGATGATTGTGTCGTTTACGATCCGGTATAATGCGCTGATCGGTGGTTGCAATGACGTGTCCGCTTCGCTGATGTCCAGTTCAGACCCTTGCCTGGCCAATTCGTCTGCTATTTCGTTCCCTGCGATTGAGCTGTGGCCCGGGACCCAGCAGAGTTTGACTTTGTGGTGTCTGATGGTGTAAAAAAAGTAAAAGTGTTCGTGCGGTGACATAGGTTAATTTACTCTCGTAAAAAAATTCAAATATTGAGGAGATATTAGGTAAAAATTAAAAAATCTGTCGTGAAATAAATATAAAACCATAACGCATATATTAGAGACATAACATTTATTGTGGTAAGTAAAATATAAACACAAATTCAAATAATAAATAAAATTTTAATCATGCCGACCTGCCTCCGATGCAATGACCCGCTACCCCTCGACGGGGAATTTGCTTCTTGTGGAAAGTGTAAGGGGAATTACCACCACGAGCGTTCCGCCGTTACGCAAAATACATGGCGAAGAATGTCTGCAGCGGCAAGGAAAGCCTGGGAATGTACGGCTTGCAGAGGAAAGGAGAAACTACAACAAATGGAGACACAACAGTCAAAAAGATCTCGACCAGCTGACTCACCGAATGAAAAGAGAAGCAGCTCTAAAAGTAATTCTCAGGAAGAGGCCATAGTGCATCAACAGTTGATCGAAATCAAGGCCATGATTAAAGACTATGCGAAAACGGTAGAACTCACCAGCAGTAAGTACGACGATCTCAATACTGCACTTGCCAAAAACAATCAGCTGATCGAGAGCTTGATGCAAGAGATAGCAGAATATAAGAGACAAAATGCAATAAAAGACACACTCATAACAACTCTAGAAACAAAAATCAACGCATTAGAGCAAAAACAAATAGAGAAGAATATAGAAATAAAGAACATACCAATGAGAGCGGCTGATGACGCACACAACATTGTAAATGCCGTGGGCGAAGCTTTTGGCATTAGCATGAATGAAAATGACGTTGAAGAAATTTACACATATGCAGATAAAAAAAACAAATAACTGAAAAATGTATCAGTGTGCTTTACACACAAACGGATGAAAAATCTGTTCCTTGAAAGAGCCAAGCAAAAGAAGACTCTTACTTACTCTGATATTTGCACCAATGTAAACAGAGAACAAAATCAATTGTATACCATCCAAGTAATATTTGTAAACAATCAACTCACATCTCACTTTAAAAAACTCATGTCGCTAGCCAAAACAAAAGCCCGAACCGTTAATTGGAAATACATATGGTTCAAGAATAGTAAAGTGTTGGCGAGGAAGGGAGATGGAGAAAGTGTGGTTGAAATTGAATCAATAGCTGATATCGAAAAATTAAATTAGCTGGTTTCAATAAAAGAAAACACTTGCGCTGAAAAAAATTATGACAGATGTAATGGAAAACGAAATAAATGATTTAATTAATATCAACTTCAAGACTTTAAGCACACATGAAAACATTAAACAGTACATCAAAAATGTAAATGGAGTATCTTTATTTTTTTTAAATATAAGGTCAATAAAGGCAATTCGTTTATGCTGTATGTTAATGATTCTCTTCACCTTATTGATATAATTGTTTTAGCAGAAACAAACATAAAAAAAGAAGAAAACAATCTATACACTATCTAAGGTTTTAATACTCAATCTTATAATCGAACGAAATCAAATGGAGGAGGAATCACAGTTTTTCTTAAAGATGACATTATATACGATAAAGTAGAATGTGTATACATATCATATGAATGCGTGACTCTAAATATAAAACGTAAAACTATCGATGCTACTCTAATTTCAATATATAGACCACCCAAATCAGACCCTAACCGCTTTATTAAAGAACTTAGTCGTAACAAATAGAAAGAAAAAAGGCTTATAATAGGGGACATGAATATAAATATCAAAAACACTAATGTCCACTCAGTTAACGATCTCGGCAAAAGGGCTCATAAACACAATACTTTCAGAAACACGTTTCGAAATATCTAGAAACACTCAGACACTAATAGATCACTGTCTAGTCCGTGTAAAAAGTCGACAAATTGATTCTGCGGTTTTTGAGCTAAATGTATCTGACCATTTTGGCATATACACAGCTATAGCACTTGACGGCCCCATCGAAACAACCAAAGACGAAATACATCAATACATACACACCCAATACCTTACACAACTTATCAATAACTACAGTTGGGAAACACTAAACGATTTCACCAACGTAAATGATTTCTACGACCAATTTCAAAACATTATGAAAACAAAACAAAACATTATGCAGACGGCGACTGTGACAAGTAAAAACAAAACTATGGGGTCCGCCAAATAATTTTTTTTTTTGAAAATGCTATAAAAAAAACTACTTAATATTTTCTCAAATTTCTTTTTTTATTTGAAAGTACAATCCTTCCGGTTAATAATGGAAAATAATTTCATTCAAATGGCTGCCTCGGCTGGCCATGCAGTAGCCTACACGATCGGTCCAATTTTTAAGCACATTATCGATTGTGTGCAGCTGTATTTCACCAATGGCTTCACGAATATTGTCCTTTAAAGCGTCAATTGTCTCTGGCTTGTCGGCGTAACACTTATCTTTGACGGCACCCCACAAATAATAGTCCAACGGTGTCAAATCGCAGCTCCAAGGTGGCCAAACGACATCAGCTCTGCGGCTGATAATGCGATCTTCAAAAACAGGGCGCAAAACATCGAGTGTAGCTTCGGCCGTGTGGCACGTAGCGCCGTCCTGTTGAAACCAAATGTTGCCAATATCCTCCTCTTCAATTTTTGTGAACAAAAATTCGTTCAACATGGCCCGATTACGATCGCCATTGACTGTAACGGCCACTCCTTGCTCATTTTCGAAGAAAACGGACCAAAATCCGCACCAAACAGTGGCTCGTTTTGGGTGCACCGGCTTTTCAATGTATGCGTGCGGGTTTTCTATGCCCCAAATGCGACAATTTTGCTTGTTTACATACCCGCCAAGATCAAAATGAGCTTCATCTGAAAAGATGATTTTTTTGGCAAAATCGGCATCTTCTGTAAGTTGATCGCAGGCCCACTTAGCGAAGCGAAAACGCATTGGATGGTCAGTTGGCTTCAACTCCTGAACCAATTGGACTTTGTATGGCGTCATACCAAGGTCTTTATGCAAAATTCGTCTCAATGATGTCTCCGAAATGTTCAATTGTTGAGAACGACGGTGAATTGATGTTGATGGCGCTTCACGCACACTTTCTGCCGCAGCAGCAATATTCTCGGGTGTACGCACTGTTTTTGGCTTTTCACGCTTTGGTTTATCGATGAGGATGCCAGTTTCTTTCACTTTTTTCACAAGATAACGAACATACGGAGCTGACGGTGCTTCTCTTCTTCCAAAATCCGTACGCAATTTTCGCACACATTCTGCAACATTACCATGATTTTCAAAGTAATGTCGCAATATTTCCCAGCGTTGTTCAAGCGTATACACAACCATATTCGTTCAGCGGAAGGATAAAACTAATTATCTGTCAAATCAGACATGAGCTAAGTGTTACCATTCACGAAATAAGCACTACTTGAAAAAAAAAACGTTAGATGGCGGACCCTTTAGAACGACTGGACATAGCTGAATAAACAATGACCTTAGAAACGCATGCAACGAAAGAGACAGATTATATCGTCGATACAAATCCAATAGAAGAAATGAGGACTATGAAAGACAATATAAACAATTTCGCAACCATCTAAACAATAGAATCAAAATTGCAAAGGCAAGATATTACAAAGAAAAATTTAGAAAGGCAAATAAAAACCCCAAAGAGACATGGAAGATTGTTAATTCGATCTTAGGTAAAAAATGTATGAATATTGACGATGTTTTGACAATGAATTTTGCAGGAAAAAACTTAAGCATACAAGATCTTGCAAATGAATTTGCGAAAAAACTTTCATCCGATATCTCAAATACGATACATGAATGCCGCTATAAAATCTTTGATGGCCCAACCAATAGCATGCAAAGATCAATATTTATGGGAGAAATCTCTGTAGAAGAAATAGAATGTATTCTCAACAACACAAAAGACAACAAGTCAGCTGGAATAGATGGTATCAGGCCGAAAGATCTCAAAAACAACGCAAAACCGCTTTCAAAGGTAATAGCCACATTAGTGAACATGAGTATAGACCAGTCTACGGTACCAACCACTCTTAAATCTGCAATCGTACGTCCTATTTATAAAGACGGTACAAAAAGCGAGATATATAACTACAGGCCAATCTCTATACTATCGGTTGTGGACAAAGTATTAGAGGAAATACTAGCTGGAAGACTTTACAAATACGTTGAAAAGTACAAAATACTAGAAAAAAATCAGTATGGATTTCAAAAAAATAAAAGTTCAAACAGATTACTTGGCGACTTCACGAACCAAATATATAGCAGCCTTGATAAGAACCACAAATTCATTGCTATGTTCATTGATTTCAAAAAAGCATTTGACACCTTGAATCACGAAAACATCATTAAACAACTGGAAAAAATCGGTATACGAGGGAATGTTTTAAAATGGTTTGAAAGCTATCTTAGGAATAGAAAATACAATGTAAAAATTGGGGAATTCATGAGCGAAACCGGCAGTATTACATATGGTGTCCCGCAGGGGTCAAAGCTCGGTCCACTTATCTTCATCATTTATGTATTTGTATTGTATTGTATTTGCTATTTATTTCTCTTAAGGTATTTATAAACTTAATTCATTATAACAATATAAATCCATATATAAACAATTGAATAAAACAAGAGAAATCAGGTGGCATTCGATATTTTAAACTGAATGAGTTCAAAATAGAGTTGAATGCTACTTCAAAAGGAAGAGTACAATTAGATGGGGTGGGGTGATTGAACAAAAAATATTAATATTAATTAGATGTTATTTCGTAAACGATGCAAAAAAATAAAAAATAAAATAAAAATATGTATATAATCAGTGCACTAACATCAAAAGTAGAATTACAGTTAAATCAAAATATTAGAAATAAGAGAGTCCAATGTATAATAATCTTTAGAAAACAACCAATTTTTTACGCGTTTTAAAAAACATGCGGACATGTGAACACATCTGATATCTTCCGGGAGGACATTAAATAAACGATTACATATGACTGAATAGGAATTTCTATAAGCGGTGGTTCGGTAGTTTGGCACTTGTAGCAAGTTATGCGAATTATTTCGCAGGTTATGGTTTGAGATTATACGAAAATTTCGATTGCCAGATTTCATAAAGAAGGCTTTTAAAACCTTAAAACAGTATAAGTGACGAACTGGGAGAATACCTAATTGACAAAACAAGGGAAAACTAGGATGCCTACTAGGTTTACGACAAATTTTTCGGATAACATTTTTTTGCAGGACTAATAATGGCTGTACTTTGTTCTGATAGCCACCACCCCAGCAATTTATACCGTATTGAAGCTTTGAGTTAAAAAGCCCATAATAAATTGTGGTTAAGAGCTTAGTTGAGCATATATTACGAAGGTAATAGAAATGCCTAAGTGTGGAAATACAGTACTTCTTTAATGCAGTAGCGTGGGATGAAAATTTCATATTAGAATCAAACAAGAGTCCTAGGTACATAAATTCGTCTACATTCTCTATCAAAAAACAATCATCACTACACTTTTCACTAGAACAAAACAATTGATCAGGCAAAGTAGTTGCACATTTACATTGATACAATTTAAATTTTTTGCAATTTGGTGCATGAAAATACACATCTGGTTTTGGATTAATGGACGGAGATAAATTAAAGGACATTAATTTAGTCTTAGGACTTATTACAAGTTTGTGTTCAGCGAACCATTGTCTTAGTGTATGTATATCACAGTTTATGTCGGCGATAAGATCTAAGGGACTATTGACACCATACGATAAAGCGACATCGTCAGCAAAGGCAGTAGTTAAGCCTTTTAGATTGAGCTGGAAGAGTGAGTTAATGTAAATTAAAAAGAGAATGGGACCCAATACTGAGCCTTGTGGAACTCCAAGACTGATCAATTGCACGTCACTTCTCGTCTCAGCCAACTTTACTCTCTGTGATCTATCATTCAAATATGAATTAAACCATTCGAGCATGAAATCACGCACACCAGCATTTTCTAGTTTTCTTAGCAAAATATTATGGTCTACCATGTCAAAAGCTTTGGTTATGTCAATGAATAACGCACCTGTACATTTTCTTTCGTCTAGATTGCGTATTATTTGAGAGCTAAACTCTAAAAGTGCGTCCTCGGTTGATTTGTCCTTTAAAAATCCAAATTGAGTAGGATGAAAGAACATCGCCTTGTCCAAAAAATTTACTAACCTAACTTTTATAAGTTTTTCAAAAACTTTACTTATGCTCGGCAGAAGAGAAATTGGTCTATAATTTCCTATTTCAGTTGGTGAACCTTTTTTAAATAAAGGAATTACATCTGCACACTTTAGACCGTCAGGAAAAATACCAGAAAAAACACTACGATTGAATACCTGAGCTAAAACATCCACAATGAAACATGCAATATTTTTAAGGATAACATTAGAAATACCGTCGACACCACATGAATTAGAGTTGTTCAAACTGCCAATTGTACTTAAAATTTCTAAAGGAGTTATAGGGTCAAAAACAAAACTTCTACACTGCACAGAGTTTGCATCACCAATAACAGAACATTGAGAACATAGACTTTGAGTTATTCTACTATGTAGTTTAAGTCCGATACTTGAAAAATGTGTATTAAAGACGTTAGTGATTTCATGTTTATTTGTTATTTCTTTATCACTAGTACGTAGAACAATGGTTTTTTGAATTGAAGACTTTTTGTTGAGAATTGTGTTTACAACTTTCCACTCTTTCTTAAGATTACCTCTAGCTGAATAAAATTGAGCACGGTAATAGGAGTCACGGCAAATTGGTATTTCCTTTTTCAAATCTGCACATATCTTTTTATATTTAATTTTGAGAAATAGATTGTTAGGGTACTTTTTGCACTTTTTTCTAAGTTTATTTTTTGTTGTTACTTTATTTAATAAATAATTAGTTAACCAAGGCTTAAGCTTATATATGGGTTTTCTTGTGGTTAGGGAACTGCAACTAGCAATATGGCTTTTAAGAGTGGTTATGAAATTTGAATAAGCAATCGATACGTCACTACAGTTATAAACATTGTTCCAGAGCTCAAAACACAACTTATTTCGAAGCCTTGTAAAGTTTATTTTTGGCTTGCTTTGGGAATATTTCTGAGTTTGGATATTGTTTTTACTTTTTATGTTTAATAGGAGGCCGGTCATGGTATGGTCAGTAATCAGAAAATCAAAAACGCAGTATTCACACTCCATAAAACCCACATTTCGAAAACGTCCATATATATGGTCTAAACAAGTACCTGATGCAGGCCTAGTGGGCACATTGATAAAGTTTGTCAAGCCATTTAAGGCTAACATAGTAAGATAATTTGATACCGTGGGACTATCATCTAAACAATCAACATTAAAATCACCTACGACCATTAAGTTTTTGGATTTCTCCCTATCTAACACAATTGAAATATCATTAATAAACATCGTCACATTGAACATCTGCAATCTATAAACACATAGGAAAACAAATATTTCATTATTTATTTCGATGGACACCTTTAAGACGTCTGCACTAGGACATCAATGATTTTAAAAGCGTTCTTTATAAAGCAGCCAACACCACCTGCTGCGTAATTTTCGTTTGTTTTAGCATAGAAACTAAAACCAGGAAGGAAGTAATCATTTACTTCAACCTCATAGATCCAGATCTCAGACACGAACACAATATCCGGGACACACGCAAACGAGTTAATATGTGCGACTAGCGCAGAAAAGTTTTCTCTCAGACTTCTAATGTTTTGATGAACAATAAATAATTTTTCATTACAATAGGAACTATTAGTAAGAACAGCATCACAGTGAGGTTTGCAATGGACAAGGATAGAAGAGTTATCAATCAAATCATTTTTTGAATTCATAAATTATATACTAAGAGAAAAAGAGAAGAAAGAAAAAAGAAACTCAAATGAGTGAGATATCACTAAATGATCTAATCGAGATAACTCTTCCACCCTCTTCTTTTCTTAATAAAATTTGATTTTTACTAAACCATACGTATTTAGCTCCTTTTTCCTTTGCTATCTCCTTCGTCTTCTTTAACAGTGCATGCGTGTAACGAGTAAGGGAGTCGTTGACAAATATGCTGCCTCCTTTGTTGTTCTTGTTGTTTCTTCTGTTTACATCCCCGCTGGTGAGGTTAGCCACATGAGAGATGAGTTTGTTTTTGTTAGTCCTCTTTGCGTGCATTATTCGTTGTTTCGTTGTAAGGTTAGAGAACTTAACACAGATGATCGGCTTAGACTGAGAATTTGAACGCATTTTTTTTAAATAGCAGCTGGTAATTTCACAGTCAGCAACATCTATAGATAGGGCATCAGTGAATATTTGTTTTGCCTTCTCAATTACATTTGTGTCATTGACATTTGTAACACCAACAATGTCTATAGAGTTCATGAGCGATTCTTGTTGTTGCCAATTTAGTTTGGATTCTAGGATTTGCACTTTTTCTCTAAGCTCAGAGTTCTCTTTTCTTAACTCAGCAATTTCTTGGAGAAAGCGGGTGTTACTGTTTTCCAATTCCACCAGTTTGGTATATATCATCTGGAGAGTACATTGACCCTCGCTATTGACGTCACTGATGGATGACTCACTATTTGTCGGCTGAGTCTGGGATTCTCCTGTTGGCAGAGTACAAGGGCTAGATGGAGCGTTGTTGTTGGAGCGCTTCTTTGTTGTCTCTGGTATTTGATCACGCAGAGAGCGCCTTCGTAGCACTGTACACTTATCGCACCGATATGAACTATTGCTTAATTTAAAAAATTCAACATCGTCTTTCGTGATTTTCACACAATTTAGGTGGAAGAAATGTTTACAATCACCACAGTTTATTTTTTCAGAGCAATTACGATCTATTTTTTGTTTACACATCGAACAATTCATTTTAACTTTTGGAGCTTCTTTGTTGCGATGTACACCCCACGACAACACAATTACAATTCATATTCATAATGTCAATGACTTGCTGTCAATCCTTAAACAAAGTACAGGATACACATATGCTGATTATACAGCAATCGTGGTAACCCATAAAAATGTCGAAACAGCTGAAAAAATAATGCAAAACGAGTTTAACGCCATCGTAGCTTGGTGTCATGACCACGGCCTGGTAATTAACGATAAAAAAACCAAAGTAATGCATATACGTCCTCCACATATTCCTAGATATATAATAAACATCAAGATGCACAACAATAACTGCTAACACAGAATAAGAAATCATAAATATTTAAATCAGGATGATGATTGTTCAACGACAATAAACAATGTATCAACCCACAAATATCTAGGAGTAATAGTGGACTACAATTTAAAATGGAGCTACCAGATAAATGCACTAATAAGAAAACTAAGACAGGCAGCATACGCTATGTTTCATCTAAGTTATTTATGTCCACCTGAGGTCTTAAGACAGTGCTACTATGGCCTTGTGGAGTCTCATTTGAGATACGGCATCTTAGCTTGGGGAAATGCACCCCAACTGCGAGAACTTCGACTGCTGCATCTACGGATACAAAAGATTGTCTATCGATCAAAATTTGGACAACAGATTGATTGGACACAAATAAACAATGAGATTAGACTGGTGAGTATAGATCAATTATATAAACTTGAAATTATTTCACAGTTCAAAGATGACGTCACATACAAAATACCTACGCAGCAAATCCAAAACACAAGAAGAAAACAACAAAACAGATACGTTGTTCCCAGGTACCACAACGCTTATGGACGCCGGAAATATGATGTAACAGTCCCGACAATATACAACGAATTACCCGTAGGAATCCAAAATATGCCAAAACCTAGACTATTAAAAGAAACCAAAGCTTTTTATTACAACAAAGAACCTTTACCATAAATCTTAAAATGACATATAAAGTATAAAAGATGACAACAACGAGCGAAAAGGGGCGCTCGGAGTGAATAAAACCCCCAACGCCTTGAATGAACTAAAAATCATTCATATCTTTTGTACTTTATATCTATATATGTGTAAAATATTACCCTATGTCTTTATACCGTTATTATATTTTTAAATATTGTATTATGAACTAAGTAAGCCTATAAAGGTGAATAGTCTTCTGCAGATAAGTCCCATGGACTTTGCAGTTGTATGTACTGTAATTTTATAACACTATTTAAAACAATAAAGTATCATTCATTCATATCATTGAATAAAAAAAAAAAAACTTCAGTGAGTCGCAACATTTTATGACAGCCTTTGATCTCGTTATACAGGATTCTATTGACTTCAGTGCAGCCTGGCTGTCTACGAAGGTAGTGATATCCGATGGTGGGATATCGGCTACCTGTAGGTGTTTGGCTGCTTTCTCTATTGCCAGGATTTCTGCTTGAAAAACGCTGCACAGATCAAGGAGTCTGATTCCTGTTTGTGGAGGGTATCAGAATAGACCCGGCCCCAGTGCCTGTGTCCATTTTCGATCCATCGCTGAAGAGAGTGATCTCGTGATCGTTGATTACAGCGTTTGATAGCCACTCTTCTCTGTCGGGGAAAAGGATTGATATTCTGGGGAAATATAGTCGGTCGTAGCTCCGAGGCTATTAAAACCATGTTTCTTTTCCAGGTCGTCTATTATTCTAAGTATGGCCGCATGTGCATAGTTGGCTTGCTTCCACAAAGAGGATTCCCTTAGTCTGAGAGCGCTCTTTGCGGCGCAGCCTTTTATGTATAGATCCAGAGGGAGGAGATGAAGTATTATGTCCAACCCTGCTTGCGGCGTGCTTCTCTTGTTGTACAAACAGCGGCTGACCTTTGTACTTTGTTGAGCATGTTCATATAGCCATTCGTGCTGCTAGCAGTCCACAAGACTAGGGCGCCATAAGTTAAAATGGGTCTGATGATTGCTGTGTACATCCAATGACTGATGTACGGTTGCAAGCCCCATCTTTTTGCGAAGGTCTTTTTGCATTCATAAAAAGCATTCAATCCTTTTTTCAGGTTCCTCCAGGTTCCTTTTCCAAGAGAGTTTGGAGTCAAGAATGATGACTAGATATTTGGCTTCCGCTTTGAGCTTGAGTGTAGTGCCTTCTAACTTTGGGGGAGCAAATATCGAAATTTTCCTTTTCCTGGTGAACAAGACCAGCTCGGTTTTCTGGGGGTTTATTCTCAGACCGTTCTGTCTTGCCCACGAGGAGAGTTCCCTCAACGCAGATTCCATTAGTTCACTGATAGTTGGCAGAAATTTACCTTTTATCAAGATAACTAGGTCATCCGCGTACGCTATTGTCTTTGTGTCTTTCCCCATAAAGAATTTTAGGATTTTGTTAACTGTAAAAAGCCACAGTAGGGGGGAGAGAACCCCCCCCCCCTGGTGTGCCTCTAGTTGTCACTTTCCTTATAGAGCTGTGTCCAATGTCTGCACTGAAAATCCTGTTCTCCAACATATTCTCAATCAGATTACAATGGATTTGTCTACTTTTATGTCCTCTAGAGCTGTTATTATGGCCTCTGAGATTACACTGTTGAAGGCCCTTTCTATATCGAGGAAGGCTGCCAATGTAAACTCTTTTAGATTCAGCGAGCTCTCAATTTGACGGACAACACTATGCAGAGCACTTTCCACTGATCTGCCTTCAAGGTAGGCGTGTTGAGTGTTGCATAAGTTGCGTGAGTTGATGAGTCCTCTGATGTATAGGTCAAGGAGTCTTTCCAAGGTTTTTAATAGAAACGACGGGAGACTAATTGGCCTATAGTCCTTTGCGGCAGTATGGGTTGGTTTACCTGCCTTAGGTATGAAAATTACCTTTATTTCTTTCCACTGTATTGGGATGTACCACGCGCGAGTAACATATGTGACTGCAACCCAAAAGGCGGTCAATTCCCCAACGAAAAATGCAACGCTACAACATACGGCCGTTCCCCCCAAACCAGCAAGAACTGGGTCATCGATGACGACATCAGCGAACTCAATCAATCCAGCTGATTCAACGACACCGGCAGATGACCCCAAAAACAATACGAACGATGCAGCGAAAGAGAAGTATAAAAACGAACCTCGCAGCAACAACACCAGACCAGTTTTCCGATTGTAACTTATGCTGTTCGCAGCGATCAATCAATAAGAAAATAAATTAAGGTCTCCGTTGACCAATAAACTTAAATTTGGGTTTTTTTTAAAGTCGGTACAACGCGGTAATCGTCATTGGCGCAGTCGGTATTGCTCTATTCGGTGAAAAAGAGGAAAGTGAAACGAAAAATTAAATTGTTGTTCTTTATTTAAGGACTTAGTAAAATTTCTTAAAGACACAATAAATAGTGAAAAAAAAAAAAAAAAAAACAATTTATTAAGGCAGTGAAACAAAGTGCGTTGAAGAACAATTTACCAAGTGCACGTAGAAACAAGCCGAGTAAAAAAAAAAAAATATATATACATATATTAAAAATGGCTCAACAGCAAGCATCGCTCGAACAATGTCTACTAACATTGACGGAAATTCTTGCGAGGCAAAATCATCCACAAAGTTGGAGATCGATTGTGGAAAAAGAAATAAAATATATTCAACCATTTAGTGGTGAAGCAAAGACTTTACCATCGTTTATTGAAACAATTGAACAAGTGCTAATAGACTTTGGAGATCAAGCTCCACAAGTGTTTCGTGTGATATATAATGAAAAGGTAATTGGTGCCGCAAAAAATTATCTGTCCAGTGATGTGCCGACAACATGGGACGAGTGCAAGGCGAAGCTGAAGATACACTACAAATCATCAAAAGATCAAACAGCTATCATCAAGGACATCCATAATATTAAGGTATTTACAATAAGTCAATTACTAGAAGTTATTCAAGACATCGTTAATAATATTACGGAATGTGCTGCATTTAGTGATCAGGGTTTAGAAATAGCGACATGTTTAAATAGTACGCTAATCTTAAAAATTAAAGAAGTTACAGCAGGCGCCTTAGCCGCTGAAATTTATGATAAATATTCCTTATCACACATTAGAGAAATATTACATAAATATGTTGGTCAAGACAGATATAACCTAAACATAGAAAAGGTACACAAAACACATAACTCCCAACATAAAACACAAAACTTCAGAACACAAAATTTCCAAACACAAAATAATCATAAACACCATTACATCAAGCCCCAACAATCAGCACAACTCAGACAAAATGAATCAGGGCAGATAAAACAGAATGTCAATCCTTTTATCCCTAGCACACATCCAAATCAGTTCAGATTTCAAAATAGGAACTCAGGGCAATACAGATCAGGGCAACGTAGGATAGAACCAATGGACGTAGATACCCTCAGTAAAGGAGGTGAAGTTAATCAGATAGAAAACGAGTTTTTTATCAACTAGCCTCGGACAACAAGAAAATATTCGCTGAAATAACTATAGAAGGTAATAAATTCATAGCCTTGATTGATACAGGGTCTACGATTAGTCTTTTAAATTCAAACAAGAACTGTACACAAAAATCGCAGGAAATTCTATAAAAATTAATACTAGTCAGGGTGTAGTAAAAGAAAAAACAGAACAAGTTAAAACAAAATGTCCGAAACAATTCAAAATGCCCGATAATGCTAGAATGAAATGGACAAAAATAGCATTAAGCAAGCCATACGATTTCCTAATCGGAATGGATTGGATTGGACAAAACGCTAAATCAATAGATTTAGAAAAACAAGAAATTATATTAATAAATGGAGTGCAACTGCCCTTACTAGCTAAATTATTAGACGAAGTGAATATGCTAGAAGCAAATGAAGTTAGTCACATCCAAACAAACCATCTGAACAAAGTTGAAAAGCAATATATTGATAAGTTGCTTAACAAATACAAAAAACTTATATTTAAAGAGGGAGATCAATTGACAAACACAAGAACAGTGGTTCATTAAATAAAAACCACAACAGATCAACAAATCAATTCAAAATTATATAGATACCCTCCAAAACATGAAACAGAAGTACGCAAACAACTAGATGAAATGGAAAAACAAGGAATTATCAGAAAAAGCAACAGTCGATACAGCTCACCAATTATAGTTGTCCCCAAAAAGAGAGATAATTCAGGAGAACAAAAATATAGGATCGTGGTCGATTATAGAAAATTAAATCAGGTCACAATAGATGATAAATACCCACTTCCAAACATTGACAGTATTTTGGATAAATTAGGCAAGGCACAATATTTTTGCACCTTAGATTTAGCTAAGGGTTACCATCAAATCCTTGTGGCAGACCAAGATATCCAGAAAACTGCTTTCGTGACACCTTCAGGCTTATATGAATATGTCAGGATGCCATTCGGACTGAAGAATGCTCCTGCCACTTTTCAAAGGCTGATGAATAATATTTTACGTGAATATATAAACAAAATCTGTGTTGTATACCTAGATGACATATTAATATTCTCAACCAGTCTAGAAGAACATGTAGAGTCACTAGATAAAATATTTAAGAGATTGCAAGAACATAATTTGAAAATTCAAGCTGATAAATGTAGCTTTATGAAACATGATACGGAGTTCTTAGGACATATACTAACAAAAGACGGAATTAAACCAAACCCAAACAAAATAAAAATTATTGAAAATTTAGATTTACCGAAAACAGAAAGACAGCTTAAGGGATTTTTAGGTATGACAGGCTACTATCGTAAGTTTATAAAAGATTACGCTAAGGTAGCATACCCAATGATAAAATACTTAAAGAAAGACAAAAAAATAAACATTAATGACCCACAATACATATCAGCGTTTGAGAATTTGAAAGCTTTAATTACAGCACACCCTATCTTAAAATTTCCTGAATATGACAAACAATTCATCTTAACAACTGATGCAAGCAATCATGCCATTGGTGCTGTTTTATCACAAAGCGGTCACCCAGTTTGTTTTGTGTCAAGGACACTCAACAACCATGAAAAGAATTATAGCGTTACGGACAAAGAATTTTTGTCAATCGTATATGCAGTAAATTATTTCCGTCTATATCTCTATGGAAATAATTTTAAAATTATAACTGATCATGCACCTATTAAATATTTGCATAGTAAATACAAAGGTAAAGAATTCTCACAGCGGAACCAAAGATGGTTGTTAAAGTTACAAGAATATAATTTTGAAATAGAATATCTAAAAGGAAAGGAGAATAAAGTTGCAGATTTTCTTAGTAGATTAGAAAATACACCAAAAATTAAAGAAACCAATGATAATGAATCAAATATGGAATTAACGGAAACAATGCACTCAGTAGAAGAACAACAATTAGATCACATTAATAACGATCAGGAATATATTCAGAAGTTGAAGATCATCACTACAATATAGTCCAACAAATTATCATAGAATTATTCTCACATGATAGAAGTGTCAGATTCATTAGATGTTCGCTGAGGGCTGCCGGAATCCAAACCGAGGAGGAGGCACACAAACAAATTTCCCTCTACCATACAAAAGAATCAATGCACAGTGGCATTAATGAAACATACTACACACTTAAAGACAAAATATATTTTCCCAAGCTTCACGAACAAATACAATTAATTATAAATAATTGTAAAAAGTGCCAGGAGATAAAGTACGACAGGAAACCAATAAAACCAAAGTTTCATATCACCGAAACCCCAACTCACAAAAATGAAATCATACATTTGGATATATTCCATATACAAAAGAAAGCATTTGTTACAATTATTGACAAGCTAACCAAATTTGCAGTAGCTTATACAATAACCGACAGAAATTGGAGAAGTAAAAAGCAAATATTAATTGAACACTTTGCCAAGTTTGGAAAACCCAAGAAAATTATTACAGATAACGAGTTCAAGTCAGAGCATATCATTCAGTTCTTAGAGCAAAACAATGTTGAAATTCATTGGACTAAACCAAACAGTCATACAGGCAACTCAGATGTAGAAAGGCTCCACTCCACAATTTTAGAAAAAATAACAGGTATAGAAGAAAAAGAATTTCAGTTGAGATGAAAATACAATTAGTATTAAATAATTATAATAATCGATTTCATTCTACAATTAGGACTACACCTAGAAAAGCGAAAGAAGAAGTAGACGAACAAATATTAAATAACATAGTACAGGAAACTAAAATCAAAAAAATAAATAAACTTAACGAAAAACGAGAGGATTATCATGAACAAAGACAGGAAGGACCTATTAAAAATTATAAGCATGTTAGACATAAGAATGAAACTAGATACCGAATTAAGAATTTGAACAATGTACACTTAACAAACGTTAAAAGACGACATAAATTTACAAGTCATTCTCCTAACAACACTACTCCTATTACCAACAATACATGGAACACTACAGATCACACCAATTAATGAACAGTCAGGATATTTGAAGATTAAGGTTGAAACTATTCAAATTACTAACCAAACAAATATCATTCTACATGTTATTAACCCAAAAGAAATATTAGACACAATCATTCTTCTTAGGACTAACATAAAACATTTACAAATAGAAAACAAAGAAGTAATAAATCAGCGGATAGAAACACTGATAGCTAAAATTAATTCAATAATGCCTAGAAAAATTAACAGAAAGAAACGAGGGCTATTGAATGTAGTAGGAAATGCAGAAAAATGGCTTTTCGGAACTATGGATGATAATGATAGAATGTTAATCTTCAATCATTTAGATGTTTTAAATGAAAACACACACAAAACAATTAACACCATAAATGATCAGATCAAAATTAACCAACATTTTAATGAAACTATACATTCTCTACAAACCATAATAATCAATGACAGACGAAAAATTCTAGACAGTTCAAATAGAGTAGATAGTGTCATAAATAATATCTTAAAACAACAACTATTTCTAGATCAAATCACTAAATTAGGTTTTATAGAAAATAAGATAAATCAAATACAGGACAACATTGTATCAGCTAAACATAATATTGTTCATCCAAGTATCCTTACAATGGAAGAAATAAATGAATATGCAATTGATTTTTATAAACTAAAATTGTTAAAAGTAGGCGTTACCGAATATCAAAACAACGTCATTGTAATTGCAATTAAAATTCCCAAAAATTACGTAACAGTCGAAAAAAGATTAATAACCCCATTGCCAAATAAAGAATATTTTGAAATAGATAGTAAAAATGAATATATTGTAGTGATAGAAAATAAAATATATATACATATATGAACCCGATGTATCTATTAAACAATTAAAATTAAGTAAACACTGTACTATAACTAGAAGTTGTAAACTAAAATATAATAATGAAACCCAAATACTTCCTTTAGATGATACTACGATCATAATAAAAAATGCCAATAAAATTCTTGTAAAACAAAATTGGGATGAACGAAACATTGTACTAGATAAAAATTATCTAATAAATTTTTATAATTGTCAAATTACTTTATTAAATGAAACATTCGAAAATAACCAAAAAACATTAATTCCACCTTTGACAAAGCAATTACATTTGAGGCTATAGTCTCTTCAAACTTTGAAAATATTAGAAAAATAAAAGAATTAAAATTACATAAAAACATATCATACGGTCTAAGCTGTAGCATTGTAATAAGTCTAATAATAGTGATATATGTATTTTCGCATTATTGTATTAAATCATATAAAGTAAAAATTGTTGAAGACAAAATTCAGGAGTATTCGTACTCAAACCGAGGAGGAGTAACATATGTGACTGCAACCCAAAAGGCGGTCAATTCCCCAACGAAAAATGCAACGCTACAACATACGGCCATTCCTCCCAAATCAGCAAGAACTGGGTCATCGATGACGACATCAGCGAACTCAATCAATCCAGCTGATTCAACGACACCGGCAGATGACCCCAAAAACAATACGAACGATGCAGCGAAAGAGAAGTATAAAAACGAACCTCGCAGCAACAACACCAGACCAGTTTTCCGATTGTAACTTATGCTGTTCGCAGCGATCAATCAATAAGAAAATAAATTAAGGTCTCCGTTGACCAATAAATTTGTGTTTTTTTTTAAGCCGGTACAACGCGCTAATCGTCATTCGCGCAGGCAATTGGAAAAAATGCTTACGAGGTGGGGTACAGTGTGGATCTGTGTTTTTTGAAGCATCGCTGGCAAGATATAGTCCGGCCCCGGAGATTTACAAATTTTGAACGAATTTATTGCCTATGATACTTTATCCGTTAGGATAATCTTGTTTATTACTTCTTCGGTTGTGTGAACCGTAGGAACCGTCGTCTTGAAGGAGACTGTGGTTTCAGAGGTTTTACAGCCTGGGAAGTGGGTTTCAGTCAAATCTCTAGGGATTCCTGACTGGATTCTGTCCAAGAACCATCTGGTTTGAGGATGAATCCCGGGACGCAGGGGTCCTTGGATAGGATCTTTCTGAGCCTTGCAGCTTCGTTGAGATCCTCTATTGGTTCGCGGAAATCCCGCCAGGATTTAGACTTTGCTGCTCTTGTATTCGTTGAAGCTGGATTTGTAGTTATTCCAATCTTCGGTTCTTTTTGAGATCTTTGCTCTATTGAATAGAGTTCGGATCCGGGTCCTGAGTTGCTTTAGCTCTGTGGTCCACTAGACTGCGCTGGTCTTCTTGCGAGCACGTTGCAAAGGACAGGATTTGTTGAAAGCCGCTTTCAGAATTCTCACAATATTTTCGACTGAATTCTCAATGTAAGTTGGATCAGGATTAGTGATGGCTTGTGGCGGTACTAACCTGTTGGCAACTAGGTTTGAGAGAAGATTCCATTCTGTCTTCTGAGAGGTTTCGGTTTTTCTTTATTAACGTTAAGGTTGAAGAGTATTCGGCTGTGGTCCGAAAAGGAACAGTTAGTGGACAGTCTCCAATTCTCTACTCGGATGGAGTCAGACTCACTTAGTAAAGTGAGGTCAATTAGCTCTTCCCTAACCCGGTTGAGAAACGTTGGTGTATTACCTTTGTTGCATATGTTGAGGTTGTTGGAGATAACGAAATCGAAAATGGACTCAACCCCTTTATTAATGTCGCTGCTTCCCTATTAAGTGTGGTGTCCATTGGCGTCGCAGCCTATCAATAGACACAGTCCGCGTGACTTGGCGTGTCGCACAAGTCCTCCTCATCGTATGGCAAGTATGCGGACGATAGGAGCAAAACTGATTTGTCCTGTTGTTCGTACGTTACCACCGTGAGGTCTCCATTGCTGTATGTACCTAGGAGAAATATGTTTAAGTATTTTTTTTTTGCGACTATACAGGTTCGTAGCTTACCTTCAGTATGTGGATAGTATAAATTATATACCTTAGAACTTAATCCCTGAATTTTGTTCCTAAGGAGCCAAGGTTCTTGAATTAAGGCTATATCCTCATCTTCCTGCAGCATGTACATCATCAAGTCGTCGGAGGCTGCTTTGCAGTGGTGTAAATTAATTTGCACCACTAGCAGCCTCCTTTGACTTGTCGCGTTCATTGGGGAGCCTTTCCTTCAGGGTTCCCAGCCCGAACTTGATGCTGCCAGATATGCTGCGGATGTGGTCGAGTGACTTCGGTCAATGGTAACCATGAGGTTCTTTCCCGCTCCGTTCTAACTCTTTTCTGAAGAAATTATTCTCCAGCCGTGACTGTCAAGCTCTTTATTCTGCTTGTCAATTAGCTTCAATATGGATTCGTCCTTTTCGGGAACCGGTGGAGGGATCCATATTGAAGCCAACGTGCGAAGCGGAAGCATCGAGCGAGGGATAACCTCGAGTTTAGCGTACTGCCAGATTTCGCCGCAATTGTCGATTGTGCGCTTTAAGAAGTCTAGGGACCTCTGATTGTCACAACCGATGACTTTCACTCCTTTCTGCCAGCCTGATCCGTCGAAGTTGATCTCATTGCTGCTATCTGCGATAAGCATCGCTTCTAGTAATTTGGCTTCAATTGTCGGATGTTATCTTACCATCCGGGTTGGAACGGTCGACAATAGCCACTTGTAGACTCATGGGAAGGTTGAAACTGGCTGATGTTTTCGCCTCTTTCGCTTACCTTAGAGTTTCTGCCCGGAGCGCCCCCTCTTGACGTTCTGCTTCGATCTTGGGGCAGTGTGTCCTTTGGAGGTGCTCGGTTGCTGTGCGCTCTTTTCGACAGTGGCCGGTTGTGTTGGCTATTTTCGAGTTAATTTTGGGACGTTGGGTTTGATAGGGGCCGTGCTCGATGGCTTCTTTTCTCGCCCTGTGTCCTTTTTAGCAGCGTGAGTGGAGGTGGGAGCCGATTTCTTCTCGAATTAGGCTACCTCATTCTTGTGCTTCTTAATCAGGAATTTTTCGCGCTCGGAGAGCGTTGAGGGGTCTCTCGCGCTCATCTTCCTGATATACTGCACCGACCTCTTATAGCTGTTCTTTGCTTTTTGGGCCGATGTTTTTGCCCTGATAGTTCCTTCAGGTTTGCCTGTAGCCTTAGGGTCGACATTTTCTTCCAGCAGCTGAGCCTCAGTTTCAGAGTCCACTTGAATGGTGTTGCTTACCTGTGATGAAGCCAAAGATTCATCGTCGGTAGCGGTACCAATTTGTAGTCCCTGAAAGAGAGTCCCGGTTACGCTGTCTGTATCGATCGCGTCTTCGGCGGTGGCAACCTGTGCTGCTTGCCTCTTCAGAAGATGCATTTTTTTATTTTTGTTTTCAGTGTTTTCTTCTTCCATGTGTGTTCCCACGAGTCGCGCAGGAATGGGTGGTCGACCTGTACAGAGCCCCGCAGTATACAGGCAAGGCTATTTGATCCAGGAGGGTGGCTGGTATCCTGGATACACCGTTAGCGACTGGGCTATTATTTAAACAGGGCCCTCAGCCTGGCTGACTCTCGGCACGGTACGGTTTACACCTTGGCCCAGCCCAGGGGACGGGAGGTGAATGGAGGCGATACCCGGAAGGGAGTAGGAGGTGATGGCTGTAGCTTAGCTTCATGTCTCGTCATAGAGAATTCATGTCCCGTCATGGAGAGTGAATTCTCAAGAGTCATTGACAATTACTGAGCCCTCGCACCGCGACAAAGTGTGCAGCCACGCGTAGGCCCGGTACTGTAATCACAGCACTTAGTCCGCAATGGTCACGATCGTATACAATGGTCCGTAGACACTTAATAGACTATTCGTTCGTGTCTGCCAGTCTCAGTCGAGAGTCTTTAGCATGATATCCAGACAGGAGCCAGTTTGGCCAACCGAGATTTCGTTTGGCAAAGTAAACAAAAGTAAAAAGGTCCGATTTCAAAGAAGTCACAAATAAGAAGAAGGATTTTATTTCGGATAAGTCCCCCACTTAAACTTAATGTACGTGGGTATATGAGAAAAGCTTTTATACGTTAGTGTTGGTGATGGCATTGTATGGATTGTTTAAGAGTTTTAACACTATTCCTTACATACGTGTCGTCATTTAAAAATAAATGTCCATCTTCATAATATTTCATTTTATAATATATAAACTTAGACAGACTTAAAAACAAACATGTTTTGATTTACATACATTTTGATTCAATTACATTTTTAGCATGAATTTCGCGTACATAATGAAAACGAATATCCATATGTTTTCCTTTGTTATGATAAACTGGGTTCTTTACTAAGTTCATTGCGCTCAAATTATCGCCATGGATTTGGATTGACTTTATATTTTTAAAATTCTTCATTTCATTAAATATTTTTTAATATAAACTGCCTCTTTTGCTGCTTGAGAAGGGTCATGTACTCGGCTTCTGTACTGAAGCGAAAAAAAAGCCCCCAAGAATCGTTACCATTACCACCCCAATCTGCATCAACATACCCCTGCATTGCTCTTCCGGTTTTCGCAGACGTGATGAACAAATTAGATGTATGCAAGTATCTCAACACCTGCTTTGCTAAAGCCCAATACTAACTATGTGGTTGATTATTTCTTTGCGAAAGTTTGCAAACAGAATGTAATATGTCTGGTCGAATTCTGACAGCAAGATACATCAATGACCCCATCAATGATTGATATTCTGATTGGTGATTTTACAGTCTTGGCTCTCACACTTTGTTTGACAGCCAGCAGGTAGAGCCACTGTTGCTGTTCGACATGCTTCGATTCCGAACCGCTTGAGGAGCTCCAACACATTTTTTTTTTGTATAGGGTTCGTGCAGGTTCAAGAGTGTACACTCTTAAGGTGTTTGTCACACAACCTGGGCGGGGTACAGATGATTTGCTACGAAGATGTTCGTTCACTACTCTCACACATGCTGCTCAGTGGCACCTTACCTCTCGATTTTCATACCAATAAATTGGTGTATTGGACCCTTGTCAACAAGCTGAAAATGAGAAGAGATATTTCATATCCCTTGGGTGAGATATCACCCATATCTGACGAACAAATCGATCAGATGATCGACATTGCAATGATGTTTATGTGCTGCCGCTTATGCCTCATATAGAGGCATGGTTTGCTTGGGCATGGAGTAAAGCCCATTTGCCTAAGTTTTTGGTTCAGTTTTAAGTTCCACATCCATCCAGACTGCTTTAGTTTTACGACACCATTTCCGCCCGAGTTTTAAATTCTTTTAGCATATGAGGCTGCTTCATATAAACGTCATCTTCAAGTATATGGTGTTCCGCAAGGATCAAAATTGGATCCACTATTGTTTATTATATATGTCAACGATCTGCTGTCAGTGCTGAAATACAGTACGGGATACGCGTATGCGGACGACAAAGCGATTGTAGTCTGCCATAAAAATGTAGAGGAAGCTGTAAGAATAATGCAAATAGACTTTAAGGGAGTCCCAGCCTGGTGCCATGATCATGGATTAATAATCAACGCACAGAAGAAAAAGGTTATGCATATTCGTCCACCGCATATCTCAAAAACCAAAATGATTATAAAAATGCATGTCATTGATTGCTTGCACAAAAGCCGGATGTAGCGATCTAATAAGAGATGACGACTGCAAAGAATATATAGATAATGTGTCAACTTACAAATACCTCGGGCTAATGATTGACTACAACTTTCAGTGGAGCTACCATATTGACTACGTCAATCAGCTTACGTACTCTTTCATCTAAGCAATCTCTGCACACCTGCAGTGCTTAAACAATGCTACTTCGGACCAGTTGAATGACATCTGAGGTACGGTATACTATCGTGGGGAAGAGCGTCGCGAATGCAACCCCTACAACAGCTTCAAACACGACTGCGAAAAGCAAAACAAAACAGCGAAGGGCAGTACCAAACAAACCAGACGATTAATATGCTGAACATCTCCCAAATCCACGATTTGGAATTCCTGTCTAATTTCTACAACGACAATACCTACAGAATCCAAACGCAACAAACAATAAACACTAGAAAAAGACAACACCACTTTTATGACATTCCGAGGTTCTGGAAAGAGTATGGACGACGGATGTATGATGTCGCAATTCCAATGGTACTTAACAAACTCCCTGAAGAGGCTCGCAGCCAAAGAACTGTACTTAAGCTTATAATATCAAATATGTTGTTTTTATTGGCTCTTCGTTCTTCGTATAGTCTTGGATTTAATTAAATTTATTGTATATAATGTAATCAGTTCAAAATGTCTACGAGTAAATGGAAATCTTTTAAAGTAAAGAACTCAACACCTAAAACGTAACAACATATTAAGAATCAGTCTTCTGCAGACTGACTTCCCGGCTTCGCAGATAAAAAAACATACATATATGTATACATATTTGAAATTTATACGTAATAAAATTGAATTGAATTGAATTGAAATTCGTTAGTGCATATTAGTCTACCTGGTTTGCTTTTGAGAACCGCAGTTTTGTTTTTTTCGTTTGTCTTATCATCACCAACGAGCTCATCAACTGTTATCAATTTGACTGTTCTGATTGTCGTTATCATTCTCATTATTATCTTCATAACTGTTCCTTATCTCCAGTTGTTTGTTGTCTAATTTTTCGTCGAGGAAGTCATTGTTGGTAGCATAAAATATGACTTGGTGCACTCTACAGACCAATAGTTACGTCGCATTTTGAAGACTCAACAAAATACACGTCACGGCTTACAATGATGTGTTTACTCGACATCTCAAGCAACCGATATGCCTTGGCTATATCGCTAGGCATCCAAAGTCCGAAGATGATCGATTGCTGGCTTTTAATCGAAACCATAACTCATATGATGTCTTATGGACACAGCTTTTGTAGGAGATCGGCTGCGAAGGAAAGCAGCTGAATAAATTGCTTCTGCCCAAAATTGCTTGTCCAGGTTAGCGTTGAGGATCATGTTACGAGCCACTTCGACTACCGTACGGTTCATCCGATCCGCTACACCGTTTTGCTGTGGTGTGTGAGGGACAGTTAGCTGCCTGACAATACCGCCTTATTCTAGAAAGGCATTAAATTCATTATTTACATATTCCTTACCGTTGTCAAAGCGAAGTTTCTTTTTATATTTCCCAGTTTGGCGCTCAATCATGCATTTGTAGATTTGAAAGACATTTAAATCTTCGGATTTTTGTTTTATGAAGTACACGTGCACGTATACCTTGATTTATCATCTATCATGGGAACAAAATATCGCGACCCTCCGAATGAAATAACATTTATTGAAACGCATACGACACTGTGTATTAACTGAAATATATCTTTAACTTTCGCTATTTGTTGAAGTAAATGGTTTAAGGCAGCACTTGCTTTATAAGCACACTACGCAATTCATTTCTTCGTTTTTACCATCAAACAAGTTCTTTGTCTTTTAATTTTTTTAAGCTTTGTCTATTTAAGTGTCCGAATCTATTGTGCCATCTTCTCTTGAGTTCTTGCCTTAACACAAAATATTTTTTTCTCGGCTGTATATATTTCAGACATGAATAAGTTATTTTTTAATGTTGCACTCAAGTGTGTTTCACCGTTTTGGTTTTTACATGTCACCATCCAACCATTGTTTACTGGTACATACAAAATATCTCCACTGTTTTTGTTTTAATCTTAACATCATCGCGACCGAATGCATCGATTGTTTTTTCTCCTCATTTTATCTTTATACACTTCAAAAGTAACAAACATTTCACGATTCGCACACATGTGCGTTGTAGCCCCACTATCCAAACACCACTCTTTTGATCAAACTCCTTTGCATGGAACAATGTAAAGAATTTTCATTTCATCGTTTTCATTTCATGTTTATCATCGTTCGTTTTGTGTCGCTTTCTCCCACAATTATAACACTTTATTTGACTATGTTTGTCTCCCTTCTTTTTACCCATATATTTGCCATTGATTTTGTGTCGGTTGCTTCTGTTTGAGCAGTGGGTATTTATTTTACCGTTAAATGAATTACTCAAGAACGCTTGTACTGTACTTTCGTCATTTATTAGTTCTCCATTTTTCTTTTTTTTACTCTCTTCCACTAACTTGACCTTCAAAACGTTGAGCTTTGGCTAATCGCCACGTGACTCCAATGCAACAACAAGGTTTTCATATGATTTCGGTATACTTGCTAGGAGCAACGTATAACTCCAACTCTATAATGATCACTGATAATTGTTTAATAATACTTGCAAAACTTGTGATGTATTGCTGCATGCCTTCATGTTCAACCACTCTTATGTGTATCAGTTTTTTGAAGAGCATTACCTTCCTGACAGGACCAGCAGGTTGATGACTTTTCTTCAGCTTTTCCAGGCTTCTGCTGCGGTGGTACATTTCTTTATATGACCGATTTCTGAGGCTTTTACTTAAAGCGTTATTGCCGCAAGTGCCTTCTCATTCCTCGTAGTCCAATTTGCAAATTCTGCACTTTTCTTATCCCGTTGACAGAGCCCTTGATGAATTAGAGCACTTTTCATTTGTACACACTGAGTGTCATAATTGTTCTCTAACTATTAAATTTAGATTTTAACGAATGCATCGGGAGCAACCGAGATTTCGTCCGACGAAGTAAACAAAAGAGGTCCGATTTGAAAGAAGTCGCAAATAAGAAGAAGGATTTTATTTTGGAAAAGTCCTCCTTATGCCCAACTTAAACTACATATGTAAATGTACTTGAATACATGGGAAAAGCTTTTATACGTTAGTGCTGCCATCACCTAATTGTATGGATTGTATCACAGTTTCAACAGAGCCGCTCCTAGAAAACGACGGACTATCCATAGCGAGCAACTTGACCCTATATTCATTGTTGCGAAGAACAGACCGATGACTTAGCAAGCTCGCCTTAGTGTTGGGAATGTTATTTCCACAATCACTATGTTTGACATGTAAATCTGGCCGGTGATGAAGTTTTCTACCGAGTTTAAGCGCAGTGATCGAAAGAGTGTCTCGTGCTCTCCGATAACACCATTGGATTAGGTTGCTTCAGGTGCATAGGCCGCTAAAGTGTACATTTTCTGTCCATTACGGAGAGGAATGCACACAATATAGACTTCTTGCACCTGGAACCTCCGCACTTCACCGCTATACCTATATATGACTTTATGTTTAAAATTATCTTAATGAAGATCCTAACTCCCCCGCCTTTAGTAGCGTTGGGCCAGTCTTCTAATTAATCTGTAAGAACTGTGCCGGATTGTGTACTTCTTGTTTGGCTTTGTTTCGCTAACCAAGAACAAGAATACTTCGGCGCTTTCGTCCTACAACAGTTTAAAAAGTACGGCTCGTCGCTCGATCTTTACCAGTAAACTTACATTCACCCATTAAGACCGTAGGTGCGCTAGGACCAGCAGAAAGGAACAGATACTGTCTACTAGGGTTGTCTACCTAGAAATCCGTGTGTGGACAGTACATTCTCAAGTCTCATGGAAAAAAAATATCTGAAAAAGTTCGTAACACGTAATTTCTATATTTTGGACATACTGTACATCAAAATAAATGCTGGATTCTGCATAAGCATAACAGAAACAAAAACCAATAATGAAGACATGACTCCTCTTTTGCCTCCTAGGAAAAGCCCAACTGAAGAGTTAGATATACCTAGCGATGAAAATAACGATGGACAAGACATCCAAGATCCAGACTTTTTAATATCTCGAAGTGATTAGATATGTACGTATGCCAACCGCATTAAATTCAATAGCAGTAATCAAATGAATTGATATGGGACTTGACTGCACCTTTCAATGGGAAAAAAAATATTTTATCAAATACGAAACGACTAAGAACTATGCACATGGACATCTTTAAAAGCCATGATAAAAGGTTTCTTAGGAAATCATAGAACCGAGAATACAGAACTCTTAGTGAACGATTAAGTAAGAGCATGCAAAAAGATGGGTTGCAAAATATCGTTAAGAATGCATTTCTTCCAAACCCTCTCTCTCTCACCTATTGTATACAATTATACAAAAAAACACTTCAGATTTTGTTTTATAGACTGAATCTGAGGCGGAAACTGAAAAACATAAAAATTATTGGATTCCTGTTGTTCTACCTATTTCCAGAAAAGTCTTTGTTGAACGTTCGGGGGACCAAGATTTGCAGAGTATATCTGATAATAACGGTCAGTTTGAATATATAATCGATGATGAAATAATTGAGACAATGGTGCATTGCACGAATATATATGCGTTAATTTCGAAAGTAGCTCGTTAGAAACAAAAATTTAGCAGAATTCATCGATGTAGAAATATTGAGGGAGCCGAAATGCGAAAATGTATTGCAGTTACTGTACTTACTGGAGTTATAAAACTACCCACTATCGAGCCTTACTGGAAGAGAGATCCGCCATATGTATTATCACTCCTTTTTTCATCGCATAAGCATGGCATATAACAGATTTGCCACAATACTCAAATGCTGGCATCTTTCTGAAGCCCAACTCCACAATCCGAGCTGTTAATGATCGCATTGTAATATTGCAAATTTGTAATATGATTTCACTTTGTTATTATAATTGATTTTAATGAGTTAATTGAATTATTGAGCTATTAACGTAAATTTGCACATGTGCCCTGTGGGATTTGCTGAATTTGTTTTTCGCTCTGGCACGTTAAGCAAAATGATCATTCTTTCCAATATACATATTTCTCCTTATACAATACTCACCCACGATCGCTGCTGTTTGAAGGAAAGCATAGGAAGACAAGTACAACGGGTAAAGTAGAGAGTGAACCGGTTCATGTTAAATGAGTAATTTCCGCGACAGATGAAAATGCTTATTCGTCCTATTTGATCTACCAACCACTATCGGGTACATATCGTTTTGTCTTGATTAGAATAAATTGCATTACAATAAACTTTAAATTCGGAGTTCGAAGCCTATTTATTCTTAATCACCGAGCCGATTGTACAAAATCGAACCATTGCGCAAGAAGGTATTTGAAAATATAAATAAATTATACTTACCCAGCTATATGATAATCATATGGTCAAATTCAGAGGAAGATTCAGGTTCGGAACCTACAATCCAACTAAATCAAGTCCATATGGAATAAAAATCTTCAAGCTGTATGCTTTGGGATTCTTTGTCATATGAGATTTACAGTGGATTTTTTTCAACTATTGAACTGTTTGACAAATCTGGCTCCATTGTTGTAAAATCATGCGAAGGTTTGTTAGGTGGAGGTTGAATCAACGTAATGGTGGGGACTTACAAATGGTGGTGTTTATCTAAAAACACAGGAAGGGATCATTCGCCATTACCTTCCTAATATGGAAAGGCCGGTCCTTCGCGGCAAGTGTTAGCATTGCAATTCCTTACAAAAGCAAACAGAGTAAACACTGAATGTAACCTTTGCCACACCACATTGCCTCAACTGCTTCAATTTAATACACAAAAAGTTAACTGGGGCTCCAGATTAACAATCAGAAAGGGAAGCATCCTTCTAAATATTCTAAAGTCACTTAAAGTGCATTTTCTCACCCCAACCAACATTCTGGCCCAGAGATATGAACAAGAAACCTGATCTCATAGACTTCTGTATACACAAAGGAGAAGATTAACCGCAAAAACTTCCTTTGACCTCTCTTTTGACCACTACCCAATCATAATCACCTACGAGACCAAAGCTACCGCGCTATTCCACAATACTAACTGAACTGACTGGCCAACACTTAAGCAATCCTAGCAAGAGACCTGCCACACAGAATCCCCTTAGGATGCCCTGACAACATAGGTAGTGCAATAATTTACCTTAACGACACCATAATAAATGCATTGAGCATCTCTGCTCTACAACTTGTCCCAGGTGAACGTGAATCCTATACTCCCCAATATTTAGGACAACTGCAGTAATTGAAAACTATGGCAAACCAATCGCTCTCCTGAGCTAAAGGCCAAACTAAATAAGACCATAAAAGAACTAAAGGACATATTAAAAGAGCATAAAAACAAACAACTCAACAATTATTTGAAAAACCTGTCGCCGACTTTCCAAACGAATTACTCTCTCTGGAAAGCCACAAGAAATTTGAAACAGACGACTTCACACCAACCACCAATATTAAACGAAAACTAATCGTGATCTAAGAGCAACGCAGAGAAAGCCGAAACATTATCGACCTTCTTTGCCAACTGCTTCACAAACGAAAAAGGCTATAATATACAATATTTAAATCTCCAAAACACGAATGAAGTAATTCCAATCAAATTGACTATTAAAAATGAAATTGGATTTCATATTAAGAATAGTATCTAGCCTAATAAATGCCCTGGTTACGACATGATAAATGGGAAAATCTTAAAGGAACTACCTGAACACGCAATTATATATATCAGAAATATATTTAACGCTGCAATTTGAACTAAATGCTACCTAATAGCATGGAAAATCGCTGAAGTGCACGCCATCCCCAACCCAGGAAAAGTCATAACACAGCTAGTAGCAATATCCCAAATGACGAACAAACACAAATACGAACACTTAAACGATACATACCAACAGACCTAATCGAACGGTTCGGATAACTGCTGGGTACATCATCACGGAAATAAAACAATATCTGGCGACAACAACGAGCGACAAGGGGCGCTCGGTGCGAATAAAACCTTCAACGTTTCGAGTGAATTAAATTCACTTGTGTCATCTACTCCTACATACGCTACATACGCTAAATGACATTGGTCCTACATTGTACGTTTACCCTGACAAATTGTAAAAACTTCCACTAAATGTTAATTTAAGACAGGTGTTGAATAAATGGGAAGAAAAAAAAAAGATCCAGCGTTCAACCACCTCAGTGGGAGTGAGTATTTCCTGCTACTCAGCTTATAAACAGTAACAAGAAAAAATGTTTAAAGCCGTTGGGAAGTAATCCCGTTCGTCTAGCGGAGTCGGATCAGATGGGTTCACGAGATTTGTACCACTTTCCTCCTATCGTAATTCGAATAAGCCCTGTCGGCACAATAGACATTTAGCTACTCTAAAAAATCTATAAAGTAAAGCTTTTAAGGCATTTAAGCCTTAAAATCTAGCACAGATTATGCAACTTTTATATAAAGTTATATCATGCGTGTCGAAAGTAATATCAAATAGTAGGACATTCTGGCACTTTATCAATTCAAAAAGAAAGTCAACGGGGATTCCACATTCAATGCATTTTAGAAATTTAGAATCTAACAATATGGAATCCACCCTCGAACTCTTTGCAATTTTTTTTCAGTCAGTGTATACTAACCATAACCAAAATAGTACACTTCCTGTCTACTCCTCCAATTGTGTCGATATCGGATCTTTAACTTTAACTCATAATGATGTTCTAATCGCTCTTCAATCTTTAAAGCCTAATTTAAGCAGTGGATCAGATGGTATTCCTCCCCTCTTACTGAATAAATGCTGCAAACCCATCTCCTTTCCCCTGCTTCATATTTTCAACCGTTCCCTCTCGGGTGGCCTATTTCTCGATACTTGGAAGACATCATTCTTGGTTCCCATCCACAAATCTGGATCTAAAAGTAGCATTGAAATTTACAGAGGAATTTGTAAGCTCTCCGCAATTCCCAAATTATTTGAAAGCATCATAAAAATTAAATTTGAATTTCTTATTAAAGAACATTTGCCGGATGAGCAACACGGTTTTGTGTCGGGTCGTTCCACTACCTCAAATTTGGTACTGTTTTCATCTTATGTCTTAAAACGGTTGGAGACAAGGAACCAAATAGACACCATTTATACTGATTTCAGCAAAGCATTTGATTCTGTAAATCAAGCTCAGCTAATCCATAAACTTGAATCCTTCGGTTTCCATTCCCAATTCCCTGGAGTTACATGAAGATGTAACCATCTCTCTATGCTAGTAGACTGTACTGTCTAACGTACAGTTCGGTGAAAGCTGTCAAACTGACCAAGCTAGATCGCACATGTCGATCGGCGTCATGTTTACAAGCCATCGTTATCAGCATAGAGAGAAAGCACAAACAAGCAGTTGCTAAGCTGCCAGTAATCCACGAAAACAAATGTGAGTCGAAAGAGAATTGAAATAATTGTTGGTGGGTGGACTCACAACTCTCATGCGATGTTTTGTATGTTCATTTTGTGTTTCTCATTCTTTATTGGATAATATGTGTTAAGCTAGGATTAAGAAAAGATAGATTAAGTTAAGATTAAGTTAAGGGGAAAAAAGGAAAACACTCTGTATTAAGAGCTCGTGCGGTGAACATTAAAATAAAAATTAAAGACAAAAAAGGGAAAAGTGTTTATTTATTAAAAAAAAAGGTACGCGATTCGGTCCATGACCATCACTCTGGGTGTCCTCCTTTCTTCATGGCCGAATTCAACATGTCAAAATCGGTAACTCTATTTCTAGAGAAATAACTTGCAGTTCTGGGGTTCCACAAGGGAGCCATTTGGGCCCACTGCTTTTCGTCATCTTTATTCGTGACATTGTCCAAGTGGTGAAACATGGACATTGTTTACTGTTTGCCGACGACCTAAAACTATTTAAAGCCGTTAGGAACATTACTGACTGCCAACTTCTACAATCAGACATAAATAGAATCTCGGAATGGTGCAATGCTTTAAAGCTGAATATAAGCAAATGCAACTTCATATCCTTTTCCAAGTCCCTCTCCATAATCAACTTTGATTATTTCATTGGTTCTCAACCTATATCCCGTATTACCGAAGTTAAAGATTTGGGTGTTGTGTTGGACACCACTTTCTCATTTAAAACACACATAAACCACACTCTAGCTAAGACTAACTCGACTATGGGGTTTATTAAGAGGAATTGTAGAGGGTTCTCTGATCCTTTTTCTCTCCTGTTTTTGTACACCTCCCTCGTTAGGCCTCATCTTGAGTACGCAGTTATAATATGGAATAAAAATCTGTGTACTGACTCCGATCGAATCGAACAGAGGCGTTTCACAAGATTCATTTTTCACAAAATGCATTGGAATTTTTGCCCTAAATGTGAAGCCAGATGTTTACTTCTTGTCATAAAATCATTGAAAACTAGGCGTACTTTACATGATACATTGTTTGTTAGAGATTTACTCTGTTATCATATAAGATGCCCTACTCTCTTGTCAAAAATACGACTTTATGTCCCTGCAAGGCCTTTGAGAATAAGACATTTTCTTTTTGTCGACTCTCATAGGACTAATTATGGTCTATTACACGCACTGTTAAAGTTTTTAACGAAGTCAGTAATCTTGCGGACATTCATTTAGATCGAGGCCAATTTCAAATCTTAGCTTTAAGCTTTTTCGTATTTAAAATAGTTTTTTTATTTAACTTTATATTATAGTATTTATTTAAACTATAATATTTAATTCTATTTCTCTTTACGTTCCCCTCTCCCGATCCAAACATATATCTACCCCCGCTTCTTGATATAATCACAGGCTCCGTTCAAAAAGAAACACAAGAAACAAACGGTGGGTAATCTTCCTTCGTACCCCAATGACTTTTCTAACTACATTGGTATTTATTTGAACGCCATTTAATCGAAACGCAAGCCAATCTTATTAACGATCCTAAGTCCTTCTTTCAGTTTGTCAACTACAAAAGAAAATCTGATGGCTACCCAACTTTACCCAATCTCAAGAATGGCCAACATTTTTGCCAACTTTTTCAAACAATCTTTCGCCGATGACTCCTTTGTACTTCTTCTTCTTTCTTCTTTTCCTTTTTATCCCGGCGTCGTTATGGTCAGAAGTGTAAGACCATAACCTTCCCACTTAACTGCATTCCTACTGGTCCGCTTGTGGGGTCCGTCGGTTTGACCTCAGAAAGTAGCGGCAGGCTTCCCGGTTTGGGATTACTTCATCGCTGAGGCCAATCAAATGCTGGTGTTTTTGCATTTGTTTGCACCAATTGTTTTTCGGCCTGCCTTTTTTGCGTGTTGAAATTGGAATGTTGATTGATAACGCCTTTTGGACGGGGTTCAAAGGATCTCTCCTTTGAACATGGCAATACCAACTGAGTCGGTCGCGCTCTATATTTCTTGTGATGGTTTCTTTTACGTGGAGGCTTCCTCGGATCTTTGAACTTCTAATTCTGTCACGCTTTGTTACTCCCGCTGTCATGCGAAGCATCTTCATCTCAGTTGCCGTTAATTTGCTCTCATACTTTTTGTGCATTGTCCAGCATTGTGAACCGTATGTGAGCGCCGGACGTACAACTGAAGTGTAGAGCCTTCCTTTCAGCTTAGGGGGCATTTTTTGATCACAGAAGATGGCGGAGTTTTCCCGCCACTTCATCCACCCTACGCTTACGCGATGTTTGATGTCGTCATCACAAGTTGTTTCTCTATTAATCATAGATCCCAGATATTTAAACTTTTCACACTTGGGAAGCACTCTTCCATTCAAGTAAATGTCTGGAATAGGCTGATGAGGGTCAGAGAACGGGCAGCACAGATACTCTGTCTTCTTTGAACTAATACGATACCCGTGTCCCTCAAAAATGTCCACCCACACATCAAGTGCTCGTTGTAGGGACGCCTGATCATCACTTATAATGGCCCCATCGTCAGCAAAGAATAGCTGGTGCACATTGGGGTCCGTCACTTTTCCTTCAAGCAAGCAATCAAGGACTGCTATAAAAAGCAGTGGGCTGAGGACGCTCCCTTGGTGTACACCGACTTTGATTGCGAACTCTTCGGTGACTCCTGCGGTGCATCTTACTCTTGTCGTTGCTCTCTCGTACATGTCCATAATTACTCGCACGTAGGTTTCTGGAACTCCTTTTTGTCTTAGCGCTACCCATAAAAGATCTCTTGGTTGCCGGTCAAAGGCCTTCTCGAAATCAACCAACACCATATGCAAGTCCTTTGAAGAATCACGATGCTTTTCCATCATGATCCTTATACTTTGGATTGCATCTGTTGTTGATTTACCCGAGACAAACCCGCACTGGTCATCAGATAGTCGTATTATTTTCCGCAGTCGGCTATCTAATACCCGTTCAACGATCTTCATGGTGTGCGACATCAGCTTGACAGAACGGTAGTTATCACAATTTCGCGTATCAACCTTTCCTTTGTGCAATGGAAGAAGATAGCTTTCCCTCCATTGATTAGGCATAGTGTCGCCTCTCATAAGTTTAGAGATAAGAACCATGAGCCATCTAGACCCGATGTCTCCCATCTTTTTCCAGAACTCAGAGGGTATCCCGTCCGGCCCAACAGCTTTTCTTTTCTTGGAGTTTTTAACCGCGTACCGAACTTCTTCGACTGTGATGTCGGGTATTTCGGCATGATTCGGGGCGGCTCTTGGAAAGTACACTCGGGGAAACTGTTCGTTCAGAAGTTCCTCGCAATACTGTCGCCATCTGTGGAGAATTTTTTCGTCTTCGAAAAAAGCTTGGAAAGCCATTTTCTTTTCGTGTATCACTGCTTTGGCTTCGTCTGTCCACCACCAGGTTTCTTTTGCGTGTTGGCAGGGGCCTTTAGATGTTCCGAGCAGTGATTTGGCTTTCTCCAGGCCAGATTGTTGTAGGGAATCCCACATGTCTTGTGCTCTGCACTCCTCATTACCGACCTCATCGATAATGGAAGAGAGGTAGTTTTCCATGATGGTAATAAAAGCTTCGCCTTTTCCTTTATCCAGCTTATACCACTTGATTCTCTCAGACACCTTCGTTTGCTGCTTTGACTTCTTTCTCGCATCCATAAAAAATTCAGTCAGGAGGAGACGGTGTTGAGGGGCGATCGCATCTCCCAGGATCACTTTGCAATCTTTAGCTCGTGGCTTTATGAAACTGGATACCAAATGATAGTCTATTTGAGTTTCATTTCCGCCGCTGCTATAAGTGATCAGGTGCCGGCTTTGTTTGACGAACATGGTATTTAGCACTATAAGACCGTACGACTTGCACATGTTTAGGATATCTTCACCTGAAGAGTTCCTGGTGCCGTATCCCAGCCCTCCGTGGTAGCCTTCATAGTCTTCGCTTGTCTTCCCGACATGTCCGTTTAAATCTCCCCCAACAAACAAAAGATCTTCCTTTGGGATGATTTTGACAAGGTTGTGGAAATCTAGCCAGAATGCATCTTTTTCTTTTTGTTCGCATCCTACTTGAGGGGCATATGCGCTTACGATGTTCCACACCTCACCATGCATCACCAATTTGAGAGCCATCAAACGGTCACTGGACTTTGAAATGGTTAAGACGTTGCCAAGTAACTCTGCCGCAAGGATGATGGCGATTCCGTTTTTTCCTTGTTCCAATCCATAGTAAAACATCTTATAGGCTTTTGTTTTAACGTCCAAGAAACGTGCCCGATTACCGGTGTTTCGCCATTTCGTCTCTTGTACGCACAGGATGTCTACTCGCCTTCTAACCATCATTTCTTCAAGCTCATAGCTGCGCCCACTCATGCTTCCAACGTTCCAACTCGCGACTCTTAAATGTGGCTTACGCCGTTGCATTACTTTGCTATCCCCCGGAAATCCTATAGCTCTGACCCGAGCATTGCTGCTCGTCCCAGGATCACGACCATTAGTAGTGCCTGGCGGGGTAGTGCTTTTCCTTTTAGCGTTCTTTTCCATAATGCTACGGTTTGACCGTTTTCATTCTTCCCTTCCTTTTTGACACGGGCATGCTCCAGATTTTTTTATTTTTTTATTTTTTGATTGATCTTACTCTTACAACACCGGTGATCTCCAGTCGTGTCAACCCACTGATTTGCATGCACACTTGTGGGGCAGTTTAATGGTGGTATATGTGTCCCTAGGCTCACCTTGGTGTTTTCTAAATTGCCTAGATGTGAGTTTTGTTTACCTTTGTTTAGTCGCCTTTTACGACAAGCGATAGGTATCGCTGCAGGGATATTCTTAACCCGTCCCTGCACGAGTAGATGACTCCTTTGTACTGAACCCTACTTAATTCGACTACTTACCAAATTTCTCCTTGGACCATTCCTCCCATGTACTATTGACCCCCATATCATTAAAAATAAATTGATTGAACTGCATGATGAAATTACTCCTGGGCTTGATGGTCTCCCCGTCATATTACTACAAAAATGTTCCTCCATTATTTCTGTCCCGCTCTCAAAAATTTTCAACTTATCCCTGTCCCTTGGAGAATTTCCCCAGATATGGAGAACCGCTTTTATAACTCCTGTTCACAAAAAAGGTTCGAAGCTTCCTTAAATGCAGGACTACAACCACAAACCTTGTCGAATTCGTGTTCTTCACACTTTCAGCATTACAGAATTCAAATGAGAATTCATTTCAACTGATTTCAGTAAATGTTTCGACAAAATCTCCCACAAACTAATACTCTTCAAAGTGTCTTCAGTTGGCTTTGAACCCACTGCGTTGAAGTGTTCTTATTTTAAAATCCGTTACTACAGTGTTCGTTTTAGATCTGCCTTTTCCAACCCCTTCTTAGCTTCTTCCGGCCTTATTGTGTTAATTAGCTTCTTCTGGCAAGTGTTAATTCGAATATTAAATCCGACTTCAACCTCAGCACTCCAAGCCTAAAACTCCGTCTTCTCAATAACCTTCCCTCCTTCCAGGCTTAGTTTCTAAGGAACGCGCCCCCTCAGATGCGGCAAGAGTTAATGTTATACAACTAAAGGCAAGTTGAAATTCTATGTAATTTTATATCTGATATCGAATGACATGATCTTTGTTTTCACACTAATTACTAAACTATACACACTAAATTACTCATATAACATCTGAGCCTTGAGATTCGCTCGTTTTTAAGAGAAGGTATTAACTAGTCTTAACTTTCTATACTATGGATTTAAAATACGAACAGAATCATTTGTGTACTACTACCTATACAAAAAAGCATTATCTAGTTTGTTTAACAGAATGGTCATGGTCGGCCAAAAGCTTTTGTCATGTCATGTCATCTCAATTAATTATAATTAATATGCTCGTTTAAAATACTTAAACAGTTAAAAAATTTAACAACAGCTATCACAAATAAACACAATTTTTCGTTACTCTTATACACAATTATTATTTTTTAAAAACACAATAGTATTGGACTTTATATTTGAAATGAAGAAGAGGGATTGAGAAAAATATTATTCGAATGGATAGTATCGGCCAAATGTGGAGATAGAGTTGTATCTTCCAAAATATTCAAAAGAAGATTGTAGCTTATCTGAAATATGAGTAAAATGATAATTAAAGGTATTTGCAATGCCGGTTCTACCTAAAGCCCTGTCTACTATTTTCCTCACACATTGCCTCTAACTCTCTCGAAAAGATTAGATCAGATAACGTCCTTGTTCAATATTTTTGTGAATGCTCGGACACAGGCAACTTTAATATGTTTTGTATGTATGTTTTTTATATTTCATATCACATTTGATTTTAACTTGTCATAAGAGATTATACGAAATGCAATGCTTTAGGAATTTCTTGCTATACCCAGAATTGTACTTCAGAAAACTGCAATATCTCACGGAATATGTATATCAAAAACATTTGATAGGCTACTCGCCGGGGAAATTAGTATTAAAGATTTAGAGAATTAGTATTTCAAGCATTCTTTCAGAGAATTGACATCTGCAAATTATTTCGCATTTGTAGGTATTGTTTATACTTTGAAGACGAAATCAGTCATAGGCGAAGGTTCATTAAAAGACTCTTCATCTAATCTCTCTATGAACTCTATCTAATTCTCTGTATCTCTGTCAAATATTGAATATATCGATATTTATGTATATCGGCCAACACAACTAAATTTTTCACTTTGCTATTATTAAACGATTTGCTTATTTCTTAAATAAAAACACTTTTACTATAATTGTGCAACCTATATATTCAAAACATTGCATAGCTTTAATTTTTATAATCAAACGATAGTTTAATTACGCTACAAGAGTTAAGCTGAATAAGTTTTTGCCCAAACACTCAAGAAACTGAAGGAAGACTCGCATGTGATTCAATATGCGTTAGTAAGGCCGACAATTTTTTTCTCATGCTGCAAATGCTTTTACGTAAACAAAAAATATTATAACAAATGTGTTACACTTGGCTGAACACGCCTTCCCTTGCTAGCCATTATTGTTATCAAAAATGGCAACTGTCATTTTTTGTAGAGAATTGATAGCCCTTGCAATCCTTGCCTAGAATTGGCGCCCAGAAATAAAGAACTTTTATTAGAGAAGTTTTTACGACCTTTTATACCAAAGTAATTTCCCGAAGATATTTACTTGAGGATATAAGTAAAACTCATAACAGTGGTGTCAGAAGTGGCATCCTCTTGTTGATATGTCGGAGGAGATTACTCAAAGACTTGAGAAAGTTCTCGTACAATTAACCTCACTATGTGAAAGTGTGGATCATCAAAATTATGAAATCGCCCAGTTGAAAAAAGATCAACAACGGCAAATGGAAAAATTGCGTAGCACTGTCTCTGAGAAAGTGTTCCAAGGCTCAACTCCACATGTAGACAACGTCATGGAAAAGACAGTAATCCCCCAAGAAGCCATTATTTCTCAACAAGGTGCGATTGTCTCTTCTGGTCAATCTAATTCTTCCAGCAGCAGCTGTCCCATTAGAATTGATCCCCCAGCCCTTTGACAGTAAGAAAATTAACTGATGCGATTATAAAATCCAATTCGGAATCGTCGCCGAAGCAAATGGTTGGAATAACAAGCTGAACGGACAAGTACTTGCATCTTTACTTCGACGCGAAGCTCTATCAATCCCGGGAAATTTAAGTAATGAGGATCGCGCGGACTACGATAAGCTTGCATCGGCTTTGCAGCTAGGGTTTTTTTCCCAACAATGACATATTTTTCATGCGACATTTCGTTCCAAGTGCCAAAGGCAACGAAAGGAACTTGGTGCGTTTGCCAGCGATATTTAGCAACATACTCTAATAGTGTTCCGCGACTGTCCAACTGAAGGCCAGGAACGAATTTCAGTAACGCAGTTCGTCGATGGAATTTCCGACCGCTCAGTTCAGGATGCTGTTCGAATGGGAGGTCCAAGAACTACAAATAAGATCGACGCAGTGAATAAAGCTATTTCCGCGGTGACAGTCCATCTCGGCACCCAAACCAGTTAACTAACTCGGTCCGTTGAGGTCGCAACCCCAGTTACTTAGCCACTACCGCAACCAACGACCACGAAGAGACCAAAACGTCGTTAATTGCGAGGGTACAAATCAAATTGGAAATATGCCCCCGGAGTCGGGAAACGCTCAGCCGTCAGTGTCGAGCGGCGTGTGGGGGAATCCACATACGAAATAATCCGATCGTTACTGACCCCACCTACGCCAAGAGAAGTGACTTTCCAGGAAATTTTTAAAAGGTTAGATGGACATTTCCATCCAAAATCAAATGAAGTAGTGCGACGTTTCACTTTTCACAAACGTTGTCGGAAGAATGGAGAAACGATCGTCTATTTTGTTAAGGATTTGCGAAAATTGTCGGAACACTACGATTTTAAAGAGCTTGACAAGATATTGGGAGATCAAAATGTTTGCGAAGTAGCAGATGAATCGTTACAAAAACGTCAACATGCGAGACAACAATACATTGAACTATCAGTGGCCAGAACAATTTCGGTGTTTTCGATTCGAAGGTTTCCATAAAGAAAAAAAACTGTGACTTTTGCCATAAAAGGGGTCATGTAAGCAAAGCTTGTTTTAAAAATTCATTGTTTTCATAGTTTTTGTTTGATTTTCGTGAGAATGAGTGCAAAGAGTATTGTGTCGATTAAGTGTATGATAGCACTTTCTACGCCGTCAGGTGTGTCAGAGGAATATTTATAAGAAGATCTGATTCTATTATATCTTTGAATGTACTCCAATCGGGTTTTTTGTTAGAAAGTGAACAACGCTGGGAAATATTGCGACATTACTTTGAAAATCATGGTAATGTTGCAGAATGTGTGCGAAAATTGCGTACGGATTTTGGAAGAAGAGAAGCACCGTCAGCTCCGTATGTTCGTTATCTTGTGAAAAAAGTGAAAGAAACTGGCATCCTCATCGATAAACCAAAGCGTGAAAAGCCAAAAACAGTGCGTACACCCGAGAATATTCCTGCTGCGGCAGAAAGTGTGCGTGAAGCGCCATCTACATTAATTCACCGTCGTTCTCAACAATTGAACATTTCGGAGACATCATTGAGACGAATTTTGCATAAAGACCTTGGTATGACGCCATACAAAGTCCAATTGGTTCAGGAGTTGAAGCCAACTGACCATCCAATGCGTTTTCGCTTCGCTAAGTGGGCCTGCGATCAACTTACAGAAGATGCCGATTTTGCCAAAAAAATCATCTTTTCAGATGAAGCTGATTTTGATCTTGGCGGGTATGTAAACAAGCAAAATTGTCGCATTTGGGGCACAGAAAACCCGCACGCATACATTGAAAAGCCGGTGCACCCAAAACGAGCCACTGTTTGGTGCGGATTTTGGTCCAGAGGCATAATTGGGCCATTTTTCTTCGAAAATGAGCAAGGAGTGGCCGTTACAGTCAATGGCGATCGTTATCGGGCCATGTTGAACGAATTTTTGTTCACAAAAATTGAAGAGGAGGATATTGGCAACATTTGGTTTGAACAGGACGGCGCTACGTGCCACACAGCCGAAGCTACACTTGATGTTTTGCTTCCTGTTTTTGAAGATCGCATTATCAGCCGCAGAGCTGATGTCGTTTGGCCACCTCGGAGTTGCGATTTGACACCGTTGGACTATTATTTGTGGGGTGCCGTCAAAGATAAGTGTTACGCCGACAAGCCAGAGACAATTGACGCTTTAAAGGACAATATTCGTGAAGCCATTTGTGAAATACAGCTGCACACAATCGATAATGTGTTTAAAAATTGGACCGATCGTATAGGCTACTGCATGGCCAGCCGAGGCAGCCATTTGAATTAAATTATTTTCCATTATTAACCGGAAGGATTGTACTTTCAAATAAAGGAAGAAATTTGAGAAAATATTAAGTAGCTTTTTTTATAGCATTTTCAAAAAAAAAAAAATTATTTGGCGGACCCTTTAGATCTTACCAACACTTTAGTCTTACTGATGCCCAAAGAAACTGCGACCCTAATAATTGGGACTCCTTTTATTTTACACCTGACATTGATAATAAATTTAGCCTTTTTAAAAAAGTATTAAATGAATTGTATGACGTAACAACAGTAACTAAGTAATTAAACCTTGTCCATGGTACAGCTATCTTATTATATAATAATCTCATGAGAAAGGACGATTTTTTGGGCTCTTTGAAAGAAATTCCACTGACTTCAATAAACGCCAATACAACGTTGTTTGGAATAAAACAGTTGCTATGATGCGCTTCTACAAGCGTGCTTACATCGTGTGGAAACTTGATCTTAAATAAAGCTCTAGAGAATAATGGAAGAACTTAAATAAACTTTTCGTAACTGCCGGGAAAAATGTAGCAGAATGTTCTTTTAGCCCTAGTACAATGAGCACTGTTTTTGCGCCTCTCTCTACAATACCATCAATACTTCCAGCAAGTTTAGACGACTGTAGTGTACGATTTAGTTTGGAAATTGTCTTGTCAACTGATGTTCATGATGCAATTCGTTCTATTAAATCGCACGCTACAGGTCCTGATTGTGTATCGCCTAAGCTTATAAAGTTAGTCTTGCCCATAATACTTCTATCTTTAACTTTTATATGTCTAGCTGTCGCAGGGAAGTGAAAAGAAGCCACCATTGTTCCTATCCCGAAAATATCCAACGCGTCAGTTCTGTTCTCTCTGTCTGATTGGACTCAGTTTACTCTGTTTTCCAGCTAAAGTGCTTGAAAAGAGTACGGCTAAACAAATACAAAAGTACTAAAGAAAATCTATCCAAGTGGCAATAAGGTTTTCGCCATAGCTGCGAATCTGCGGTTATCAAAGTTACTTTGGATTTGTAAAACTGATTTGGATTTGTACAAAACTGGACACAAACAAACTCAGAATCATGGTTCTTCTCGATTATGCTAGAGCCTTTAATTGTATTAACCATTCAATCCTAAATTGGAAAACTATTTTGGTTTTAATAATACGTCTCTCAAACTTCTTGCGCAATATCTAAATAACGGCCTTCCGAAAGTCAAAACGGAACTGGAAACTTCCAGTCCTACTTCAGTTAACTCTGGTGTTATTTCTCTATGTTTATAAATGATCTTCCAAACTCAATCAAAAACTGTCATGTGCATATGTTTGTGGATAACGGAAGACTATGTAGCCCGTACAAATGAGGAGTTCGTAAATGTCCAACGGTGGTCAATCTTAGATTGAATCTCTTAAAGACTATGGGAATGATACGAGTATGTTCACGGCAGAAAGTTGACCATTTTGATTATCCCGCTCTTGTTGTGAAACACTATTAATTATGTCCACAGAGTTATGTATCTAAGATATTAAATTAATAGCACATTAACTTGTTGCGATGCAGTCTCTTATACTCGTACATTAAGAAGAATATACCATGGCCTATCTAGGTTAAGGTCGTCATCGCATTCACTGCCTTCAACAATCAAATGCAGTTTAGTTAAAAGACTGTTACTTTTTTTTGACGTTTAATTGTTCTGTGTATCCTTGCCTTGATTATGACTGCAACCAGAAAATAAATTTAGCTTTTAATGATTGTATTTGGTTTATTCACAATGTTCCAAGGTATAGAAGTGTTTCCCGCCTAAACGAATCCCCGTTCAGGTTAAGCCTTGCATATTATAAGTTTAGTATTATTATAAATAATAATAATAATAAATAATGATTGTGTGAGTAGGAAATGGAGTAGACGTCTCTATATTATCGTCTGACAATCTCTTTAATCTACCCAGTAAATCCGCAGTTTATAAAGTTTAAACCATCGTTAAACCTTAAATAAGAAAAAATCGCGCTATTAACATCTTTATTCATAATTCTTGCTCATAATTTTGCTTATTTTCGGTTACTGATTTTTACCATACAAAAATGCCCAACGAGTTCCGCAGTGGTCGATCCCAACAACAAAAAAGTATTGCTTCTCCCGACATAACTGACTCTAAGAGCATTGCTGATAAACTGTGGAACCGAATTGAGGAGAAACTTGAGAAATGGGCGGAGAACTTCTCGCTCCTAATAGATGCTAAGCTGTCTGCGTTAGAGGAGCGTCTGATGTCGCAGGTTAGTGAAACAAAAACGGCTGTCAACCACCAAATTCAAAAAAATTGCCAAGAAATTAAGCGGTTGGAGCTCATGATTGACGAAATCCAACGAGAAAGGGTTTGTACAGATGCTGTCATATTTGGAATACCAGAATCTGCTGACGAAAATCTGGAGAGTATTTTTCATCAAATCTGCTCTACCGTAAATATTCAGCCTCCCCGGTTACATAAAATTTTCCGTACCAAACCTCGCTCTTCTAATCAAGAGCGCAGAACTGATACCAGCATCATTCTAAAACTATCTGATAAGCGAGAGAAGGAGAACCTGATGAGAGCGGTCATCCGTTATCGAAAAATTAAAAAAGGCTCTCTTAAACTAAGCGATATTGGTTTCAACTCGTCGAACGTATTCTTCGTCAACGATAGCTTAACAAAGAGAAATTACCAACTGCAGCGGGAAGCCCTAAAACTCAAGCGAAGATCTCTTTTGTCTTCTGTATTCTCAATCAATGGGCAAATTCACGTTCGCCCTTCATCGAGCCAATCACCCATTCTAGTAAATACCATGGAAGATCTAAGAAATGCAATCGGACCGAAAATAGATGATCACAATTAAAGCAACATTTAACACAACCATCTTTATTAATACAACCATATTTGTTTTGATCTCTCTCTGTATTCTCACTCTACATTTATTGTTCTTTTCTTTTTTTTTTTTTTTTTCTCTTCTTTCTTTGCACCACGCTTTGTTATTCTCACTTTATTTTGTTATCCATTGTAATAGCAATTTCAGTTTTTTATGTTAATTACAGCTGTCTTAATGCTGATTGAATACTCTGTGTGCTCGACTTTTCTCTTTATCATCCTCCATCATGCAAAACAGCAATGACAATAGTCTTAACAGCATGAATGAAAAGACGAATCTTTTATTAAATATAATGTGTAAGTCCCATGATGGGTTGCATATTTGTCACATAAATCCTCAGAGTCTTGTGAACAAAATTGATGAGTTCAGATTGATTTTTGAGAATAGTCAGATCGATATTATATGTGTTTCTGAAACTTGGTTTGACCCAAACTTAAATAGTGAATTTCTCTCACTTTAGGGATTTAAGCTTTACCGTGCAGATCGCCATGGTAGAATAGGGGGTGGTGCTGCTATATACGTAAGAAACACTATTAAGTCAAAACACCTCTGCTGCTCTAATAATAGCTCTCGCAGTCAATTCTATTTTATATGTTTAATGGTGAGGATAAGTGTACTATTGGTACGATATATATTGCACCAGATGTCGCACATCCCAGCATCGTATACGATATTATTGAAGGGATATCTTCCCTAACACCAAATACCATCTTGTGTGGAGATCTCACCTCAGCATGTCACGTAGCGCATCGTTAACCCTAGAGTGCTCGCGCTATGAGCATTTTGCCGTCCGCGGCGAAAAAACGGTAATTTCTTGAAAACAGTACATTTTTCAAAGTCAAGTGTCCTAGTAGCTGCAGCTCGGTTCCTCACTTCTTTGTTTTAGAAGTTCGGAGAAATTTAGTGCACGTATGACTACATGAGATGAGGGTTGTGATCGCTGTGTCTAGTTTGGCGGCAAACTGCTCACTGCGCGACAACTCACGTAAGTTAAATTTGTATGTCTGTTTTTTTCTGTGGTCGAGATATTATTAGTTTCCATTGCGTTGTTTTGATGTAAGTATCGTAATAATAACATTGATGTTTAGTATTTTATCAATTCCTGTGTTTTGTTTTACTTTTCTTTTGTTTAGTTTATATAAATAAAGAATATGAATGTACAAAGCGCACAAATCGTTTCATGGTTGGAAGAGGAGGCGGATTTCGAAGAAGATGTTTTACAAAGTTTATTGGAAAATATATCTGATAGGGAAAGTGAACATAGTGATCATAATACTGAAACAGAACAATCAGCAGCAGAATCGGATAATGATGCGCCAACAACCTGTCAAGGATCGTCTGTAATTGCCACTGCGTCTTCCCAGAAATCATCTCGTCGTGGTCGCGGACATGGAGCCGCGGTAGCACAACGGCCATCTAGTCGTCGCCCACGGTCGCCAACTGGATCTCGTACACCATCCTCAAGTGATGAACCTCTGGCTCGATTGATTAGCAGGCCAAGAACCACTGTTGTCGCTACAATTGAAGCAAGTTCAGAGAGACGACTTGCAAGAGTTCCTATGTATAAAGGAAAAGATGGAACTAAGTGGTTAGTACATCCTCCTACAAGGCCTTATATACGAACAAGGCAAGAAAATATTGTCACCAGGCCCCCCGGAGTGCAAGGTGAAGTTGCTAAAAATTCTAAAACACCTTTGGAATGTTTTAATTTGTTTATTAGTACAAAACTGCTGGAAGATATCGTGCTATTCACTAATCTACACATACATACGTGCACATAATGATCAGTTTTCAAAGGAGCGAGATACAAAAGAAACAGACTTAATTGAAATAGAAGCTCTAGTTGGGCTTTTGATTATGGCGGGGCTGACAAAAATGCATCACCTAAATATTCATGAAATGTGGGTTGATGATGGAACGGTCCTGATATATTCAGAGTAATTATGTCAACGACAAGATTTTTTTTTCTGCTAAGAAATGTTCGTTTTGACGATGTGCAAACCAGAGCAGAACGCGCTAAAATTGATAATATGGCAGCATTGAGGAATATATTTGACGCTTTTGTCACCAATTGTCAAACGCATTATCAGATTGGAGAAAATGGTACAACTGATCAGATGTTAGAGTCATTTAGAGGACGTTGCAAGTTTCGTGTATACATGGCAAATAAACCCGCAAAATACGGCATAAAAATATATGCTCTTGTTGATACAAAATCATTATATACCAGCAATTTGGAAGTATATGCCGGTAAACAACCAGAAGGGCAGTTTTATGTTGATATGAAAAATATTTTGAATACTGGCCGAAATATAACGATGGATAACTACTTTACGTCTATTCCTCTTGCTGACGAGCTAGTTGCTAACCACCGGACAACTATTGTAGGCACTCTGCGAAAAAACAAAAAAGAAATCTTATCTTACTTTTAAGATAGAGTCAAACCGAGTACAATATTCGGATTTGGTGAGAAAAAGGTCTTAATGTCTTATGTGCCTAACAAAAAGCAAAAAAAGTGGTTCTACTTTTGTCCACTTTACACGATGACAACAAGATCGATGAAACTACCGGTGCTGCTAAGAAACCAGAAATCATTACATATTACAATGAGACTAAAGGCGGAGTTGACGTTGTCGATCAAATGAAAGAGGAATATTTCTTGGGATTAATGGCGCGCAGGTGGCCGATGAGATTATTTTTCTCAATTTTGAATATTGCCGGCATAAATAGTCAAATAATATACGAAGAAAATAATAATCACTTATTATTAAGGCGAATCTTTTTGAAAGAAATTGCTCTGGCTATGACTAGACCACACATAATCAGAAGATCAAAGGTATACACATTGCCGAAACAGTTGAGGAACCAAATTTCTCGATTTGTGCCATCTGATCATCAAGATATACCCCCAAGTAGAGCAGGTATATGCACAGTATGCCCGTCCAAGAAAAATAGAAGGACCAAAAAAGGGTGTAATAGATGTGTAAAGTTACTGTGCAACGAACATTGTGTGTACTTGTGCCAGGACTGTTTTGCTGAGTTACATATTGTAGATAATGAATACGCCTAATTTTGTCAAACAGTTTAATTCTTCTTTTTTTACGAAGGTTTAAGCAAAGTCTTTGTTAAAATTCAAAAAATGTTACCTTGAATTTCCTAAAACATTTGTTTTTTAATAGTAAGTGTAAAACTATAATATATGTTACTTTTTCAAATAGTTTATGACTTTTTTACTATAGTAATTTTTGACTATAGTAATAATTGCAAATTTGTTTATCTAGTATTTTAAAAAAAAACGTATGTTAAACATGGGCGGCAAAATGCTCAACACGCGATCGCTCGCGTTTCACGAAAAGGCGCGACTACTCTAGGGTTAAAAGACAGCATAAGATCTCTTAACCTATCTTTTCTAAATACAACAGAACCAACTCATTTTAAACCAAACTGTACTCCATCATTGTTAGATGTTTTTCTGACGAGCGATAAAGACATTGTCAAACGTTATAGTCAACTCTCTGTTCCAGTTTTCCTATATCATGATCTTATATTCGCAACTTTCAGTGTAAATATTTGTCGAAGATCTTCACAATCTATCCAATATCGTGATTTTCGTAGCATTAATGTACAAAACCTGTTTGGTGATTGTATCAGTATTGAGTGGAATAATATATATATGTCGTCAGATGTCAATAGTCAAATTGAGTTTCTGAATAACAGTCTCGAGTATCTCTTCGATAAACATGTTCCATGTAATACCCGTGTCCTGAAAAATACAACCTGTCCTTGGTTTTCCAATGAGATAATGAACGCTATTAAGGCTATACCGGCGGTGGAAAAGGTTTCATGTTAATTATGTTAATTACAGCTGTCTTAATGCTGATTGAATACTCTGTGTGCTCGACTTTTCTCTTTATCATCCTCCATCATGCAAAACAGCAATGACAATAGTCTTAACAGCATGAATGAAAAGACGAATCTTTTATTAAATATAATGTGTAAGTCCCATGATGGGTTGCATATTTGTCACATAAATCCTCAGAGTCTTGTGAACAAAATTGATGAGTTCAGATTGATTTTTGAGAATAGTCAGATCGATATTATATGTGTTTCTGAAACTTGGTTTGACCCAAACTTAAATAGTGAATTTCTCTCACTTTAGGGATTTAAGCTTTACCGTGCAGATCGCCATGGTAGAATAGGGGGTGGTGCTGCTATATACGTAAGAAACACTATTAAGTCAAAACACCTCTGCTGCTCTAATAATAGCTCTCGCAGTCAATTCTATTTTATATGTTTAATGGTGAGGATAAGTGTACTATTGGTACGATATATATTGCACCAGATGTCGCACATCCCAGCATCGTATACGATATTATTGAAGGGATATCTTCCCTAACACCAAATACCATCTTGTGTGGAGATCTCACCTCAGCATGTCACGTAGCGCATCGTTAACCCTAGAGTGCTCGCGCTATGAGCATTTTGCCGTCCGCGGCGAAAAAACGGTAATTTCTTGAAAACAGTACATTTTTCAAAGTCAAGTGTCCTAGTAGCTGCAGCTCGGTTCCTCACTTCTTTGTTTTAGAAGTTCGGAGAAATTTAGTGCACGTATGACTACATGAGATGAGGGTTGTGATCGCTGTGTCTAGTTTGGCGGCAAACTGCTCACTGCGCGACAACTCACGTAAGTTAAATTTGTATGTCTGTTTTTTTCTGTGGTCGAGATATTATTAGTTTCCATTGCGTTGTTTTGATGTAAGTATCGTAATAATAACATTGATGTTTAGTATTTTATCAATTCCTGTGTTTTGTTTTACTTTTCTTTTGTTTAGTTTATATAAATAAAGAATATGAATGTACAAAGCGCACAAATCGTTTCATGGTTGGAAGAGGAGGCGGATTTCGAAGAAGATGTTTTACAAAGTTTATTGGAAAATATATCTGATAGGGAAAGTGAACATAGTGATCATAATACTGAAACAGAACAATCAGCAGCAGAATCGGATAATGATGCGCCAACAACCTGTCAAGGATCGTCTGTAATTGCCACTGCGTCTTCCCAGAAATCATCTCGTCGTGGTCGCGGACATGGAGCCGCGGTAGCACAACGGCCATCTAGTCGTCGCCCACGGTCGCCAACTGGATCTCGTACACCATCCTCAAGTGATGAACCTCTGGCTCGATTGATTAGCAGGCCAAGAACCACTGTTGTCGCTACAATTGAAGCAAGTTCAGAGAGACGACTTGCAAGAGTTCCTATGTATAAAGGAAAAGATGGAACTAAGTGGTTAGTACATCCTCCTACAAGGCCTTATATACGAACAAGGCAAGAAAATATTGTCACGAGGCCCCCCGGAGTGCAAGGTGAAGTTGCTAAAAATTCTAAAACACCTTTGGAATGTTTTAATTTGTTTATTAGTACAAAACTGCTGGAAGATATCGTGCACTACTAATCTACGTACTAATCTACACATACATACGTGCACATAATGATCAGTTTTCAAAGGAGCGAGATACAAAAGAAACAGACTTAATTGAAATAGAAGCTCTAGTTGGGCTTTTGATTATGGCGGGGCTGACAAAAATGCATCACCTAAATATTCATGAAATGTGGGTTGATGATGGAACGGTCCTGATATATTCAGAGTAATTATGTCAACGACAAGATTTTTTTTTCTGCTAAGAAATGTTCGTTTTGACGATGTGCAAACCAGAGCAGAACGCGCTAAAATTGATAATATGGCAGCATTGAGGAATATATTTGACGCTTTTGTCACCAATTGTCAAACGCATTATCAGATTGGAGAAAATGGTACAACTGATCAGATGTTAGAGTCATTTAGAGGACGTTGCAAGTTTCGTGTATACATGGCAAATAAACCCGCAAAATACGGCATAAAAATATATGCTCTTGTTGATACAAAATCATTATATACCAGCAATTTGGAAGTATATGCCGGTAAACAACCAGAAGGGCAGTTTTATGTTGATATGAAAAATATTTTGAATACTGGCCGAAATATAACGATGGATAACTACTTTACGTCTATTCCTCTTGCTGACGAGCTAGTTGCTAACCACCGGACAACTATTGTAGGCACTCTGCGAAAAAACAAAAAAGAAATCTTATCTTACTTTTAAGATAGAGTCAAACCGAGTACAATATTCGGATTTGGTGAGAAAAAGGTCTTAATGTCTTATGTGCCTAACAAAAAGCAAAAAAAGTGGTTCTACTTTTGTCCACTTTACACGATGACAACAAGATCGATGAAACTACCGGTGCTGCTAAGAAACCAGAAATCATTACATATTACAATGAGACTAAAGGCGGAGTTGACGTTGTCGATCAAATGAAAGAGGAATATTTCTTGGGATTAATGGCGCGCAGGTGGCCGATGAGATTATTTTTCTCAATTTTGAATATTGCCGGCATAAATAGTCAAATAATATACGAAGAAAATAATAATCACTTATTATTAAGGCGAATCTTTTTGAAAGAAATTGCTCTGGCTATGACTAGACCACACATAATCAGAAGATCAAAGGTATACACATTGCCGAAACAGTTGAGGAACCAAATTTCTCGATTTGTGCCATCTGATCATCAAGATATACCCCCAAGTAGAGCAGGTATATGCACAGTATGCCCGTCCAAGAAAAATAGAAGGACCAAAAAAGGGTGTAATAGATGTGTAAAGTTACTGTGCAACGAACATTGTGTGTACTTGTGCCAGGACTGTTTTGCTGAGTTACATATTGTAGATAATGAATACGCCTAATTTTGTCAAACAGTTTAATTCTTCTTTTTTTACGAAGGTTTAAGCAAAGTCTTTGTTAAAATTCAAAAAATGTTACCTTGAATTTCCTAAAACATTTGTTTTTTAATAGTAAGTGTAAAACTATAATATATGTTACTTTTTCAAATAGTTTATGACTTTTTTACTATAGTAATTTTTGACTATAGTAATAATTGCAAATTTGTTTATCTAGTATTTTAAAAAAAAACGTATGTTAAACATGGGCGGCAAAATGCTCAACACGCGATCGCTCGCGTTTCACGAAAAGGCGCGACTACTCTAGGGTTAAAAGACAGCATAAGATCTCTTAACCTATCTTTTCTAAATACAACAGAACCAACTCATTTTAAACCAAACTGTACTCCATCATTGTTAGATGTTTTTCTGACGAGCGATAAAGACATTGTCAAACGTTATAGTCAACTCTCTGTTCCAGTTTTCCTATATCATGATCTTATATTCGCAACTTTCAGTGTAAATATTTGTCGAAGATCTTCACAATCTATCCAATATCGTGATTTTCGTAGCATTAATGTACAAAACCTGTTTGGTGATTGTATCAGTATTGAGTGGAATAATATATATATGTCGTCAGATGTCAATAGTCAAATTGAGTTTCTGAATAACAGTCTCGAGTATCTCTTCGATAAACATGTTCCATGTAATACCCGTGTCCTGAAAAATACAACCTGTCCTTGGTTTTCCAATGAGATAATGAACGCTATTAAGGCTATACCGGCGGTGGAAAAGGTTTCGCTGCACAGAAATGCTCACGAAATATAAAATCAGTCGAAACCAAGTTATACGTATGATAAAAAAAGCTAAATTTAATTATTATAACAATAAATTTAATTCAGATCGCTCCTCCAAATCTCTATGGAATCGAGTACGCGAAATAGGACTGTGTAAAAAAAATCATAAGCCCAATGAAGAGGACATTAACTTAGACGAGTTAAACAATCGCTTTGTTACTGCTGTTCCTACGGTGGACTTCGAATCTCCACCACTTCTGACGCAAAATAATAGTGAAGACGCGTTCACGGTCAATAGGTATGACACTACCTCGGTTGGAATAGCGATACTTGCCATCAAACGTAAATCTGTTGGCCTAGACAATATTCATCCAGATTTTATAAAAATATTACTTCCTGTTATATTGCCCCACATTACCCACATTTTCAATACAATTGTCATGACATCTACATATCCCAATCTCTGGAAAAAAGCAAAATTATTCCTATTCAAAAAAAAGAGAATACTCCAGAATATAGACCAATATCTATTCTTCCTTTTCTCTCTAAAGTATTTGAAAGGCTTGTAAGCAGTGATATAGAGAAATATGTTGAAAGTAAAAAGTTGTTAACCCCGATGCAATCGGGTTTCCGATCAGGCCACAGCTGCGTAACAGCGGTTTTGAAGGTATCGGATGACATACGTCAAGCTATTGACGAAGACAAAACAACGTTGTTGGCATTGCTTGACTTCTCGAAAGCCTTCGATTCTGTAAATCCAACACTTCTTTGCAATAAACTTTTAACACAATTTAATTTTTCCAGTCCAACAAACAAGCTAATTTTCTCGTATCTTACCAATCGCGTCCAAGCCGTCTCTTATAACTCCAAATTATCCACTTTTTGCGATGTTAATAATGGTGTCCCGCAAGGGTCTATACTTGGTCCATTACTTTTCTCAATGTTTATCAATGACCTCCCAACTGTGTTGTCCCATTGCCATTTTCATATATATGCAGACGACGTTCAACTTTACTTAAGTTTTCCAAATGGACTGATGGAAGTTTCTGTAGCGAGATTAAATGAAGACATACGCTCTGTGATTAATTGGTCCACGCAAAATGCACTTATGATCAATCCTGAAAAAAACTAAAATTATACCTTTTGCAAGACACCAACCCAATATTCGTGCTTTTCCCCAAATAAAAATTCTATCTACATGTATTGAATACGTCTCACACGTATGGAATCTTGGAATCATTTTTAATAGTCAGCTTACCTGGAATGACCACATTAATAGTATAGTGTCTAAAATATATGCATCTCTTAGAGGACTCTCTGTTAGTAGATCCATATTACCCACTGACGTTAAATTAAAACTTGTGAAGTCACTTATCGTACCAATCATTGCCTATGGGTGTGAACTTTTTGCTGACTGTGAGCACAACTCTTTTCTTAAGCTAAAAAGGGCACTTAATTCAGCTGCTCGCTATGTTTTCAACCTTCGGAGGTACGAGCATGTTTCTGCGGAACGACGCAAAATCCTTGGGTGTGATTTAGATGCCTTCTTAAAATATCGATCCTGCGTTCTACTCTTCAAAATTATTCACAGGAAACAACCTGCATATCTATATAATAAACTCACCTTAACTCGATCTACTCGGTATATTACTATAAGACCGGCCTTATATTCCTGTTTGACATCCCGCAGACAATTCTTCATTCATGCTGTGAATCTTTGGAATCACCTGCCATATCAGGTCAAATCTAAAGTCGAATACAGACAGTTTCAATCGGCATGTTTTTCACATTTTTCTACCTTATACTGAAATTGCTTTCTTCTCACTACATAAACATTTCATAGTCTACCTGGTGCATCTACGAGTATATGTTATATATGTATATTTCTTTATCTATTCTTAATTTTAACTTTAATGTTATTTTCTTTATATGTACAAACACTTTTATCTTTCACTGCCTGTACTAACTATAAGTAAATTTTCTTACATGTACAGCGATACTTTATTATAAATAAATAAATAAATAAATAAATAAATAAATAAATAAAGCTCATCCACGGTAAAATGATTGGATGAGCCGGTTGCTTGGGTAAAATGAACATCACATCACCAGCCACACTTCGCAGAAAACTATTCTCAATTCTGTCGAATTAAAGCTAATTAGTAATACTTGTAATATTATCCCTTTTTCTCGATCTAATGTAAAATTTATTTGTAGCCTTAATTTAAAATACTTAATTATAAGATAAAACATCTTGAAGTATCGTGTTAAAATTATAATATAAATGAATAAAATGAAATAAAAATGAAATGCAATATTTCAGCATTATTTAACCCTAGAACACTAAACTATCCTACTACTACTAAAATACTAAGAAATTGCATACACTACGTCAAGTATAAACCCAAACTGCTCGAAAAAATCATGGGAAATTTACCACCGCAACGATTAGTAGGTATCCACTGTATCCGTTTACTTTGCGGAGTTGTTTTTTGTGGACCAGTGATGATTCACTACAAAATTCGTGAGAACGGACCGTACAAAGCCTACGTTGTTGTATTTGTGTGTTTCTCTTTCAAGGCTGTGCATTACTAAGTAGTTAGACATTAAATGGGACATACATATATTCATTTTATTCGCCCCAGAGTTCCTTTCTTTAGTGGATTGTAGGAAACTGCAGTTAAAGTTACAAAAGGTCACCTCATTCGAAGTCTTGGGACTCCTAGACTCACATATGAAGGGCTCACTACAGTACCTGTCGAAATTGAAGCAGTGCTGAATTCTCGTCCAAGTACACCACTTTCATCAGATCTTAAAGATTACGAGGTATTTATATAAGGTCATTTTCTTATTGGCACATTCCTGAAGGCAAGTTCGAAAGTACCGATTGAATCGTCGAACATCAACCTCCTAGAGCGATGGAGACTAATCACGGCCGTAAAATCACATTTCTGGAAGATCTGGTCAAGGGAGTATCTTAGGACGCGTTCATCAGAACAACCAAACCTACACGTCAACGCGATGGTCCTGAAACACGATACCCATAGGTGGTCGGACGAGTCATCAACATCTACAAGGAGAGCTGGAAGAGTAAGAGTTGCTGAAATCAAGACTCCAAAGGGGGCGTTCAGATGTCCAATATGCAAACTAGCTTTGTTCCCAATTCGAAAGCAGAGACTTTTCAAAGAGGGTGAAATGTTGGATCATTTGTTTTGTTTTGTTAAATTGAATTGTATTACATTAAACAAATGTTAAACTGAATTCTACAAATGTTAAAATCGAAATTGTAATAGCCACATCCCTAGGATTTTATAATTCAATGTGTTCCATTGTTACATTTTTGTTCTTTTAATTAACCGCCTTAAAACCGATGTTCGCCATATTTCCTTTTCATGTACGACCAAAATTAGCTGAATTATATAACCAACATAAACATACCCGGTATAAGAAACTTCCACCGAACAATCACAATGGATTATCACATAAAAAGCGTGCAAATTTTTTGCGACAAAGATAAGTAATATAAATAAAGGGTCCGCCATCTAACGTTTTTTTTTTCAAGTAGTGCTTATTTCGTGAATGGTAACACTTAGCTCATGTCTGATTTGACAGATAATTAGTTTTATCCTTCCGCTGAACGAATATGGTTGTGCATACGCTTGAACAATGCTTCGCTAAGTGGGCCTGCGATCGACTTACAGAAGATGCCGATTTTGCCAAAAAAATCATCTTTTCAGATGAAGCTCATTTTGATCTTGGCGGGTATGTAAACAAGCAAATGTGTCGCATTTGGGGCACAGAAAACCCGCACGCATACATTGAAAAGCCGGTGCACCCAAAACGAGCCACTGTTTGGTGCGGATTTTGGTCCAGAGGCATAATTGGGCCATTTTTCTTCGAAAATGAGCAAGGAGTGGCCGTTACAGTCAATGGCGATCGTTATCGGGCCATGTTGAACGAATTTTTGTTCACAAAAATTGAAGAGGAGGATATTGGCAACATTTGGTTTGAACAGGACGGCGCTACGTGCCACACAGCCGAAGCTACACTCGATGTTTTGCGCCCTGTTTTTGAAGATCGCATTATCAGCCGCAGAGCTGATGTCGTTTGGCCACCTCGGAGTTGCGATTTGACACCGTTGGACTATTATTTGTGGGGTGCCGTCAAAGATAAGTGTTACGCCGACAAGCCAGAGACAATTGACGCTTTAAAGGACAATATTCGTGAAGCCATTGGTGAAATACAGCTGCACACAATCGATAATGTGCTTAAAAATTGGACCGATCGTGTAGGCTACTGCATGGCCAGCCGAGGCAGCCATTTGAATGAAATTATTTTCCATTATTAACCGGAAGGATTGTACTTTCAAATAAAAAAAGAAATTTGAGAAAATATTCAGCAGTTTTTTTTATAGCATTTTCAAAAAAAAAAAGAAGTTATTTGGCGGACCCTATAGTAAGATAAATAATTTTCACAACATTGAATAAAAGATGTACTGTTGATGAACTTGTTGAATTTTTTATTTTTTTAATAGATATATAGATATAGCTACTTAAACGTGGCTAAGACTGTGCATTTCACATCGAATGAAACAGGTAAATATTTAAATATGATCTAAAAATTATTCTGAGTTGTGAATAATTTGTCCGATTTTTCCTTTCTGGGTGCCAATATCGGTTATGTTTCTACCCAGTTTTACTTTTACTACGGCTAACCCCCGTGATATAGTCGCTCTGTTTGCGAAAAATATTTCTAGTCTAGTCTCTCAGTAACTCGCTTTCAATAAGCTTAGCTCCGATGATTATCTTAGCAATTTTCGTTGACGCCGTGGAAGATTTGAACTTCTTCCACAAACTGTGCAACTATAAAAAACACACAAGATATTGACGCTATTCCTCAACAATTTAGAATTAAGTTTCTATTACGTATTAAAAAATACCTTGATAAGGCTGCAAAACCTTTCTGAAATATAGTAAAAGTTTTTAATGTCTTAATATGAATCCAATATAATTACCAATTTTGAAAAGTAATTAACGCCCCTTAAGCCGTTCAATACGGCGCGGGCCAGAAGGGAAAAGCGGGTATTACCCTTCTTTCTGGTCCAGCTCGCACCTTATAGCAGGCTAGAGTGACTAAGAACCATCACCTCCTTAGCATCCCAGTCTTTAAAATAGGAGAAATTAAGAAGGAACAGGAACATTTTGCAATGTATCCATTGTCAAGGGTTCGGACACGCCGCGTCGAACTGAGAGTAGTCTCGCAGTTTCGATGTGTTATGTGTGCAAAGAACCATAGAATCTATCAATGCGACCTGACCCAAGATAAGGCCGCGAGCACGAGCAGCAAAAAGTCCGAGGAGAAACGCCCCTCAGGTGGCTTACAAAAAACAGCCGTCACAATCCAAAAGACATACGCTAGGCGGGACAAAAGATTATGGCTGTTCCCAAAACCACAGTGACTGTTACTAGGGCACCAATTTCAGAAGGGGACCTGCGCTCGATCCTGCCTGCCAGCCAAGGGCAGATCGAGCTCCAACGGCAGATGCATGAGCAGGTCACCCGAGCGGTCAAAATCTCTTCGTGCGCTGTTGGATCTAGTGCATCTGCAATCGTAATGCATGCACCGGTAGAAAGTCTGTCGGTGAATGTAAATTCACTGATTATGATAGAGCGAAGAGCCGTACTTTTCAATTTGTTGCTGGACGAATGCCCCGATGTACTCGTAATTTTGGTTAGCGAAACAAAGCTGAACCATAAACACAAAATCCGGCCAGTATAAGAATTCAAAAATTCAGTAATTCGAAGAGACCGACCCAATGCCACACGAGACGGGGGAATTGTGATCTTCGTTAGAAACAATTTTACACATTAAATTATATATAGCGGGGAAAAGCAGCAGTTTCAGATGTGACAAAAGGAAAAAGAATGTGCGTTAGAGCTGCGAGATTGGCAGGCAATACCATGTCAACGTTATCATTACACCACTAACATACACCGAAACGCTACGACCGACGCACTACACAGACGAAAAAGGCCAGAACACAAGTCACTGATTCATCTTAGGATCCTAGAATAATATACAGCTGTCCTGGTAGAACAGGTCGTAGTAAGCCTTTGTGCCATAGCTTATCAAGGGCTTGTGAGATGTCAAGAAAAACGATTGAGCAATGACTTAAGTCGATTAAGTAGAATTCTCTTCAAAAATTTGAAGGTGATCGGTAGAAGAGAAATCGGTCTATACGACGTAACTTCAGTTGACGGTTGCCCAGGTATCGGATCCATAATAACTTCTGCAACTTTCCATTGGCATGGTACATGTTCTAATCTAACTGCCGCATTTACGAGAAAAAGAAGTTTAAGGAGCGCTTTCTCCGACAATGCTTTAAGAATATCTCCAGTGATTAAGTCGTGACCGGCATTGTTCGACTTTAAAGATTTTACTTACTTCTTAAGTTCCGAGAGCGTTGCAGCTGGTACTCGGTAGGCCGTTTCTGTATTCAAATGACTGTCGTTGTCCTGCACCGGAAGGGTTTAAAAGTATCTACAAGGTTACCGGCAAAAATGTCTGTTTTCCCCTCATCTCCATTTGCCCATTCGCCCTGACCTTTTCTTATTGATGGTGCCTGGATTAACGGCTTTTTAATACTTTTTCCAGCTCTCCAAAGTGAATAATTTGATTCTTTCTCTGAATTCAAGTTTTGTAGGTAAATGCCGATACACTCATTCTTGTAGTCTTTAATTGCCCATTTGAACGTATTACACAAATAGTTTAATCGGGTTTTATCCAGCGGCGCGCGAGTTTACTGCCACCGCTTTCGCACTTTCCGTTTATTGTTCAACATTTGTCGTGTTTCCGGCGGACACGATACATTTAGTCGGACCGGAATTTGATCTTGGTGTGGAGTTGAGTGAGTTTAGTGCTTTCATGAATGTAGATTCTGAATCTTTACCAGTTAGTTTTCCTACTAGTTAATCCAGGTGGTCTTTGTCTTTTGATTAGAGCTGCGCTCATCGTTAGTATAACTGGAGAATGGTCTGAGGAAAGGTCATAGATCTCTTCGACTTTTAGGTAGCTTGCACTGATTCCCTTCGAAATAAAGAAGTCAATTAGATCGGGAGTTTTTGCGACATTTGAAGGCCAGTATGTCGGCTTTCCCGTTGTATGAAACTCGCAGCCATTTTCTATAGCAACTTGGTAGAGTGCTCTACCTTTTTGTGGGACATAGCGTGAGCCCGTGAGACGCTAGTCTGAATAAGGGAAGCCCGTGTTTGACTTCTTCCCCGTTGATCTGGTACTTTTCACGCCCGAGAATGATTACCGCATCTGTTATTTTGGAACATTTAGTTTCCAGGTCCGCGATAATGTCTTCCTTTGTGCAAGAGGAGTGCAGACCCCTAGCTACTACACGGATGGGTCGGTCAAGCTTATTTTCGTACGTGTACCATTTTACTTTCTCTGTGTTAAGCTTTTGAGAAACGAGGCGCTAGCTATCCGGCTCGTTGACTTTAATAGTCCACGTGTTATTATTTTGCGACGTTACTCAATAATCTCACGTTTTTAATCACTGAAAATGATTATAGGATTGTAAAACTGAAAATGTGTCCAAAAAATTTTATAACGAAAATTTGCAACGATCAAATTCGACTTTGCCAGTTATTTGCTTTATTCGTAAACAATCAGGAAAATATTTGCATGGTATAAATGGGAAAAAGTGTGTGTTTAAAAATATTTTCTTGCGAACCGTTGGGGTATTTGGAATCGCGAAATTAGTTCACATATGTCGGTCATTATGGAAAGATGCAAACGGGTTGCCAAATGAAGACGTTTATGCCAAGAATGAGCAAACTTGAAAAAAAAAAACAAGATGCTGAATCACTTCAATCAAAACCATCAAACACCAAATGCCGAATAAAAACAATATCGGTAATAATTATTGTCACAAAATCGCAAAACTTGGTTGCAAAATTATTTTGAAACGAAATTTTACGGCAGCAAGTTAAACTGTGTTTATAATGTTTGTGACCGATTTGGAAATTCGATGTCGTTCAGGTGACTTGTCCAAAAGAAAATTATGATCTTAATAATAATGGACTAGTTGAAACCGTAAATTAACTTTACATCGTGTGTAAAACATGCTATGCCGCATGTAAATTGCACAAAATTTCACTAATGACAATAATAAATGGTTTCAAATATCTGCCGAGGCGAAAGATTTGCCATTGCTCGATCCAATTAGCAAAAGATTTCGAACCTGTTGCCTTTTTTAACAACACGTCAAATACGTAGGTTTCTTGGGGCGAAAAAGTTGGTGGGGTAGATTGATATTAATAATGTGGTAACTGCTTTACCACAATTAAGTGACGATTATGCGATGATATAAAACAGCATAAACCCCATAAATCTGGATATTTGGAAGGGTGTGTCAAAACAACCACAATTAAATCGTGGTTTCATCAGTTATTTTGATACAGTCGCCTTTATATGAAAAATATAATATCCAAATTGAAGATGATTCTTCACAAAATGGCAATGATAAATATGTCGATATCGAAGAAGAATATAAAGAAAATTTCCCGGTATTGAAGAAACATCCGAAGCAGAAAAAAATACTTAGCATGCATCAACACACGATGATTTGAAGATATGAGATGATGCTGATTTTATTTCTAACAATGGGTAAACAACCACTTTCGTTCTATGAGCATGCAGAGGAATTATCATTCCCAGGAATTTATTATGGGGAAGAGAGGAATTTTAAGTGTTTTAGTGAAATATTGCTTTAAGTGAAATACGCCGTATGGGTCATCGAGGAGTAAAACCTGGTCATATACTGTATATGGCTGCTAAAATTATGCGTTTACGCATAATTGAGGATTATTGGTTAATGTTTAGAAATAATAATTCATTAGGTGTAAAAAATATTACTAGATCTGATATAAATAATCTTGAATTTGTGAAAGATTTGCTAGATAGAAATATTTCGTTTTTTAAAAGATATGCCTAATTCTGTTCAGTATTGGCAGACCAGGAAAAGAATGTAATGTAATGTAAAAAAAAGGAAAAATGTACTCATAATATCAAATACAGGCATTAAAAATAATTTATAAATTTTTTATTTTCATTCCATCGTAAAATCATGGAATGGTCATTTTCAATGATACCGTCGTTCGCGATTTATCGCAAAGGCTGTGATTTTTTTTTAAAATTCAGTCCATTTCACGGCTTAGTTCTTTTCGTCCGTGTGATAACTTGTGTTATCCAGGCGAATCTGACGTGGTCGCAATCCACGATTTGAGCATACCTAGCTCCTTCTTTAATTCGGTTCTAGCACGTAGGTTGCCGTTTTCTTTTTTAAGGCTTTGTAGTTTGGTCGAAGTTTGTTCATTGCCCGGAACTCCTGGTTCTGAAGAATTAGCGTCACACGCTTTTATCGCTGATCCCGGCGCTGATCGGCGGGGATCTTGGTATTCCCTTACTTCCCGGAAAAGGGTCTAATACACTAAAGTTATTAGAATTCATTACGTTCTAACGAATAGCGGAGAAAGGGTTGTTCGTCTGTCCAGAGATCCGCACTAGACAGATAAGGCTCGCTGATCCAAAGGTCGCCAGGTATTCGGACGTTCCGTTATAGATTGTGCTATGTTTTAGACTGGGCCCCCAACCAAGTTGATTCTCGGCACGGGCCGTGTTACACTTTAATCCAGCCCAGAGGTTAGCAAAACAATCGATGGATTTCATTCGCCTCTTTTGACAAGCTTGCCCTTACCTCTCGGGTATATTCTAACCCCTAACCAAAGGAGGGTACAAAAAGATCATCCCGGCAAACCAATTCGGTTTCAAAACGGGGCATGATACTATTCATGCTACGTCGAAACTCGTATCGGATATACAATGGAACAAATGCAAGAACCTAGTTGGCCCCTATTTAGGTACCTAAATATTCTACCATTGAGACACCAAATTACGATGCTCTGGAATCCTTACTTAGGCGAGATCTACTATCCTAGTTATCAGCACAAGTTAATGTCTATACACAAGTCAATAATCTTTTTTCTTCAAATATGTTTATTTTATATGTAAGGTATTCTGTATTTTTTGCTAATAGCCCAGTCATATTAGGGGTTTCACCTCGGAATGAAAGATAATAAACTGTAAAATGGTATAAAAATTTGTTTTGTCGTCCTAAATATTGTCTCAAAAGTCACAAATGCTATCGTGTCCGCGTCTTAAGATATTGGAGGTCAAAGGTCATAAAAATCGGTTTTTCGCGAATATCTCGGTTCCTATTGCTTAAATGAGATTTGCACCTATTATGAAAGTTGTAGAGTATAAAATTCTCTACAACTTTTGATTAAACTTTTTTTTCATACGATCAACCGTTTTTGGGGTAGAGCGCGAAGAGTGCGCAGCGTACAGTCATATATGGGCTAATGCAAGGTCAAGCGTGAGTTACGGTTATCAGTACGTTGTATAAAATCAATTATTTACTAAAAAATTATAATTATTAAACAATGCCCATTATTTATGTACTAATTATTAATTATTTATATTTAACTATTTAACTATAGTATATTATTAATTCCGGATTATATATTTTAATTATATTTTAAATTAAAAAGACAGTTAAGGGAAGACACACATCGAACTTTGAACACGTTTGAACGTTGTAAAGTAAATAAACTAAAAAAATTACACCGTAGCAACAATTATTTGCGAAAAAGCAATTAATGATGTTTGTTTTAAGGTCAAACGGATACATTGCACAGGGACTCTGTCCAAATTAATAATTCCAGACGCACATCTACTCCATGCAGCTATGTGGTTACAAGCCCGATTGTATATCATATCGACTCCCAATCCGAGATAATTTAACACACAGAAGAAACCAGAGAATGTACTACTTTACAATTCTGTCGATTTACGTTGGCTCAGAGGATTATTATCTAGCAGTATTATTTTTTTATTTTGAGTTCAAGCGTTTTTAATTCCGGAATTTAATTAAATGATGTACCGTCTAATCTCAAAAAGTTTCGTAATTCACTTGGCTCAGTTAAAAATAGTTCATTTAGCAAATTTTCATCAGTGTACTCATTCCTTATTTTTCAACCATTCCTTCATCCATTTGCGCTTCTTTTTTTTTTTTCTGTACTCGAGTTGTTTCTGTAGTCAGTTAACCGTTAACTCTTTACCTGTGCGCACGTGCCTTTGAGTTTCCCCAGTTCTCCTTGCAAATCACAGCAAAATATTGTAAAAAAAAACGAAGAAACAAAATGAAAAAAAAAATAATAATAATAATTCAGCTTATTCTGCAATTTACGCTGCTTTATTGACCCAATTATTAAGTTTTCCTGTCCATGCAATCACCCCATCATCCAATCACAGCAAAATAAAAAATAAAAACCAAAGAAACTAAGTGAAAAGAAAAAAATAACAATAATAATTCTGCTTATCCTGCAATTTACGCTGCTTTATTGACCCAATTAATAAGTTTGCCTGTCCGTGCAATCCCCCCACTTGCATGATGCCTTCCTGTGGATCCGTTAGCCCACTCATCTGAATTGATCGGTTGTAAGGGTATTTGTGGGAAAACCCGATCTGCATTGGCCTAAGTAGGAATGCAAAGAACTACCTTCACGAATATGATGGAATATTTACATTCTTCATTGAGTAATGTAAGATTATATCGACATATTCTGCCTGCCACTAAATGTAATAGCGAGCAAATGTGTACAGTAAATGACTCTCTGGCCGGACTTAAATCCGAACTACGTTCGTATTCCCAAAAAAATTCCCAACTACTCACCTCACCGACAATCTTGACTCTATAAACCTTTGCATAGACAACCTCGCAACGAAGCAACAGTCAGCTTTCGGGAAATACAACGAATCAACTAGAAAAAGTGCGGAAAACTATGATAACCTGCTCTCCCTTATATCCCAGCTGAATTGCAAACTGGATAACCGCGAAGACACACCGACCAAGCTTGTAAACGCAAACTGTTTTTCCGTTTCCCCCAACCTTGATTCTATTCGTGGGGACATCTCAACGCTTACGTCAGCACTCTCGGAGCATTCAGCAAAATTAAAGTTCCTGGAAGACAAGACATCCGACCAACTTGACACCAACCAACACACACTCAACGTTGATTACAGTTTCACAAGGTCAGTGATCACCAGTATAATAGAGGAACTGAAATGTATGCCACCCAAATCCCCGGTAACTGCTTGCGATTGCAGGACTACCTACAACGTCTTGCTTATGGGAAGAAAACGCGACCATCCGTACATGAGTGCATGAGTGCATGAGTCCTCTGAAGTCACCATATACCGCAACTTCTCCCATCTCAGCGTCGACCACTGAACGATAGGAACTGTTTGGACCTTATCTGACTGGGAGCAGAGAATCAATAACCTCCAGAAGTATAATGCGATGATACAGGAGCTTATGCCCACCTACATCCTGTTGGACCCCCACACGACGCTGACGAGCGCTGGGTATTTAACTTCTTCCGCAAACGATATGCCATCAACCTCATTAAGTGCGCGAAGCTCACACCGCTCAAATTCCATCGTAGAAACTGCTTCGAAATTACCATCCCTCCGCAATATGAATGGCTTTTTCGCAGTCCCCCCAATAAGGAAATCAAAATCGACAGGATCCGGATTATCATTAGGGATCGTAAGAACAACATTAAACCTAAATATGAATCTGAACCCAACACTCCCAAATTCCCTAACCCACCCAAACCTGGATCTTCCCCACCCTTCTCAATCTCCTTGCAATCTAGGAACTAACTGGGAATTAAGAACAGGAATATTCCCTAATTTCCACCGACCTCTTCCTCTCTCAATAGCTCCCAAATCAACAACTACCCTCAACATCCCTCAACCTACTCCTCCTCAGCTTCTCACATAACACCCTTCCCTCTCTCCTCCCCCTCTTTCTTAGATCCACTCCTCCCCCCCATGGCCAAACTCACCAAACTCGCCGAGCTTAACGCCGAATACCGCTATGTTATGTCACGTTTAAGAGACAGAAGAAACTACGAAAATTAACGCCTCTATTTGGCCTACCTCCATGACAAACCTAACTTCCTTTGTATCGACGACAAAACTAAAACCAACGTCCTAGTTTCAATCCACCAAGAAGGCTTACAGACAGTCCACGCGTTAAAAAAGACCTTTATTTGGTTTCATGAAAGCCTTAATATCTCTTCCATTGATGTAAATAACGACCTTTCCACATTCGCCACCCATGTCAGTTCAAAGCGCATCGCACACTTGCAAAATACCCGCTCTAATTTCGTAAATTTATTTAAACCCTAACCTAAACACCACTACATCTCCCCACCCATCAAATATTTCTTACAAAAACATATTTCTGTACTATCAGAACATCAGAGGATTACGCAACAAAACCTCCGCAGTACTCCTTAATTCCCAAAACCTACCCTACGATATATTTGCCTTAACTGAAACGAATTTTTGTTCCAGCATTGGAGACAGCGAGTTATTCACTTCAGATTGCACTCTGTTTCGGGCCGATGGACGCGACAACTCTGCCGATCCGGATGGTCGCAGAGTTCTCTTAGCAATCCACAACCGGTATGATCCCTTTCCCTTCAAATCGTCGAATTCCGCTGACTTCAATTTCACTAGTACCTCAACAAGTCTTTCTTAACAGAAACTTTATCTTGCCTGCTGTTATTTAAGACCCTGACAGCCCATACATTGCTACCAACTCGCCGTTGATCTCGTCGATTCCATATTTGATATCGCCGAACCCTTTGACATCATCATCATCTGTGGCGATTCCAATTTCCTTTTAATAGACCATCTCGCTGACTCCGGGCTTCTGCAACTCAGTAACATTAATAACTTGGACAGACAACTCGACCTGATTTTCTCATCTGATGCCGTAAACTGCGTTGTTACCCCGAGTAACCTTGTTCTCTCTGCTTTACGAGTAGACCCCCTTCATCCACCTTTATCGATTACTCTTTCACTCGAGACTCAATTCACTATTCTTCTCTCCGATAGATACGTACTGTTTCAATTTCTGGAAAGCTGACTTCGCGAAACTAAACAATCTGCCAAACGATGTTAATTTTAACTTTGTTCTTAACCCTAACTCACACATATCCTTAAACGAAACCCTTGCGCTATTTTACACCCAAATCCTCAGCCAAGCTCTCATGTATACCTAAACTTTTCGAGAGCATCGTTTATGATGCACTATTCTTTCACTGCCACGAATATTTTCTCCTAACTAACATGGGTTTCTAAAAGGTCGATCGATAACCACTAACCTAGTCGAGTGTGTTTCACAATGTTTGTGTGCACTCGAGGCTCGCAAAGAAGTAGACGTTGTCGCCACTGACTTCAGCAAAGCCTTTGACAAAATGTCTGACCAAATTATTCTCCTCAAGCTCACTGCCCTCGGTTTCTCTCCCGGTCTTATCTCAAATCTTAAATCAAATCTTATCTTGAAGATCGTCAATATAATGTTATCTTTAGATCTTCTATCTCTAATCCAATTAATGCTACCTCCGGTCTCGCACAAAGTTTGACATTAACAGGTTCACTACTGGGTGTCAAAAAAAACCATCTCGAGCTCAATGTCAGTAAATGCCAAACTATCACTTACTCCCGCACGTGCTCTTTGTCACTACCCAGAACCTACATTATTGGTAATGAAACCGTTCCCCCTGTCAACTTCTTGTTTGATCCAGGGGTTAATTGTGACCGTGAACTCAATTTTCGCCTCCATATCGACAACATTATCAAACGTGCTAACTCTGCCCTCGGTTTCGTGAAATGTTGGTCCAAAGAATTCTCGAATCCTTACGTTACGAAATCATTATACATCACTTTCGTTAGGCCCCTTCTCGAATATGCTAGCCAAGTCTGGTCCCCCTTTTATGAATCCTATACTACGCGTATTGAAGCCATTCAACAGAGGTTTATCCGTTTTGCCCTTCGCGGCCTTACCTGGGCCGACCCCTTTGATCCGTATAAGGTGGTAATTATACGGATCGCCTTAAATTTATCAACCCCCAACCCCTTAAACAACAACGTGATGTTGCGGATATTCTATTTATTCACGACCTTCTCAACGGTAACATTGATAGCCCCTCATTATTGTGCATGATTCCATTTAACACCATGTAACCTTCGATCCACGCCCCTTTCCCGTACTCACCGCACAAATTATGGCTACCAGAACGTAACGTAAAGCTAACACCAATTTTTTCGGCCTTCACCTCAAAAAGTCCAGCCTTACACCTCCACATCGTTTCCACCCTGCCACCTGGTTAATAAGTTAATTAAGTTATTTTATAGTTAAGTTATAGTTTTTTGTTGATGCTTGCATTAAGCTAATAAAGTGCCCCTATGGGGGCGTCAAATCAAATCAAAGCAGAAATCAGGACAAAATCTACACAACTAGCGTCCGTGACTCAAAATCTTGGCAACACAAGACTTACTCGTCAAATGCTATGTTGTGCAATATTATTGCTTCATGTAGGGCTAGAAGCAAATTATATAGTGCAATTCATTGTCCAAAAATATTGATCGTGTATGGGCCGCTTTAGAAAACGTGCTTTTATTAGAGAAGTCGTGTCTAGCAGGAAGTCAGCTTTAGTCCTGCGGATCCACCCCGAGCGTCATTATTTCAGTTGTGGTCATACTCGTCCAATTGGTTTATTTGGCTCAATAGATCAATCAGTTCGCCCCTCTTGTTACACATGTCTCTTGTTGAAAAATATGATAAAACTGTAGCTCATCAAAAAGACATCTAACCCCAAATCAAACTAGTTTACTCTACTATTTTACTTTTTTTCATATTTAGATACCAAATGCACTCCACATTGCAACCATGAAAAGTCCTCGTTCTGGATTTTGACAGAGAATCTGTCTGATTAACCCAGGAGTTTTATATAGTTTGCTTGACGCGACTGTATAAAACGGTCAATGTCCTTTTTCGCGGAAAGTAAGGAGCATTTGAACGTTGCAGAACCTGACTGACATTTGGTATGGCTCGGTTCTGAATAGACTGTCTTGATTTCCTAAATGGAAATGGTTATCTGGCCTCAGCAATACCTGTGAGACGTCTGAATGACTAACTTGCGGCATTTAATACATTGGCAATGTGAACTGCTTGATTACGGTAATTGAGGTTTTGTGTCTCGGGGCAGGTCGTCTAGGCTTCGGGTAGCGTCTTATGATTTTGTGTGATTAGAATACGCGACAGGTCGCCGCTAAGGCCATCAATAAAAACGTCGAATGCTTGGTTGCGTTTAGCCCCGACTGATGCATTTAAGATCGTTGGCGTATAGCTCTCCGCCTTGATATTGCTTTTAATTAAAGAGAATTGACTCATGATTGACTGATGATTGACTAATTCATCCAATTACGGGAGATTCCGTAATGCAAAAACAGACATCTTTTAACCATTCCCACATCGTCGGCAAACATATATTATACGAGAAGAGTGCAGTATCTGTTCTCGTATTTTCTCCTATTTTTTGTTGTATTTGTGCAACATAACCATATGGACCATGCCGTGGTAAAAGGCGACGTATAAGCAGAAACAGCGTTAGTTGAATCACGATAAACAGGTTTCAGCCCTTTTTGTCAGCAGTAGTCGTGGGTTGCCAGTGGATCTCAGCAGTAGAGAGTCGTGTGGCAGTAAAAAGCAAAAGTCAAGCCGGGTTTTTCTTGTTTTATGCTTTTTTCTTCCCTGTGTGGTATTACCGCAAAATCTTATTCTACGTTATTCTGTAATCGATGATCATTGAATTAATTGTTCACCCATTGTTCTTATAGTATGTAAACTTAATGAATTAATAAAACTGAACTCAATAAAACTTAACTTTAAGGAATTAATAAAACATAGGGTTAATTAACCTCACCCTTTATTTTTTGCATTTGGTGCAAGATTGCTTGGCTTACCCTCCCGTTGCGTAGACCCGCAACATACTTTGGGTGGGGTTGCGGTCGAAGGCCTGCAGTTTCCTATCCCTGCCTGTCAATTGCCTAGTTTTAGTGAGGTTTGCTTCTGTGCTCGAAACTGCGGCGGTAGTATTAGTTAACACGTGGGTAATTCAATTTGGGGAATCTAATTTGAGGAATCTAAGTTTCTGCAGCATAGTGCTATGAAATTTTGCATGTATTAAATTTAAGGTATCTAAGATTTTGTAGTATAGTGTTATAAAACCTGTAATTATATGTTTTTTGTTTTCTTTAGTTTAAACGTTCATCTATGTGATATTGAGACATTTGTTTGACTGCTTCCGTTGCTTTGTTATGTCAGGGCCTCTATTTAGTGAATTTTACTTGATTAATATCTGAAAGCATTTCGCTTAGTTTTTGCTGTATTATATTACATTAATTCGATTACATTGATTTATTATAATTCGGAGTTTACTATATCGTGATACCTTTCCTTAAGAATCTCCCGAAAATATCCGCTTAATTGGAATGATCACAGTCTGTAATTTAATATACAATATATAAGAGTATTATACATATTATACGCGTTTCAAAGCATTTTTAAGTTTCTTTGGCTTTTTTGTTATTTATTTATTTAATTGGTATATGGTTTAACATATCCTCTTCTGATCTTCACATTGTTCTGTTTTATCCAATATTTCAAAATCAGACACGAATTTTCACGGTTTAAATGATCTAAATTTATATATTGAGCGTTGCCGTCTACTGCTACTATATTATGTATCTCGTTTACTAATCACTAGTAATTAAGCTTTTCATTCCTTGTTCTAGATCTATAACTGTATTTAAAAAACTAATGATAATATGGTATTTTCTATTTCGTAAACTTTTAATTTTAAATCTGATAAGAGCTCTAGATGGTGCATTTAATACTTCTGGAACTGATGTATAGGCTTCAAAATCAGGCGAATTTTTTCCCTTTATTACTCAGAAATAAATGAGATTATTTTTAGTCTTTTAAATGTATTTAATTCTTTATTCTTTATCAAGGAAAAACCTGTGTGTCTACCAGGGCAAATTATTTAATTTGTTATTTCAATTGTAGGTTAATCCTTCGAGGCTAGTAAATAGAATGGATTTCAGAGAAACGAAGATTTTGCTTATCGACGTAACCGCTTAAGTGGAAATTCGCCTCGCTTCGCTTTTCGACATAAAATCGTGCTCTTCGTTGTTGAGATTAAGAACGGCTTGACATAATTCACACGCGACTGACGGTCAACAGGCATTAACTGATGCACTGTTTGCATTATGTACGGGAACATGTGTAAGTCTTTCACTAAAATTCACTGTAGGGTTTATCTTTTGATGCCCAATTACTTGGCCCGTCGTCGGGTTATTGTTTGTTCGTTTTCAGCTACATCGAGAGCCACAGCCGCGATATTCTCGGCCGGACGACCACTCCGGTGGCGGCCACGCCCTGCATGATCTTCTGTGGTTCCACTCTATTCGAGTTGAGTAGCTAAGCGCCAACATTCCTCAGTTGGTGCGACACGATTTGGAAATCTACGTCGAAATTCGCGCTGCACTAACACTACCGATCGATTATTGATCAAAAAATTCTACACAATTATTCAACGCTGGTGCAGAGTATAGCGCTCCGTTGTTTGTCTGTTTGTATATTGCAGCTGTTGAGTTCACAAATGTCAAATATGATTGACGTATGACACCATTGGCAAAAATTATAAAATCTTCCGATAGGGTGATTCATTTTGAGCCACCTTTACAATATTATTTTCATAGTTGTTTGACAAACTTTTTTCCTCGGTCGTATTCTGTTGGGAGCAATTATGGCCTAAATTTGTACCAAGGTTATAGATATATGAATAAACAAATAAATAATAAATAAATAAATAAGTAAATAAATGTATTAATAAATAAATAAAAAATACAATAAATAAATAAATAAATTAATTAATAAATAAATAAAAATAAAATGAATAATTAAAAGAAAAAAATAAATAGTAATAAATTAATAAGTAAATAATAAAAAGTAAATAGAAGGTAATATATAATAATATTATAAGAAGTGAGAAAAAAAGTTATAGCAACCGTAAATCCCTAATAAGTGGGCTATCAACATCAGTACATCTGGACATGCATTTTTCATTGAGAATTTCGATTCTTCTACCAATCTGGATAACACCCGCTCTATGGTGCAGTGTAAGAGTTGGATAATCTCGTAGTACTAAGCATCATTTTTGACAGTTTATTTTGAGCAACTTGAAGTCGTTTAATGTGAATTTTGGCGCAAATATCCCAAATTGGAAACCTGTAAATCATCAGTGCTTGAAATTTTACCTTAAAAATAACTATTTTTTTCCTTTTGTTAAGATATGATTTGCGGTTAATGAGAGGGTAGAGCATTTTTATAACAACATCAATCTTACCCAAAGGTCAATTTCTGGTCTAAGTACACCCCTGGGTACTTTACAGTACTGACCCACGGTGTATTGGTGTTGTCTAGGTTTAGATTTCTAAAAGGCAAAACATAATTTAGTATACTTTTCGTGAAGAAAATAGCTGTTCACTTGTCAAGATTTATTTTAATTTTCCAATGCTTGTAGTGTTCAAAAAACATTGAATCCCGATTTGAAAATTAATTTCTATCAGGACTGAACCTTATGGAACTCCGGCTGGGAGTGGTTTTGTTGAAGAGTAGGCCCCATCAAGATTGACTTTAAAGGATCGTTTCAATAAAAGGCTTTGTAGTATTTTTGTAAGATACCTAGGAATTTAAACAATTTATATATTCTGAATCGAAAGCGTTTTCAATGTCAAGGTGGACAAAGCCAGTTGACTTTTTAAGGCTAAGCTAACGCTTGACAGTCTTACAGATTCTAGATATCTTATGGGCTGTGATTTTTCCTGAAACCGAACCGTTCAGTAGGAAGAATGTTCTAAGAAAATCATCGATCTTAATTTTTATGACTTTTTCAAAATTTTTGCTAAAGGCATTTAAAAGGCTGATAGGTCTGTAACTGTTTGGATTAGACGGATTCTTTTAATAGAGGTACTACTTTGGCTTTCTTCCATTTAACAGAGAAATATAACTTTTGTATACAGCCATATATTATTAATGTTAAGCATATCAAGGCACTTATTGGCAACTGCTTTACTACTACTAGACTTATGATTTTTTAGGTCTGAAACTATGAATTTTATATCTTCATTCGTTTTGAACGCGTTAGTAGTAGAATTGTTCGAAGGAGATATATCGTTTTCAACCTCAGGTTCAAAAGCAGATAAATAATTATTTGTCGTAGTATGATTTCCTAGGAATGTAGTTGCTAACACTTCTGCTTTGTTTTATTTAGTTGATATTAATGACCCGTTTACTTCGAAGTTTGGACAATAATGATTTTTCTTATGCATTATTTTAGCTTCATTCCAAAAAGGTCTATAGTTGGAGTCAAGCAATCTTAATTTATTGTTCCATACAGAATTTCTCTACTCGTTTATTTGAATTTTTATTAAACGAGTTAATACATTCATTTCATAGAAATTGTTTACATTTAATATTACAAAAAAAAATTTTATAATTACTTTGTGTTTAAAGAGACTGAACATTGTATAATTTACTCTAAATATTGCTCTCACGTACATAACTTTCTCTCATTTTTGTTATCAGTTGTAGTTATTATGATCAATTTTGAAAAGTATACTTCTTCTGCTGTTTTTTGGAGACCAAGCTGTGACAATCGTTCCTTTTTTTCTCGTGTTTTTTCGTATTCCCAAGGAATTTTAATTTTCGCTAAACTCTTTTCTTCTGTACATTTTCTGGTCCTTCAAGACGGATTAAGGTAACAATATTTTCAAAAAAAAAAAAAGAATTCTTACGAATTCTTACGAATTCCCAAATGATATCGAACAATTGCATAGATTTCGCATTCAATTCAAAGATTGTTTTTTGACTTTTTTGACCTTATTGCATTCGATCGAGTGGTGTATAACTACCCAAGTGCGCGTATATTGACTTTCATTCCGTTAATTGAAATGAATATTGTAAGGGCAAAACGTGGTCGTGCAAAAGGCATGCATTCCCGCGCTGCAACGTTTGCAGATTCTATCGATAATAACATAACGCTATCAATGCTCGAACTTCATTGGGAAAAATTTAATGAAACGTGGAAAGAATTCGTGGATCTTTAAAACGCATTATACCAGTTCTCGACTGACCCCGATTTCGTCGATCCGAAACCTGAGTTCGAAGAATATGAAACAAAGTTCTTTTTAGCACATTCCATTCTGTCGAATTTTATTCAATTGAAAAAGTCTACTATGCCTAATTCTAAATCTAATGAATTGGTCGTGGAAGAATTGGCTGGTCAACAAGCTACATTTCTTGAGAAACTAAATAGTGCATCATGTAATACAGCACCAGTGAAATTGCCAAATCTTTCCATACCAATATATTCGGGAGATTATAAAGATTGGCCCGGGTTTCGCGACTCGTTTCTCGGCTCAATTGATTGCAATGAATCGCTTACCTCCACCCAAAAACTTCAATATTTAAAATCATTTCTTAGTGGAGAAGCAAGCAATCTGTTGAAGCACATAACACACGCGCACAGTAATTATACATATACGCTTGGAAACCCGTTTCGATAGAACCGACTTTCTTATCGCTACCAAAAATAAACTCTTCGAATGTTGCTTTGTTACGCAAAATTACCTACGGTGCAGACGAAGTTATACGCGGTCTAAATGCATTACAATGGAATAATCGTGATCCGTGGCTTATATACATTTTAGCACAAAAGTTGGATTTCGAAACAAAACAAGCATGGGCTGAGCATGTGGGGGAAATTCCAATATTACCATCAATGAACTATTAGAGTTTTTGCAAAATCTTTGCGGTTGCCTCTAATCGCTTTACCAAGACTCAAAGTTTATCTCCTTCACATGTAGTAGAAACTCATCAAGTGTGTCCCAAGTGCAAGCAGATCACAGATCTCCTTCTTTGCAAACATTTTCTTAATCTTTCCATTGATGCGCGAAGAAATTTCGTGAGAGAAAATTGCTAATGTTTTAACTACCTTCGACAAGGAGAGGTATCGGTTATTGTTATTATTATTATGCCATCCAGAACTTATCCGGATCATGGTTTACATGTATTACAATAACTACACGTGATCCAGCTCTTGATCTGGATCAATTTCAAGATCCGAGTTTGAGTGGAAGTTTCCCACTGGTTTCGCATTCAAATTAGGAGAATCATTGCCTGATGAACATATAAAATTGTGGCCAGGATTTGGTTAAACAGTTTTCGCTTCCGTATCGAGTAATTGTACTCAAAATGCTATAATATGTGTATTATCTTACATTTCTAAAACTCTTGAGTCTATTGGGGAAATATTAAACCCAATTGGTGTATATCGATAAAAATTATTATCATTAGCATTTAAATCGATCGTATCAAATTTGTATGAAAAGAAACATTTTCTTTGATATGGCAATTCCACACTTAAATTTGAAAGATTGTTTTTATTGTGAAGTCGAAATGGAGCAGGTGGGCAAAAAAGATAAACATGTACATATAACGGGTTCGCCATCTAACTTTTTTTTTTCAAGTAGTGCTTATTTCGTGAATGGTAACACTTAGCTCATGTCTGATTTGAAAAATAATTAGTTTTATCCTTCCGCTGAACGAATATGGTTGTGTATACGCTTGAACGACGCTGGGAAATATTGCGACATTACTTTGAAACAGATGATGCCGATTTTGCCAAAAAAATCATCTTTTCAGATGAAGCTCATTTTGATCTTGGCGGGTATGTAAACAAGCAAAATTGTCGCATTTGGGGCACAGAAAACCCGCACGCATACATTGAAAAGCCGGTGCACCCAAAACGAGCCACTGTTTGGTGCGGATTTTGGTCCAGAGGCATAATTGGGCCATTTTTCTTCGAAAATGAGCAAGGAGTGGCCGTTGCAGTCAATGGCGATCGTTATCGGGCCATGTTGAACGAATTTTTGTTCACAAAAATTGAAGAGGAGGATATTGGCAGCATTTGGCTTCAACAGGACGGCGCTACGTGCCACACAGCCGAAGCTACACTCGATGTTTTGCGCCCTGTTTTTGAAGATCGCATTATCAGCCGCAGAGCTGATGTCGTTTGGCCACCTCGGAGCTGCGATTTGACACCGTTGGACTATTATTTGTGGGGTGCCGTCAAAGATAAGTGTTACGCCGACAAGCCAGAGACAATTGACGCTTTAAAGGACAATATTCGTGAAGCCATTGGTGAAATACAGCTGCACACAATCGATAATGTGCTTAAAAATTGGACCGATCGTGTAGGCTACTGCATGGCCAGCCGAGGCAGCCATTTGAATGAAATTATTTTCCATTTTTAACCGGAAGGATTGTACTTTCAAATAAAAATAGAAATTTGAGAAAATATTCAGTAGTTTTTTTTATAGCATTTTCAAAAAAAAAAAAAGTTATTTGGCGGACCCTATATTAATTTAAATTTCGACCGGGAAATCTGTTACTTCTTCATGCAGCAATGAATATTCAGATGTGCTGCTTTCTTCACTGCCCGTGTCACTTTCCTGTAACCACTATAATACAAATAGTAACTATTTAAATTCAACAAATAAACGCAATTTACCTCAATAGCAGCTGCTTTCATATTCACAATAACAAGGCGAAATGTCAAGCTGGCTATTCGTTGATCTGTAGTGTTTTATTATGTCCAATGATGCTGAGTGGATCATGTGGCATAATAAAATACACCTATTATTATAAAGATACTTACGTGTGAGTTGAGCAGTTACTTTAAATTGTTGAGCTTTTGTTTTATTGCTATCGAGTTCGGATACCATATAAAATATTAAGGAAGTGAGTTCTGCATTCTGCTTTGACGGTAAAGAGGAATTGTATGAAGGTCTCTCAGGTGCACGTTGTTAAAAGGGCGTTTGATGCTTTGCCCAGTGATGTTGATTATGCCGCAACGGACGTGAAGATCGAGGAAGAGAGGGAAAGTCATCGACACTGTTGACGTTGAAGGTTTTCGCTGACACTAGTGGTTATGCTTGAGATCGCAATGCAGTGGATGCGCGCACGAAACATTTTTTGAGATTTTTTTCCAAATTATTTCCAAATACTCTGCACGACACTACGTCGGTAGATTTGTGGTTACCTCCACAGTTTGCACATATGGAAATTCCGGTAGAAGTGCATAATTTTGTCTTGAGATTACCCGAACAGTTTTCACGTTGCAGTGCCTTTCCCCGTGCCCCCACATTTGACAATCGTGGCACCGTTGGAATTCCTATCTAACTTGAGTGCAGAAAGTAGATTTAATATTTTTAAGCAGATCAGCAGACGAATTGAACCGTTTTCAAAGTAAACGATATAAAGAAACTACACATATATTTCCTATTGCTTTTTTTATAATTTTTATATCTTTCCACTTGAGACCAAGTCTGGTTAAATCATGTTTCATTAGGTCGGTGGGATATTCGTCGAGGGCAAAAAGAACCACTTTGAATGATTTTTCGCATTTAAGATCGTACGAGAAAAATTTACATTTTTGGTCTTTCAACGCGGTGCTTAATGCAATTTTGTAGGATTCGCAAAACACTTTGGTACCTATCGACATTTTTTTAACGCAATAGTCAGTGATACGAGTATTTAATTCGTTAAAAAAAACTTATGAACAGATTTCTATTTTTTTTTTAAGGATTTTAATTGGTGGAATCGAATTTTTTTTTGACATTCGTGGCTCTGATTCACCAGTGCAGATGTCCCCTTCAAGATCGGTGTCTTTGTGCATTTGAAGAGACAAGAAGATAATACCACGACGCAACATTTTACTCGTTGAGGACATAGGATCCTCTAAGTAATGGGCGCGACGCTTCAGTTTTCGGTTGTTTTAGGAATTCCTCGTGCTGGAATACGACAGTTCACGAGAGAGTCTTTATTAATGAAAAATCTTAGTTACGTAAATCTGTGCCATTATCACCCTCATAGTAAAATATCAATTCAGACTTTTATCTTTTAAATTTTGAATTTCCATTACTGGATAAGGTCCCTTTTATGATGATCCAGTCAGTTGTGGTAAGTTTATGCGAGGTTTTCTGCTTCCTCTTGTATCACTTCAAAATGTGTTGTTCTTTTGGTGTCTTCTGATGCGAATTCCTTCAAAACTTCTGAGAGGTAATATTTGACTCTACTTATAAATTAATTCATTATCACAACCTCACATCTATTATATTAGATAACTGAATGAAGTATCAAATAATCTGATTTCATTGAGCCCTCTAAAATCGACGCACAACCTAAAATATGTTTTATCGGAAAAGTCGAATGGAAGTAATCGGTAAAAAAGAAAAATTGTTCGTTGTCAAGTCAAGTTGCAATACCGTTTTCATTTGTAATGTCAGAAATGAGCATTAAGTTGTCTCGTAATTCTGAGAGATTATTTCAATTTTTTATTACATCTTAAATACATTTACAACTACTTCGAAATTCCCTAGATACATCAGCATACATATATAGTTGGTAAGGCTAACTTGTTTGTGGTAAAGAATTATTTTATTAAAGGACATGCTTTTATTACCAATATCAACAAAGCATTTCTCCGAGGCCTGGTTAAGACAAATTTACCACGCTTGTTCTACAATATTTATATCTTGAACCTTTAAAATATTAAAATTTTTGCCTTTGTATTAATTTAATCTTTCCTTGGCACCAACCATTAACATCCGTGTTGTAATATAAGTTATAAATTTTGTTATACTCGTATGTTGTAGATTATATTTGTTGTAGCAAAGTTGAAAAATGTTTCTGAATTATCTGCTCCAATGTTCAGTGGTCATTTCTTCAATTTTCTTATAATTATTTGACAAATTGAACAAATTTCTTCCGTCAAAGAATATGCAAATGTTACAACAGTATTGCCTTGTAGCGAGTTATTACACAAGTTGTTGAACGAATAGATAACTTTTTTCAGCAGTGGTTTTGAAATCGAATATGGCCATGGAAATCTCTATTGTCTTTGAATTGGCAGCAAAGTTCCAAAGGACTGTAAAAAGTGTACGTGTTCCTTTTTTCGGGGATATTGAGGTGCCCCTGATCTTTTCTGCATTTCTATTATACTTGAATCACTTGATCTGATTATGGAAATTTAACAACAGGGTTAAATAGCATCCAATTGTCCATTAAGTCCATTTCAGTTTTCTTGTCAAATAAGATACCACAGAAATTAATAATATTTAACTATTTGGTTTTGTTTATTTCTCTCCCAACGATGACCACCGACATTCTGAGTGTTTTTCATACTGTTCAGACGAGTTGCACATATAGATCAGACTACTTCATCAAACTTCGCCTGAATGAAGCGCGAATGTTTAGCCCGAAAGTTACACGCTTTTATAATTCTAGCTCGATGGCACTTGAGGTCATGCGTTTATAGCTCGCACATCAGAACTTATTTTTTTAAAACATATTCGATGAGCACACAATTTGAAGAAAGTGTTACAAGTGACTTTGCCTAAGCATCAGAGTTAACACTTTTGGATAATTTTTTTGTTGGTACATGTGGATTTCTTCCACTATATTCAAAAGATAATATATAGGTCATAGGCTTACTCACGAATTCGCTAACATATTGCCCACATTGTCAACATTTGTCGGTATTTGGTATATTTGGCTCCATAAGATTATTTTTCTAATAACAATATGGCCATTATTTTTCTGTGTAATTTCAAAATTTTCTTTTTCATAATAAATAAGTAGTGAGAATGACGTAGTAATGGGGGGTACTTGAAAAAAAAAATATTGTCGCGGGAAGATTAGGTCTTCGTCATAATACCCTCAAATAATTAGTTTTCTATCTTGTCTGTGTCAGTTGTATTAATTATTTGTTTGTGACGTGTCGATAACTCACGCTAAGAATGGATAAAATTGAAATCCGTGCGGTGATAAAATACTTTTGCTTGAAAAATTTTACTACGGAACAAATTTTTAAAGATTTACGTGAAACATTGGGGGAGTCTGCTCCTCCATATTCCACAGTGGCTCGGTGGTGTGCAGAGTTTAAACGTGGTAGTACATCGGTTAAAGATGACCCGCGCTCGGGCTGCCCTTCGACGTCAGTCACTCAGGAAATTATCGAAAGAGTTGAAAAAATTGTTCTGGATGATCGCCGTGTAACAGTCCGTTTTATAGCTGAACTGTTTCAACGAGATCCCGATCTTTTTTTGGCTCGATTCGTAACAATGGATGAAACATGGCTTCATCACTATGATCCAGAAACGAAACAACAATCAATGTCTTGGAAAAGACCGTCATCTCCCACACAAAGAAATGGAAGACTCAACCATCTGCCGGCAAGATCATGGGCTCAGTTTTTTGGGACAGCCAGGGGTTGATAATGATTAAATACATTGAACATGGAGCCACAATCACAGGAAATGTCTACGCAGAACAAATTAAAAAATGACGTCAGAAAATCCGTGAAAAGCGACGAGGAAAACTCGTGAAAAAAGTTTTGTTCCATCAAGACAACGCGCCGGCGCACAAGTCTGCAGTTGCCCTTGCAGCAATCCAAGATGCTGGCTTTGAGATCCTCGATCATCCACCATACTCACCGGACTTGACCCCTAGTGATTTCTACCTATTTCCGCGTTTGAAAGAACACTTGAGAGGCACAAAATTTGAAGATGACGAAGAAGTGAAGGCCGCCGTAAACGATTTTTTAAGTACTCAAGATAAAGATTTTTTTAAAAAGGGAATTTTGGCTCTAGAAAAAAGATTTGCTAAATGTATTGACCTAAAGGGTGATTACGTTGAAAAATAAAATAATATTAAATAAATTCATTTTCTAACATAGCTATTCTCATTACTTTTTGAACGCCCCTGGTACAATTAATTTTTTATTTCATTTTTCAGATCATTCAATACATTTCATGCGCATTTGGGTTATCGAAAATTCAAAATATAACTCATTTAGATGGACAGTCGACGTTATATTTAAAACCATTTACTGTGACGTTGATAAATGTCTAAATACTTTGTCTGCGATTCAACTGCGAACATTACCTAACAATTCCGACGAAGTAATTACAAATGTTTGTGTACATTTAAGAGCAAAGCTGGTTTTTGAAATTCAAATGAACATTACGAAGTTAAGGGTGAGATAATTACAAGTTCACAAGAGTATCCAATTTAATAAAGGATTTTCAGGAGTTAAATAAGTCTTGTACTTATATTTTGTCAAAAGTTTGTCGAGCTCACAGTCTTGCATATTTTTTCATATGCTTTCCATCGCAAATATTTTGGAAGCAAAAACATATTTCGGACGCGGATTGTAAATACGTACCATTTATCTTGGAACAAGTTCTTTTGCCTGTGTTAAAGTCAACGTGCGATAAAGAATTAATAAGTTTATTTTTCAAAATAATCTGTGAGGCCTGGGTGGATTTTATATACATCCAAGGAATCAAATTTTCAAAATATGGAGCTCTTGTGTTACTAAAACATTTCAATGCAATAAATGAATGGCTGTGCAAATGTTCCGAAATATCAGAGGAATGCCAAGATTTTTTGAAATGCCATGAAGCTCAACGGAAGTGCGAAGGGATAGGCAGGATTCTTCTTCGAAAGCCTAAAGAAGTTATTTTAATAGAACCCTTAGTCCAGCCTTCTACACAAAGTAAGTAAGTAACCTTGTTTAGTTTTTCACTCATGCTTTTCTTCTAGTAGCATGCCATGATATAATGTTGCCTTCAGAAATGTTTGTTTCAAATCAAATTCGTTGGCTACATTTACGTTCATCTACTACAAACTACAAAGCAATATTTTTAAATAAGAAGTCTACTCGTAAGTAAAATGAAGAATATTCAGGCGCAATCCATACTTATGTATTTAGGAAATATGTTTATACAATAAATATGTCAGTAAAGAAAAGTTACAAAATTTTATTAAAACATTATATTTCTCCAGCATTTTCAGATTTCAGCCTATGCCAACAATGCCGATTTTAATATAGAAAAAAATGTTATTTACTTAAATGAAACACATATTCACGTATATGAAGCTCATACTCGAACACGGCTTCATGTGTCGTGACTTCATTTGCCTTACTCACCGCAACAAAGTACATTAATTTTTTTTTTTATGCTATGCGAAATTTCCAAATATGACTACTGCCATGGAGCCATAAAATATTATTATTATTATAGGCATTATTTCAGACAAAAAGTATTTACATACATAGCTGTAGTATTGACATAATATGGCAAATACATATGACTGAAATAGTAAAGGTACATTCGTTTGCAAAATAACAAATGGTGAATGTATATCAGAACACTACAACAAAATAGAAACGGTTGTTTTGGGTTAATAAGTGTTCGTACAAATAAGGTGTTCGTAACAAAAGATAAAGTAAAGAAAAGATAAAGTAAGGAAAATATGAAATAAAATAAAATATGAAATATAAAATGAAGGAGAAATGGACTGTATTCTGTTGTGCGGGTTTGAATGTGGGTTTGGTTGGTTCAGGCCTCCTGACTGGTTATGTGTTTTATGCAGCAGTGAATGATGCCTCTGTGTGCAAAAGTAGCAGCTTACGCGACTTGGACAATTCTGAGTGCGATGGCTGTACGCTAAACAGTTTTCACATATGCCTAGGTGTCTCACTGTGTTGATACGCTCGTTTACTTCTAAGCTCAGGAATTGATTACAATTGCGAAGCGAATGCTGTCCTTTGTGGCAAACACCGCAGCTGTACTCTTGCTTCCTTGAACGGGTGGTGAAGTCATTATTCTTTGTTGTTTGTCGACCATGCGGTTCTGACTTCTGTTGTGGTTTCATCTTTTGCTGCGCTACTGCTTCCAGTGTTCGAAATCTGGCTTCCAAAAATTCGGTGAATTCTGCAAAGGTGGGCAGCTCCTTTCATGCACCGAGCCTTTCTTCCCATAGCTGTTGAGTTATAGATGGCAACTTCTGTAGCAGGACAAAGATAATGACCACATCCCAGTTTTCCGTTTTCACGCCTAAGTTTTTCAGTGCATGTAAACACTCTAGATATATCAAGTAAGTGTCGTATATTGTTGGCTCCTTCGACACTAATCGCTGGTTGGTTGAACAAGAGTTTCAGCTGAGTGTTAACTAGGACTCGCTTATGATCATACCTGTTTGTTAGTATTGTCCATGCTACGTTATAATTGCCTTCATCTAAGCTCAAGTGCTGTAGAAGACGTTCAGCTTCACCAGAAATGCTCGATTTTAAATAGTGCAGTTTCTCTATTTCAGACAGAGAACCATCGCTATGAACCAGGGAGTGGAATATGTCGTGGAACGATCGCCAGTTTTCGTAACTACCAGCAAACGTTGGTAAGTTAATCTTCGGGAGTCTCAGATCGTGCCTTTCACTGGTGACAGACCTTCAGCAGCTGCAGACGTGGCGTTGCACTTATCCAGTGCGTCCAGTAGCGAGGAACGGTATACATATAACATATACATATAATTCCCTAATTTTGTCATAGAGCTCATCAATTTTTGCAGTTTCAGAGTCATCTGTTTCGCTGTTCACTGCATTAGTGTTGGCGGCCACACTCGCTTGGAAGTTTGCTTCAAGAATTGCGAGACGACCTTGAAGGTGGTGCTTAGACGCTTTTGTGTCTTTGTTCGCCTTCTTGAAATTTACCTCATCTTTGGTTAGTTGCCCCAATAGGTTTGTTAGTAACTTACTCATGTTTGATTGTATAGTTATGAAATAAATGAAAGTTTTCTAACAGCTCACCCACTCTTTCCTTTTGGTTAAACCGATTTATATATATTATATTAATATATATATAATATAATACAATGTAACTAGTAATCAGGTTCGAAGGACCAATGTTTTGTCTGGGTACACACACCTTGCCTCTATTTTGAATTTATTTAAAATTTTGAAGAAAAACGCTCTCTCTCCTTTGTGACGGGTTAGATCTTTTCTTTATTCTCTATTTCAATATACAGGGTGCCCCACGAGCAGTGTGCCAAAAAGCTAGAGCGTGTAGCCCTGGCCAAGACAAGAAAAAAATCGTACGGGAGGGGGGGGTCTATTCCCCCCCGTTTAGCCGGGAGGGGTAATTTTCTAAAAAAATTGACTTAATTTGGAAAAAAAATTATTAAAAATCAACAGTAACAGCCACAATGCCGTGATATACTTTTTTGTAAAGCCAGAAACCTCTTCTTTGATCTTGTTTTTAAACGAAGCTGTTGTAAGGAATAGTTTTTGAGAAATTAATTTTCAAACTCAAAATTTTGAAAAAAAATTGGAAAAAAAAAATTTCGAACTACTTTTTTCCAAAATTGTATGTAATTAAGTACTATTTTTTTTCCAAAATTCAATTCCCTTATTAGTTTGTAGTTAAAAACAGAAAACCGGATGCAAAAATGTCTTGTAGTTTTTGAGAAATTAAAAAAAAACCCGAACCATTTTTTTCTAAGAAAAACCTTTTTTTTTGGTTTTAAGGCGGCTGGACTTGTAGGCAAATGAATGTATGAAACATTGACCTCTTTTTTATTATTTTTAAAAAATTCGGAGTTTTATTATAATAAATTTTCAATATAATCCCCATTTTTTAGAAGGCAAAGATTATATCTTCTTCTAATGGCTGCACATTAGTCTATGTTTGACAAATTTTCCTGCAATTTGACTCCAGCGACTTCAATCCGTTGTTCCAAAGATACTATTTCCACTTCGTAAACATAATTTTTCATGAATCCCCACACATAAAAATCTAGAGGAGTTAAATCTGGTGATCTAGGTGGCCATTTCGTGGGGCCCCTTCTTCCGATTCAACGGTCACTAAAATGATCATCCAGCCAGTGTCTAACCCGTAAGCTGTACTGTGCTGGTGCTCCATCTTGCTGGTAGATTAAATTATCTGCTATGGCCAAAGGAGCGTTGTCCATCAAATCGGACAAAAGGTCTCGTAGGAACTGCAGGTATGATTCTCCCTTAATAACGGCATTCAAAAACCGGGCCCCGATTACAGTTTGTCCAACAATACCAAGCCAAACATTACAGCTAAAGCGGTGTTGTAATTTATTTTGTTTTTTGTTGTGTGGATTGGTGCTACTCCAATGATGCAAATTGTGGAAGTTAGTAACCCCATCTCTGGTAAACTGTGCTTCATCCGTCCAGGATATCCTTGCAAAATAGTTTCGTTCAGTTTCATCTCGAAGCAGTAATGATCGACAAAATTCTGCTCTCAAAAACTTGTCGTTTGAGGTGAGTCCCTGAACTGGCCTAAAATGGTACGGGTGTAAGTTTTCGGTATGAAACACTCTCCATACTCTAGATTTGGGCACTCCAAGCATAATAGCCATCCTCCTTGTACTAAGGGAGGGATTGCGTCGGACCAAATTCAAAATTCGGGTAGAACCCATCGGCGGCGGACGGACCCAGACGAAATTCGCAGGTCAGTTTTCAGGCGTTATCAATGAAAAAAAAGAATTAATCCAGGGTTATTCCAATAGTGTATCACTTTATTGTATCCTCATAAAACTCCGATTTTTTTAAAAATAATAAAAAAGAGGTCAATGTTTCATACATTCATTTGCCTACAAGTCCAGCCGCCTTAAAACCAAAAAAAAAGGGTTTTCTTAGAAAAAAATGGTTCGGGTTTTTTTTTAATTTCTCAAAAACTACAAGACATTTTTGCATCCGGTTTTCTGTTTTTAACTAAAAACTAATGAGAGCATTGAGTTTTTGAAAAAAAATTACTACTTAATTACATACAATTTTGAAAAAAAATAGTTCGAAATTTTTTTTCAAAATTTTGAGTTTGAAAATTAATTTCTCAAAAACTACTCCTTGAAACAGCTTCATTTAAAATCAATATGAAAGAAGAGGTTTCTGACTTTACAAAAAGGTATATCGTGGCATTGTGGATGTAACTGTTGATTTTTAATAATTATTTTTCCAAAATAAGTCAATTTTTTAGAAAATTGCCCCTCCCGGCTAAACGGGGGGAAATAGACCCCCCCCTCCCATACGATTTTTTTTTTGTCTTGACTAGACCTACACGCTGTAGCTTTTTGGCACACTGCTCGTGGGACACCCTGTATATACATATACATACATACGTAGTCATCTCTTGTTCTGGGAACTTGGGGCTGGTTCAGGCGGACTCTAGTACCTCGTCGCGGTTCTGGGTACTAGGGTAAAGCGTCCACTGGGTCCAATCGCGTGGCGCCCTCTCATCACCTTTACTCACGACCACTCTCGCGGAGTTGGCCGGCGGCTTGGTGGACGACACCGCGGAAGGGAGGCGGGGCGACGGTAACATTTTTGGCGCCCAACGTGGGGCCTAAATAACTTATCGCCTTCAAACGCCATATTAAACGGTTATCGTCGGTTTGGTTTTTTTTTTATATATTTGTCGGGTCGTAACTATTTAGTTATTTTTTATTTTTTTATTTTTTTATTTTTTTTTTATTTTATTATTTTTCTTTTTTTGTTTCTCTCCGCGCGGGGGGCTGAGATACTCACGCTAAAAGGGCGAACCAGAACTCGTCGGACGATTAGCTTGGGATTGCGAAGGAGGGCAGTAGTGACAGGAATTCTCGTTCTCTGGCAATTCGGATTTTTCCTTTGGGTCTTGTTCCGGTTTCGCCACGGTGGGTGGCTTGCTTCGGTCTCCGGGTTAGTCTTAGTTAATGTCGGAAGGAACTATGGAGATCAATCGGCTAAACGGGGAGGAGCTGACCTATGAGTTAGCAGTTAGAGGGCTACGTGGTAACAACCTCGACGAGATGCGCAGGCTTCTGCGATCGACTCGGAAGCGCGATGCTAGTTTCCTCCTACCAGAGTATCCCTTTTCGGTCGAGGAAGACACGGAGGCAGTCAAAGCTAAGCTAGAGGAGGTCGAGAGATTGGTTCAAGGTTTTGTAGGGAATGAGGAATCCGGGGAATACAAGAAGCTGGTGGCGAAAAGCGAATGGGTCCTTCGACGCCTCAGCCGGATGGAGGTCTCCTCACAGGAGGAGCGAGCTTTCGTGGCAGACGCGAGGCAACGAACCGCAGACTTATTAGCCAGTCTCGACGTGAAAGCCGAAGCAGACGCTGCGGAGGAAGGGGAGGTGAAGTCCACTAGGGGTAAGGAGCAAAACATCTCCGTGGACGCGAATCTTAGCGCATCGACTCCTAACGTTTTGCCTCCTAGGGCACACTCATCCCCACTCCCGATTAAGCGCGTCCCGATTTTGAAATGGGGGGTACGGTTCAGTGGTGATGGGTCCCAGTCACTGAACTGCTTCTTGGAAAAGGTAGAAGAGCTGCGGGAAGCCAGGGGCTTCTCGGCAAGGGAGTTATTCGAGGGTGCGTACGACTTGTTTGAGGGCAAGGCGGCGGTTTGGTACTGGGCCAATAGGCCCAGGGTGGCAAGTTGGGGTGAGCTGGTGGCCTACTTAAAGACGGAGTTTCTACCGCCAGGTTATGACGACCGGTTATGGGAGAAGATACGGTCGAGGACGCAGGGGAAGACAGAGACCATGGGGATGTACCTGAGCGTGATGCTGGGCCTATTTTCTCGCCTCGGAGAGTCTTGTGCCGAGGAGGTCAAATTGAAGTGGATCCGCCGAAATGTGTGTCCTTTCTACCAGTCTCAGATGGCGTTAATCGACATCAAAACGCTGGACCAGTTAGTGGATATCGGTCGTAAACTGGAGACGGTGCGGCATATGGTGGAAAGCTACGTACCGCCTCCGTCAAGACGTAACCCAGCGGTACTGGAACCAGATCTAGCGTACGCGGCAGCCGTTGAGACCAGCTGCGAACGAATGAGTGCCCCGGCGCTTACCCCGGGACCGAGACCCCTCACATGTTTTCGTTGCCAACAGCCAGGCCACATTGCAGCGAACTGTTCTCAACCAGTGCGGTGCTATGGGTGTAACACGGTGGGTGTCACACGTAAACAATGCTCACGTTGTTCACGTCCTCCAGGTACGTCGAGAAACGGCCCCTCAGCTCAAGGACAGGCGGGTCATTGAGCTGGGTGAGAACAACCGCCCAGTCGACTGCCCGGGTGAAACGTGCTGATGTGCATCGAGTCAAGAACCGGGAGAAGCCGTCATTGGATTACGTGTTGGTGGACAAGGGACTCGATAGGCGTCCGTATATCCAGGTAGGGATATATGGAGTGAAACTATTAGGGTTATTAGATTCGGGGGCGACGCGTTCGATTCTTGGTGGGTCAGGTTGGGCAGCACTAAGTACGCTTCGTTGCTCGGTAATTAATTCAGGGGTTAAGCAAATTACGGTCGCGAATGGGGAGGCAGTCAGTGTCGTGGGCATGGTACAGGTGCCGGTGGAAGTAGAAGGGGTCGTCAGGGTAGTGGATTTGTTAGTGGTTCCCCAGCTGTCCCATCCCCTCATTCTGGGCACAGATTTTTGTGAACAGTTTTCAATCATCCCGGACGTAAAAAGAAGAGTGTGGCACTTCTCTGAAGAAGCTTGTGGAATTGCGGGTGGGGATGGGTTGTCGACGGAACAGCAGGATCAGTTAGGGCGTGTAGTGGAGGCTGCTTTTCTAAACATGGGGGAAGGGCTGGGGTGTACCCGTCTCGTAGAGCACATAATAAAGACAGCCGCCGCTCCGATAAAACAGCGTTACTACCCGGTATCCCCTAAAGTCCAGGAACAAATTAACCAGGAGGTGGACGAAATGCTGAAGGTAGGGGTCATCGAACCATCATCGAGTCCGTGGTCATCCCCAATCCTCCTAATTAAGAAAAATGAGGACGGCAAATATCGGTTTTGCGTCGACTTCCGGAAGTTAAACCAGGTCACCGAACGAGACGCGTACCCTATCCCTTATATTTCAGCCACCCTAGATAAACTTCGAAACGCGAAGTACCTGTCGTCCCTGGATATTAAATCGGCCTACTGGCAAATCCCATTGTCGGAGGATTCGAAGAAGTACACGGCGTTCACCATTCCGGGAAAAGGCTTATATCAATTTCGGCGCATGCCCTTTGGGCTGCATAATGCCCCAGCAACCTGGCAACGCTTCATTGACACCGTTATTGGGGCCGACCTCGAACCCAACGTCTTCGTGTACCTCGACGATGTCATCATAGTTGCCGACACGTTTGACCGACACCTAGCAGTCCTACGAGAAGTACTCTCGCGGATCGGAAAAGCCGGACTCGTCCTTAATTAAGAAAAGTGTGAGTTCTGTAAGTCCGAGCTAAAGTATCTAGGGTATGTAGTAAACGCGAACGGGCTGCTGGTGGATCCGGATAAGGTTCGTACGATGGTGGAGTATCCACGACCGACTACGGTCTCCGCCGTTAGGAGGTTTATCGGATTAGTGGAATAGTGTTCGTAGAAAACTTTTCCACTCTAATCGCGCCCATAACCGAGCTCCTAAAGAAAAAACGGAAGTTCTATTGGAGCCCCGAATGCGAAACGTCGTTTCGAACCTTGAAGGAGAAGTTGGTGCGTGCGCCCATCCTGACTTGTCCGGATTTTAGTTTGCCTTTTTCCGTCCACACAGACGCCTCTGGAGTAGGGATCGGGGCGGTGCTGACCCAGGAGCAAGGTGGCGAGGAGAAGGTGATAAGCTACCTTAGCAGGACACTCTCCCGGACAGAACGGAACTACTCCACCACGGAACGCGAGTGTCTGGCGGTTTTATGGGCCGTCGAAAAGCTTAGGCCATATCTGGAAGGGAGCGAGTTTAGGGTAATTACGGACCACTACTCGCTGGTGTGGTTAAATAATTTAAAGGAGCCGCAGGGTAGGTTGGCCCGGTGGGCGGTACGACTCCAGCAATTCAACTTTTAAATCGTCCATCGGAAAGGGAAGGAACATCTAGTACCCGACGCACTATCCCGTATACCCGAAGTCGAACAAGTGGGAGCGCTAACTGTGCAGGATCCGTGGTATGCGCAGATGGAGGGCGCGGTCCGGAGTACACCCGATAGGTATCCCGACTGGACCATCGTAGACGGAATACTTTATAGGCCCATTCCCTCAAAATATCCACAACTTGCCTCGGAGGGGAACGAGTGGAAGCAGGTGGTCCCTAGAGAAGGTCGAGAAGAGGTGCTGCGGCAATGTCATGATGATATCCTTAGCGCTCATGGTGGAATACAAAAGACGTGGGAAAAGGTGGCGAGGCGGTACTATTGGCCAAAGCTGCGTTCTTGTGTGGCTCGGTATGTGCGCTCCTGTCGGGTTTGTCAGATGGTGAAACCGGATAACCACAAGCCCGCGGGGCTCATGGTTTCGCGGTCACAGGTTAGTCAGCCGTGGGATATGCTATGTATGGACTTCGTAGGACCCTTGCCGAGATCTACTAGGGGGTATAGGTTCATCCTAACTGTAGTCGACTACTTCACCAAGTTCCCGTTATTTTTCCCAGTACGTTCGGCAACGGCTAAGACAGTCAGGGCGATTCTAGAAGAGCAGGTTTTCCTAGTGTTCGGGGTACCGCGGTGGATTGTATGTGACAACGGGGTGCAGTTTCGGAGTAGGGAATTGTCAGATTTGGCGAGGGAATATAAGGTGACCCTGAACTTTACCGCATTTTACCATCCTCAAGCGAACCCGGCTGAGCGCTACCATCAGACCCTCAAGACGAAATTACGGGCCTATATCTCTGACAATCACAGGACGTGGGACGTATTACTGCCTAAAATAGCCTGCGCCATCCGCGATGCCTCTCATGAAGTAATACAGACAACACCATATTTTGTCTTGTTTGGTCGCGAAATGCGACTTCAGGGTGATGGGAGCCCAATCGTACCCGAGGGTATTAGCGTCGAACGGCCCAAGAACCCCCATCAGAAGTCTCTGGCACTCGCTGAAGTATTCCGTGACATCCGGAATCGTATCACGAAGTCAAACGATGCGGCCAAACGCCAGTACGACTTAAGGAGGAGGGATGTCCAATATTTTCCTAACGACCTGGTGGTCCGGAAAAACTTTGTCCTGTCCGATGCAGCGCAATACTTCAACGCCAAGCTAGCACCGAAATACGTAGGCCCGTTTAAGGTAAAACAAAGGTTGTCTCCATGGACATACGAGCTCGAGAGCCCAAATGGAAAAGGGGCCGGGGTATGGCACGTCAAGGACTTGAAGCCGTTTTGGGACCGGGCTGAACTGGAATAAGTCAAGATAGTGGCCTACAGCGAAAACCTTTAGAAAGAAAGGGGGGAATATTGTGAATTCTAAGGAAAGGTTTTCGCTGAAGCATTTTGAGAACCACAGGATAAAACAACAACTCTACCCAGTGAAGTGCTGTGGGTGTTGGTTTTTTTTCATTTTCCTTTTCTTTCTTCTCCTTTCCTTGTGTGCGACTCTCCGTCTCTTCTTTTTTTTTGCCTTGTCTATTTCGGGAAGGCCCTCTCACTGGAAATCGTTCTTCTTTTGTTTGTTTTTTTGGAAAGTCAGATGATCGTCAACCTTCGTTAGGGCGAACGGGTTAAAGCCCTCTCACTGGAAATCGTTCTTCTTTTGTTTTTTTTTTTGGAGAGTCGTATGATCGTCAACCTTCGTTAGGGCGAACGGGTTAAGTGGCGTGATCTCGGGAGTTGATGGGTGACGAGCAGTTTTGAGAAATAAGGTTTGGGGAGTTAGCTCTGGGACGTGACGGCGAATGGTTGAGGTCGAGGGCAACCATAAAAAAAAGGAGGAGTTTCGATAGTGCCGGGAGTTGATCGGACGGGTTTTGGTTCTTGCTCTCGCAGCGTGGTGCGCGAAAAAAAAAAAAAAAAGAAAAAAAAAAACAAGAACGATTTAAGACAGTGCCGTGAGTTTGTCGGACGGTTATTGGTTTTCTTGCTCTCCGTGGTGCGCGAAAAAAAAAACAAGAAAAAAAAAATAATAAGGTGAAGGGGAAAAAAAAAAAAACAAGAACGATCTAAGACAGTGCCGTGAGTTTGTCGGACGGTTATTGGTTTTCTTGCTCTCCGTGGTGCGCGAAAAAAAAAACAAATATAAAATATAAGAATAAAGGAAAAGAAAAAACAAAAGATAAGAAAAGTCATACGACAGTGACGAAAAAAAAAGATTTAAGACAGTGCCGTGAGTTTGTCGGACGGTTATTGGTTTTTCTTGCTCTCCGTGGTGCGCGAAAAAAAAAAATATATAAGAAAGGAAAAGGAAAAAAAAAACAGTATACGACAATGCCGCAAAAAAAAAGAAGGATAAGAAAAGTTATATGACAGTGTCGCAACAAAAAAAAAAAAAAAAAAAAAATATATATATATATATATATGTATATATATATATATATATATATATATGTATATATGTATATAAAAAAAGAAAGAAAATAAAGTAGTCCTGTAGAAGGAGGGAAAGAGGAAACGGGATGGTGGCAGCGTATGAAGAACGAGTACGAAGTTAGCGGTTCCAGGTTCCAGGTTCCAGACGCGAAGGGAGCTAAGTGTTAAATTTTTTTTTTCTCTCTACCTATGTCTTTTTTTTTTTGTTCTTTCTCTTCTTCTTGGATTTTAACTGTAATTTCGGCCTATGAATTTTTTTTTGTATCTTGTTTATATATGCCAGCTTTATCCATACTTATACCTATAACTTTATGAAATTGTGAAATCCTTATTATACAAATGTTTATATATATATTTTTTTTCCTATATGCTTAAGGCCATTTAGGGTAGCTGTACCTTGTAAGCAGGCACCGGTGGTAGGGTTATGAAAAGAAGAGAAGACACGTTAAGAAACGGTTGAAAAAAAAATAAAAATAAAAAAAAAATATATATATATACATATACATACATACGTAGTCATCTCTTGTTCTGGGAACTTGGGGCTGGTTCAGGCGGACTCTAGTACCTCGTCGCGGTTCTGGGTAATAGGGTAAAGCGTCCACTGGGTCCAATCGCGTGGCGCCCTCTCATCACCTTTACTCACGACCACTCTCGCGGAGTTGGCCGGCGGCTTGGTGGACGACACCGCGGAAGGGAGGCGGGGCGACGGTAACATCATCACTAACAATGCCGCGACCAAGACGATCGAATCTTTCCCGACAAAGCCGTAAGAAGGATACGAAACATTGCGAATGAAAGGACTGAAGAAGAACAAGAAATTTCCCGTGAAGAGCGCCGCGTTAGTATGGCTCGACTTCGTGCTTCTCAGCGAAGCAGCCCATGAAACGAAGTTGCCATCCTGATTGTTGGTGAAAACTTGGAAACACGCGATATTGTGCTTACATGTCGCGATACTGAGCAACTGCAACAAATATCTGAAACACATCGTTCATATGACACGTTGCAATACCCGCTGATGTTTTGGCAAGGAGAATGGATATTATTTTAATATCAAAATGATAAATCCATTAAATGGTGAGTATCAATATAATAGTTCAACATGACATACATTTTGCAATTTCATCTCAACGAAAGAGGAGCACATCAACAAAGTGTTTCCGAACATCATTGCTAACCACAAAAACTACGATTGGTTGAGTGAAAGAGCAATTTTAGCGGCAAAGAACAAGAATGTGGATCACTTAAATTGCACGATTGAAAAACAAACGAAGACGAAGCAACCAACTATCCAACTGAGTTTTTGAATTCCTTGAGAAACCAAACATGAATTTTCCTTCTAATAACAGTCTTAAATCAAAAATTATCAAAAAAAAATTATAATGCTTTTTTGATTGCTTGGCCAACAAGGAGTTAAATTATTGACCAACAATATATTGGTTCATTTTTTTATATCCCAGATAGATAAGTTTGTTTAAAATTACATTTTCACTTGATTTTTAAATTTTACTTATTTTTTTCTACTTCTTCCTACCTCATCCAATCGAACATATTTGGCTTAGACAGAATGACGTCTGTCGGGTCAGCTAGTATATTCATAATTACAATATCAAAAAAATTGTAAACTATTAATCATTTACTTCCTTATCCCTATCAATCTTGAAAAGTAAACTGCTCGTTAGTTATACAACTAGTCTCAGGTTTAAGAAACACTTGTAAACTTGTAGTTTATAATTATGTGTGAATTTAAAAAAATGTTTATTGCAAATGTATACTTTTATAATCAAGTTGGATTCATTTATTGACTAACTTTATCATTCAAGGAGCGCCGTGGCGTAGTGGGTAGTGTGTCGGCCGCTGACGCAAGATGAGAGAGTGCGGATTCCGGTAACACCAACACCATCGAATGATTATTTCGCGGCGTCCCTCCTCAGCGGGGTACTGGCTAAGCCCCCCGTTGTATACTTGCCTTGAAAATGCTTCTCGGCTCTCGCCGTTCGGAATCGGCATTAAGCTTTAGGTTCCGTCCACTTGTGTGAAAAACAAATCGCATAAGTGAATAAAAAGACTGGCTCTTCATGATCTCTAACGCCATCTAAGGTATCTGTCTGGCAGTTCAATGGACCATTATTTGTGTCTGAGTGCTCCAACAGGTAGCAGAAGCCTTCAAAAGAACAAAAAAAATCTTTTTTTATAAGATTTTGATAGTTCTGACCAATTTTTTAACTCAATTCTGATACTTATATCTTCGTTTTATCTGGTTCATGTGGTATTTTACATTTCTCATCGTAGATGTGTCGGTAATGTAGTTTCCATGGCTGGTGAAATCGTCTAATCTTCCATTTTTCGGCGTTATCTTAGCTCCTGTTCTATTTCGGCCTATTTCCAAATATTGATCAAAATTACTACTTTTGTTTTGTTTACATGTCGAATAGTTTAGTATCTAAGTCTGTGTGTTCGTTAATGTTCGATAAGTGTCTCGTGGAGTCTCCCAATACCAGCGTTACCAGTTTTCAAAGATGCAGTTGTTTTGTGAAGCGTTATATTATGTTCTTTAAGAAATTATTCTATCCAACTATCGCCATCGGCAATAATATTTTGACTTATCAAGGTACTGGATACGTGCTCTGATTGTATCAAGTATCGCAATCCAATTCCGATTTTCTAGGTGGTGTATAGTAGCATATTTCGTAAATTTGTCGATACTAAGTCATTTTGTTTCTAATAAAAAAACCAAATGTGTATAATGTCATTAAACTGTTTTGGTGTTTCGGTTGCAGTGGGAAATTGATTAGATGTCGGTCATGTTTTGCAATATTACAAGTGTCGCAGTTGTTAACATATTTCTTAATTTCTACCTGTAAATTAGGATTATAATAAAATTTCCTCATTTCAGCGAATATTTCGTTAATATCCCTATGGTTTTTGTTTAAGTGCTCGTTTTGAATCTACATATGTTATAATTTCGTTCCCATCTGTAATGTCCTTTAATTTAGTTCTCGGTATTAGAAGTTATGAGTTTTTATTCATTAAAAAAAAATCAAAGTAAAGTTTTTGAAATGTTGAGAATAATGGTATATCCTGACAAAATATACTATGAAGTCTTTTGCTTGTCAGATTTCTTTAAGTAATACTAAGTAAATTGTCTTTGTCTTTTTGTTGAACATAATTTTAAATTTTTCTATACCTATACATATATTATTTTCATTGAAGGTGTGTCCATAATTCCATAAGAAAGATATGTCTGGTTTTTCGATTTTTCGATCATATACCTATAGATATAACGAGTTGCGTCTTCAAGGCCACTGTGAATAGTGGCTCCAGTGGATATAACCACAGAATAAATAGTATACAGAAGTTGCATCTCATACAAAGCAAATTTTGTTCTAGGGTTCCAATATTGGCACCCTATTGAACAGAGAGTACAAGCATGAGAACATGCAAGAGAGTATACACAAAATTGAGAAGCTGGTGCGAGCGAAAGAGAGTAGCATGTGCGTTTTCGGTGGTTTTGTTTTTACGAGAGCAAAGCAGCTTACGATGTGTATGCAAGTGTGTGTGCGTGTGTATGCATTGATTCTTCTATCGTAAGCTTGCATGGTGTTGTATTGCTTCTCTTGTTTTCGATTGTGTGGATTGGATTCGAAATCACTTGGGAATTGTACTTTCATGCGAATGGTTGTGTTTTCCTGCGCTTATATATCGACTCCATTTTTACTTTGTATTTTGATATTTAACTCTATTTTTGATTTTGAATTGTTGCTTTTATAATTGTTGACAACTTTGCATACGATTTGGATTATTCTTTGGACTTATTATTATATATTGATTGTTGAGGGGTTGTCATACGATTTTGAATAGGAAAAATGGATTCTGTACCGGCTGTTGGTAAAATTTTCCAAAAGTCCGGCATTTGATGCTGCATAAAAACATGCGGTAAATCTAGGCGATATGGTGAAAAGATAAGAACGTTTAAGTTTCCTCCCTATGACTCAGCTATGGGTCAAATTTGGCGAGAAAAATGTAATATTCCAACAAAAGATTACACAAAAAAATTGTTGATTTGCGCCAATCACTTCTCAAGTTCTGACATTGGTAAAAAAAAGTTGAAATTCGGAGCTGTTCCGGTATTTAACTTAGAAGTTATTGAGGAAGATTACAAGTCGTTGGAGCTTGATTGTCCAGCTAAAAAGAGCCGAACAAGTGACTCCGTAGATGGATGTTGTAATGACTGTGAAAAATATCTGAAATCAGCTAATTTTTACAGAAAAAAATATTACGACATAGTAGCAGAATATAAAAATCTCCAAAGCCGCAAACAAATAGTAACAAAATCAAGCGTATTTCAAACCATCAACTCTTTTCAAATAAGCAAGGAGTCAAAAATATTTTGCAAACTTCTTCTTAGTCCACGACCTAAAGAATATAAGCAAGATGTAAAAGATTTGGTTCAAAACATTTATTATGTCTCACAGTCAACGTACCAATTTTTGAAGAATAAATTGCATCTAAATTTGCCACATATCTCTACTGTTTATCGATGGGCCCCTGTAAATTCCCTACAACCAGGTTTTAAAAATAACGGTTTAGAGTTAATAAAAAAGAAGTGCTTAGATTTGAACCAGTACGAAAAGAATAATATGATTCTGCTGATGGATGAAATGGCGATTAGAAGGGAATTGCGATACAATTCCAAATTAGATTTAGTGGATGGATTTGAGGAAAATGGGGTTGAAAGAACGAACCAGATTGGTAAACAATTGTGCGTTTTTATGATTAAATCAATGTTTTCCAACTGGGCGCTTACATTTAATTACTTTGTTTCAAAAAATGGACTTTCTGCCGATTTACTAAAAAAGATAATATTACGAAATTTAGCAATTTTGAACAGTTTTGGCATCATAGTTAAAGTTGTAATTTGTGACCAAGGGTCCTCTAACAGGAAGTGTTTCTTGGAATTGGGAGCTACTTTAGAAAAACCCTATTTTATGTATAATGGTAGTAAAACTTTCTGTGTATATGATTTTCCACATCTAATCAAATCATTAAGAAATGGTTGGCTTCAATGTGACCTTACAACACCAAATGGAGTTGCTAGTTTTAAAGTAGTTAAGGAACTATGGGAAATGGAGTGCAAATCTAATACAAAAATGTGTCTTAAACTTACAAGCCAGCACATATTTCCAAACTCTTTCGAAAAAATGAAAGTAAAACTAGCCACCCAAATTTTTAGTAGGACTGTTCAAGCAGCAATTAAAACTGTTATTGAGACAGTTGGCTTTAAAAGTTGCTCAAAAGAAGTTTGTCTATCTACGGCATGCTTCATAGGAAATATTGACAAAATATTTGACTGCCTAAATAGTGGTTCGCTATCTTCAAAGAATTGTTATAAGTCTGCAGTTCAACTTAACAGTCCATCACACGAATATATAAAATTCTTCCTTGAATACCTCAATGAAATCTCATTTGTTGACAAAAAGAAAAAAGTATTTTTTTTAGATGGAATGAAATTTACCTTAAACGCTGTATTACAATTAGTAGACGAGCTATTTCAAAAAAAAATCGCAAATATTTTTTTTAATGACAAGAGCATTAAACCAAGATAAGCTCGAAAATATGTTCTCGGTTTTAAGACAAAAGGGTGGAAATAATATTAACCCCTCAGTTGCTGATATAAACACTTTATTAGCACGCTTAATGTCTGCAAATATAGTGCAGTTGAGTTCTTATAGTAACTGTGAAGAGCTGAGTGATACCACATTTGAAACGCTTTCAAATATTTTGTCAAATATGGACTTAGCTGATACAAATAATGAAGAACTCAGTCGAAACGAAAACTCTGAAATAAATATTAACATAGAAATCATTGATGATTTCGTATTAAATGATGACTTTCAGAATTGTTCGGAATTTAGTATCGATTTGGCGTCTTTAAGATACTTCATAGGTTATATCGTCTACAAAATGATACCGAAAATCAACTGCGATATTTGTGTTTCTATATTCAGAAAAGAAGACGAAGTATTAACAGTTCCTAGTGAACTTTTCATATTTCATAAAAATTACAATTCTCTTAAAGATTTTGGTAACCTCGTTGCTCCTTCACAAATTTTCTTGGAAATTAGCAAGAAACATATTACAGTGTTTAGCAATATTTTTGACACACAACCACAAACTGTTGGTATAAAAAACTTGATAAAATCCAAATGCAAAAATGCCACACCGCAATGGTTTTCCACATGTTCTGATCATAAGGAAATAATATTGGACTTCATGATCTTAGTACTCTTGAGGAAGCATTGCTCGTGGGCTTCAGAGAAAACAAATTTTACTAAAGCCCGCAAACTTAAAATCCTGTCGCACTAAAGTTTTTGGGTTATTCTTCCCTACATATGTCAGATTGAAATTTGCACAAAAATCCCAAATAATGGAATAACGTTAATTGGTGTTACCCGGCCCTTTTAGTTTACATCGAAAAATAACGCGTACGAATACCAAGCGCAACTTTCAACTGAAGAAAACTAAATATAGAAATCTAAAACTTGAAACAAAATTTTGTCAACACCACGTGCATTCATGACGTTGGATAGCAACACAATACACACACACACATAAACATTTTAAGATTGCTCTCTCGTTGATTCTCTCTGATCGTGGCTGCTCTCTGGTTGTTACTCTCTGATCATGCTTGCTCTCTCGTTGCTTGATCTTCCCTTCAGTTGTTCCGCCCGCACCATAAAGTGAAAAATCATTGCAGGCCGAGATGCGACTTCTGTATACTATTCATTCTGTGATATAACGTATTTGTTATTTCTCCCGAATTGTGAATTTGAAACTGAAGCACCAACTAAAGCCTACTTAGGATATCGGCAACGCAATTTTCTATACCTTTCAAACATTCTACTTCAAAATCATATTCGTTCAATAAAATTGTCCAGGTCAACACGAATAATTTATTAAAATCTGGTTTTATTAAATTGGGTTCGATGTAAGCAAAGTTGTTAAATTTTGGAAAGCTTTTATATATTTTGGGTCTGACACATTATTTATCATCAGATAGGCACTTTCTAGAAATCTCAAATAAATTTTACGGTAATAACCTGAACTCCCGAGAAATTCTTTTATTGTGGTCGGAAGTTTCATTCTGACTATAGCATTTATTTTACTTTCTTTATGTCCTAGGATGTTTGTTGTTATTTCTGCAAAACGGCACATAGACTTTTTAATTTTTTATTTTTTTTTTGTTGGAGGCTTTTAGAAAAAAAGGCTAAAAGTGAGGAGGGGCTTCAGTGATGTAGAGCTAAGAGATTCGGCACCCACCACGTCGGCCCCAAGGGTGCGCCACCGTGCGCCAGCGAAGGCGGGGCAGTCGCAGAGAAAGTGTTCTGCTGTATCATCTTCCTCGCAACATGCAGCACAGGTAGGCGTCTCACTGATGCCAAGCACGTAGAGATGCTTGGCAAAAGTGTAATGGCCCGTGATGACGCCTGCTAGCCTTCTGCAATCATTTCTCCTTAAGGATAAGAAAAATGTTGCGGACTTTTTGCAGACATCAGGGCGTACGCGCTTAGTCGTCCTGCATCCTGGATATTCCCTCCATCTACGACTGTGTACGTTAAAAACCCAGTCATTGATGACAGATTTGACCGTGGTAGCAGATAGACCTAAGGCGGGTTCAGGTCCTGAGAAACTCTCCTCTGAGCCTCCTCTAGCGAGTTCATCGGAGATCTCGTTTCCTGGGATTCCAGAGTGACCTGGGACCCATACAAGCCTAAGTGAATTTAGTCTTCCGACTTTGTTCAAAAAGGTCTTGAGTTCATGCACTAATTTGGAGTTGGATAGAGGGTTGGACACAACTTTGAGTGCAGCTTGGCTGTCACTGCATACACATAAGCTTTTTCCACTCCACCTGTATTTCACAACATAGTGCATGGCCATTAGGATTGCGTAAATTGCTTGGAGGACAGACGCATATGTGCAGACGAGAAGTGCAGTCGAATGTTTTCGCGCTCAAAGAAAACTCCAGCGCCGGATCCCTGCCCAGTCCTGGAGCCATCTGTGAAAATGCGAAGACATTCCATTCCAGGTTCAGTGTCTGGCCAAAGCCAGTCATGGCGCCATGGAAATGTGACTGTGAAGTTGCAGCGCAGTAGGATGGCAGGTGTCATTGCGTCAGAAGGCATATCCATGAGGCAGGGATCGTAGGATATCTCTCCCGCAAGTACACTTTCACTCTAATGCGAGTTGTACCAAAGACCATTCCTCTTTAGGCGAGAAATAGTTTTCAGTGTACACCCTCTGATATATATGTCAAGGGGTGGAAGATTCATCATAGCATCTAGAGTAGCTCCCGGTGTGCTGGGGAAAGCCCCCGTGAGTTTGGTGAGTGAAGCCACAGCGTGTTTGCGTGTTAGCCTGCTCCACCAAACAACCGATGCATATGAGATTATCGGTCTTATCATTGCCGTGTAGATCCAAAGGACCTTCTTCGGCGAAAAGCCCCATATTTTACCAAAGGCACCTCTGCATTGCCAAAAAGCTGACAGCGCTTTGGTGGTTTTGGGCTCAACATGTTTTGACCAAAGATGTTTGCTATCTAGGATGACTCCCTTAGCTTCCTTGGATATCGGGATGGGAATGCCTTTTAGCACCTTTTAGTAATGCCAGTATTTTTCCTCCTTCCGTGAAGAGAACGACATCAGTCTTAAGAGGATTAACCGACAGCTCATTTCTCGTGCACCAGTCTTCGATCACGTCTAGCGCCGCCTGCGCTTTGAGACAGACATTCGCTAAACATGAGCCGACAGAGAGAACAGCAACAGCAACATCATCCGCATAGGCCCGGGCATAGATTCCAGAGGCATTGAGAGCATCTAGCAGAGAGTCGACCACCATGCACCATAACAGCGGAGACAGGACGCCACCTTGCGGTAGCCCCTGTTTACTCCAGACTTGACACATTTTTCGAGGCCTGCATCAGCGATCAATGTCCTCTGCACGAGCATTGCTTTGATCCACAAAACCAGTGCTTCATCTACGCCATGCCGTCTAGCAGCGTTACACATGCTGTCGAAAGTAGCGTTATCAAAAGCTCCCTCAATGTCGAAGAAAATGCCTATTACGTACTCTTTCCTTTCAAGAGCGCATTCAATTCTCCCAACTAGGTTTTGAAGCGCAGTCTCGCAGGATTTTCCGCGCTGATAAGCATGTTGCATGTCCGACAGAGGATGCATTCGAAGGGCAACTTTGCGCACGTGCAACTCTAGTAATCTTTCCATGCTTTTCAGCAAGAAGGATGTTAGACTTATTGGTCTAAAACTCTTGGCTAGTGAGTAATCTTCTTTCCCTATTTTGGGAATAAAGACCACTTTCACCGCGGGCCAAGGAAGAGGTATAGAGGCTAGCAGTAAAAACACTTTTCAGAGTAGGAAGCAGCTGTCTTATACCTTTTTGCAGCATAACGAGGTATATCCCACCAGTGCCCGGCGATTTAAAGCCATCGAAGGATGCCACAGCAAATTCAATGGCTTCAGTAGTTGCCACGCGTGACACAACATACCCGCTACGCCGAGTTGTTTTCATCGTTTCAGTCGCAGTTTCCAATGAGGGAGTGTGCAACGAGCCGATGGCAGTCTGATTTCCCGGAAATGGGTCTGAAACAGTAAACTAAGAGTTTCTGCTTTAGACTCGGTGAAGGTACCATCAGACTTTCTGAGTACACCCAGATTTGCCGATTTTTCTCGTTTGAGGACGTTAACCAACTTGCTGGTCGCGCTCAGGGATTTTATCTCTTCGCAGAAGGACTTATAGGAATCATTCTTCGATTTACGAATAAGCTTTTTATATTCCTTCGATCGATATTTATTCCAGTCATCTTCCGAGTTCGATTTAAGCGATCTGTTCAGGAGACTTCTGGCTTCCCTGCGAAGACATTGGAGCTCAACGTTCCACCAAGGAACCGGCTTCCTGCTGGGAGGTTTTTTGTCAGGACATGCGAGTTCAAAACAGTTGGTAATGGCGCCGTTCAGGTTATGAACGGCATCCTCCACCAATTGATTTGTTTTGAGTTTAGGCGGGGCTTGAGTGGATTTCTCAAGCTCCTCCCTAAATCGCACCCAGTCCGTCATTCTCGGATTCCGCTTGGGCTGCGAGGGAGCGATCCCACACTTCAATTGGAATTCGATGTATCTATGGTCTGACAGCGTAACATCTGGTAAGACTCTCCAGTTAGTGATGGCCTTCACATGCCTATTAGACAGGGTTAGGTCAATCACTTCCTGTCGTCTCGCCGTTGGTTGAGCGCCAACATTGTTGATGATAAGGTCAGACGAAAGAATGAAGTTTAAAAGATGGTCTCCTCTCCGGTTGCATTTGTACTGTTGTACTGTTTGTTTTAGAGTGTCCGCCTAGGGCCAGTAAGAAATTTAAATTTGTAAGATAATTAAGCATTTTGTCTAACGTAAGATAAGCAAAATCGAATAAAAATTAATGAAAAATTAAAAGAATTAAAAATGGAGCTGTTTCAGCTCTGTCACGGGGTTCAACTTCGATCTAATGAAAACCCTTCACCAAATCCAATGTTGAGAAGCAATTTCATCGGCCTAGCTTATCAATTAACTCAGCCACATTGGGCATCGGAAATTTATCTTGTATGCTTTGGTTATTGACCTTCCTCACCGTCCACCATAATCTGGAAAAGTTTTTCACCAGCCTCATCTGCCTTGTTTGGCACTACCCAAATAAGTGAATTGTATGGGTTATGGTTTGGTACAATTATCTTTTGCATACATATCTGACAATGAAACCTTTTAAAGTGTGCCCATCCGTTGAAGTTGCGGCCATAATATGTTAATCTACATTGAAAATGATGAGATACATAGTTTTTTTTGGCGGATAAGCATTTTAATGGGGTAAAAATTACCCCCAAAGTTGATACCGGATAAGGGTAATTTTTAGTTTTCATATGTTTCTAATTCAAATTTTCCATAGCGGCCTTTCGCATTAAAAATAACTTGAAAAACGATGAAAAATAGCTTTATTCACATATATAAACAAATCAAAGAGCATGAAAAATCACGAGATACGTGTCTCTAATTTTTTATTCAAATAAAATAGAAATAGAAATGCTTATCTATTATTAGAGATGCTTTCTTTTGCTTATTCGCCAAGAAAAAAATACGCATCAATTTCAATGTTCTCGTAGCTCAACCCTTACACGTATAAATATTCCAAGAGAGTATAAATGATTTTATTTATTTTTGTCTATTTATTTTGGTCTAATTTAATATAAAAATAATACACAATAAAGGAGTTGTGTTGTTTTCGTAGTACAAAATATAAAATTTAATGATATGCAATAAAACAATTACGTTCTGAAGTGTAACATTGTTGAATAGATATGGACAATGCACGCATGTGTGTATGGGAGAACATGAGATATGTTGATGGACAATGCACGCATGTGTGTATGAGTGAACATGGGAAATGTGAAGTAGAGTAAGATGTTTCAATCTGGAATAAACCTTTGAAGTGAACACACGTGTTTTATTTTTCCCCATAAATTTCCAGTGCGCATACTTAACTTCAATAGGTTATGGGCCCAGACAACGGCCTGTGGTAAAAAATAAGTAAAAACAGTTTAGTTAACGCGGCGGTTACTTGTGTAAACCTTTTTTTTCTCATTCGTCCCTTTCGATTGGTTTAATATGAGTTCGATGTATGAAATTGAGAAGCTGGAGGAAAAGAATTACGATTCTTGGAGCATCCAGATGCGTAGTGTTTTGGTGTATGCAGAACTATGAGGTGTGGCGTCAGGTACATTAAAACGAGAGGATGCCAGTGATGGTCTCGACTGGCCAGGTATGGACCAGAAAGCGTTGGCTATGATCACGCTAAGTGTAAAACCTTTGCAATTGTGTTACGTGAAGGATTGTGTCACATCATTTGCGGCGTGGACAAAATTAAAAGAGGTTCATCAGCCTAGTGGACCTCTACGCGTTCGTCGAAGTCATAGATAAATTTACCATTGTTGGAATCGAGTTGAACGACGAATTACGCTCTATCATTCTTCTTTCCAGTCTACCAAAAGAGTATGAGAGTTTCGTTGTCGCCATCCAAACTCGCGACAATTTACCGATATTTGAAACTCTATGCATCAAGTTGAAGGAAGAAGGAGAACGTAGATATAATGAGGACTCCAACAACGAAAGATCGCAGGCATTTACAGCTAGCACGGACCAACTTCGACCGAATACTTCTACGAAAGTCAACACAAAAAGGAAATTTCAAAACATCATATGTTTCAAATGCGGTGGCCGTGGGTATACGAAGGCACAGTGTCGAAACAAATGCGATCAAAATGAGAGTAAAGAAAGTACAACGAAAAGAACGCAACAAAAGCAAATCGGGTTGTTGGGTGCATTGGATGTAGGCAATTTTAATCGGTCGAAGTGGTGTTTGGACAGTGGCGCAACTAGTCACATGTGTTGTGAAAAGAAATTCTTCACGAAATTGGAACCACATGCAGAAATGATTTGTTTGGCTGGGGAAGATTTTTTACGTGCATACGGGAGAGATGAAGTACAACTTCAAACGTATCTCTGCGTATTGAAATTGGTGAACGTATTGTATGTACCAAGTATGAACGGAAATTTCATCTCCGTGAGTCTAGCCGTCGAGAATAACTGCGTTGTGCATTTCGGAGACAGGCACGCAAAAGTGATACAAGAAGGCGAATGTATTTTAAAAGTCAATAAAGTTGGAAACTTGTACATGTTTGAAGGCCAACCTAATAGATGCTTTTCTGCTGTTGAAGCTGATGCAGTTTTGTGGCACAAAAGGTATGGCCATTAAAATTACGGCAGTTTAACGGAGCTCGCCAAGAAAGTACAAGGGATCGAAAACGAAAATCATCCAGAATGGCATGCAAAACGTGCAAACGTAAAATACATGTGCAGCCGTTTCCAAACCCAACTACAAACAGAGCGCACGAGCTATTAGAGCTGGTACACACAGATGTGTGCGGTCCCTTTGAGACGAGATCAATTGGTGGTTCGAGAAATTTTTTGACCTTCATCGACGACAAATCCATGTGTGTGTACATGTATTTTCTAAGGGGTAAGGACGAGGTTTTTGGCAAGTTCGTGGAGTTCAAAAATCTAGTGGAGCGATAAACTGGCAAAAAGCTGAAGTGTATTCGCAGCGACAATGGTCGCGAATACGTAAACAAGACATTCGACGTTTTTCTGAAGGACAATGGCATAGCAAGACAGCTGACGGTGGCATAGACGCCACAACAAAACGGCGTTGCAGAACGGGCCAATCGGACTTTGGTCGAAATGTCAAGGTGCTTGCTGGTGCAGTCAGGACTATGTGAATCATTGTGGGCCGAAGCAGTTAATACAGCCGTTTACTTGCGGAACCGTTCACCCACAAGTGCGCTAATCAACATGACGCCAATGGAAGCGTGGACAGGTAAGAAGCCCTCTATCAGTCGCCTAAAAGTTTTTGGTTCCGTTGCAGTGGCACTTGAAAAAGGACGTAACAAGCGCAAGTTCCAAGCAAAGGGCAAGGAATACCGAATGGTTGGTTATTCGAGACAAGCAAAGGGTTATCGACTGTATGACGCAGATGCGAGGCAAGTGATCGAAGAACGAGATGTTCTATTCGACGAGCTTGGCCATGTGGAGCATGCTGACGGAGATACGGTAACAGACCGTAACGGCGACAACATTACTTTTGGCTTATCAAGTAAAGATCCACGGAAGGTCAGCGGCGATAGAGATGAGGCTTGTGGAGATGCGCAGAATAGTGAAGACAACGGCGAATCACGCATAAATGACCACAATAGCGAGGACAAAGACAGTCTCGAGACCGAGCGCGGACAAAAATGTTGAAGAGAAAAGATTGGAATTTGGCCCCGACAGGCCAAAATGGCTTCGGACGGGAAAATCAGGTCGCCCAAGGAAGCAATACAATATACTAAGCGTGTTGGTTATTAGCGTTGTTAGTGATGTATTATCCTATGAGGAGGCGGTAAGCAGCAAGTACGGTTCGTCTTGGCGCGAGGCCATGCAGAAGGAGTATGAGGCCCTGATGTCGAATCAAACCTGGGTAGTCGCAGATTTACCGACAAGCCAACGAGCTATTGGCTGTAAATGGGTTTTTAGTCTGAAGCGAGGTGCAGCTGTTCAAGGCGTTTGTTGCGAAAGGGTGTGCGCAAGAGTATGGTGTTAACTATGGCGAAACGTTCTCACCTGTGTGCCGGCTGGAGAGTGTACGTTTCATCCTAGCATTTGCTGCGGAATTGAAACATCAGATGGACGTATGCACGGCATATCTTAACAGTGATTTATCGGATACCGTTTATATGAAGCAACCACAAGGGTACGAAGACAGTAGTCAACCAAGCAAGGTTTTATTATTGAAGAAGGCCATATATGGTTTAAAGCAATCAGGAAGGGAGTGGAACTCTAAACTTGATGGTGTTTTGCGGACAATTGGATTCACCCCATGCGACAATGAGCCCTGCTAATGTAAGCAGCATGAACAGGGTAATTTATCACTAATCTTAATTTACGTTGATGATCTCATTATAGCATGTCAATCGAAACAAATAAAAACAGCCTGAATAAAAAACCTGAACAAATAAAAACAGCTATTTGCTACTCATTTGAGTGAATTGACAAGGGACCGTTGTACATGTTCCTTGGTATGGAGATTAAACGTGATGGTGAACTAGGCGAGATCACACTGGGTCAGGGACAATACATCAAAGAGCTGTTGCGACAACATGGCAGCGAAAACTGCAGGTCAGCAGCTACACCGTTAGATGCGGGGTACCAGGTAGCATGTGACAGCAATCGATGCCAGAAGGTAGATGCGGTTTTCTATCAGTCTACAATTGGCGAACTGATGTGGTTGGCTTTAACGACCAGACCGGACATTTTGCATTCAGTTGCGAAATTGGCCCAGCGGAACACGGATCCACACAACGAACACCTTGCAGGAGTGAAGCACATTCTGAGGTATCTGGCATCTACGATCGACATGAAGCTACATTACAAAGAGTGCGGACAAGCATTAGTGGGTTACGTCGATGCTGACTGGCGACAAGATCGACCGCAAATCGTATACTGGCTAAGTGTATTTCCTAGCAGCTGGCCCGATATCTTGGAAATCGGAGAAGCAACGCAGTGTGGCTCTCAGTAGCACCGAGGCTGAATACATGGCACTATCAACGGCATGCAAGTAGGCGATAGCCATACGACAGCTCGTTATTAAAATCGGCTGCGGTGAGTTGGGCACTCCAACGGTTGTGTACGGCGACGATTTAAGCACGCAGGATCTTGCAAAGATCCCCGTATTTCATGCGCGTACTAAGCATGTTGATATTAAGTGCCATTTTGTCCGGCAAATGGTTAACGAAGGCAAAATTGTACTGAAATATGCTCCGACAAATCATATGATAGCCGATATATTAACCAAAAATCTCCCGAAGAAAAACATACTGAGCTCACGAAAATGTTAAATTTGAATTAGTTTTTATTTGTGAACTCCCTTATTTTTATTTTATTTTTGTAAAACATGCTTGCATTGAGGAAGGGTGTTGAATAGATATGGACAATGCACGCATGTGTGTATGAGTGAACATGAGAAATGTGAAGTAGAGTAAGAAGTTTCAATCTGGAATAAACCTTTGAAGTGAACACACGTGTTTTATTTTTCCCCATAAATTTCCAGTGCGCATACTTAACTTTCGATAAACATATAAATATTACAAGCAGAGCTTATTTGTGCGATTCTCAACAGGAGTTTTTGCACACTGTACGCACTTTTTTCTGTTACTAACTCTTACCAACACATTTTTGTGCGAAAGAGATTTGTTTTTTCATTATAACTACTGGAGGTAAAGCTCTTTAGCAGGATGAAAAACTGTCAGTAAGTGAACAAGTTACTACCTGGCGTATGTCTAGGCTTGAAAGCAAAGTTCCTGTTGCAAACTTGTACCTCACTGTACACTGGGTAATGTTTATATTTACAAAACACTATTGTACGTCATTGTACTTATTGTACTGGTCAATGTCATTGCACTTATGTAAGGGCAGTTGTCAATAAAACGTCTCCGGCTTTACATCGTGTTTTTCTTTTCTTGCCTTTTTTCGTTTTCTTTGACACGCTTCCACTGAAAAGCTGCTACATTTGGTAGCAGGGCGTAGTTTTGTGTTCGATCGATCGATACTGTCATAAGCAGTGCGATCAATTTGGTAATCGTTTTAATTCTTGCTCATCAACCCCCGCAGTAACGGAATCGGTACGGTGAAGTTATCTGTGTTTTTTTTGGACCGTAGCAAAATCGCGCAATGTGCCACGAAAAGCCGGAATTAAGTGTCACTTTAGGCAAACAAGCCCAAGATGGACGATTAATTTCAAACTTTATCGCGTATACATTAAAGATGGGTGCAAATACTCTCACAAGAAGTGTGTGGGAGATGCGAAAAGAATTATTGATCTCGATTGGACAGTGACTTAGTTGCTTGGTCGGGGGACAAAGATTTCGAGACCTCCGAGTACGTCGTCAAGGACTATTTCGGTAAAGTGGAATGAGACTTCACTCAAGCTATGGTTCGAATAAAATCCGAGTTGTCACCTGGTGAAAATTTGGCAGCCGAACTGCCCGGGCAGAGTCAGGGTACCGCCGGAACGGTCGAGCAGCATTTACCACGCGAAACGTATCGCGGCTTACCGGTAATAAAACTGCCAAAATTCGGTGGAGACATTTTCGAGTGGCCAACCTTTAAAGAGATGTTTACCTCGCTTGTGTACAACGAGCCGAATATACAACCGGTCAATAAGCTCCAGTATCTACTTGCCAGGTGAAGCAGCCCAGCGAGTGAAAAACACGAACATTACCGGTGCGAATCTCGTTGCCACTTGGAACGCATTACTGCGTAAGTACGACAACAAACCATTGCTTTTTCAAGCTCAGCTCGGGCGCCTGCTGTCTTTACCGGCGGTCAAGTCTCGCAACGTGGAAGAGATCCAACATCTTCTGGACACCGTAGAAGAGGCTAGGCGAGTTGCTCCTAACCTTGATCGATTGGTGGAGTCTTGGGATGATTGGTATGTAGGCATTCTAATATCCAAGTTGGACACGAAGACCAGAGAAGCCTGGGAAACGTCGCGAAGTAATTCAACTGATTTTCCTAAGTGGGTCGAACTCGTCAATTTTCTGGAAATTTTATTGCTGTCCTTGAATAACGCCCAGAAACTTGAAGTGAAAGACAAAAGGCCTAGTGTTAAACACAAGTCTCTTCGTATGACCACGACAAACGTTGCGACAGAGAAAAACCGTCGGTCTCGTGAACCTTGTCCACAGTGTCAAGGCGGACATATCTTAGCTTTCTGTGACAAATTTAAAAAAACTCTCGGTTTCGGATCGAAGAGAAAAGGTGAAACGACGAGGTCTGTATTTTAATTGTCTCCGGTCGGGACATTCAGCGTCATCGTGCCCATCCTCCTCTTGTATTGTGTGCGACGGTAAACACAACACTGTTCTTCATAGTGACGTGGCCACGGTGAAGGCTCAGGAAGAGACAGTAGCGAATTCTCTCTCCGTCGCTCACACCTCGATCAGTGGTCGAACAGTTTTATTTGCCACAGCGTTGGTGATTATTCGCGCGGCGAATGGTCGGTCGATGAGCGTCAGGGCACTCCTCGATGCCGCTTCCGAGGAGTCTTACATAAGCGAGCATGTGGCCCAGACCTTGCGACTGAGACGCCGTCCAGCTGCACTCAGTATTTGTGGAGTTGGTGGTGGACTATCAGCCACCGCTTCTTCGGAGGTCGATATAACAATGGAATCATCTACCGATCGATCGTTTGAACATAAAACAACCGCGTTTATCCTAAAACGAGTAACTAACCTGTTACCGTCTAGACAAGTGTGCGCCAAATCATGTTCTATATTATCCGGTTGTGTCCTCGCGGATCCGAACTTTGATCGCCCCGGAAGAATAGACTGTATTTTGGGCGTAGAAGTGTATGCATCGATTTTACGTGAAGGGTCGCGAATCGGGATGCCAGGGTCGCCGTCGTCAATAAATACAGTCTTTGGATGGGTCGTGGTTGGAGCTGTACCGGACTGCGATTTGTCGACGGACGGAAGACGCGTTAGTACATCTTTCGTTGCGACGAAATTAGAGACAATTTCTGAGCAAATACGTCGGTTTTGGGAAATCGAAAGTGTTGAGCGCCGCTAAGTCCTAACTAACTAAGTCCTGGAGATCGTCGTGTTGTTGAGTTATTCGAAAAGGAGTACACGCGAGACGCGAGTGGTAGATTCAAAGTACCTATGCCCTAGGTACCTAGTGAACCGAAGTTTCCGGGCTCGCTACAGATTGCGACTCATCGATTCCATTCCGCGGAAAGAAAATTCGCTAAAAATGACTCGCTAGCCATAGCGTACAAGAAATTCCTACATGAGTATGAATCGTTGGGCCACATGGAGAAGGTTAAGGACATAAGTATTATTCGGAATGCGGATGCTTATTTTCTACCACAATACGCCGTGGTCAAAAGTGATGGTTCGGGTGCCATACGGGTCGTGTTCATGGCAGGCTGCGAGTAATGGTATATCGCTAAATGACACAGTTCTCCCCGGGCCAACAAGACTTGTGGATTGTGCTTCTAAGATTTCGGTTCTTTCATTACGCGTTTTCGGGTGACATCGTAAAGATGTTTAGGCAGATTCAGGTTAACGAGTCTGACCTTAAACGACAAATAATAATTTGGCGCGAACAGTCTTCTTCTCCCTTTGAGTATTTTTGATTACTCACAGTGACTTACGGAACGAAGTTTGCCCCCTTCGCCTCTATTTGGGTACTTAACAAGGTTGAAGTGTTGGAACGAGAGCGATTTCCGAAAGGTTCCATCCTGTTGACAAACAACACTTACGTGGATGACGTGTTGGGTGGTGCGGACACCCTCGAAGAAGCCAAAACAGCTCAGAGCGAGCTCAATTCAATCCTTCACAGTGCGGGCTGTGAACTAAGCAAGTGGGCAGCCAACGTTGATGAATTACTACCGAAAGATTCCCCGGACTGTCACTCGCAGAGAACATTGGGAGCTCCTACGTCTATATCAACTCTTGGTCTCGGCTGGAATACAGGTGAGGATACATTTCAATTTCAGATCCGAAAAGAAGTACAGGGTTTAAGTACAGGGTTTGCCGCTTACGAAACGGCGTCTGCTATCGAGCAGCCTGCGGCTCTTTGACCCTCTTGGACTAATCCGGTCAAAAATCCTCTTCCAAGACTGCTGGCTATTGGGTGTGGATTGGGATGAAGAAGTCACGCAAACTATTCAGGACAAATGGCGAAGTCTCCTTCGTGATCTAGACATAATACAAACAATGCAGATACCCCGATGGCTCCAAACAGACACGCATAAAGAATGGTACCTCCATGGGTTTAGCGACGCCTCTGAACGTGCAAATGAAATATGGACGAGTGTGCTGCTGATGAGCAAAGGCCGTAGACCTAGCAGATTCTACATTGTGGTGGAATGGACCATCATGGCTCGTTAAAGGATGCAGTAACTGGCCGACAGAGGAGGCCAAACTTGCGATAGATGTTCCCGAGCAGAGAAAATCAACTGCTTTAGTTGGAGTCCGGAGAAGTGCTTGGTATGACTGGCTATCCAAGTTTAGTTCATTTGATCGACCGGTCCGAACACTGGCCTTAATCTTCCGTTGGCAGCGTTTAAGTGTAAAGCATACCGAAAACCCGCCTGAGAGCCTAGCGCTCGAGGATATTCGGCGAGCGGAGCGGGTACTGTATCGTTCTGCACAAGCGGAGTTCTTTCAAGAAGAGATCCAGGCGGTCAGCTCCGGAAAAGGCGTTAGTCGTAGCAGTAAACTGCGCCTTCATGCACCGTTTCTGGATCGATTCGGCCTGTTAAGAGTAGGAGGCCGATTACATAACGCTTATTTGGCATACGAAGAGAAGCATCCGATATTGCTGTCTCGACACTCGTGGCTGGCAACACTCTTGGTTCGAAGGGCGCACGCAATCACAATGCACGGACCTATGTCGCTGACATGGAGCTACTTGTTAAGTTCGGTATGGATCTTGGGTGGACGATATCTTGTTCGCTCAGAAATTCTCTCATGTATACGTTGGGCACGATTCACAGCTCGCCCATGCACCCAACAACTGGCAACATTGCCTAGGGCACGAGTGGTCATGGAGAGACCGTTTACAGAGACTGGAGTTGACTACGCTGGACCATTTCAACTCAAACTAGCACCAGGGAGGGGAACTCGTTCTCAAAGCGGTTATGTAGCAGTCTTCGTATGTATGGCATCAAGAGCCGTCCACTTAGAAGTTGTAACTGCCCCTTCCACCGAGGCTTTTATGGCTGCGCTGACCCGCTTCACTGCCAGACGAGGCAGTTGTTATCGCCTGTACAGTGACAACGCTACCAACTTTCGCGGCGCTAGCGCTGTACTTCGGCGGCTATTTAGGAAAGGATCCGAGTTTCAGGAAGATGTTGCGCACAAGTTGCTGAATAAGCGCCTTGAGTGGTCCTTTACGCCCCCCTCCGCCCCACATCACGGAGGACTATGGGAGGCCGCCATAAAGATCTTCAAGCAGCACCTCCGCAAGGTCGTTGGCGATACCTTGTTAACCTACGAAGAATTTTCTACCGTTACTGCTAGTATCGAACAGTGCATGAACACGCGACATCTCTGTGCACTGAGCAGCGACCCGGCCGATTTAAATGCTCTGACCCCTGGACATTTGATAACAGGAAGTGGGCTTAGCGTTTTGCCTGACCCGGACTATATTGATAGTGAGAGCCCACAAAATCCTAGAACGCGATGGGAAATGGTTCAACAAATGCGCAACCACTTTTGGCGCAGATGGAACTCTGAGTGCCTGAAGCACCTGCAAAGACGTTCAAAGTAGTGTTTCGAGACTCCCAATATCCACAACGGGGCCATGGCGTTGCTGATTGACGACCAATTACCGCCGGGTCGTTGGTCCCTCGCTAGAATCATTGAAGTGCATCCAGGATCAGACGGTAAGGTGAGAGTGGTGACCGTTTGTACCTCCAAAGGTCAGTACATCCGACTAATTAGCAAGGTTGCCTTGTTGCCCATTCAAACTACAGCCAACCTACCTGAGGACGAATCAGCACCTCAAACGGCGGGCGGCGCGCAAGAGGAATATCAATCTCCAGTGAAGACCACAACTTCATCTACACCAGACTTAGCACAAGCTTTGCTATCTAAAGTACAACCAGGCGAATTTGAATAAGTAACGCGTTTGATTATGTTCTCAGAATTTATAAAATATTTTACACTTTCCGTTAGTTTCCTTTACCTTTTCGCTACACAAGTTTAAACTCTGTTCTGAGTTCGAATGCATAAGATTGTACTATGGATCCAAACAGTGTTTAATGTTTGCTCAAAATTTCTTTGAATATCAAATTTAATTTCAAATCCTTTAATGAACTGAATTTTGTTATTAATTCCTACTTCTGTAATCTTGCAATTTAATTCGATTTTGAATTTCAAATATGTATGTAAAACTTATATTAATTTTAGAATGAACATCATGTATTTAACCGGTTTCAAATGAAGTACTGAATTTCTTGTTAAGATCAATCACTTTGAATAATTTCATAATCATTTAAAGCTTTGGTCAGTTAAGAACAGAGACATTGTATTGTTTTACTTTCACTTCGTCCCTTTAGAGTAAAGTAACGAGGCGGGCGGTATGTTGCAAACGTGTACCTCACTGTACACTGGGTAATGTTTATATTTACAAAACACTATTGTTCGTCATTCTACTTATTGCATTGTCATTGCACTTATGTAAGGGCAGTTATCAATAAACCGTCTCCGGCTTTACATCGTGTTTTTTTTCTTGCCTTTTTTGTTTTCGTTGACACGCTTCCACTGAAAAGCTGCTACAGTTCCTTTAACACATTTTGCTTCGTGCAGCTTAAATTAAATTATATACGAGTCATTCACCACAATATCAAACAAGTAAAATTAAAAATTTTAAGTAGTATTTTATAAAATCGAATAAATTGTATGTCATCTTGGTACCTATCTACTTAAACTGTAATCATTGGCTGCTGATTTCGACAAGCTCTGTGACTCACTGCATTCCTCAGACTCTATGGATATTATGCTTATTGGGGATTTTAATGGCCGAGTAGGACTATCACCAAATAACTTCGCGTCCGGATTCAACACCAGTTTTCTGGAACCTTACCGGAAATCCAAGGACCCAATCTGTGATAGAAAATGAGAAAAAATTCTTGAACTTACTAATGGGTATGACATGCGTCTGTTGAATGGTAGTTGCAAATGTGATCCAGAAGGTGAACTGTCCTTTATCAGAGGAACATCGTGCTCAGTAATTGACTACTGCTTTGTTTCGGGAAACTGGCATGAGTTCCTAAACAGTTTTTAAATTGGAATTGAGATTTTTTCGGACCATATGCCCTTGGAAGTAACTGTCAATTTTGCTGCTAGTTGTAATCATGCTAACACGAAGCCACTGAGTCTTCTGCCAACATTTGTTTGGAACAACCGAATACTCGAGACTTACCAACGAAACATGAATATTCACCTTATGAAACTACACTCACAGAATTATACGGTCAATATTGAAGCTTTAACGGAAATCATAAAGAAATCTATTCCGCAACAGAAGAACCCAAAATCCAGTCTTCTTCTTCTTTTCCTTTTTCCGGCGTTGTTATGGTCAGAAGTGCAGGACCATAACCTTCCCACTTAACTGCATTCCTACTGGTCCGCTTGTGGGGTCCGCCTTTTTTTTTTTTTTTTTGTGACACGGGCATGCTCCAATATTTTTTTTGTTTGATCTTACTCTTACAACACCGGTGATCTCCAGTCGTGTCAACCCACTGATTTGCATGTACACTTGTGGGGCAGTTTAATGGTGGTATATGTGTCCCTAGGCTCACTTTGGTGTTTTCTAAATTGCCTAGATGTGATTTTTGTTTACCTTTGTTTTAGTCGCCTTTTACAACAAGCGAGAGGTATCGCTGCAGGGATATTCTTAACCCGTCCCTGCACGGAATAAGAACCCAAAATCCAGTAAAGCATATAAACAAAAATGGTTTGATTCAGAATGTTTGAAAGCAAGAAACCAGTCCTTTAAATTTTTTAAACTTTTGAGGAGTAATAATGCCACCATTCTTAAAACACTCTACCAAGATACCAACAAGGAATACAAGCACATTTGTCACTGTAAAAAAATAACTCTTGAACAGCAAAACATCGCGCTCATTAACACCACAAGGTCTTCAGCTCAGTTTTGGACAGCTGCCAAGTACATAAACGGATGTACGACTAACATCTCTCTGTCTCTCAAAGCCCCGCAACTCAGGACCCAATTCGATAAGCTTCTTAATGCCCCAATAAACTCGCCACTATTTCCATATGCAGCCCCTCTGTTCACAGACGAACTGCGACACTGCGTTTACTCTGGATGAAGTCAAAGAAGTTATAAAAAACTCGAAATCAAATAAAGCACCAGGTATGGATCGCATCCCGTTTGAATTCAACAAAAACTGCATAAACGAGTTTATATATGTATTCGCTAACAATAGAATTTAATCGAATATTTGATTCTGCTAATGTCCCCGTTGCATTTAAGAAAGCAATCATCTTTCCACTATATAAAAAAGGCGATTACAAAGATCCGAAGAACTACAGAGGGATTACATTTCTAAATACTTCAGCCAAACTGTTTGCCACCCTGACATATAAAAGATGGGTCCAAGAACATAACATTCTTAAAGAATTCCAAGCCGGATTTAGAAAAGGTTATTCTACAGTCGATCAGATATTCTGCCTAACAAATATCGCTGCATATTATCAGAGTAAAAAAAAAAGAAGTTGTACGCCTGCTTTGTAGATTTCCGAGCTGCTTTTGATATAATATCACGTGAAGCACTCTTCTACAAGTTGTCCAAAATTACTCAAATCCTTCGAGAACAATAGTGCACATGTGTGGGATGGAGACTTGATTTCTGAGGAGTTCATAACTTCAATGGGCGTTAAACAAGGCTGTGTTTTAAGCGCACTCCTTTTTATATTATACATACATCAGTGTCATAACTGATGATATAAGAGGTGGAATAAGGTTCAGTGGTGTAACAATACCTGCATTGATGTATGCGGATGATATCGTCTTTCTGTGTGACTCTATCCAAGGGATGCAGTTGATGATAAACAGACTTTGCGCATATTGTAAATGTTGGAATCTCTATGTTAATCTTGAGAAATCAAAAATGACATGAAGAAAAATGGAAGTTAGATGACGAAGAAATCGAGATAGTGCCCAAATACAAATATCTAGGTATCCTGATATCGTCATCTTTAAGTTTAAAACCACATTTTGAAGAAAAACTAGCTGATTCTAAAAGAGATATCTGTGCGATTTGGGAACGTTGTTTCAAAAGCAAATACGTGTTGCAAAGTGCAAAGCAAACTTTGTTCAACTCGACTGCAGCTTCGATGATGCTATATGGAGCTCAAGTCTGGGGTTACGAAGGTTATGATGCGGTGGAAAAACTGCTTGGGTACTTCTTGAAGTGAATATTCCGGTTAGCGAAAAATACCCCTAACTATATACTTCACATTGAAACTGGAACCCCGCCTTTGTTCTTATACACTCTCAAAATGCACTTCAACTATGTCTTAAAAGTACTAGGGATGAATGAATCCAGAATACCAAACATATTATTAAAAAGTATAATTAGAACAAATGGAAAAATTTGTGAAGAATGGCAGAGACTTGCAGCAGAAAGCGGAATAAATCTGACTGTTCAAGCGAACGAACAACCTCATCTTTTAAGACAAAAATTCGACTCAATTTTGGAGAACTTTGGTAGACATAATTATGATCAATAAGTTGAAGAAGCCGAATCATCGCTATATAGGAACTATTAAAGAAAACTTAACTACTTTTTAAATGAGAAATAGTATTTCCTTAACAGTCACTCAGATGAAAAAATAAGTATTATATTTTAAATGAGACGTGAACTTGTCCAACTAAACTTTATACCACATCGTCCAGATTTACCAACACTCTTTTGCCTGTGCTATATGAAAGAGAGAGAAGATATCTTGCATTTCGTTGGTGTTTGTCCGATTCTTAAAGAATTTCGACTATCAGTGTTTGGAAAACATGGATGAAATAATCTTCTTCTTTTCCTTTTTTTTCCGGCGTCGTTATGGTCAGAAGTGTAACCATAACCTTCCCACTTAACTGCATTCCTACTGGTCCGCTTGTGGGGTCCGCCGGTTTGACCTCAGAAAGTAGCGGCAGGCTTCCCGGTTTGGGAGGCCAATCAATCAAATGCTGGTGTTTTTGCATTTGTTTGCACCAATTGTTTTTCGGCCTGCCTTTTTTGCGTGTTGAAATTGGAACGTTGATTGATATTGCCTTTTGGACGGGGTTCAAAGGATCTCTCCTTTGAACATGGCAATACCACCTGAGTCGGTCGCGCTCTATCTTTCTTGTGATGGTTTCTTTTACGTGGAGGCTTCCTCGGATCTTTGAACTTCTAATTTTGTCACGCTTTGTTACTCCCGCTGTCATGCGAAGCATCTTCATCTCAGCTGCCGTTAATTTGCTCTCATACTTTTTGTGCATTGTCCAGCATTGTGAACCGTATGTGAGCGCCGGACGTACAACTGAAGTGTAGAGCCTTCCTTTCAGCTTAGGGGGCATTTTTCGATCACAGAAGATGGCGAAGTTTTCCCGCCACTTCATCCACCCTACGCTTACGCGATGGTTGATGTCGTCATCACAAGTTGCTTCTTTATTAATCATAGATCCCAGATCAACTTTTCACACTTCGGAAGCACTCTTCCATTCAAGTAAATGTCTGGAATAGGCTTATGAGGGTCAGAGAACGGGCAGCACAGATACTCTGTCTTTTTTGAACTAATACGATACCCGTGTCCCTCAAAAATGTCCACCCACACATCAAGTGCCACACACCAAGTGCTCGTTGTAGGGACGCCTGATCATCACTTATAATGGCCCCATCGTCAGCAAAGAATAGCTGGTGCACATTGGGGTCCGTCACTTTTCCTTCAAGCAAGCAATCAAGGACTGCTATAAAGAGCAGTGGGCTGAGGACGCTCCCTTGGTGTACCCCGCTTTTGATTGCGAACTCTTCGGTGACTCCTGCGGTGCATCTTACTCTTGTCGTTGCTCTCTTGAACATGTCCATGATCACTCGCACGTAGGTTTCTTTAACTCCTTTTTGTCTTAGCGCTACCCATAAAAGATCTCTTGGTTGCCGGTCAAAGGCCTTCTCGAAATCAACCAACACCATATGCAAGTCCTTTGATGAATCACGATGCTTTTCCATCATGACCCTTATACTTTGGATTGCATCTGTTGTTGATTTACCCGAAACAAACCCGCACTGGTCATCAGATAGTCGTATTATTTTCCGCAGTCGGCTATCTAATACCCGTTCAACGATCTTCATGGTGTGCGACATCAGCTTGACAGAACGGTAGTTATCACAATTTCGCGTATCACCCTTTCCTTTGTGCAAAGGAAGAAGATAGCTTTCCCTCCATTGATTAGGCATAGTGTCGCCTTTCATAAGTTTGGAGATAAGAACCATGAGCCATCTAGACCCGATGTCTCCCATCTTTTTCCAGAACTCAGAGGGTTCTTGGAGTTTTTAACCGCGTATCGAACTTCTTCGACAGTGATGTCGGATATTTCGGCATGATTCGGGGCGCTTCTTGGAAAGTACACTCGGGGAAACTGTTCGTTCAGAAGTTCCTCGTAATACTGTCGCCATCTGTGGAGAATTTTTTCGTCTTCCACAAGGAGTTGGCCTTCAGCATTGTTAATAAACTTTGGGAAAATAATCTCCTGAGCATTTCTTCTTCTCTGGGCGGCTATCTTAAAGATATTTGCTCCTTTGTTCAAATTGCTTTGTCGAAGCTCCTGGGTAGCCTGGTTCCTGTCAGACGCGGAAGACGATATTTCTTCCAACTCCTGATATAGGCCTTCCATGCTTTTCGCTTTGAATTCGGCTCACTTTTTCTTCGCGATACCTTTGCAATATCTCTATACCTTTTCACGGCGAGCTTTTTCCTCTCTATTAGTAGAAGAGCACTTTGACCAAGCTTGGAAAGCCATTTTCTTTTCGTGTATCACTGCTTTGGCTTCGTCTGTCCACCATCAGGTTTCTTTTGCGTGTTGGCAGGGGCCGTTAGATGTTCCAAGCAGTGATTTGACTTTCTCCAGGCCAGATTGTTGTAGGAAATCCCATATGTCTTGTGCTCTGCACTCCTCATTACCGTCCTCATCGATAATGGAAAAGAGGTAGTTTTTCATGCTGGTATTAAAAGCTTCGCCTTTTCTTTTATCCAACTTATACCACTTGATTCTCTCAGACACCTTTGTTTGCTGCTTTGACTTCTTACTCGCCTCCATAAAAAATTCAGTCAGGAGGAGACGGTGTTGAGAAGCGATCGCGTCTCCCAGGATCACTTTGCAATCTTTAACTCGTGGCTTCATAAAACTGGATACCAAATGATAGTCTATTTGAGTTTCATTTCCGCCGCTGCTATAAGTGATCAGGTGCCGGCTTTGTTTGACGAACATGGTATTTAGCGCTATAAGACCGTACGACTTGCACATGTTTAGGATATCTTCACCTGAAGAGTTCCTGGTGCCGTATCCCAGCCCTCCGTGGTAGTCTTCATAGTCTTCGCTTGTCTTCCCGACATGTCCGTTTAAATCTCCCATAACAAACAAATGCTCTTCCTTTAGGATGATTTTGACAAGGTTGTGGAAATCTTTTTCTTTTTGTTCGCATCCTACTTGAGGGGCATATGCGCTTACGATGTTCCACACCTCACCATGCATCACCAATTTGAGAGCCATCAAACGGTCACTGCACTTTGAAATGGTTAAGACGTTGCCAAGTAGCTCTGCCGCAAGGATGATGGCGATTCCGTTTTTTTCCTTGTTCCAATCCATGGTAATAATGAGTATCTTAAATGGAGAAAAAGGATGGGATTTCTTATATAATTACGCAATAGCAGCACTCCGGTATAGAAAGCGTATAACAGAAGGAGATTTCCAATACAAGATTTAAAATTTATATTTTGTCAACCTGGTAGACGGCCAAACCCACTATGACTTAAATGTTAATAATTTCATTGTAATATATTTACTGAAATAAAAGTCAATTAAACTAAAAAAACAGGTTTATTACGAGTGTCCATCCATTTTATAAAAAGGTATTCCGTTGCTGTTGGTCGCGAAAATGTCTCCACGAGCCATTTTTATAAGTTGGTACATTTTTTGGCAATTTTTTTCTGCTTGAGCGTACGTTCCAGAAGGCTTTATATTCATATGCGGCAAGGTGTACCGAAGATTAGGAGAATTGAAAAAATCATCGAAGTATAACATATTTCAGAACCTATACCTAGCAAACCTTCACACAATGGCAACACAACCGATTCACCCAATCCAGTTCCAGTGCCGCAATTTGTTTTCCCTATGTACATATCAAACTGAAATAGATGGCCAGTAGAAGAATCTGCCCTGCAGCATAGCTTGAATCCCCACTATATGGGCTTGGTTGTGATATATCCCCTCATTATATTTAACCCTTTGAACTTGATCATATTTTCGTCTATTGCCTGGGTTTTGGTATTGGTCAAAGACCTTTGAAAAGCTTGATTGAAATGATTCAATCGGTTCGCTAAAATGAATATTCCTACGTATTCCTTCAAGGTATCACATTTGCAATATAAGCAACTTCCTTGTCAGGGTCTTTATACCAATTACTCCTGAATGTAAGTAAACAATGATATCCTATTACAAAGTTTATGCCAAATAAGGCCTTGGCTTCAATAAAGAAGCCATAGAAGTCATAGTTAAAGATCTGCCATTTTTTTCAGCAATACATATTGATGAACTATGATCTCATCAATTATAATCATTTTTCGAAGCCTGCAACAGCATTAAAAATGTTAACAGGAGTCAGCTATCTATCTAAAATATGCACTTCACCGAAGTTTTATCCTTGAATCTTGCGAAAATTGTATGGTGAATATGAATTTATTTTGCCAATTGAAAGATGAGGCTGTAAAGCTATGAAGCTTATTTTCAATTAGCCTGGTTCAATTTCTACAGTCGACATACCCTCATCCATATCTTGCCCTAAAAATGTTCGGTCCTCTTCATCAAGGAGCAAATTGTCCTCGTCGTTGCTGTTGTCAGCCATCAAAAAACTATAGGTTTTTTTTTATTTTTTTTTATTTCCAAATTTAGATTACATTTGTCCTAAGACTCTAAGTAATTGTTTTAAGAGATATAAATGGATACATTAGATCGTAAGACCAGTATCTTCCTTACGTTACTTTTCTTTTATTTTAAGGTGTTAACAAAATTTGCCATCATGAATCACATTTACTCATACTTTTATAACAGATATTAACGTAACATACATAAATTATACATGTGCATAATAACATTCATATGGATTGTAGATCTACTGGCCTCAGTCTTTTTAATCGCCTTTTCGTGTTAGCTTCTTGGTGAATTTCGTAAGAACGTATTTCGTTGTTTAGATAATTTGATATTCTGATTTGGTGATTTATACTATGTTTTTTGATTCCGTCTTTATTAGTTGGTATATTAAGATATCGTCATTAGAAATATACTAGTCATTAGAATATATACTAAAATATATATTGACAATCGTCCGAAGTATTTTTGATTGTAGTCGTTGTATGATATCGATGTTTTATTTAGCGGCTGTTCTGTGGTTTTGGGTTAGCAAGTCAGTGGGTGTTATCTGATCTTCTATTATTTTCTTTCGCAAGGCAGGGAATATTTGCACTTTTAAGGCTTTGTACATTTCACAGCCTTCATAATTGGCCGTGTGTGATTCACTGTACAAGTCGCATTTAATTCTGTTGCTTTTTATTTATTTATTTATTTCATTTTATTAAAATAAATAAACAACTTAGGCTAAGAAAAGTGATATTTTTTAAAAACTTAGCATCAGATCATTTTTTTATAAAAAAGCTTATAACTAAAAACAACTTAACCCTACCTTAACTAAAATATATATACAAAAATACATACGTCATATACCTTTTGTATGTATAATATATCTTTTTTTCATTATTGTTTTGTGATTTTTTTTGTTTTTTTTTGTTTTTTTAATTACAGCTAAATCTAAAGTAAGCCTTCCAGCCACCCTTGCTTGCCTTAGCCTGTCCTAACCTATCCCAACCTACTCTAACCTCTTCTAATCTGCCTGCCACTGGCATATGGCAAGCTTTGCCTTAAAGAGGCTGACCTATTAAAGTTAACCACTGACGCAGTCTGCTCCAGCCACCAAATGCGTTGATGATGTCGGGCGACGTCTCCCCCATCTTGGTGCGACACTGATTTACTAAACCTGAGGCGCTCAGGCTCGCGGAGCGCAACATCATGTTCGTAGAGGAGCCGCCGCTCCACAGATTTACGGGCCACGTGGAAGATTAGCGGTACCGCTGATCTATCCTGGATCAGCCCACATTGATCAAAATAGAGGAATGCCTCTGGGGGGACAAAGCCGCTAAGGCGAGCTTTCTCGTGGTACGTGTAATTAGGGAAGTAAGCTCCGGAGATCAGGTTATTGAACGAAATCATTGCTCTTGCAACGTGGCTTCGAATCAGCTTTATCAGAAAGTTATCCACCCGTACAATCCTGGCCCTATTGTATAGGACCTCGTTCGAGTAAAATTTCGTGTACTCAGATTCGGGTGTCCTATATAACCCAAGACAAGTTCTGAGACATTGTCTCTCAAGCACCCGAATCTTTTCCATTAAGCTAGCTCTCACATTAAACCACACGGGACATCCATAAGCAATCATGGGCCTGATTAAGGCCATGTAGCAAATTACCTTTACTCTCGAATCAAGTTGGTTGCTATGAAACAGCCATCTTGTAAGAGCAAAAGCGCCCCGGGCCCTCGCCAGAGCAGCATCTATATGTTTGTGAAAATATATCCCAAGGTATTTGACTACATTCTGTTTCGCCAATGGGCGCCCGTCCGGTCCGAGAATTGAGAACCCGCGAAAAATTTTTCTAGTGTTTCGAGAGGCCCTAGCCAAAGGCGTTCTGAACAAAATAGTTTCTGATTTCTGGCAGTTGATTTTCAACTTCCAGTCATCACAATACTGCTGAATTTTTTCGAAGTCACGCTGCAAGAGAGTGACAATGACGTCGATCGTTGGACCTGATCTGTACGCGATTAAATCGTCCGCATACGCTATTGAATGGTGAAGAGAAGCTATCAAATCACTGAAGTAAATGCTGAACAGGATCGGCGAGTTCACCGTACCTTGTTGCAGTCCGTTGTTAATATCAAATGTTTGGATAGAAGTCACGTTGGCAATTTTCACTACGAACTTTCTACCTGTTAACATGTCAAAAATCATATATAGCAGTGGTTTACTTATGCCCAGCCGACTGAGCTTGTAATACAGCCCTTCTAACCATACGGTGTCGAAGGCTTTTTCCAAGTCAATCAGACAGGCACCCGTGCATTGGTTCTTGCATTTGTTCCATTGGATATCCGACACGAGTTTCGACGCAGCATGAATAGTATTATGCCTCGCTCTGAAACCGAATTGGTTATCCGGGATGATTTTATTGTCCTCAACCCATTTAGACAGGGCTCTATGGACCACCTTCTCGAAGACCTTGCTGATACTTGGAAGGAGACTTATCGACCGAAGATTTGATGGGTTAGAGGTGTCTTTATCCTTCTTGGGGATTGGTTGCACCACCGCTGTCTTCCAGTGCACTGGATAATATGCATTATTCAGTGCATTGTTGAACAGGATGGTGTACCTCTCTACAGCCACTGGCGGAAGGTGCCTAATCACAACATTGAATATACCGTCGATACCCGCGGATTTTTTTCTCTTCAGTGACTCGAAGATCATCTGGAGATCCCCCGTCGAAATAAACAATTTGTCCGCCCCTACGTTGGTGACGGCATTATTTGCCATGAAATCGTCATCGAATCTGGTAAAACCAAGATTCTCGGATCGCCAATGATCAATATTATTTCTAAGGTGGGAGTGATGAAGTAGAATTCTGTTTTCCAATTCGTGGTTTGGGCGAATGCTATCATTCACCTTATACACTTCCTGGAAGACAGCTCCGACTGTCGCCACTTTCTCCTGCGGATCCTCGATCACGAAGAAATCGTCATCCAAGACGGCGCTCTCCGGATCAATGCCGATTGTTTGTAAAAGATGTTCATTGTCTGACGTTCTCGAAAGTTTCAGATCCTGAATGTCATTCTGATTGTTTCTCCGAAATATTTTGTTAATTTGCGGGAACATACTCGCGTTGTTGGAATTTACAGCACGAATTCTGTTGTTCCAATACAAGCTTACAGATATTCTGTAATTTTCCTTGATCAACTGTTGGATATTTTTAATCAGTGACTTCAGTAACCTGACCTCCGAGTTTTGTCCGTCGGTAAACCGCCTGTACAAGAGTTTGAGTCTTGTCAGTAGTCTACTTTTTTGTCTATGCAGTGCGTCGATTGTCGCATTTCGGTATACGTTTGTGGTATCGTGCTGTCGTTGGCGAGGTATCGTACTGTCCATCGTCTGCTTAATTTTATCATCCATTTGTCTGAGGTACCTGTCGATCTCGCCGTTTGACAGGTTCCTATTGGATGGTGGGAAGGAATCACTCGAAGTGAGCGATCTCTGGTAAAACGTGGCCAACGCGCCTTACTATAATCGTAGGGGCGCATTTGGACATTTGGACATCTCCGCGAGTTCGTCTGGTATTGTGATCATGGCACTAAGTCCGCAGTGGTCACTGTCGTATACGAAGGTCCGTAGACAGTTAATAGACGATTCGTTCGTGTCAGCCAGTCTCAGTCGAGAGTCTATCAGCATGAGATCCAGATAGGAGCCGCTCCTTGGATACGACGGACTATCCGTTGCGAGCAATTTGACTCTATATTCAATGTTGCGAAGAACCCACCAATGGTTTAGTAGGCTCCCCCTAGTGTTAAGAATGTTATTTCCCCAATCACTATGTTTAGCGTTCAAATCGCCGGTCAGGATGTAGTAGTTTTCCACCAAATTTAAGTGCAGAGATCGAAAAAGTATCTCGAGCTCGGCAATGAAAATATTGGGTTGAGGTCCTTCAGGTGCATAGGCAGCTACAATGTACATTTTTTTCCATTTCGGAGAGGAATGCACACAATGCAGGCCTCTAGCACCTGGAACCTCCGCACTTCACCGCTATATATGACTTTATGCTTTAAATTATTTTTAATGAAGATCGCGACTCCCCCGCCACGTACCAAATGATAGTCTATTTGAGTTTCATTTCCGCCGCTGCTATAAGTGATCAGGTGCCGACTTTGTTTGACGAACATGGTATTTAGCACTATAAGACCGTACGACTTGCACATGTTTAGGATATCTTCACCTGAAGAGTTCCTGGTGCCGTATCCCAGCCCTCCGTGGTAGTCTTCATAGTCTTCGCTTGTCTTCCCGACATGTCCGTTTAAATCTCCCATAACAAACAAATGCTCTTCCTTTTGGATGATTTTGACAAGGTTGTGGAAATCTAGCCAGAATGCATCTTTATCTTTTTGTTCGCATCCTACTTGAGGGGCATATGCGCTTACGATGTTCCACACCTCACCATGCATCACCAATTTGAGAGCCATCAAACGGTCACTGCACTTTAAAATGGTTAAGACGTTGCCAAGTAGCTCTGCCGCAAGGATGATGGCGATTCCGTTTTTTCCCTTGTTCCAATCCATAGTAAAACATCTTGTAGGCTTTTGTTTTAACGTCCAAGAAACGTGCCCGATTACCGGTGTTTCGCCATTTCGTCTCTTGTACGCACAGGATGTTTACTCGCCTTCTAACCATAATTTCTTCAAGCTCATAGCTGCGACCACTCATGCTTCCAACGTTCCAACTCGCGACTCTTAAGTGTGGCTTACGCCGTTGCATTACTTTGCTATCCCCCGGAAATCCTATAGCTCTGACCCGAGCATTGCTGCTCGTCCCAGGATCACGACCATTAGTAGTGCCTGGCGGGGTAGTACTTTTCCTTTTAGCGTTATTTTCCATAATGCTACGGTTGTGATGTGATGTGATTTTTGTTTACCTTTGTTTTAGTCGCCTTTTACGACAAGCGAGAGGTATCGCTGCAGGGATATTCTTAACCCTTCCCTGCACAGGTACCTCCTTTGTCAGTACTCTTGAGGCAAATGCAACTGGATGTTCATCTTGGAGTAGCACAGCTCCAAGGCCTTTGGAGCTTGCGACACATTGAATCACAATTGGTTTTGTGGTGTCAAAATATTTCAAGACTGGTGCCGATAAAATCAGAGTTTTAAGTTTCGTGAATGCTTCTTCTTGTTCCTGGCCCCAATACCACTTCACTTTTTTGTAAACAAGTGGTCTCAGTGGTTCGGCGATTTTGGAGAGGCTTGGTAAGAATTTCGAAAGGTAAGTACAAAGTCCAAGAAACCAATGCGTTCCCTTTGTATCCTCAGGCTTCGGCATTTTACGGATAGCTTCCAATTTATTATTATCTATAGCTAGGCCCTCATTCGTTAGTAGATGTCCGAAAAACGGCACTTCCTGCATTCCGATTCTACACTTGTTTTTATTTAGTTTTAAGTTGTTCTCTCTTACTCTAGTAAGTAACATACGCAGCTGCTTATTGTGGTCTTTCATAGCCTGTTCATCTGTTTCTCCCTTTCCATAAACTAGTATATCATCCGCAATTACCTCTACACCTTCGAGACCCTCGAGCAACTCATGTTGTCTCATTTGCCATATTTCTGGAGCTGGTGATATTCCGAAGGGCATTCTATTCCAGCAAAATCTCCCGAAAGGTGTCCAAAATATAGTAAGTAGCCTGCTTTCCGTATCCAACTCGATTTGCCAAAAACGATTTTTTGCATCTAATGTCGAGAAAATTTTCGCATCTCTGAGTCTTGGTAAGTTACTCCTTTGGAGAGCCTTGTTGAGTTCGGTTGGATCAAGACATATCCTTAACTTGTTATTTTTTTGTACAAGCACTAGATTACTTATCCAAGGAGTGTACTCAACTTACAATATTTCTCCGTACTAGGTCTTCAAGCGTTTCTTTGAGCTGCTCTCGGAAAGCAATTGGGATACGACGCGGATAAGTTTGAACCGGAACTACTGACTTGTCAACCTGCAAATGGAGCTTATTATCTAATATACCATCACCATCAAAAACGTCGTTAAAACTTAGCATAATATTTTCCAACTCCTCGATATCGTCTTTATGTATTCCTTTACCTACTGTTACAAAATTATTCTGTTGTTCCCGTGCAGGGACGGGTCGCTTGTCGTAAAAGGCGACTAAAACAAAGGTAAACAAAAATCACATGTAGGCAATTTAGGAAACACCAAGGTGAGCCTAGGGACACATATACCACCATTAAACTGCCCCACAAGTGTACATGCAAATCAGTGGGTTGACACGACTGGAGATCACCGGTGTTGTAAGAGTCAAATCAAACAAAAAAAATCTGGAGCATGCCCGTGTCACAAAAAAAAAACAAGCCAGGCCGAAAAACAATTGGTGCAAACAAATGCAAAAACACCAGCATTTGATTGGCCTCAGCGATTTAGTAATCCCAAACCGGGAAGCCTGCCGCTACTTTCTGCGGTCAAACCTGAAAGCGGACCCCACAAGCGGACCAGTAGGAATGCAGTTAAGTGGGAAGGTTATGGTCCTACACTTCTGATCATAACAACGCCGGAAAAAGGAAAAGAAGAAAACAACATTATTCTGTTGACTCATCTTGGGTACAGCATTTTTATCTTGGTTGACTGATATCCATTTATGTTCTTAAGACGCCATATTTGAAATTATTGGAATGCATTTTTGATTAACAATTTGAAAACCCATTTTTTTTTTTTGCGCCATTTACTTCACATATTATTTTTGCAACTCCTACGGGTATAACTAAATTGGCATCAAAACCTTTTAATCGCACATCGCTTTTTTCAAATGTATATTTCTTATTGCAACAGAGTAAATCAAAATCTTTGGAGTGATGAAGTGAATGAATCTTTGGGATGATGACATGACATTTGATGAAGCACCTGTGTCAATAACACACATAATGTTTTTGTTTCTTATTTTAAACTTCATTTTGCGTCTTAATATGATAGATTCATCCGTATGCATGCAGCCAATGGTCACAACTGTGTACATAGAAGATTATTTCGTTTCCTCACCACTAGTGTTTTCATCTAAATAGTTTACTTTCTTTCTTTGTGCATTTCCTGATTTACATACTGCCGCGAAATGGTTTAGCTTGTGACATTTCGAACATCTTCTTCCGTAGGCTGGGCATCGTCTCCGCATGTGATTTCTTCCACAATACTTACAGTCTACTAACTCTGCACTCAAGTGTTTTTTTTTTCAATAGTTTGTGTGCTCGCTATATTTCTTTCTATCTGGTTGTTTTTACCGCGTTTTTTGTCAATATAGTTAATCTCTTCTGCCGTAGACTTGTCTATATCTGTTTTGTCATTTATACATTTAACTTGCTGTTTCGTTTGCTCTGCTAATTTGAACATTTCAAGAGCTTTTTTTAATGTTAGATTTCCATCGAGCAAAAGATTTCTTCGCATGTCATTAGAAGTAATACCGGTAATAATCCTATCACATATGAAATCTTCTAACAGATTTTCTGGATATGCACAGCTTTTTATTGGATTATGTAGCCGACAAGCAAATGTATTTACTGATTCGTCCTCTCCTTGTTCTGCTGTATTGAAAATAAATCCTTCACAACGCTTGTTAACTGACGGTTTGAAATAAGTTTGAAGAGCTTCTAGTATGCCTTTTGTTGTTTTTGCGTCTTTTTCCGATATGTCCAGTTTTGTTAAAATGCTAAAGCATTCCTCACCCAGACAAGCCTTTAATATCGCTGCCTGCCTTTCTTCTGATTTATCTGATAAATCTGCTTCAATTTGGTAATTCTCCCACTGTTGTCTGAAAAGCATCCAATTTGCGGCTACATCCCCTTTTACGACCATGCCATCTGGTGCCGGTATATTCATAGTTAATAATTGCACTAAATCTGAAACTTCTCTTTTAATACTCGTATCATTATCAAAACTTCCATTCAAATTTTCCGGTATGTTAATTTGCGTTTTGTATTCAAAATTCATCACCTGACACCATGTTATGTTTTGTGGTGGAACTACTATAAAACGCGATGTTTAGGCCTTGAAATCACGATTCAAACTGTGCTTTATTACTGTGTTATATAACATATGTAGGAACTTGGTTCATTGGAGTAAGTATAATATCGCCAAGTCGAGCAAAAAAGCGGCACGGCCGTACCATCCTTTTCTCGAAGCAGTTCGGGCCATTTTCGACCCCCTATAACTTCGTTGTGGATAAAACTAGAAGCCTGAATTTTCAGTAACCAAGCAGGCATCGCATAGGCACGGTATATTTTAAATTTCATTAAATTTGAATCAGTAGTTTAAGAATTATAACTAGTCAAAGTTTCTTAATTCTGTCACTCACTCACTCACTCACTCACTCACTCACTCACTCACTCACTCACTCACTCACTCACTCACTCACTCACTGACCGATCATCAAAACTCTAGGGCACTTCTAGCAGACATAGAAGCTTGAAATTTAAAATACAATTAGTGTTTAGTGTATAAATCAAGGAAAAACTAAAATATTTTGCAATTTTGGTCCAGTTTTCTAGATACACCAAATATTATTACTAATAGGATAGTGTCTGTATGTATCCTTTTTCAATTTATCTAGATGGCGATTAACTCCTAAAAATATGCAATGCAACAATCAATTGGCGGTTTAGTGGTCAATGTGGTTCATGTATTTCTTCTTCTTCTTCTTTTCCTTTTTATCCCGGCGTCGTTATGGTCAGAAGTGTAGGACCATAACCTTCCCACTTAACTGCATTCCTACTGGTCCGCTTGTGGGGTTCGCCGGACCATGTGGTTCATGTATTTGATGGAATATAAAATAAATATCTTTATTATGTACATATATTTAATAACCATTTGATGAACTTATAATTAAATCAATTTTAAAACAAATTGTATGTTCGGTGTCAGAGTTGGAGACTACTAACTTGTACAGTTTCGCTCAAAATTACGATATTGTTAAAATACGCCCAGTCTCCTCTAAAGTCGAGTGCTACGAGATAAATGACGGTAAAAAGTTCCTGAAAAGAAGAGATAACCCATATTTGATCAATCACTATTTCTACGACGGAGAACAAGTACCAGAGAAATACTTCTTCTCTTTACTTCTTTTATTCAAGCCATGGCGTTCCTTAGATGAACTCAAAATGGGGTGTGATACTTACACGGAGGACTTTAATTTGGCGAAAGAAGATTTAAAAGAAGGAGTCGATTATGGTACTTCAATGATAGAGTCAAGATATAAGATACAAAAAGCATGTGAAATGATAGTATCTAAAGTTGCTGAGATAAACGAAGAAAGGGAAATTGTTGATGATGACGATGGTCCTGAAAACCCTTTAGACTTTGAGGCTGTGGAAGCTGCAAACGCAATGGATGACTTTCAGAGAATCAATCTGGTAGAAGAAGAGCAGACTGATCTTCAAAGTATGATCGCAAAACTTAATGCCGATCAAAAAAGAGTCTTCGATATGATCACACATAAAATGGACACAACTGATAATAACGCTGACGTTTTACACTGTTTTGTGAGTGGAACTGGTGGCACTGGAAAGAGCTTTTTAATAAAAACTCTGAAAGTTTGGGTTAAGATGTATTTAAACAAAAAAGTGGCAGCTAGTGCTCCAACAGGCATAGCTGCATTCAATGTGAATGGATTGACTATACACAGACTATTGCAGCTGCCTGTGGAATACAAGCAAACACAGAGGTACAAGCCACTTTCCGATGAAGTGCTCCAAGTTCTGAGATCAGATTTGAAAGTAAGATCTTCCGCCGGTAAGAGAAAAGTCACCTTTTGAAAAACTCTCAACTGCTGAAACTAACAAGTTGTTAGGTTCCCTCAGTATGCCGAATCTGCGGATTGAACTGTTCGTATACGATGAACTTACTATTAACATGCGACAGCTCAATGATTCTGACTTTGTTGAAATGCTAAATAGAATAAGATTAGGTGTGACTACACAAAAAGACCGCGACTTACTCTCGACTAGATTAATAACTCTAAAAACCAATTCAAATGAAAACAGATTGATTGAAATAATTGAACACCTCTCGAAACTTCCTGATGATACCGTTTGCTTATTACCTACAAAAAACATGTGTCAACAATTAAATACTGCAATGCTTAGATCTCTCCCACATCCCGAAATAAAACCTACAGCTGTAGATAGCATAGATTGCCCCAGATACTTAACAAAAAGAGCTCGTGAATGCATAAAAAATTATGAAGACGATGCTTCTATGACTGCGGGCCTAGAAGAGAACATAATTATAAAAATAGGAGCAAAAGTCATGTTAAGGCGAAATATTGACGTGAGTCTTGGTTTAGTTAATGGTTCTATCGGTATAGTGCAAAGAGTAAAGGTTGATCCGGAAAATACAAAAATAATTAAGAAAATATACATTACATTTGATAAAGAACAGGTTTACGAGCTTGGTCCGGTCAAAACTAAATTTGAAATTATTAATAGAGCTTATGTTCATCGCGAACAGTTTCCTATATGTATAGCCTATGCTGTAACTATACACAAAAGTCAGGGCCTAAGTCTAAATAATGCGCTGATGGTATCGGTTCTGCAGTATTCACATCCGGTCAAGCTTACGTGGCACTTTCGAGAGTTACAAGTCTGGTCGGCTTACATCTAATTAATATCGACTTTGGAAATATTAAAGCGCAGGAATCCTCAATTAAATACAATAGATTAAGAAGCATTTACCGTCCAGACTTGACAAAAATTGTAACATCAAAGCCTCCGAGAAAAACCCATAGAGACAGGGAGTGGGCTTTGAGAAAAACTGCAGCTGAAGCTCAAGAAGTAGTACCGGAAAAGAAAAAGAGGAAGACAACCTACAAAAATAAGAAAAGCTCATAAGACACAGAGTGGGCTTTAAGAAAATCTGTTGATGGTATTCAAAAAGTAGAAGGTACCGGAAAGGAAGAAAAGTAGGACTACATATCTACAAAAAGAAATGAGATGCCATCAAAAACATAACTTGTAAAAAAAACCAAGTCTCGCAACTCAGTTCTTCTACCATAAAAAGTTGTGAGATCTATGTAATACCAAGTCGGTTAATTTATTCAACCCCTACTTAAGGGACCTTCTGTCTTAAGTTATTACGTAATTAGCTAACCTAACAACATCTTATAGTGACCATATTAATATTAAAATTTTTTTATGTTTTAAATAAATAGATTGACTAATATAATATGTATTACTTGTGAGATGCATGCGATGGACAAGTCAATCTATTTATTTGAGCTTTGACACTAATACTAAAACACTGTTCAAGTGTATAATAGCGTTTTCAAGGTCATGGTGTGTCTTAAGAAGAATCCTTGGGTCAATTTTCGCTTCAATTACTCTTCGAAGATCGTTCCAATTTTTATAGTTGGTCAAAGAACTGATGGTGCATCGTACTTTTGTAGTAGTGGAGTATTCGACTATAAAAGGGGAATGGTCAGATGAGGGTTCAAGACAGGAGCTTATGCTTAGTTGAGTATGATTAATGTTCTTGGTAATACAGAAATCAATGCGGTCTAGCTTTTTCTTTAAGTCACTTGGCCAATAGGTGGTCTCACCAGTGCTTATGAATTTGCAGTTATTTTTTTGTTATCGCCTCCATAAGACTTTTCTCTTTTTTGCTGGTTAATCTTGAGCCCCAGTCGACATGTTTCGCGTTAAAGTCGCCCCCTGCATGGATCATGCTTTTTATTTTTGATAAATCGTCTAAAATGTTGGTTTTATTTAGCGGCGTGTTAGCGTGATTCTAGGTTACTGCTTCAGTTGTTGTTCCTGGTAATTCTGTTTTTTCGTTACGTACAGTTTCTGCGAATGATGTCAGGGGATTCGTTTTGTTTTTGTCTGGGTTTTGGGTTAGCAAGTCAGTCGGTGTTGTCTGATGGTCTATTATTTTCTTTCGCAAGGCAGGGAATATTTGCACTTTTAAGGCTTTGTACATTTCACAGCCTTCATAATTGGCCGTGTGTGATTCACTGTACAAGTCGCATTTAATTCTGTTGCTTTCAGACTCTGGTGTACATTCATTTGTGTTGTGCTTTCCTGTGCATTTTACACAAGTTGGTTCAAGCGTACAAAAGTTCTTAGTGTGTCCGTATTTCTGACAGTTTGAGCATTGAGGGATACTTCTTTTTTGGTGAGGTGGTTCGAAGGATACCTACTTTACAATGTAGTAACTGTGTTATGTTGTAAGTTTCCTTGTTGTTGTTATTGTTTGCCAGTTCAATGGCATAGAGCGGTAATGGTTTCTTTGATCCTCTTTGTGTTATATTGTGGACGTTGATTACTTAGTGATTAAGCTATATAATATTATATTAAAAAATTGAAAAAACACTTTTACAATTTTACAACACTTTTATTTGATTTTATTAGTGTGCCCGTACAAGAAGCCCGTACAAGAGTGAGTCGGGAAATAAAAGAAATAGAAAAGTATAAAAGGCAAGACCCTTCGAAGGGGATTTCCCTTTTAATAAAAATTTAAATTCATTAGAACGACTACTGTTCCAAAGCATTTACATTTTGTGCCTTAGTGTGTGGTTACACCCAATAGCCGCTCTCGAAATATAAATACTTTAAAACAGTAATTTTTAAAAACAAAAATCTATTCTTACTTTAAAACGAATATGTACATATAACAATTAACACTTTGTAATTTATTGTAGATTAGGATACGTTAGGATGAATAAAATAAGCTCCAATTTTATCCAAAAAAAATTATCTTTCTTTTACGCCAAGGTTAAGGATGATTTCACGAAAATTGGGAGCCGGTAGTTGTTTTGTAAGTACATCTACAAGCTGTTTATCTGTAGAAATACGTTTGAAGGTTATATTATTATTATCTACTTGTTCTCTTGTAAAATGGTATTTAATAGGTGTTTTTTATTATGCCATCCAGATCTTATCCGGATCATGGTTTACATGTATTACAATAACAACACGTGAACCAGCTCGTTATCTGGATCACGATTTTGATCCGAGTTTGAGTGGAAGTGAGTTTACACTATTTCCCACTGGTTTCGCATTCAAATTAGGAGAATCATTGCCTGATGAACATATAAAATTGTGGCCAGGATTTGGTTAAACAGTTTTCGTTTCCGTATCGAGTAATTGTACTCAAAATGCTATTATATGTGTATTATCTTACATTTCTAAAACTCTTGAGTCTATTGGGGAAATATTACCCCCGATTGGTGTATATCGATAAAAATTATTATCGTTAGCATTTAAATCGATCATATCAAATTTGAATGATAAGAAACATTTTCTTTGATATGGCAATTCCACACTTAAATTTCAAAGATTGTTTTTATTGTGAATTCGAAATGGAACATACGGGCAAAAAAAGGTAAACATGTAAATTAATTTAAATTTCGACCGAGAAATCTGTTTCTTCTTCCTGCAGCAATGAATATTCTGGTGTGCTGCTTTCTTCACTGTCCGTGTCACTTTCCAATAACCACTGTAATACAAATATTAACCTTTTAAATTCAACAAATGAACGCAATTTACCTCAATAGCAGCTGCTTCCATCTCCAATTTGTTTGTTTATTTTGTTTTCAAATGTCAGATCTTTGACAGGACTGAACGAGGCGAAATGTCAAGCTGGCTATTCGTTGATCTGTAGTGTTTTATTATGTCTCGTGATCCTGAGTGGATCTGGATGGCATAATAAAAAACACCTAATACTGACTAGAAATTGAGCTCGTTGATATCTTTGATTAACACGGTATCTACTCAAAATAATAATTTCCCACATTAAAATGTACTAATAGTTGAGGTAACACGGTATCTACTCAAAATAATAATTTCCCACATTAAAATGTACTAATAGTTGAAATAAAATAATAATTTCCCACATTAAAATGTACTAATAGTTGAGGTAACACGGTATCTACTCAAAATAATAATTTCCCACATTAAAATGTACTAATAGTTGAGGTAACACGGTATCTACTCAAAATAATAATTTCCCACATTAAAATGTACTAATAGTTGAGATAACACGGTATCTACTCAAAATGACAATTTCCCACATTAAAATGTACTAATAGTTGAGATAACACGGTATCTACTCAAAATAATAATTTCCCACATTAAAATGTACTAATAGTTAAGGTAACACGGTATCTACTCAAAATAATAATTACCCACATTAAAATGTACTAATAGTTGAGTGCCTGACCTTGAGTTCAATTGCTGGGTTACAGACATCAAGAAAATCTCTATTATATTATGTGATATGTATGTTTGGAGCGCTTATGGGATATTTTAAATTTTTTTTCATTTTTTCATGTTTGTTTATTTATTATCAGTATTAAAATATATACTATATCTATATATATATACTAAAATATATAATATATCGCTTATAATGCAAATGAGAAATAATAAATAAACTGCTTTCTATAGTTCAGAGGAGGAGACGATAACAATATGGCAAGTGAAATATAGGTATTATGAATAACAGGGAAAAAATTCAGTGGGGTCACAATTCAATAATACATTTTAAGGACTACATAATTAAATTACATTTGATTAATTATAAGGAAGAGGAAAAACAAAAGGAGAAAAAAAAATTGTTTCAGATGGTAACGCGTGTTAAGTTTGTAATATCTTCATAGCTTTTTTCTAAAAGCCAAACTTTAACTTTTTTCAAAAAAATGGATTTAGATCTTAAATTTCTGATACTGACGGGTAACCGATTGAAGAGTCTAGGAGCAATTGCCGTAAAAAAATTTAAATAAATTTGAAGGTTGTGATATGGTACTAAAGCCAGATTTAAATTGTTGATTCTAAGGTTATAGTTAGCAGAGCTTCGATTCTATTCATATCCCGACCTAGTGAAGAAGATCTTTAGTACTTTATAAAAATATAGATGTTTTAGGGGGAGAATTCTAAGATTTCTAAAAAGAGGCAAACTATTAATATGACGATTTCTATTGCATATAAGACGAGTAACATATTTCTGGGAAATTAGAAGTGAATTCATTTTATTGTCATACGTGCCGCCCCAGGAAACTAGACCGTATTCAAGCTTTGAATGAACCAACCCATAATAGAAACATTTAAGGAGATTTTGATAACAATATGGCTTTAAATAGTACAATTGTCTTGTGACAGCTATAAGGTACTTCTTAAGTGCACTAGTATGTTCAGACCAATTCATCTATATTCATTCTATAGTGAAACATTTATCGGAACATGACCGTTTGGAAACTTGTATTTGTCTTGCAATTATGATAACTATGATTAAATTTATAACAATTCGCGCAATGAAATGTGTAAGTTCCAAAATCTAGCATCCTTTCGCATCATTTAAAAACATAATTTTGGTTTTATCACTTATCACCAAATTATGTTGTTGAAACCAATGGCTTAGGATTTCCAGGTCGCGATTTATATCAGCAGCTAAAATAAGAGTTGAATTACTTTGATCCTGTCCTTGGGAAAACTGTAGTGCTCTATTTTCCAGGAAACTCTTGATGGTAAACATAATGACCCTTAAACGCCAGAGATTTGATTACTTGAAGTTTTGAACCACTTGTCGCGACTTTCTTTTTGCCAAGCAATCTTTGGAATAACTGTTGTGTTCTATTTTCCAGGATACTCTTACACTATTTAGTATTGATGCCTGACTGTGTACCTTCAGTTGTACAAATGCGCATGATATGTAATCTTCAAAATCTAAATGTTAAATTTATAACCAAAATAAAAAGTAAACAAAGACCTGAGGTCGAAGAGAACAAAGATTAATAGATATAGCTGTCGAGTAAGGAAGGGAAATATCAGTGACGTAGTATAGCCTTTACCAATCATAGCTATAGCCCACCTTGGCGTTTTTGGGTTTTGCCCCAGGAAAGTTTAGGTGAGTGTCAACTTTATTTACACCTCTTTACTAAGCTAGTCTTCAGGTTTCGAGATAGACTACACAGTCTGGTCTTGTGTTATTACCGTGTGTTTACGAACATAAGTGCACCACAGCTAGGACATTGATAGGGGTTTTGACTCTGACGATTTTGGCCTACCGCTTCCTTCATTCAGTTGCTGTCAGTGTCCTTTAGTGTGACATACATACAATAATTTCACATTTACTATACATTTTAATATACAATACATTTTATTGCTTTATGTTATAAAGGGTACAACGGTATATAACGAATCTTTACATCACCAACCGTCAGCTCATTTCAAAGCGACGAAGAGCTGTCAAAGCAACAGAACCCCAGTGCGAGCTCAAAGAGGTGTCCCGCAAAATCTCGAACGAAACTAGTACAACTAGCGAGTCTTGCAGCGTCGCAAAAACAAATTTATTTAACTGGCCTGGATCTGACGAGGATTAGAAAATTCATTACAAGTTTATCTACATTCTAAACTGGTCCTTCTTCTCATTCAACTACTCTTAAAACCCCCTTTATCCAAAAATTAAGAGAATCGGAAAGACACATGCTACGCATTTTGCATTGCGGTCACATGATCCTATGCTAGGTTTTTAAATAAAACACATTTGCTTAGCTTAACATATCATAAGTTAAATTCTAAGTTTCAATATAGTAGCCGATTCAGAATCGGGTAGAAATAGATATGTCACCATCATCGCGATCTTTTCTGTAACTCAATATTTTTCATTAAACTTTAGTGCCTCTTATTTCTTCTGAAAATAACTGTGCACAACATCTGCCGCAAAGGAAAGCGGCAGTGCCTATAGGCGGATAATTCTTTTATCACATGTCTTAACCATTACTCTACATGTGACATAGTGTAATTAAGACTAAAGTACACTATACAGTGGTCTTTCAGTTTGCCTAGGCCTTCATTCTTGATAGTAATCCGCTACCAAACGCTAGTTCGATGTTTAGAATGGCATCGAGTCAATCAACCACCTCATTTTTCGAACGCACACATTGTCAGTGTCTTGTGTTTGGTACCTGGACAAATGTAATAACATTCACAGAGCCTATGATTCTTGCTGGTTTGGAATTCTAGATCTTTGGCCTTAATGATAGACTATTAAGACCTTGAATTAGTTCTCGTTGCTTTTTCGTAAAAATGAATGCTTTATTTAGAATAAGTCGTAAAAACACGTCGCTCAAAACATCTTTCTGGCAGCAATGAAAAACGTAAGGAAAACTGCGTGTGTTTTGAAGCTATCCAAGAATTGATCCACCTTTTGACATCTTCATAAAAATGGAAATGCTATTCAGTCAAGCCGTTTAAAAGAAGATTTTCACCGATTTTTCAACATATGTCGTCGTCCTACAAAATCATATTGTTATGTCTATGTCCGCTTTTTCTTCAATGCTCGGCTCAAGTGTATCAATTGCAGTCGATTACGGTTTCGGTGATGGTTTAGTTCTATTTAAATAGTTTATAATAACTACACCCTGTTGATCCCATTTAATATAGAGCAGAACCTTCGAACCATGGACCCTTTGCCGAATATATTAATGCATGGCCGGGCTTACTTCACGACCGTTTACGATTAAGGTCATCGTACAGTATCCACCACAGCAGCTACGATATGTAGCAAATATTTTCTCTTCTGCCATTGAAATACAAATTCACATGTGAATAAACGTCGACGTCTCTCGGTTTCAATTCGTACGGCACCCCATATTTTTGTTTCTGGATCATTCCCAATACTTTCAAATGTTTCGAAACTCTTGTGCCATCTTCTTGCATTGATTTAGCTAGAGTTTAGCATGAGCCTTCAAGTGCAACAAAATTCCCCGCAAGTATTACTTTTTCTTAGGCCGAAACTTACATACATACATAATCCGGTCCTCTTTTACCCAAAGGTGTCGAGTTTCTATCTCTGTTGTTTGTCTTACTCTTCTTAACGAATTTTCTCCACTTGGTCCTGTCTTTTGCTAATTTCCTTGCCGAGTTCCACGTCTCTCCGTCATCCTTTAGAATTAGAGCATTGTTTCACGTTGTCCTGGGTCTTCCTCTCCTGTTTTTCCCTTCCATTCTGGTTTCCCACACTTTCTTGACTTGTCTGCTGTCTTCTATTCGTACTAAGTGCCCAAACCATCGCAGTTTTTTATTTTCTAATATCTTTTTTGCCGGTTCGACATTTAGTTCTCTTCGGATGTCTTCATTTCTTTTCTTGCTTATTCTTCCTGCTCCTACTACTTTTCGAAATTATTTAATTTCCTTGCCTTTCATTTAACATCCAATTTTCTCCTCCATGTAGCAGCACTGGTAGATACATAGTCTTTTATATAGATATCTTGGTCTTTCTGGTTATTTCCTTATGGTCTAGGAAACTCTTCCGCAACACCGCATACATTTTATTGTTGCTTGGAACCTTGCCTTTAGTTCGTCTTCCGCAATTTCCTTGCTGTTGATGACACTTCCCAGATACTTGTAATTTTCTACTTGTTGTACTAATACCATCGACCCCCACTGTTGCCAGCCCTATTCTATTTTTTACCACCATCACTTTAGTTTTATCAATATTGAGCTGTAGGGAGTGCTCGGCCAAGACGTGCTTTCATACTCCTAAGTTTTTCTCCAGCTTTTCCTTCGGTTTTTGCAAAGAGAGATGACATCGTAATCGGCAAAAGCGCAGGCATATGCCGAGATGGGTTGCAAGTGTCCACATCCAACTTTGAAGCTTTCCATCCTTTCCTGACACTGTCTGATAGCGTCGTCCATAGCGCAGATGAATAAAAGTGGGCTCAGAATACTTCATTTTCCTTGAATTTATCCGACATTCTATTGCTGGTTCTTACTACATTGTAAGCCTCCCTATATATACTTTTTATTTACCAGCTCGTCTTCCACTTGTTTATTCCGTAGATGCATCCATATTTTCCTCCTGCTTATAGTATCGAATGCCTTCTTCATATCTATAAAACAGACATAGACTTCTTTATTCTTTGCTAGTATCTTTTTAAGGACTTGCTGTGCCGTACCGTCCTGGATACTATGGGCTGGGCGAAATCAGCTTTGTACTTTCCTTCCACTGTACTTCTTAACCTATTTTCAAGGATCGTTTTAAACACTTTGACATCAGTGGGTAGCAGCGTGATGCCTCTATAGTTTCCACAATCCTTCGTATATCCTTTCTTATAAATAGGCAGAATCACTCCATATTTCCACTCATTTGGTATTTTCTGTCTAGTCCACATCATGTTCAAAATCTCTTTTAGCCCATTTTCTCCTTCATCTCCGGGGTACTTAATGTAAACACTCCGGTGCAATTTCATCTATTTCTTTGCCAGCTTAATTCGTTTGATTGCTTAGGTAAGCTCGTTATAAGACTTTCCCGGTTCAGTTCCTGCTCATGTATTTCTGGTGTCTCCAGTGTTTCTTCTGTATCCGTACTATTGTTCCTCTCGTCTGTATTCAATAGTTCTTCGAAATGTTCTTTCTATCTACTCACGTCTACTCATTTCCTGTTAATCTGCCAACCCTCTGCCCTCCTTTGATTTAATTGCCTGTAATTTAAATTCCTTCCTGTTTTCTAAAGATTTGATCATCCTCCCATGCCAATTGTTTCGCTTCTATTTCTTGACCTCGTTCCTCTGCCGTTTGTAGGCTTCATATTTATCAATGTTTTTGTCCTGTAGATAGTCCGTCCATAGCTTTTTCTTCATTTTTATTTCGTTTTTCACTTCTTCTCTCCACCATGCCGTTCTCTTGGTATTTGTACATATGTTATTCTGTTTTGTCCGCATATTTTTTTTGCCGCTCTCAAGATCGTATTCTTTAGTCTCGTCCATTTCATGTCTAAGTCTATTTGCTCTGCCGTGTATCTCTGACGCTATCTCCTCCTGGTATCTTTGTCGTATTTCTTCCGTTCTCAGTTTGTACACTTTAATTCTTTCATACTCTGTATCCTGTGTAGAGTGTTTTCTCCTCAGAACAGCTTGAAGTAGGTAATGATCGCTTCCGATTTCATAGCTCTCACGTCTACTAGGTCTCTTCTGTTAATACGTTCTATAATAATATAGTCTCTAATAGACTTCTCTTGTTGCCACTTCTCTTGTGAATTTATGTATATTTTTATGATTAAGCATACAGCTCGAAACTTAGCATGCTTAAAAATATGAAAAAGAAATTTGAAATGAATTTTACATTTTTTAAGGCCTTTTCGATTGCAATTAGTCTGGTTGGAAAATATATTACAGTTTTTATTTATTAAAGTTTTGTTATTTTCAATAATTTCAAATATTACTCAATTATAATTTTTAAATATGTACTTATAAGGGTTTTTCATGATTTTTTTATGAAAATTCTAATGCATTTGGTCTTTTGAAAAAATATTAATCGTAAATATGTGAAACTTTCAATTGCCCCAAAAAACGGGAATCTGCAAAAAAAATACTTTTCGCTTAAAATGTGATGTAGATTAACATATATTAGCCGCAAAAAAATTGGCCGTGACAGATGGACATGTGAGATTGACAAATTGTCAAATCGATTTCAACTGGAAAATAGGAATAAAAGATATCTCTTTTATCGGCTATGTCACGATCACCAGAGGGTTATTCTATCTAATCGTTCCTGATATCTTCATTACTCCAACCAGTCGCAGGATCACCTCTTAATATTATTCTTGGTTGGGGACAAATTCTTCCTCTCTGCAAAGTGCTTACATTCATTGTTGTGAGGGCATTTTTGAGAAATTTAACCAGCAAGACGGTTGTTTTCTTCATTGAGTGGTTCTTCTTTTCGTCTTCTTATATCACAATTCGGGCTGATAATTCGTTGATAATCTTACTGCAGTTTTAGAAACGAATCTGTTCTCCTGCGGTAATATTTTGTCTACTCTCCGGCGGACGCTTTTTTGATGGAAATTTCCCTGACATGATGATTTCCTTGTCTGATCTGCTGCATCAAGCAGCTTTCCACACTGATATTCTTTTTGACAGGATGTCATCAATGTTGGTACTTGTCGCAACTTTTATAGAATAGGCTGTTCTGATGGAGTTCTGATCGAAATTTGGAAACTGAAACGCATGTTAATGTATCTATAGCCTTCTTCGGACTTCTTGATGAAAGAGCATTACAGCACTATCGACCCAGTTGCCTTGTGAACAGTAAATCTCTTTACATCAACAAAATATAAAAAAAAAATGCTCACAATTAAAGACGTTGAAAAAGCTTCCTTGTGGATTTTTTCTGGCTCTGAATATTTATAGGTTATCATATAAATGAACACATTAACTCACGTACGTTAAGCGGGAAGAGACAATAATGAATCAAATTACATGAATTCCATTTTAATCGAATGAAACCAGATTATTTTTATACTCACCAATGAAAGTTACACATTTGTCAAAAATGTATGATTTTTTCACATTAATGTATTATTTTCACAGCTATTCGAATAAACATAGTTCGACGTGTTTTGGTGCACTGGCGATTTTTTGCTTTTGGAGAAAATGGATCAAAGAGTTTGTATTAAATTTCGCCTGAAAAATGAAATTAAGAGTTTCAATGCATTGACATATGCCAGTCAACGTTTATTGATTCTATTCTGAGCAAAATCAAATATTTACGAATGGTATAAGCTCTTCACAAAAGCCCGAATAAAAGCACATTAAAGACGAAGGTTATGACGTGTAGCACCAAAGTAAAATCACCCCAATGGAGGCACAGGAAGTGCCAAGTCCGGAAAAAGCACGCCAAGTTCGGTCAAATGTAAAAGGGTGATTCAATTGTGTGGTTCAGCATGAATTCTTGACGTAAGGTTGTGCGGCATAGTTCGACGTGTTTTGGTGCACTGGCGATTTTTTGCTTTTGGAGAAAATGGATCAAAGAGTTTGTATTGAATTTCGCCTGAAAAATAAAAGAGAGTTTCAATGCATTGAAATATACCAGTCAACGTTTGTTGATTCTACTGTTGGTTCAGCATGAATTCTTGACGTAAGGTTGTGCGGTCAGCAAGGAATATTACTTTGAAGTTATGCGCCGTTTGCGTGAAGGGTTTGGATTTTTCGGAAATAAAATGCATGTCTGTTGCTTTACGATAATGCACCAGTTCACTCATCGTTGTTTGTGAGTAGTTTTTTTGCCAAAATAATGCCGAAATCATGCCTCAGCCACCGTACCTCACTCCTGTCACTTTTTTCACTTCCCAAAACAGAAAAGACCCACGAGAGGACGGAGATTTGCCACGATCGAATGAGAAAAGACTACATTGCTGGAAGAGTTCAAGGCTATGCCTAAAAATGCATATCAGAAGTGCTTCGATGAAAAAGCACTAGCGTATCTATAGGGATAACTAGTTATATCAGAAACGCTATATACCATATAAAGAACACAACGCATTCACGCAACTGTTGCGACACATAGACAGTCGGAACATCGCCTGCCTAATGCGACAAACATAAACAAACAGACATTACTAGGCATAAACAAATGGAACAACAATCGGAACAATGCGCGGATAAAAGCAATCAGCGTAACAAACGAAAAAAAAGCACGAAATACTGGAAAATTCAATTTCAATTTATTCGCGATTAAAGAAGTTATACAAAAAAAAACATACAGAGAAAATCTGTAAAGTCTGAAGGGCTTGTCTGCAGAAGATTAGATATAATCGTAGTCTGTTGTTTGATATTTGTTGTTTTTTTTTTTTTTTTGCAAATCGAACAAGGGTACTTTAAAGTAGAACAATTTCTACAGAGTGCAAATACAACTCTCGTGATAACAATTTCACGTTTGTTTAAATTTTGAAGCTCAGAGGGTATTTCATTTAACACATTTGGCACTACGCATCGTATCTTCTTCTTCCATATTCGTTCCATGACCTAAAGATGGTGTATTTTCTCTGCTGTTTTCTTCTTGTGTTGTATGTTTGATGCGTAGGAACATATATTCTTTACCGTGTAGCTGACTAGCACTTCAAGTTTGAAAAGTGGTGCTATACTTAGCATCTGTTTATTAGCACCTTGTTGCACGCTCCTAACTTGTGCTCGGTTCATCAGCTTCCAAATACGGCTCTATAATACTTCTAGTGGTCTCATATTTGGCGCTTTGCCCCAAGCCACCGTATCTCAAATGTGACTCCGCTAGTCCGAAATAGATTTATAGGAGCACGGGTTGGAGACATAGATAGCTCAGATGGAAGAGTGCCACTAAAGATTGTCAAGGTTTTTTTTAAAAGTGTTTCTATGTGCGTGCTCCACTTCAGATTGTAGTGAATTCAGATTCCTAGATATTTGTATTTTGAGACTTTTTCGATATGCTTAGCGCATTCATCAGTGTCTCCTAGGTCCTCACGATCTTCTACTTTATTTAACAATTAGAGTCATGTATTTTAATCTTCAGCTCCACCTTCTGAATGTGTGGAGGACATATATGCATAGCATCATGCTTTTACAGCGTTGAACTCGCTCTGCAATATATTTCCTGCCTCTTCAGCTCATCTATGGCTAACCACGATAGTCTGCATACTGTATCGTCTTCTGAAATCAATGAATAGCACTGCTACGCATTTTGTCAAGACTTGTGTGCAGTCTATTTGCAAAATCTCCCAATCACCTGCTTATGCTTTTGTTTTTTTCGGAATTCTCAAAAGATTGTATTTTTCTAAATAATTGTAGTGGCTCCTAGTTACCACTTCATCCAGAACTTTGTCAACGATGGATAGAATTGATATTGGTCTATATAATGATTAACTATATAATGATTAAGCCCAATCATATGCCTCCACTTTTCTACCCACAATCTTGTTTAAAATGCAGCATCCTTTTTTCGTTATTGTATGCGTCAGTTCACATTCTGCTTTAATTGCGCAGTATATAACATAGTGATCTGAGATGCTTACTTCAACGACTGCCGAATTGATTTCATATTTTTTTATCCGAATGAGGCTAAGATCAAATAATGTATTAATGTTTCTGGATAAATCAACTCTGGTCCCCGTAAAGATTATATTTTGAAGCCCATTTGAGGCAATCATTGCAAGGTAGTTTCTTAGACTCAGTTTCCGTTTTTCCTTTATATTGATATTCATGTCGCCAATGAAACTCATACTTTATCTTTTGCCAAAAAAAATCAATATGTTCGTCTAGTTCTTCAACAAAATAGTTAATTTTTATCTTAGGTGGTCTGACTGCAATGATTGTGGCTTCAAATTTATTTCGTGTTATCCTTTTGGATATATTTTCGCAATTGGTTCTATTTCTTTCAGTTCTTCATAAGTTATATTATTTTAAGAAAGACGGCTATTCCTCTGCCTGTTTTTATTTCTGTTATAAAACTGGCTGTGGAATCCATCTATTGAAAACAAATTGTTTTCTTCCTCTTTTATATTTGTCTCTGCTAGAACAATAATATCTAATTAAGATATAATGTCGCTTATTTAAAGCACGAAACTGTCTCAATTTTTCCTGAATGTTTCCATTTCAATGACATGATCACCTTCACTTGGTCTTCTGTTGTTTTTGAACCAGACGAATATCCATCCAGATGATTTTGTCTTTGACTTTGACAACCACATTAGTTTTTTGAAGTGGGGGTTAATCGCTCGTTAATATAAATATTATGATTCGCGTATACCTGGTTCCCTTCCTTTCGTAATTTTAGGTCAATTTCTGCGTATTTAAGAGTTATCTTAATTTTTGTACTTTTCAACTGTGTGCATTTTAGATTTTTTCTGGTAAAGCTCACAATCATGTTTTTTGTTTGTTTATTTTTTCGATCAGTATATGCATATATATCGTCTATGTCTTCATTTTTGATTTCAATGTCTTTCACATCCATCGCGCTTTCGTTTTTTCCTATAGAAACGCTTCTTACTTCAATATTTCTTTGAACATGTATCTGCTCGAAAGTGTTTACCTTCTGTTGGAGACTGGAGATAAGCAGATCATTTGCGTTAATTTGGTGTTTGTATTTCGCAATTTCCTTCATTAGGTTTTAGATAAGAGCCTTGTTTTTTAAAAGGGCAGAATTTAAATCATTATACTTATGTGTCGTCTACTGTCTTAGAGTAATCTGAAATCATTTGTTTAATTTCTTTCAGCTCTTTGTTTATTATTTCATCGGTTCTGAGATGAACTGTTGGTTACTGTTGCCTTTGGGAACTCTGCTCTACGAGATCTCTTTGCCAACTGGGTGTTATCAGTTATATCAGAAAACACAAACGCAAAACATAATATAATATAGGTCACATAGCATATTCACTGCGACTGTTGCGACAGTTGCGACATACACAGAATCAGGACAATGATCGCCCGAAAACTGACATTGTAATAAACATAAACAGACATGACCATTGCGACACACACAGAATTGTTACCATGCCCGCCTTAAAGCTGACATTGTAACAAACGTAAACAACGAAACAATAAACTCTGCTAACAAATAAACACGAAAAATTACGAATTCACACCAAATATAGGCCAAAGAACTTACGAAGTAACACCTAAGCACCAAACGCCAAATGTCCAGACAAAGGCACTTATGTCAATGACCAACCCCACATTGCAACATTGCAACATTGTCGCAACGCACAGTGAATCGATCCAAGCACACACTATATAAACCAAAGCAGAACTCCTCATGGTATGTTGTGTGTACCGAACTCTTATCTGTTCAGACGCGATTCTCGTTAAAAGTTTCCATTTCTGCCGCAGTCGATAGGATAGTGGTTAAACTATCAGAACAAATATCTGAAAACCAGCTATCCGTGAAACAAGCCCAACGCGTAGTAACAGAAGAACTTTCGGGTAAATGAGAAAAGAATAGTTAAAAACATTCAAAAGAAGCCGTTTTCGTGAACAAGATATAAACAAGTGTCGAAACCAAAACAGCGATACATGCTGCCAAAAGAAATAAATCTTCAAGATGGAACGGAAGTACCGCTGAAACAAGCCCTCGTACCCCAAGCTGAAGACACCTCAAGATCGTGGATCTACGATGAAGCTACGGCCGACATCAAAAAGTAATACAGGCCACTGCAACAACGGCTCCGAAGACAAAACCAAAGGGAAGTTCCAGCACCACCAAACTAAGGAGCAGCAGGACAACATCACCAAAACCGTCATCGCCATAACAGGACACATCGTCGAGCATTCCATCAAGACTCCAAAAGAACTCCGCAAAAAGTGAATCCTTTCTTTTCTCTCCTTTTCCCCCTTTTTTTTTCTGCGTATATATATACATATATACATCTTTTACTCATATACCTATTATATACGCAATCGTAACAGAAGTAACTAAGTTCGATCTATGATAAGTGATATTGAAGTAAGGATAGATCGGTTAAGGGCTCAATCAGCCGAGATTTCCAATTTGGTGCAAAGCCTCAAACCCGAAACAAAGATGCTAACTCTAACTTCACCTATCTACCTGAATACTTAGGAGATTACCGAGAACTACAAAACTTTATAGCTCTACTTGACAGAATACAACCGGTCTTGGCGAAATACGATGAACTCGGCCAGAGCATCTTCTCAGATCTTATTAAATCGAGATGCAAAGGCAAGGCCAGGGCAATTCTAGAAACTAACAACCATGTTACAAAATGGAACGACATGTAAGCAATCATAACGAATAATTTCGGCGGCAGACGACGACGACAATCTATTCGAGTACTATAACTTGATCAAACATATCCTTAGACGTCTAAACAACAAACTTAAACACACACACAATCCCACAGATGGAGATTTAAACCAGAAGCTAGAACTAAGCAAAATATCCGCGTTACAGATTTTTAAGACGAAACGCACAGAACCGATGAGATCGATCTTATATTGTAGGAACCCTGACTCTCTAGAAGGAGCGATAGACATACTTCACGAAATAGGGTACGCTTACCAAAATATACGTCCAAATATCCAATTAAAACTAAATAACGAATCAAACAAATCCAAAAACCCGTCTCATAGATATGAATCATCAAACACTAACCCAAACCCTCGAAATTTCAACAGAAATGCCTACAATGCAAGACCCGAACGTCCGAATTCTTATAATCAAGAATCCCAACCCAGACAAACCCAAAACCAAAACCCCAACTACTACCAAAGGAACCCCTTCCCCACTAACAAGAACAACCAATATTAAACCCCGAATCTTAACACAGGAAATGCAAACTACTCCCGTAATTACTGTAATTACAATAACACCCAATCGCCAATTCACAATGTCTTCACCAACCCATCTCCTCGCTACAGAAACCAAACTGTAGAACCAGTGGAAGTATATAATCAAAATATTGTGGAAGTAGGAAATTTTCCAGCGGACTCCATTTCAAATTACCCTACATAACCATACAAACCAAACATTTCCTAATAGATTCACGAGCCTCGAGCTCAGTAGTCAACCCCATAACCTTCTAACCACACTTTATCAGGAATCTTCAGAAACCAATCGTCCTCCGATCCTTAAACAAAGATACAATAGTTACACAAAAAGTGACTGTTCAAGGTCAACAACTAATCCAATCCATATCAGGTAGCTTAGATTTTCTGTTTTACCCATTCCATCAGAAGTATGATGGACTTATAGGAAACGATATTTTAATAAAAATATAATGCAATAATCAATTTCAAAGAAAAAATTCTCGTTGTAAACGGCAGTAAAATCGAGATCAAATAAGTGACCATATTCAACTATGTGAAAGCTTTTACAATATTGTAGGTTATAAAACGTTAATTAGTATTTTTAATACCAATAAAAAAACCCTGATTTTAAATTTTTACACCCCGTTCGAGACAATCGATATTGAGGAAGTACACGACTTCCATAACTTCCAATCTGAAGGCATTGACCGCAATAAAGTAATCAAAAAGGATGAACTTTCGAATGGATCACCTGAACCCCGAAGAAAAAAGAATGATAAGGAAAGTAATACTTTCGTACAAAGATATTTTTGACAACACGAAATCCTTAACTTTTATAAATGAAATAAAGCACAAAATAAATACGACAGATAGCAAACCAATTCAGTCAAAAATCTACAGGTACCCATACATACACAAAGCGGTAATTCAGAGGCAAATTCAAGATATGCTAGAAACCGGAATCATGTATGGATCGTTCATAAAAAGGACGACACATCAGGAAAAACCAAGTGGCGACTAGTCATAGACTATAGACGATTGAACGAGAAAACAGTCGATGACCGCAATCCCAAACTAAACATAGAAGACAAATGCGAAATTTTAAGAAAGGAAGTGGAATTCCTGGGCCACGTGGTGAGCGAACAAGGAATCCTTCCAAACTCAAAGAAAATCGACGTCATGAAGAATTACAAAATACCTAAAAACCATAAAGAAATAATAAGATTTTTGGGAATAGCCAAATTAGGGAATAGCCAATTTAGGATATTACAGAAAATTTATTCGGAATTTCGCTGAAATAGCCAAACCCATGACTATATTTTTGAATAAAGATGCAAAAATTAACATAGAAAATAAAGATTATATAAAGATTTTCGAAACGCTCAAAGAAAAGGTAATCACCGCACCTATCTTGCAATATCCCGACTTCAACAAAACATTTGAAGTAACAACACATGCAAGTCAATACGCTCAACACGGGAGGCATTCTTTCCGAAGAAAACAAGCCCATCAGTTATGTCTGCGGAACATTAAACCAACACGAAATAAATTATTCAGTCATCGAAAGGGAACAACTTAGCATAGTGTGGTGTCTGAAACAATTCCGATCTTCGGGAGGAAAATTAAAGTGTACACCGATCACAAACCTCTTCAATATGAAAGAGCCAAATAATAAACTAGTAAGGTGGAAAGTGCAACTAGATGAATACAACTACGAAATACTCTACAAAAAAGGCCAAGATAACAAGGTCGCGGATTTCTTAAGCCGCATCGACTTTAACACTATAGACACACCAGAGAACGAACAGGTACCGAAAACTCAACGAATATGAGTAACATAACCCGAACGGTAACACAAATAAATCTTTATAAATATCAACTTAAAATTAACGAAATTACATCAGGGTCTTTATATATGTATAAAAAACAAAACAATCTTCGGAAAAAGTAGGAAGATTATAGGCATGAAGAAAGTTGCAAAATAACTGAAACCCCAACCGAACCCAAATCAAATCATACATTTAGATGTTTCTATTCTTTCAATAAATCACTTTTCGTTACAATTATAGACAAGTTCAGCTAAATAGCCCTCTTTACGAAGATGGAAAACAGAAGTGAACGAAAGTTTAGGAAAGCAATACTAAAATATATAAGCGTCTATGGGCATATAGAAAAATTAATTACCGACAACGAATTAGGTACGAAATCCAAATTAATGCGAGATTTTCTCATAGAAAAGATGATCGACATCCATTTCACCTCCAATCAACCACACAACCACACTAGTAATGCAGGCATCGAGAGGTTATATAATACCATTAACGAACATCTCAGACTTCTAAGATACAAAAAAAAAACATTTACCTATCGAAGAATAACTTATTCTCATAAATAGTTACTATAACAATAGTGTCCATTCAACAACCAAACGCTAGATTTCGTACAATGAAAGATAAAATACGAGGAATACCCACGATTTCGTGATCTACTTATTCAAAAGTAATCCAATATAATAGCTAAACTTAATGAAACTAGGAATGATGTCACAATTGAACCAGGAATAAATTTTATTAAGGAAATAAGAGGAGGAAAAAACCATCCTCGTTACAGGAAAATAGATTTCGAACCCCTAGATGAAGACCATCCAGATAAGAAAAACAATCTTAAATATTATAAGACTAATGTAAGGAAGAAAAGAAAATTTCAAAATAATAACGTCCTTAAATTCAACGCGCATGACGAACGTATTAACAAAAACCGTACTACCTTAGGTAACAAGGATGTCAATGTTGGGTATAATACTGCTCCTATCTCTTCAAAGTAACGGACAACATTTGGAAATTGAAGACCTGACACATAATAATGGATTTATAATATTCAAACTCGACAACGTTAGACTTATAAACGGATACACAAAGGTACTTCACATCATTAATATCACCGAATACAACACTAAAAAACAGGTCCAACACAGCATAGATATCTTAGAACTTAACACAACCTCGGTCACCCCAATGATTAACACAATCAAGCATAACTTACAAATTTTAGATGATAAAGCTTTCTAAGACCCCACGACAGACAATAACGCGGCCTTTTTAACATTGCAGGAAAAAGACTCAAGTTCTAAGCAAGAACTCTAGACAGTGATGAAGAAATCGAAATTACAAACAAACTTGACACACTCGAAAAGAATAATTATAATTTCATATTAGCTAGCAACCAAAAAATAAAACAAATGACCAAATTTCCTACCAAATCAAAAATATAACTACCCACATAACAAACCAATAGATTCTAATAGAAACACAACTTAATACCTTTGGTAACGCAGTAGTTAAGAAACTTTATAACCTTCAAGACAAGCTTTCCCTTCTTCAATTAATGTACCAAATTAACCATAACATAAACCTCTTAAAAGACCATATCGACGGCATCGAAGAAATCATAACGACAAGTAGACTAAGATTACTTTCGAGAAACATTGTAACACCACATCATACAACATACCATCTCTGATTTCGAGGCTTTGCAATAAATCAAAACAATAGTATAACAATCAAATAGTAATAATCGTACTAACTGCCCAATTTTCAAAATTGATCTTTTCGCGCCTATTTATTGAGCCCCTACCCACAATCCATAATAAAACCATATTCTTAAAAAACCACAAAATTATCATCGACCAAAATAATCGTTTATACGATAACAATGTCAAAGACAACTTAAAAAACAATTCAATCGAAATAGAAGATCTGTGCATTATAAATATTATATTGCTTAAAGAAGCTGACTGTAACATACTAGAGAATGACGTTGAAGAAATAAAAGAAGGATTAATTGTAACCAATAAACAAAATACTGAAGAACTCCATTACAATTGTAATATGTAGTTTAAGCGTAAACATAAACGGAACTAAACTTATCGAATTCACTAATTGTTCCATTAGAATAAAAGGTAATACATTTTCCAATTCAAACAAAGAAATTGTCGATCATTTTATATTATCAAATTTCCTCATTAATGTTAATGAAAAACACATAATTCCACATATAAAGCTGGAAACTTTAAAAATATAGAAAATCGAAATAAAATTTTAGAAATATAAAGTAAAAATTATTATAAGAACATCGAAAATATTTCCTTACACATTGTACAACATACGCATTGTTTATCATATGTAATACTGATCATAGGTTGTAGAAAGTAATTTGTAAGAAAACTTGTAAAAAGTTTGTTGGAGCCCCACACCAACGAGGGGGGAGTTATATCAGAAACGAAAGCAAAACCTAATATAATATAAGTCAGAAAGCATATTCACTGCGACTGTTGCGACGTACACAGAATCAGTACAATGATCGCCCAAAGCTAACAATGTAACAAACATAAACAGGCATGACCATTGCGACACACACAGAATTGTTACAATGCCCGCCTAAAGGCTGACATTGTAACTAACGTAAACAAACGAAACAATAAACTCTGCTGACGAATACACTTCATACCAATAGGTCACAGAAAAATACACTTAAGCACCAAATGCTAAATATAGGCCAATGTCCAGACTAAGGCACTTACGTTAATGGAATTTTATCAATTAAAGTATTCTTTCAAGAAAGGAAATCTTGTTTTATAAATAAAAGTATTAATTCAAAAAAGGAAATTTCTTTTAATCCACTTCGAACAGAACTTGAATTGTAAAACGTTCAACATGTCGCCAATAACTTTGCTGACTGTGGATCTACCTATGGCAATCTCAAAATCCTTTCCCAGTGACCGTTGGTAACTTCCTTCAGCCAAAAAACAAAATGTTGCTCCGAGTTTGTGTCTCAGAATTAAAGTTGGCGTAGTCTCTGACTCCACTTCCCGCAAAATGTCAACAAATATTTCTTTACTTACTCTAAAACTGAAAACAATTGTAATATTAATTACTTTTTTGAATTGTCGTGTCTCTACTTACACTATGTCGGAAAAATGCAAGGTGTCAGATTTATCATGCAAAACCTTCCTGCGAACACTCTCCATCAGGTTTTCTTCGTGGTTTTCACCGATAATATTTAATGAAGTGGCATCCATTTTTAAAATAAATAATTTTAGTAAATTTTTCATTCCACAAAAAAAAACAAATTTTTAACTATACATTTCAAATTACAGGTCTCCCTCGTATAACGCGGTACTTCTACAACGCGTTTTCGATATAACGCGATTTAAAAAAAAACAGTTTCAGTACAACACGAAATTTCGACTTGTATAACGCGAAATTGAAAATATGTATTGGCAAGGCTGGCAATGCTTTAAAATCATGACAGTTTGTCATGCATTCCTAAATTCTGGGAATTACCCGTTTTTGCTTTCAAAACATATGTGATACATATGTACATGATGAATTAAAAACTATCATTACAGTGAGAACTCTCGTGGAGATTACTTGTTTAATTGGTGAAATAATTTGTCTTGTTATAATTAAAAATCCATAAGCTGAATATATCAGTTTTTAACAAGTTAAATATATTATTTTATTGTTCAATTATTATCAGCATAAAAAGCTTTATAAGAGAATTATCTTTCGTTAATAACTTACGAAATCATATTTTACAATTAATTCTTAAAAATTCTTTTAGCCATGAATAGCAAAACTTCAACTCACAAAAAAGCTACGTTTAAGCGAAAATTCATTGCCTTAGATGATAAAATAAAGATTTTGGATAGATTGAGCAGTGGTGAAAAAGCAGGATTGATAGCAAAAACTCTCGGTTTAAACGAATCCACAATACGCACCATTAAACAAAATGAAAGTAAAATAAGAAATTCTGTAACTGCTGGGTCATCAATAAGTGCAAAACGAGTTGCACGTGTACGAAACGTTTTAATAGAAAAAATGGAGAAAGCTTTAATTTTGTGGATAGAAGTCTGTGCTAGCAAAAAAATGCCGATCGATTCAAATGTCATTAAGGCGAAAGCTCTTAAAATTTATACCTATTTAAAAGAAACTGATCAAGCTGCAGAAACTTCGAAAATTTTAAAACACGATTTTCTTTACACAATATTAAAACTCTAGGCGAAACTGGATCGGCAGATATAGAAGCTGCGAGAGAATACCATAAAACTCTTGCTAAAATTATTGAAGAGGGTGGTTATACAGCAGAACAAATATTTAATGCGGACGAAACAGGCCTAAATTGGAAAAAAATGCCTCGTCGGACATACATATATCTCGAAAAATGAAACGTCTGCACCAGGTTTTAAGGCCGCAAAAGACAGAATTACCCTACTTCTGTGTAGTAACACTTCAGGGGACTATATAACAAAGCCCTTATTTATAAACCGCTTCTTAAATCCACGAGCTCTTAAAAACATTGACAAATTCAAGTTACCTGTTTATTGGCGGGCAAATAAGAAGGCTTGGGTTACAAGCAGTATTTTTCGAGATTGGTTTTTAAATTGCTTTGTACCCGACGTGGAACTCTACTCGAAGAAAAATAACATCAATTTCAAAGTTCTGTTAATACTAGATAATGCCCCAGGACATCCAAAAGACTTGAATCATCCCAATGTAAAAATAGCTTTTCTACCACCTAATACGACGTCTATCATTCAACCGTTAGACCAAGGCATAATATCTACGTTCAAAGCGTATTATATTCGGCAAACATTTCAACATATTCTTAATAAAATGGATTCTAATGCTAACATGACGGTTACAGAATTGTGGAAAACATTTTCAATTTTAAACTGTATTGAAATAGTAGCATCGTCTATTAGAGAACTGAAACAGTCCACGTTAAACGGATCTTGGAAAAAGCTATGGCCGGAGGGTGTTTTAAAAGATAGTGTGGATTTGGAAATTAGCCGGATATTGGAAATTAGCCGGATATTAAATGTGGGCCACCGTTTTAGTGTAGAAGGTTTTGATGATATGACCGAAGATGATATTAATGAAATAATATATCAAACTGAAGATTTTGACGAAGAAGAGTTGATTCTATTAGCAACTGGATCTCAAACTGCTTCAAATATCGCACATGAAAATGAAGACATCGATTCTGAGGAAGATATCTGTGAATCAATTCCAGATTTCACCCTAAAGCGCATACGAGAGGGCTTAAATTTGGCTGAGAGAATGAAATCTTTTTTTTCAGATAATGATCCGTCAATGGAGAGATCGAGCAAATTCAAGAGGCAAATAGAGAGAAAAAAAAGCAAACAAAGGCTGATAACTGATTTCACAATCGCACAACCACTGGGAGAACGTCCAACAATTTGTTTCTTATCAAATGACGAAAACTTTGCCGAGGAAATTTTTTCTGATGAAGTTATACGTTATAAGTTATAAGTTATACATAAGTTATATGTTCGAAGACAGTGACACAGACTAGCGAAAGCACAAAAATGAAGTTTGTTAATGAATAATATTTATGTTTTCCGATTGCTTTTTTTCATTATGTTTTTTATTTTTTTAAATAAAGTATGAATTTTGATTTTGAGTTGTAAACGTACATACGTCTTTAATTTAGTACCTATTTTATTTTGGAAAAAGCTTATTGGAACATAACCCTCAAATTTATATGAAAGCTAAGTCTTCTATAACGCGAATCACATAACGCGGAGTTTTCCTGGAACGTAACCACCGCGTTATACGAGAGACACCTGTAATTTTAACAGATTCTGACATTTCAAACAAGAGTTTGTAGTGGATTCTGACATTTCAAACAAGAATTCGAAGTGAATTCGAAAAATTCGATTCCAATCGGAATGCAGAACACTGAATTTCATTTCGAGTGAAATTGAAATTCGATTTTGAATCCAATTCCACTCTAAATGCAAAACAGGGGGTCAGACTCGATTCTCAATTAAAGAGTTCCATTTGTCCAAAATTCTTGTATAGTTCCATCAATGTGAACACGATGTTATTAATGCAGTATTATTGTATATGTGGACCTGAAGGGAACTTTCAGGATTTTATACAATATTATTTCCCTTTCTTTAAGAGCTAGGGAAAATTGAAACAATTAATAAATGATTCCAACCAATGTCGCTATTTCTCTTTTAGGGGGTACAGGCAAAACCCAAGACATATAAGGGTGGTGTTAAAAATGTATAAACAATTTCGATGTAATCGGTGGCTTATGTGGTTGCGACCGACGCGAGTGAACGTACGCTATAGTAGTTGACGTTTGTCAAGTGTCAATGTTTGAATATTCGAACAGAACTTTACTTCAAATTGAAGGCAACCGTCGCCGACGAAGCTACAGCAGACTTCCAGGAGCACATTAGGGCACTGCAACAACGACTTAGAAGACAAAACCGAAGACAAATTCCAGCGCCATTGAACTAAGGAGCAGCAAAAGAACATCACCCAAACCGTCATCACCATCAAAGGACACAGCATCGAGCAACCCATCAGAACTCCACACGGACTCCGCAAAAAGTGATTTTTTTTTTCTTCTTTTTTCCCTTCTTTTTTCTTTCTCTGCATACATCTTTTACGCATATACATATTATACACGCAATCGTAACAGTAGTAACTAACTCAGATCTATGGTAAGTGATATTGAAGTAGGGATAGATCGGTTAAGGGCTCCATCAGCCGAGATTTCTAATTTGGTGCAAAGCCTCAAACCCGAATCAGAGATGCTAACACTAAATATTCACCCCATAAAATAACTCACTCATCTACCTGAATACTCAGGCAATTACCTAGAACTACAAAACTTCATAGATCAAATCGACAGAATACACCCGGTCCTGGGTAAATACGATGTATCAGGGCTCCTCGATAATCGGTCAGAGCATCTTCTCAGACTTTACTATATTGAGTTGCAAAGGCAAGGCCAGATAAATTCTAGAAATTAACAACCATGTTATAACACGGAACGACATGAAAGAAATCCTAACGAACATTTCGGCGATAGACTAAGCATCGACAATCTATTCGATGAGATGCGAAGCCTCCCGGTACGTACAACCTGTGTCAAATTTTAATACTCGATAAAAAATATCCTTAGACGTCTCAACAAGAAACTAAAACAAACCCACACTCCCACAGATGGAGATTAAAACCAGAAGCTAGAACTAAACAAAAGATCCGCGTTACAGATTTTCAAGACGAAATGCCCAGACCCGATGAGATCGATCTTATATTGTAGGAACCCCGACTCCTTAGAAGAAGCCATAGACATACGAGTACTTCACGAAACAGGGTACGCTTACCACAATATACGTCCAAATATTCAATCAAATAACGAATCCATCAAACCCAAAATCCTGTCTCATAGATACGAATCATCAAAACTTAACCCTCGGAATTTCAACAGAAATGTCTACAATGCGAGACCCGAACGTCCAAATTCTTATTGTTATTAATAATAATTAAGAATTCTGACCCAAACAAAGCCAAAACTAATACCCCAACTACTACCAACGAAACCCGTTCCCAACCAATAAGAACAACCAATACTCCACCCCAAATCTTGACACAGGAAATACAGAAACCAAACTGTAGAGCCAATGGCAGTAAACAATCAAAACATTGTGGAAGTAGGAAATGTTCGAGCGGCCTCCATTCCAAACTCACCTACATAACGATACAAACTAAACATTTCCTAATAGATTCAGAAGCCCCAAGCTCCCCGGAACCTTCCAACCGCACCTTATCAAAAACCTTCAGAAACTAATCGTCCTTCGATCCTTAAACAAAGATAAAATAGTTACACAAAAGGCACTATGCAAGGTCAACAACTAATCCAATCCATATCAGGTAATTTAGATTTTTTGTTTTACCCATTCCATCAGAAATACGATTTACTTATAGGAAACGTTATTTTAATAAAAAAATAATGCAATAATCAATCTCAAAGAAAAAATTCTCGTAATAAACGGCAGTAAAATCGAGCTCAATATTTCCCACAACGAAAGAAAACACTGTCTTTCAAATAGACCCAGGAGAGCATAAGATCACAGTTAACAAAAAATGTGGAACCGTCCTCATACCCGAAACAAAAATAAGCGATCATATTCAACTATATGAAGGCGTTTACAACGTTGAAGGTTATAAAACCCCTGATTTTAAATTTCGTCACCCCGTTCGAAACAATCGATATCGAGGAAGTACATGACTTCCATAACTTTGAACCCCAAGGCATAGATCGCAATGAAGTAATCAATAAGGATTAACTTCTTAAAGATATTTGAATGGATCACCTAAACCCCGAAGAAAAAGGAATTGTTGATGACATCAACAAAATACAAATTTATTTTGTATTGCTTATTTGTTATTCTTACCTTTGTTTGCCTTTGCCGATGACAACAACAAAACGTACACACTTATTGTTGCAACGCGTAGGTCAACAGTTTTTGGCCTTTGCTTTAGCTAGCAATATTTGTTATTTTGTGGTACAAGTTGTCGTGCTGAGGCGGCAATTTTTTAGTATAAAGTACACAAATAAAATATTCATGGCATCAGGCCATTAATTTTAAGAATTCAAGTAGTTTATATTTTACATGGTCCTTCGAGCCGAATTAGCCGGAACAGTGAAAAGTGATTTGTTAAATTTGGTACTAGACCAATACAATAATCAGACAGTGAAATCGAAAAAATCGCGTTGAATCAAACGAGAACCACGGAAGAAATTCATTGATTGTTTACTAACTTCAAGAAAGATGGAGAATCTCGATACTCACAAGATACTTCATAAGACGACTCGAGCAGTTAGAACAGCATTTAACCAACTTCCAAATAAATAATGGGTATTTGGAGGATCTACGAAAGACAAATCCGCAGCAAGACTATTTTGCGAAAAAGTATTTTTGCGAATTTGAAGCGAGGTATCTCTAGATTAAGGGTACTTTCAAGGCAAAATTGGAACTAATCAGGAAAAATACCCAACTTACACCAATGCCACTATCAAGCAATGCAGATATTCAAGCTTCACGGTCAGCGCACGTAAGACAAGGACCAATTCAAGATCAACAATCAACGAACAACTCATCCAATTCAGAAAGAACTGAAATGTCAACTAATATCAAGAAGTGCCCAGCAAGGTTTAAAAAGTTGTATCTGATTAAAAACAACTTTATACGCATTATTGACAACTTGGAGTTGACCCAAAACGCAGTTTACTTGACATTTAAATTGGATCAAATTAAGGAACACTGGACAAAGTTGGTGACAATGAACGACGAAATCATGTCCTCATTGGAAGAAGCTGATTACGAGCAGGAGTACGTGTGCAATAATGAGTTCTTTGAGTTAGAGCAAATTTATCAAGATGCTTATATTCAATTTAAGGAAGCAGAACAACGACAGCAACAACAAGTGGCAATAGCTTCACAAGCTGTAACACATCATGAAATCAAACTTCCAACTATAAGCATACCATCATTTAGCGGCAAGTATGAAGAGTGGACATCATTTTGGGAACTCTTTGTTCGATTAGTTCACGAGAACGGATGTTTAAGCGATATTGAACGAATTCAATATTTAAAAGGCAATCTAAAGGAAGAAGCAGCAAGGATTGTTAGCCATTTGGCACCGACATCAAGCAATTATGCAGCAGCTATAGAACTATTAACTAAGCGGTTTCAAAATCCAGCAGCATTGGTCAACAACTACATTCAAAAATTGCTTACCTTGAAACCAGTTCGACATGAAAATGCGTTCGATTTGAAAACAATCATGGACATGTCAAAGGAGATGTTGTATGGTATCAAAAAGTAGGGGTCGATGTAAGCTCCTGGGACCCATTAGTGATTCAGTTGTTATGTCCGAAACTTGACCCTGAATCAAGAAAATTATACCAACAAGCAAAAGGAACTTCAACAGAAATTCCCAAACTAAGTGAATTTTTTTGGTTCGTCGAAAGTAGATTTCGAGGATTAGAAGGCATCCGTGAATACAATCGTGAACCTCAGTCGCAAGCACTAAGGTTAACAGGTACAAAAAACCATTTGACTACAGTCACTCAGTCGAAATGCGTTGTGTGCGGCGAATCTCATCAATTGCATAAATGCAAAAGGTTTTTAAGTATGAAGACGAAAACCAGATTGGATGTAGTCCGAAAGTCGAAACTGTGTTTAACTGTTTGCGAGATGGACATACGGCGAGGGAATGTTTGACGAAGAAGGGTTGCAAAATATGCGCACAACAGCATAATTCCTTACTCCACGTCCCTCGAGGTGAAGGTATTGCAGTCCCGGTAATAGGAAGAACATCAAACGAAGAAGCGTCATCATCAACAGGAATCGCTACTGCATGTTATTGTAATAGGATGGTTTTATTAGCTACAGCCATGGTGAACATATGTGCTGGAAGACAAGTTAGACTCGTACGAGCTCTGATTGATCAAGGGTCCCAATCATGTATCATGACAGTGAAGTTGGCTCATCAACTAAGGATTCCACTGGTCAAGTATGAGTCAAAAATCAATGGAATCAACGGCCATGCTACAAAAATTATCGCAGCATGCAACTTCACCATTCAGTCAATTCACGATGAAAAGGTCAGCTTGGAGGTAGATGCTGCCAGTTATCACATTAAGACTGCCAGCACAACAATTTGCACCCAACCAGTGGCCACACATCCAAGGGTTGAAATTGGCAGATCCATGGTTCGAACAACCGAAGGAGATTGAATTACTGATTGGATCAGATATGATTCCGCAAGTTTTGACGAACGGATTAGTCAAGGGTCCAGCCAACACTCCAATGGCACAAGACACAAGGTTTGGCTGGATACTATCGGGACCAGTCAGCTGGATTCCAACCCCAAGGAGGCAGATACAAGATAATATACTCACATCATGTATCAGTGTGTGCAGTGCAGATGAAGCTTTGCAGAAATTTTGGGAATTAGAGGAATTTCCAAGTGCAAAAATCAAGTCTACTGAAGAAGAAATGTGCGAGAATCACTATCAAATGACACACAAACGGGATGACACAGGGCGTTACATCGTCAAATTATCACTGATAAAGGACTGCATGGTTTTGGGTGATTCACGCAAAATGGCATTAACGCGATTCTTTATTTTGGAACAAATATTCGTCTTCGGATTGAATACTCCAATTTCATGCGAGAATATATTGCCAGATAGTTATATTCGGAGAAAATTTTGAAATCATCCGAGGAACAAACACTGTCAAGGCAACAATAAATCAATGCATGCAGTGTTTCCGATTCAAGACTAAGGAATCAAATCAACTTATGTTACAACTTCCGGAGGCTCGAGGAAGGTTTTCACCATCTATACAGCGATAATGGAACAAATTTTATTGTTGAAAAAAATATTATTGACGCATTACGCCACGCTAGCCGAAAATGCCATCCAGTGGCATCTCATTCCACCGGGAGCTCCACATTTTGGTGGACTCTGGGAAGCAGGAGTTAAATCAGTTGAATACCATTTGAATCGCATCTAAGGAGAGCAAAAATTAACATACGAAGAGCTGAATACCATTCTGGTGCAAATAGAAGGATGCTTGAACTTAAAACCACTCTGTCCATTAACAGACAAGATTGAAGATCTAGATGCATTAACACCGGGTCACTTCATTATTGGTTCACCACTGATAGCACCACAGCATGATGTCATTCTGGACATGGCAGAAAGTAGTTTAAAAGGTGGGAACTTAAACAAGATGTTTGCAAACGTTGGTACATAAACAAGATGCAACAGCGATACAAGTGGAAGCAGCCCGCAAAGAATTTGGAGCCTGGGCAAATAGTGCTGTTGAAAAACGAGCTTCTGACACCAACGAAATGGCATCTAGGCAGAATAATTGAAGTGCACAGCGGAATTGATGCGCTTATCAGAGTAGTAACAGTAAAAACAGAGAAGGGAATATTCAAGTCGCCAATAGCCAAGGTGTATTTACTGCTAAACGAAGAAAATAACATGAAGTCTAATATTACATTCCTCGAATCAGTCATCCAGCAGGTTCAAGAGGAAACATCAAACTTCTCTCCTGCTCTTGTGATTCTGTCATTATTTGCATCCGTCATGCCGGGGGCTACAGGATATAAAATAACACACCCGGATTATTTGTGGAACAAATTGGAACAGCCAAAATTCAACGAGGAGAGCTACGTACGAGTGTTCGATTTCCAATCACAGACATCTTACGGGACCAAGTTAACATGAACAAGATGAGAGATCAAATGGCTTAACTGTGCAACAATTCAAAATCATTAACAAGTGAGAGGCAATGCGATGAATTGATTCATCACATGGAAGAAGAATGGAAGAACGTACTTTCAATTTTCAACAGACTTCAAATACCACCTTTGCGAAGGCAAAATCGGGGATTACTATTAACCATTCTCACTTCAATATTCGGAGTAAACGACGAAGTATACCATGACATCGAATACCTAGACAACAACCAGAAGGCCTTGATAAAAAGTAGCAAAACAAATAGTAAGATCATGTTGTCTACAATATCCAGTGTGAACGAGACGGAAGCTAGAATCAGCACTAAAATCAACATCTTTACAAAAAAGCTGAATGCTGGTCTAGAGAAGATTAACAAGATGGAATCTTTGTACATCATTGTTGACGAGAATAAAATAAATATACATGTGATGAACGCATATGTAATTGCACTTAGCTACATGCGAGAAATCGAAACGAAATACAATAAGTTGCTAAATACATATCTTAAACGTAGTTATTTGTTGAAGTTCTTGTCACACAAGAGCATGGAGGAAATCATTAAGAAGTGCGCGGAGAAGCTTGGCGCAGAGACGGAGGTATTACCAGATCCAATGGACAAACTAAAGATGTCCTCGACTTCAACAGAGATTTTAGTAGCTGGATACTTCATGATCAACGATGTCAATGAATATGACCTGACCTGATTAAACCTAACACTGTTCCTGGAAAGATCAATTAGCAGACATTTCGAGAAGTACAACTACAGCAGTTGCTACTTGGAGTCAACTATAATCTAAAGAGGTATTTCGAAATAACACTGGAAGATATAAGCAAGGCACCAACTCTCAATGAAACAACATACATCCTCCGGCCATCAATATTTCACAGTATTGAGCAGAGTGAAGATTGTATTGTCCAGCAACTATATAAGAAACTAGCTTTCAAGCGATGTTCGTCTAGAACGCTAAGAATAACACACACTGTTTAGTTTAGTTTAGTTTTTAATTCATTTTTATTTATAATTTCTTAGATCTATCTTACCCTAGACAAAAATGCTTAAAAACTAGCTTAACTATCTTAATAATCTTGATATCGTATTGGCCCTAGGGGAACACTCTAATATAGACGTAACTTCTTAATTCTATGTCTTTCGACTACTATATCAACTTACCACTGTGGTATGCTAAACAAATGTAATAGGAATGTGGAATAGAACGAAAGCTACCGGTGGTGAAATAGTTTAAAAGAGAGTTCAGTATGCCGTACAGTGTCGTAAAGTTAAGACCTGTGTCTCAGAATAAAAAAAGAATTAATTTGAGTTTACTGAGTTTTATTCATTAATCCCTTACAGTAAAATCAGAAGTGGGATTCGGCATACGTGCACACGCAATAAAGTCATATATAGGGGTATAAGTTAACAACCAGCTCCGCGAAACAACCACCACACTCGTACGTGCAGGAATTCGCCTACGTTGCACCTGCATCATAATTCTGCACCAACAATCGCCGCCTGAACCAGCAATGTCACCTGACCCAGCAAGCGATAACAAGTGCAGCGAGCCGGAGGAATTCGTCGTCGGTCACCCGAGCACCCACCCACGCCACCAGGGAACGCCAGCAGAACATCGCTCATCAGGTTACGAGTGCCAGTAGTATTTAAGGTAGCTGTAGATCAATTGTAAGTAGACTTTAAGTTCAGACGTGTAAGGGTAAACACTGCCCGATTTTTGAGAGAAATAAAAATATATTTTTTTAAACAAATAAAGTAGTATAACTTTAAGTTATACAAGTCAATAAACGAAAAATGGCTGAAGTAGGACGATACCGAGCGTATACGGCGATGCAGCTGAGGACATGGCTGGAAAGGATCGGGGAGAAGACAACGGGCAGCAAGGGAGAGTTAGTTCTGAGGTTGTTGTCGATTCCAGCAAAGGAGCGTGGCGAGTCACCTGGACGTCGCGACAGTTTTTCGCAGAAACACAAACAAAGCGGTGAGTCTTCCGACGAAGAGTATTTTGACGATACGGTGCTAGAGGAGCAGATAACGAACGACAAGGAGAAAGACGGAGAAGTAGAGGAACAGAATAACGATCGTGATGACGAGAGCAACAGCGAACGAGAAGAAGAAGAGAATGAAAGTGATAATGATAGACAAGGGAAAAGGAAAGGGAAGAAAATGAAAGATATCTTTAAAGGAAAAGAGTTGCAGTTATTAAAGAGAGAATTAGATATTATGAAGAAAGAAATTGAATTGCAGAAGAAGGAAAATGAGTTGTTAACGAGAGAAAACGAGTGGCTGAAGAGAACACAAGAGAAAGAGAGCGGTGGCAGAGATGATGATAGCAGCAACAGTGGGGTAAAAGAAAATATATCCAACTTAAAAGATCTGTTGGCTAAATTCTCGGGAGAAGAAGATGACAGTTTTTCGCACTGGGAAACTCAACTAAGAAGTCTAATTGCTGTTTACAAAATAGATGACAACAATACAAGGGTATTAATTTCCTGTTGCCACGAAGGCAAGGCGCTGAAATGGTTCCATTCCCGGGCAGACCTGATGACTGTTCCACTGTCGCAGTTACTGGAACAAATGGGAGAGATGTTCATCGAGGCGAGGAAGTGTTTAGTTAATGAATCCTTCCAAAATTATTTACATGAAAAAACAATCATGGCCAACAAGTTGGCAATAATAGATGAAGAATTGTTAGAGGAGATGGGATCCCTGATGTAAATTTGCGTTCCCAAGCTAGGATGCAGCGTTTTAAAAGTAAGCACCAACTATTGGAGGCGTTTAAGAATATAAAGTTAGAGAAGATGAAAGGCCGGTAGTTTCGAACCAAAAGAAAGGAGTAGTGACAGATGGGCAGACAGCAATTCGATGCTTTAACTGCAATTCGTTGGGACACTTTGCGAAGGAATGCATAAAACCGAAACGAGCATTTGGAGCTTGCTATGTGTGTGCGGAAATGGGCCATTATGATGCTGAATGCTAAAAGCGGAAGGAGCCAATAGTACATCAACTTGACCACGACAAGGATGCGGATGAGTTCGTAAGAAATTTTGTTTATTACTTTAGGAATTTTGATACTATGTTTATAATATCACTAGGAACATTAATCGACACCGGTTGCCCGATAAGTTTAGTCCGCCAAAAGTTCGTGCCACAAGACATTATTTTCTCGAACATTAGAAATCACAATTTTGTTGGAATTAATAAAAGCCCGCTTGAAGTAATTGGTTACGTTAATTGTTGTGTAATTTTTGACGAAGAGGAAATTAATTTAAAAGTCCATGTAGTTAAGAATGATACGATGAGTATCCCAGTTATACTAGGTAAAGATTTTTTGAAATTAGCTAACCTAAGATTAGAGAAGAGAATAGATAAAGAAAAACAAAACAAAGAAAACGAGAGTTATAACGAAGAATGTAAAGAGTTAATGAATATTGAAATAGATATAAGGGAGCCAGAAATAATTTTGGATAATATTATAGTAGATTTCAAGTTACGGCTGAAGTTTGATAAAATGTATAAAAATTATGTGTGCTGCAAACGTCCCGTATGGCCAGAGACTGATTGCGAAATGAAAATAAGATTGACCGATGAAAAACCTTTTCATTGCCCGCCAAGGAGGTTATCGTACCACGAAAAAGAGAAAGTACAAACAATTTTAGACGAGCTACTGCAGACAGGAGTTATCAGACCTAGAAAGTCTGCGTACGCGTCCCCCATAGTGTTAGTAAGAAAAAAAACGGGCGATATTCGGCTGTGTGTAGACTATCGAACCCTTAACAAGGTGACCCTAAAAGATAATTTCCCAATACCACTTATTGATGACTTGCTTGACAGATTAGCGAATAAGACAATTTTTTCACTGTTAGATTTGAAAAGCGCGTTTTATCACGTACGTATGAATGAAGATTCGATTAAATACACTTCATTCGTGACTCCGTTGGGTCAGTACGAGTTCCTTAAAATGCCGTTTGGATTGAGGAACTCCCCTTCGACGTTCCAGCGGTTTATCAATGAAATTTTTGAAGATTTGATCCGAGCTGGAAAGATTGCCATCTATTTAGATGATATCTTGGTGTCTACAGAGACTGTTGAGGAGCACTTGTTTATATTAGAAGAGGTATTTGCTAAGTTAGTTAAAAACAAATTAGAGCTGAGGATGGATAAATGTAAATTTTGGGTGCCTGAGATAGACTATTTAGGGTATACGATTGCAAAAGAAGGTATCAGGCCAAACGAAAAGTTTCGAGTCCGTTAAGAGTTTCCCTGTACCACAAAATGCCAAAGGCATTCACAGTTTTCTTGGATTATGTTCTTACTTCCGGAGATTTATAAAGGGATTTTCAGTTCTAGCTGAGCCTTTGTACAAATTGATTCGTAAGGATGCCAAGTTTAAATTCGGGGAAGATGAGCTTCAGGTATTCCAGGTTTTGAAACAAAAACTAGTCGAGTCCCCCATATTAGCTATTTACAATCCGCGAGATGAGACTGAGCTCCATTGCAATGCAAGCTCACTAGGGTTTGGGGCAATGCTGCTGCAGAAGAAAGCCGATGGAAAGTTCCATCCAGTGCTTTATTTCAAAAAGAACTACTGAGTATGAGTCAAGATATCACAGTTTCGAGTTAGAGATGTTAGCCATTGTTTACGCACTCAAACGCTGCATGGGTTGAAATTCAAGATAGCCACTGATTGTAATTCTTTAACGTTGACTCTAAATAAAAAGGAAATAAACCCCAGAATTGGTAGATGTGCTCTCGAACTACAAAACTATGACTTCGTATTAGAACACCTGAATGGAAATAGGATGCTACACGTAGATGCACTTAGCCGTATGACTAATGTATTAGTCCTAGAAGAGAATACTTTCGAACAAAACTTGGCCATCTCCCAAAATAAAGATGAGGATATTAAAAGGATTAGGGAACGTTTAGAAACAAAAGAAGACAGTACTTACGATATGAGAAATGGATTAGTATACAGAAAGGCGGGGCAGAATATCTTTTTTTATGTGCCAAAAAGCATGGAGGGGAGACTAATGCATAAGTATCACGATGAGATGGGGCATATGGGATGTGAGAAAGTGGTGGACGCATTACGGAAAGCCTATTGGGTTCCCAGTATGAGGAGCAAAGTTAAGGAACACATCACCAATTGTTTGAAATGCATAGTGTTTTCTTCCAAAGCAGGTAAGCACGAGGGATTAATGCATAGTATACCAAAGGGAGACAAACCCTTCGATACGGTGCACGTGGATAATTTCGGCCCTGTGTTGTTGAAAACATCTAAGAAAAAATATGTGTTTCTAGTAATTGATGCTTTTACGAAATTCACTAAGCTATACGCGGTACGATCTTCTTCTTCTTTTCCTTTTTTCTCCGGCGTTGTAGGACCATAACCTTCCCACTTAACTGCATTCCTACTGGTCCGCTTGTGGGGTCCGCCGGTTTGACCTCAGAAAAATAGCGGCAGGCTTCCCGGTTTGGGATTACTTCATCGCTGAGGCCAATCAAATGCTGGTGTTTTTGCATTTGTTTGCACCAATTGTTTTTCGGCCTGCCTTTTTTGCGTGTTGAAATTGGAATGTTGATTGATAACGTCTTTTGGACGGGGTTCAAAGGATCTCTCCTTTGAACATGGCAATACCAACTGAGTCGGTCGCGCTCTATATTTCTTGTGATGGTTTCTTTTACGTGGAGGCTTCCTCGGATCTTTGAACTTCTAATTCTAATAATGCGAAGCATCTTCATCTCAGTTGCCGTTAAAAGCATTGTGAACCGTATGTGAGCGCCGGACGTACAACTGAAGTGTAGAGCCTTCCTTTCAGCTTAGGGGGCATTTTTCGATCACAGAAGATGGCGGAGTTTTCCCGCCACTTCATCCACCCTACGCTTACGCGATGTTTGATGTCGTCATCACAAGTTGCTTCTTTATTAATCATAGATCCCCGATATTTAAACTTTTCACACTTGGGAAGCACTCTTCCATTGAAGTAAATGTCTGGAATAGGCTGATGAGGGTCAGAGAACGGGCAGCACAGATACTCTGTCTTCTTTGAACTAATACGATACCCGTGTCCCTCAAAAATGTCCACCCACACATCAAGTGCTCGTTGTAGGGACGCCCAGTTATAATAGCCCCATCGTCAGCAAAGAATAGCTGGTGCACATTGGGGTCCGTCACTTTTCCTTCAAGCAAGCAATCAAGGACTGCTATAAAAAGTAGTGGGCTGAGGACGCTCCCTTGGTGTACACCGACTTTGATTGCGAACTCTTCGGTGACTCCTGCGGTGCATCTTACTCTTGTCGTTGCTCTCTCGTACATGTCCATATTCACTCGCACGTAGGTTTCTGGAACTCCTTTTTGTCTTAGCGCTACCCATAAAAGATATCTTGGTTGCCGGTCAAAGACTTTCTCGAAATCAACCAACACCATATGCAAGTCCTTTGAAGAATCACGATGCTTTTCCATCATGATCCTTATACTTTGGATTGCATCTGTTGTTGATTTACCCGAGACAAACCCGCACTGTTCATCAGATAGTCGTATTATTTTCCGCAGTCGGCTATCTAATACCCGTTCAGCGATCTTCATGGTGTGCGACATCAGCTTGACAGAACGGTAGTTATCACAATTTCGCGTATCACCCTTTCCTTTGTGCAATGGAAGAAGATAGCTTTCCCTCCATTGATTAGGCATAGTGTCGCCTCTCATAAGTTTGGAGATAAGAACCATGAGTCATCTAGACCCGATGACTCCCATCTTTTTCCAGAACTCAGAGGGTATCCCGTCCGGCCCAACAGCTTTTCTTTTCTTGGAGTTTTTAACCGCGTACCGAACTTCTTCGACTGTGATGTCGGATATTTCGGCATGATTCGGGGCGGCTCTTGGAAAGTACACTCGGGGAAACTGTTCGTTCAGAAGTTCCTCGCAATACTGTCGCCATCTGTGGAGAATTTTTTCGTCTTCCACAAGAAGTTGGCCTTCAGCATTATTAATAAACTTTGGGAGACGAATCTCCTGAGCATTTCCTCTTCTCTGGGCGGCTATCTTAAAGATATTTGCTCCTTTGTTCAAATTGTTTTGTCGAAGCTCCTGGGTAGCCTGGTACCTGTCAGACGCGGAAGACGATATTTCTTCCAGCTCCTGATAGAGGCCTTCCATGCTTTTCGCTTTGAATTCGGCGCATTTTTTCTTCGCGATATCTTTGCAATATCTATATACCTTTTCACGGCGAGCTTTTTCCTCTCCATTAGTAGAAGAGCACTTTGACCAAGCTTGGAAAGCCATTTTCTTTTCGTGTATCACTGCTTTGGCTTCGTCTGTCCACCACCAGGTTTCTTTTGCGTGTTGGCAGGGGCCTTTAGATGTTCCGAGCAGTGATTTGGCTTTCTCCAGGCCAGATTGTTGTAGGGAATCCCACATGTCTTGTGCTCTGCACTCCTCATTACCGACCTCATCGATAATGGAAGAGAGGTAGTTTTCCATGTTGGTAATAAAAGCTTCGCCTTTTCCTTTATCCAGCTTATACCACTTGATTCTCTCAGACACCTTCGTTTGCTGCTTTGCCTTCTTTCTCGCATCCGTAAAAAATTCAGTCAGGAGGAGACGGTGTTGAGGGGCTATCGCGTCCCCCAGGATCACTTTGCAATCTTTAGCTCGTGGCTTCATGAAACTGGATACCAAATGATAGTCTATTTGAGTTTCATTTCCGCCGCTGCTATAAGTGATCAGGTGCCGGCTTTGTTTGACGAACATGGTATTTAGCATTATAAGACCGTACGACTTGCACATGTTTAGGATATCTTCACCTGAAGAGTTCCTGGTGCCGTATCCCAGCCCTCCGTGGTAGCCTTCATAGTCTTCGCTTGTCTTCCCGACATGTCCGTTTAAATCTCCCCCAACAAACAAAAGCTCTTCCTTTGAGATGATTTTGACAAGGTTTTGGAAATCTAGCCAGAATGCATCTTTTTCTTTTTGTTCGCATCCTACTTGAGGGGCATATGCGCTTACGATGTTCCACACCTCACCATGCATCACCAATTTGAGAGCCATCAAACGGTCACTGGACTTTGAAATGGTTAAGACATTGTCAAGTAACTCTGCCGCAAGGATGATGGCGATTCCGTTTTTTCCTTGTTCCAATCCATAGTAAAACATCTTGTAGGCTTTTGTTTTAACGTCCAATAAACGTGCCCGATTACCGGTGTTTCGCCATTTTGTCTCTTGTACGCACAGGATGTCTACTCGCCTTCTAACCATAATTTCTTCAAGCTCATAGCTGCGCCCACTCATGCTTCCAACGTTCCAACTCGCGACTCTTAAGTGTGGCTTACACCGTTGCATTACTTTGCTATCCCCCGGAAATCCTATAGCTCTGACCCGAGCATTGCTGCTCGTCCCAGGATCACGACCATTAGTAATGCCTGGCGGGGTAGTACTTTTCCTTTTAGCGTTATTTTCCATAATGCTACGGTTGTGATGTGATGTGATTTTTGTTTACCTTTGTTTAGTCGCCTTTTACGACAAGCGATAGGTATCGCTGCGGTACGCGGTACGGTCTACTGGTACTAAAGAATCGTTGGGGTGTCTTAAAAATTACTTCTCTACTTATAGTAGGCCAAATTTGTTAGTGTCTGATAGAGGGAGTGCGTTTACCGCGAAAGATTTCGAAAATTTTCTCAGAGACCATAATGTACAACATATCAAGATTGCTACAGGTTCACCCCAAGCGAACGGGCAGGTGGAACGTGTTAACAGAAATCTCGCGCCGATGATCGCGAAGTTGTCGAGTGGTGGTATGACGATGACATTGGATAAAGTACTATCAGAAATAGAGTTTGCCATGAACAATACAATTCATAAAAGTACTGGCACATCTCCGAGTCAATTGCTGTTTGGAGTTAATCAGAGAGGAACAATGATAGATTATTTGGGGGAAAAGTTAGAAGAAATAGATGGATGTACAAATGAGAGGAATTTAATTGAAATAAGAAGAGGAGCTGCTGAAAACATTAAGAAAAGTCAAGATTACAATAAATTAATAAAAGATCGATATAGGACGTGTAAAGTATATAAAGTGGGGGATTATGTCATGGCGAAACATTTTATTAGTGAGACCGGGGTATGTAGGAAAAAGCTCCGAGGTTTAAAGGGCCGTATGTGGTTTATAAGGTATTGCCAAATGATCGATATGTACTTAAGGACGTTGAGGGGTACCAGCTGAGTCGAGTCCCTTACATAGGGATATGGGGAGTAGCTAACTTAAAGCCTTGGATAAACGTGATTGAAAGGTCTATGGTCAATTGGACGATTGTAAATCAGGATGGTCGAATTGTGGCATGCTAAACAAATGTAATAGGAATGTGGAATAGAACGAAAGGTGGTGAAATAGTTTAAAAGAGAGTTCGGTATGCCGTAGAGTGTCGTAAAGTTAAGACCTGTGTCTCAGAATAAAAAAAGAATTAATTTGAGTTTACTGAGTTTTATTCATAAATCCCTTACACCACTAACATTGCTATATCTAGCTTAACCTAAGAAAAATGTTCTTTATTAAAAACTTAGCATATGATATTTTTTTGTATTACATATATGTATATAAAACTTAAGGTTACCTTAATGTAACTAAACCTAACTTATTCTACCTTAACTAAAATATACAATATATATATAAATTATATACATAATATATATTTAATATATATATCTTTTTTTTTTGTTTTTTTTTTTATATATATATATATATACCCTACTATTACCTACCCTACCCTACCTTACCCTACCTCGGCCTATGTAAGCCTGCCATTGGTGTTAGGCAGGCCATGCCTTGAAGAGGCTGAAGCTCTCAAAGTGTCCACTGACGTAGCTCTCTTCAGCCACCAAAAGCGTTGATGCTGGCGGACTACGTCTCCTCGATCTCGGCGTGAGACCGATCTACAGAACCTGAGGCGCTCGGGCTCACGGAGCGCGTTCGTAGAGGAACCGCCGTTCCACGGAATTGCGACCCACGTGGAAGATTAGCGATAACCAATATATCCTGGATCAGCCCACATCTATCTAAATAGAGGAATGCTTCTGGCGGCACAAAGCCATTAAGGCGCACTTTCTCGTGATATAAATCGTTGGGGTAGTAAGCCCCGAAGATCAGGCTATTGACCGAAGTCATTGCTCTCGCCACGTGGCTTCGAATCAGTTTGATCAAAAAATTATCTATCCGTACAATCCTGGCCCTATTGTATAGGACCTCGTTCGGGTAAAATTTTGTGCACTCAGATTCGGGTGTCCTATGTATTTATGTTTTAAATAAATAGATTGACTTGTCCATCGCATGCATCTCACAAGTAATACATATTATATTAAATTAGATTGTTTAGTGCGATTGCCAAGTCAATCTATTTATTTAAAACATAAAAGATTTTTAAAACATAAAAGATTTTTAATAGTCCGTGCAGGGACGGGTTAAGAATATCCCTGCAGCGATACCTCTCGCTTGTCGTAAAAGGCGACTTAAAACAAAGGTAAACCAAAATCACATCTAGGCAATTTAGAAAACACCAAGGTGAGCCTAGGGACACATATACCACCATTAAACTGCCCCACAAGTGTACATGCAAATCAGTGGGTTGACACGACTGGAGATCACCGGTGTTGTAAGAGTAAGATCAAACAAAAAAATCTGGAGCATGCCCGTGTCACAAAATACAAAAGGCAGGCCGAAAAACAATTGGTGCAAACAAATGCAAAAACACCAGCATTTGATTGGCCTCAGCGATGAAGTAATCCCAAACCGGGAAGCCTGCCGCTACTTTCTGAGGTCAAACCGGCGGACCCCACAAGCGGACCAGTAGGAATGCAGTTAAGTGGGAAGGTTATGGTCCTACACTTCTGACCATAACAACGCCGGAAAAAAGGAAAAGAAGAAGAAGAAGAAGATAAAAGATTTTTAATATTAATATGGTCACTATAAGATGTTGTTAGGTTAGCTAATTACGTAATAACTTAAGACAGAAGGTCCCTTAAGTAGGGGCTGAATAAATTAACCGACTTGGTATTACATAGATCTCACAACTTTTTACGATAGAAGAACTGAGTTGCGAGACTTGGTTTTTTTTACAAGTTATGTTTTTGATGGCATCTCATTTCTTTTTGTAGATAGTCCTACTTTTCTTCTTTTCCGGTACCTTCTACTTTTTGAATACCAACAACAGATTTTCTTAAAGCCCACTCTGTGTCTTATGAGCTTTTCTTAAATTTGTAGGTTGTCTTCCTCTTTTTCTTTTCCGGTACTACTTCTTGAGCTTCAGCTGCAGTTTTTCTCAAAGCCCAATCCCTGTCTCTATGGGTTTGTCTCGGAGGCTTTGATGTTACAATTTTTGTCAAGTCTGGACGGTAAATGCTTCTTAATCTATTGTATTCACAAATTGAGGATTCCTGCGCTTTAATATTTCCAAAGTCGACATTAATTAGATGTAAGCCGCCCAGACTTGTAACTCTCGAAAGTGCCACGTAAGCTTGACCGGATGTGAATACTGCAGAACCGATATCCATCAGCGCATTATTTAGACTTAGGCCCTGACTTTTGTGTATAGTTATAGCATAGGCTATACATATAGGAAACTGTTCGCGATGAACATAAGCTCTATTAATAATTTCAAATTTAGTTTTGACCGGAACAAGCTCGTAAACCTGTTCTTTATCAAATGTAATGTATATTTTCTTAATTATTTTTGTATTTTCCGGATCAACCTTTACTCTTTGCACTACACCGATAGAACCATTAACTAAACCAAGACTCACGTCAATATTTCGCCTTAACATTACTCTTGCTCCTATTTTTATAATTATGTTCTCTTCTAGGCCCGCAGTCATAGAAGCATCGTCTTCATAATTTTTTATGCATTCACGAGCTCTTTTTGTTAGGTATCTGGGGCAATCTATGCTATCTACAGCTGTAAGTTTTATTTCGGGATGTGGGAGAGATCTAAGCATTGCAGTATTTAATTGTTGACACATGTTTTTTGTATTTAATAAGCAAACGGTATCATCAGGAAATTTCGAGAGGTGTTCAATTATTTCAATCAATCTGTTTTCATTTGAATTGGTTTTTAGAGTTATTAATCTAGTCGAGAGTAAGTCGCGGTCTTTTTGTGTAGTCACACCTAATTTTATTCTATTTAGCATTTCAACAAAGTTAGAATCATTGAGCTGTCGCATGTTAATAGTAAATTCATCGTATACGAACAGTTCAATCCACAGATTCGGCATACTGAGGGAACCTAACAACTTGTTAGTTTCAGCAGTTGAGAGTTTTTCAAAAGGTGACTTTTCTCTTACCGGCGGAAGCTGTAAAAGATCCCCGAAAATTACAAGATGTTTTTTTTCCAAACCACCCATTCTGATCATCGCTTGTGTCAAATATCTCAGACAAGCGTAAATGAATATATGTTAAAGTAACATTGGATATCATCGACACTTCGTCTATGATAAACAACACTACTTCTTTCAAATCTGATCTCAGAACTTGGAGCACTTCATCGGAAAGTGGCTTGTACCTCGGTGTTTGCTTGTGTTCCACAGGCAGCTGCAATAGTCTGTGTATAGTCAATCCAGTCACATTGAATGCAGCTATGCCTGTTGGATCACTAACTGCCACTTTTTTGTTTAAATACATCTTAACCCAAACTTTCAGAGTTTTTATTAAAAAGCTCTTTCCAGTGCCACCAGTTCCACTCACAAAACAGCGTAAAACGTCAGCGTTATTATCAGTTGTGTCCATTTTATGTGTGATCATATCGAAGACTCTTTTTTGATCGGCATTAAGTTTTGCGATCATACTTTGAAGATCAGTCTGCTCTTCTTCTACCAGATTGATTCTGTGAAAGTCATCCATTGCGTTTGCAGCTTCAAAGTCTAAAGGGTTTTCAGGACCATCGTCATCATCAACAATTTCCCTTTCTTCGTTTATCTCAGCAACTTTAGATTCTATCATTTCACATGCTTTTTGTATCTTATATCTTGACTCTATCATTGAATTACCATAATCGACTCCTTAATTTAAATCTTCTTTCACCAAATTAAAGGCCTCCGTGTAAGTATCACACCCCATTTTGAGTTCATCTAAGGAACGCCATGGCTTGAATAAAAGAAGTAAGGAGAAGAAATATTTCTCTGGTACTTGTTCTCCGTCGTAGAAATAGTGATTGATCAAATATGGGTTATCTCTTCTTTTCAGGAACTTTTTACCGTCATTTATCTCGTAGCACTCGACTTAAGAGGAGACTGGCCGTGTTTTAACAATATCGTAATTTTGAGCGAAACTGTACAAGTTAGTAGTCTCCAACTCTGACACCGAACATACAATTTGTTTTAAAATTGATTTAATTATAAGTTCATCAAATGGTTATTAAATATATGTACATAATAAAGATATTTATTTTATATTCCGTCAAATACATGAACCACATTGACCACTAAACCCAATTCCCCAACCGCCAATTGATTGTTGCATTGCATATTTTTAGGAGTTAATCGCCATCTAGATAAATTGAAAAAGGATACATACAGTCACTATCCTATTAGTAATAATATTTGGTGTATCTAGAAAACTGGACCAAAATTGCAAAATATTTTAGTTTTTCCTTGATTTATACACTAAACACTAATTGTATTCTAAATTTCAAGCTTCTATGTCTGCTAGAAGTGCCCTAGAGTTTTGATGATCGGTCAGTGAGTGAGTGAGTGAGTGACAGAATTAAGAAACTTTGACTAGTTATAATTCTTAAACTACTGGTTCAAATTTAATGAAATTTGAAATATACCGTGCCTATGCGATGCCTGCTTGGTTACTGAAAATTCAGGCTTCTAGTTTTATCCACAACGAAGTTATAGGGGGTCGAAAATGGCCCGAACTGCTTCGAGAAAAGGATGGTACGGCCGTGCCGCTTTTTTGCTCGACTTGGCGGGGGCACTCCCGTGCCCCCAGATACTGATCCAGCACGATCCCAAGGTATCTGACTACACTTTGTCTCGCCAGTGGAAGCCCGTCCGGTCCTAAAATTAAGAACCTGCGCCAGTTTTTTTCTAGTGTCCCGAGAGGCCCTAGACAAAGGCTCTGAATTTCAACTTCCAGTCATCACAATACTGCTGAATTTTTTCGAATTCACGCTGCAGAAGAATAACAATAACGTCGATAGTTGGACCTGATCTATACGCGATTAGGTCGTGTGCGTACGCTATTGAATGGTGAAGAGAAACTAGCAGATTGCTTAGGTAAATGCTGAAAAGGATCGGCGAATTTACCGTACCCTGTTGCAGTCCACTTTTGATTTCAAATGTTTGGGTAGAAGTCACTTTGGCAATTTTCACTACGAACTTTCTACCTGTTAACATGTCAAAAGTCATATATAGCAGTGGTTTACAGCCGACTGAGCTTGTAATAAAGACCTTCTAACCATACGGTGTCAAAGGCTTTTTCCAAGTCAATCTGACAGGCACCCGTGCATTGGTTCTTGCATATATTCCATTGGATATCAGACACAAGCTTCGACGCGGCATGAATAGTGTCATGCCCCGCTCTGAAACCGAATTGGTTATCCGGGATGATTTTATTGTCCTCAACCCATTTAGACAGGGCCTTATGGATCACCTTCTGGAAGACCTTGCTGATACTCGGAAGGCGACTTATTGACCGGAGATTTTCCGGGTTAGATGTGTCTTTACCCCTCTTGGGAATTGGTTGCACCACCGCTGTCTTCCTGGATAATACGCATTATTCAGTGCATTGTTGAACAGGATGGTGTACCTCTCTACAGCCACTGGCGGAAGGTGCCTAAGCACAACATTGGATATACCGTCGACTCCCGCGGATTTTTTCTTCCTCAATGACTCGAAGCTCATCTGAAGATCTTCCGTCGATATGAACAGGGTATTAACCCCCTCATTGGCGATGACATTGTTTGCCATGAAATCTTCATTGAAAATTGTAAAACCAAGGTTCTCTGATCGCTAATGATCGATATCATTTCGAAGATAGAAGTGATGAAGCAGGGCTCACGAAGAAGTCGTCATCCAGGATGGCGCTCTCCGGATCAATGCTAACTGTTCCTAGCAAACGTTCATTGTCTGACGTTCTCGGAAGCTGATTGTATCTCCGAAATATTTTATTTATTTGCGGAAACATACTCGCGCTGCTGGAATTTACAGCATGAATTCTATTGTTCCAATGCAAACTTACAGATATTCTGTAATTTTCCTTGATCAACTGTTGGATATTTTTAATCAGTGACTTCAGTGTCCTGACCGCCGAGTTTTGTCTGTCGGTAAACCGCCTGTACAAGAGTTTGGGTCTTGTCAGGAGTCTACTTTTTTGCAGTCTACTTTGTGCAGTGCGCCGATTGTCGCGTTTCGGTATACGTTTGTGGTATCGTGCTGTCGTTGGCGTGGTATCGTCCTGTTCATCGTCTGCTTAATTATATCATCCATTTTTTTGAGGTATCTGTCAATCTCGTAGTTTGACAAATTCCTATTGGACGGTGGGAACGTGGCGTCGGAAGTGAGCGCTCTCGTCAGGGAATTGGCAAAGCGTGGCCAATGCACCCTACTGTGATCGCAGGGGTGCGTTTGGACATACTCTGCCATCTCCGCGAACTCGTCAGGTATTGTGATCAGGGCACATAGTCCGCAATGGTCACTATCGTATACAATGGTCCGTAGACAGTTAATAGACCGTTCGTTCGTGTCTGCCAGTCTCAGTCGAGAGTCTATCAGCATGAGATCCAGATAGGAGCCGCTCCTAGGATACGACGGAATATTCGTTGCGAGCAACTTGACTCTATATTCAATGTTGCGAAGAACCCACCAATGGCTTAGTAGGCTTCCCCTAGTGTTGGGAATGTTATTTCCCCAATCACTATGTTTGGCATTTAAACCGCCGGCCAGAATGTAAAAGTTTTCCACCGAGTTCAAGCGCAGAGATCGAAAGAGTGTTTCGAGCTCTGCGATAAAAATATTGGGTTGAGGTGCTTCAGGTGCATAGGCCGCTAAAATGTACATTTTCTGTCCATTACGGAGAGGAATGCACACAATGCAGACTTGTAGCACCTAGAACCTCCGCACTTCACCGCTATATATAATTTAATGTTTTATATTATTTTTTATGAAGATCGCAACTCACCCGCCTTGAGTAGGGTCGGGTCGGTCTCTTCTAATTGTTCTGTAAGAATTGTGCCGGATTTTGTGCTTCTGGTTTAGCTTTGTTTCGCGAACCAAGAGTACATCGGGGCTTTCGTCCTGCAACAGGTTAAAAAGTACGGCTCGTCGCTCGATCCTTATCAGTGAATTTACATTCACCGACAGGATATTCAAGGGCCTCTCTACCAGCGTACCCATCACGACCTTAGGTGCGCTAGGCCCGGCAGAAGCGAGCAGATACTCGGGTCGCCATCTCCAGTATCTGTTATTGGAGCTGCCCAATCTGCCCTTGGATTGCGAGCAAGATCGAACAGACATCCACCTCGGCCACCAGTGCCTTAGAGACAGGCACTGGGGCTTTAGGAACAGCCATGGGCTTTTGTACCGTCTTTCCCGAACCTGCCGCCATTTGGGCGTAGGTCAACTGGGATGTGACGGCTGGTGTTTGGAAGCGACCCGAGGGACGCTTCTCCTCGACCTTCTTCTTACGGGCCAGGTTTGCTTTCTTGATGTTCTGGAACTTAGGACATCCCCGGTAGTTTGCAGGGTGCCCTCGGTTCCTACACAAGACACACTCGAGCTGCTCTCTATCCGCCACCTTGTCTTTCCCAAGGTCGCATTCCTCGTTCTTGTGGTTCTTTGCACACTTAACGCATCGAGGCTGCATTTCGCAGTTCGACGCGGCGTGCCCGAACCTTTGCAGCGGATACATTGCAAAATGTTTCCGCTCCTCTTTAATGTTTCCCATGTGACAGTCTGGGACGCTAAGGTGGTGATAGTCCTTAACCTTTCCAGCTTGCTGCTGGGGGTGAGCTGTACTAAGAAGAAGGGAATAACTCGCTTCTCCCGTCGGGAACTCACCGTAGAGAATGGCTTAACCCCCACGAATTTGAGGTCCTCACTCTCGAACTTTTTGAGCTCTGGGTCTGCAATCGACTCCACGCCTTTAAGGAGCATTGTCCGCAACCTCTCGGCCTTCGGCGTGAAGGAGAAAAACTCCGTTGTGGACTCCTTTAATAAGCTTTTTATACACTTATGCTGCTCCAGTGTCTTGCACTGAACAGCATAGCGTTTTTGGCCTAAACATTTGATTTCAAAATTGCCTACACCAATAGCATACTTACAGAGATCGATGGTCTCTCGTAGGGCCGTGGTATAGGTGAAGATGGGTGGCACTTTCTCCTTTTTAGGACGTTGCTGCTGCGGCTGCTGTTGTTGTTGCTGCTTTTGCTGTGGGGCGGCAGTTGCCTATAACACACACTGTATGGAAAGAATTGTGGACACGCAACACCTGGATGTTGGCTACACCCAAAGCAAATACTGTCATTGTAAACTGTGGACCTACTCCCGAAGAAGTATTTATTTTTAAATAATACTGGAATCATTTCCATCACTCCGGACTGCGTCATCCAATCGAAATTCATAATCGAAGCGAAATTAATCAAGGAAAGGAGAATAATGATGCACTTTAGCAAATCAATTACTACTATAAGCACATCGTTATCACCTCAAGTTCCTGTTTATTTTACAAATGAGACTGTCATTCCAATTAACACAGACGTGACTGAGATTTCAAATATTAATTATCAAGAAGCAGTCGAGGCGCTTAATCGACTACATGACCACAACTGGAAGAAAATCAAAGAGCATCGGTATTGGACAATCGGACTTTGTTCAATGTTTGCAGCCGCCATTGTAATCATTTGCCTTTTGGCTGCGGTCCTTAAGTACGGCAAGTGTCCAACAAAAATCCACCAACATCGAACTGAAATCGAAAAAACCAAGTGGCGGCTAGTCATAAATCATAGACGATTGAAAGAGAAAAAGATCGACGACGAATTCTATAGAATGCCATTTGGATTGAAAAATTTCCCGAGCACATTTCAAAGACTAATGGACCAGGTATTAAGAGAGAACATCGGTAAAAAATGGCTTGTCTAAATGGACGACATCATTACCTTTTCAAATGGACTGGAAGAGCTTATACATAATTTGGGTTTGATCTTTAGGAAATTGCAGCAAGCACGCCTCAAAGTCGAGTTGGACAAATGAGAGTTTTTAAGTAAGGAAGTGGAATTCCTGGGCCATGTGATGAGCGAACAAGGAATCCTTCCAAACTCAAAATAAATCGACGTCATGAAGAACTACAAAATACCTAAAACCAGATGGAAATAAAAAGATTTTTGGGAATAGCCGGATATTACAGAAAATTTATACGGAATTTCGCTGAAATAGCCAAATCCATGACTATGTTTTTGAAAAAAGATGCGAAAGTTAGCATAAAAGATAAAGATTATATAAAGAAACAATTCCGACCATATATCTTCGGAAGGAAAATTAAATTGTACACCGATCACAAGCCTCTTGCTTGGCTCAACAATCTGAAGGAACCAAATAGTAAACTCGTAAGGTGGAAATTGCAACTAGATGAGTACAATTACGAAATACTCTACAAAAAAGGCCAAGATAACAAGGTCGCGGATTTCTTAAGCCGCATCGATTTGTACAATATAGACATACCAGAGAACGGACAGGATACCGAAAACTCAACGAATATGTGTTCGAAAATCCCTTTCAAAATAACTGAAACCCCAACTGAACCCAATTAAATCATACACTTAGATGCATTCTATTCTATCGACAATTGAGTGAGTGAGTGTCGAAGTAATCAGTTGTGTTTTTCTTTCTGGTGCTTAAAATAAATTAGTAAATCCTTTTTTCCAATACAAAGAAATAACGAAGGTCTAAGAAAATATTTGGTGAAGGTTTTAAATTAATAAAAACAAAAGAACGTTATTTTTAAACCTAAAATATTCCTTTTTATTATTAAAATATCCAGGGTGTCCCACGAGCAGTGTGCCAAAAAGCTAGAGCGTGTAGGTTTGGTCAAGACAAGAAAAAAATCGTACGGGAGGGGGAGGTCTATTCCCCCCCGTTTAGCCGGGAGGGGCAATTTTCTAAAAAATTGACTTAATTTGGAAAAAAAAATATTAAAAATCAACAGTTACATCCACAATTCCGTGATATACTTTTTTGTAAAGCCTCTTCTTTCATCTCGTTTTTAAACGAAGCTGTTTTAAGGAATAGTTTTTGGGAAAATAATTTTCAAACTCAACATTTTGAAAAATAAATGAAAAAAAAAATTTCGAACTATTTTTTTGCAAAATTGTACGTAATTAAGTACTAATTTTTTTTCAAAAATTCAATTCTCTTATTAGTTGTTAGTTAAAAACAGAAAACCGGGTGCAAAAATGTCTTGCAGTTTTTGAGAAATTAAAGAAAAAACCGAACCATTTTTTCTAAGGAAAACCTTTTTTTTGGTTTTAACGCGGCTGGACTGTAGGCAAATCAATGTATGAAACATTGACCTCTTTTTTATTATTTTTAAAAAAAATTGGAGTTTTATGAGGATACAATATTGTGATACAGTATTGGAATAGCCCTGGATTAATCCTTTTTTTTCATTGATAACGCCTGAAAACTGACCTGCCAATTTCGTCTGGGGCCGCCCGCCGCCGATGGGTTCTACCCGCTAGGAACTTAAGACAATAAAACCGCAATTTTTCTTTATTGAAAAACAAAATATTTGCAACCCAAATGTAAATAAAAGGCATCGCATTTTTAATAAAAAAAACATTTCCAAATTGGATGTTAACACATCAACACATTACGATGTCAAACTCATACTCTCGAGAAGAATTAACGGACTTATGCTACGCTTTAGCTAATGGTCGAAATCGTGAAGCCGAAAGACTCTACGCTGAAAGATATCCCAATCGGAGGTGTCCCAGTCGTAGCATGTTTTCAAGAATCCATCGACGTCTGCGAGAGCACGGAGTGCTAGAGCATAGAAGAAGCGAAAGACAGATGGATCAGGAATCTTAGATGAAAGAATTTTGGATTTGGTCCCACGTAATCCCTCCCTTAGTACAAGGAGGATAGCTATTATGCCTGGAGTGCCAAAATCTAGAGTGCTTTATATCGAAAACCTACACCCGTACCATTTTAGGCCAGATGAAACTGAACGAACCTATTTTGCAAGGATATTCTGGACGGATGAAGCACAGTTTACCAGAGATGGGGTTACTAACTTCCACAATTTGCATCATTGGAGTAGCACCAATCCACACAACAACAAAAACAAAATAAATCACAACACCGCTTTAGCTGTAATGTTTGGCTTGGTATTGCTGGACAAACTGTAATCGGGCCCCGGTTTTTGAATGCCGTTATTAATGGAGAATCATATCTGCAGTCCCTACGAAACCTTTTGCCCGATTTGATGGACAACGTTCCTTTGGCCATAGCGGATAATTTAATCTACCAGTAAGATGGAGCACCAGCACACTACAGCTTACGGGTTAGAAACTGGCTGGATGATCATTTTAGTGACCGTTGAATCGGAAGAAGGGGCCCCACGGAATGGCCACCTAGATCACCAGATTTAACTCCTCTAGATTTGTATGTGTGGGGATTCATGAAGAATTATGTTTACGAAGTGGAAATAGTATCTTTGGAACAACTGAAAGAATGGATTGAAGTCGCTGGAGTCAAATTTCAGGAAAATTTGTCAAGCATAGACTTATGTGCAGCCATTAGAAGGAGATATAATCTTTGCCTTCTAAAAAATGGGGATCATATTGAAAATTTATTATAATAAAACTCCGAATTTTTTAGAAATAATAAAAAAGAGGTCAATGTTTCATACACTAATTTGCCTACAAGTGCAGCCGCGTTAAAACCAAAAAAAAAAGATTTTTCTTAGAAAAAAGTGGTTCGGGTTATTTTTTTAATTTCTCGAAAACTATAAGACATTTTTGCATCCAGTTTTCTGTTTTTAATTAAAAACTACATGGACTTAACGGCATTGAAAGGAATATTTAAAAAACATGAATTTCTGCTGCATTTGTTTTAATATAAGGTCTATCACTTAAACCTTACTTAGTTCTAAATGAAATTAATATACCAAAAAGTAGGAACGGATTGTATTACATAGATGGATTTAATGAAGAAATGAAAGGTGGTGGTGTTGCGATATATATTAATAATAATATAACATATACAATCGTACCTACTAACCCCATAAACTACGAAGGAAATCATTTGAAAATAACTAATGAAAAGCAAAAAAATATATCCATGCCATCTACAGACGTCCCAAACTAAGTGCAATTCGATTTATTGAAGAACTAAATACAGTTATCAACACAAAAAGGGAAAATGTAGTATTAGGTGATATGGATATGGATATACTTGATGAGGACAACTCGATGGTTTTGAAATATATGGAAATGATGGCATCAAAAGGTCTCACAAATATCATAAAAGAACCCACACGCGTTGATCTCAGACGAAACACAGCCATGCTTATTGACCACATATACGTTTGCATCACAAAGCAAGAGATATTTTCTGCAGTTGTGGAAACGGATCTTGCCGACCACTATGCTATACTTTATGCTACACAAGGACATCACGATCAATTGATCAAAGGAATAAATGCCTTAATTTGATTAATTAGCAAAGGGTTAACCAGCTCATACAAGAAACAAACTGGATAAATATGAGTCAAGAAAACGATGTTGAAACTCTCTATGATAGCTTCGTTTCGAAAATGAATAATATATATATATATGCGGAATCAAGTGAAAGTCACAAAACTAAACAAAAACGAATAAAAATGCTATGTGTAAGAAAAGAGATGAATACTATAAAAGATGGAAAAATAATCCAAAAAGCAGAAGCTGCGAGAGCGAATACAAAAATTTCCGAAACTTCGTGAATAAAAAGATACAAACCGTATAAACAAACTATAGGTGTTTTTTATTATGCCACATGATCCACTCAGGATCACGAGACATAATAAAACGCTACAGATCAACGAATAGCCAGCTTGACATTTCGCCTCGTTCAGTCCTGTCAAAGATCTGATATTTGAAAACAAAATAAACAAACAAATTGGAGATGGAAGCAGCTGCTATTGAGGTTAATTGCGTTTATTTGTTGAATTTAAAAGGTTAATATTTGTATTACAGTGGTTATTGGAAAGTTACACAGACAGTGAAGAAAGCAGCACACCTGAGTATTCATTGCTGCATGAAGAAGTAACAGATTTCTCGGTCGAAATTTAAATTAAGTTTACATGTTTACCTTTTTTTGTCCACCTGCTCCATTTCCACTTTACAATAAAAACAATCTTTGAAATTTAGTTGTGGAATTGCCATATCAAAGAAAATGTTTCTTTTCATTCAAATTTGATACGATCGATTTAAATGCTGATGATAATAATTTTTTATCGATATACACCAATCGGGGGTAATATTTCCCCAATAGACTCAAGAGTTTTAGAAATGTAAGATAATACACATATTATAGCATTTTGAGTACAATTACTCGATACGGAAGCGAAAACTGTTTAACCAAATCCTGGCCACAATTTTATATGTTCATCAGGCAATGATTCTCCTAATTTGAATGCGAAACCAGTGGGAAATAGTGTAAACTCACTTCCACTGAACTTGGATCTTGAAATTGATCCAGATAAAGAGCTGGATCACGTGTTGTTATTGTAATACATGTAAACCATGATCCGGATAAGATCTGGATGGCATAATAAAAAACACCTTATTATAAACAACAATTTTTAAATGCACAATGTGACCCTAGAAAAACATGGAATATAATAAGTGAGCTTCTGGGAAAAAAGAAAGCGTCAATTGATGAAGTTATACAAAACAACTTTTCTGTAAGAGATACTGACAGTGAAAAGAGCATCGTAGAAAAATTTCGGATTATTTTCCAACCAAGTATCAAACATATGTGCAATATTAAAACCCAAACACAAAATTACGAAAACTTGCGAATACAAGAGAGTATATATGTCGAAGAAGCTAATGAAGAAGAAATATTAAAAATACTGAACAACATTAACACCAAAAAAGGATCGGAAGCAAATAAGATACGGCCGATTGATCTTAAAATAAATGCCAGAATTCTCACACCTATTATAAAAATGATAATTAATCGTAGCCTTAGACAAAGTTATATACTAAAAATTCTGAAAACATCAATCATCCGTCCTATTTATAAGGGTGGCAAAAAAAGCAAAGTCGAAAACTATAGACCAATTGCTATCCTATCAGTTATAGAAAAATGCTTAGAAGAAATAATTGTCAAACGACTCGATACATTTATTAGCAAACATAAAATCTTACAAACAAATCAGTATGGATTTCAAAAAAATCAAAGCACCGAAAAACTTCTAGGAGAAATTGCAAAAACTATCAACGCATGCCTCAATCGAAACCATCACGTACTTGCGCTTTTCATAGATTTTCGTAAAGCTTTCGATATCCTCTGTCCGGAGAAACTCTTAGAAATCTTAAATCGAAATGGTAAAGGAGGATACATGTCAGACTAGTTGAAAAGCTACTTAGCTAATAGGACCATCAAGGTCAAAGTACCAAACACTTTGAGCCAAGAAAAATGTAGTATATATGGTGTTCCACAAGGTTCCAAACTGGGTCCAATTTCGTTTATTATATATACAAACGAGATTTTAAGATTATTTAAAAATAATACGGCTTACGCATATGCAGACGATATACATAGTCATCGTAGTTAGACATAAACAATTAAGCTCAGCCATTGAAATACTTCAAAAGCAATTTGATGACTTATCCAAATGCTGTCATGATCATGGACTAATTATTAACGCTACCAAAACAAAACGAATTCATATACGTCACCCACTTAAACGAGAAGAAACCATCAACATATATCACCGAAACCACTGCCCACTGTCAGCCAACAACAACCTAATAGAACTTGTAAATAGGATAAAATATCTTGGTCTTACCATAGATGAACACTTTACTTGGCGAGAACATATAAACACCTTACGACTTCAAAAAAAAATTTAAATTTTCAAACTTTGAAGTTCTTAAACAAGTTTACTACGCATTGGCAGAATCAGGAATTCGAAATGGGACCCTAGCATGGGGCAATGCTTCAAAAACACATATTTAGGAGATTTTAAGATTAAAACAAAGTCTACGTGAAATAAATAGTTTTTGTCATTGACGTTGTCATTAATTTATTTAAAACATGAACTGCCTTTTGTGAAAAAAAGTTGAATGCAGTGACGTAAAAATCGAATGTAATGACTGTAAAAAGTTCTTTCGTGCAAAATGTGTGAATGTACTACCAGCTGATCTTGAATTTATGAAAAAAATCCCGCAACATATGGAGATGCTCCCAGTGTACGTCATCGCGAAGTAACCCGTTCTCTGTTGATTCCCCTCTCCCGCCCCCTGTTAATAAAGGCCAGAAAAGACGATCTGATAAAGAAAAACAATTAAGCGCCGGCATTAAAATTGAAACGGTGTTTAATGAAATACTCGAATTAAAAAAACTAAGTGAAATGTGCCTTACCAATATAACTATGCTGCAAAATGAAAACAAAGAACTTAAAACCCAGTTCAATGCCCTGCAGGAACGTATTGACATACGGGAGCAAGTGCAACTAAACAATGAAATCGAGATCTATGTAAAACGTACCAAAAGTGAAAAATTCTCATGCTGTACAAGGAACATTACATATTGTGCGAAACGGTGGGTCTTCAAATTGATGAGAGTGATATAAGCTCTTGCTTCGTTAAGCAAATCTAAGCAAAGAGAGCAAGTTCAAGCAACGCGACTGCTACTAACGTCACGTGTCTAAAGTTTACTCGTCAGACAATAAAAGAGAAAATTATGAAAATGAAACACACAAAAAAGCAACATTTAAAAACAAAACTGTTGGGTGACAACCAAGACGGATATCAAATGTTTGTAAACAACAGCCTAACAATTCGCATGCGAACACTCTTCAATGCCGCAAGGAAGATTCAAAGGGAAAAAAATTTAAGTATTGTATATATGAATGAGAAAAAGCATAATATTTTTGCGTAAGAATGAGGGTGATAAACGCATTAAATTGAGGTGTCCTGAGGACCTCAGCAAATTGTAATATTCCAATTATTAACTAAACAAAAATGAATACAACCAACTCAACTTGCTCAAATAATTATGCTAATTTTATCTCCTCTACATTAATTATGCATCAAAATACGAGTATAAGTAGTATGAGAGCAATTTTTTTCTTAGCAAACTTCTTACGCATACTTCTTACGCTCAACCAGATTTTATTATTTTATCTGAAATATGGTTGTATGACTATGAATTATCGAACATGCCTGGTTATGATCAATATGCCAACTGTAACAATTCATATAGCTCAGGTGGTGTCGTAGTATATATAAAAAAAGAGTATCAATGCGAAATTACAAAACTAAATCTGACTAGTGCCGATGTTTTACAAATTAAGTGCCATATTCTTAACGAAAAGTTTACTATTTTATGTGTTTATTGCTTACATGACATAAGCATGACCGCTTGTCTGGGTGAGATGAGGAGTCTCCTTCAAAATGAAAAGACAAGGAATCTTTTGGTTGTAGGAGATATAAACATAGATATTAAACATAGACATAGATATTCTAAAATAAAAAGCACTCGGCACGACCGGCTTGATTGATTTCATGTATTAAAGTCAGAAACCAGAATGAGACGTGCGTCTGTCGTACGTCTTCCCCCGTAACACCCTGAAATTTTGACGAGATTTTGACAGCGGTTCAGGTGCGTAGCGACAAAACCCGTTACAAACGAGCTTCTATCCGTGAATACGTGTGAGCTCATTTCATTTTACCGCAGTGTACTCCCGCCACACACACTCTTGGAATTATAACAATGCGCGCGATTGTTTACAAAATTTTGACAGCACTTGAGGTACCCACATGCTCTTTTGACAGCACTTGAGGTACCCACGTGCTCGCCCGAGCTTGTAGGCAAATGTCGGCGGCCATTTTGAGTGGGACGTCTCATTGGTGGTTTCTGATTAAAGTGATTGAGTGATACAAAAGAGTGGAACAAAATGAGTATAACAGTATGTATTAGGAGAAATATTGAAAGCAGTGTAAGAACTATTATACTTAGAAAACATAGTATGTACAAGTATGAGGGTTGCCAATTTATGATATTTGAGATATAATACTAACAAACCCTTCTTCAACCCGAAAACTTTACATAATTACATTAATTTAATTCATTAGGAATTTAATAAAAATTAATTTTAAGCAATTCACAACAACTTATTTGTCTATTACAATTCAAACATTTTGTTAGAATATCAGATGCATTCTCTTTTGTTGATACAAATTTGATGTTAACTTCATTTTTTAAACAAACATCTCTGATATAATGAAATTTAAGATCTATGTGCTTGCTTCGATTCTTTGTAGCTTCTTAAATAACGTAGTAAATGCTTTGCTGCCAACAAGTGTTCCCGATGTGGGTGACTATGGAATTGGGCTAGTTTTGAGACCGTGTGAGCAATATCTGACCTCGATATATCATAATAGCCAGGTAGGTTAGTCCGCCAACCAAAGCTTGATATTCTTTAACGTTGATACCAGAACAATATTTTTCCTCACATTTCTGTAGCTTTGTTCCACTGGAGAAGGGGGTAGATGCTCCTTTGCATTCCTGCATGTTCCATTTATTTAAAATGTGTGTAACTAGCTTGATGAATAGTTATATCTCCACGTAGTCCTTTCCGCTCTATTTCCATAACCAAGTAACTTTTAATTGGTCCACGATTCTCCACTTCAAACTGTTTGGTTAGTTTTAATATAATATGTTTCATTGTTGTGTCCAAGGTGATATGATATCATCTACATATAAGGCAAGTATGTTGATTTCATCATGTTTGGACATAATATAAACGCAACTGTCGGTTTAGTATCTCTTAAAACCCATACTGGTCAAGATGGAATTGATTTTGCTATTCCAATTTTTCCCAGATTGTTTAAGTTCATATATTGACTTTTTAAGTTTGCAAACTTTGTTTGGATTAGTTTCATCTACAAATGACATCGGTTATGCCTCCTCTTCTAGTTCTCCATTCAAATAAGCTGAAACGATATCAATGTGATTTACAAGAAGTGAATATTTTGCGGCAATTGCGAGAATTAAACGAGTAGTGGAATGCCATCTGGATTTGATTTTGTTGAGAATACCCACTTCGAACCGATAATGTTTTTCCCTGGTGGGCAATCAACTAATTCCCAGGTTTCGTTTCTCATTAAAAATCCTCTAAAAAAAACCTTCCTCTCTAAAAACCTTTCCTTGTTGCTTTCCCATTCCGCAAGTTTTTTTTCGGTACTTCATCAACACTTAAGAAAAATTTGTCATTATTTTCATGTTCCTTTGATTTTTCCTCTATCGAAAACATGTCCTCGAAAAATGTTACATCTCTAGCTATCACTATTAATCTATACGTTTTATAGTATAACCTGTATCCTTTTGTGAAATCTGCATAGCCTACTAAGGTTATCAGCGTTCCCTTAGGAAGAAACTTTGATCGCTTACGTCCTTTCTCAAGTGCTACTGCATCGCAACCAAAAGTTTTTATATTCAATACTGACGGCCTTTTGCCTTTCCAACCCTCGTAAGGTGTAATTTTGTTTTTGTTTAGTTGGTGCCCTATTTCTAACATAAGCAGCTGTGTTAACTGCTTCTGACCATAAGCTTTGAGGTAGTTTCGATGTTTCAAGCATACAACGCGCCATTTCAACCAGCGTATGATTCGCTCTTTCAGCAACTCCGTTCTGCTGCGGTGTATAACAAACAGTGGTTTGGTGACGGATAATATTGTGGGTCAAAAAGCTTCTCGGAGCTTTTTTCAAAAAAAATTCGGAGCTTAGGTACTCTCTACCATTATCGCTTCGAAGACATTTGACTTTGCAACCGGTCTGTTTTTCAGCTCTGTATAAAAAAAATTTAAATGCAGTAAACGCATCTGACTTTGTTTTAAGAAACTGAACATCAATATATCGTGAAAAATCGTCAATGAAAGTAATAAAATAACGAGATCTCTGTGACGGGATTTGCATAGGACCACAAATATCCGTGCGCACCAGTTGGAGTAACTCGGTTGAATTCATGGGGGGGAACACTGGGAAAGGCTTGGCATTTATCTTACAGGTTGCGCAAGTTGTACACGAAATATTTGATTTAAGTCCGAACCTTCTATGCCACAAATCTAATTCTGAGTTTGAGCTTCGTAGTCCAGCAACTGAATTATTTATTTCGTTAGAATAGTTCAAGAACGTTTTTACGTAAATACCGTTTTTTAATTCAGAAACAAATAAAATTTCACCGGTTTCTTTTCTGACAAATGCCTTTTTATCAATAAATTCGACTTTGTTTTTATGTTTTAAAATCGCACTTACAGAAAAAAAATTGAATTCAGTTTAGGTACATATGTACAGGACGTCTTCCAACAGTAAATCGTTTTTCCCGCTTTTAATTTGCACTTTTCCAATCCCTTTTGCCGATCGCCTGATGCCAACATTACTTTCTTCTCATGTGGATAAATAAAAGAAAACAGAGTTTTGTTGCTGCACATGTGGCATGATGTGCCACTATCTAGAATCCATGTGTCGCTCTCTTTTTCTTCAATAGGCGGCTGCAATACTGAAAGAACTGAAAGAGATGACTCATTATGCTTATTGTTTTTACATTGGGAGCGAACGTGTCCTCTCTTTCCACAATTATAACACTTTAGCTTACGCGTGTCTCGAAAATTACCCCAGCCGTGTTTAATTTCTGCCGTTAGCTTCCCGCTCTCCACTGGTAGTTTTCTTTTCGGTTCCTTTTTTCCAATGAGGTGATTTGGCCACAAATATGTACATTTTCACTAGTGTAAACATTCTTCTCTTCGCGCCGTTGCATGTCCTCTATGACCCTAATTTTAAGAAGCTCTAACTTCAGTAAACTATTCCGACTTTCCATGGCTACTACAAAACTATCCATTTCATCCCGCAAACTGCACAAAAAGAAAATACTAATTAAGTCTTCCGGAATATCGACCCTTATTTCTTTTAAATCATCGACGATTTTCCAAAAGTCATTCACGTCCGATATAAATTGGTCTCCCGGTTGTAGGCGAAATCTAACAAGTTTCCTAAAAAGCGCAACTTTACGTGCCGGACTATCACCAATATACATTTCTTGCAACGCATCCCATGCTTCCTTAGAAGTCTTGCACTTTTTTATATGTATAAGTTCTGATGTCTTTAGACATAATGATATTGTCGGAAGTGCTTTCTGATCCGCTATTTCCCACTTTGATTTTTCCGCGCTATCGATCGGACACTTCACTATCAGGGGATTCCACAAATCCATTGTTATTAATAAGCTTTTCATTTGAATCACCTATGTCGCGTAATTCTCCGCGGACAAGCTATATAACATAAAATTTATTTGGTTTTCCCTTTTTGACGAACAAAAAATTTTCTTTTACTCTTTCTACAAACAAATCCAAGCTTGATTTGGCCCATAACCCATGTAAAGAAAAACACGACCGGCTTGATTGACTTCATGTATTAAAATGAAGGAAAATTGAGTGATACAAAAGAGTGGAACAAAATGAGTATAACAATATGTATTAGGAGAAATTTTCAAATGAGTGTAAGAACTATTATACTTAGAAAACATAGTATATAAGTTAACACGACACCCAGGAAAATCTCCAAACACATCCGCCAGTAAACATTACGCCTGCAGTTTCTTTCTTCTTTGCATCCATCGCAAATATGTTCCACCTGACACCACATCCGCACATTCCGTCTCAGAGTGACGCTCCACTCCAAGACATCTGTCACCTGAGACAATTGTTTTTCAAACGACATTCCTGCACGTTCTCGCTGAACACGATAAGTTAAGTTAGAATTAAGTAATGAATTGTGAAATCAGTCTTAAGTTGACCAGAGAAGAATAAAGGAGCATAGCTCCCGAAGAAAAATATTTTTTTAATAATTTACGGAAATAAAAATTTAACTGGCGCCCGAGCAGGGACCAGTAGTTCGGTACGGTAGTGTTTAGTGATTCGCCAGTCGCCTCAAGTAGCCGCCGCGCTTTTCACCAAGAATAGTGTTTAGTGATTCGCCAGTCGCCTCAAGTAGCCGCCGCGCTTTTCACCAAGAATAGTGTTTAGTGATTCGCCAGTCGCCTCAAGTAGCCGCCGCGCTTTTCACAAAAATAAAAGTCAAACGCCTCAAGTAGCCGAAGAACTTTTTACTACGCTAGTTGGCTAATAGCCACCGCTCATTCGAAAACACAAAAGCCAGACACCTCAAGTAGCTGCCGTGCTTAAAAAATATACCGTACCACTATTGGTCCCAAGAACCGACAATAAAACAAAGCTGGAAACAATTATTGGTCCAAAGAACTAACAAAGTGGAAGTGTCCCAAAAGTGTGAAAGTGAACTCAACGAATCGTTAGACACGAACTCACGCAAGAGGAGCATATAAAGATAATACAGTGAAAAAGAAAAGTGTGTGAGAAAAAAAAATAAAGGGCCCCTTAGTAGCCGCCCCAACGGAAGAAAAGGAGGTACCTAGGTAGAAGACTACCAGCCGCTCAACACCAGCCAACACCTCAAAATGTCCTTAATGTAAGTTACTTATAAGTTTATAATTGTTTATAATTGCTTATACACCAATTGGTATTCAAAATCATACATATAAAAAGGCACTAAAGAACAAAAGATATAAGTGAACTATAAAAAGAAAAGAATATATTTTTAAGTAATATGACTCGTGGAATTTCTTTTAAAATACAATTAACATTTAATTAGTGACGTTTATTCTTCTAACTTGTATAAATCAAAATGCCATTATTGAGATCAGGCAATACAATTACCCCACAAAATCTAGACCAACCCCAGAATCCTTCCAATACTAACACAAACCCTTCTATTCAAATTATGGACGAACTCATTGCGAATACATCCTTCCAGTCCAGCACCTCTACAATGACCGATACTAACCGACAAGAGGTGAGAAGCACTCCAGAATTGGATGTGCTCATATCCTCGATAGTAATAAAAACTCTCGAAAAACAGGGTCGGGAAGTTATTCAAAAAATGCTAAATCCCGACGCCGATTATTTTGCGGGTGTTGACCAACCCATCAATACGGAATACCGAGACAGATTAGCAGACCTAGACAAAATACCGGACGTGATAAGAAGTATTCGTGAATTTTCCGGAAATCCGGGAGAATATTCCTCCTGGAAGAAAAGTGTTGATAGAGTGCTCCGAATATACGAGTCACAGAAGGGTACACCAAAATATTTTGGTATACTCAGCGTGGTCCGTAACAAAATCATCGGAAACGCAGACGCCGCATTAGAAGCTTACAACACCCCATTAAATTGGGAAAGCATGTCGAAATGCCTCGCCATGCATTACGCAGACAAGCGAGACGTGAGTACCTTAGAGTATCAAATGTCTACGCTCGTCCAAGGAAATAGCACAGTTTCCGCATTTTACCAGACGGTATACAGCCACTTATCCCTTATCCTAAACAGAATCTCCTGCATGGACATTTCCTCAGAAGCTATGCGTGTCCTGACACAGACCTATAGGGACAAGGCACTGGATACTTTTATCCGTGGCTTGAGAGGTGACTTACCCCGTTTACTAGGAATGAGAGAACCGGTCGACCTCCCACAGGCACTACATCTGTGCCTTAAATTAGAAAATCAGAGCTTTAGGTCCAATTATGCCAACAACCACCAAGGACCCTCTAGGAAATTCAATAACCCCAATTCGTCCCATATAATCCCACGTGGACCACCACAGCAACACAGACCCCCACTTAAATACGTACCAATGCAACCCAGACCTTCCTATCCCCGATACAATCCTCCACCACAACAAACCCAACCACAACAATATAGACCAAACTATCTTCCAAATAATTCTTCCATGGCCTATATTGCACCACGGCCAAACCCAATCCAACCTCACCAAGGTTCCGATTTTAGAAGAAATCCACCTTTGCCAGCCAGACCGCAAATAAAACAGGAACCTGCCGAGAGACGCAGCATGCAGATACGTCAAAACTATCACATCGATACCAATGAAATAGACACAGAAACATACGATCAATCCATAGAACATGAAGACAAAAACTATGACCAATCGATCGACGAGTACTTACAAGAACAACCGGACTTAGACAGCTACGAAGCTAACGACCATACCGACATACATTTTTTAGGCTAACGAACTCTTCGTTGCCCTATTTTGAGTCCAAAACGGAGAGTGGGAAAATTTTGAAAATACTCATTGATACGGGCTCAAACAGTAATTATATCCAACCATGTCTTGTTAGTAAACCTGTCCCCAACCAAGAATGCTTCTATGCCAGTTCAATAGGCGGCAATATTAAAATCAGTCAGCATGTAGAAACAACCCTCTTCGGCTTGAAAGATACCAAAATTAAATTCTTCCTTTTACCAACCCTTAAATGCGATATTAGGAAACGACACCCTTAAAGAAATACAAGCTGTCATTCATGTTAGTAAAAATTTTATGGAAATAGGGAAAAACGGAACCAAGATCAAAATTAAGCAACAGACTTCACAATCGGTAAATGCCCTAATGTTTCGAACTGACCACATGACATTGGCGCAAAAGGAAACTCTTGAAAACCTGGTACAACACCACCCTAGATTATTTTCGGAAGATGATGCTAGACTCACATATATAACAAATGTTAGAGGAGAGATACGAACTTCCTCAGATACCCCTGTCCACTCGAAGTACTACCCTTATCTGATGGCCATGAAGGACGAGGTAGAGAGACAAATCAAGCAGATGCTCGACGATGGAATTATTAGGAAATCGAAATCTCCATACAACTAACCAGTATGGATCGTTTCGAAAAAACCAGATGCGTCCGGGAACAAAAAATACAGATTAGTTATAGATTATAGAAAACTAAATTCTGTAACTGTACCCGATACATATCCGATTCCAGAAATAAACCAAGTCCTATCCCAACTCGGACAAAACAAATGGTTTTCGGTATTGGATCTGAAAAGTGGTTTTCATCAGATTCTGTTAAAGGAATCTGACATTGAGAAGACTGCATTTTCAGTAAATAACGGGAAGTATGAGTTCACGCGCCTACCTTTCGGCCTTAAGAACGCGCCCTCGACATTCCAACGAGCTATCGACGATATACTTCGAGAATTCGTCGGGAAGATATGTTATATATATATTGATGACATAGTAATATTCGGCAAAGACGACGAAACCCATTTTAAGAATGTTCAGCAAATCTTCATAACTCTAGAACTCTAGAACTCTCCAAAGTCAGGGCAATACTAGATTTTCAGACGCCCAATACTCTGAAGGAGCTTAGATCCTTCCTTGGTCTTTCCGGCTACTACCGGCGTTTCATAAAAGACTATGCTAAACTTGCGAAACCACTCACCTCGCTACTACGGGGCGAAGAAGGTCGAGTCTCGAGATCGGCATCAAGCAAAAAACGAATTCAATTAGATCACACTGCCGAAGAAGCTTTCCATAAACTTAAAAACACCCTCTCATCGGAAGATATTATTCTGGCCTATCCAAATTTCAAAAAAGAATTTCACTTGACAACCGACGCATCAGATTTTGCCCTAGGTGCCGTACTAGAGCAAGATGGGTAACCTATAACCTTCATCTCCAGAACCCTCTCTAAAACAGAGGAGCATTACGCCACCAACGAAAAGGAGATGCTGGCCATTATCTGGGCCTTGGGATCGCTAAGAACATACCTATACGGTTCAGCGAGGGTAAAGATTTTCACTGACCACCAGCCGCTTACTTTCGCACTTAGCAACAAGAATACGAATTCCAAGATGAAAAGGTGGAAAGCCATCTTGGAAGAATACGATTATGAACTTCGTTATAAGCCCGGTAGGACGAATCTCGTCGCTGACGCACTGTCAAGATCCCCACACTTAACACAAATCAACTCTACGACCTCTACGCAACACAGCCATGAATCCTCTCCCCATGATTTAATACCTACAGTTGATACACCCATAAACGCCTTTAAAACTCAAATTATTCTTTCCATAGGCGAAGTTGAAAACTACAAATTAGAAAACCCCTTCCCTAAATACCGCAGACACACCTTTGTTCAACCTAGATACAGCCAAGAAAATATTATTTCGATTTTCAAAAGATTCCTTAACCCGTTTGTAATAAACGGCCTTTTAACTAATGAATCCACTATGGGACAAATTCAGGATATTTACTCCAAGTATTTCAAAAAATATAAAATTCGTTTTACCCAAACACAAGTCCAGGATGTACCTAGCGTAACCGAACAAGAAGAGCTAATAATAAAAACGCATAAACGAGCTCATCGGAACGCTAATGAGAATAAGACCCAAATACTAGAAAAATTTTATTTCCCCCAAATGAATGCAAAAATAAGCAAAATCGTCAGACAATGCCAGGTTTGTAGGACAAACAAATATGACAGACACCCCAGCAAATTAGAATTACAGGAGACACCCATACCACAGTATCCAGGACAAATTTTACACTTAGACATATTTATGACAGAAGGAAAACTAGCGGTAGACAAATTTTCAAAGTACGCCCAAGCAAAAAGTTTAAAATCAAGAGCAATAGAAGATATCCGAGAACCTCTAAGAGAAATATTATTCTCTTATGGCGTGCCGGAAACCATTGTAATAGATAACGAAAAGTCCTTGAATTCAGAATTGATTAAATTTATGATATGCGATCAATTAGGCATCCACATCTTCAAAACTCCACCATACACCAGTAGCGTAAATGGACAGGTAGAAAGGTTCCACTCGACCCTTGTAGAAATAATGAGGTGTCTTAAACCAGACCAAACCCATAGGAACTTTACTGAACTGCTACAACGCTGTGTGTACGAATACAATTCATCAATCCACTCTTCTACAGGCAAAAGACCCATTGACATATTTCTTGGACGAAACATAGGCAATGACCCAGAACAATACGACAGATTGCGACAAGAGAATATCGAAAAACTAAAACAAAAACAGACCGACGACCTTAAGTACCACAATAAGAAACGACATCCGATTAAGACTTTTTCCCAGGGAGAAATTATCTTTGCAAAAATAGACAAACGTTTAGGCTCAAAACTAACCCCTAGGTATAGAAAGGAAATAGTTAAAGAAGATAGGAACACCACTGTACTAAAATCAAAAATTAAACCTTTCCGTAGACTACTATTCGCAATCGCAATCACAATCGTTCAGGCCGATGTCCAGATATTGGACTATTCCAACTCTCAGGCGATAGTCATCAAAACCGGCGTATCTAAGCTACAGACAGGAACGATTAAATTAATACACGACATCGACCTTACACAATATAGAACATTTATAGATGACGTTAACAGGACGCTAATACAGAACGTGAGTGACAAACACCCGACCTACCCCTTCCTTTCCTTTGAAATATCGCAAGTGCAAAATTTACTAACTAAATTGAAGATTAAAAGAACCCCACGTTCCATTAATATTATCGGAAGCGCATGGAAATGGATAGCTGGAAATCCTGACCATGACGACTTCAAGATTTTAAAAAACAAAATAAATAGTGTCATAGAAAATAACAATAAGCAGCTAATGATTAATAAATTGTCAATAGAGAAGATAAACCATATTAATAATATTACCAATGAAATTATAAGAAAATTAAATAAAAACGAAAACGACTTTGTACACAATATTCAATACAAAATAAAATTAATCAAAGAAGAATTAGTAAATATCGAATACGCCATACATTGGGCTAAGAATAATATTATAAACTCATATATACTCTCAAACGACGAAATAAATAAGGTGAAAAGAATTTTGAAAAACGAAAACGTTCCATTTAGTAACATAGATGAAGCGCTCGAATACGCGGAAGTTAGAGTAGCAACGGATACAAACTCATTGTTATACATTGTAAGTATACCGACTACGAATAAGGAAGTTTGTGAACATTTATGTATTAAGCCCGTAAGAAAGGGAAAACTTTGTCTAAAGATTGATTACCAAAATGTGTTAAAATGTAATAAAACAATATACGGTGTAAAACTAGCATGTAAAACGTATAATAATCTTACATAACTCAATATGTAAGAGTAATAATATTTTAAAATTAAGTGAATCTTCGTGTATCCCTAATCTTCTCAACATCTCCCCTACGAACTGCACAACCATCAATAATCACCACATCCCCGTCGTGGAAGAAATCTCTCCGGGAATCCTCCTTCTAAACCAGTACAACGGCACGATAACAACAACCAATCGAAGTATGGATCTGATTGGGACTTTTCTCATTCGGATAGAGAATTCAACAGTGAACTTGGGCAACGTAACTTACGAAGCAACCGAATTACTAACACATGAACCCTTACCTGCAGCGGCGCATCCCCTCATCAGCACAACCCTATTCGAAGAGCATTTATCACTAGAAATGCTAAGAGAACTCCACATAAACAACACCAATACAATAGAAGAATTGGGAGCAAAACATAAAATCAATTCATTCATTACTTTCGGAGTATCGGTAGCCTTCCTAATACTAATCGTCATCGCAATTGTAAAATCAATCAACTGCAAAAACACCGCAGAGAAGCCACCTACTAAAATCTCCGAAGAAATAGCAATGTCAACGACACCCAGTTCAAGCACCTCTGTTCAGCAAGGGAATCTTGACCTACACCAACAAACAACCAGAGTAAGCAAAATACCATTCTTCTAAGAGGTCAAACGAGGACGTTTGATTTTAAGGAGGGAAGAGTTAACACGACACCCAGGAAAATCTCCAAACACATCCGCCAGTAAACATTACGCCTGCAGTTTCTTTCTTCTTTGCATCCATCGCAAATATGTTCCACCTGACACCACATCCGCACATTCCGTCTCAGAGTGACGCTCCACTCCAAGACATCTGTCACCTGAGACAATTGTTTTTCAAACGACATTCCTGCACGTTCTCGCTGAACACGATAAGTTAAGTTAGAATTAAGTAATGTATTGTGAAATCAGTCTTAAGTTGACCAGAGAAGAATAAAGGAGCATAGCTCCAGAAGAAAAATATTTTTTTAATAATTTACGGAAATAAAAATTTAACTTATACATGATTGCCAATTTATGATATTTGAGATATATTATTGTACTAACAAAATCTATAGTAACGAATTAGAAATTAATGCAGGAGTACCTTAAGGATCGGTTCTAGGACCAATCTTGTTTTTAATTTACATAAATTAACTACTTATTGCATACAGCTTTTGCTGATGATATCACATTTTCGTACACAAACAAAAGCCTATTTGATTCAACAGTACAGTTGAATAAAGATCTCCAAATACTACGCCAATGGTTTTCAAGGCATGAGATACTAATTAGCAAAAAAACTAAAATTATGATATGTAGCTTAAGAGGTCCTTGTCCTAATGATTACTTAGTCACTTTTCACTCTGTTGATTGTAGAAAGTTATCGTTATGTGTTCATAACTGTGGAAGAACAAATTATTCTAAGGAATCTATCTGCAGTCCAAATTGCTTTGAAATTGAAAATGTTGAACATTTTAAATATCTTGGGGTGTTATTTGACAGAAACTTAATATATATGTTATCTGTTACGCACAAAATATATCTACTAAAATCGCACTATTCAAAGAAAGTTTTGCTGATGATGTATTTTGTATGTTCAATGACGCTGTTCTGGACTGTTCCGGACAGAAAAGTACACCTTTTGCTGTTCAGTGACAAAAATTTCTGTCCGAAAGTGTTCTGCTTGGTGTTCAGTGACGGTGTTTTGGACACTTCAGAACACGATATTCTGCGCCTACTCTGGAGTCAGAACAGATTCGTGAAAAGTGTCAAAAGCAGCTGGCATTGAAAAAACACAAAAGTCCTCGCTAAAACATACATATCATCACTGAAAAATGTTGTTGACGAGTCACTAATCACACTAATTTCATAATCAGTGCCCACCACAACTCTTCCAAAGCATTTTTATGTGAATTCACTCTTGTTTATTATTTAATTCTAAAACATGTTTATTACAATCTGACATATAAGATGTTTTCCGCTTTTTGGCAACTAACATAGGGCTATACTTTTCTGTTCTAACGTGATCTGACAGTTTTCACGAATCTGTGCTGTCCTGTTCTGTTCTGATCTTTTCGTCATTGTACACAGCTATTATGGACTTGCTCATTCCAAACTACAGTATGGCATTGCTAGATGGGGTGGTGCTTATAATTGCACAACAAATGTACTTAATAAGCACAAAAACACCTAATATGGATTTGCAGCGTCAATAGATTAACTAATAGTTGGCCTCTCTTTCGTATCCTTGGGGTACAACCGCTAAATCATCTTTACGTTTTCAAAGTTCTCAAAACATTTTTCCCAAGAAGCGGTTATAGTGCTACTCTCAGAAGTTCAAATACTTAGGGGTTGAGAGTTAATATTCTGGCAATCGTAAACATTCCCATATCTAGGAAAACACATTTTTCTAAATCTTATACTACGACAGCACCTAAGCTCTTTAACAAACTACCTTTCGAAATAAGGAAACTAGTACAACCCTGTTTATTTTTGCGCAAAGTGAAGGAGTGGCTCTATAATATGGATAGTCCTATAATCAAATTATTGTTGTGCCCAGCTTAAAATTGTACATATTTAGAATGTGATTTTCTCGCATGTTAGCAACAGAATATATGAGTACATATTATATACAATGGAATATATGTATAAGTAGAATACAGTAGGGTTAAAAAAAAGAATAACAATGCATTTTTAGATAATATGATCTCTTACACACACAATAATGGATTTATAGTATTCAAACTCGACAAAATCAGACTTATGACCGGATACACAAAGGTACTTCATATCATTAACACCACCGAATACGAAAACACACCAACAAACAGCTCCAACGCAGTATAGATATCTTAGAACTTAACACAATCTTGGTCACCCCAATGATTAACAGAATCAAACACAACTTACAAATTTTAGAAGATAAAATTAACTTTCGAAAACCACACGACAGACAAAAACACGGCCTTTTTAACATTGTAGGCAAAGGATTCAAATTCTTGACAGGAACCCTAGATAGTGATGACGAAATCGAAATTACAAACAAACTTGACACACTCGAAAAGAATAATCATAATCTTATATTTGCTAGCAGCCAACAAATAAAAATATATAACCAAATTTCTGACCAAATTAAAAATATAACTACCTACATAACAAACCAACAGATTCTAATAGAAACACAACTTAATACCTTTGGTAACGCAATAGTTAAGAAACTTTATAACCTTCAAGACAAGCTTTCCTTCTTCAATTAACGTAACAAATTAACATTCATTTATTAATAATATAAACCTCTTAAAAGACCATATCGACGGTATCGAAGAAATCATAATGACAATTAGACTAGGAATACTTTCGAGAAACATTTTAACACCACAAGAACTAGATACCGTCTCTGACTTCGAGGCAACAAATCAAACAGCAGTAACCTATTATAATAATCTTCTTCTTTCTTCTTTTCCTTTTTATCCCGACGTCGTTATGGTCAGAAGTGTAGGACCATAACCTTCCCACTTAACTGCATTCCTACTGGTCCGCTTGTGGGGTCCGCCGGTTTGACCTCAGAAAGTAGCGGCAGGCTTCCCGGTTTGGGATTACTTCATCGCTGAGGCCAATCAAATGCTGGTGTTTTTGCATTTGTTTGCACCAATTGTTTTTCGGCCTGCCTTTTTTGCGTGTTGAAATTGGAATGTTGATTGATAACGCCTTTTGGACGGGGTTCAAAGGATCTCTCCTTTGAACATGGCAATACCAACTGAGTCGGTCGCGCTCTATATTTCTTGTGATGGTTTCTTTTACGTGGAGGCTTCCTCGGATCTTTGAACTTCTAATTCTGTCACGCTTTGTTACTCCCGCTGTCATGCGAAGCATCTTCATCTCAGTTGCCGTTAATTTGCTCTCATACTTTTTGTGCATTGTCCAGCATTGTGAACCGTATGTGAGCGCCGGACGTACAACTGAAGTGTAGAGCCTTCCTTTCAGCTTAGGGGGCATTTTTCGATCACAGAAGATGGCGGAGTTTTCCCGCCACTTCATCCACCCTACGCTTACGCGATGTTTGATGTCGTCATCACAAGTTGCTTCTCTATTAATCATAGATCCCAGATATTTAAACTTTTCACACTTGGGAAGCACTCTTCCATTCAAGTAAATGTCTGGAATAGGCTGATGAGGGTCAGAGAACGGGCAGCACAGATACTCTGTCTTCTTTGAACTAATACGATACCCGCGTCCCTCAAAAATGTCCACCCACACATCAAGTGCTCGTTGTAGGGACGCCTGATCATCACTTATAATGGCCCCATCGTCAGCAAAGAATAGCTGGTGCACATTGGGGTCCGTCACTTTTCCTTCAAGCAAGCAATCAAGGACTGCTATAAAAAGCAGTGGGCTGAGGACGCTCCCTTGGTGTACACCGACTTTGATTGCGAACTCTTCGGTGACTCCTGCGGTGCATCTTACTCTTGTCGTTGCTCTCTCGTACATGTCCATAATTACTCGCACGTAGGTTTCTGGAACTCCTTTTTGTCTTAGCGCTACCCATAAAAGATCTCTTGGTTGCCGGTCAAAGGCCTTCTCGAAATCAACCAACACCATATGCAAGTCCTTTGAAGAATCACGATGCTTTTCCATCATGATCCTTATACTTTGGATTGCATCTGTTGTTGATTTACCCGAGACAAACCCGCACTGGTCATCAGATAGTCGTATTATTTTCCGCAGTCGGCTATCTAATACCCGTTCAACGATCTTCATGGTGTGCGACATCAGCTTGACAGAACGGTAGTTATCACAATTTCGCGTATCACCCTTTCCTTTGTGCAATGGAAGAAGATAGCTTTCCCTCCATTGATTAGGCATAGTGTCGCCTCTCATAAGTTTAGAGATAAGAACCATGAGCCATCTAGACCCGATGTCTCCCATCTTTTTCCAGAACTCAGAGGGTATCCCGTCCGGCCCAACAGCTTTTCTTTTCTTGGAGTTTTTAACCGCGTACCGAACTTCTTCGACTGTGATGTCGGGTATTTCGGCATGATTCGGGGCGGCTCTTGGAAAGTACACTCGGGGAAACTGTTCGTTCAGAAGTTCCTCGCAATACTGTCGCCATCTGTGGAGAATTTTTTCGTCTTCCACAAGGAGTTGGCCTTCAGCATTGTTAATCAACTTTGGGAAACGAATCTCCTGAGCATTTCTTCTTCTCTGGGCGGCTATCTTAAAGATATTTGCTCCTTTGTTCAAATTGTTTTGTCGAAGCTCCTGGGTAGCCTGGTTCCTGTCAGACGCGGAAGACGATATTTCTTCCAACTCCTGATAGAGGCCTTCCATGCTTTTCGCTTTGAATTCGGCGCATATTTTCTTCGCGATACCTTTGCAACATCTATATACCTTTTCACGGCGAGCTTTTTCCTCTCTATTAGTAGAAGAGCACTTTGACCAAGCTTGGAAAGCCATTTTCTTTTCGTGTATCACTGCTTTGGCTTCGTCTGTCCACCACCAGGTTTCTTTTGCGTGTTGGTAGGGGCCTTTAGATGTTCCGAGCAGTGATTTGGCTTTCTCCAGGCCAGATTGTTGTAGGGAATCCCACATGTCTTGTGCTCTGCACTCCTCATTACCGACCTCATCGATAATGGAAGAGAGGTAGTTTTCCATGATGGTAATAAAAGCTTCGCCTTTTCCTTTATCCAGCTTATACCACTTGATTCTCTCAGACACCTTCGTTTGCTGCTTTGACTTCTTTCTCGCATCCATAAAAAATTCAGTCAGGAGGAGACGGTGTTGAGGGGCGATCGCGTCTCCCAGGATCACTTTGCAATCTTTAGCTCGTGGCTTCATGAAACTGGATACCAAATGATAGTCTATTTAGTTTCATTTCCGCCGCTGCTATAAGTGATCAGGTGCCGGCTTTGTTTGACGAACATGGTATTTAGCACTATAAGACCGTACGACTTGCACATGTTTAGGATATCTTCACCTGAAGAGTTCCTGGTGCCGTATCCCAGCCCTCCGTGGTAGCCTTCATAGTCTTCGCTTGTCTTCCCGACATGTCCGTTTAAATCTCCCCCAACAAACAAAAGCTCTTCCTTTGGGATGATTTTGACAAGGTTGTGGAAATCTAGCCAGAATGCATCTTTTTCTTTTTGTTCGCATCCTACTTGAGGGGCATATGCGCTTACGATGTTCCACACCTCACCATGCATCACCAATTTGAGAGCCATCAAACGGTCACTGGACTTTGAAATGGTTAAGACGTTGCCAAGTAACTCTGCCGCAAGGATGATGGCGATTCCGTTTTTTCCTTGTTCCAATCCATAGTAAAACATCTTGTAGGCTTTTGTTTTAACGTCCAAGAAACGTGCCCGATTACCGGTGTTTCGCCATTTCGTCTCTTGTACGCACAGGATGTCTACTCGCCTTCTAACCATCATTTCTTCAAGCTCATAGCTGCGCCCACTCATGCTTCCAACGTTCCAACTCGCGACTCTTAAATGTGGCTTACGCCGTTGCATTACTTTGCTATCCCCCGGAAATCCTATAGCTCTGACCCGAGCATTGCTGCTCGTCCCAGGATCACGACCATTAGTAGTGCCTGGCGGGGTAGTGCTTTTCCTTTTAGCGTTCTTTTCCATAATGCTACGGTTTGACCGTTTTCATTCTTCCCTTCCTTTTTGACACGGGCATGCTCCAGATTTTTAATTTTTTTATTTTTTGATTGATCTTACTCTTACAACACCGGTGATCTCCAGTCGTGTCAACCCACCTATTATAATAATCAAATAGTAATACTCGTACTAACTCTCCAATTTTCAAAATTAACCTTTTTGCCCCTACTTATTGAGACCCTACCCACAGTCCATAATAAAACCATATTCTTAGAAAACTATAATATTGTATTATAGTCGACCAAAATAATTGTATATACGATAACAATGTCAAAGTCAACCTAAAAAACAATTTAATCGAAATAGAGATCTATGCGTTAAAAACATTATATTGCTTAAAGAAGCTGACTGTGACATACTGTCATACTTTGTGGCTGAAAAGGCTTTGGAATTAAATGCAAAACCTAATGGTGAAGCAAGTTTCAAAGCCAGCGGTGGCTGGCTTGATAATTTTAAACTGAATATAGAAGGTGAAAAAATGTCTACCGCAAGTGCTGAAATAATAAGTGAATTCAAATATATTAAATTTCAAAAAATGTTTGCTGACAGTAGTTTCACACAAGAACAAGTCTACAATGTTGATGAAACTCGGCTAATCTACAAAACATTGAAAGCAAAAACACTCACCTCGTGCTGCCAAAAGTACGCACCCGGTTTCAAAATGCAAAAGCAACGCATAACTGCAATGTGATGTGCAAATGCGATGGAGATTGTTGTTGACAGGAAATGCAAAGAAAACGCGTTGTTTTAAAGAGATTAACATGAATACATTGCCGGTTGCTTATTACGCGCAAAGAAGTGCATGCAGAAGTGCAAGTGCAATTTTCACCGATCGGTTCAAGAAGGTATTTGTTCCACATGTTGGAGAAAATTCCAAATTAAAAAAATTATCATCAAAAACAGTTTTGATTTACCACAATGCACTAAGCCATACTGAAGATGATTTCATAAGTGACGATGGAAATATTTTTTTTTACCACAAAATGCTACGTCGGTTATTCAGTCAATGGATCAATCTGTGATTGAAACCATGAAACGCTATTATAGAAAACGATTCTTACGTCAGCTTTTGAACCACGAAGATGGTGGAAAAACATTGTTCAGTTTTGGAAAGAGCACAACTTAAAACAAGTTGTAGAAAACATAAGTGATGTATGGAACGAGGTTTCAAATGAAACTTTGAAATGATCGTTGAACAAATTGTAGCCACTAAGCAGCGAAACAGTTGAATGTTCAGCTGTTGTCATACAACCTGGAATTGGAATGGTTGAATATTGATCAAAATGAAATGGGATATCAGATGTTCACAGATGACGGAATCATTGAATTTTCAATAGAGGAATAATTATTATGATTATTATTATTATTTATTTCATTATTCTCTTATAAGCTACAAAATTCTTAGCTACAATACTTTACTTAGGGCACTAGAGAATAGTTAATGACATTTTTTATTCTGCTACTAATAGCTATAAATAGTGTTAAATGCCATTTTATACAAAAAATATGATATATATTTATATTTATAATTATTGTGGCGTGACAATATTTAATATGTTATAATTTAAGTACACACTGAATGCAAAGTACGTAAAATGAAAAGTACCTGAAGGTACGTACCATTGGTTCCTATGCGATTGCACTACATGCGCTATTATAAAAGGTAAGTAAGCAAAAATTCATCCTCATTATGATCAAAATCTAGACGATTTAACTTTCTTTACAAATTTATCTTGGTTTTTTATAAGCCTTATATTAGTAGGAAGGCGATTAAAAAGTTTACAACATACAACTGGGTAGGAGTTTCTGTAGTGAGTCGTACGAAAGGCTGGAACTTCAACAACATGGCGTGCAGATATTGGACTTTCATAAAAAATATCTTACAGACTCTAAAATAGAATAAATGTCTTAATGACAGTATTTTTAAAGCCCTGAACAAAACCATAGAATGGGCCAGCCGGTGAGCATTACTTATCCTTCTTACAACACACTTTTGCAAAACGACGAGTGGTTTTAGATTGGTGATGTAAGATGTTTTAATACTGAAATGTGTTCTGTCCAACTCATGTTGTGGTCAATAGTAGTACCGAGGTACTTAAAGTTCGCAACTACTTCAATTTGAAAGCAGTTGGAGTTGCAGGTAGCATTTTCATTAAAATATTCTTCTCCGGTGCAAGCACAGTTAATTAAGTTGAAACGCGGACAATCAAAGCAAGAAAATTGATATTAACATCTGATGGCACGAATGAATTCAGTTTGAAAAACATTAATTTGGTCTTATCACTCACAACCAACCTATGTGCAGCAAACCATATTCTCATCATATGAATATCATGATTGACTTCAGCTATTAGATTCAGAGGGCTTGTTGAGCCATATGCGATGCCAAGGTCATCCGCAAAGGCCGTAACTTTACCTGTGAAAGGCAGGGAAAACAAGGAGTTGATAAAAATTAAAAATAAGATGGGACCCAATACAGATCCTTGCGGAACTCTTAAACTAAGCTCACGGGGATTGCTAAAAACATATTTTATTTTTACTCTTTGCTTGCGATCTTTTAAGTATGACGCAAATCAAACAAAGATAAAGCCACGAAATCCTGCAACATACAATTTGTCTAAGAGAATGTCATGATCGACCATATCAAACGCTTTCTTAATATCAACAAAGAGGCCAGCACAATGTTTATTTTCATCCAGTGCTTTGTTGAGGAACGAGCAAAAGTACAAAAGCGCATTTTCAGTAGAACATCCTTCTCTGAACCCAAACTGTACCGGGCTAAAAAAATGTATTTTTTGTAAATGTGCACACACACATCTTTTTACAGCTTTTTCAAAGACTTTCGAGATTGAGGAAAGCAAGGAAATTGGTCTGTAATTGTTTTTATCTTTTGGATTTCCTTTTTTAAAAAGTGGTAACACATTAGCTAAGGTGATATGTGATAGTCACTTTGGTGACAGTAATTTGTGACTGTTATCATCTTTCCGTATCGGGTAATATTATCACACAAAAAGTTCAGAAAAGGAGCAACACTTGCTTTTCCGTAGTTGATGACAGATAAGAGCTGTCAAATTATCCAAGAAAAAAATTCTAAAATTAAAACCAGAGCAATAAATTGAATCTGTTGCAAAATCATTGCTTTATTTTATTTATAATAGAGTGTCTCTAACAGCATCACAAATTTTCGGCTTTTCTGTTGGATGATTGGAGGTCTTTTTGCATATTGGATTGGTGGATAAGATTGGTTGGTTGTTGGGGAAGGTCACTTTAATTCAACGGCACCTTCAATTCACAGCAAATGTTGTGCTGCGCAACACAAACATGAATCTAACAAAACAATCATTTCGCATAATTTTAACAATATTAACTGCGAAATTAATCCTACTTACATATCATCTGCAAGCTCGTGAATATTAGACCGATTTTCCAAATTCTTCCTCAGAATTCTGACTGTCATCACTGTCTCATAATCTTAATCTGTCTCTTAATCTTTGCTTAAAAATAGCTCGAAAGACGAAAACATATTTTTTATTTTGAATAATATGATAAAAAACACAAAACAAAGTCACTTTAAACGCACAAAACATATGAAAGTGATAGCTAAATAGTTGTCACGAGAAAACTGTCACAAAAATGTCACCTTAGCCGATTCCGCCCCAGAAGATATCGAGTTGTTAAGAGAGTAGCTGATTTTTAGGACCTCTAGACCATTGATTTCCTCAAAAAAGAAGCTGTTTGTATTCGTCGTTGGTTTTAATATTTGATCCCTTACACATCGTTTCCAAAACGACAGACAGTTCGGTTGGACTGCCTGTCCTACTGAGACAAAGAATTCATTAAATTCGTTTGCTACTGCTAGGTGGTCCACAATATCGGTTCCTTTGCCACTCAGTACAATAGGGTTAGAATGATAGGAAGGGATGTTATTAATTATACCGTTGACAACTCTCCATTCTTTTCTTGGGTTTCCTTGAGCATCGCGGAATTTAGAAATGTATTGGGTCTATAACTTAATTCGTGCGATTTGTTAAGAGATGGCGTAACTTGTATTATTCCATTGTTATTATTCCATTGGAACATGCGTTGGAAAGCTACTGTCATTGTACGTCATTTCAGTATATGTCATTCATTTGAAGCGTAAACAACAATAATTTTTTTTCACTCAAATATGTCGAACTTTGTGCCTGAAAAAGTGTTTTTGCGGGGAGTTCTTCTTCATTACTTTAATATGAAGAAAACTGATGCCGAAAGTCATCGTATTTTGGTGGAAGTTTATGGTGAACATGCGCTAGCTGAGCGAACGTGCCAAAAGTGGTTTGCACGATTTAAAAGTGGTGATTTTGGTTTGGAAGACGATGAACGTCCTGGGCAGCCAAAAAAGTTTGAAGATGAAGAACTGGAAGCATTACTCTCTGAAGATTGTTGCCAAACACAAGAAGAGCTCGCAGAATCTTTGGGTGTCACTCAAGCAGCCATTTCAAAACGTTTAAAAGCAGTTGGATATATTCAAAAGCAAGGAAATTGGGTTTCACATGAACTCAAGCCGAGAGACGTCGAAAGGCGGTTTTGCATGTCCGAAATGCTGCTGGAACGCCACAAAAGGAAGTAATTTTTGCATCGGATTGTTACAGGTGATGAAAAATGGATCCATTACGACACACCCAAGCGCAAAAAATCATATGTGAAACCCGGCCAACGAGCCAAATCAACGGCAAATCCGAATATCCATGACCCGAAGGTAATGCTCTGTATTTGGTGAGATCAGAAGGGTGCGCTGTATTATGAGCTGCTAAAACTGGGTGAAACCATCAATGGACAATGCTACCGAACACAATTAATCGTCCGGAATATGCGACCAGACACGAGGCAATCATTTTCTATCATGACAATGCTCGGCCCCACGTTGCTAATCCGGTTAAGAACTATTTGGAAAACAGTGGATGGGAAGTTTTACCCCACCCGCCTTATAGCCCAGACCTTGCCCCTTCTGACTACCATTTGTTCCGGTCGATGCAGAACGCCCTCACTGAAATACGGTTCACATCAGAGCAGAATATCTAAAACTGGCTTGATTCATTCTTGACTGCCAAGCCGGCGCAGTTCTTTTGGGATGGGATCCACAAATTGCCAGAAAGATGGGAAAAAGTCACAGCTTCAGATGGGCCATACTTTGAATAATACTATTGTACACGTTTTTCTTAAATAAACGTTCAAATTTTGAAAAAAAAAAAAACCGCACGAATTAAGTTATATACCCAATAGTAGCTGTCGCGGCAATTAGTAAATTCCATATTCAATTTCTTACTCATTTTCTTAAAACGTTTATTTAAGTTTATGTTAAATGGATGTCTATGACATAGTTTGCGCATTTTGTGTTTGACTTTAATTTTGTTTATAATAAAGGCATTTATCCAGGGTTTCAGCCTTGATTGCGATTTCTTGATAATAACTGTGAAACTAGAGGTTTTGACATGGTTTTGGAGAATGCTTAAAAATGCGTCATACGCTTTAGAAGCATTATCCTCGACGTAGACTTCGCCCCAATTTTCAGAAACCAGATGATTTATAAGTATGTCAAACCTTACTTTAGTAATAGCTTTTGAAGAAGAGCTATATGTACGCTTTAGACCAACAAGGTCATTAAAAAGCATTCCAGTCATACAGTGGTCCGTTAAATGCAAATCAAAGTTGATACCAAAACAAGCACTTAAAGGAATTTTCGCAAAACGACCGAAAACATGATCAATACATTTATTTGAAATTGATCTTGTACTTTCAATCACAAGGGATGTGAGACCATGCTCAGCTATAAGAACCAGATAGTTGTCAGACATGGTATTCGAAGTTAAGATGTCAATGTTGAAGTCATCAAGTATGACAATATTAGACCCTTTCGCAGTACGAAGGAAATCTGAAAAGTCGTTCAGAAAGGATTGAGGACTGATGGTTTGTAATCTATACATACGAACAAAGCCAAAAAGTACATTGCGTACACTGATAGTAATCTGCGCTAGTATTACAATCCACATTACAATCTTCACTTATATACACATGACGCACAAAAACTCCTACACCACCTGCTGGATATAGTTCGTTTGTGTTTGCATAAAACTTATACCGGGAATAAAGTAATCATCAACCTCGCAAGAGAAGATCCATATCTCGGAAACGAATATCAAATCTGGTAAATAATAATCAAAAGCTTTCAGATTGCACACAAGTAGATCGAAGTTTTGCCTCAAACTACGAATATTTTGATGCACAATGAAAAAGGGTTTACTTTGTTTTGAGTTAAAATGAAAAAGTCTATCACAAATATTTTTAATAATTCTAGTGGTTGGGTTATTGCTATCGGGATCGATACTATTATTAATATTTAACATAACTAAGGTTATTAATAAGAAAAAATACAAGAACAAGACAAAATTAGTATTGGAGTTTTGATAGATCATCGATCGAACTAATAGCAATATCCCTATCCTTATCAACCTTACGCATCAGGATTTGTGAATTTTGAAACCATAGGTATTTACATTTCTTAACTCTTTTAAGTTTTTTAGCTTCCATAAATAAAGCCCGATTAAATTTAGTTAGAGAATCATTCACATAAATGTTACCCTTTTCCCTTCTACAAATAAGGCAGCGTTCAACTTCTTGGACACGTTCCTCTTTCTCTTCATGATTTTTTTTTTCACGGCATGTGATGAGAAATGCACGCATAAAACGTCTCGAGAGGCATCTGCGTTGGTTCCCGCGATGTCAGTGGGAATGTTCGATGGATCGTTGTTCTTCTTTACTCGCTTTACAAAGCATTTCAATATGTCAGTGGGCTCAATGGAGACATTCAACCCATCGATTAAAATCTTCTCCAAACATTCGTTAACAATGTTGCTACTTAAACCCGGCACACCAACGATTTCAATGGAATTCTCCAAGCATTTTTGTTCACTCCAATTGAGTCAATTTTCAAGAGACGTCACCTTCGCTTTCAGCTGAGTGTTTTCCTGTCAGAGGCTCTCCATCATGTCAAGCATGTCAGTGTTGATTTTTTTCAGGCTAATGATTTCTGTGGAGAGCAGATCCAGGGTTATTGAACTCGGTTGCCGTTGTCCATTGACATCTTCTGTCTCTGTGGCAGAATCCACTTGTTGGCCGTCTGATTCTTTAACTGGCTCACGCATATTCAGTCGCAAATGAGAGTTTTGTTGTATACCAGAAAGTGAGGAATACGATGGAAGTGAAGTTGTTGAAAATGTGTTGCAAAAAGATTTACGTAAAGAGGCCAAATATGCAGCTGAAAACATTGTAAAATTTATTGAATGGTACGAACATCAGCAAGATGGTAATCAAACTGATGCAATGCTTTTACGAGGACGCCGTAGTTTCGCACAAAATAATGTTACCGAACGCCTCTTGACCTGCCACGATGTCGTACGAAAGGGCTGCTAGGCAGAAGACTGGTCGTGAGTTAGGGTGTTAAGGTGGGAACCACGCGATTGCCCTCCAGCTGACTTACCCGCAACAAGAATCGCGAATTTGATGCGAGATTCGGAAAATACATCTATTAAAATAAATTTTACACAATTTTAATTTCTTAAATACTTAAATACTAAACTTAAGCTAGTTTTACAAATTAGGCCTTAAAACTACCCTAAACCGGATCGTCTATCCAATTGAAGAAAAAAAAGGAATAAAAAACGTATCCAAAGAAAAAAATCCTCCCGCACGCCAGCCACGCCTCTTAGGTTAGCCGCACCAATGCTCCTTGGTAATAGGCGTGATGTCCGGATTTTTTTATAATAAAAAAACATCGTAGGGGGACCCTAATGCATTACGATGGCGTCAGCTAAAATTAGGGGAGGGGGGAAGGAAAAACTCCACCTAAAACTCGTTTCTGAAAAAAAAAGAAGTTGTCCACAAAGAAATAAACCAGCTAACTAATAGGTTACCAATGATGAAAATCCTTCACCCGCACTATCACCACGCTATACTGCCTCGTCGTAAGTTTTAACCTGTACTCTTTGCTTCTCGAAAATCCACTGACTCGCTAGACCACCTAACGACCCACCAGAACCTGCCGTACGCACACTTACTTCTTCTCTCCCTTATATAAGCACATTTGGCGTGATGATCATGGCATGATTCTGGCCTTATGTATTCCCATCGCTCGATGTATCTGAGCAGTTCTCCCCATACCGAAGATCACTCTCCGAGTCCTTCGCCTGCTCTCCTTTATATACACACCGCCCCCTAAAGTAAAATAAAAAAAAAGGTAAAGTCGTTCACTGGGAGTCGAACCTCACCCGCCCGCATGTCAAGTTATGGTCGCTCCCTCCACACCACGCGTCATCTGTTGGGACGGTCCCCTAAAATGGGAAGCCACGTACCGCCCACAACCGAAACTGAACGAAAAATGACAACGAAACTTTTCGCAGATCGAATCATAACAATAAATCCGAGACGACTGTGAAACACTCCAAAATAACCGATTTTTTAAACAATTAAAACGTTTGAAACTTAAAACTTTCTTTTTAAGTGTACATACATACATATATATTGAGAATATGAAATGTTCTTTGTGAATAAAAAATCATGTCCTAATTTTATTTAGTGGATTAAAAATTTAAAATTTATAAGGTTTCGATTATCCGTCTTTTTGATTATCCGTCAGTCCGACTGTATATGAATTATTTTACTCAAAAAAATTACAAAAAGGCAAAATGGCAACCTTAAGATCAGCCGATTCGAATGTAAGTAAGGAATCAAACGGTCAGCCCGCATCCCTTAACAATGGTATCAAAAGAAGAAAAAAGGTTGTCGGACAAACAGATACTGCATTAGAATGCCACAATATGCCATTTCACTCTGAATACATGTGGCCATATTCATATGCAAAGTTTTTTGAAAATATTTTTTTCTTAGCTTAAGCTAGTTATAACAATGTTAATTGCAAATTTATATATACCTAGTAGTCGAAGGACATGTGCTAAGTTGTACGTACCTACGGCCAGTAACATATTTAGATTTCTAAGGAGCTAGTTTTAAGCATTTTTGTCTAGGATAAAATAGATTTAAGAAACTATGTATAAAATGAGTCAGAGAGAGAAAGAGAGAGACATGTGGTCTTATAACATGTACATGTGGCTCAGTTTTCATACCGGGATACTTTCTGAGGAAAGCAATGCTACTGCACTGCATATACATATATTTGCCTACCTTAGAAATCAATCCATTTTCGGCACTTACATTATTGAACAAATTGCATAGACGTCTTAACTTGTCTTAACATATAACATATCCTGTAACAACAATTTTCACGGAAATGAAACAGCAGCCAGAAGATATTTGCATTCATCTTAAAATCCCAAAAAAACTCTGCACCAACCTAATTACATTTAAATCTTCAAACAAATGGTTGATAGAGACAAAACCGCACAAACTGGGCAGGGATTAAATTATTCAAATCTGCATCAAATCGACAATGTATGACGTTCATTTAAACTATTATCACAATGACGAAGTACGCGGACCCAAAATATAACATTAGGTTAAAAAAATAGGGGCACTGGTACATTAAAGTCAACGAATTCTTGCCTTCTATTTTGAGGATAAGACCAAGAGCAAAGATATTTTTAATATTAGTTGATATTTTATCCAAAAGTTATATAATTATTATATCTTCTCCTTGAATTATTAGAAAAACAATCTTATTTCGTAAATTTCATATTTGGAGATATTAAAATATTTCAACATGCCTTGATCCATTTTTTATACGATCTCAAGAACCCTTTCCTTTACTTACCTTTCTTCTACCGACTCTATTAAATACAGGGAATTTTCCTAACAATTAGGGAAATGTTAGCTTATATTAATACTCATTACTTGACCTCCGCCCAGAAAAACTTATTAAAGCTCACCAGTAACGTTATATGTGATATATCTAACATATACCTACATATGCTTTTACATTAATCTAAAGTTGGGAAGCTTGACAAAGTTTGATACAACAATTCAAACTTCAACGAAAGGATTTGTTTTAAATGTGCTGTTTTATATATGCCGAGTTGCAATAGCGATATTTTGAGCTCGATAAACAATGCCGAAACTAGTTGTTCTTAAAATAAAGCTTTATTTATACATGCACTCGAGATTTGCGACGCAGTACATTAAATTTTTGAATTAAGGTCTGCCTCTTTAATTGACAATAAGTTGATATATTCATGGTACATATATGTACATGTATGTGTTCAGTTATTCGTTGTTCCAAAACGTTGGGAGTTTGGAGCGCCTTTTGTCGCTGTGTCACAACATAATTTTTATTTTGTTTTTTTTGGTTTTCGTTTAATATATTTTAGACGGTGTCAACACTTTTTCCTTTACCTGTGGACTAAGACTGTTGGTCTGTAGCGTTTAAGTCTTCTTCTTTATGATTGTACCTCGTTTGGGAACTAACATATTTGGTCGTTTGTATGGGTAAAATATTTTACCTGCATTTGTAGCAAGAGATTTTAATTTCCTCCAGTCGGACATATCAGATGTCGGCTCGTGAGGCATGGCTCTTTTTCGGATTCCTCTTTCAAAAATCATCCCGTGATACGAATGGTATCACACACTCTCTCGTGAGGCATGACTCTTTTTCAATTTCCTTTTTCTTTCTCATCCGATAATTTGACAGTTCGCTCACTTTTCGTTTTCTATACGTAAGGTTCGCGTCGTAAAGCATTTTTTTAAATTCAATTTTTCCTATTTTTTAATGAACACTTTTAATTGATTCGTCCATCTAAAATAAATAAAGTAAAATTATATATGTATAATTAGAAAATAAATGTCTTTATTTCTTGCATATTTATATATTGCGGTGTCGACAGAAAATACATTCGGAGAAAGAGAAGCTGATCGAAACAACCCAACTTTGGCTCGTATATGTCCTCCAAGCCAGAACCACTTTTTTACGTTTTCCCACTTCTTCAATTATCGGTAGAATTGGTTCCTCAATGTGTGAATCCTATTTTTTATCATATTGATATTCATCGAAGGAAAATCTCTTCGGAGACTATCGAACATAGCCTTTTAGGAGTCAGATCTTTTGACTCTGTTTAAATACTCCCTATACGTTCTGAAGTACAAGTTCGGATGCATCTCATACAATATTATAAAATGTAATGTTACCTCCCGTGTCCAAACACTGTACATAATTTTTCCAAGAGAACAGTAAAATATTTTAAATTCAAATATGCGCGTTTTGAATTTCCGTGCCGACCGATGTTCAATCCACAAGCGACGAAAATAAATGAAAGAAAATAAAAATATAACGAACAAGAAAAAAGAGGGACATCAAAATGAGCCAGAAACAAACTTGCTCGCGAATCACCAGGAACTTTATTTTCCATCCCATTTCAGCTCATCTCCTATCTCGTTTGCACTTGTGTGAGCCATGAGGCGTGAAGCAACATATGATAGCCGACCTATTAAGGTTGTCATGTGAAAGGCTTTGTGAATTGAGAAGTTTGTTATCTATTAATAGGCTAGAGTTTTTACCGACTAAATAGATAGATAGATAGGTACTTATTTCGTTTGTAATATGAGTACAAGGTTTGCCACCACAATTTACACACAGAGATATGGTATTTAATATATGTTTCAACTGCGAAAGTACTTTAAAGCTATTGTGTCTATGTTTTTTTTTTTGTATATTTGAGTCGGAGTATTTTTCAAGGAGAAAATATGAAAAAAACCCTCACGTAAAGAGAAAAAAAGTTAGAAAAATAAAATCCATGTAATAGCATTTACGAATTTTTTCTTCCCTTTTTCCGATTTCGATTTTCCTTTAGGTGTAAATGCTAGCATGAAGGGTTGAGCCGTCGGAGTAGGTATATCGGCTGTTTATATCAAGTTAAGTAGAGGCCACAATTCGCTATCCTGGGCAACGACAGCTTTTACGATGCGTAGTAAGGCGTATTCGTCCTCGTATTTTACTATAAATGCCATTGGTCAAGGTAGCTCTTAAGTAACAGATATACATCTAGTGGTAAGCTTTTGTTATATGGGGCATTTCACGTCAAGCGGACAAGGAAAAAAAAGTGAGGTTCTGAAATTTGTTCATATTAGGTCCAGTTGTACTTCTAGTAGATACGAATACGAACACATAATATTTTTTTTATACGATGTGTATTTGTCAAGTTATGGGTTTCTAAAGAATCATCTATATCAAAATTCGTATATTTTGGAAGAATTTTTTCGTATTGAAAAAAATTACAATGAATTTTCAAATTACCCGATTTGCATCAAAAGTTTCCTGCTCTTTATAAAAAAGAAATCAATTTCGAAAAAAAAAAAAAATTTTAATGTTCAAAACTGGAAGTAAACATTTCGAAACAACATTTTGGAAACTTCGACCAATTTTATTTTTATTTTTCTTATTTCAAAATATAGCTTAGAGTATACATATATATATATAATACACCAGAAGTTTTGAAATGGGATCTGCATTAGTTAAGGAGGTAGGTAAATTAATGTATGTACATGTAGCAGTAAGTATGATAAGTATGTTAGGCGTTTGTTTATGTCGGTTAATATGCGAATTATGAAATTAAAATACGACAGTATTGACATTTATCGTCCTGTTCATTTGTGTTGAAGCTCTAACAATAATTAGGGGTAGTTACTTTTAAATAAAAAAATAATTTTAAATGTAGTTTGTCAAAAAGGTTAGTTAGTTTGGTTAATATATGGGTTTGAACTGAATGTGTATAATGTCGAGTAGAAAAAGAGTTTTTATGTTTATTTTTATCCAAACCGAGTCAAATAGAGTCAAACCGAGTTGCAACCCATTTCATTTCGTATTAAATTTTCAGTTCATTTTCTATGTTACGAATGGTGGTATGTGCCGATGTTCCTGCATTTCAGTTTTATAGTTTTTTTTATAACAGTATTTTTCATATTTTATTTGCAGTAAGGTTCAAACAGACAATGCCAGATCCAAGAAAAGGGAAGTTTTTAATAGAGCAGTAGCAGGGAAAGTTATTTGTAAAAAATGTTATACGAGTACTTCATTTAGAGAGCGCCGTAGCGCACTGCGCAGTGTGTCGGCCGCTGATGCCGGATGAGCGAGTTCGGATCGAACAAATAGCAGACAAGAGAAAAAAAAAACAAGAGAAAAAAAAAACTTCATATAGGTATTTAGAGAACATGAGTAAATTGATGGTGGATAAACAAAAAGCATCGAGGTGAGTTCATAGACATTGCTGACTGGGTGGTTGATACTGATATCGACAGTATTATTAAAAAAAACGAATGCTCAGCCATCAACAAACCGAGATGTGGCTGATATTGTAATTCCACAACCATCCAATCCAGAAAAATCTCCTGCTATTTCTAAGAGACTAAAGCAAATAAGATTATTAGTGCCTTCAAAAATTTGCCAAAAAATCGGAGATAATGCTTTTCTTGCTGTCATTGTGCTTGATTTTCAGCCGCTGCTATTAGTTCAGAATGAGGGGCTCGGAAGGTATTCGAAAGTGTTGAATCCTGAAAATGATATTTCATCAAGACAAAAAATTGCAGAAATGGGTGCTAAAGTGGTAACCGTTGTCACAGACAACACCGCATAATAAGGCATTGAGTGAAATTTTAAGTCAACGCAACCATTTCTGCGGGCATCTGTGTGGCGCATACTTTAAATCTTGCCGTAAAGGACTGCATTATGAAGCCCAGTTTGGAGGAATTTTAAGGAATGAGCGGTTATCAAGCTGTGGTTTAAACCAATGTAGAGGCATAGTATCACATTTTAATCAAAGTGCTAAATATTTGTATCACTGGTCGACATGCAGATAAAAACGAAAACAGATACACTACAATTAAAAGAAGATATTCGGACTCGAGGGAATAGCACTTTTTATATGCTTGAGCGCTTATTGAAAATAAAAGCGCTACATCGCAACAGTATCCCTGCCCAACCTTGATTTTGACTGAGGAAATAGTGAAGCTTTTGTAACCATTCGAAAAAATAACAGTTATTTTGTCAGAAGAGCCATATCCCTCATTATCGTGTTTCATTCCGCTAGTAGTCGGACTGCAACCGTGGCCGACAAAAATTTAACAATAAGTACTGAGTCGGCTAAACTTTTTTTTTAAACAAAACAGAAGCTAAGTCGACATTTTTGGGTCAACGATTTAAAAAAAGGTTTTTGATAGTGGCCCTCATGTCGTTATTTTTAAGGAATTTAAGGATACCTGACCAATATTTCACCTTCAAGTGTTCAATGTCAATCTAGCAGCTTAAATGCAAGTAAGTGTGCGAATCTGTATTAATTTTTTTCATTTTTTGAAATAGCATATTTATCCCTTTTTATATTTTAAAATATAAAATGGTTTTTATATAACATAACAAAACCAACAGTGAATATGATGAAATCTGAGGTGTCCTTGACAACAAAAATTCGGAAACACAAACTACTTTGACGCCTTTTTTCTCGGCAGTTATTAGGGTGAAGTAATATATCGATTTGCCGTAACTCGATCGGAAGAAAAACTCGCTTGAATTTTGGGACGAAAAGAAAAGTTTGTTCCCATCATTGTATAAGCTGGCACATAAATAGTTATGTATATCCGCTACATCGGTGCGATCGAAAGGTTGTTTTTTTAACAGTTCTTAAAAATTAAAATAATTGCTTTTTCAACGTAGTGTAATCTACGAGTATATATGTTATTTATGGAATATTTTTATATTGATCGTAAAATGAAGTTAATTGTTTTTAGAAGTACCAAAATTATGTTTTTGTTGTTTTTTTAAATGAATTAATATTTATTTCTTTTTATTTGATGTTTTATATTTTTTTTGCCTAATGAATTAGTAATAAATAATAAAAAAATTAGAATGTTTTTCCTTGTTTTAGTTCTTCAAAACATAGGAATAAAGAAAAATAAATAAAATGCAGCTCGGTTCTCTTGAATTCTAAGTCGGGTTAGTTCGGTTTGAAAAATGTGCAGTTTAGCACATCACTCATCCAGTGCGAAACACTGGCTGAAGTGCCAACATTCTCCTTTATTTTCTGGGTGGTCGCAGCGGAATGTGAAGCTTCGCTATAATTTGGTTTGTGCCATAATTTATATCATGGCCAGGCATAATTTGAAAATAAAAAAAATTGCCAGCGGTAAGATACCGAAGAAAGGTTCCTTCAGTGGAGAAAAACTAGTGAATAAATACTAATAGACGTTATGAACAGCTCGATACAAACCGATTTTTTCGTTTTGGACTTCAAAATCTTCCACAGTGTCGAAATTTATTGCATTCTAAATTTTATACCAATGTAAGTAAAGGGTCCGACAAATAATTTTTTTTTTTTTTGAAAATGCTATAAAAAAAACTATACTGAATATTTTCTCAAATTTCTTTTTTATTTGAAAGTACAATCCTTCCGGTTAATAATGGAAAATAATTTCATTCAAATGGCTCCCTAGGCTGGCCATGCAGTAGCCTATACGATCGGTCCAATTTTTAAGCACATTATCGATTGTGTGCAGCTGTATTTCACCAATGGCTTCACGAATATTGTCCTTTAAAGCGTCAATTGTCTCTGGCTTATCGGCGTAACATTTATCTTTGACGGCACCCCACAAATAATAGTCCAACGGTGTCAAATCGCAGCTCCGAGGTGGCCAAATGACATCAGCTCTGCGGCTGATAATGCGATCTTCAAAAACAGGGCGCAAAACATCGAGTGTAGCTTCGGCTGTGTGGCACGTTCCGCCGTCCTGTTGAAACCAAATGTTGCCAATATCCTCCTCTTCAATTTTTGTGAACAAAAATTCGTTCAACATGGCCCGATAACGATCGCCATTGACTGTAACGGCCACTCCTTGCTCATTTTCGAAGAAAAATGGCCCAATTATGCCTCTGGACCAAAATCCGCACCAAACAGTGGCTCGTTTTGGGTGCACCGGCTTTTCAATGTATGCGTGCGGGTTTTCTGTGCCCCAAATGCGACAATTTTGCTTGTTTACATACCCGCCAAGATCAAAATGAGCTTCATCTGAAAAGATGATTTTTTTGGCAAAATCGGCATCTTCTGTAAGTCGATCGCAGGCCCACTTAGTGAAGCGTTGTTCAAGCGTATACACAACCATATTCGTTCAGCGGAAGGATCTGTCAATTCAGACATGAGCTAAGTGTTACCATTCACGAAATAAGCACTACTTGAAAAAAAAAACGTTAGATGGCGGACCCTTTAGAAGTATTATTTGTATAACATGCATAAGTTATTAGACAAAGGGCAATCAATTTTAAGAGAGTTTTCGTAAATGTCAAGTTATTGTTGCATTAGTAACTAATCTCAGAGGTAGAATACAGTCTTTAAAAATCTTACTTCGATAAGAAATAGTAGGGAAAAATATAAAATATTGCTTCCTCGTTGGGTGACTAGAAAAGCATTTATATCTGCAAGAACAGTGCAAGCAGTAGTAGTGACATTGAGGGCAATAGTTAATTTAAGTTTCAATTTAAGGAAGAAAGCCTAGATTCAAGTGAACATTTTGTGAAGGAAGAAATGAAAGGAGTTCCTATTACCGTTTTAATATTTTTTATCCATACTTTTAACAGTAGTGATGACGAAGTTTTTCCTTTTATAGATGCATGCAACTATGCAATGAAATTAGCTTCATTCGCTTTAAAATCAGATTTATTCAAATTCATTAAGACAATGCTACGACCATTTGAAGAATGGTATCGCGTGTGATTCTCTAACCACATAGTAGGCTTCAAAGCAGTTGCACAGGGAATGAAAATGACTCTGAAGCTCTGTATACACAAGGGATAGCAGGCTTATGCAAAGTAAAGTACATAAAATTGGTGAGCCAGACGCTAAAGGGCAATGGAATATTGTACAATATATTAAAGAAGAAACAGTTTTTATAAATGCATTTCATATAGTACAATATATTAAAGAAGAAACAGTTTTTATAAATGCATTTCATATAGTAACACAAAAGCCAAAAATACTGGCAGAAGCAAGACAAGAGGAAGAGCAACGGTTAAATTTATTTGAAGTAAATTCGAGCGGGGATTATTCAAGTAGAAACTTAACCGGGATACATTACCCAAAGACATAATTGGGGTAAACCAGGGTATATGGCAAGAAATTTTCGGTTGCCTAGAAGAGGTCGTGGAAAGCCAACCAGAAGGGAATGAATTCCAGTGGCCAAAGAAAAAGTTCAGATAGTCAGGCGACAAACTCAAAGTTTAGTTAAAGGGAATTCAAAAACAAATTTGAGGTTAGGAATTTTATTGTTTTAAATCAAATTATTCTGAAAGTCCACACTTAAATGTTGTGACAAGAAATACTTTTGATTTCCAAATAATAAAGGACGTATTCAGAATCGTCACGACAGATATGCAAGTAATACCCTTTTCCTACTTGGAGATTAAGATGTCATTCTGGTTAGCCACTTTCTTAAAAAAGGTTACTCAATCCATTATAAAGAAAGAGTTATTAGAAAAAGAGAGGAAGAAATTACTTTAAAATACATGAGCGAAGTCTATAGAGTGAATAACACGACAGCACATTAAAAAAACCATTCTTTGTTCACGAACAGATATATATGTATATAAATATGAATATAGAATGCACACTATATATGTACATTTTACACGCTAAGTCTATTTGCGTATCGTTTGTATGAGTTCTATATGGCCACCTTGGGTCAACAAACTTCAATGTACAATACAATAATACAAAAATGCTCCATATGCATATGATATGCCCACAATGGGAAGATACGACGTTTCGTTAAATGTTCGTTAACTGATGCGAGCAGACGGAAGGTCTTCTTGAAAGAAGACATTCCGGACGGAATTTTTGACAAGTGACATTTGAGGTTAGGAAAGAGAAAAAAGATAAAATAAATATGGAATACGAGCTTGTTAACAAGTTGATTTCACTTCTGCAGGGCAATAAGTGTTTTATGATAAAGCAGTTGGCTTTTATTTCAATAAAAAGGAAAAAGCCAAAGCCACACGAAAATAAACAAATCGAATGAAAACAATTTGACAGTTCCTTTTCTCCTGCTTGCTTCTGCTTGCATCTGTTCATTGTGGGTATCTTGACTATTCGTTGAAACAGAGGGGAAAATATCGTTCGGTTCTGATATAAGCTTCTGCTTGCTCCTGCCTATTATGGTTAGCCCTTTAACCTAGCTCTAACTCTATTGTTGTACGTGTTGGAATGCACGCCGATATCAGGTGCTGGAAAGCGTGGGTAGGAGATAATGGTGATTATGGGAAGTGCATGGTGTTGGGTATTCGACGTGTTCATGAATCTGTGGATGCTGTGGCCGGGGTCATGTTGATGAATTTGCGGGGATCGTGTTAACTTATACGAAACCTCGGCCCAACAAAGCAAAGGCTCTTCTTGAACCCATTATACAAACAAAAAGATAGAAAGGTACGGCAGTGGCAATTGTTTCACATAACCGAAATTCGATTCTCCGGTAATTGGTGTCAATGATACAAAATAGACAGCTATGCATTATACTCGTACTTGTTAGTTTTAATTAATATATTTAATAATATATTATAAATAAATAAGTAAATTTAGTAAGCAATAAGTTTGTATAAATACTCCCGTTTGAGGGAACAATAAACTACTAAATTGTCAAACCTTCACTCGACGTGTTTAATTTACGAGTAGATCGAAGTAATGAGATGCTGGTACAAGTACTGGCTATCAATTCAGTTTCTACCGAAATATAATTTGCCGTCGGCACAACAGCAATCAACCATCTCCCAGCAACTGTCTCCTCAACACTAATCAAGAGGACACCTCCCACATCACGGCTGCAGAGGTTTTCTTCAGGGAGGCTAATAGCTGAATGTGCAGCGCTCCCATACATAAGCATAAACACCCATAGAATCGAGGGACTGTATTGTTTTTGTATAAAACCCACGATCGATTAGCTTATCGTGACTAGTCAAAATAAAACCACCAGCTGACTGATCAGCTGGCCCATTGTTCAAACCGCGTTTTTTTTTATTGACACAGGTCGTTGACCTCGCCTTGTCTTTTGCTATGACGGAGAATTCGGCGGCAGTTAGTGAGTACTTGGATTCAACGGGATCCAAGTTGGTTTTTCGCTGTGTACGTATGCTACATTAAATGGTCCTTCGAGTCGGATGTGAAGTGATAGTGAAATTAAAGAAAATTTTTCAGTGGGCAAGATGTATTTTGTAAAAAAGAAAAAATATATACATATGTATATATTTTATTTTTTATAATCGTTCCTGTTGCCGCAGAGCAACTACTCAGTGCGCGAATCCAAGGTTGCAGTGTGCAGCCATACTGAATCGAACCACAGTGCGCGAAGCCAAGGTTGTAGTGTGCAATCGATCAATTCGATCATCATCGAACCTCAGTGCGCGAATCCAAGGTTGCAGTGTGCAACAATATTGAATCGAACCTCCGTGCGCGAATCGAACACTGTGCGTAATCAAAAAAAAAATAAAAAAATAAAAAAAAAATCAAATCAGTGTATGAAAGGAGCGAGCTTGCAACGAAGGAGTTTCACACCGTACAAGGTGCCAACCTCTACAAGAGGTTATGACGGACAAGTGCGACGTGGGAGCAACGCACGTCATCAGGTGTGTGGCATTTTTATACAAAAACAAATACATATTCTAATATATTTATCAATAAAATATTATTCATTATATATTATAATTATTTGAGTGATTGCGCGAGTTATGTGGTGGGAGACTCTTTAATAATGACTTCTTTTTCCCCTGGTTAACTCCGAGACAGTCCGAACTAGAATGCCCAAATCTTCCTGATGTGTTCGCGTTGAACCTTCGTAAAAACTGTCGCTTGTTTACAAGCCATCGTTAGCTTTTTTTTCGCAATCTGGACCGCTCTTACTGTCCGCCGACTTGTTTACAAGCCATCGCTTGTTTTGCACAATCCAACCCGCTGTTGCTGTGTAACATTTCGGTTGGCTTGATCCACTGCTGCTAGGTTCATCGGCTGGGTTGTGTGGTTATGCTGGGTGGCGGTTGGCTTGGCCCACTGCTGCTAGGTCGATCGGCTGGCTTGTGTGGGTTGTGCTGGGTGGTTGTTGGCTTGGTCCACTGTTGGTAGGTAACTCGGTAGATCAACTGGGTTGTGGAGTGGGTGGAGTGGTAAGGCACGTAACTCCTCCCGCCCAAGAGTGATCTTCAGGTAAGGGATGTTTCGCAATTGTTGGGCTTGTTCTTTCCGTACCGACTATTGTTAAATATGAAGGAGGGGCATGATGGGATGTAGGAATTTGTAGCTAGTTACTCTATAATATATTGTATATATACTTTATTTTCATGTATATATGTATATGTATATATATCAGTGGCGTGGCGTCCATATAACCCGATTCCTACCGAGTTACCTTTTCAAATTCGAACTTTCAACAATGTTTATCAAAAAACGCGCAACATGAATCCTGATGAATAAACATAAATATATGTGTATTCCTTACACGGGCTAACGTGCCCCACACCAACATTTAACCTAAGCAGTCAACCACTGCCTATCGTTCCACTCTACGCACACACCCACACATCACTGTCTGTATATTCTCCAACACCTTGCCCGATCAAGAGAAACAAGGCGCTAGCAACGAAAAATAACACGGAAAAAATCGGGTTATAAAATGTTTGGCTGGATAGAATAAAATTGTTTTCCCGGCTTTTTCTTCCTTAAGCAGTGGCGGTGTTTGACTTCTCTCTGTTCAATACAGGCTTTCTTACGCAAAACAATAACACGCTTTTCATCGAGTTATTTTTTGAATTTTGTATGTATCTGGTTGCGCTCCTGTGTCTAGTATATTAAGCAGGTTTAGATGTATGTATATTGTATGTATGTAGGTTTCTGTTCGAAAAAATCGTAAGAATAATACGGTTTTCTCCGAGTTACATATTTGTTGAATTTTGTATGTATTTCGTTGCTTTCTGTATTCATCTGTACGTCAGGTCCGTTACTGTTTGAAAAATTCAGTTTGCGCAGATTGTGATGCGTAGCTTAATGTGAATTTGTGTGGTGTTATAAAACTAAATATATAGAAAAGGACCAAATTAGGAACAGTGAAAAGCGTGAAAAGTGTGAAAAGTTTGCTTATCTTAAGGTTAAGGAATTCAATAAATTTCAAATTAAATATTGTTACCTAAAAATGGCATTATTAAGTGTAGACTGTTGCTTAACAGATTTTCTTTTGGAGTAAATAAATGACTTTAGTAAACTGAGTTTTCTCAAAAAACAAAAAGTTATAGATGGACGGGACGCTCTACTCCTTTTATGAAAATAGATTATAAACGCAAGGATGGTTTTGTTTCTCATTTTCATGAATCTCTGTGGGAGCAAGCATTTCGGGGTCACCATGAAAAGACTGACTCCAATAATCGTGGTAATTATGTCGAAACGGTATTATACTTATCTAAGTATGATATATTAATGGACTCCCATTTAGAGCAATGTTCATGTGCACCCAATCCAATTTTTTCCGGTCTCTCAAATGATATTCAGAACGATTTGATACATAGTATCGCTGCAGTCATAAAATCTGAAATCAAAACAGAAATTAGTAAAACGCGATTTGTGTCCATTATGATCGATAAGACACCAGACGTGAGCCATAGGGAACAACTAAGTGCCGTATTGAGGTACTTGTCGGATGATGGGATAGAGGAAAGATTTCTTGGTTTTTTTGACGTGAGTGAGAGTCGTAATGCCGATAAGCTCCCAAAACATATTCTTAATATACTTGATATATATGTCTGCAAAGACAAGTTAATTGGCCAATCTTATGATGGTGCCGCAGTAATGTCCGGGGAAGGGGGCGGTGTTAAAAAAAGAGTCCTCGATGTTTGTCCAATGGCTTACTTTATTCCTTGTTATGCCCACGTTTTAAATTTAGTGTTATCCCGATCACTAGAAAATATATCGGAGTTGAAAGTATTTTTTGGCAATATAAACACTTTAGTACGTTTTTTCAATAAATCAACAAAGCGTTCAAATCTTTTAAAAGAAGTGGCCAACCGGCGCATGCCGGGAGTATCGGAGACTCGCTGGCACTACCATTCGCGAATAATTAACGTTATTTTTAACTGTAGATTAGATATTATTAATATCTACTTTTAATCAAATAATAGATAACCCCGATGAATGGGATAATGACGCGCTTTCTATGGCCGAGAGTCTGTTACTTAAATAAGAGGGCAAAGATTTTTGTTTTTTATTAAATACGCTGTCCGAAATATTTTGTAAGACTGATGTCTTGTTTAATTTAATACAGAATAAACAAACGGATGTTGAAGTGGCTAAGCAAGAAATCGAATGTTTTGAGTCTTGGCTTTGCTCTGAGTTTCCAAAAAAGGATGAATCCATTTTTGAAAGCGTAAACGATTGTACCGAACTTCCGCGAAAACGTCGATTACTCGATTTAAAAACACACTATGTATAAGCGTCTTTTTGTAGAAATAAAGGACAATATTATATGCCAAATCAAGACTAGATATAAATCTTTCACGGAATTAATTTTTTTGGATTTATTGAATAAATCGAAATATGCTCGTTTTACGTTATCAAATCCAGATGAAAAAATATCTTCTTTGATGAATTTTTTTCCTGGAATTTGTGAATTTACAGCTTTGAAAAACGAGCTGAAAGTTTTATATACAACTTCTTCACTTCGACAACTTGGCGTTCTAGAACTCCATATCCATTTGAAAAAAGAAATATTGCGTGACACCTTTCCCCAAATTTTGAACTTAAGTGGTCTATTTCTTACACTTCCAATAACTGTTGCCTCCGTGGAGCGATCTTTTTCAGCTCTAAAAAGAATACACACGTATTTAAGGAATTCTCAAGCAGAAAACAGACTCTCAGGTTTAGCACTTTTATCGATAGAAAAGCGACTCCTTCTAAAAATTAAAAGTAGACCTGACTTTTATGAAAGAGTTCTTGTAGAATATGTGAAAAAAGATCGTAGAATAGCACTAGAATATAAGTAAGAAGAGAGCAGTTTAGCAAAACTTTTCACAGTTCTTTTTCTAACGTTAACATCTACTGTTTTTAATTTAAATAAAAAAAATTATTATTTTAATTGAAATACATATTTATTTTTAACTTTGTTACAAAACCCTTTATTAATTGATATTTTTTGTATATGTTACATACATATTTATTCAACTACGAAACATTTGTGAAGTTCCTTACTTTTTTTATTTACAACATCAGTTTAAATTTTCCTTAAGGTATTGCATTTGCATCTGCCAAAAACGGTTTCTTTCGAAGCCAATTTTATTATGCGTTAAGCCCATTGTAAACTTAAACTTTAATGAGTTGACGTAAAAAAAAAAGTAAAAAATGGGCTTGAATTATATATGTATATATTTTTTTAAAATGAATAAATTTTGTCCAATAAGTAAATGATTTAACTGCCCAATGCTGAGTGATTACAGGCAATTAAACTTCAAAATTCATTATATTACGTATTAAGTATATTTTCTTTTCGTTTTAATTTTCTGTTTATGTACTTTCTTTTTATTTGTTTCAATAGTAGTTCGGTCATTTCTTATTACTTCGTGTTCTTTGAATTGTGCCGCAAGTTTATTTCGTCTGTCATCTTTCTCAAATATTCGATCACCAATTCTCATTATAGGGGGTGTTTCACGCATTTTATTATATTTTTCAATTATGTTTTCCTTATAGGCTAAACTCCTTTTGTATGCTAGGTCTTTTAAAGTATGTTTCGATGTGTTCTCTCAAGTAATCCTGTCTTGTATTTGTCTTTGTCGCGTTTGGGAAAATATTATTTTTTGATATGTGTCCATTTAGTAACTCAAACGGGGTCATTTTAGTTACTGAATTTATAGAATTGTTGTAACTAATTACTGCTTCATCTACAATTTCACTTATAGGTTTATTGGGAAACTTTGCTTTAATTATCCTTATTAACTCAGTTAGGGTAGAGTGAAACCTCTCGACAGGTGAGTTTCCAGTGGAACTTTTAGCACAGGTTGTGTGTAGTTGTATACTGTATATATTTAAGAAGTCTCTAAAAAGTGATGAAAGAAATTCGGTTCCATTATCCGTAACCACTTTTCCAGGAATACCGTGGTGTGAAAAGAAATGCTTCAGTGATTTTATAAGATTAATACTATTCCTAGATGGTAATAAATAAACACTTGAGAACCTACTGAATTTGTCTATTATAGTTAAGAAATTTTCGTTATGTATTGTGTAAATATCCAAATGTAATATTTGTAAGGGTCTTGACGGAGTTTCGGTTAGCTCGAATTTTAAGGGTTTTGCTTGGCGGTCATATTTGTATTTCTGGCAAATGTCGCAATTATTTATTATTTTTGATACTATGTTCATGTTCATATTAGGGAAGTAATATTGTCTTTTAATATGTTCTACACTTTCCACAATTCCCCTGTGATTTGATTTTTCGTGGTATGTTCTTATTATTTGCTCTTGTTCATCACGTTGTGTTATGTCTCGTAGTAAGGTGTTGCTTCTAACGAGTTTCATGCGTTCGTTATTGAAGTACTTGGCGTAAACTTTTTGTACGATCCTAAAGATTTTATCGTCTGCAAGGATAGCTGTCACTCTTTTGGTGTTAGCAAAAGTACGAAAAATTTCAATCACAATGTCTTCGTTGCAAACATTGTTACTTTCTATCCGATGTCTTTTCCTTCTCTTAAAGAGAATACTCAGAGTTGCATGAAGTTTTTTTCTATTGGGATTTTCCACAATAATTAGTTGGTTAGAAAGTTCGTTAATATGCCTTTCAGATATCGGGATACCGTCATCCATATTTTCTTGCCCAGAGTGGATAGTATTCAAGTTTTCGTTAACGTCAATGTTGTTGTCAATAGATGCTAATTCAAGATTATCTGATTGCATCTCGGTAAGTTCATTAAGGTGGATTTCAATTCGCGACAATGCATCGGCATTAGAATTTAATTTTCCATTTTATGGATTATGCTATAGTCGTACTCTTCTAGACTCAACCTTTAAGTGAAAACAGCCAGATCAAGGGCTTATGGTCTGTTGCGATTGTAAATTTTCTACCATAGAGATACGGACGGAAGTATTTCGTAGCCCAATAGACTGCTAACAGCTCTTTTTCAATGGTACTATAATTTTCCTCTGATTTTGACAAGGTACGGCTGGCGTAGCAGACCGGTTTGTCTGATCCAATTGGACCTTGGGATAGTATTGCGCCTATTGCAATGTTACTCGCATCAGTAGTAATATTGAATGGCTTGCTGAAATCAGGGTATTGTAGTACGGGTTCATTGCATAAAAGAGTTTTGCAACTCTCAAAGCAATCTATATATCTCGAGTTTAGAATGATTTTATTGCCTTTTCTGAGACACTCCGTCATAGGTTTAGTTATTTTGGCGAAATCTTTAATGAATTTCCTATAATAGCCAAGCGGTCCTAAAAACTATTTTATTTGTTTGGGAGTTCGAGGTATAGGAAATTTTTTTATTGCAAAGATTTTGTCTGGGTTTGGTTTAACTCCTTCAGAAGTTACCAAGTGACCTAAAAAGGACACCTCCTTTTGTAGAAACTCCGATTTTGTAAGTTGTATCTTAATGTTAGAATCCTTGAGTTTTTTAAATACGAGTTCTAGGTTTTGGATGTGCTCTTGGAGCAATGTAGAGTAAACAATGATGTCATCCATATAAACAAAACAGATTTTTCCTTGCAATTCACGCAAAACATGGTCCATTACTCTTTGAAACGTAGAAGGGGCATTTTTTAATCCAAATGGCATTCTTACGAATTCAAAGTTACCATTGTTTACTGAGAAAGCTGTTTTGGGTATATCTTTCTCCAGTAGAGCTTGGAAAATCTAGATCTTGGTAATAGTCCTGCGGTTGTTGACAAGCAAATTGCTGTTCATATTGTAATTGTTGAGATTGTTTATTGGGGCTATTACTAGACAGAGCATTGATTTCCGTATTATGTAAATAGGTTGTATTAGTGTTTGCACTACCTATGTCCATGGGTTTTGGAACTGACCGTTTTGATTGGCTTGAATCTGTTTTATTGTAACTATTGTTGGTAGGTGGAACATTTTGGTTAAAACGCGGAGTAAATATTTGAGGATTTGTGTTATTGCCTGAGTATTGCCTGGTTAAATTTGGTGAACTGTTGTTAAACTGCCTATGATCAGATAATTGTTGGTAGGTAAAAGGGAAATGTGTTCTATTTGAATACTGCTGATTGTGTTGTGAATTGAACGGTCTATTTGTAAATTGTTGTTTATAATTGGGAGAATAGTGTGAGGTTGAAGAGGGTCTAATATTTTGGCAGACAAACTGCCTATCAAGTCCCCTAGAGGATTTATTAAAAGTTGTTGTTGGTTGTAAGAAACTGTAATCACGGAAATAAGTACAGTTCTGCTCCTTAAGGCAAAAGTTTAGAGCATCGGATAGTTTGTTTGGCCTCATAGCTCTAACAGTAGGACCCAAAGGCTCTCGGAGACCCGAGAGAAACGTGTTCAAACACATTTCTTCATACAAATCTAATTTAGACTGTATAACACTTTGGTTATTTTCATGTACCCTAACATGGTTAATCATAGCTGATTGTATTTCGATGATCTTAGAGTAAAAGATGTCAACTGTACTTTGGTTTTGTCGTTATGTTTAATTTGTTCCCATACAACTGGAATGCCGTACATGTTTAGTACTTCGTTTGCTTCGCCAGTAATTTTATTACGAATTGACCGAACAATGATTTTACCATAACCGGTATTATTTAGTGAAGGCATAAAACTAAATATTTCCTCAACGTTGGGTAGAAAATCGAACAAAAGTCGCGGGTTTCCGTCGAAATTCGGAAGGTCCTTAACTGCATCAGGTATTCTGAATGAGTTAAAGACGTTTAATGCAATTGTTGATTCGTCAAAATTCATTTCGGGCAGATAGGTGTTATTATTTGAGTATGCTTTAACTACGTTTTCGAGATTGCAATTTAATTTTCTCTTTCCAAAGTTAGATATAAAGCAACTAGCATGAAATTTGGTTGATTTGTGGGTTTTGAAAGAGGACATATGTAGGAACAATAGTCAAATACAGAAAGAACTCACTCTGTGATGCGATTTATCCTGGGGTAGATGTTGTTGTTGATGATTTGATATTGATGGAATGAATTGAGCTTGATGGTTTGTTGTTGATTCCGAGATGCACTTATGAATTCGTATTTGTTTTTCAGAAACACGTGTTATTTGTATTTCATAAGTCTATATATTCTTTTGCGTTTTAATTACTTTTAAAAATGTATTTATTATTATTAATAGTTCTGTAATTCCAGTGGATTCGTAGGCTACTTTTATTCACCTGCTCCGATCTAGAAAACACCGACTGCGCCAGTTATGTGGTGGGAGACTCTTTAATAATGACTTCTTTTTCTCCTGGTTAACTCCGAGACAGTCCGAACTAGAATGCCCAAATCTTCCTGATGTGTTCGCGTTGAACCTTCGTAAAAACTGTCGCTTGTTTACAAGCCATCGTTAGCTTGTTTTTCGCAATCTGGACCGCTCTTACTGTCCGCCGACTTGTTTACAAGCCATCGCTTGTTTTGCACAATCCAACCCGCTGTTGCTGTGTAACATTTCGGTTGGCTTGATCCACTGTTGCTAGGTTCATCGGCTGGGTTGTGTGGTTATGCTGGGTGGCGGTTGGCTTGGCCCACTGCTGCTAGGTCGATCGGCTGGCTTGTGTGGGTTGTGCTGGGTGGTTGTTGGCTTGGTCCTCTGTTGGTAGGTAGCTCGGTAGATCAACTGGGTTGTGGAGTGGGTGGAGTGGTAAGGCACGTAACTCGCGGTTACGTATCCGATATGAGTAAGGTAAAAACTTCGTCATGGGTTGAGTCAGCGCGGAACATCTCGTCTGAGGTGGAGACAGAATATAAGGCGTATTCAATGCTGAAGGACACGACCACGTCAGTCCATATGAATGAAATACGCTTGACCAGCCTTGAAAGATATTTTGATGAGGCACGCGAGATGCATCAAAAGATCATGGCAGCTCCTAATGGTGATGTGAAAGCCAAGTACGTTGAGTCACTTGCGTTTCATAATCTGAAAGAGTTGTATTATGCATACTCCTCGGAACTTAAAGATCGGATAACAAGTTCTGATCATGCACTTGACCTGCTTAATAGCACGACAGCTAGCAAGGTGCCAAATGTAGAATTAAAGCTTCCGTCCATCAAACTTCCTACGTTTTCCGGATCATTCGACGCATGGCCCGAGTTCAAGACCCTTTTTGAAAGTCTGGTCAATAAAAATACTTCTCTTCCGGTGAAGCGATATCAAAATCTACGCTGGCTAAAAGACAACCAGTTCAGACTGCTATTTGAGCAGTCTCGAATAACAAATGAATCATCTGATGAGCTCAAGCGTCTGTTGGATACCACCAGTGAAGCCAAACAATTGCTCCACAACCTGGGAGTGCCCGTGGAGTCGTGGGAAGATGTCCTTATAACATATTCCACACAGTACAAAAATGTCCGCGAACTACTCGGAGTCAATGGGTATCGCACATTGCGGCGTACTTGGATTAACCAGCATACAGCGTTTTGCAGGATTTCCTGCTTATGAGGTCACGCACCTTAAGCATCATGGATCAATCCTCATCAGGTTCCAATCATGCCAGGTACAAAGGAGTTGTGGCAGGAACAGTGCGTTCTCAGAATTCCTAGCATGTTCGATGTGTCAAGGGATACATTCGATTAGGAACTATCCGAGGTTTAAGGCTATGCTTTAATTGTTTATCGAACGCACACTTCACCCAACATTGTGCGCGTACATTCACTTGTGCCAATTGCCACCAAAGGCATCATACCCTACTCCACAATGATGCAAACCAAGTCTCGGCTAAAGAAGCAGCATCACCTTCGCGAGTTGCACAACCAAACCCTTCTCCCCCTTCTCACACCGTTGCACAATCTACAATGCCTAGTAGCTCTATGGCAGTACATAATGCCCATTTTGTAGAAAATGAGAGTACTCAAGCAGTGCTCTTAGTCACTGCCTTGGTGTAGGCTTATAAAAATACGGGCAGTCTTATAACTTTACGAGCTCTCATCGATCCAGGATCAGAAGCATCCTTCATTTCTGAAAGAGCAGTTCAACTGCTAAATCTCAAAAGAGAAACATGTTTGATAAACATTCAAGGGGTGGGAGAGTCCAGGACATGCGCATCCAATCATAAAGCCTCTCTCAAGCTCTACTCAACCACAAACCGAAATTTCAGTTTGCATTTAAATGCATTAGTGCTGCCAAAACTAACGGCCCTTCTTCCTCCTCGAGACATTAGAATTACCAATTGGAGTCACATAAAACTCGCAGACCCAACATTTAACAAAGCCGGCAGAATAGATATTCTGTTGGGTAGTGAAACGTACTCATCGATTCTTCCCGACGGAGTAGCTCGAGGTGAAAAGGGCACTCCTCTTGCACAAAGGACAGAGTTTGGCTGGGTACTGCCGGGATGCATTGGTTCACGCACTCATACGTGAATCAATTCTTTACACATCGTAACAGAATCCCTTAGACTTGAGAAAATACTGACGAAATTTTGGGAATTGCAGAAATTCCAAGGAAGAAGTTGCGATCAACGGATGAAGAACAGTGTGAACTGCACTTTGCTCAAACTCACCAAAGAGTACTTAATGGGAAGTATAAGGTTAAACTTCCATTTAAGAAAGAAACCCCTCCGGATCTAGGGTCTTCTTATAACTGCGCCCTGGCGCGATATCTGCAGCTGGAGCGAAGATTTAGATTGGATCCCAAGTTCCATTCTTCTTTTCTTCTTTTCCTTTTTACCCCGGCGTCGTTATGGTCAGAAGTGTAGGACCATAACCTTCCCACTTAACTGCATTCCTACTGGTCCGCTTGTGGGGTCCGCCGGTTTGACCTCAGAAAGTAGCGGCAGGCTTCCCGGTTTGGGATTACTTCATCGCTGAGGCCAATCAAATGCTGGTGTTTTTGCATTTGTTTGCACCAATTGTTTTTCGGCCTGCCTTTTTTGCGTGTTGAAATTGGAATGTTGATTGATAACGCCTTTTGGACGGGGTTCAAAGGATCTCTCCTTTGAACATGGCAATACCAACTGAGTCGGTCGCGCTCTATATTTCTTGTGATGGTTTCTTTACGTGGAGGCTTCCTCGGATCTTTGAACTTCTAATTCTGTCACGCTTTGTTACTCCCGCTGTCATGCGAAGCATCTTCATCTCAGTTGCCGTTAATTTGCTCTCATACTTTTTGTGCATTGTCCAGCATTGTGAACCGTATGTGAGCGCCGGACGTACAACTGAAGTGTAGAGCCTTCCTTTCAGCTTAGGGGGCATTTTTCGATCACAGAAGATGGCGGAGTTTTCCCGCCACTTCATCCACCCTACGCTTACGCGATGTTTGATGTCGTCATCACAAGTTGCTTCTCTATTATATTATCCCAGATATTTAAACTTTTCACACTTGGGAAGCACTCTTCCATTCAAGTAAATGTCTGGAATAGGCTGATGAGGGTCAGAGAACGGGCAGCACAGATACTCTGTCTTCTTTGAACTAATACGATACCCGTGTCCCTCAAAAATGTCCACCCACACATCAAGTGCTCGTTGTAGGGACGCCTGATCATCACTTATAATGGCCCCATCGTCAGCAAAGAATAGCTGGTGCACATTGGGGTCCGTCACTTTTCCTTCAAGCAAGCAATCAAGGACTGCTATAAAAAGCAGTGGGCTGAGGACGCTCCCTTGGTGTACACCGACTTTGATTGCGAATTCTTCGGTGACTCCTGCGGTGCATCTTACTCTTGTCGTTGCTCTCTCGTACATGCCCATAATTACTCGCACGTAGGTTTCTGGAACTCCTTTTTGTCTTAGCGCTACCCATAAAAGATCTCTTGGTTGCCGGTTAAAGGCCTTCTCGAAATCAACCAACACCATATGCAAGTCCTTTGAAGAATCACGATGCTTTTCCATCATGATCCTTATACTTTGGATTGCATCTGTTGTTGATTTACCCGAGACAAACCCGCACTGGTCATCAGATAGTCGTATTATTTTCCGCAGTCGGCTATCTAATACCCGTTCAACGATCTTCATGGTGTGCGACATCAGCTTGACAGAACGGTAGTTATCACAATTTCGCGTATCACCCTTTCCTTTGTGCAATGGAAGAAGATAGCTTTCCCTCCATTGATTAGGCATAGTGTCGCCTCTCATAAGTTTAGAGATCAGAACCATGAGCCATCTAGACCCGATGTCTCCCATCTTTTTCCAGAACTCAGAGGGTATCCCGTCCGGCCCAACAGCTTTTCTATTCTTGGAGTTTTTAACCGCGTACCGAACTTCTTCGACTGTGATGTCGGGTATTTCGGCATGATTCGGGGCGGCTCTTGGAAAGTACACTCGGGGAAACTGTTCGTTCAGAAGTTCCTCGCAATACTGTCGCCATCTGTGGAGAATTTTTTCGTCTTCCACAAGGAGTTGGCCTTCAGCATTGTTAATAAACTTTGGGAAACGAATCTCCTGAGCATTTCTTCTTCTCTGGGCGGCTATCTTAAAGATATTTGCTCCTTTGTTCAAATTGTTTTGTCGAAGCTCCTGGGTAGCCTGGTTCCTGTCAGACGCGGAAGACGATATTTCTTCCAACTCCTGATAGAGGCCTTCCATGCTTTTCGCTTTGAATTCGGCGCATTTTTTCTTCGCGATACCTTTGCAACATCTATATACCTTTTCACGGCGAGCTTTTTCCTCTCTATTAGTAGAAGAGCACTTTGACCAAGCTTGGAAAGCCATTTTCTTTTCGTGTATCACTGCTTTGGCTTCGTCTGTCCACCACCAGGTTTCTTTTGCGTGTTGGCAGGGGCCTTTAGATGTTCCGAGCAGTGATTTGGCTTTCTCCAGGCCAGATTGTTGTAGGGAATCCCACATGTCTTGTGCTCTGCACTCCTCATTACCGACCTCATCGATAATGGAAGAGAGGTAGTTTTCCATGATGGTAATAAAAGCTTCGCCTTTTCCTTTATCCAGCTTATACCACTTGATTCTCTCAGACACCTTCGTTTGCTGCTTTGACTTCTTTCTCGCATCCATAAAAAATTCAGTCAGGAGGAGACGGTGTTGAGGGGCGATCGCGTCTCCCAGGATCACTTTGCAATCTTTAGCTCGTGGCTTCATGAAACTGGATACCAAATGATAGTCTATTTGAGTTTCATTTCCGCCGCTGCTATAAGTGATCAGGTGCCGGCTTTGTTTGACGAACATGGTATTTAGCACTATAAGACCGTACGACTTGCACATGTTTAGGATATCTTCACCTGAAGAGTTCCTGGTGCCGTATCCCAGCCCTCCGTGGTAGCCTTCATAGTCTTCGCTTGTCTTCCCGACATGTCCGTTTAAATCTCCCCCAACAAACAAAAGCTCTTCCTTTGGGATGATTTTGACAAGGTTGTGGAAATCTAGCCAGAATGCATCTTTTTCTTTTTGTTCGCATCCTACTTGAGGGGCATATGCGCTTACGATGTTCCACACCTCACCATGCATCACCAATTTGAGAGCCATCAAACGGTCACTGGACTTTGAAATGGTTAAGACGTTGCCAAGTAACTCTGCCGCAAGGATGATGGCGATTCCGTTTTTTCCTTGTTCCAATCCATAGTAAAACATCTTGTAGGCTTTTGTTTTAACGTCCAAGAAACGTGCCCGATTACCGGTGTTTCGCCATTTCGTCTCTTCTACGCACAGGATGTCTACTCGCCTTCTAACCATCATTTCTTCAAGCTCATAGCTGCGCCCACTCATGCTTCCAACGTTCCAACTCGCGACTCTTAAATGTGGCTTACGCCGTTGCATTACTTTGCTATCCCCCGGAAATCCTATAGCTCTGACCCGAGCATTGCTGCTCGTCCCAGGATCACGACCATTAGTAGTGCCTGGCGGGGTAGTGCTTTTCCTTTTAGCGTTCTTTTCCATAATGCTACGGTTTGACCGTTTTCATTCTTCCCTTCCTTTTTGACACGGGCATGCTCCAGATTTTTTATTTTTTGATTGATCTTACTCTTACAACACCGGTGATCTCCAGTCGTGTCAACCCACTGATTTGCATGCACACTTGTGGGGCAGTTTAATGGTGGTATATGTGTCCCTAGGCTCACCTTGGTGTTTTCTAAATTGCCTAGATGTGAGTTTTGTTTACCTTTGTTTAGTCGCCTTTTACGACAAGCGATAGGTATCGCTGCAGGGATATTCTTAACCCGTCCCTGCACGAGTAGGATCCCAAGTTCCATGAAGAATATAAACGTGTAATTGAAGAATACCGAGAACTTGGGCACATGTCTGAAGTGAGTGGCGAACAACACACTACTGGTCACTATTATATTCCGCATCATGCGGTAATGAAGGAAACAAGCATGACCACCAAGCTGCGCATTGTGTTTGACGCCTCATGCAAAACATCAAACGGAACTTCATTAAACGATCATCTGTTAATCGGTCCACGCCTGCAGGACGATATAATAAACCATATCGCTCGATTCCGGAGACATCAGATTGTCTTTGCAGCAGATATTTCCATAATGTACAGGCAAATTTGGGCCTCTGAGGAAGATTCTAAGTATCAATTAATATTATGGAGAGATAAATCGCATGAAGAGATTAAGGTCTATCGTTTGAACACCGTCACTTTTGGAACCGCAGCAGTTCGCACGTTGCAACAGTTGGCAATTGACGAAAAGGATAACCACCTTATTGCGTCCCGAATAGCGATAAAAAAATTCTTCGTGGATGATGTCTTGCATTGTGCAGATTCCAAAGAAGAAGCTATAGAGATGCAATATCAACTCACCACAATGCTTAGAAGTGGAGGCTTCCATTTTCGTAAATGAGCAAGTAATAGTTTAAAATTGAGGGACCGCCGTGGCGCAGTGGGTAGTGTGCCGGCCGCTGACGCAAGATGAGCGAGTTCGGATCCCGATAACACCAACGCCATCGAATGATCGAATGGTTATTTCGCGGCGGGGTACTGGCAAGACCCCCCGTTGTACACTTGCCATGAAAAAGCTTATCGGCTCTCGCCGTTCGGAATCGGCATTAAGCTTTAGGTTCCGTTCACTTGTGTGAAAAACAAATCGCACACAGCATAAGTGAATAAAAAGAAGCTTGGCTTTGGCTCCACATGAGCTCTAACGCCATCTAAGGTGTCTGTCTGGCAGTACAATGGACCAGTATTTGTGTTTGAGTGCTCCAACAGATAGCAGAAGCCTCCAACAAAAAAAAAAAAAAAAAAAAATAGTGAAAAATTGCTAGCAACGGTGCCCAAGGAATATCGGGAAGTGCAGGCCCCTCTGTCGTTCGACGAAGGAAATTCAATAAAAACCTTGGAGATTCAGTGGAATCCCGCAACAGACATTTTTAAATACAAATTTGAATTTCCAAATACAACCAAGGACACCAAGCGAGTTATCTTATCAGACATCGCTCATTTGTACGACCCAATGGGCTGGATTTCACCATGTGTCGTCAGTGGGAAAATTTGGAAGCAGCAAATCTCGTGGGACGATGATTTTCCTGCACCAATAACAACAGTATGGCACAGGCTAAGATCACTGCACTGAACAGTATTGAGATTCCAAGATGGATATCACTCAAAAAACGTCCTCAAGTTGAACTGCATGGGTTCTGTCTACGCAGAAGTAGTCTACGTCCTCTCATACCATAAAAACAGATGGATGACTCATCTTTTGGTAGCTAAAACCAGAGTGGCACCATTGAAGAAGAAATCGCTCGCGCGATTAGAGCGGAACATTATTACTAGCTCAACTTCTAACGCACACAGTCGAAACTATGGAGTTCCAAGAGACAAAGATGTATGCTTGGTGTGATTCTCATATCACACTTGCTTGGATCAAGACGCCTCCATACGTGAGAACAACGTTTGTTGCCAATCGAGTAGCCGAAATACAGGAACTAACAAACCCAAATCAGTGGAATTACGTCACATCCAAGGATAATCCAGCCGACTTGGCATCACGAGGTACGTCTCTTGATAAACAAAATTTCAGTCATCATCCGATCAAGCCCACCGAATTAGAACTACGAAAATCGGAAGCTTCAAGGGCAAACACAAAAATTATTGCACCTGACGTCTCGAAATCAACCCTTTTTTCATGTTGCATGCACGTTACAGCTCTCTACGACTCAAACGACCTATTAAGGTCGGTTGCTGCGCATAACCGCCCTTTGCCTTCGTTTTTGCTTCAACGGGCATAAGGGCAATGAGAGACGACTAGGAGCTTTAACAAAAACCGAACTTGCCGCAGCTCGCACTAAGTTAATCATTGTGGTTCAACAAAGGACTCTCGGTGAAGAATATTTAAGAGTATCTAGCGGGGAATCAGTTCCAAAGGGCAGCAAGATCGCACGGCTATCACCAATGATGGATGCAGAAGGCGTGCTACGAGTGGGTGGCAGGTTAGAAAACGCTAATCTGCCTTACTAGCAACGACACCCTATTATATTCCCATCAGGTGACAACTTTACACAACTATTAATTCAAGACACACATAATCGAACGATGCATGGAGGTCAACAGCTTATGATAGCAACCCTAAAACAACAGTTTTGGATTTTAAACATAAAATCACAGGTAAAAAATAAAATCATTAGTAAATATTTAAAATGTTTTAGACATCGAGCGAAACAGATGCAAGAACGAATGGCTGATTTACCAGCGCAACGGATTAATCCAGCCCGTCCATTTTATACGTCCGGTGTGGATTATGCTGGACCAGTACAATTGAAGGCGTGAAGGGGTCGCTGCAACTGTCTCCTCAACACTAATTAAGAGGACACTTCCCACATCTCGGCTGCAGAGGTTTCCTTCAGGGAGGCTAATAGCTGAATGTGCATCGCTCCCATACATAAGCATAAACACCCATAGAATCGAGGGACTGTATTGTTTTTGTATAAAACCAACGATCGATTAGCTTATCGTGGCTAGTCAAAATAAAACCACCAGCTGACTGATCAGCTGGTCCATTGTTCAAACCGCGTTTTTTTTTTCTATTGACACAGGTCGTTGACCTCGCCTTTTTTGTCTTTTGCTATCACGGAGAATTCGGCGGCAGTTAGCGAGTACTTGGATTCAACGGGATCCAAGTTGGTTTTTCGCTGTGTACGTATGCTACACATACAAAACCAATAAACGAATTTCTGTCATCTGAACTGCTGAACTGCCCAATCAGCATCAGCTAAACCCTTTAGACTTTCCTTACTCTGAAAATATTTAATTCTGAAATTTAGAGTATTATTAAGGTGCCTTAGTATATGGTTAGCAGCATTTAGGGGTTCAGCTTGTTGATTTTTATTGAATTGAGCATGTTTGCATGCCGAGTGTATGATATCTGGTCTAGTGCAATAGCCCAAGTACATCAGAGATCCAATTAGAGATTGAAACAGCTTTTTATCCACCAGTGAACACTTCGACTTGGAACATTCAGAACTGTGTAAAACGAATTCTTGATTAGAACGAAGTCGAACACGATCTGCTTTGCGCCATTCCGAATTCAACAAGTATAAATTGGGCTTGTGAAATTTTAAGTGTTTTTATTTTTGATGATTTCAATCCCGAGAAAGTACTCAACGGGACGCTTATCAAATATTATACATCAAATTTCGACCAAATTTTTGATTTTATTTTGTGCCAAGAATATTTCATCCACGTATATTGCGATTAGGTTAATGTTATCACCGTTGTCAATTTTATCCAAGCAGGCATCTCCATTGCATTTTGAGAATCCAATGCTTTGAAATAGCAGTGTGAGTGATTTCACTCTTAGCCCGATTGCTTGAGGCTCAGAGAGCCTTTCTCGAACGGCAAATTTTTGCTCGGTTTTCGGGATTCATAAAAGACTCGAGTTGTACCATGAAGACTTCGTCGTAGAGTTCACCATTTAGGTAGGTGGAAGATATATCCATTTGATGGACAAATAAGTCGAATTCCGTTGGTAAAAACATTTCCTTGTAATCCAATCCATACCTTTGACTACACACCTTTGCTAGAAGTCGCGCTTTGTAATGAGCAACCTCACGATTTCTATCGTATTTGATATGCAAAGTAGGCCTCCGTGGCGGCGATGACCTCCTCATTCGACTGAAATGTCTGCCCGGTCAGTGAGTTTTTCAAGTTTGGAAACAAAAAGAAGTCGCACGGCCGATTCGGCAGTGGCGAGAGCGGAGGTGTGAGCCGGTGCGTTATCATGGTGGAACAGCACTTTTTTCTTCGCCAAGTGGGGCCGTTTTTTCTTCAATTCGGCCCAATAGTTGATGTGGATCACACCTTGTGAATCCCAGAAAACGGTTGCCAACACCTTCCCGGCCGATGGGACAGTCTTCGCCTTCTTCAGAGCACGTTCGCCGGGTGAAGTGTACTGTTTCGACTGTTCCTTGGTCTCTGGTGTGTACCAGTGGATCCATGTTTCGTCGACTGTCACCAAACGAAGTAGAAACTCTTTCGGATTGCGCTTAAACAGCGTCAAACACTGTTCTAAAGTGGTCTCACGGTTGCGCTTGTTGTCCGGAGTCCACGCCGACAGCTTTCTCATGCCCAAAATTTCATGCAGGATATGACCCACGCGATCTTTTGAAATGCCTACAGTCTCAGCTATCTCGCGCACCTTCAATCGGCGGTCTGCCTATACGAGATCGTGGATTTTTGTCACGTTATCCTCCGTGGTAGCCCTTTACGGGGCACCTGGATGTGGCTCATCAAAAATCGATGGGCGACCAGGTTGAAAATCGTTAAACCAATTTTTGATGGTCGCCATCGAAGGAGAATCCCAAGCATCACAGCATCCCAACGCTCCTTGATTTCGCTGCGCGATTTCCCTTCCAAAAACAAGAATCAAATGACCGACCGATATTGCTCTTTTTTAATTTTTCTAAAATCCGCGGACACTCCCGCTTCCACACGCGGTCAAAACAAAACTACGAGTCCGATCCGGGTGAAATTTCGACAGTGGCCGTATACTAGAACGTTCTACATGACAGTAAGTTGCTCTTGCGATACTGGCGCCATCTGGCGGTGGGGCTAAGCACTTATCGGACCACCCTCGTATGAATTTCGTTATTTTTTGGCTCAAAAAACCTATACGCTTTTGATGGGTTTTAGGAGAAAATGTTGATTTACCTGGACGTTTATCTAAGATGACTACTTTTTGCCAAAAACTCGACACCATATCTTATAGATGGTAGTGTTTCCAAGAACGTACGTTGGAGTTCGATTCACAATCGACAATTCTCTTTGTAACCCTCTTGTTTTTAAAAAAATCATCGAATTCTTTGTTTATATACTCACGGCTGTTATCCGAAGGCAATATTTTTATTTTGTTATTTATTTCGCGTTCAATAACGTTTTTAAACGATTTCAAGCACTCGAATACATCGCTCTTATTTTTGATAAGATAACACAGATATTCGCATTACCAAGCGAATCGTTACGCATACGTTACCGTGGTTCATTTCTAATATTTTTTAACTGCGTTTTTCAATGTTTTTGGGAAATGGCTGATCGCATATTTTGCCCTTTATACAAATTTCACAATCCCGCATAACACCACCGATATTTAAATCTAGAACACGAACCATCCAATTTGTGCTTAAATATCTGAGACTATTTACATTGAGGTGGCCATATTTTCGGTGCCATTCGCAGTATAATAATAAGTTTGCTTTTGCTATATATTCGTAAATGAAAAATTCCCCCGTTTTATCGGCACGCATTATTTTTATGCTTTTACGATCTTTAATAATGCCAGACATTTTATTCAGTTCACCTGTTAATTTATTTTCAACCATTTTTCGCAACGAAATAAAATTAAACTGCAGTACCTGCACAAAAAAACACATTTAGTAATGAAATTGAGCTCCGCTATGATTCGATTTTGACTGTACCAACAATGGTTGGGTCACCCTTTCTTCGTTTCGATTCCTCTACCAACCTTACCATCAAAGTTGTTGTCGTTGGAAGTGCATCGCTCGACTCGATAACAACTATGAAATTATCATATTTTTTTGGCAAACTTGACAACATAATTATACCAAGAAGATCATTCTGTAGCTTAATTTCCATTTCAACTAAGTCGAAGAACTTATTGAGATGAACCCTCATCGAACGTTTTCTGCCATCCTTAACCCAAGTAACTGTTTAAAAGTTGTCACTTTTCGGGCTGGGCCACGTGGTAGTGGACTTCTTCCAATTTTACCCAAGCATCGTGAGAGACACTAAAATTGTTAACATGATGCAGCTGGGAGGATTTGGGGCTAAAGATGATCGTAAAAAGCACCTTGTCGTCAGTGGATTTCCACCTTAGCAGCATCCACTGGATAGGATAAAATCTAAGAAACATATTCGCAGGGTTCACAATGGATCGTCACAGACCGTATGTGCACTTTCCATGTGTCGAAGTTGTTGTCATCGAGTTTATCAATTTGGTACAGCGCTTATCCCGACTTATTAAATTCACTATTAAAAAAAAAAAAAAAAAGTAAAATACTTTAATTTACTTTCAAAACAGGACCTGGGCCCATAACCTTTGATAGAAAAAAGAAACTAAAACTTTCCTAACAAAGGATTTATTCAAATTGTAAGGAAGTCTAACGACAACTGACAATCGAAAATTGTTAAACATAGCGTTTTATACTAAAGCTTTATATACTACTTAATACTCGTATATACATGAATGTGTGTTAGGGTTTGTGTACAATATCATTGCATTCTAATGTACATTACACATGTATGCAATGGTTTTCCTCCCTGGAATCTGAGTAACGATTTTTATATGTAGTTTCTGATGTTTCTGATACCATCACGTCATGATTCTTTGATATTGAATATTTAAGATTTTAACTTAAAATGTCTGATCGCCTACATTTTAAAATCGTCGCTAAATTACTTCAGCTTAATTTTAATTGCATTTAATTAGTTTAAGAGGAGATAGAAATGAATACAAATCAGTAATTTGTTAATTACTACATAACAAGTATAAGTAATTCGCATTAACCTTATCGAAAACGGGTAATTTTGGCTTCATTTAGTAAAGAGCTCATTAATACACGATGATTAGGTGATATTGCCTAATTGTGGTAAATATTGTTAGATGAGGGTATAATGAAGATAAACGATTTTTTTATTGTATAAGTACCGACACAGAATTAGAAAATTAACAGTTGAAGTGCGCATCTTGCAACATAAATTTTAAAATGTCGTCGCGAAGCTGTTTAATTTCTCCGAATTGTTTTTTTTTATATTTGCGGGAAATTTATGGTGATAAAACAAAGAAACAACATTACAGACTTTGCGAAAAATATTTACAAAAGTTATTTTGGACATGCTATAAGTGACCAAGACAAAACTTGAAAATCTCAAAAAGTTTGTTCGACTTGTTTACTAGAACTTGGTAAGTGGTCTAAAGGACAGAAAAATAGCTTCAAAATCGTATCGCCCATGCTATGGAGAGAGCCTAACGACCACGTAGAAGATTGCTTATTTTGTTGTTGTGACATAACTGGATACAATTCTAAAAACAGATAGATATATATTTTATTAGCATTATAGATGGCTTTAAAGTCACAATTATCACATATAACAATATATACATTAAACAATATATTATCAAACATCCCAAAGTTACATTAATCAATACTTCAATTGAACAACATCAATTATACTTTTTTGAATCGTTTAATATTTGTTTCATATTTGTTCATTTATTATTCTAATATTACTATATTAAAAAATTTAACACCTTTATAAATCAGGGAATTTTGAGCTCTGTTTGTTAAAAAATTTTGTAGCCTTAGATCATTACTGTTTCTTAAACAATATGGTTGCACTTCATGAACATACACAACATATTTTGACAAGTAATTTGCCATAAAGTTATTTACAATTTTGAAGACAAATAGTAACATATTCATAATTATTCTTTGTTTCACTGTTGGCCGTTTTAAAGCTTCTAACATAAAGTTTACAGTTAATCACAAAAGTAAGTAAGCACACCCCATTCATGAAATGGTGGATAGAAAATTGACATTTATATAAATCAAATATACCAGATAATCTCAATTTTTAAGAATTCATATATTTCTTTCAAAACAGGAATATTCATAATTAGAAAGTAACTAAACATAAAAAAGATATTTCAACTTAACTAAAAACAATGGAAAATTTATATCACAAAAGTAAGTAAGCAGTTCGAATGAATGAAAAGTACGAATAAAATAATGGGTATATGCTATTGAATTTAGTATTTTGTTGGGTAGCCCTTAGCTTTTATTACAGCCTTTATGCGTGAGGGCATTGAATCCACTAACTTTTGCGTCAGATTTGGCCAATTTTGGACCATTCCTCCTGAAGAACACGTTTTAAGTCATCTTTGGTGTTTATCTCATGTGCCCTTATCTTTCGGTCGAGGTACTCCCATAAATGTTCAATTACATTCAAATCTGGCGATTGTGGTGGTATTTTAAGCTGAGTTCTAACATTGTATAACAGCCATTCCTTGACAATGTTGGACGTATGTTTGGGGTCATTGTCTTGTTGAAAAACAAAAGACCTCTCCAAACCCAATTTTCGGGCACTTTCTGGCACATTATTCTTTAAAATGTCAAGGTAATCGAATCGATTCATTAAAGAATCAATGAATACCAAATTGCCCACACCAGACGCTACATGCACCCCCAAACCATCACACTTTAGGTAGTTTTCATCCGTTGATGGGTCGAAATTGGCTAAAAGTCTTACATACTAACTGGCGTATTTTATACGAAGGGAATGACATGGGTATAAGCAATCGGAAATTAAATGCCCTAAATATTGTTTTCGACAATAAGAAGTTGCTTATTTAGAATTTGAAAATTAAATTTGCCAAAGTATTTTCGCAGAATTTTAATGATCCCGTAGCAGGCTTTGAGATTAACATAAATTTGAAATCAGAGGCGAATCTAATTTTTTTGAAACCTTACGTAGTGCCATTTGGTATGAGAAAAAAAGTTGAAGATGAAATAGAACGCTTATGCGCTGCAGGTATACTTGAACCAGTTTCGCATAGCTGATGGGCTACGCCTATAGTTTCAGTAGCAAAGAAAGATGGAAGTTTAAGAATCTGCATGAATTGCAAAGTAACAATAAACAGTTTTGTTGGCAATATTCATTATCCCTTACCTGTTATAGAGGATCTTTTAGCATCCTTGGGAGGGTGTACATTTTTCTGTGTAATTGATTTAAGGGTGCGTATCAACAATTGTCGGTTAGCCCTAGTTCAAGAGAATACTTAACAGTGAACACACATAAAGGACTTTTTCATTTCCACATTTCAGAAGATTTTAGATCAATTACTGAGTGGATTAGATAAGGTACAGGTGTATTTAGATGATGTTCTGGTAGCGGGGGAGACATTTCAAGAATGCTATGAGAAATTAGTTAGTGTCTTAAAGCGTTTAGATAAGTTTAATGTTAAGGCAAATGAAAAGAAATGCAAGTTTTTTGAAGGTGAGGTTGAGTACTTAGGGCACAGAATAAGTACAGAAGGAATACGTCCGAACTTACGAAAATCGAAGCGATTTGGAATGCGCCATCACCTGATTCGGAAGGAAAATTAAGATCCTATTTGGGATTGTTACAAAATTATTCACGCTTTGTACCTCATTTATCTGGTGAGTTGCATGAACTTTACGCTCTTTTGAAAAGGGAAAATAAGCCGTTTAAGTGGACGGAAAAATGTGAACAAATTTTTAAAAGAAGTAAAAAGATATTATTAGAAAACAAATTACTTGCTCATTATGATCCCAACAAACCGATAGTTATAATTTCGACGCTAGCCCTTACGGGGTAGGCGGAGTGTTGTCACATGTCATTGACGGCCAAGAGCGTCCGGTTTTTGTTTTGTTTCGAGCACATTAAATAAAGCGCAACAAAACTACTCACAAACTTATAGGGAAGCGTTGAGTAGTATGTTTTCAGTTCGAAAGTTTCATAAATACATTTATGGCAAACATTTTACCATTTGTACGGATCATAAGGCACTTCAGGAAATCCTTAACGGAAAAAAAGGATACTCAACAGTTGTTGTTAGCCGACTTCAAAGATGGGCAATTGAATTATCAATGTACGATTATGAAGTGAAATATCGCGAAGGCAACAAGATGTGTCATGCAGACGCTCTGTCAAGACTCCCTTTAAGTGAAACAGTTGAGGACGAATATAATATGATTAATTGGTTTAATGTATCTGAGGATTTTCCTGTTAAGATAGTAGATATTACACAGGCAACTAAGGACGATACCATTTTGAGTAGAGTTTATTATTTTGTTATGAATGGCTGGCCAAGCCCAATAGACTGTGAGTTAACAAAGAAATATTTTCAAAAAAAAGATTCGCTAGCTGTAGAAGGGGGATGTCTGTTTTATGGTTAAAGGATTGTTGTTCCGGGTTGCATGAAAAGACAGATATTAAGACAATTGCATGGGGGGCATATTGGTATAGTTAGGATGAAGGAGTTGGCGAGAAGCTATGTATGGTGAATAGCTATTGATCGGGATATTGAAAATTATATCAAACAGTGTGAGGTTAAGAACCTAAGTCAGCAGATCTTAATCCTTGGCCGAGGGTGAGTGCACCATTTGAGAGAATTCATTTAGATTTTTGTCACTTAGATGGTGTTAACATTTTGGTTTTAATAGATGCTTACTCTAAATTTATGGATGCAAAGATATTAAATCGTGCCACAGCCCAATCATTGATCTCTACTTTACGTAGTATATTTGCATATTTCGGTCTACCAAAAAAAATTGTGACGGACAATGGTCAACCCTTTGAGGAGTTCTTGGAATTCTGTGAAAAGAACCTTATTAGACCTACTAAAGAACCGCCATATTACCCACAATCCAACGGATTGGCTGAAAGAGCGGTGCAAACTTTCAAACAAGCATTAAATAAGTTTTATTTATACCCTAAAACAAGAAATTTGCCAATGCAGTGGAAAATTGATAATTTTCTTTTTCAATACAGAAACACTCCGACCACAACTACGAATAAATCTCCCACAGAACTTATGTTTAATTTTAAGCCAAATACTGTATTAATAAATTGAATTTAAGTGCGGTTATAACCATTAAAAAGGAGAGGGAAAGAGAAATCAGGAAACAAGAAATATTTAGGAATGAAAAGGAAGTTAGAAAGTTTGAACTTAATGAGATAGGAATGTTCATAAAGATGACTGTAATTATGTGTTTGCACGAATTGGAAAAAGGGTGAGCAAAAGTTTGAATGAAATATACTTGAATGGAGTAAAGAGAATCGCTCATGTGGGCGATTTAAAAAAGGCTTACCATGTTAGGAGGGTTCGATTTACGCCATCTCATTCTATAAGAATATATCGAGATTAAAATGCGAGTGTCAATAATGGAGGCGTGGAAAGTAGGCAAGTACCACAGGAACGTGAGGCAACGGGGTTTGAGAATTTAAGGCGATCAGAGAGATTAAAAAGTAAAACAAATAAACGTAAAGCATTTTAAATATGTATCTATAAGTAACTTAATTGTAAGAAGGGAAGAGGTGTAATATATATGTATAACAGTTAGTATGTAAGAGAATTAAGTATTATACATGAGTGTTAAACTAGGATAAGTTGTTGAATAAATCAGTTGCTATTCAGCCTTCAATGCGGAAGTGTCTCCTAATTTTAATGGAAAAGGTGTTCGCGGAAATTTTTTTTTTAGAAAAAGTTAGTTTTGTTTGAAAAAGTATAAATAATAATTAATTAATTAATTACAAAAAAAAAAAATATATGTAATGATGAAAAACTAACTTTATTATGTATAAAGGAAAGGGAATGTAAGTAACACAAAAGAATATAAGTAACACAAAAAGGATCTGCTGATTTCCGCGTGACGGCTTCTTTGACGGCTGCTACACGACTGTTCTTTTTTAAAATATCTGCTGGCTGCATTCCGACGGCTGAATGCTGAATTAGGCTACGGCTGCACTAGTTGTTACACTCGGCCCTCCTGATCTAGTCATCTGGCTCAGATGACCATACATTGCCTGCAACATATTTCCACAACTTCATGTTGTCGCAACTGGTTGACGTATTGATGGGACCTTCCACATCCGCTACCTTCTTGACCTCGTATCGCCCGTTACGTTTGACCTTCGTAATTTCGTAGGGTCCCAAATATTCGCTGGCCAATTTTCTGCCAGCAACGAATTGCGTACGCCGAATTGCTACTAGATCTCCTACTTGGTAGCCATATTCACTTCTACGCTTCTTATCAAACTGTTTTTTGTATGCTGATTAAGCACGCTCTATTCCTCTCTCGCCTTTTGCCTTAACTGTTCTCTTTCTATGTCGAAGTTGTTGTACATCTCCTGCTCCGGCATATGTGCCATTTGGTCGCTACGTTCAGCATACATTTTCACACCAACATCAGTTCGAATGGGCATCTCTTCGTTGAGGCGTGAATGTGAGAGTTTATGGCCTTCTGCACTTTTGGTACAAATTTGTACCACATAGCTGGCTGTTCTGCTGATAGTTTCGCTATAATTGCCAGAATCGAACGATTAACTCGTTCAATTTGACCGTTTCCTCTCGGCACTCCAGTTGTACTGCAAACGTGTTCGATTCCATTGGTTTTCGTATATTTCTCAAACAGATTCGATGTGAAAGCTGCACCTCGATCACTGACAATTCGACCTGGATAACCGAAAACCGCAGACCAATCCTCCATTCTTTTAAGTACTTCTTGGCAACTTGTTGTCTTTGTAGGAAACAACCACACAAATTTTGTAAATGGATCCACCATCGCGAAGATATATTTATATTGCTTCGATGTTGCATCCATGGGTCCAAGGTGATCGACTTGTAGTGTATCCAATGGCTTGTCCACTTTGTCAGTGCAAATATCCTTCCCCTTCCTTATTATGAATGATGCACTTAATGCAGTTTCTTATTACTTGTGCTACTTTCTTCTCCAAATGTGGAATCCAAAACTTTTGCTGCATTGCATGGATAGTTTTCTGTAATGCGAAGTGGCCAGCGTTGTGTGCGTCGACAATTATTTATCAATTATATCGTTTCCATTTACTGCCTTGTACAAAATACCGCCTTTCATTTTAAAGTCATCATATGGTCGTTTTTTTTTAAATCTCCGTAACTGCTTTTATCATGGTGTCGTCAGCTTGAGCCTTTCTGATGTGCAATGAAATTTCTGAAGATACCATCATAACTTGCTGAGGGTAACGACTGAGGCAATCAACATGTTTTAAGCGTTCGCCTGCACGATGCTCGACTTCAAACTCAAAGTCTTGCAAGTAAACAACCCATTGTGACACTTCTCGTGGGACTTCTTTTTTGCTTAATGTCTGTTTAAATGCAGCGCAATCAGTTACTAGCTTGAAGGGAACACCCAGCAGGTAATGACGGAACTTTTTGGCTGCTAGGTAGACCGCTTTTGCTTCTAGCATATAGCTGTGCTGCCGAGCTTCACTTTCCATTGTCCTTTTGCTCCAATATAAGACGGGATAGAACCATTGTAAAAGAACCGCTCCAAAGCCATCCTTCGATGCTGATATATTCATAATACCGGCTCTTGGATTAACGCATTTTTTAGTTCATGGAATGCACTAAATTCAGCTGCGCCTATTTGAAAAACGGCATCTTTTCGTAACAAGTTTGTCAGAGGTTTGGCGATGTGAGCATATCCCTTTATGAACTTTCGGAAAAATCTAGTTAGTCCCAAGAAGGATTGCACAGCTTTGATGTTACGAGGGACAGGAAATTTGCTAACAGCGTTTGTTTTTTCTTTTCCAGGCCGTATTTGTCCATTTTCAATTCTGTGGCCTAAAAAATGGATAGTTGTTTGCAAGAAGTGGCATTTGTTCCATTTAACTTTTAAGCCATTTGCCGCTGCTGTGTTGAACACCTTTTCCATCTTGGCGAGACATTCGACAGGGCTTGCCGCGTGAGTGACTATATCGTCCATGTATAAGTCTAGCACATCCTCGTTTATAAGATGTTGAGACACATGGTTTACAAATCGTATAAACACGGCAGGTGAGTTGCAAAACCCGAAAGGCGCACGGTTGAATTCAAATAAGTCTTCTTTGGTGGCGAATGCGGTGTATTTGCGACTGTTTTCTTCCACAGGGACATGAAAAAACCCATTTTCCAAATCCATAACTGTGAAGTATTTGGCCTTCTCCAGCTTCTCCAGTACGTCATCGATAATAGGGACAGGGAAACAATCCTTCAGCACCATTGTATTTAATTTGCGGAAGTCGATGCAGATGCGATAAGTACCGTCTTTCTTCTTTACCACTACGATACGGCTAGCAAAATTCGATGTGGATGGTTGTATAATGTCTGCATCAAGCCAATCATCGATCTGATGTTTCACTGCTGCAGCTTCAGCTATGGGAAGACGGGTTGGAGAGTGTCGAAATGATACGACGTCACCATCGGGTACTATTCTTAACTTTACTGGGCACTCTGCGACAGTTTCGCTCGGCTAATAATTCTTTATCATTGTGTAGACGTCATCTCTAAACTGCGGGGGTACATCAACATTAGTATATGTTTCGGTAATATTATAGATACTTATCTTGTTTGTCTCCTGATAAGTTTTCTCCCCCAACAGAGGAGAAAACTTATATCCATCTGTCGTCGATGTAAAATTGAATCTGCTCGTGAAATCATAACCCAGCAATGCGTCGTATCTAATGTCTTTATCGGTCACAATAACAAATTTGTGATAAATGTGCATACCATCGACTTCCACGTCTGCCATGAAATAGCCAACCGGACAAATTGACTTGTTACCTAGGCCACGTAGATTGGTTGGGCTCTTCTGTACGTTGACGCCGCTGATTTTGTTTAAAATTCATTTTCTCTATTTTCTTCATTCTTTTTGCACTGCAAACATTTTGTGTCAGCTTTGCAGTTTCTTCTCAAATGATCCGTGGACCCACAATTATAACTGCCCGATTTTTTCTTATCTGTTTGTACCGGTTTCCTCTCATTTCTTTCACTTTTATGACTTTCAATTACCCGTTCATAAATGTCATATTTTTCTTGCAGCTCCCTATGTGTTTTGCAGCTACACAGACTGAACTTGACGTCACTTTTGACATTCAGCCCATCGACAATGTACCGAATTACAGATTCAGTGTCAATCCCACCAGCCGATGCGATCTTTTTCATTTGTAGGGTGTATTCGTAGAACGTTTCTTCTTTGTATTTCTTACGTTTTCTTAGTTGTGTGTGTATGTCAGCACTGCACACATATCCTCGGCTGAACTCGTTTTCCAGCAGTTTGCGGAGTTCATCATACTCATACACAGACACCGACTCCAAAAACAACTTGGCCGTGTGAGTCATTTTCGCACGTGCTTGCACATATTTTTGTTTTGTGTTTAATCCGTATGCGTCGGCGTTGAGTTCGAAGTTGTCGAACCATTGTTTCACTGGCATGCTTTTTCCGTCATACTCCGGGATGATTTTGGCGAAATCTTCAGCTACAATCCTCGAGGTGTTTTGGTTATTTTCGTCGACTTGTATTTTTAGCGTAAGGAGTTTAACCAACTCTTGCAGCATTTGATTGTTTTCCGCTATTTGCACGGAGCTCTGCTTGACTGTATCTGTAACGGTTGTTGCCGGTTCTGAGGAGGACGCGTGCACGTCGTCTTGGAGTCCCATAATTTTTATCTTTTCTTGGGTTGATCTTGTTGCGTATGCTGGTAGAGATATTTGCGCCGACTTTTTAGGTGATTTTTCCTCCACCACTAGCGTTTCTTTTGACTTTTTAGGCGACATGAAATTTAACACAATGCTTTCGCCTCTTCTTTTTTTTTTTTTTTTTTTGTAATGGATTGGCGGAGGTTGAGCCCCCAAATGTAATGATGAAAAACTAACTTTATTATGTATAAAGAAAAGGGAATGTAAGTAACACAAAAGAATATAAGTAACACAAAAAGTGTTCTGAGATAAGGCGGTCTCAGAAGAAAAGACTTTAATTGTTAATATTTACAGACTGTTAACGACTGTTACAATTTATTTCACTTGCTTAACAAAGGACAAAAAAGAGCTCACAGTAAGTGGTAGTAGCCTTATATATCATTTGGATTTGAATGTAACTGCCCTGAGTCAATGTCCTTCTTTTTTTTTTTCAATTCATTTTTATTTCATATTAACTTATATCTATCTTACCCTAGTCAAAAATGCTTAAAACTAGCTTAACTATCTTAACAAATGTAACTATCTTACTTGCCCTAGGTGGACACTCTAAAACAAACAGAACAATTGAAACATACTTATGTCTTTCCACGTCTACATGAATTTACTATTAGCATTATTATAACTAACTTAAGCTAAGAAAAATGTTTTTTTTTTTATTAAAAAACTTAGCATATTTTATTTACAATGTGTTTACAATTTTGTGACGTTTCGCGGGTGAGTAATTGTTTTTATTTTATTATATTATAATTGAAATTGTTTTGTTGGGGCTGAGTCCCAACATACTCCCGGCCTTGCTGAAGAAGATGTAAGTACGATGTGCTTCATTGTGTCCAGAAGTCTTGAGTGAGGCGTTGAAGGTATTTCCATCTATCTAGGCTGTTGATGTTCCTTTCTTGTAGATTCCTGTCGGGATGCCTATATAGTGCTGACCCAATGAGGAAGTGTCCGGTGTTAAGACTGAAAGATCGGCGGGATCTGACGTCATTGGACAAAGGGGTCTTGAATTAAGACACGCCTCAATCTGAGCGAGCAGGGTCGCATATTCCTCGAATGTTAACTTGGATGCGCCAATAGTTCGTTTCAAATGATGCTTAATGGACTTAACTCCTGCTTCCCAAAGGCCTCCAAAGTGTGGAGATGATGGAGGGTTGAAATGCCATTTGGTGTTTTGCGACGCAAGGGTTTTGGCAACTTCTGACGACCATTCAGTCGTTATGAATTTGCTATCTTTATGCAACTCATTGCTTGCTCCCTTATAATTTGTCCCACAGTCACTGAATATGTTTGCACACATTCCTCTTCTTGCCGTAAATCTTCGGAATGCGGCAATGAAGCTTGCTGCACTGAGGTCACTTACTAGTTCTATATGGATTGCCTTGGTAGCTAGACAAATGAATATGGCTATATATCCCTTTGTTGTTTTCGTTACACCTACCCTTCCATAATTTGATGCCTATGGGACCAGCATAATCGACTCCAGTGTTCGTTCGGTCTAGAGATGATAACTCTTTCTGCAGGAAGGCTTCCCATAAGTTGTTGTTGCATTTTGGCGTGGTACCGATGACATCGAACACATTTATAAATTGTCGTTTTTACCAGTCTTTTTAAATTGGTGATCCAATATGTGTTGCGAACCTCAGCCATCATTAATTGTTGTCCTCCGTGAAGGGTCTTTTGATGGATGTCGCTGACAATGAGTTTTCCACTGTGTGTGAATCCTTTAGTATTAAGGGGTGGCGTTGGTTAAACGGTATCGTCGCATTGACTAACTCCCACACGTAAAAGGTCGTCACCATCGAGAAACGGATTCAAGTTGAGAATTCCACTTTTCTTGGAGATGGTTCCCCTTTCTTTCAGTGCCTTGATTTCATCAGCAAACTGTTCAATTTGCACAATTTTGATGACTTGATTGTGGGCTGTAATTAGCTCATCGGGACATAGTGGGTGAGTATCCAATGGTGGTCGCTTGTTATGATGTCTTAAATTGTGGATATATCGTCGCCATATGGCTATGCAGCGAACAATGAGCTGAAAAGTAGAACATCTTTGAAGCAATGAATCAACAATAGTGGAGTGCTTCGGAAGAATTTGTAAGTATGTGTTTAAACCGTTGTTTATCAATTTCTGATCTTTTTCTTTTCTTAGTTTCCAAAGCTGTTTCCATGGGAGCTGAATTTGACCATTCATTTGATGAAAAATTTCGAAGAAAACTGGGACCTTGCCACCACATTTGATTTTTGCAGAGTTCTTCTGGTGATACTCCTCGTGAAGCACAATCTGCGGGATTATCCTTAGAGCTTACGTGCCGCCAGGCGTTTGGGTTGGACAACCGTTGTATTTCGCTGACACGGTTCACTACAAAGGTAGTTCGAATTGAAGGATTTCCCTTAATCCATGCTAGTGTTATCATGGAATCCGACCATGTAAAAATTTCGACCTCGTCGAATTGCATAGCCTTCGTAATGCGACGATGCAATAGTTTTGCTAAAAGTACTGCTGCACAAAGTTACAGACGTGGCAAGGAGATACTTTTAACGGCAGATGGACTTACTCGTGTCTTTGATGCTAGTAGGCTTATGTTCTCCCGCTAATTTTTTACAATTCGTGCATACACAACAGCTGCATATGCTCGCTCGGATGCATCGCTGAACCCATGTAGTTGCACCTGAGCGGCAGTTTCAAATTGTATCCAACGAGGGATTTGGAAAACTTCGAGATTCGACAAACCATTACGTAGCTCTAACCATTGGTTCTCAATGTCTCGAGGGATGACTTCGTCCCATGAGAGTTCTCTTAGCCACAGCTGTTGAAGGATTAACTTTGCCCTGACAATACATGGAGAGATCCACCCCAAGGGATCAAAGAGTCGCGCTATGTCTGTGAGTACTGTTCGTTTCGTATGTATAGGTATTTCAGGTAAGTTTATTTTGAATTTGAAAACATCCCTTGCTGGATGCCATTCGATTCCCAGTGTCTTAATCGAGTCTGGTGAATCGAACTTGAGAGAAAGATTTATTTCTCTTTCATTTTCAGGGACCTGTTCCAAGACCTTCTGAGAATTGCTAATCCATTTCCGAAGATTAAATCCAGCCGAACTTAAGACGTCGCGAATGTCGGACTGCAGTTTGATTGCGTCGGCTTCATTATCGGATCCATAAATGAAATCATCCACGTAGAATCCTTCCGTGAGCGCCTTGGCTACATGAGGATATTTGCCTCCAACATCAGCTGCCAACTGATGGAGTGTTCGCACTGCCAGATAGGGAGCTGAAGCTGTGCCGAATGTGACTGTTCTCAGTGCGAATGTTTTGATAGGGTCATTGGGGGTTTTTCTCCATAAAATAAGTTGATACGGGGTATCTCCTGGTGATATCCATATCTGTCTATATTTATATCGGCAGCGAATGCAACTCTAAATTTTTTCCATTTAGCGATTAGGTCTATGATGTCTGGTTGTAGTCGTGGGCCTACCATCAAGTGATCGTTTAAAGACGTTCCACTGGAGGCCTTACACGATGCGTCGAAAACCACACGCAATTTGGTTTTTGTGCTTGACTCTTTAAACACTGCATGGTGTGGTAGAAAAGAATGGTTGCTTACGGTCAGTTGAGCCTCTTCGGTGATATCCTTCATATGACCTAATGTTTTATATTCATTTATGCATTCATGATATGCGATTCGTAACCCTTCATTCGCTGTTAACCGTCTTTCAATCTGATAAAATCTAGCCAATGCTGCGTTTTTTGAATTGCCAAGAGATGGTCGTATACCATTCTTAAAGGGCAATTTCACCATCGACGGTCTTTGCCTCGCTGCACGGTTTGCTGATAATGTAGTTCACAATTTTCTTCTTCTTGTGTGAGTTTCCTGTTGTCGAAACTTTCTTTTATTTCCCAAAATTTCTTCAGTTCCTCCAAACAGTTGAAATGGGTTTGAACTCTTACCTGTTTGGGCTTGGTTGTAGTTGAATTACCTATGTTTCCCGTGAGTATCCATCCTAGCTCCGTCATCTGTGCTATGGGGGAACCTTCTTTACCCTTTATTAAGCCTTCCAGGATAATAGATGAATGAACATCGGCTCCTAATAGGATATCAATCTTCCCAGGGAGGAAATGAGAAGGATCAGCCAGAGGTAGTTTGATAAGATGTTTCCACATACTGGTTTGCACCCGATGGGTTGGATGTTAATTGGGGAAAGACATACGCCCTGACATCGAGACTAAATTCTGTGTTCGTCAATGAGCCTAAACTGAACTCAACTTGATGATGAGAAAGCCCAGTAGGTGTTTGACCTAGGCCCGTGACACATGCTGATGTTTTGTGTCTTTTTAGTCTTAGCAGTTGAGTCACATTCTCTGATATGAATGTAGCTTCAGAGCCAGGGTCTACTAGCGCCCTAAATACGTGGTACGTTCCATTCGAGCAAAAATCTTTACCAGTGCGGTGGCTAATAGGGCCTTAGATCGCATTTGGTTGAAATGCGAGTTGACTGATACAGTTTGCGATGTGGAGGGCCCTTGGAAGTTACTATGTGCATTAGTTGCCGATTCATAGTGAATTGTGTTTTGAGTAAAGTGGTTGTACGTGTTGGGTTGAGTATTGTTTTGTCGTGGAACTTGATGTTCAACATGTAACATCGTGTGATGCTTAAGGCCGCATTTGTAACATCGGTTACTGCTGCTACAACTTGATGCGTGATGATCGTAACCTAAGCAATTAGCACAAATAAATGCCTTTTGATGGTATCAGATCGTGCCTTCGCATCCATCCTTAAAAACTGTTTGCAATGCCTAATGCCGTGCGAAGCCCTGCCCAGCCGACAAAGGAATTTCTTATTTAGTTGTTGAGGATTTAAATGAAATGCCCTAGCTGATGGTTTCCGAAAAGAGAACGATGTTCCTTGTAGTTTCGAACTAATGTTAATTTCAGAAATGTTTTCCAATGAGCTGAACCTAGCCTCTATAAAAGATAAAAATGTTTTCCATTCTGGTAGAGCTTTGGATGTCCCTAATTTAGCTTCCCAATCGTTTTGTGTTTGCGGAGGGAGTTTATGGAAAATAATGTATATGAGGATGGCGTCCCAGGTACAGGGATCTTAAGGTTAGCAAGGGCGTGGAAACACTCTGCACTCGTATCGTGCAATGATTTTAATGAAGCCGCGGATTCATGGGTGAGTTTTTCTTGTTCTATAAGGATCTTTAGTTGTGTATTAACTAATTTTGGTTTATTTTCGAATCTTTCAGTTAAAATGTTGCTCGCTGATATGTAATTTCTTCCGTCAAGAGGAAGATGCTGAATTAACCGCGCAGCTTCATCAGTCACCGAGTTCTTAAGATGTTGCAGTTTCTGAACATCAGATAAATCTGAGTTCTGATCTATTAAATTTTCAAATAGATTATAAAACTCGCATCAATCTTCGAACTTTCCCGAAAACGGTTTAATTTGAATGCGCGGAAGTCTTATTTCGGACCCACATGATCTAGGGGCATTTAAGTGACGAACATCTAATGACGAACGGGTTTGGTCGGCGAATTCCTCTAGGTCATCGTCTATAAGCCCACTAAATTTAAAATAGACTCGCTTTATTTTCGCGAATGTTTCGTCCTCTATATATTTATCTTTTAACTGATCCGGTGCACTGCTTATAATTGCACCGTGCTGAGTTTTCGCGCGTTTATAAGTTTCTTCGATGTCGGTTAAACATGCTTTCACATATCCCCTTGACTTTCGCGCCGCGGTCGCGTTTAGAAATTCATCGAACTCCACTTGTAATTCTTTTAAAATTGTATCTTGTAGTTCAATGTTCTTTGCGAGTTTGGCCGTTATAATTTATATACAGTATTTTAAATGGATAAAAGGGGTTCTTTTTTTTTTTTTTCGTATTACGATTTATATATACGTATATATTTATTACTTCATGTTCGTTTAATTATTTCAAACACTGTTTTATTTTTATAATATGTATTTCTTGTAAAATATATTTTTGTTTTAATGTAAATGCGTATTTTATTTAATTAAAGGTGGAAAATGAGGTGAAATTCCTACCTTATGCAAATTTGAAATCCTAACTGATTCCAAGTGATGTCCGTTTGGTTTCCTTATAGCAGGTTCTTCCAAACGTTCCAGCTTCGATTCCGTTTATGCTCCGTTGGCCTTTCTTGTATGCACTGCTATGTATACGGAATTATCCTCGTTCTGATTGTCTATTTTATTGTATCACTTTTAATATTTCTTTGTTTTTTAATATCACTCGCTATACTCTAACTAACTAACTAATTTAAAGTTCTTAAAAAGGCTCGAAGGACCATGTTCTGAGATAAGGCGATCTCAGAAGAAAAGACTTTAATTGTTAATATTTACAGACTGTTAACGACTGTTACAATTTATTTCACTTGCTTAACAAAGGACAAAAAAGAGCTCACAGTAAGTGGTCATTATATCTATGATATATTATATATATCATTTGGATTTGAATGTAACTGCCCTGAGTCAATGTCCTTCTTTTTGCAACATGTTGCCGATTGTGACAATGTCCCAGGGCGAGGATGAGAACCACTATTATGCTATTTATGCACGCAATCTGTCTCGTTTTAATATCAATCGTTATGTTGTGATAGTAGATAGAGTGAGATAGATTACGTGCTTACATATGCTATTAGTTGCCTTATACTTCACATTTAGTTTACAATGTGTTTACAATTTTGTGACGTTTCACAGGTGAGTGATTGTTTTTATTTTATTATATTATAATTGAAATTGTTTTGTTGGGGCTGAGTCCCAACAAAAAGGATTTGCTGATTTCCGCGTGACGGCTTCTTTGACGGCTGCTACACGACTGTTCTTTTTTAAAATATCTGCTGGCTGCATTCCGACGGCTGAATGCTGAATTAGGCTACGGCTGCACTAGTTGTTACATATATATGTATATATATAATGCCGGATAAAGTTGACCTTGCAAAGTCAAATGTGGGACATTTCCCACAGCTGCGTTTATTGGAACTATTGAAGTATATAATGTGGGTGATATCAGCAACGGATGGCTCAACTATTGAAGTTAAATAGAATCGTGGCAGACGAAGACAAAGTGTAATTTCTTATAAGCATGGCGGGAAGTGAATTATATAAAGTCCTCAATTCACTTGTAGCGCCAAGGGATCCCGCTACGCTTAAGTATGACGAAATCATCGGGAGGCTTCTGGATTATTTCGCTCCTAAAACTAACGTTATTGCTCAGCGTTTTAAGTTTCATAAGAGAGAACAAAAGAAACACGAAGCAATTGCTGAATACGTTGTGGAGCTTAAATTCCTTGCAAAAACCTGCAACTTCGGAGAATTTCTTGAGGAAGCACTGAGAGACAAGTTTGTGTGTGGACTGTGGAACGAGAAGATTCAAGAGCGGTTGCTGATTGAGAGGAAGTTGACTCTTCAAAGTGCGATTGAACTTGCTGAAACAATGGAGATGACAGAGACCGAGATAAGAATGTTACATGCAGCAAACACCAATAGCATTCGCACAACTGGTAAACCTATAGCATGTTCATCCAACAACGGAGCTATGTGGAACAATCAAAGGGGAAGAGACAGGCGTGTGGAACAATAATCAAATTCAAATCCAACAGTACATACCGAGCAAGAAATACATCCAGGGGTGATAAACGGTACCAATGTTATCGGTGCAAGAGATGGGGACATTTTGCTCGAGAATGCAGATCAGACAGACAAGTGTATGCGGAACATCGCGGGGCCCAGAAACCAACCCAAATAAAGTCATCGACAGGAGAAGACGAAGATTCTGGCGAAGTGTTGAATATTGGGTATATTAATAAGTTATCTGATAATGATCCTTTGATTACTAAATTATATGTAAATAACGTTCTATTAGAGTTTGAAATTGATTCAGGAGCTTGTGCTTCTGTTGTTCATGAAAATGACTAGAAAAATTATTTTGAAAGTGTTTCGATTCAACCCTCCTCAAAAAGTTTACAGGTACTGGAGATAAAGTGTATGTGGTCGGAGTTCTTCCTGTGAAGGTAGCAGATCCTAAAATAGGTAATATTTTGCATACATTACATTTAATTGTGTTAAGAACGCAAAAATATTTTCATCCGTTGATGGGTCGAAATTGGCTAAAAGTCTTACATCCGAACTAGCGTATTTTATACGAAGGGAATGACATGGGTATAAGCAATCGGAAATTAAATGCCCTAAATATTGTTTTCGACAATAAGAAGTTGCTTATTGAGAATTTGAAAATTAAATTTGCCAAAGTATTTTCGCAGAATTTTAATGATCCGGTAGCAGGCTTTGAGATTAACATAAATTTGAAATCAGAGGCGAATCTAATTTTTTTGAAACCTTACGTAGTGCCATTTGGTATGAGAAAAAAAGTTGAAGATGAAATAGAACGCTTATGCGCTGCAGGTATACTTGAACCAGTTTCGCATAGCTGATGGGCTACGCCTATAGTTTCAGTAGCAAAGAAAGATGGAAGTTTAAGAATCTGCATTAATTGCAAAGTAACAATAAACAGTTTTGTTGGCAATATTCATTATCCCTTACCTGTTATAGAGGATCTTTTAGCATCCTTGGGAGGGTGTACATTTTTCTGTGTAATTGATTTAAGGGTGCGTATCAACAATTGTCGGTTAGCCCTAGTTCAAGAGAATACTTAACAGTGAACACACATAAAGGACTTTTTCATTTCCACATTTCAGAAGATTTTAGATCAATTACTGAGTGGATTAGATAAGGTACAGGTGTATTTAGATGATGTTCTGGTAGCGGGGGAGACATTTCAAGAATGCTATGAGAAATTAGTTAGTGTCTTAAAGCGTTTAGATAAGTTTAATGTTAAGGCAAATGAAAAGAAATGCAAGTTTTTTGAAGGTGAGGTTGAGTACTTAGGGCACAGAATAAGTACAGAAGGAATACGTCCGAACTTACGAAAATCGAAGCGATTTGGAATGCGCCATCACCTGATTCGGAAGGAAAATTAAGATCCTATTTGGGATTGTTACAAAATTATTCACGCTTTGTACCTCATTTATCTGGTGAGTTGCATGAACTTTACGCTCTTTTGAAAAGGGAAAATAAGCCGTTTAAGTGGACGGAAAAATGTGAACAAATTTTTAAAAGAAGTAAAAAGATATTATTAGAAAACAAATTACTTGCTCATTATGATCCCAACAAACCGATAGTTATTAGTTGCGACGCTAGCCCTTACGGGGTAGGCGGAGTGTTGTCACATGTCATTGACGGCCAAGAGCGTCCGGTTTTTGTTTTGTTTCGAGCACATTAAATAAAGCGCAACAAAACTACTCACAAACTTATAGGGAAGCGTTGAGTAGTATGTTTTCAGTTCGAAAGTTTCATAAATACATTTATGGCAAACATTTTACCATTTGTACGGATCATAAGGCACTTCAGGAAATCCTTAACGGAAAAAAAGGATACTCAACAGTTGTTGTTAGCCGACTTCAAAGATGGGCAATTGAATTATCAATGTACGATTATGAAGTGAAATATCGCGAAGGCAACAAGATGTGTTATGCAGACTCTCTGTCAAGACTCCCTTTAAGTGAAATAGTTGAGGACGAATATAATATGATTAATTGGTTTAATGTATCCGAGGATTTTCCTGTTAAGATAGTAGATATTGGATTGTTGATTCCGGGTTGCATGAGAAGACAGATATTAAGACAATTGCATGAGGGGCATATTGGTATAGTTAGGATGAAGGAGTTGGCGAGAAGCTATGTATGGTGGATAGCCATTGATCGGGATACTGAAAATTATATCAAACAGTGTGAGGTTTGCGCAATCACAGAAAAAAACCTAAGTCAGCAGATCTTAATCCTTGGCCGAGGGTGAGTGCACCATTTGAGAGAATTCATTTAGATTTTTGTCACTTAGATGGTGTTAACATTTTGGTTTTAATAGATGCTTACTCTGAATTTATGGATGCAAAGATGTCCAATCATTGATCTCTACTTTACGTAGTATATTTGCATATTTCGGTCTACCAAAGGAAATTGTGACGTACAATCTTCAACCCTTTGCTTCTGGGGAGTTCTTGGAATTCTGTGAAAATAACCTTATTAAACCTACTAAATAACCGCCATATCACCCACAATCCAACGGATTGGCTGAAAGAGCGGTGGAAACTTTCAAACAAGCTATTTCCGGAACCATCGGCGAAGGTTCGGAAAGCAAATTGAGAAAAAATAAAACGAACAGAACTTCACTTAGTCTTTCTTTATTTTTCTTGTGTTTTCTGCCCTTTGCGACCTTCTTATATATGAATTGGCTTATAGTTGCTACAGTCGTTTTGTCCTTTTCTTGGTGCAGATTCCGCCGTATGCGCCTTGCTGTTTGTATGAATAAACTGATCTGCCGCCAGGGTGACTGTTGACGTTCGGTTTTTGTTGACAGGTTTTGTGCGGTGTTTATGATTCCGGTTGCTCCTTTGTTTCCGCGGTTATTGTGCAACGGATCCCTCCTTTGTTCTTGCAACATCCTGCCGGGCCAGGGAGAGGTGATGCTGATGATGCTGCTTCTGGTAGTGCTGCAGATTGAAGTATTTCTGATGTTGTGGGACGCATGGGGTGCAGGTTCTCAAGTGGATCGATCGTGCCTGGCATCAGGTATGGTGCTGACGTCGATGTCGGTGCTGCTGCTGCTCCATCGGTATTCGGCTCCGGACATGAAAAGAAGTAATGTATGGTGTAGTGTGTGGCAATATTGAGTTATTAGTGTAGGTATAATGGTTATAATTGTTATAATTGAGATATTAATTTTATGTTGTTTTAGGTTGTTATTTGATCATGGGTGGGGACATATAGGTGGAGGTTGTGTTGGGTTATTTAGCATTTGTTATTGGAAGGGGGCAAAGCTTTGTGATAGGACGCTTGAGGGTGGTTGTGGCTGTTTTTACGGTGACCACTCGGATTTTTCCATCATTTCCTGGGTGTACTTCCTGGGTGTACTTCCTTTATTCTTCCTATCTGCCATCGAGTTGGTGGAGATTGTTCATCTAACAATAATACCAAATCTCCGACTTTGATGTCATAATTGGACGAGCGCCATTTGGGTCGTTGTTGAAGTCGACTTAAATATTCAATTTTCCACCTCTTCCAAAAATCCTGTTGGATTTTTTGCATGAGTTGCCATCTTTCCAAGCAACTGACCTTCACATTGGTGAGGTCCCTTTTGGGTACACTGTTTAACGGTGAACCAATGAGAAAGTGTCCTGGAGTAAGACATAATAGATCATCGGGATCGTCGGTGACTGGACATAGCGGGCGGCTGTTCAAGCAGGCTTCTACCTGTGCTAATATTGTCGCATATTCTTCGAACGTGAGTGTGTAGTGTCCGATGATTCTCTTGAGGTGATGTTTCATGGATTTGACACCTGCTTCCCATAATCGTCCAAAGTGTGGTGAAGCGGGAGGGTTGAATTTCCAAGTGGTTCCGTCTTGTTGTAATTGCTTGGCGATGTCATCACTCCATTGCTTCGTCATGTATCCTTTCTCGGCATCTAAGTATTTAGCGGCTCCCTTAAAGTTGGTTCCGCAATCACTCTACAATGTGTTGCATATTCCTCGGCGGGCAGTAAAGCGTTTAAAGGCGGCGAGAAATGCGGATGTACTGTAGTCGCTAACTAGTTCCAAATGAACCGCCTTTGTGCAGAAGCAGACAAAGATGGCAATGTAAGCCTTTGTCGTTTTATTACATCGACCCTTCCATGCCTTTAATTGCCTTTAACTGGACCGGCATAGTCCACCCCGGAAGTGGTGAATGGGCGAGCTGGAGTGACTCTGGTTGCTGGTAAATTGGCCATTTTCTCATGTATCTTCATGTATCTGTGTTGCTCTGTATCTAAAACATATCAAACATTTATTAATGCAGCTCTTTACCTGTGACTTGAGTCTTGGTATCCAAAATTCTTGCTTAAGGGTTGCCATCATTAATTGCTGTGCTCCATGCAGTGTTCGTATGTGAAATTGACGAATAAGTAGCTTTGTAAATATGTTCCTGGTTGGAAGTATAATTGGGTGTCGTTGTGAGTAAGGCATATCGGCATTTTCCAGTCGTCCCCCAACTCGTAATATTCCTTGGGTGTCTATTATCGGCGACAGCCTTGCTAGCTTGCTTCCCTTTGGGACCGGAAGGTTTGACAATGCTGCCGCGCGTTCTTCACTGAAGTTTTCTTGTTGGACCAATATGATAATCCGTGTTCGAGCAGCCATAACTTCGTCTGCCGTCAATGTGCCGTATATTGGATTTTGCCCCTTTTGCCATCGAGTATTGTTGTAGAAGCGCAAGCAGTAGGCTGTTATTCGTAACAACTGTCGAAGAGTGGACCACCTCCCAAGTAAATCGGTGGTTTCTGAGGTCGTGAAATGTGAGTAACGATCATATATTGTGGCACTACGGCATCCGGAATAAACCCTTTCGTTTTGGATCTCCGATGTCTTGAGTTCCAGATTGGTGGCTTGACTTCTTGGTGGTGTAAATTGCCGTGCATCGAATGAAACTCGAAAGTCTGGGCCGTGCCACCATGAATGATGTTTGAGGAGGTCTGCTGGAGACATTCCTCTTGATGCTAAGTCAGCTGGGTTGACCTTTGAAGGAACGTAGTTCCATCTGTTGGCGTCTGTGAGTTCTTGTATTTCAGCAACTCGATTGGCTACGAACGTTGTTCTTATGTACGGTGGAGATTTTATCCATGCGAGTGTTATTTGCGAATCACACCAAGCATAGATCTTTGCCTCGTTTAGATTCAGGATTTCGATTATATGTGTTATAAGTTGAGCCAGTAATAGTGCGCCACAAAGTTCTAGGCGTGCCAGAGATTTCTTTTTTAATGGGGCCACTCTCGTTTCTGACAGAAATAGATGCGATCTCCACGATCCATCATAATGCCCGCGAATGTACACAACTGCTGCGTAAGCTTTCTCTGATGCATCACAGAATCCATGTATCTCCGTGTGTGAATTGTTACCAATGGAGATCCATCGGGGAATTTCTATCTGGTTGAGATGCTTGAGTTCTGTTTTTATGTTGTGCCATGCTGCAACTATTGAATTAGGGAGTGCATCGTCCTAGGCTATGCTCTCTCACCAGATATCTTGCATTAGAAGTTTCCCGCGAATGACGCAAGGCGCGATCCATCCCATTGGGCCATATAATCTTGCGATGTCTGCGAGAATCATTCTCTTAGTAATGTCCGTTGAATCCTTAAGTTGGATATTGAATTTAAAGGTGTCGGAACCGGGATTCCATTGAATTCCCACTGTTTTAATTGAGTTGGTCTCGTCGAACGATAGAGGTAGTTGAACTTCCCGATCTTCCTTGGGTATTGATGCCAAGAACCTTTCGCTATTGCTGGCCCATTTTCGTAGATGAAAGCCTCCGTCTCTCAACATTTTTGTAAGTTGTCGTTGCATTTCCATTGCCTCCTCCTCAGAATCTGCGCCATGGATGACATCATCTACATAGAAATTTTGAGAGGCAATTTTTGATGCTATGGGATAGTTGTCCCTTTCCTCAAGGGCAAGTTGTTGAAGGGTACGAACAGCCAAGTAAGGTGCTGCCGCCGTCCCAAATGTAACCGTGTTTAATCTGTATGTCTTAATTTCACCGTCAACTTCGCTTCTCCATAATATTAACTGATAGTTCGAGTCCTCACCCGTCACCCAGATTTGTCTATACATTTTGTTAATGTCGGCCACAAAGGCGATTCGATGCTTTCTGAAGCGCGCGAGATGATTGAGAATAACGTCTTGCAATCTCGGATCAATAAACAGATGATCATTCAGTGACGTCCCGTCTGACGTCTTACAAGATGCATCAAAGACCACACGTAGCTTGGTGGTGGAGCTCGCTTCTTTAATTACTGCGTGATGCGGAAGGTAGTAGTGTCCAGTTAGCCTTGACCCTTGGTTTACTTCGGACATGTGTCCCAACTCTTTGTACTCAGCAAACACTCGATTATATTCTTTATGGAATTCTGGATTCAACTGGAACCTTTTCTCTAATTGAAGGTAGCGCATCAGGGCTGATTTGTGCGAGTGCCCTAGGAGGGGACGATCACCTTCTTTGAATGGGAGTTGTACCATGTACCTTCCATCAAAAAGACGCTGGTGAGTTCGACAAAAGTGCTGCTCACAAATTTCTTCATCTGCTGTTAGTTTTGTCTCCTTTCGAACCTCTTCCAGCTCCCAAAATCTTATCAAACTCCTTTCTAACTCAGGGTTTCCTATGAAAGTGTGGAGAGAGGTAACGTTGGTTTTGGAGCTTGACAAGACACATCCCGAAATAACCCAAAAAAATTCCGTTTTTTGCGCCAGAGGTGAGCCCTCCTTCCCTCTAATTATTCCTTCTAGAAGAAATGATGGGTACACGTCACTACCTTACAGAAGATCAATTTTACCAGCCTTATTAAATGTTGGGTCAGCCAGTTTGATATTTTGAAGATGAGCCCAATCGTTGGGCTCAACAGGAATGTTGTGTGGGGGAAGGAGAGCTGTCAGTTTAGGTAGTACCAATGCTCTCAGTTGGATGCTGAAGTTTGTATCCAAATTGGATTGCACGGTTGTTAATACTCTATGTTTGGCGACGCTTGCCTTGCCTTCTCCAACACCGTGGATGTTGTCATGACTCCTTTCTCGCTTGAGGTTCAATAGTTGGGCTGCAGACTCTGAAATAAATGATGTCTCTGATCCAGGATCGATGAGTGCTGGCAGCAGCTTAGGTTGACCCATGTTGGACTGAACCATTCACGAGTGCAGTGGCTAGTAGGACTGTTTGATTAGCATTGTTTCCAGCGAATTGAGCGCTATGTACTGAAGCAAATCGAGGGGAGACTGTGGGTGGTTCTGTAGCCTTAAGATCCAACGCTAGAGAAGAAGGTGATGATTGTTTTTCATCAAGTGTGTTTTCAAGTCTACCAGTTGCTGTCTTAGGTACTTCATTGTGCAGTAATGAATGATGCCTTTTATTACATACTGAGCAAGTGTAATTGCTAGTGCAATTTTTGGTTAGGTGTGTATTTGACAGACAGTTGAAACATAGCTTGTTTCTCTTAACTACTTCCTGACGTTTTTTTGTGTTTAATGCCTTGAATTTAAAACAGGTTCGAATCGAATGTGCTCCATGACACATTGAACATTTAGCAATGAGTGAATTTTGGGAACGCACTATTCCCGAGGTAGCCTTTCTGTTTCCTATTTGGGTCAAAGACGGCCAACGTACGGGCTCTCATCAAAAGAAAGTCTTCAAGAACCGCATACGTTGGATAGTCCGCATACGATGCTATATGCGCCTCCCATTGGCCTCGAGTCGCCCGTGGGAGTTTTTGTACTGTATAAAAAATTATTACATCTTCCCAGGAATCAACAGGAACCCCGAAGTTTTGAAGCGATAGCTTCGCTTCATTAGTAGTGTCCAGCAGACGTGTGATTTCTTCAGATGATTCCCCTTTTATATGTGGTTGGTCGAATAATAACTTAAACTGATTATCTTTCAAAAGGCGCATATTTTGATAATGCTTTACTAACAGCGCCCAAGCAGACTCAAAGGTAACCTCTGCAGAAGTGTTCCGTAGCAGCCTTGCTGCTTCACCAGTCAAATTAGCCTTGAGGTAATGCAACTTATGGCTGTCTGGTATTGTCGCATTTTTGTTAATAAGATTTTCAAACAGGCTCTTGAATTCAGGCTACATCTGAAATGACCCCGAAAAGGTTGGAATTTTAATGGCCGGAAGTTTCAATTCTCCAATTAGAGCCTTGCCCGTAGAGGTATTGTTGAGCAAACCCAGCGATTGGTTATGAGTGTCCGCACTAGTGAGACGTTCCTTGAGCTCAGAAGAATACACATAAAAAAGTTCCTTCAGTTTGTGAAAGGCCAGTGATTCCATGTATTTGGCCTTCACATCATCACTAGGAGCAGCAATTATTTTTTGGTGTAGTTCTCGAGCCTCTGCGAACATTTTTTCTAAATTGGATAGTCGCGCCTCGTTCATATGGAATGATTTTGTCGATTCTTTCAGAATCGAATATGCCTTGTATTCCTCTTCGATTTCTGAGGAAATTATTAGCACCGATTCCACGATGCTGGATGTTTTTGCCTTACTCATCGCAACCGAGTGAATTAATTAATGCTACAGCAGAGGAAAGAGAAGCAGAGTAAAGGAAAGTAGAGGAAAGGGAAGCAGAGGAAATATGCCTGACAAACCCCACGACTTAAATTAACTGACAATATGTCAAAAGAATTATAAAATAGTATTATACAGTGCCACATACCTGGTAGTTGCGTTGCTCCCAAAAGAATCAGCTGCTTTCAGGTAGTTTTGTTTCTAAGTGCCTTTCTATGCACTAAATTCTTTATTAGGTTCACAATAACCCTTTCGCGCACTGAGTTTTATTAAGCTCCCGAACTGATTTCTTGTCGCTCACTGTTTTATATTTTAAGCTTTCCGCGCACTGGTTTTCTTACAGAATCGGAATATATTAAAGACACGGAATTTATTAATTTCACACCGAGAGCTTACGTTTGCGCTGTGAGTTTAGAGCTTTCGCGCACTGGGATTTTTATTTTATTTAGTTTCGCACTGCGAGCGTAGAGCTTTCCGCGTACTGGGATTATTAAACTCCCGAACTGACTTTCGTTCACTGTTTTGTATTTTAAGCTTTCCGCGCACTGGGCCTTATTAAGTTCACACCGAGAGCTTCGTTTTAGCACTGTAAGTGGAGAGCTTTCGCGCACTGGGATTTTTTGTTTTTTATTTATTTATATATATATATATTTTTTTTTTTTAATTCACACACTGTGAATAGAGTCGCGCACTGCCACCCTTTAAAAGAAATTTCTCTGTCGTGCAGAGCACTGTCTGTACGAGTATGTGTATATATTTTTTAAATTCACACACTCTGAATTAAGAGTTGCGCACTGCCACCCTTTTCACCGATAAGTTCGCTGCAAATTTATTTAAAGTCGCGTTCAGTTTCGTAATTCACACTGCGAAATTACAATTTTAAGGTCGCGCCAGGGTTTTTTCTTCAACATCCGGCTCGAAGGACCAATATTTCCGGAACCATCGGCGAAGGTTCGGAATGCAAATTGAGAAAAAATAAAACGAACAGAACTTCACTTAGTCTTTCTTTATTTTTCTTGTGTTTTCTGCCCTTTGCGACCTTCTTATATATGAATTGGCTTATAGTTGCTGCAGTCGTTTTGTCCTTTTCTTGGTGCAGATTCCGCCGTATGCGCCTTGCTGTTTGTATGAATAAACTGATCTGCCGCCAGGGTGACTGTTGACGTTCGGTTTTTGTTGACAGGTTTTGTGCGGTGTTTATGATTCCGGTTGCTCCTTTGTTTCCGCGGTTATTGTGCAACGGATCCCTCCTTTGTTCTTGCAACACAAGCATTAAATAAGTTTTATTTAGACCCTAAAACAAGAAATTTGCCCATGCAGTGGAAAATTGATAATTTTCTTTTTCAATACAGAAACACTCGGACCACAACCACGAATAAATCTCCCACAGAACTTATGTTTAATTTTAAGCGAAATACTGTATTAATAAATTGAATTTAAGTTCGGTTATAACCATTAAAAAGGAGAGGGAAAGAGAAATCAGGAAACAAGAAATATTTTGGAATGAAAAGGAAGTTAGAAAGTTTGAACTTAATGAGATAGTTAGATAGAGGAATGTTCATAAAGATTCCTGTAATTATGTGTTTGCACGAATTGGAAAAAGGGTGAGCAAAAGTTTGTATGAAATATACTTGAATGGAGTAAACCGCTCGTGTGGGCGGTTTAAAAAAGGCTTACCATGTTAGGAGGGTTCGATTTGCGCCATCTCATTCTATAAGAATATATCGAGATTTAAATGCGAGTGTCAATAATGGAGGCATGGAAAGTAGGCAAGTACCACAGGAACGTAAGGCAACGGGGTTTGAGAATTTAAGGCGATCAGAGAGATTAAAAAGTCAAACAAATAAACGTAAAGCATTTTAAATATGTATCTATAAGTAACTTAATTGTAAGAAGGGAAGAGGTGTAATATATATGTATAACAGTTAGTATGTAAGAGAATTAAGTATTATACATGAGTGTTAAACTAGGATAAGTTGTTGAATAAATCAGTTGCCATTCAGCCTTCAATGCGGAAGTGTCTCCTAATTTTAATGTGCATATTACTAGGTTACACGTACTTTCGGACGAACGCTTCTTTCGAAAGCCCGATTGGGACTCAATTATTATATTATTGTTTCGAAGTATTGTTCGAGTGGCTTGCACACATGTTTTTTCCATAATCTTTTCATACAATGGCATACTGTTTACCGTACGAAATTCATCATACTTTTATTGTATTGGTTATTTTTTCGATCGGATACACTATCGATTCTTTCCAAGAAAACGGAAAGAAACGTTTTTCGAAAGATGTGTTTAATAATTGCCTGTAATATCGGACCAACAATTTCGAAACTGTCTACGTATATTTTTTGACATAACGAAGTACAATCTTTTTCGTTCTTTAGTTATCACACAACGGATATCATTCAAAGAAACATTATTGAATTTAAAGTTGAGGCCTAAATCAGTTATCATGTTATTAAAGGGCATATTCGGAATAGATTCATTAATTTCAACAACACTTTTTACAAAAAAAATCATTGAATTTATTAGCAATAACTCCATTCTCTGAGACGACTTCATTATCAAACTGTACACTTAATATTTTTGAAACTTCTTTTTTCAAAACATATTTTTTTAAGTTATGCCGCATTTCTTTTTGAGTTTAACAATTTTCGACTTTTTCTTCTACATATATGTACATGTTTCCTTCTACAAAGCACAATTTGTCTCTTATAAGGCCTTCGGCTCATATATTGTATCTTACTTAGAATAAGCAAATTTGTAATATCATATTTATTGTAGAATAAGCAAAATTATACTATTTAAGTAGCATTATCTGGAAATAAAATTCAGTTCGTCAGAACCACACGCCATTCGTATATTGAATGATCATTGGTCCTTCGAGGAAAGAACGGCAACCTATACAGCGTATCACACTGGTAGTGAAATAGCGTATCCAGGGCTCACACTGGTAGTTAATACAGCGTATCCAGGGCTCACACTGGTAGTGAAAATAGCGTATCCAGGGCTCACACTGGTAGTGATTATAACATTTAATTAAAAATTTATAAAAGTTAAAAATGGTGTTAGACGAAACAGAGGTTTATACCATCTTAGCTAGACAAAAAACTCCAGCAGAGGAATTGGAGAAAACTAGCAGAAATTATTCAAAGGACAGTCCAGTCCGAAAAACTGCTAAATACTTGGAAGAAAGATTACAACGGATAGAGGAAATCTGGACAAATTTCCTCGACAATCACAAAAAAAAAGTAGTAAAGCATGACACCCCGTACATGCAAAACAATACGGTAAAGAAAGTTCAACAACTGTATGAAGAATTAAAGGCAAAAATAAGGAAAACAAGCCCATACGTCAGCGAACCAGCACCCTCAGAAGATAAAATAGAGCGTGAGCAATCACAGAGGTTACGCAAATTAAAAATAAAGATGAACACCATTATCAACAATGTCATGGAATTTGAAGAAGCCATTCTGATAGGCTATTCACCTGAAGTCCATGATTTCCAAAAAATATTGCTGATATTGAAATCTAGAAGCTTCACCGAGTTGCACGAAGACTTCATGATTAATGCATCAGAGGATGATCTTAAAACAAGCTGTGTAATAGAAGATGAGTACAGGGAGTACAACAGGAACTAAATCGATGTCTCCATAAGATGGCTTCCAAACTCAGCGAAACCAACCAATTGAAGGTTGAAGAAAGACATCAAGAAGTGGAAGTCAGATTGCCACAATTAAAAATTCCGATATTTAAAGGAAACTATTTGGAATGGCAATCGTTTTGTGATATATTCACAACAATTATACACAACAAAGTCACACTCAGTACTATTTGGAAGGAGAACCAATGCAACTTATCCAGCATTTAACCATTTCAAGTGCAAACTATACAACGGCCTGGGAAACTTTAAAGGCTAGATATGATAATGAAAGGAACATTTTTGGAGTACATATCGAGAAAATGCTCAAATCTGGTCATCAAGGAAACCAGTCACCATCGAATTCTATTAAAGCAATCTTGGATGCAACAAAGGAAGGCCTATCAGCAATAACCACCATGGGCTTTGACACATCATCGTGGGGTCCTCTTATTGTTCATTTAATTACAAAAGCTTTAGACCAGGAAAGCAGAAACCTATTTGAGCAAGGTCTCGAACAAGCGAATAAGGTGCCTTCCCTCCAAATCTTGTACGACTTTCTACAAAGGAGATATCAAGCATTGGAAGTGATGGGATCCTCACGACAAAGGCATTTCAAGGAAGAATCTAAGGTCTCTCTTCGCAATTATCATTTAGCAACTAGAGTTAAATGCAAATTTTATCAAGAGTGACCACAACTTTTATTCATGCAGTAAATTTTTAAATTGGACTCCTAAGGAAAGGTGCGAGCAAGTTAAACTTGCTAAACTATATATGAACTGCCTACGACATGATAAGAAGAGTGCATGCACTAACTTGCGAACATGTAAGCAGTGTAATAAAAAACACCATACTCTGTTGCACCAAGAGAATTATACATCAGAATAACAAGCTGATAATCCTTCATCAAATAATGGACATAAACAGTTAGAGGAAATACAATCAAATTATGGACATCAAAATCAAGGTGTATTGCTAGCCACAGCATTGATAACAGCGACAAACGTTGATGGCCATCAGAGAAAACTGAGAGCTCTTATCGATCCAGGATCGCAGGCAACACTGATCACTGAAGAAGCAGGCCAGTCAATACGCCTGCCAAAACAATAGATCCATACGGATATTTATAGCACGCAGTAAAGTAGAAGTGGTAGTAACCCCAAGATTAGCGTCAGAGTGCAAATTGCTGGTTTCTGCGCTCGTACTACCAACGCTCACAAGACTAACGCCTGACAAAAACGAGTTTAATGAAATTCCCAACAATTTCAAATATTTGTTGCTAGACGATCCATCATTCAATATTACTGGTAACATTGATATGATTCTTGGAGCTGATGTTTACTTAACCTTTACCTTACCTTAAGGGTCCACAAGGCTTTCCCATTGCACAAAGGTCTCAATTTGGATGGTTTGTTACTGGGCGCACATCATTGCCCAAACAACACTAGAAACTCAACTCAAGCAATTCTGGGAACAAAAGGAGGTACCAGTACAAATTCAATTGACGCAGAACGACTTGAATTGCGAAAAAATATATGAAGAAACGCATTGTCGGGACATTGATGGCAGATATATAGTGAACAATCCGTTCAATAAGCAATTAGAACAGAAGTACAGTCTAGGAGCCTCACGCGACCGAGCAGTGGCAAGGTTATTCCAACTGGAGAGAAAATTTAAAACAAACAATTCGTTGCAGCTTGAGTATACCAAATTCATAAAAGAATTTATAAGTCCTGGTCATATGGTAGAAGTTCCTTCAAATGAAAAACAAACCGAAGGTGTGTACTATATGCCACACCATGCTGTCATTAAACCCGACAGCATTACAACAAAACTAAGAGTAATGTTCGACGCGTCATCGAAGACATCAACTGGAGTTAGTCTCAACGATCTTATGTTGGTGGGCCCAAGGCTACAATTTGATTTAACCACCATTATTATGCGTTGGAGACGGCACAGATATGTCTTCACGGCGGACATCGAAAAGATGTACCGTCAAATTAAAATTAACGAGAAGCATCAAAACTATCAGCGGATAGTATGGAGGAACTCTTCAAATGAAAAAATTAAGGACTATAAACTTACCATTGTCACATACGGAACAGCTTCTGCACCGTACCTTGCTGTCAAAACACTCCATCAATTAGCATCTGATGAGCAACAAGATTATCCAATTGCTGCAAGCATCTTAAAGGAAAACTTCTACGTTGACGACCTAATATCCGGAGGTGACACTTTGAGTGATTGCAGATACGCTCAGAATCAGCTCATAAAATTATTGAAATGTGGTGGTTTTCATCTTCGAAAATGTGCAGCATATCACAAGGAACTTGTGGATGTCATTTCAGATTCTAATTGCCAGTCTGTCATCAACCTTGACAAGGAAAATACCATAAAGGCACTGGGCATACATTGGAGTCCATCGAACGACACCTTCCAATTCAAAGTTAACATAAAAGAACAGACGGTGCCAACCAAACGAACAACATTGTCGGAAATAGCAAGACTTTTTGATCCATTAGGATGGCTGCCACCACTGACAATTATTGCAAAGTTACTAATGCAACGGATTTGGAAGGCTAACCTCGAGTGGGACGAAGACGCTTACTGAAGAATTGCAACAATGTTGGACCAACTTTAAAAAAAATCTTCCAGATGCAGAGGCCATAACAATACCTAGATGGATTAAGACGAACAAGGTCCATAAAATTGAGTTACACGGACTTTGTGATGCCTCGGACGGAGCTTACGCAGCTGTGATTTATTCCAGAGTCCCCTATAGTAATGGATATTCAATTGCACTGCTAACATCAAAAACAAGAGTTGCGCCGTTGAAGGAAAAACTCACTATACCAAAGCTAGAGTTGTGTGGCGCGAATCTATTGTCAAGGCTTTTGAAGGAAGTAAAACAGAATTTTGGAGCGCAAGTAGATAAGGTGTTTGCATGGACTGACTCTACTATTGTGTTAGCGTGGACAAGGAAAGATCCCTCCAACAAGACAGTGTTCATATCAAATAGAATATCAAAAATACGTGAAATGGTAGACGCAAATTCATGGAGGCATATAAGATCTGCAGAAAATCCTGCTGACTGTGCTTCTAGGGGATTAACACCAAAACAGTTAATGAATAATTCTTTATGGTGGAGAGAATCAGACTGGCTAAAAGGCAATAAAGAATCCTGGCCACTACAGCCAAAGTTGTCCCAGATTTTCGAAAGCCCTATTGATCCACCGATTGTGCTTAGATCGTTAACATCGCAAGTAGAGGAAGGAAGCATCTTCGAGAAATTTTCATCGTACGATAGACTTGTCAGAGTAATGGCGTACTGCAGACGGTATGTGTACAATTCAAGAAGTAGCAAAGCAGAAAGACGTTCAGGATCACTTACAATAGATGAATTTCGAAGAGACAAGAAAAATTATCATCCGATTAGTTCCAAGAAAGGAGTTCTCTGATGAAATAAGATGCTTAAGCAATGGAAACAGCGTTCCAAAGAATAGTAAACTGCTATCATTAGACCCCAAAATAAATGATGATGGAATTTTAACTGTTGGGGGTCGTTTGGAAAATGCAAATCTCTCACAAACCCAGCGACATCCGTACATCCTAAGATACGCCCATAATTTCACAAGACTTGTGGTGGAGAATGTACATAATAAAACACTACATGGCGTAATAAAACTAACAATCGCCACATTGAGGCAATCATATTGGGTTCCCCATGCGAAGCGATTAGTAAGGAAGATTTTACACAACCGCGTTCGATGTCATAGATTTAAAACATCTAGTAGGCAGCAGATAATGGGAGTATTACCAGCACCAAGAGTATCCGCATCAAGGCCATTCACCCACACCGGAGTGGATTATGCGGGACCATTTCATATAAGAATAGCAAAAGGAAGAGGAAATCGATCGACAAAAGGCTACGTGGCAGTTTTCGTTTGCTTCGCCACTAAGGCAATACATCTCGAATTAGTCAGCGATCTTACATCGAAAGCATTTTTGGCCGCAGTACGAAGATTCGTGTCCCGAAGAGGCATCTGTTCAAGCTTCTACAGTGATTGCGGAACAACCTTTAGAGGTGCTAACAAGGAAAATTTATCAGCTTGTTGCCCAGCAACTGAAAACAGATGTAGCAGATAAATTCCTCTTGGAAGGCATACAATGGAATTTTATTCCTCCAGCCGCACCCCACTTTGGAGGATTATGGGAAGCCGGGGTGAAATCAATGAAATACCACCTAAAAAAAAAAAGAAAAAAAAGTTGTGTCATGTGTTTGAGTGAATAGACGTGCTCATATTCTCGTCCGTCAGAACATTAAATATTTAACATAAAAATAAAAAGTATTTAACAGTGCGTGGCCAAACGGATTTAATTCGAACTTAAAAATAACAACATACATTTGTGGCCGTTGAAACGAAGACGTACCCACGTCAAAATAATTCAAACTTATTTCTCTGAGGTTCTTTGTTTCCCGTGTGTCTCTGTTTTGCACTCAATTTTATCTCAGCGATGAATTTCATGCCACTCGAAAGCAACTCACTTTCGGTCAATACCCGTTTTAAGAAGCATGCAGTCACTCACACAGGAGCAGTAAATATGTCAACACCAGGACAAAACTGCACTCCCAACGCTAAAAGTGCAGCAACCGCTCTCTCAAAATCCCTCACTACTGCTGACCTAGATGAGCGCCTCGGTAAACTCACCGAGGTCATATTAAATCGCTTCTCAACCGATATGACTGCTCTCCGAGAAGACCTGGTTCAACAGATCTCCATAATCCAGCAAAGTTGTGCAGCATTCGTCGAAAATGTAAATAAAACCCTCTACGATCTGCAACTACGAGTGAAGCAAATCGAAGACGCTTTTGCTAAACAAAAACAAAGCTACATGGTTGAAGTGGACGAACTTAGTGAAAGATGTGACAGATTAGAAAAAAATAACTTTCAGCTGATGCAATTCTCTTCGGCGTTCCTCACCTGCCAGATGAAAATTTGAAGAGCATTTTTAATCAGTTATGCCATAGTGTTGCTTGCAAACTTTAAACAACATCTATCGTCCTACTCGAACGAATAATTCAAGCGACCCTCCCATCATCATTAAGTTCAATAGTCCCCAAGACAGAAACACTGTGCTTAAGTGTCTTGCTGAACAACGAAGACTTCACGGGAGACACCTTTGTCTCAACGACATTGGCTTAGACTCCAACAAGAGGATATATTTGAATGAGAGCCTCACAAGTAGAAATCGCTCTCTTCTTCGAATCGCTGCCAACATGAAGCACCGAGGACATCTCTTCTCAGCATTCACCAGAAATGGAGTAGTTACATATAATCAAGGAAAATAAAAACAGCAACAACATCGCCGTAAATAAACAAGAACAACTGAACTCTATTGCCGCGAGACGTGAAGCAAAAAATGATGACAACCTACAAACAACAACAACTTAATTTATTTATTTACCACTTTCAACGTTCTCTCTTTTATTCTATTTACTTCTCAACTTTTATTCTATTTACTTCTCTACTTATATTTTTTGTTTTTTTTTTTGTTTTTGTTTTTGTTCTCTCTTACTTTGTATTATTTTTCCTTTTCCTTCAAACGTATTATGGTCTCAATTAAATGTTTCCCATTGGTTATAATATATTTTATGTTATTCATACTCGTATATGTGGATGGTTTTTGTGCCAATCGCAGCTTGCCCTTTTTCTTTAGTTGGTTTTTTCGTTCTAACAAATGGCCAATATAAGTTCAACTTGTCGGAGTAGCTCCTCATATGAACCAAAGATGTTGCTAAACATTTTGTGCAACCAAAAAAAAGGTCTTAATATCTGTCATCTTAATTCTAATAGAGCTTAAAAAATAAAATTGACGATTTGCGTCTCCTTTTAGATGGCAGCAAGGTCGATATGATGTGTCTGTCAGAAACATGGCTAAAACCAGAGATGTGTTCAGAGTTATTTCACGTTAACGGCCATAAATTAGTGCGCGTGGATAAGGAAAATAAAGTAGGTGGAGGTGTCGCAATATACATCAAAAATATGTACAATTTTGATATTGTTATATAATATAATATATAATATGGGATACCGAAAACCGGGATACCGTCCAAATTTTCGCCAGTATTAATACCGGTATTCACCTTATAAATACCAGTATTTTCGGTACTGGAACATTAGCGCTAGTTGATACACGTTACACGGAAGCTTGATTCGGGGAATCTCCCATTAACTTAGAATCAGATGAGATCCCGTCCAGCTAAAGGCTGTTAGTTCAGTGCGGAGTGTTTTTTCAGTACGTAGACACAAATTGAGAGTGAAAGTTGTTAGTTTTGTGCTTGTGCAATAATTAATATATGTAAGTAAATTTGGTAGTCCTAGAGTTTAATGAAATATGTGTATCCTAGATAAGATTAAATAAATATTTGTCTTGTAAATTGAGCAACTAATATGTTGAAATGTAAAATGTAAGAAATGCACAAAAGAAATCAAATGTCAGGGAGGATCCACAAGTGGTATTCACACCCACTTGAAAACTCGACATAACATAAATTTAAAAACTAAAAGCGACGTAGCAGCAGATAATGAAAATGATGCGTCTTGTTCTAGTCTAAAGGTACCAAAAACATTAAATTATTATTTTCAAAATCAAAAGAAGGAACAGTTATGTGAAATCCTGGCTCGTATGGTTGCGCGACTTAAATAAATGCAAAATCAACGTCTAATTGAATTGTATTGAACTTTATTGACCGGTAGTCAGAACTAGACTCCCTTTTTAATTTCTTATTTCTAACTTACGACCTATGTTAGTAATATGTTGACTCGATACAAATATGTTGAGTCAACATTATTTTTGATACCATGAACCGATACTCACTGCATACAAATCACCAAGCAAGCGGTTTTGTATTTGCTTTGATTTTGTATGCATTCAGTAGGTCATTGGTACTAGTGACCTTCAATTCAGCATTTCCTGTTGAGTTGTGCTGATCGTAGCTTATGTATGTAACTCGCGTGATGGACTACCATTTATGTAGAATTTTCTGCTCTTCGGAGGATATAAGAAAAGGGCTACATGCAAGAGGATATAATGATGTACCAAAATCACCTGCAACAATAAAATCTATGATCACTGAATATAGCAAGAAGATAAGAATAGAAGTTATTAAAGAAATGTCTGATTTAAAATCGAAAGGCAACCGATTTAGCTTAAAATTCGACGAATGGACTTCAGTTCGCAATCGGAGGTATTTAAACATAAACCTACATTCTACTGGAGAATATATACGGAACATTGGACTATCCCGTTTACATGGAAAAGTGCCAATGGAAAAGTTTTTGGAAATTTTGAAAATAAAATTACAAGAATTTGATCTCAACTTAACACTTGACATTGTTTGTATATCGACGGATGGTGCGTCAGTTATGGTAAAACTCGGGGATTTGATTGAAGTTGAACATCAGTTATGTTTTGCACATGGCATCCATCTAGCTGTTAGAGATGTCCTTTACAAAAACAACTTCAGTTTAGTGACTGTTGATGCTGAAATTGAACCAATTGAATCCCAATCTAGCGATTGTGATAGTGATGTAGATGATGACAATGACATAGAAACTGACAATGAAAAAGATAAAAAGATTACAGATGATGGTGTTGTCCTAGAGTTTGGATCTGTTGACACTGAAATAAATTTGAATTATGTTTCACCCCGCTGGTAACAAAAATTAGAAGTGTCATTAAAATTTTCAGAAGATCTCCAACAAAAAATGATCAATATTTACAAAAATATGTAAAACTACAATTTGGAAAAGAATTAAATTTGCAATTGGATGTCATAACACTATAGTTTACTTATTATGTTGGAAAGGTTTTACCAATTACGGTATTGTGTCCAAAAAGCATTAATTGATTTAATATCAAACATAGTCTTTTCCGAAGTGGAGTTTCTATTAATTTCTGAAATCATTGATGCATTGTCACTGTTTACGCCACCTAATGTAAGGTAGTGGAACCAAACAAAATTACAATAATATTACTACGACGCCGTCAGTGTCGAATATGAGAAACGTTGTTTTTAAATTAACTACTGTTGTGAAATTCAATATTGTGAAATCAAATGTTGTGAAATCAAATGTTGTGAAATCAAATGTTGTGAAATAAAAACTCAATTGCACATCTAACGTCGAGTGAGAAGGTTTACACATTTTTCTTCCAACAAAGGAGCCGAGTAAATAGGTCCAAGGAAGCAAGGAATTAACACAAGGAAACAGAAAAGATAAGGCGCGTACATTTTATGGTCCTTCGAGCAGGGTTTTGGACATTATTCAAGGACATATTTCAAGCAGAATAATTCCACGGAGGAACACCATATTAGACGAAACAGATTGGAGCACCAACACCATCTTTCGCAGTGAGTACTTCACCTTAATTATTACTCATTTTAATTGGAAATGGAGACATTAAGAAAGAAAAGGTGTATCGTGAAGGGTTGTCTGACCAGATTAGAAAAGGTTATTCTGGAAGAGGGGGATAATATTTCGACAATCGATGCACAAATCAAACTAGAAAAACTGGAGGATATAACAAAATCATTCGAGCAAGTGCAATTGGATATCGAGATGCTCTTAGAAGAAGAGGAGATAACAAACGAAGGGAGCATCAGGGAGGACTTCGAAACGAAATACTATAATATAAAGGGATTGTGTTTGAAGAAAATTTCTCAAGGACCATCTGCGGCTGAATCGACGACATCTCACGGTGGTGGTGCGGGGGATGGTACGCCTGAAAACTACGATGAAACCATACAGCAGTTGGCAATCACACAAGGTCAAAACAAGGTCTACGGCTGAGCGGGTTGACATGAAACTTCCGCCAATCTCATTGCAAACATTTGGTGGCGATTATAAAGAATGGTATACGTTCTTTGTTTAAGGCGATAGTGCATGAATCAAGGAGTTTGTCACCAGGTCAAAAGTTGCAATACCTGAAGCGGTCATTAACGGGAGATGCAGCAGCGGTTCTCGAACATACAAAAATTTCGGATGCAAACTACGATCAGGCATGGATAGACTTATGCAACATGTATGACAAGGAAAGGGTTATTATCGATTGTTACATTAAAACAATTATGGAACAACCTCACGTCAGTCATCCAGCAAATGCAAGGGGAATACGTAAGCTATACAATACATTCAATGTATCCGTGTCTGCACTCAAGTCGTTAGATGTTCCTATTGATCACTGTAATGCATGGTTAGTTTATGTAGTTGCCTCAAAACTCGATCAGGAATCCAAACAACTATGGGCTAGGGTTTCTGCTGCAAACGATAAACCCCAATTTAAGGACATTATGACTTTCCTATCAAACCGACAATTTGAGCTAGAATCATTGCCCACATCAAGAGATATTTCATCGACAAAAGGAAAATCCAATCGCACGGTATGTACTGTAATATCTAACATTTGTGCCTTTTGCAAGGAAGCGCATTTCGTAGCTTCTTGTGGTCAATTTCTGAATTTGGATATAGACGGTAGACGCGAATTCATCGCAAAAAATAGATTATGCTACAATTCTCTTAACATCGGACATTCAGTTAAGAATTGCAGATCAAGCGTTTGTCGAATATGCAAGGCACGTCACCACACGCTTATACATCCAGATGTCCAGAATAGAATAAAGACCACTACGGGAACAGCAAAGGAATTGTCAACATGTGGAACAGCAAATAAGATATCGATTCACGGGACTCAAAACCTGGAAGGCAGTAAAGGGGCATATTCAGCAAGGATCAGCAGTCCTCACAATAAGAGCCAACGCCTCAACTTATTACCCACAGCTGTGGTTTTGGTTAAGGACAAATGGGGCCAATTCAAACCATGTAGGGTTCTATTAGATTCTGGGTCGCAGGTAACACTCATCACGGAATCGTGCGCACAATATTTGGGACTGCAAAGGGACAAGTGTACTATTTCAATCGATGCAGTTGGTGACACCGAATGCATAGGTAGAGGGATGGTAGAGTTGGATATTCAATCACGAATTTCTAAATTTCATATATCATCTCCGGCTGTTGTTGTACATCAAATTACGAGATGGATGCCGCAGAATGCTTCGTTTTTTAATATTCCTCCTCATTTCACAAGTAAGGAGTTGGCGGATCCTTCATTTGGCAGGCCAGGACCGATTGATATATTGTTAAAGGCCAGTGTGTTTTTCCGGGTTCTTTTGGAGGGAAAACTATACGACGACGATAGCAAGGTAATTGCTCAAAACACAGAATTCGGATGGGTCTTGACGAGTGAAGATGACAACACCATTGATGGAAGACAATACTCATGCTATGCAGCAGAAAGCATGGAGGAAATGGTAGAACGATTTTGGGAACTGGAAGATCCAAAGCCCACCACACGTTATTTGCACGATGATGATCGTTGTGAGACTCACTTTAAAACACACTTCAAGAGAAACCATCTGGGGCGATTCGTCGTCAGATTACCATTCAAAGATTCTGCTACGATGAAAGGAGATTCTAAGCTAATGGCGGAGCAACGGCTTAAATCCATGGAAAGGCGTTTCGCAAAGGACTTGGAACTCTACCGTATGTACAAGGAATTCATGGACGAGTATCAACAGCTGGGACATATGGTGGAAATTTCGACAGAAGAAGACAAGGAAGGAGAACCAACTTACTATTTAACTCACCATGCCATTATTAAGCCAGACAGCACAACAACCAGGCTTAGAGTGGTTTTCGATGCGACTTGTAAACCGCCAGGGGGTAACTCACTAAACTCCCAATTGCTTACGGGACCAGTTCTTCAAAATGACCTTATTACCATTTTGTTGCAGTTTACATTGAATCCCATAGCATTGAGCGCCGATATTGCCAAGATGTACAGGCAAATTTTAATGCACCCGGATGACACACGATTCCAGCGTATTCTTTGGCGAACGACAACATCAGAGAAAATAAGGACCTTCCAGTTAACAACGGTTACCTATGGGACGGCACCAGCTTCATTTCTTGCCACAAGATGTTTAACTCAACTTAGCGTTGACGGCCAGGATAGATATCCAGAGGCATCTTCTATGATCAAGGAATATTTCTACATGGACGACTTTATTGCTAGCTGTAAGGACAAGGATATGGCAAGAAAGATTATCAAGGAACTATGTTTGTTACTCCAAGAAGCTGGGTTTAACTTAAGAAAATGGGCTTCGAATGCGAAAAATTTACTGGACGAAATTCATCTTGAGAAAAGGGAACCCAACTGGTCATGGTCGGTCGAGGCGAACCCAGCGGTAAAAACATTGGGGTTGCGATGGCATCCAATTACAGATTGCTTCAGTTTTAGAGTCAGCTTGGAGGAGGTATCGTGCTATACGAAAAGGAACCTCTTGTCGGAGGCAGCGCAAATATTTGATCCGCTAGGCTTCTTGGCACCATTCCTGATTAACTAAAGGATACTGCTTTAAAATCTATGGCAGGAAAAGTTAAATTGGGATGATCAAATTCCCATAAGATATATAAAAAGATGGGAGCACCTGAGGAATGGAATTCATTCATTAAGTAACCTTCACCTTCCTCGATACAGGGAGCACAATCAAGCCACTTTAGAATTACATGCATTTTGCGATGCTTCCGAGCAAGCATATGGAGCGGTGGTATATCTTCGCAGCATAAATGAATCCGGGGAGTTGGTAACCAGCTTAGTCATAGCTAAGACCAAGGTAGCTCCGCTAAGACCGACGTTAGTAATAGCGAGATTGGAGTTATGTGCAGCGGTTCTAGCATCAACACTTATTGAAAGACTACGAACTATTAGGGAATTTTCTACGCTACCAGTGTACGGATGGACTGATTCCAGTATAGTTATTCATTGGCTTAATTGGCATCCACGCCGATTTGCAAATTTTGTTTCCCAGCTAGAAACTGGCGACACATAGCAGGTGAGATGAATCCAGCTGACTGTGCTTCCCGTGGTATAGAAGCTGACCGACTTGCAACACACTCGCTGTGGTGGAATGGGCCCACCTCCATTCTAAGGAACCCAGACGAATTTAATATTATTCCACCTTATAACGGCAACAAAGGGGAGCTTGAACAACGAAAGATAACATTGGCCCTTACAACCGTATCTGAGGAAGATCTTCAATTCTTACAGAACTACTCCAACTTTGCCAAGCTGCTGCGGGTGACTGCTTGGGTGTTACGATTTGTCCAAAATCTTCGTGTACAAAGGGAAGAACGCAAAGGAGGAGTACTGTTAACCGAGGAAATCAAAAATGCCGAATTAACGTTGGTGAGAATTGTTCAGAAGATTCACTTTGGAGAAGATATTGGCGAACTAAAATGCAAGCAACATATAACTTCAAACCAGCTGGTGAGACTGAATCCCATTTTAGATTCCTTCGGCATACTCCCTGTTGGTGGGCGGTTGGAGAAGGCTCCGTTGGGATACGACCGCAGGCATCCTATTCTTCTTCCACACACGTCTCCTTTTACTAAGTTGCTCATTCGATATGTTCATGAAAAATATTTGCATGCGGGTCCTCAGCTATTACTTGCTCTACTTCGAAGACAGTATTGGATACTCGGCGCACGAAATGCAGTACGAGGAATTACAAGGCGTTGCATAACTTGCCAAAGGTATAGTGCAAACCCAATGCGACAAATGATGGGAAACTTACCGTTGTCTAGGCTCCAAGGAGAAAAGGCGTTTTTAAATGCTGGTATAAACTACGCTGGACCAGTACTTGCAACACCGTGGCGCAAGAGAGGCTGCAGGGGCCAAAAGGTATATATTGCGCTGTTTATATGTCTCTGCACTAAGGCAATTCATTTGGAATTGGTGTCGGATCTATCATCCGATGCCTTTTTGGCGGCACTAAAAAGATTCATAGCTAGAAGGGGAAGGTGCGAAAAGCGATAATGGGACGAACTTTGTAGGTGCAAGGAATATTCTACAGGAGTTGGATCGATTCTTATCATCAGCAGGCACACAAAGGGAGCTTCATCATCAGGCAAGCAAGGAGTCCATTAACTGGCATATTATACCACCATCAGCTCCGAATTTTGGAGGTCTCTGGGAGGCCGGGGTAAAATCTACTAAGTACCATCTGCGTAGAGTTATGGGATCCGCCCTGCTCACATTTGAGGAACTGCAAACACTTCTCTGTCAAGTCGAGTCCTGTCTTAATTCCAGACCACTGGTAGCAATGTCCGACTCCATTGAGGATTTCGAGCCGCTGACACCCGCCCATTTTTTAGTGGGAAGCAAATCCTATTTTTTACCTGAACGTGATGATTTGGCTGTCAATATTAACCGTTTATCTAGATTCCAGATAGTTAATAGAATGCATCAAGCCTTCTGGAAGAGATGGCAACTGGAATACGTTAGTACTCTTCAACAACGCAATAAGTGGCAAAGGAAGTCAGCGAACCTAGCAGCTAATGATCTGGTACTGATTCGAGATGAAACACAACCCCCAGGACGATGGGCATTAGGCAGAGTGAAGGAAGTTCACTACGGCACGGATGGATTGGCGCGGGTAGCCACCCTGATTACTAAGGCCGGTGTAATCAAACGTCCAATATCGAAATTATGTTTGCTTAATTTAAATTGATTTTTTTTGGTTTTTGCGTACGTTCTCATAGTTTATATCCTTGATTTAAATGTTACTAGATGACTTTGACTATGTAAAATAGAATAGATTCTATGTGAATATTAGACCTAAATGTAAATTTTGAAATTATTATTATTATTTCAAGGTGGGCGGCATGTTTACGCCACCTAATGTAAGGTAGTGGAACCAAATAAAAATTACAATAATATTACTACGACGCCGTCAGTGTCGAATATGAGAAACGTTGTTTTTAAATTAACTACTGTTGTGAAATTCAATATTGTGAAATCAAATGTTGTGAAATCAAATGTTGTGAAATAAAAACTCAATTGCACATCTAACGTCGAGTGAGAAGGTTTACACATTTTTCTTCCAACAAAGGAGCCGAGTAAATAGGTCCAAGGAAGCAAGGAATTAACACAAGGAAACAGAAAAGATAAGGCGCGTACATTACCAATTAAATTAGCAGTCGAAGCACTATGCAGAAGAGATTCTAATCTTCTTGTTACAGACGCGACATTTAAATTTATGATTGACACGCTTGTTGCACAAAAAAGTAAAATAAGTATTGAATTGATAAATTCTCTGAGGTATAGAATAATGCAAAGACGAACAAACATATATAAAATTTTGCAATATTTACGCAACGCTTCACAAAACGAAATCGAAACGGATACAGACTTATGTCCTAAACTTAAAAAAGGTTCTATTACAAAAATATTGATTCCTCTTATAAAACGCCTAGGAGTTAAAAGTAATGAACCAGACAGTGAAGATTTTGATCTTGAAGGTGAAGATACACCAGTTACATATCACTCCGCTATTAATACTGCAACTGTTTCATTAAAAAACAAATTAGAGAATGTGATTAACAAAACAATGACGAATGTTCCAAACCCAAAGAAACAAAACAAAAGATTAGAAATAGAACATAAACTTAAAAAAGAATTACAATTTTTTGAAGAGCATGGAATTAGGGGGGTGCATCTAAAGCTTGCTTATGAATACTTGTTAACAATACCACCAACAAGTGTGGAGTCAGAACGAGCCTTTTCGGCTGCTCAACATATGTATAACCACAAAAATAAGATCGAGGTTAGACGACGGTACGTTGGATCATATATGTTTTTTGAAATCATATTTCAATTTGCATAAAAAATAATAATCACTTGTACGAATTAATGTAATATATGTATATTAAAAAAGTTGGATTTAATTTTGTTATTCTTAAAAATTAATGTTTTGTTGTTTAGTTGTGTTTGACATATATTTGTACTACCCCTAAATAATAACATAACCTATAGTAAGTAAATTTTAATTTTGTTTACATTTTTCAAAATAATACCAATACCGGTGTTTTACCGGTATTACCGGTTCTAAAAGCGAAAATACCGAAATACCGGTATCGAAAATTTTTAACGGTATTGCATTCCCTAGTTCCCACCCCATAGAATATGTGTTCGTTGAAATTTTGCTAAGGGAAGGAAAATTGCTAGTAGGTTGCATTTATATGCCGCCAAATGTGGCCAATTATTCCCTGCCTCGTGATATTCTAGAGAGGCTGGCTCCACTCTATACAGATACCGTAGTCCTTGGCGATTTAAATCTGAATTTACTGAAAGCTAATAATATCTTATTCATAGAAATGGTTGAGTCTCTCCATCTTAGTTTTGTTAATATACATCAGCCAACACATTTTATGCCCAGCCGCAATCCTTCGCTTCTTGATGTATGTCTTGTCTCAAAACGTAACCTTGTTTCATTGTATGATCAGATCTTTGCTCCGGCTTTCTCATATCATGATCTAGTGTTCATTTCCATCAATAATCTAGCACCTTTAATCAAAGATAATAACCGTTTCATCTACAATTTTTCTAATATGAACGTACCTTCATTATTCTTGGACTGTCTGAGCTTAAATTGGTCACCAATTTACAATACAAATAATGTCGACATACAAATAAATTGTTTCAATAAAAATATTCACTACCTGTTTAACAAACTTCAAATACTTATTTTATAAAGATTCAAATATTTTTCTAAAGAAGGCGGATAATGGTAAAGCTGTTGTTATACGAACCTTTGATGATCTTGAACCACTCAAAGCGTAACACCATGATTGCGAAATTAAACTCAGACAACAACTTTACAATTGAAACCTTAACAAATAGCATACAAAGTTTTCCTTCTACTAGTAATAATAACACACATTTTTATATTGTACATCAAAACATAAGAAGTCTACGCAAAAATTTCGATTCGCTAATTTGTAATCTTGAGTGATTTGAGAACTTACCCGACATAATATTTGTGTCTGAGACTTGAATTTATTCTTTTGAAAATGATGAATATAGTCTTCCCCATTATAATTTTTATGCAAACTCAAATGACTCATATTCTGCGGGGGGTGTTGGTGCATTTGTTAAAGATTCGTATGAGCCTCTAGTCATTTGTTATAACTTAAAAAGTGCAGATGTCTTAAAAGTTACCTGTACGACCATTAATACTACTCTGAGTTTCATTTGCGTATACCGGCTTCAGAATATACCACTCCAATTATTTATGGACGAATTTTCTGATCTCTTGGATAATGAAAAAGCGTCAAATCTCGCTATTGTTGGTGACTTCAACATAGATCTACTATGTGCAGACACTTCGAGAGATATCTATGAATCCCTTATAGCCCAACACGGTTTGATGTCCTTTGTTAATGACTCCACTAGACCAAGTTCAAACACATGTCTTGAAATGATTTCGCCGGCTTTGTTTTGGATCTAAAGATTACCGATCATTCTATGACAGGTTTGATAATTAGCTGCCTTAGCGTAAAAAAGGGACCCTCAAAGATATATATTAAGCAGACGCACATAAATCATACCATGTTAAATTCAAAACTCCTTAATGAAAACTGGGTTGATGTGCTTTCTGAGGAAAATGCCTCTTTAGCCTATGAACGGTTTTCAAAAACGTTAAGTAAGCACATCAAGAGTTCCAGCAACTCTTTTGTAAAAAAAAGTGATGCAAAATTAAAACCTTGGATGAATTTTTCACTTCTAAAGCAAATAAAACTTAAACACAAATTACGCCTCAAAGTCTATAAACATCCCGCAAATACTGCTTTAAAAAACCGCTACATCAATTTATGTAAAGAAACTGATAAAAATGTAAAATTCTGTCGGGTTAGCTACTTTAAAAATAAACTACGTAATGCAAAGGGTAATCTAAAAAAAGTATGGAATACAGTAAACGACATTCTGAATCGAAATCAAAAATATCATACTGAATCACCTAAGCTCATCGATAACAATATATGCATTTCAGACCCTACAGCTATCGCAGAAATATTTAATCAGTATTTTACCTCTGTAGCACGGAGGTCTTTCCTCCCTTGCTGGACGATATCTTGTGGGAACTGCTCTGCGAGTTTATCCCAAGCAAGAAATTTCTATGATAAAAGTTTTGTTTTCAATCCGATCTCAGGATTCGAACTTTTAAAAACTTATCAATTCGCTAAACACTTCCAGCTCGTGTGGGAATGACGGTTTATCAAATGAAGTTATAAAACGTGGTTGTTATATAACGTTGGTGTATTTAAACGTGGTTGATATATTGGCCTATATATTCAATTTAAGTGTCTACACAGGCGTATTTCCGGATGCGCTTAAATGTGCGAACGTGATACCTATTCACAAAAAAAGAGATAAAAACCTTAAAACAAACTACAGACCAATTTCACTGCTCCCGGTCGTATCTAAAATCTTTGAAAAAGCTATGAAATGTCGAATATTAAAATTTTTAAAAACTATAAACTTTTTAAGTACAAAACAATTTGGCTTCAGAGAAAACTGCTCAACCGAAGATGCACTTCTTGACTTTTGTCAGTTCATCTACAGGGGCCTAGATATCAAAAACTGCTGCGCTGGATTATTTGTAGATATAACCAAAGCTTTTGACATGGTCAACCACGAAATTCTCCTAGATAAATTATACTGTGCAGGGTTCCGCGGCTTCGTATTGAAATGGTTTACTTCTTATCTCAAGGATAGAAGACAAAAAGTGAAAATAGGGAATTCTTCTAGTGGGGTCGAGATTATCAACATCGGCGTTCCTCAAGGTTCTGTCCTTGGCCCCCTGTTGTTTTTAATTTATGTTTATTCCGTTTTTTGCCTTCCATTCATCGGAAAGTTAAGGGCTTTTGCTGATGACTTTGCATTTGCGTATGGGTCATCCAATCTCTTTACGCTAGTGGCCGACATTAATCATGACATCCATCTCATAAGACTTTGGTTTGCATATCACAAGCTCATCGTGAGTAGTAAGACCAAATTAATGTTTTTTAGCTTAACATCTATTGAGACTCCGAATATTGATATTTTATTCCATTCAGCATGTTGTGAAAAATTCAGCTTGATAGAGTGCGCGTGTAAAGCCTCTTTTAATGATACCATTAAATGTAATGCAAGCTGTTTTGGTATAGAAATAGTTAAACAATATAAGTATCTTGGGGTCATCATCGACCAAAATTTGAACTGGCATGATCATATCACCCACTTGAGAAATTACTTACTCTCGACTCTACGCAACTTCTACAAACTTAGAAAGTACTGTTCCTCCAGTATCTTAAAGAATATTTACTACGGTCTATTTCACTCGAAACTACAATATGGAATTATATGCTGGGGAGGCGCCTATGCTAGCAAAATCAAACAGCTGTTAATATTACAAAAATACGTCATAAGAAAAGTATGTCATGCAAATCGACTAACTAATACTTTTATGCTATTCAACAGATTGAAAATTCTACCAGTAAGACACCCTTATTATTTTAAAGTACTAAAAATATTTTTTATAAGGGGAGGTTACCTGCAAAGCCCAATAAATGACCACCACAATCTGCGTAGTAATTTTAGTCCGCTGGTCAATATCCCAACCTTCCACACCTCAAGTTACAGAAACTTTTACTCCATCGTGTCTCACAAACTCTATAATACACTCCCTGAGAATATCCGAGTCATTAGAACCTTAAAAATCTTTTTAGCTACAGTAAAAAGTTGGCTTTTGGGCTTAAGACTAAATGAAATCGAAATTCTTGTGCGCTACACCATTTAGTCTTATGAGTTCTCTTGGAAACAATGTGTTCTCTTCTTAAACAATGTGTATATATGTAGTTAGATAGGAATAATGAATTAGTTCACCCCACAACAACTATGAATTGCAATAATTATGTGAAATAAAGTGGCATTAATCTCTATTTTGTATAAATAATAAATGTCACTACTGTTCTCAAAATGTATTTATTTGAATTGTAATTAATTGTATGTATATGTAAGTAATGTCATGAGAATTAGAGATAATAAAAAAAAAAAAAACATGTGCCAATCAAAACTATTACGAATAAGACAACAGCTCCCTGGCTTACTAGAGAAGTTTTAAGGCTTATAAAGCAACGCGATTTGCTATATTCTAGGTGGAGGAGATTCAGATATCTTGCCCTTCTTAATGAGTACAAAGCTGCACGTAACGCAGTAACTTCACTTGTTCGACAAAATAAGCGCCGCCACTATTCAGAGTTATTTTCTAATAGCAATTCAAGTTCTAGCTTTTGAGAAAATGTGCGACAGCTCCAATAAAATTGCAGCCCCTAACGATCTGGACCTTGAAGCTCTCAATAGCAAATTTGCCCAAACCTCGACTTACAATTATACTCACAGCATTTCAATCCCCCGCACAGATAGAGTTGAATACTCCTTTTCACTCTCAGGAGTAAATGAAGTCGATGTTGGACTAACTTTGTTAAAAATAAAATCGAAAGCGGTAGGCTCAGATGATATTCACCCAACTTTCCTTAAATCACTCCTGCCGTGTATACTGCACCAAGTCACGCACATAATGAATACGATCATTACTACCTCCACCTTCCCCAAAAGCTAGAAAGTTGCCAAGATTATCCCTTTGCCCAAAACATCATCTCTGGATGGTAAGGAGTTTCGCCCAATATCCATACTCCCGTACCTAAGCAAAGTTTTCGAAAGTTTAGTGAGTGGACAGTTTAAAAAATATCTCGACAATAACAACTTGATAACTAAATTTCAATCTGGCTTTCGCGCAAAAAATTATAGCACAACGGCTTTATTAAAACTATGTGAAGACATCCGGACAGGTATGGACAGTGATATGATTGGGTTAATGGTCTGCCTAGATTTTTCTAAAGCTTTTGATTGTGTAAATCACGAAATTCTCTTAAAAAAACTAGAAGAACAATTTCATTGTCGAAGGTCCTTATGTCACCTGTTTTCATCTTATCTTTCAGATCGTTCACAATTTGTTTTTTTATGATAACAAATGTTCGTCGCATCTTTGTGTGAAGTCCGGTGTACCGCAAGGATCTGTATTAGGTCCTCTTTTATTCACATGTTAAATAAATTATATATATAATTGTTTTTCGACGTGCAATTTTCATTTATATGCCGACGATGTACTATTCAATGCTCCCCAAATCCTTTTGTACCTCGGCAATGAACCTTATTTCAGACGATCTAAATCGTATCTGCGCTTGGACAACAAACAATATGCTTAACCTTAATGCATCAAAAACCAAAGCATTGATTTTCTATAGAGATAGAAACGCACGAAATTTACCTCCTCTGCTTATTAAACCCCATCGAATACGTCGATAAAATAAAAAATCTGGGAATACATTTCACATCCAATCTCAGCTGGAATATGCACGTAAACAGCATAGTGTCTAAGATAAATGGTGCACTCAGGGGCATAAGTCAAACCTCCAAATATTTGCCATCTAATGTGAAACTTAAATTGGTGAAGTAATTTATTCTACCTATCATCACCTATGGTTGCGAACTTTTCCCTAAACTTGATCATGAGTCACTCAGGAAACTCAACGTGGCATACAATAGTTGTGCTAGGTACATTTACGGCATCGAAAGGCACGATCACATCTCTGAGTATACTAAAAAAATTACAGGATGTTCGCTTACAGCTTTAATAAAATATCGCACCTTGCTGTTACTATATAAAATTTTTAATACTAAACAACCCGAATACCTTTTCGAAAGTATTCGGTTTGCTAGGACACAACGTTCTTTAAATCTTATTATACCAAAACATAAATATTTGGTAACATCAAGACAATTTTTTGTTCATGCAGTTCAGATGTGGAACATGCTACCCATTAACATCAAGCAAGTGAGCTGGACAAAAGCCTTCAAGTCACAATTATTTAAGTATCTTAAGGAAAATTATTGATGGAAAACACTTTCTTCTTTTCTTTCTTCTTCTTATTAAATACTTTTCTCGTTTTTATTTTTCAATCTATCCTACTTGTTAAATTTATGTTAACTACCTTATCTGTATCTTTCTTTTAATTTTTATATATATATGTTATCTTTTTTATCTTTTTTATCTTTTTTGTTTTTCTTTCTTCTTGAATTGTTTATCACAAATACCTACTAAGCATGTGCGAATTTAAAAGATTCTGTATCTTACTTGTACATGATTTTAATTACTACAAATAAATAAATAAATAAATAAATAAATAAAAATGGTCATCGGTGATACTATGCTCACATTTGAAGAATTTACTACAACATTAACCCAGATCGAAGCTTGCTTGAACTCTCGCCATTGACCAATATTAACAACGACATCGACGATAATCCGATTTTAACTCCGGGACATTTCTTAATTGGAACAGTACTAAATGCCTTACCAGATCCCACACTGGATCGAAATAAGACTTATCGCTGCCGATGGTTACTGATCCAAAAAATGGTTCAAGATTTTTGGCAAATCTGGTCATCAGAATATCGTGCACAGCTACAACATCGCTGCAAATGGAAACAAAGGAGAGAAAACGTAAATGTTGGGGATATAGTATTGATCAAGGACGAACGCCTTCCAAAAACTAAATGGAACTTGGGGAAAGTCACTGAGATACATCCTGGAACAGATGGGCAAGTTCGTGCAGTCACTGTGTACTCTAACAAAGGATTCGCGAAAAGACCAGTAACAAAACTATGTCCTCTGCCCATTGAAAATAATGCCGAGAAAATAACTTCGACTGGAATTAAAGCAAGTTCAAAAAATAAAGTTGCTGTTTGTTAGGAAGAATGAGTTTCAAACCAATTCTTTGGATGTGCATGTTAGCACTGGCCATAAGTACTACATATATCTGGCCAACAACTGACTGCAAACTACAAGGTCACAATCTTCGAAACAACCCCAGGATTATATTTCGAAGATATTGGACATGCAAATATGGTTGTTGGTTCGTGGAAGAGCTTAGTGTTCTTCAATTTGACGAAATATTGGGCTGATGTCAATACATACCGGAAATGCATAAAACACATGAAAGAGATCAGCCTGAACACAAACCTGTCGGAATCAAATACTCCGCTTTGTGAGAGCAGTCTACATCTATTTGATGGGCAATTATAACAAATTGAAGTAAACAATGATGTACTACGTCACGCCAACAACGATTCACCACAAAGGATGAAACGATCACCCTTGGATTTCATCGGAACCGTCAGCAACAAATTATTTGGCATACTGGATCAAAACTTTGCTCTTCAATATGAACAGACAATAAAAGAAATGACAGGAAATGAAAACCATCTGCTTAATCTATTGAAAAATCCAACCAGTATAATAGATTCCAGCATCAACCAATTCAAGGATGATCGCGCAGCAACTCAAAACCAGTTAAAGACAATATATGTATAAAGTGATTTCCAAGTTAGAAAAGCAAGAGGATAATGAACATGCCTTTCAAATGTTCATATCAACAGCCTTCCCTGCGATGAACTATGATGAATACAATACGCAAAAAACATTACTAGACATCAAACTGGCAACGCATAATGGACAGATTCACCCGTTAATTTTGACAGTTAATCAACTGAAAATGGAACTCTCTCGAGTCCACGACAACATACCAAGAAGCATGATGATCCCAGGGGAAGGAAATCACGAGTCTATAATTCAACTGTACAAGGCGTTACAGACAAGAGCAAGAGTGATGGAAAAAAATGTCATCATCGAAATAACGCTGCCACTCTTGTATAACGAAGATTTCAAAATCTACAAACTGCTTTCAGTACCAGCCTGGCGAGGTAACAAATTCGCGTTTATAGTACCATCATCAGAGTATTTAATAGTCAATCTGGAAGGCGAACACTTCTACCCTTGGAACGAAGTGTCATTTTCGATGTGCAGGCAACGATCGTCAGGATCGTTCTGGTGCGACATGAAGCACCCTCTGTACCTAACAGAGTTGACGATTAGTTCCTGTGAAATGGGTCTCTTGAGACATACATTTTGTGTTCATCCACAACAATTAAAGACACTTGACGCCAGACGGTGTCAAAAGAATTAATCAGCAAAATTTTATACTTTGTTTTCCTCTTTCATTCACCTGTTCATATCTTTCGGCTCATTGTATCTTACTTAGATTATATATTATAAAAGAAAATCCTGATTTTCTTGCAAATAAGAATGATCCAACTGATCCCAAGAAAATAAAAAACTATTGGGATGTTTTATTCTAAGAATTAGACGCTCTGCGGGGACCTGTTCGGACTGCGGTCAAGTGGAAATAAGTAAGTTTGGCTATAATTTGTTATTTTGTCATGATTGTTACATTTATTTCTTTTTAGACTCTAACCCATTGGAAACACCAGTTGCGCTCTCGTGCACGAAAATTGAAAGTGCACAAAACTTTAACTGGCGGAGGTCCATCGCCATCCGAAAAGATAAGCGCTTTTGAGGAAAAGACGCTTGAAATGTTGGGTACTATTGCTATTGATGGCTTGCAAACAGTCCCAACGTTCGGATGCGATGTAAGAATTTTTTTATATATTATTAATTGCGAATATTGTTATAGTATTTGTCCACAAGCTCAACAATTTTCCTACATACTATATACATATATATAATCATCCAATTAAAACAAATCGAGCGGTCTTTTTATTAGTTTATTAATTATTCGATGATGAAGGTCACAAAGAGAAGAACCCGAAATTCAACAAGATCTTCCTTACCATCCACAAATTTCCCTATTGTATTGATTTGTGATCATAATATATGTACATAATAGGGTATTTTTATCTTATTTTATTGTACAACCTTTAGTATTTCAGAGACCGTGCAGGGACGGGTTAAGAATATCCCTGCAGCGATACCTCTCGCTTGTCGTAAAAGGCGGCTAAAACAAAGGTAAACAAAAATTCCATCTAGGCAATTTAGAAAACACCAAGGTTAGCCTAGGGACACACCATTAAACTGACCCACAAGTGTACATGCAAATCAGTGGGTTGACATTCCCGTGTCACAAAAAAAAAAAAAAAAGGCAGGCCGAAAAACAATTGGTGCAAACAAATGCAAAAACACCAGCATTTGATTTCCCTCAGCGATGAAGTAATCCCAAACCGGGAAGCCTGCCGCTACTTTCTGAGGTCAAACCGGCGGACACTACAAGCGGACCAGTAGGAATGCAGTTAAGTGGGAAGGTTATGGTCCTATACTTCTGACCATAACAACGCCGGAAAAAGGAAAAGAAGAAGAAGAAGAACCTTTAGTATTTCAGCATTTCGATTAGCCAATTTCACTGTCCAACTAAGAATTCTATATATATCTGATTAAATCTCCAAATTAACAGCTTCATATTAAAATTCAAATTAATATATACAAGTAGTCATTCCACTTGGTGCTTGAACATACTGCCCGCCTTGAGGGGTAACACCACTCTAGAGGCCGAAAGAAAGGTGTAATTTTGCGGATTTTTCATGGGATTATGGGAAAAGGGATTGTATTGAAATTTTCAGGGTTTATTCAACATATATTGAAGTATAAAAAAAAGATTTCGTGCAAAATGGCGGCGCCACAGCGGGTCTCCGATACAAGGTTTTTTTGAAGACGCTCCGCGGGCGTACCCATTCCTCGGCAACCGTGAGAGCTGGAACAAAAATCCAAATTTTTTTTGAAACTACATACTAATAGCTATCGAAGTACGTATGATTTTTCTTTTCTTTCAATTTTTGTAGAAACTGTGCATATCTGAATAATAAATAAATAATATGCTAACTTTATTCATGTTCGCCGCATATTTTGCAATTTATTGGGTTCTCGAAGGCACATTTTACACATACCTATTTGTTGCATTTGAAACAGATTTTTGTAGTTTTGTTTTCTTTACAAAAACCTATTTGGCAATTTTGCGTATTTGCTCACAAGAATCCGAACTTGAATTTAAAACGTTACGTTAACGTTTTCTGTATAATTTCTTTTTCTTCCCGTTGCTCATGTTGAAAATCTTCGGTAAGTTTTTCAGCTAATTGTTGTTGTCTTGAAATTTTTTCGCCAGTTGTTTCTCTATATAAAATCCATGAGTTGATTCCAGCCAGGTCAAGAAGAAGAAAATCTGCGCAGGCCTTCTTTGCGATTTCGATTTCACGGAGTATTTTCTTGCCATTTGATCCGTCATGTCTACGCCGTATTTAGTATTATTGTAGAATCTGATCGTTTCACGTATACGCTTACCGGTTTTTTCAATGTTAATGGATTTATGCCTAGAGCTTAGTAGAAGCACTTTTTTGTTTGGCTTGCTTTTGTAAATAGTAAGTGAACAATGATTCGATTTATACAGTTTTGTTGAGAAGCGTGGCATACATTCTTTCGCCTGCTTGGCGAATTTTGGTAGTTCTCTTTTATTTCCACGGATAGTTCCAATAATAGTGATCCTTTTTTCTAGTAACTTTGCAGCTAGTAAAGAAATTATCTGTAGTGACGCTTCTTCCGCATCCCGTGAACGGTTCCATTAGTGTGAGAATAACGAATTCCCCAAGCGGAGATGAAGATCCTCTGTTTTCATCCTTTCCCAAATATGGATATCCATTTATAATGTATTTGGTTCTAACGTCAGATGCCAGCCAGAATTTGATATCAAACTTATCCGGTTAGTTTGCGTAAACCTACACCTCGCTTTTGTTGGGAAAAGTTGTTCATCGATGGTTACATGTTCTCCAGGTTTGTAACATTTTTGGCTATTTTCGATGAGTTTGTACCATACTTCGGAGATTAGTGCAAGTTTATCCGTTTGTTCGCTGGGTTCCCTGTTTTTTTTTATCAAACCTGATAAACCGCATAATTTCACAAAAGTCACTCCTGTTCATGGTTTCTGAAAAAAAGCGGGACCCCATTTCTTGTTCCAAAGATATGGATGCTCAAATTGTTTGCCTGATAGTCACCACGTGCATATAGAAGAGCAATAAATGCATTTGTTTTTGCCGGAGTAAGATTCCATTCAGTTCCCAATACTCGAGAAGCTTCTTCTTCTGCACATTTTCTTATATGCTCTATTACACGATTGTCAATAAGCAAAGAAAATGCAGTTCTCACTTTGCCCTTCATAATATTTCGTTTGGTATATGCTATCGGGCCTACAACCTCCCTAAAAATATTATAAATTGGCGCTCGTCCAGGTGTTGAGCCTTGTTCCATTTCTTTCCAAATTGTACCATCAGCCGCAATTTCGGCACATCGGTCCTCCACATCACATTCACTCTCTGAACTCGATAACGGTATTTTTCTCTTTTGTCCTCTACGTCTGTTCAAAATATTCTCGTCTTCACTTTCTTTACCTAAGGACTCAAATTCGTCCGTTATGTCAAATGAGTCATCATGTTGTTCGTCGCTATTCTCTTCACTTTCAGATAATTTTTCTTCACTAAATTCCGAACACTCTTCATCTATGTTATTTATCTCATTCATTCATTCATTCATTAAACATAAACTTAAAACTATTTGACAATTTTAAATAGAATATTCGTGTTCATTCTGTAACTACGAAGTTAGTGGTGAATGACACATATGTACATACAGATTTAAAATACTTTATAGCAAAAGAAAATGAAAAAAAATGATTTGAAATATCTTGAATGTTTCAACATTTTTGGGATAAAAATTATTAGTAAACAAACAAAAGAAAAAAAATTCTTATTTTTGCTCAGAAAATAGCACTGTAACTTGCAATGTTTGCCCGCTTGGAGTCGAGTGAAACTCGCAATTTATTCATCAGCCAACAACCAATATAACACAATACCGCAAAATATATGATGAAATAGCAAAAATGTCGAATGCAACGGTTTTGTATCAACCACACATATAAATCTTCATGATAACACACGTCTCTTTGCATGGGTCAAATGACCCGTTGCGGTAGTTGAGGCAGATTACATCGTATTTTTGCAAGTAAAAAAAATAAAAGGGGAGTAAATATTAAAAAATAAATTCGATGTATTTTTAAATAAAAGTAGTAAAGACAAATGGCGATGTGAAAATATTATTTACAAGAAATTCTGAAATAAAGTTTAAAATGGGTCATTTGATCCTTCGCGGTAGGTTTAGTGTTAATATCACCCCTCGCACTCTGACGTCTGCCACACGTATCTTCACCGGGAATAACACGCTCTACTCGCCTAAGGAGCCAATGTTGTAGAGGCAAATTATTGTCAGCAACTAAAACCAAAGTCTCCTTTTTCGCGTTCTCCTTTGTCGTCTTTGGCTAGTCCTTTTTGACTAAAATTCTAGCGTTGATGATCCAAAACCGCTGGCGCAAAATGCCTACTAAAGCTTGAGGACCTGTGTGAAAATTCTTTTTATGTAAATGGACAACAAGAAAATTTACAAAGGGAGATTTTTTGGGACATTTTATATTATAAGGAATGTCTGCATTCCTTATACTCTTAAGAGTTCAATTGTGTGCTGAATCCCTTTCTTAGGGATTAAGGTTTTGGATGGCACTCTTCGAGCTAATTTCTTATTATTTTTCAAATCATCAATTTCCACCTGGAAATGATTTCGTTGAATATTCCATATTATTCGTTGAAAAGCATCTTCTAATTCCTCAGATGTTAGGATTGTGTTATATCGTTGATGGTTTTCGGAGAGGTTGGGAGTTTTATAAATTCTATTTTTAAGGTTACTGAAGAATCGTAAAACGAATCCAAATATTCTATTTGTTTTTGTAAAATCACTGTAGTGTTCATAATGTCTTGTAAAATCATTTTCAACTGATGTATGAGCTACAAATGGAACAGTATTTTCTCGATCTTGTTTCAAAGGAAAAAATGTTTTTTGTTTGGGCCACTGATTTTCAAATTCGTATAAAAACTGCGGTCCACGCCATATACTATTAATTAACTCTTCCGTGTACGCACCACGGGAAACAATGTCTGCGGAGTTGGATTTTGTGGGGACATGCTTCCAAATTGCAGAGGATAATTCAGATTGAATGCGTGATACTCTGTTAGCAACAAATATCTCCCAACATGATGGGTGGGCTGAAATCCAGCGAAGTACAATTTCAGAATCCGTCCAACAAATAGTGTAATCCTCTGAATGTCATAATTTAAATTTGGCAATACCTTTAATATTAAATCAAGCGACTTCGTTTTTATTGGTGCTATCTTTGACTTTGCACTTACCAGATTGCAGCTAACCCTTTCTGCCGAATCACAAGTGCGTAAATATAAACAACAACCATAAGCCCTAATTGACGCATCTGAAAACCCGTGTATCTCCACCTGAGATTTTTCTATGTTCGTATTTACAATATGTCTTGGAAGTGTTATTTTGTCTAAATTCGATAAACCTTGACGAAAAGCTTCCCAACGAGTTTGAGTCTCCAAAGGAATGGATTCATCCCACGTACTTTTTACTATCCACAGGTCTTGCATCGTTTCCTTTAACAACGATCGGATTAATTAGTCCCAAAGGATCGAAGATTTGAGACAACTCCGATAACACAGTTCTCTTTGTTATCGCCTTCGAAGTAATCTTTAGAGGTTTTATATACATCATTTTATATTCATCGTTGCTCGGATTCCAAATAATTCCTTATGTCTTGATGACATTCTTGTCATTTATTCTTCAAGAAGTTTCCTGTTCTTTCTGTCCTGAAATCCATTTCATGATTTTTGGGCTATTGCTGCACCACTTTCTCAACTCAAAACATGCGTTCAGAAGAATTTCGGTGACTTCTTTATAGATTCTATTATTACCATCCAGCGAATTATCACCAGTAATAAGATCATTCATCTTCCGTCTTCAGATATAATCCTCGCAGCTAAGTGAGATACTTTGATCCGCAAGTAATTTTAAGCACCTTGTAGCAAGGTAGGGTGCTGACGTTGTACCATACGTCACGGTTCGTAGGCGAAACGCATTTATCTCTTCCTCTTCGGAAGATCTCCATAAAATTCACTGATAATTTCTATCCGCCTCATGGATTAATATCTGACGATACATCTTAGATATGTCAGCCGTAATCACATACTTATTGGCTCGGAAGCGTAGTATGATGTCATATAAATCGTCCTGAATTGGTGGACCCTTCAAGAGTAGATCGTTCAACGAAAGATTGAATGTTGTCTTAGCACTACAATCGAAAACAACTCTAAGCTTTGTCGTCAACGACTCAGGTTGAAGCACAAATTGCTGAGGGGCGAAGTATTGAATTTGCGACCATTGGTCTTTAAGAACGACTTCCATGTGACCTAATTTTTGATATTCGTTCATGAATTCTATATATTGCTTCTTTACGTCAATATTTCTTTTTAATCTTCTTTCTAAACTATAGAATCTTCTCTTTGCTTGCTCGACAGAATCCCCTAAATCTCTTAAGGATGAAGACTTAAAAAGTAAACCTACCACAAATCTTCCGTCTTCCTGCCTGCGTACAACCTTTAAAAATTAATCCTCGATCTTCATTTTCTCTTTTGAAAAGATATGTTTCTTCTACTTAACTTCCTCCATTTCCCAAAACCTTTTTACCATTTCATTCAATGAAGACTCTTCGAAATCAGAACGAGCTACCAGTTTTTTGCAATATTGGTAAGTGAGATTCGAGAGTTATTTCACCTACGAAAAGAAGACTGTAGAAAGTATCTGCACCGATGAGTATTCGACTAGGACGGTGGAAATAGGGATCCGCGAGACGTATATTTCAAGGTATATTCCAGTTCGCTATATTAAATTCTTTTTGTGGCAGTATGTTAGTAATATTTTTTAGAACTAAGAGATCTAAATCAATTTCGAAATCCGATGTGGTAGATTTGCAATGAGCTGTTGTCTGAAATTTAACCGGTGCATTCGCTTTTCCTATACCGGAAACACTCGTGTTGACCTTATACTTCTTCAGCCGCAACCTTTTTGCTATGTCCTCTGTAATAAAATTAACCTGAGATGCGGAATCAAGAAGGACCCGAATTGGATAATATGTGCCAGCTGCACCTTTAATAAGCAAACGAGCAGTTGAAAGGATCACCTGTGAGCAACTTTTTCCGAATAGACTCGAAGCGAGGTGTGTATTTCTACTAACGCTAAGTTCCTGTTCTGCTGTTGTTATAGCCCCATTATCTCTAGGATTGGTTGGAGCAAATCGGTGCAACAAATTGTGGTGCGGTAACGAACATATGCTGCATTTAGTGGCTTGACACCTCCTAACTGAATGTCCTTTGACCAGACAATTTATACAAAGGACTCGATGTTTTACTTCTTGAAAGCGCCTTGAAACTGGTAACTGATTGAATTGCGGACAGGAAGCTATTTCATGGCTATCGGAAGAGCAAAAAAAGAGCGAGAAGTGTGGTGCGTTTTGAATTATTTTTGTGCCCATTGCGAAATTTAGACAGTTCTAGAGGAGTGTCCCTATTTGCATCAGCCCTAAAATGTTTTGATTCTCGTGCCTCAAGTGTTAAACATGTGCGATCTAATACCCGCGCAAAATCTTTCCATTTGGGAAGGGTTGAGTGATCTAAGGTTTCATCCCATTTCATTCTAGTGTCCGTGTAAACCTTATCTAACGCCAAAGAAATAAACAAAGCATCTTCGATTTCCTGGTAACTTCCAAGAGAAAGCATAGCTGCTATATGCGTATTGAAACTATCCTCCAGATTGCGAAGGTTTGAAGCTGTACACTTAGAAACTTTACGAACCTCCATTATCCCATTTAAATGCTCTTGAAATATCATCCTGCTTGAAGTACGAATCGATAACTGCCAACCGACATTCTAATTCCGCACTAGACATCGATGAACCTTTTCCAATTATTAACTTTTTTATCCTACTAATACTGGCCTTCGTAGATGATCGGATTGCCTTTAGTTCCGACGATCTCTTCTGGATATCTAACTCCCCACTCGAAAAACCTGCTCCCCCCCCGTTCCATTCCATCATCGCCTTGATAACTCATTTTAAAAATAAACTAAATTCATTATGCAAATCAATATATGTATGTGTATATGCTATTATCCGATAATAATGCCAACCATAATAATACCAACCTTTCCCAACAACAAAGCAACAATATGAAAAAAGGCGCCAATTCAATCTATTACGGATTAGCAAATGATTAAAATTTCCAAATGGCAACAACGGTCTCGATACAATGAACTGCAACAGATTTATATTTATAAGTTTCTATATATAGCTATGTATATTCGATCTGATAATGAAAGAATGTGCTCGGGATTATCCTTTGACAAAGCAGTCGTCAGGCATTCATGTCTAATCTACATATGTATATTCATACGTTAATAGTTACTGAATAAGCTTCTCAGCCATGCATTTAACAGAGCTTATAATCATCATTATATTATTCTATCACTATATATATTTATACATAGATATATATAAACCTTTACCCCAACTGCTTCCACGAAGTATTCCCGCCAGCACTCGTGATGGATTCCACGTGCGTCGTTGGTCCTCTTTCCTTATAAATCAATTTTTCTTGATGAAGAACGATTATACGACTATTACTTCCGGGTTTCGGCACCAAATTTTATGTCCACACGCGTTTTTGTAGACTCAACAATTATCATATATACTATATATGTATATGTATATAATCATCCAATTAAAACAAATTGCGCGGTCTATTAGTTTATTAATTAGTTCTATTAATTAGGTCTATTAGTTTATTAATTAGTTCTATTTATTAGGTCTATTAGTTTATTAATTAGTTCTATTAATTAGGTCTATTAGTTTATTAATTATTCGCTGATGTGCATCCGATGAAGGTCATAAAGAATTTCCCACAAATTTCCCTATTGCAAAAAAAAGGGGAATTTTTGTGATCATAATATATGTACATAAAAGGGTATTTTTATCTTATTTTACAACCATTAGTATTTCAGCATTTAGATTAGCCAATTTCAGTGTCCAACTAACAATTCTATATATGTATATCTGATTAAATCTCCAAATTAACAGCTTCATATTAAAATTCAAATTAATATACATATACAAGTAGTCATTCCACTTGGTGCTTTAACAATATTGATTGAATCCATCGGGTCGTCGCCACCAACGCCAACATCAGTGTCCTCATTAACTTTTGAGGACATTACAGACAATGAGCCAGGAAGTTGGACGACTCCAGCATCATCCAAAACAAAAGGCAGCGCAAAAACTTCAACGATCGACCTATGTTCAAAAGTTATTGAACTTTGTGCAAAACGGTACGAGTTGCAGAAGGCAACGCAAGAAAACAATCGCCAGTTACAACTCCAAATTTTAAAAAATCAGGAAGCTATTTCCGAAACTTTGGGAAAAGTTGGAGAGGGCTTAGAAGCGATCTCTCAATTGGCGAACACTTTTGTATTTGCATTTTTGTATTTGTGTTAATAAATTGAATTTAATTAAGTGAGTTTATATAGCTTTGCCGCATTAGTTTTCCTTGGTGGTAATATTGGCTTAATATTTTCTTCGTACATCAAATCGAGTCGATATGCTTGCATAATATTATGCAAGATTGCACATGCATAAATTATATGCGCTGCCCTTTCGTGCGAGTAATGCAGAACTCTATCCTTCAACAAGCATCTGAAGCGAGACTTCAAGACTTCAAGCTCGTTCAATGGTATTTCGGGCTTTGATGTGCAACTGATTATATGAAAGCTCAGCTTGCGAAGAAGGACCATCTATGGAGTCATTATCCAAGGCTCTAATGGATATCTTGAGTCACTCAAAAGCCATTTAAATTGTTGACGGTTGTGGCTTTTTATCAGCTGCATCCCAACTGGCGACGTCGTCCAAATGCCGGAATCATGGGATGATCCACGAATTTTTGCATTTAGATGTAAAAATGTTAAGTCCGCATCACAAACCTTCACACAAAGAAAAAAAACTGTAGGTAATGAATAGAAAACAGAAAAATGTATATGACTTACGGCTTCTACATTTATAGCCTTTCCTGTTTAAATATAAATGCGTAGGAGTTGTAGGATCTCTATTCCGTGGTGAAACTATTGCTACAATGCAATCGATGGCTCCAATTGTTCCTTTAATGTGGAACATTTCGTAAAACCTTGAAAAATAAAGAAATGTATAATCCGTTTCTGTTGTTGTATAACTATTATTTGTGCATACTTACCTTGTTTTCAAAACACTTATATTTTCATTTGTTGTAGGGAATTTCATAACATTTCCCTTGATCTGCAGTATTAGTTTACAGATGTATTCACACCGAGAAACCGAAGATTGGCTTAATGCAATCGTATAGTTATTCCCTATGCATTTTTGATAGGAGCCATTTGCGAGAAAATTTAATGCTGAAAGAAATTATTGTAAAGAAAGTTATAGATACTACATGTCTGTATGTATATTTTTAGCTATGAAATTACCCGAATATGAAAGGGCAAACTATTTGATTGATTATCGTAAATATGTAGCTCTTCTATGATATCCCCGCACAATGTCTTCGGAATACGAAAAAAATGTTCTGAAGCAGCTATCATCCAATGAAAATGGGTCAATCCTTTCCCGCAAATTCCGTAAAATTCGTCTACTTTGTATTCTAAAAAACAAAAGAAATATTTATACATTTGTATACTGTCCAACAAGACATAAATACAATATTTATATTTGCCTTTCCTCATTTTTGTTTATTTCATTTACAAGAAGCAAAAGCAAAAATTCTTCCTCCATCTTATCTCTTATGATCGACTTGTGAGCTGCTCAATCGGACATCACAATTTTGACAGATACCTACTGTGATGCTCACAACTTGTGAGGTTTTGGTTAGAATACGAAAACCTCACAAGTATCATATCACAGATATGCTTTACCACATACACCTGCGTAACTCATTCCCGTTTCTCCGCCAATCTGTAATCTGCGCTTCGTACATTTTTTCTTCTTCCATTAGGGAACATTAATAGCATAAATTATAGTCCAAATAAAATGCATTTCGGATAATTAGTAACATTAGTTTATTCTATTTTGAATGCACTGACTAACAACCCGCAGAAAAACCTTTCCTTTAAATCCTTTAAATGGGTTTACAATTATATTCCGCGTCCGTTCCCTAACTTCATCATTACTCATGCTCATGTCACATAGGCTATCCAAATGTGTCATCAGTTACGCCTGCAGTTTTCGGAGATTCAGAAATGGTGCAGTATCCAGCAATACAAATTGAAGATTCTGCCAGTGCTACAAATGAACAGAATGTATCCCAATCTGATCCTGTATTTCAAGTAGATTCTGACGAGTGTCATCTCTTTTCACAGAAAAAACGATTTTCTTCCATTCTTCGCTGAAGATCAAGATTTTTTGAACTGCAAAGATATCTTTGGCTTGACGAAAATGTTCGACATTGAATACGATCCAAACGACTGGAGTTTATTGGCTCCTCAAAAATAAGTTCGAAAGCAGTCCTTCTACATAAAGGGAATTCATACATATATATACCATTACCTGTTGCACATTAATTACCGCTGAATGGTGTGTGGAGATTTGAAAACCATAAACATGCTACTGGGCCAACAAGGTGGTTATACAAAATACCCGTGCTTTCTTTGCGAATGGAATAGCCGGGATAAATAACATCATTGGACCAAAAAGGAATGGTCTCCAAGAACTGGACTAACCCAGCTAACCCAGGAACGAAAAACGTGCTTAAACAGAGTTTGGTTCGCAGAGAAAAAGTTTTATTGCCGCCTTTACACATCAAATTAGGTATAATAAAGCAATTTGTGAAGGCTTTACATTTTTTTTTCTTTATTTCTTGACAAATTATAGGAACAAAGAAAATACAAGCAAAAAGCAAAAAAGCTGACACAAAGTTATTTGCCAAAGAAATAGCTAAATACAATCAATTGCCATAATATGGCAAGCGGCGAAAGTATGTATCATTTATTAAGTATAAAACAATATGAATAAATAATATTGATGGGGAATCTAATAGACATGTTTATGTTTAAATAAAATCAAAAAGAAAAAAAAACAGTAATTTATAACAAAGGAACGAAAAGTGTATCAATAGTTTTATGGTCAAAAGAGAAAACCCAGGTTTTTATTCTATATTATTTAAATATACAGTTTTTTTTTCTCTCACACCTACAGTTTTCTGGCAACAATTAAATAACCATGGAGCAGTAATATAAATGAAACGAGAAAAGTGTGTTTTATAAACAGTAGCAAAGTTTCTGGAATTTACTCGTAAATTGTAATTTCGTGGTATCTAACATCATAAAAACCCGATTTTTCAAAAAATATCTTTAACACCTCATAACAATACAAATGTCTTAATGGAAGAATTCCTAGCGTCTTAAACAATGATAAGCTGGGGGTTCTCTGATTGGCTTTAGCCATAATTCTAATGACATGCTTTTGTTTACCTAATAAGTTCTGTATTTTGTTAAAGTACACTCCACCCCAGCAAGATATTCCATACTACAATTTAGATTTAAACAAGCCGTTGTATACCATTTTTAAAACGTGAATATTGCAATAGAGGCTCAAGTGATACTATTTTGTCTATACTATGTCTGACTATTTTATTAAAATGATGTTTAAGATGCACACAGTGGTCATCCCAGTTGAGGTTGTTGTCCAATATAATGCCTAAATATTTAAATCGATTGCCACTTTCAACTCTAAAACACTCATTGGTGCAGACTGCGCTATCATTAAAAGAAACAAGACCAGGCGTAACTGAGTTAGCTAAACCAAAACGTAAACAACTTGGACTGTGGTAATATAAAGGAAAGTCTTTACATATTAAACCCTTGATATTGAATTTCATAAATTTAGTCTTAGTACTTATTTTCAATTCATGTTTTTATACCATTTGCGCAGTAGGTCTAAATCGTTGTTTACATCAATATATGAATTAAAATAGTCCATAATTACTTCTAGGAATAGGTTCATGTTACACTGGTTGGCTTGGAAAATTTGGATTGTGGTTCTGGCGCGTGGATATCAGAAACCAACTTTTGCTTCAGAAGCTGGGTCTTAAGCATTGCCAGATGGCACTTGAGTAGGTGGATCGGTAACAACGTTGGAACTAGTAAAAGCAAAATATACACAATAACTACAAAAACGAAATTTCAACAAAATAGGCAAAACTAAAAAACTAAAACTAAAAATAAATGTGATTTATTAATCATCAGCACATTAAATAAGTCAGTCAGTGATTGAGTGTCGTGGGGTGCACATCTCAGAGCTAATAATATTAACGTTTTCTTTTCTCACCATGAAGTGTAAAGTTTGTTCGGAAAAAATCGAAAGAAATTGCTCAACAAAGATCTTCTGCAGTGTATGCTTGGGTTTCTTTCACTTTTCGTGTGTTAACTTAAGTGAACAAGATGCAGACTATATGAATTCTGCCGGAAAGCCATTTCGTTGTGACAAATGTGAAGTTCTCCGACGAAGATCCATGCGTCTGCCTGAAGCACTTGTTTGCAGCAACAATAAGCAGTACGGTGAATCAACCAACAGCCTACCGTCTTCTTCGAATGCAAGCTGTAAGGGCAACAACAAAAACCAAACTACTGCAGCCCTTCCAGATTCACAACCGAAAACTAATACTGAACCAGAATTCACACTACAGATGATTTACCTCAAGCTCACCGAGTTAGAGGCTATAAACAATCGTTTTCTTATCTCTCTCAATGAGCTGAAAACTGAAAATGCAAAATTGAAAGAGAAAGTAAACTGACTGGAGAGCAGAATCAATTGGCAACAACAACACCTTTTAAATAGTTGAGCTGAGTGAGCCGAAGGCGAGCGAAGCTCTTATACCCGGGACAGCCGTTTCTTCCTACAAATACTCCTCCGGAACCATTCAACTGATTTTGACTAAACTTACCAAGGTGATCATGTGGACATCGTTGAGTGTCCGTACGTTTTGTTTTTTCAAATCCGACTTATTATTGAGGAATAATCACCGAAAACCCGATTTTCCTATGTGGATCAGACTCACCATCGGCAAATAGTCACCGAAAAACTAATTCTCAATTGATGTCTATGGGAAAAATGTCACGCGCAAAATCGAATTTCCCGGAGGGAAAAAGATTCTACGGATTGTTTAAAAACGGCAAAGCCCTTGCCAGTTTGCGCTGCGCACGTCTCGCTTCGAACTAAATTTTTTCAGAACTTTCGGACATTTTTCGTCTTTTTATTTTCCAAAAATAATCATAAATATTTAGGCAACTTTTTCGTATAAGGTAATTAGAAATTGATGTTATAACAACTGAGATATTAACGAAAATCGTTCTGATAGACTTACTATAGAAATAAATACATAGGAAAAAATAACACTTGAGCTAAAAAGAGGTAAATAAGACATTGTGTTATAAGCGAATATATTTTTACTTATAAATTGCTTAGATCATGCCAAGGTTGCGTCAAAAGACTAACATTGGGAGACGAACAGTGAATGCCAGACGAGACGACAACGAATCGTCCTCCAATCAATCTAATGGCAACAGTGAGGACACACGAATTGTACAAGAATTCCAACGAAATCTGGATAACAAGTCGTACTACATGTGCTCAAATTGCTACCGTTTAGACTACACGAATACAACTGACAACTACATCTGCAATGCTTGTGTTAAGAATCCAACTAAATTCACACCTGTAAATAACATGTACCCTGGCGACGTTCCATCAGAACTCAAAAAACTGACCATGGTTGAGCAATTGTTATAGCTAGAGTACATCCCGTAATGAGAATACATCAAGTTCGCACATATGGTTCAAATGGACAGTATCATTACTCTGGAAACGTAATCAATGTAGCTCAAGATATACTTCCACCCGAACCTCACTTCCTGTTGCACCAGATAACTTAGGTATAGTGATCGTCAGACGTGCTGGTATGGATGGTTTTACTGATTTCAGAGTTAGAAAACATGTTGTTCTGAATGCATTGATATGTCTTCAACGAATCAATCCTTTTTATGCTGATGTAGTAATTGACCAAGATCGAATTTCAAGTTTACCTGATGATGGCAATATTGCGAATGATTTACCGTTCATTGAAGATGGAGAAATTCTAGAAAATGAACCTGAAGTTGTAACTATAGAAGAGAATGTTGTCACGCTCCAAGACCAGGTCAGGAAGCAGCAGTTCAAGCTACGTTAAATTGGCCTACAGCAAACAGTGATCCCATTAACGAATTCCGTCAGAGTGGTTACATTATGCAAGCTTTTCCTCACCTTTTCCCCACTGGTAAATGCGATTTTCTTGACTTCAGTCGTGGTTTCAAAGTAACTTTTCGAGAGTGGTGTGAACATCTCATGAGATTCCGTGACCAACGATTTGCACAAGACCCTCGATTCCGGTTTTTTTGCCTAAATACTATGCAACACCACGACGCTTGTAGACAGAGCGGTGTACTAGCCAAGACGAGTGACCTTCAAAACGTTCAAAATATCCAACAACTTGCTCAGAAAGTTCAACAATAGCCAACTCTCATTAAACGTATTCTGTCTTGGGGTGCAAAGATCCGAGGCACTTCAGCTTACTGGTACCAGTAAGCACAGCATTGTGAGCTTCTTGCTATGGTTAACCAGCTTGGTATCCCGACTCTATTTCTAACACTAAGCGCAGCTGATCTCTGGTGGCCATGTCTAATTCGTCACTATGGGATATCTGACGAACAACGCGACACTTTGAGTGAACATGAATTAGGACGATTGATGCAGAAAAAGTTGAACGAAAACCCAAAACCCCCCGAATTTAAACAGTGAGACAAAAGGGTTCGCTCAGCTCAATTTTTTCAAAGCAGCCCACCTGCATTGAATTCCTAGTAGCATTGAAATTGTTGGTGTGCCTTATGCCAACAATAGTAATGCTCTCAACAAGGCAAAAGACCTGTTTCAGAATGTGTTGTCAATTGATGTTCCTGATGCTGAAATCGAAAAGTGTTATGTGAAGAAACAAAGAAGTAAAGAAGTAAACAAAGGCCCTTCTCACAAATCCATCATATGTGTGAAGTTCGCTAACCTGTCGATGAAGCAGCGAATAATGAACGAGAAAAGGAAGAAAAAAATAAACAAAGTTACTAACGGAACTGATGTCAACAAAAGCGAACACCCAAGCAACAGCGGCAGCAGCGGCGGCAGAGGGGAAACCAACATTTATATTAATGATGCACTCACACTTTACACCCGCGCTCTCTTCATGAAGACAAAGGAAGTAAGTAAGCATAAAAATTATAAATTCGTTTGGTTCAAAAACAATCAAATTCTTCTCAGAAAGACGGAGGGTGGAAAGGTCATTTCTATTAGATCTTTTGATGATCTAACACTTATTTAATTTTACTTTAATTAATAATATGAATTCTAATATAGATGATTATAGTGATGACTTTTCCATCCTCGATGTCAGCTCCTATTGTGATAAAGTTTTTACAGATAGTTCTTATTGCTATAACAAATTGTTTGTGATACACAAGAATGTTAGAAGTCTGAGACAAAACTTTTCTACTCTTGTTAGCCATCTTAATTCATTTCTTTGTCTGCCTGATATAACATAGTGGTGGTTTCTGAAATTTGGATATATGGATTTGAATTAAACGACTACCATTTACCAGGTTCTGTTTTCCACGCTAATCCAAATGAATATTACGCATCAGGTGTAGGCTGCTTCGTTAAAGAAAGTTTAATTGTAACCGAAGTTAAGTGTGTACATTTTGCAAGTGCGGATGTACTGAAGGTTTCTGTTAGGTTTGAGCAGATTGAGTTTGTGATTGTGTGTGTTTATAGACTTCATAAATGTAATGTTGTGGCGTTTATGGAAGAATTCTCATATTTTTTAGATAATTTAAAATCAAACAATTTAATAATTTTGGGTGATTTCAACTTAAATTTACTGGATAACAGCGAATTTATATCTAGATATTTAGCCCTTTTGGCTTCGCATGGTCTGGCTAGCCTTATAAAAGATATCACTAGATCGGCTTCGAATAAATGCCTTGATCATATTTATGCTAGGTTCATGAACTGCTCTTTGGCCTCCTGTGAAAAGCTTGTATTTGACTTTCAAATTACGGACCACGCAATGACGGGACTATTAGTGAACACACTTACTTGTAAAAGACCAAGATATAGGGATGATGTTCCTTTGAAGAGGAATATAATTGATTATAGAAAACTCAGGCAGGATCTAACTCACGAATCTTGGAATGGAGCTTATATGGAAAATAATGCATCTGCATCCTACGATTTATTTGTTAATGCCTTATTTAACCATATCTCAAATTGCTCGTACACAGTCCCTACAAAAAAGTCATTGGTGAGACTAAAACCTTGGATCACTACTCAGCTGCTTAATAAAATAAGGAGAAAAAACAAGCTAAGAATCAAGTGTTCCAGGTATCCTCTTAACCATCGTTTTAAAAAAGAGCTTAAAAAGATCTCCTCACAACTTAAAAAAGAAATCCCTAGCACCCGAGATAGTTACTATCGAAGTAAGTTTATTTCCTCAAGGGGCAATCTAAGATCTGAGTGGAAGGTGGTTAATAGTATTCTGAATAAATCTTGTCCTGCTGCAAGACCGGTTACACTATGTGTTGACAACCGTGAGATTTCTGACAAGTTAGGCATTGCGAATGCTTTTAACACCTTTTTTACTTCCATAGCAAATAGCTCTACAACTTACTCTGCTCAGACTTTTGAATGCATCTGTAATAACCTAGGTGATTGTGGAGATCAATTCCAATCTTATAGTTTTGTTTTTGAACCTATATCTGCTTTCGAGCTCTTAAAAATAATAGGGTCTCTGAATAATTCGAACGCTTGTAGTTATGACGGCATCCCGAACAAACTTTTAAAACAAATAGCGTGTTTTGTAGTAGATGTATTAGCTGTAGTTTTTAACCGCAGTATCTTTTCTGGAATATTTCCAGAGGCTTTAAAATGTGCCGATGTAGTGCCATTATTTAAAAAAGGTTCTGCCCTGGATATTTAAAATTATAGACCTATTTTACTTCTGCCTGTTTTCAGCAAAGTTTTTGAAAAAGCCATTAAATATCGTATAGTATCTTTTCTGCAAAAGATACAATTTTTCAGTCCAAGACAATTTGGTTTTCGGAAGTATAAATCTACCGAAGATGCTTTATTAGACTTTTGCTCAAATATCTTCTCGAATCTTGATGCAAATAAGTTTACTGCTAGCTTATTCGTGGATATAACAAAGGCTTTTGATTTGGTTAATCATAGCATAATATTAGATAAATTTGAAAAAGCTGGGTTTCGAGGATTTATGCTGGATTGGCTCCAATCGTACCTATCAAACCGATCTCAAAGAGTGAAGTTTGATGGTACGAGGAGTGAAATAGGTTTTTTAAATTTAGGTGTTCCTCAAGGCTCTGTGCTGGGACCCATCTTATTCCTTGTTTATATAAACTCTTTGTTTTCTCTTAAATTTAAGAGTAAACTTACTGCGTTCGCGGATGATGTGGGTTGCACGTATGGCTCTCCCAGTGCGCTGGATCTTGTATCTGACATTAATTGGGATCTTAATCTCCTACGTCATTGGTTCGCCAAGCATTATTTAAGAATAAGTTCAATTTATCTACCTCGACTAGACCCTATGCGGATGTGCATTTTCATGTGCCGGATTGTCCAAGGTTCAAGCTGTCAAGTTGTAAGTGTGGTTCTGGCTTAAATCTTCCACCTTTTCTTAGCAGTGTGAACTCTAATGAAAGATGTTTCATAATTGAGAGAGTGAATGAGTTTAGATACCTGGGCCTCCTGATTGACTCTAAGATGACGTTTGCTAGCCATACTGAAGTTTTAGGAAAGTATTTTTGTAGTACTCTACGAAATTTTTTTTATCTGAAAAATATTTGTTCAAAGCAACTATTAAAAACCATTTACTATGGCATTTTTCATTCCAAACTGCAGTATGGAATTACTTGTTGGGGAGGGGCTTATAAGAATAAAATTTTGCCTTTACTCACCCTGCAGAAAAGAGTTATAAGGTTAATATCCTTCAAGCATCGCCGATGCACTAGTTTCCCACTTTTTCAAGATATGAAAATTCTTCCAGTTCGTCATTTATATTGTTATAAAGTTCTTAAGATGTTCTTTAATAGATCAGGTTATCTTAATTTCCGACTGTTTTCGTGCTACAATCTACGTAGAAACCTTTTGTATGTTGTCACTGTCCCTCCTTTCCGTACATCTGCCTTTCGTAATTTTTATTTGGTTTCGTCGTGCCGATTATTTAATAATCTCCCATTGTCGATCAGAACAATTACTTCTTCTAGAAGGTTCGAAAAGTGTGTTAAGGAGTGGCTTTTAAATATGAGTTATATTAACTTGGAAAACCTTTTGTCTAATATTTTGGTGTAACCTACTCTAATTTAAATAAATTTTTATTTTTATTTTTTTATTTTTTTTTTCTCTTGTTCGTTTTTCTTCTGTAAATATTAAAAAAATTAAACTCACATTCCTAGGGTCACCCCACCCACATTCTTTTTTCTCAATAATTTAAATCCATTTGAAATGGTATTTAACACTATTTTATATTCATTGAACATAAAATACAAAATGCCATCTAATTTATTTCTTATTGCTAATTAGTATTTTTGTTTAACTTTTATAATTTGTACATGAAATAAATAAAGAATAAAACAACAAAAAAAAACAAAAAAACAATAATATTATGTTAAATAAATTCATAGAGTTAACATTTTCCTTCATAAAATTTTTGCTAAAGCAGTGGAAAACGATATTAAGAAGTATAAACGTTGTTGGTTTATGCATTGATAAAATTTAGAACTGGTCCAGTTTTTTTCCCCAAAAGCCTAAATAAAGCGGACGGTGTACTTCAAATCAGTTAAATAAAATGGCAACTAGCCGATAGATTTTCGGACCATGCATTTATGTTGTTAGAAAAGTGTAAGCAATATCAAGGGCTAAGATACTACAACATACGAGTACAAAGACACAAATGACAATAATCCCAACGCCTCCAAAAATGTTTCGAAATACACTGAATTATACTGAGTATATATACAGCTATGAGTACTACCGGTGATACTAATATCAATGAGTACGCAGTCGCTCTTATATGCGATAACTATTTCTAGTAAAATTTTCAATGCATTAGCTAAAATTGTACGGTCTGACAAAGACGCTCAATAAGTCTCCTTCAGAGTTTTAGCGAGGTCTTCGAGAAGTCTAGAGCCCTGTCTAAATGAGTTGAGGGCAATCAAATTATCCCGGAAACCAATTCGGGTTCAGAGCAGGGCTGACAAACTTGAGCAGGGCTGAGTCGAAACTTGTATCGGACAGCCAATGTAACAAATGTAAGAACCAATGGACGGGTGCCTGTCTGATTGACTTCAATATAGTATGGTTGGGAGGTCTTTATTACAAGCTGAGCCGGCTGGGCATAAGTAAACCACTGCTTTGTATGATTTTTGACATGTTAACCGGTAAAAAATTCATTGTGAGAACAGCCGACGTGAATTCTACATTTGAAATTAGCAAATGGATTTACCTCAGCAAATGGATTTTTCTTTTCATCTCTTCATCGTCAATAGCATATGCGGACGATCTAATCGCGTACAGGTAAGGTCCAACCACCGATATCATCTTAAAGAGTGATTTCAAAAAGCTAAGAAATACTGTGATGACTGAAAATTTAAGATCAAGCTCCAGAAATCAGAATCAGCTGCTCTACTGCCATGATAAACCTACTTGACGAAATAAGGCAGAATTATGACAGGGGCTATGTAAGTCTTCTTTGTCTGCTTGACTTTTCGAAAGCTTTCGATAGGGTAGATCACAACATCCTAGAGTGGAAGCTAGAAAACTTGTTTGGCTTCAGTGATAGGGCGGTCAAGCTTATTGGCAGCTATTTATCAGAAATATTTCAGAGAGTTACCTCTGGCGGAAAATCCTCTTCTCTAAAAGCCTTAGTTCGAGGAGTTCCACAAGGATAAATTCCTGGGCTTTTATTATTCTGCTTGTTCATCAACGATCTCTCATCATTCTGCTAGCAAACATCTGTGCATCTTTATGCTGACGATGTTCAACTGCATCTAGGGAAGTCATTCAACTAGGAGCTGGCCCTCCTAGTTAATGAAGAACCTTCCCAAATACATGCTTGGTCCGGCTCTAATGAGCTGCTTCTGAAACCAATAAAAACACAGGTAAAACCAATTTCCAAAAGAAAATTTGACTTGAATATCCTACGAGATATATGGTATGTTTAAGCAATAATAAAATCACTGCTGTTGAGCTTTGCACTAGTCTTGGTATTGTTATTGACCGTACTCTATCAGGCTACAGTCATACTCAAAGAGTCATTGGTCGGATTTATGGATATTTACGGAAATTGTGGCTATTGTCTTATTTTACTTCGATGGAAACCAGACGCAAGTTGGTACTAGCATTAATAGTTCCAATAATCTTGTCTATAGTGCCCTTGACTCGCTGTCCCAGCATAAGTTACAAGTAGCGTTCAACGACGCCGTCCGCTACGTATACGGCCTTCGAAGATATATGTAACTATATTTCGGAACACTCGAAAAAACTATTAGCCTGCGCACTGAACCAATATATCAATACAAGGAATTGTATATTCCTACTTATCTAACACTACTTATTTAACAAACTCGTCTTTAATTGATCTGTAAGGAATTTAAGTGCAATCTTGAAAAGTGCTGTCCTCTCGCATTTCTCTTCTTTAACAACCCATCCTTAGTCCCTACTTTGCCCCCCTTTATCTCTACTTCTCAACCTATGTATGTAATTCTACTCTTGTTTCTTAGTTATAGGATTTTAGCTACAACCAGTTCTACTTAATATGTATCTAAGTACTAAAAAAGATGTTAATCTTATTGTACATCCCAGCATTTAATAAATGAAATGAAATGAAAATGAAAATGAAAATGAAATGAATCTATTTTTTCAGAACGCCTTATCTAGGACCTCTTGGGCCTCTACATTTTGGTATACATATAGATGCTACTTTGTCAAAGGACTCGGGGGGACTTTCCCTCTGCCAAGACTGCTGTTTCATAGCAGCTAACTTGATTCCAGGGTTAGGTCCATCCTTTATTGCATGTGGATATCCCATGTGGTGTGCGAGCTGGTTTAATGGAAAATATTCGGATTTTTGAGAGGCAATGTCTCAGGACTCGTCTCGAATTACATAGAACTCGTGCAAAACGAGAGATTAATTGTTCAACGAACCCATTTCGCAATGGGACCATCGATTTACATGGAATGTGGCATGCAGCGTCAGTTTATTTGAACTACATGTAAACCATGTTCAGTTCGTGTATTTTGGGCAAGAAAAAGTTTGAAGTCATTGAACGGTAGCGGGCGCTATTGACAGTAACATTATTTTCGTAGTCTCATTTGTGAAACATACGGGCCAACGATCTCGCCAATACATAATATAGTGCATTTCACCCGAAGCATTGTCAGCTCTTGTATTAGTTGAGCCTGCTTATCGGACCATATACGGCAGCTTTGTTTATTAATATACCAATTTAACCAGGGTTGTGATCCAGACAGTATAGCTCATATACATTGTTGGACACCACACGCACCGCTAGCACACTCCTCTTCTTTCTTTCACCCATTTCCGTCAACAATGCTCGATCGTAATTGCGCAACCCATATCCGTCAATAATGTTCGATCGCAATTGCGCAACCCATATTCGTCAACAATGCACGATCGCAAATGCACAACCCATACCCGTCAACAATGTTATTCTACAACCCATGGTGTAGACGACGATGAATCAGGACACATGATACCTTCGAAGCATATCGTAACGATGAATCAAGACACACGACACCTTTGAAGTGTCATTCAAAAATAACGTACAGTGCGCGTACAAAAAACTCAAGTGGGGTCAGCTCAGTCCGACGATTAATCAAGACACACGACACCTTACCCAAGTGGGGTCAGTGCAGTACAAAAACTCAAATAGGGTCAGTGTATTGGCCTCGAGTTGCGTAAGGTTTATACCTACGCATATTTATACGCAGCAGTAACCAACTCCCTGTGAACAACACGGAACGCGGGAAGGAACTAAGAAGGAAGAGGGGATAAGATGCTCACGCAATTAAGGGTATAAAAGGATAGCTGATATCGACAGTAGGGCAGAGAATAATAGAGTATGTTAGAGTACAGTGCTAAGCAAAGATTGTTCGTAAATAAAATAACTTTAAAAAAAACTCTTACTGAACGTCTTTAATATTCTCTCTGATTGACTCCCTTCCCTTAGAATATTAAAGAAGCACGGCGCCAACGGAACACCAGAAATGTCCGTCTTGGAAGATATTGCTCCAGTTTTTCTAAGGCACAATCCCTGAAAATTCGGCACTGCAAATGGTGGTTGGGCTTCAGTTCTTGCACAAGGTATTTGTAAGATTTTAGAATAAGATCCTTGCATATCAACTTCCATGCAGTCGAATAACACAATCCAAATTGCTGCGAACGGCAATGAATGGACAGATTAGGGTCTTTGTTAAGACTGAGGGTAACAGCAGCAATATTTTCCTCTAAATGCACTTAACTCATACGGGTAGATGGCTTGATGTCCGATAGTGTGAAATTTTGGCATAATGGCTTTAACTACTTGTTCAGTAGGTCGATTATAGTGACCTTAAAATGGTCGAAGTTCGCAAAAAACTCCAGATTTTGGTTAGACTGGATGTTAGAGAGTTTAAAAGTTTCAGATCGTTTAAATTGATGTTCTTCACACAATTTTGCAATCGACAGAAAAAGTGGAAGACATATCGAAGTGTGTAATATAATCGGTAGAGGAACTAATTATAAAAGAATACACAATCAGGACCTGCTTACATTGGTGAAAACTTTAACGTCTGAGGTCTTGAACAATTTCCGGAGAATATGGCCGGCGCACGCTGGTCGATTTAGTACAACACTAGCTGGTCATAAGTAAAAAAAAAATGTTGTAACTGTAAAAAAAAAATGCGCTAGACTTAAAGCCAAACACCCAAATAACAAGAAAGAACCAACAAATGAAATATAGTTCCGTTACCTTATCAATGAGAAGCATCTCAATGCAATGTATAGAGCTTTGCTCACTCTCAATTTGGCCTTTCGTTTAGAAGTGTTTATAAAGTGTTCTAGTGAAAAAAAGTGAGATAATTATTTATAGCAAATATGTCAGTGTATGCTGTTGGTAAGTATTTTTTAACTCAGACTATTTCTATCAAAAAAAAAATTGCCTCTGGCATTATGAGCTAAATGAAGGAGTACATTTTTTATTGTGAAGGGCTAACTTTTCTTTCATATATCGATCAATACAAAAAAAGTGCGATACAGTGACATCGTGAATTTTTTTTTCATTTAAAGATCTTATCGACACCTTTAAAATAATGCTTAATTAAAGTGCCGAAACTCAGCGAAACATTCCTTTTTCTTCTCCTACAGATATCAACACGCCCTTTTCAGGGCGACAATTCCCTTTGCGTAAAGAAGTTTTCTTCTTTATTCAAAGTGAACATCTTTTTAAATTATCGGTAACGGTTTGTGCAACTGCTGTTTTGCAGTACGTTATAACTGTTCTTGATGAAGCTGATGAAAGAAAATGTCTGGAATACTGTAAAATATTTACATCTCATCTTTTTAAGAAATATAAGGAAAAAAAATGTCACCAGAACAATTTTTAAAATCGTAAGAGCTTTGGCTGCAAAAAGAATTCCTGATGCCGTTGCCTGAAATTCATGTGCCAACAACTTCCAGGCAAGTAAGACTAGAAAAGAAATTTCATAATTGTGGCAACAGGGCGAAAAAAAGAAAAATTCAAAACATTATGGAAAGATCGACCGAGGAATTTTTTGCTGTTGAGTCGAAACTCACAATGGAAGGAAATCGGTCGAAGTCGTTAAAAAGGTTGTCGAGTGTTCTCCCAAAACTCTGAAAAAGATGAAGAAACCTGAAACTCAGAATTCACTCAAACCTTATACATCTGAAGAAGCTCTAGCTCTTATAACCGATTTAAAACTTACAAAACACCAATATCAGCAATTTCAAAAAAGTGCAAAAGCAAGAAATGCTAACATTTACCCAACCTACGAAGTTAAAGGATCCCCGGAAGGGGAATCCAAAAAAATCGCGAACGCCAGCCCGAAGGCTGGCCCAACAGTTCGACTTACTGAATTAAACCGCGTTTCTATTTAAAATACAAAATTTATTCCGTCTCGACAATGTCACTGTCCAACTAGAACTAACTTATCAACTAAAAACCCCTTCCATAGGAAGCCTCGTCGCTTCGCCCAAATCTGCAACGTAGACTTTTCTCCGGTGTACACGCATCCGCTTCCCAGGCTGGTTGCAATGCGCATCCGATTGCACCAGACTGAATATGATCCAAGTGCACTTGAATCAACACGATCGCGTATGAACAGGTACGAACATGCGGAGCAATGTGAACCACACAAAATGATGACGCAGCGAGTCCCGTTCGTAGTGCCGTTTCGACCTTTGCCCTTGGCCTCGGTCGACGGTGTTAACTCGTCCCCCTTCAAAAATCTACGTCCCGTAGATCCGGTAAGTGACTATGGGTCAATGACAGCAGGTCCTTGTTGGGTCGTCCCTACTGCCGGGAGATCCAATTTGTTGTTAATTTTGCACCACGTACGATAAACAGTAAAGATTAAGGCTGAGAAGATTGAGGCGTATACCAGCGTTGAGATGTTCGTTCTTCCTGTCAAATTGGTAAGATACTTGATGTTCTGTAGTCCAAGATTATGTACCGTTTGAAGATTATTAAGATGGACCTGTTTTGTAATATTGGTTACGACAGCTGGCATGGCTTGTAGGGTCGTCAAGGACGAGCTGGTGAACGTTTGATCCCTAATCTGAATCGTCTCGTTACTGAACCGGACAATGAATGTTCCCCGTAGCTTCTCCGTCGAATTTCCTCCGGTGAGCTCCCCGTCGAAATTAGTCAGGAAGATCGTGTCATCTCCAATGAGTTCAATAACTTCTTCGGTATTCTGGTGGTATTCGCAGGTAGTGGGGCCTCCCTTCAGTAATCTAGGGATGCAGCTGTCTTCCGGTAGTTTTTCGAGAGATTCGGACTTGCAGATCGTGGAATTGCTGATTGAGAGACAATCTTTGACGAGGCCATATGTTTCTTTCTGATTGGTTAGTACCCGGTCGAACTTTTTGCTGATCCGCTTCCCATTGTAAATTGATGACTTTATCCGGAGCAAATTGAAGTCTTCACTACGCACCTTTGGCATTGATAGGATGTATAGCAACGCCGTATTGTTGGTGTAGATCATGGGCGTACCAAATTCGATCGCCTCGATCTCATTAGCGTAGGGCAAGGTCTCTAGTTCATTGACCAGCATTCTGATTTCTTCATGGTCTAGGAGGTTGGTGTTGACTATCCCTCCTTTAGCCATCTGACATGCTCTCACCAGTTCATTCACCTCTTCCTTGATTATGAGGACCTGGTTGATTAGGTCTTGTTCGAATCTTCGGGTGTCTGCCGTTTTTATTTCGTTGGCGGCTCGACTTATGATCCATTCAGCTTTCGTCACCGCCTTTTCTGCTATTTCAAAAAGGCGCTCGTTTATCTTGTATTGCTGGTTGTTGTTCTCAACTATTGCCTGTTGACTCTCGAGGATCTTGTCCCAATCTGATGCGTCAGGGCTCCCGGCGATCCACTTCCAGGCGGACCCAATCCAATTTATGGATCTTGGCTTCCTTAGCTGCTTTCTCCGTAATAGGCTGAGACGTTCGGTTGTTTGTGAGAGGTGGAGTGAAGCTAGTCTTATTCCCTCTGGGTTCTTGACTTGGCTTTGTATTGCGATTGTGAGGTTCAATAATTGCTGTTCCCATTGTTCCAAATCGATCAAGTGCACTAGGTAGAAGTTTCCGTTGGTTACCCAGGCCTTCCCTTCTTTGACGGATATTAAGGGTGCGTCATACTTGAAGATTGTGCATCCCTCTATGGTGACGACGGTGAGGGTGGAAAACCTGAGCAAAGGGGTTAATATGATAGCTTAATTAAGTTGTTAGTGCATATCTCTTATGGACCTAGTTACAAATGTTTCCTTAATACTATTAATTGTAATCATGATTAATTGTAATTGTAATTAGTTGTATTAATATGGTAATAAGAGAAAGATAAAAGTGTGTAACAATATGATTTTACAACTTAGTTAGCTAGCTTAATATAACAATACAGTGGTCAAAAAAGATATGAAAAAATATATATGAAATATGTTTCTTTACTCTATGGGTGATGGGTGCAAAGGTTGAGTGGTATATAGTATATGGGGTTAGGGCGTGTCGGTACGTGCCATTCCACTTTTTTTTTTTTTTTTTTGTTTTTTTTTTTTTATGCTTATGCCCTCCCGGCGGGGACTTGAACCCCGGTCCCCCATGTTCAAATTTGCATGGGTGTAATAACCGACTATACTACCGAGGAGCAGGGAGTGTGCAGTTTTGCACATTTTTTATATGAGTTTTATGAACTTTTCTCCCTGAGGTTGTGGTCACGGTTACACGGTTATCTTTAGCCACTATTTCCTTTCGAAATAGGGGTTTACTTTTTGCCTTAAGGCCCTTGACTGCCGTGTATATGACCTCACCTTTCGCATATTTCCTAGGGGCCGTCCTGAGTTTATTCCGGTATCGGTTGGCCTCTTGTTGCTTCCTTTTTATTTCAGCTCTCAGGTCTTGATTTATTTTTTTACGGAACTCTATGAGGCTTTGGTAATTAATTCTCTGGGATCTGTCGAAAAATATATCGGATGGCTTGCGTTTGGTGCAGCAGCTGATAACAGAGATCTCCCCTCCATCGACAAGAGACGAGTCTCGTAGCTTTTTAATTGAGTTAGGATGCTGTTAACAGCCCCAGTTAACTCGGTCACTGTCTTTTGCAGTTGTTCCATTTTATTCTATTTAAATTATCTGGACCAGATACCTTAATCTTAGTACTCACTCAGGACAATGCGGTTACCCTTATTATACAATACCCTTTTTTGTTGGCACTCAACTTCTTATTACTTGGCACTTGCTTATCGTCACTTATACCTTTATTTTAGCACTAAACCCTTTATTTAGGTTTAATTTTATTTTTCACCCCTTTTTTATCTACTTATTTATTCTTTCTTTTTTTTATTTTATTTAATTTTTTTTTTTTTTTTTTTTTTTTTTTTTTTTATATATTTTTCCTTCTTTCCACTTTTTTACTTGTTACACATTTATACATTTTTCACCGTTGCACCACTACACTTACAACAACACATTCATATCTCTATCAAAATTTTTTTCCTTTTTCTTTGTTTTTCCTTTGCTCAGATACGTAGTTCCTTGGGAACTGAAAAGGAAAAAAGAATGCACTGAAATTTCATAAAACCGATCGCGAGAAATTTCGATTATGGGAGCCGCTCTTTTGGAAGGTCCGTGTTCTCCTTTTTAGTCGCCAACTTTTATGCTCGAAGGCGACCTACTAAGGCACGGGTTGCTTCACACGCATCCTTTTAACCTTTTGCGATTATCCCTGTGTTCCCATGAGAACAGGGAAAAGGGAAATTTGTCTGCCGCATCGGAGTAATGACTGTGTTCTCATGGGTACAGCCATTTTCGTTCGATAGAACGTACCTTTGCGGTGTCCTTTTTTAGGGACTATAGACGCAGACGAATCGCCAGGAGAAAAGGAACGCGTTTACGGAGCGTCCCTGCTCGGGCGCCAGTTAAAGGATCCCCGGAAGGGGAATCCAAAAAAAACGCGAACGCCAGCCCGAAGGCTGGCCCAACAGTTCGACTTACTAAATTAAACCGCATTTTTATTTAAAATACAAAATTTATTCCGTCTCGACAATGTCACTGTCCAACTAGAACTAACTTATCAACTAAAAACCCCTTCCATAGGAAGCCTCGTCGCTTCGCCCAAATCTGCAACGTAGACTTTTCTCCGGTGTACACGCATCCGCTTCCCAGGCTGGTTGCAATGCGCATCCGATTGCACCAGACTGAATATGATCCGAGTGCACTTGAATCAACACGATCGCGTATGAACAGGTACGAACATGCGGAGCAATGTGAACCACACAAAATGATGACGCAGCGAGTCCCGTTCGTAGTGCCGTTTCGACCTTTGCCCTTGGCCTCGGTCGACGGTGTTAACTACAATTCTATTTTAGAAATAAAGCAAGAGTGTTATCCAACAAGTAATTTTTTGACTATATCCGAAACCTTATGTGAAATTAAACTACAGCCGTTGATGGACTTGACAGTTCAACATTTGTCTACTGCACACTTTTAAAGTTTTGAAAACCAGTTAGAAAACGGGGACAGCTTAGTATGTTCTTGGAAATGGGGATGTGATGGTAGTGGAGGTCACTCGCGTTATAAGCAAAACTTTTTGATAAATCCTGAAGCGAGTGATTCTGATATTGTGCTTACTAGCATAGTACCTCTAGAAATAAAAAAGACTGGTTCTGGAACTGAAAGTATTTGTATTAATTCAAAAACATCTTCTCCAAGATACTGCCGTCCAGGTCGTTTCGAATTCACAAAGGAAAATATTGGGACAATAACAAGAGAGTTTAACCGTATGGAAGCCGAAATAAATTGCCTAGAAGCCACAAGAGTAACTTTTAACGACAAAACAGTTTTATTCAATCATACTTTTTTTAAAACGATGGTCGATGGCAAAACATGTAATGCTGTAATGGAGAACAGGGCAAGCAAGTATAATATTGAACTTTGCTTACGAAAACCTCCTGACACCACTGCCTATTCATTAGGCTTACAAAGTCTTCATGCACACATAAGATTTATGGAAGCACTTTTACATGTTTCTTATAAAATTGAAAATGAAAGCTGCAAATTTATGGAAGCATTCTTACATGTTTCTTAAAAAATTGAAAATGAAAGCTGAAGAGAAATTATCAGTTAAGAATAGAAAGAATTCCTACAAATTTTTTTTAAGATCTGAGTTGGGAATCTTAGTAGATTTTCCAAAACAAGGTGGAGGAAATACTAATGACGGCAATACGGCCCGAAAGTTCCTTAAGAATCCAGCTTAGACCCAAATCTGGTAGATCGATTTGCAATTGTTTTAAAGACATTAACATCAGGTCTGAAAATAGATACAAAGAAATTCCGCACTTACTGTTTGGACACAGCTAAATTATTTGTTTCCAAATATAATTGGTACAAAATGCCTGTTAGCGTCCACAAAATTCTGATACATGGTGCCGACATCATTGACAGTTTCCAATTCCTATCGGACGAGCTTTCTTTTAGAAGCCCGTTAAAAAGATTATGAAATCTTTCGAAGCGGGTTTTCAAGAAAGATGTCCCGGATCGCAACAAATACCGATGTACTCCATTCTTCTGATCCACAAATAAGTGAATTACGACATCTTCCAACCCGAAAGCACCAATTACCAATCCCCGAAATCATGGAAATGATTTTAAATTAATTATTAAACACAATGCTAATACATAATAGCAAAAAAAAATAAATCCGAATTAAGTCCAGCTAGCAACTATAAATCGACCACTGTGCGGCGAGGGTAAAGTAAATCAGCGGCCAACTTTCGAAAAAAGAAGTCACTGGACAAGTTTAATGCAATATTGATCAAAAGGGATAAAAATGATTAAAAAATTTAGAAAATATTTTCCAAGAAAACATTTCTCAAATCTAAGTGATGCACGCAAGAACTACAAGTTCCAAGATTTTGTTCAAACAGTTTAGTTTTTCCTCCGTCAATACCTCCGTCAAGACAATAAACGTACACTAACATTTCTCCGCACTTTTGCAGCAAAAAAAAAAAACAAAAGCCCGAGTGCAATCGCGATAAATAAACAAAACCAAAAGACAACCACAACAAAACATTATAAATAATGTAAACAACACTTGCCAAATGACATCTGTCAAAATTGCTTACTCCTACTGACGACAGCACTGCCTCTTCGTCAAAAAAAAAAAAAAACCAACCAAAAAAAAAGAACCAATTACCAACTCTCTTCCCCCGATGAAGATATCACCCCTCAGAAATTCAAAAAAACTCTAAAACCTTGGCCGATATATATTCAAGGAGTGAAAATACTAGGAAGCGCATATGTATACTAAGAAAAGTATAAGACAACTAATCACAAAACAAAAAATACTTCAAAATGAAGAGGTCAATCTGAAGTATATTTCAATAATATTAAATCAATAACAAAAGAACACAAGATAATATACGTAAAAACTTGAACCCAAAAAGGGTTCAAAGTAATTCTAAAAAGCATGTTCTAAAAAGAACTTGCGGAAAAAGGACACAAGGTAAAGAACATTTATAACTGAGAAAAAACCAATCTCGAGTGCTTCTACCAATATTCTCTTTAAAGTTAACGAACAACAAGAACAATAAAGACACATACAGAGTACATGCGCTCCTGCGTTGCAAAGTAACTGTTAAACCTTCTCGGCAGTCCAATACAAAAAAAAATAAAAAAATATATACGAGGTGTCCTTTGTGGAAACAATCATACAACAAATTAAAAAGGTTGTGAAATTTAGAAGGCATTAACACTAAAAAGATTTTCTTCATTAAGAATTAAAGAGATCCCAACTACCCAATCTCCTCTTACATTCGTAACTATTACTAACTCTTTTACTGCCGTCAACAAAACGATTTAAAGGTCGGAAAGCCTGTTCCTCAAACATCAAATATTCAATCTCAGCCAAAGTCAAACAAATTCACTAGCCAACCAACTAAATTACTTCAATGACACTAGTACCACAACAGTCCCCAAATGACATCACTGAACTAACAATGGTACAACACTCAAATAGCTAAAATGATGAAGATGCTTATAACAAAATTTAGTAATTTAGAATGACTATAGACCGACTATTAATTATTATTTGGAACATTAATGAACTCCAACAGCACGCAAACCAACTGAAACTATTTACCAAGGCTAACCCCATAGACATTGCTGATTTCAGAAACATACTTTACATATGGATTTACTTTAAATTACTATACGTAACATATTCAAGCGACGACCATCCAAATTGAAGAGTTTACTCACAATTTCGGCATTAGGATGGAGAGTTAACCGGACGGTTGAAAATCTTTGTATTATTCTTTCATTATATCTACATTTATTTTAAAGTGTAATGCACATCTAACTCTTTCTTAGGAACTATAAAATTTCTATTTGAATATCTTAGTGTTTGTAAGAATGAAAGCTTTTGAATATTATCTTATGTAACTCTTACATACTTAAGTAACTGACATTACGGATATGTCTTGTCTTTTTTTTGGGAATAGTCAGTCTTTCGATTTGGTTGCTAAAAGAGTGTTAAAAGTAATAAAGTGTATTTATAACGGATCGTTTCTTTTTTTCATTTAACTTTTGGATTCGGGTGATCGTATTTTAAATCTGGTGCCGAAACCCGGAAATTTTGAATGCAAGAAAAAAAAAACTATTATAACGTGCACTAAATTATCGTGGGCAGGTGACTAAACTTGTGAAAAGCCTGACGGATTATCTTAAATTGGAAGACTCCAAAATAAAGGGAAACGTTAATAATCTTGACGACATAGAGAAGGAGTTAGTTGTCATGTTGGATCGGCTCACAGCAGCACATGAAAACTTAAAAAGGCAGATACGGAAGTGGCCTCCTTAATTAAAGCGGAAGAATCGGTAAAAGAGGCGGATACTGTGACGGAGTACGAAGATAAGGCGACATCAACAATAGCGCACATCAAATGTCGTCTGTCTAAACTTCGTCTTTTTCAAGGACAGTCGGCTAATATCAGTAATGTACACGAGTCAACAGCAGCTGTACCGCCCCCCTATCGCCCCTCAAATAAATTACAACCTAAACGTTTCTCGAGTGATTTTAAGGAGTGGGTTCCCTTTTGGGAACAATATCGCGCTCTTGTTCATGAGAACCCTTCGCTGAGCACGATAGACAAATTTAATTATCTGGAGATAGTACTAACCGGCAAGGCTGCAGAAACATTAGCTGGTCTCACTCCCACTGAGACTAATTACCATACGGCTATAACTTTATTAAAAGAAGAGTACGGCAGTAACGAGAAAATTAAAGATTACACCATGCAACGGTTGCTCTCTTAGCTTGAGACGGATATATACCTCGGTGTTGGCCTCTACTCGATCTCTTTCATCATTAGGCATTCCATCGTCTCAATATTTTGTAATGTTGAAAGGTGTTTTGCTGCGCTGTATTTCAAATGAATTGCGAGTGGATTTTCATCGCTATTATGAGGATTTAAATGCAACTCTTGCGAATGCTCGCACAGGGTATGAAAAAGACGAAGCAAGTAGTTCGTCAGGAACGGAAAACTCTTCGAGTACCATTGTCGACAGACAAGTCAATTGCTTGTTGAAATTTTTGAAAAGGGAGGTTGAATCGTTGGAAAAGGCTAACGAAGCAAGGATTCATCCATCATGCTCTAATACTACCAATACGAGCATGAAACCTGTAAAAACGGCCTTAGGTTTGCTTACATCTGAAAAAAGGGAGAATTGTTTATTTTGTAACGCCACAAACCACGAAGCCAAAGATTGCTGTTGCAATTGCTGTTGATTGGTCTTGCTGAAAAAAAGGTTGTTGATAAGAAAAGGAAGATGTCTTAGATGCCGTAGAGGCGGTCACAATTCGAGGATGTGCTGGGTAAAGGGAATTACTTGCAAGGCATGCAATGGACGTCATGCTACTAGCATGTGCGACCCATCGTATTCTTACCAAATAGTCCAATGCCTGCAACTGTTGACAGTACTCCTGCTGTTAATCTGTACACGGCGGATAGATTGCAAAAAAGTAATGTATATTTACAAACCGCATGTGCTTATGCTAGCAGTGAAATGTCCACCGTTTCCATGTTTGTACGTATTTTAATGGATGGTGGCAGTCAGCTGTCTTTCATAAAGTCAGCATTGGCACGACGTTTGGGGTTACCTGTTGTAGGAAAATACTGTTTGAGCGTTGTACCCTTCGGAAGCGACAAACCTGAGTTGTTTAATAGGGTTCGCTTAGTACTTCCAAGCCAATATGATGACCAAGTTATGGATGCTATTGAAGTTCCTGCTATTTGCTACGATGTATTGTTAACCCCTGCTAATGAAAAGGCAATCACATCTTGCAAACTGATCTTAGCGGACAATTGTGCCTCTGGACAACGACTGGAGGACGGAATAAGTATACTTATCGGTGCTGATACATATTGGCAGATGGTGACAGGAGAGTATAAGCGTCTCACTGAGAAGTTAACAGCAATTAATACCATCCTAGGCTGGACCATTAAAGGACCATCGAACATGGAACCAAAAGCTTTCGAAACTTATGCAACATCGCTTAACGTCTGCGCTTGCGAAGATATCCGAGGGTTTTGGAAGCTTGATGTTTTGGGAATCGTTCCCGAGGATAAAATGGAGATAAGTGGCGATATCTCCTTGCATGTTCATAGGAAAAGTGATAGGTTTAAGGCATCCCTCACTTGGCGAGTTGTGTCCTCCCCACTGCATAACTACAGAACTGGTGCATTTATATGATTGCAATCGCTTGTACGAAAGCTTTGTTCAGCTGGAAAGCTTATTGATTACGATGCACCTTTGAATGAACTGCTGTCCGCGGGTATGGCCGAGATTGCTCTATATTATCATATATGCCTCACCGCCCGGTATACAGAGAAGATAGCGAGACAACAAAGCTTCGTATTGTATTCGACGCCTCCGCTGACGCACCGAATCATCTGTCACTAAATGACATTTTGGAAGTAGGACCAAACCTTTTGCCTTATCTTTTGTTAATTCTTTTAAATTTGCGCGTAGGAAAGATTAGATTGATTGCAGATATTGAGAAAGCATTTCTGCAAATTTAGCTTCAGCCGTCTCATAGAGACAGCCATCGCTTTCTTTGGTTTGCTGAGAGAATAGTCGACGAAAAGGTGTTGCCTGCAATAGGGACATACCGAATGACGCAGCTTACTTTTGGCGTGAAGAGCAGTCCTTACATTCGGGGCGCCATGATTCAAGAGCTGATAAAGGAGGCTATGTGTACGTTTAAAGAAGGTTGTCAAATTTCAGACAAAGGTGACGACGAGATGCTGATTTATCAAAAAATATGTGAGCTGTTGAAAAGGAGCTTTTATGTGGATGATTTTGTCGCAAGCGTCGATGATGAAAACTTTGCAAGAAAGGTTTATCGGGAAGCAACTAGCACTTTTGGGAGCACCTCCATATCACTGCGTAAATGGAATTGTAACAACTCCAGTGTTCGAGACTGTTTTGGCGAAGAACGGCTAATTCCTGCCTCACCTAAGATTCTCGGTTTGCGATGGCTGATACCAACAGACGAACTTCAAGTTGACCTTAACCCTGTTCTGAAATTACTGAGTTCCGGGTACATTCAAGGTACCAAACGCTGTGTGTTAAGGGTCTTGGCTAAAATTTTGGATCCATTTGGCGTGCTCTCTACGTGGACTGTTCGTCTGAAAATTTTGTTCCAAAACGTTTGGCGTAAAAAGCTGGGTTTGGACGATGATTTACCTTCGGAGTTACAATGCATTTGGACAACGTGTCGGGACGAGATTAGTGTGTTAACCAATCTGGCCATACCCAGGCAATTTTCCACGAGCAAACCAATAAATCCAAATTCATGTATTTGCCGACGCAAGCCAATTTGCTTTTGGAGCAGCGGCTTACGCAAGGACTGTGACCAACACGGGCGCAGTTTATTTGTTCGAAGAACAGAGTTGCGCCACTTAAAAACGATAGTCAAAGCGAACTGACTATACCGAAATTGGAGTTGACGGCTGCATTTGTCGCTGCGCGCTTGCTAACTTGTCTTCAGAACAATCTTCAACTACATATTTAATTTTTAATTTAATTTTCGTGGGGGCAACCACCCCCATTTAGTAAGCTTAATTCAAGCACATGAACTTACTTAATCTACCTTAACCTAACTTAAACTAGCTTAGTTGTTAAGGGGATGGGAGAGGGGGGCATGAAGAAGAAGGGTTTTTAAGCATGGAGTGCTAAGGTTGAGGTCGAAGAAGGGATTCGAGTTGACTCTTCCGAGCATTCGTAAGATGGGTTCGTTGGAGCCATAAGCGGTACGGGTGGTGGGTACATAGAAGAGACGGGGGTTTCGTACGTAGCGCAGTCAATGGAGCCTGAGAGGAGTCGATGGATGAAGAGGATGTCAGATACAGTTCTTCTTTCCTCCAAGGTGTTCATGTTAATTAGTTTAAGGCGGTCGTGATAAGGTAGTAAGAGCAAAGGATTGTTCCAGGGGAGACCTCGCAGAGCAAAGCGTAAGAACCGGCGTTGGATGCTCTCGATTCTAGAAATGTGGATTTGCTGGTAAGGAGACCACACTTGAGAGGCGTATTCAAGGAGGGGCCGGACGAAGGTTGTGTAGAGAGATCGGGTGACGTAAGGGTTAGAAAATTCTTTAGACCATCGCTTCACGAACCCGAGTGCTGAATTAGCTTTAAGGATTATCTCGTCTATATGTGCGCGAAAATTTAGCTGTTGGTCACATAATATACCAAGATCGCGGATAATTTGAACGGTGGAGATGGGCTGATTATTGAGGTAGTAGAGACGGGGACGGGGTTTAATACGTTTACGTGAGAAAGTGATTGATTGGCATTTGCTAATGTTAAGCTCCAAGCAATTTTTGGAACACCACATGGAAAAACTATTGAGATCGGATTGAATAAGGGAAGAGTCGTGATTGGAGGAAATAGACTTGTAGAATTTGGTGTCGTCGGCATATAGTGAGATGTGGGAATTTTTAATCACTATATCAATATCGTTAATGGTAAGGACAAAAAGAAGTGGACCTAGGTGGCTCCCTTGGGGGACGCCGGAGGAAGATAAGAAAGGATTGGAAAAGGCAGATCTGAAACGAACACTATAATACCGATTTTCCAAGTAGGAAGATATCCACTTCAATAAAATGGGTTCGAAGCCAAGAGAAGACAATTTGAAGAGTATTAGATTGTGGGAGATTTTATCAAAAGCCTTACTGAAATCGGTTGAAACCATGTCGACATCTTTTCCATTCTCTAAAGCCGAGAGGGTAAAAGCCACAAATTCAATAAGGTTTGTGGTTGTAGAACGGCCCTTAAGGAATCCGTGTTGTCTGGGGGAGATTAAAAACTTGCAGCGAAAGCTTAAGATTTCGTACAAAATGCTCTCGAAAATGTTGGGTATATGTGACAGTTTGGCAATGGGACGATAATTGTTAATAATTTTCTTCGGACCTTTCTTGTGTATAGGGGTTATAAATGAGGTTTTCCATAACTGGGGGAATTCACCTAAAGCTAGGGATAAACTGAAGATCTTTGAGAGAGGGAGAGAGAGGGTTGATGAGCATTTTTTCAGGAATATGGCAGGGAGACCGTCTGGTCCAGGAGTGAATTCATCATTAAGTTGATTTAGTTTGGTTTCGATGACATCGGGATCAACTGTATGAGGAAGAAAGGGCCCAAAGGAAAATTTCGGTAAATAGTCGAAGTAAGCGGGGTCTGGATGGAAGGAGTCGTCGGCGAATGATTGTTTAAAATAGGCGGCAAATAAGTTGGCGATAGTGTTAGGGTCATTAGAGGTTTGATCATTCAAGGAGAGAGAGGTAGGGTAACCATCAGATTTTCTTTTGTAGTTAACAAAGTTAAAGAAGGACTTAGGATCACTTATAAGATTGGCTTGCGTTTCAGCTAAATAGCGTTGATAGAGGAAGTTGTGAAGGGCGGTAAAGTTAAGATAGCTGCCCATGTAGTTAGAAAAGTCTATAGGGGATTGGGTACGAAGGAAGATTGTCCACTGTTTGTTTCTTTTGTTTCTTAGGGTGCGAAGTCTACGATTATACCAGGGTGGGGAGGTGGACAAAATTTTGCGTTGGGAAATTGGTACGTAAAGAGAGATAGAGTTAAATATTTCCCTGTAAAATTTGGATATTGCATCATTTATAGTTAGCTTATCAAAATTGAAAGGGGCTTTTTTAAGGTATTCATTGATTTGGTGGAAATTTGCTTTGTGAAAATCGTGAGAAGGCAAAGCTGTGGAAGGGGTGTTCTGTAAAGGAGAATCGTGAAAAAAGGAAAGAAGGAGGGGGGGATGGAAGTGATCGATGGTTGAAAGAGAGAGGGGACAGAGTGAGACAGAGGAGTTGAAGGGATCAGTTGTAAATATGAGGTCTAGTTGTCTACCCATGTAGTTTAAGACGCCACTAACTTGACTAAGGTTTGAATCCGCAAGGCGATCCAAGAAGAGGCATTCTTTGGCAGTAGTGGGATTGGTGGCAATGTAATGCGATTCATCGTCTGATTGAGCCCATTTAAGATGAGGAAGGTTGAAGTCTCCGAAGAGAAGGATTTCATCCTGGGGGTCTCTTAAATCAATTATTTGGTCAATTGTGTTAATAGCCAGTTGATAGGATTCAATGGCTGTGAGGGCAAGATGTAGAAACATATGATGTAGAGTGTCTTTTGGGGTAAGACAATTTTGATTGAAACATAGTCGAGATGGGGGATATTGATGATGTGTATTTGTGGGCAGATTCTCAGATCGCCCTGTACTGGATACAAGGATTAAACAAACGCTGGAAGCCGTATGTGGAGAACCGTGTTAAGGAAATAAGGTGTTTATCAGAAGTACCATCCTGGAGACATTGCCGTGGTGTGGAGAATCCTGCGGACTTGCTCACCAGAGGGGTAAGCGCAACGTCACTCATCAATTCCTCAATTTTGTTAAATGGACCTTCTTGGTTAACGGAGGAGCAGATTAACTGGCCATCAACTACAAGTAATAATATAGCTTCACTATGCACTGTGGCATCTCACGCAGAGGATTCGGAGTGTGAAACTTTGGAGTTCAGCGAACCAATTATGAACGCCGAAAGGTTTAGTAAGTGGAGCGTTTTCTCCGTGTGACAGCATGCTGCTTTCGAGCAGTTGATGCATTTAAAAAACGTATCCTTGGATGTCAAATATTATCTGAAGATATTGATCGAGCTGAGAGGTACTGGATCGGTTAAGTTCAAAACGAGCACTTTAATAAGAAGATTTCATTCTTCATTCTTCTAGCGAACAAGGGTATGCCTCATGACTCAAAGCTACTATCTCTTTCTCCTTATTTAGATGCAGCCGATCAGTTTTTGCGTCGTCTTCGGAATGTTGAAAATGACGTTAATATCGCCCACCGTATCATCTTACCGAAGGCATCCCATATAACTAAGCTCATCGTTGCTGATGCATACAAGCGGATATTTCATGGTGGAACATCAGCAGTGCTTTCAAATTTGCGCTCTAGATACTAGATCATCAAAGGGAGGCAGCTAGTTAAAAGCGTCATTAAAAATTGTTTTGTTTGTAAGATGCTCCGTGGATAAGCAACTACACAAGTATTTGCACCGCTTCTTAAGGATAGAGTTCGACGTGACTTGAGTCGACTTCGCTGGACGTGGTGAATAGCGCTGGTGTACGTAAGAAAATGTATAAATTGCTATTTACTTGTGCAGCGGTTCGAGCTGTGCACCTCGAATGCTCTAACAATTTGACTACAGAAAGCTGTATTGTTGCCATAAGGCGAGGTACTCCACTCGGACAATGCTACAACATTTAAGAAGGCATCAGCTGAATTGAAACAGCTTAACGATGTTTGAAGGAGTGAAAGTTTTCTCGGGTTTTTGAGTGACTCTCGCAAAAAAAGTTTATAATAGAGCGAGCTCCAATGTGGGGTGGCTTCTGGGAGCGGCTTATACGGGTTGTTAAATCGGCTCTTAGAGCGGCTATACTACGTTGAACAAGGAGCAGCTGCATACCTTACTTAGGGAAGTGGAATGCATAGTGAACTCTAGACCTTTAACGTACTTGGGAAATGATCCATTAGATCTTGCGCCACTTACTCCTGCACACATCTTAAACGGAGTCTATGGATTTTCGAAGGAACCTACGAGTATATCCAACAAACAAAATGGCAGTGAACTGAGAAAGAAATGGAAGGAGAGTGTACGGTCCATAGCTGTCTTTAAAAAGCGATTGTTTAAGGAGTATCTTCTTCAACTAAGATCTTTGCATCATACGAAAACCTGTTTGGGCTCTAATTTGCAAGTTGGGGATGTAGTTTTGGTGGAAGATTCGTCGTTACCTCGTACCCTTTGGCATCTTGCTGTTATATTAAAGGTTTTTTTCTCGACGAGGCGGCAAAATCCGTGCTTGTGAGATAAAGCTCTCTAACGGATCCATTTTGCAAAGGCCGATACAACTTCTCTATCCGTTGAAGATTTCTAATTCGCGCTGAAACTTGTTGGCGGGAAGATGTTTAAAATCTTTGTATTATTCTTTCATTATATCTACATTTATTTTAAAATGTAATGCACATCTAACTCTTTCTTAGGAACTATAAAATTTCTATTTGAATATCTTAAGTTTGTAAGAATGAAAGCTTTTGAATATTATCTTATGTAACTCTTATATACTTAAGTAACTGATATTACGGATATGGCTTGTCTTTCTTTTTGGAATAGTCAGTCTTTCGATTTTTATTTTATTTTTATTTATTTATTTATATACAGTCACTTAAGTGCTAACAGAGTGTTAAAAGTAATAAAGTGTATTTATAACGGATCGTTTCTTTTTTTCGTTTAACTTTTGGATTCGGGTGATCGTATTTTAAACCGACAGAACAGTACAAAAACCCTATAAAAACGCTAGGGAAAAAATCATTGCAGGAGGTGACTTTAATTATTTTTTTTTCATTTTATTTCATTTTATACATTCCAACTTAAATATACATATTTTGTTGTACAATTAATTCATTACAAAAAGCTAGTTAATGAAGAAGAAAATAATCATTCTATAAATATGAAAGTTAGTGTTGAATGATTTAAAAGTTAAGCAGTACTTAATAATATAATGTGGGGTAGATACTACATAATAGGAACGAGAAGAAGATATACATATTGAAAACAACTGTTTAGACTGAATAAGAGTGTTTGAGTTCAATGCACATATCGATATATAAATTCAATGTTTACATAGTCAATATTGAATAGCAAATCCTTTACTTTTATAAAACTATTAGTTTGTCTTATCACAATAGGTAGTTTATTAAAACATCTAAGAGCAGTAACAGTAAAAATGTAAGCAAATTTGGTTTTATGTGCGATAGGAATATTTACCAAAGCTTGATTGACACGTAAGCAGTAATAATTCGATGTCCTATTCAAAATACTGCGCTTGAAAAATTCCCTAAGAATTTTAAAGATGTAAAGATGGCTTATGGGAAGAATGTGTAAGTGTTTGAACAACGGCCAACAATGAGTTACGCGATTTTTACAACGAATTATTCTAATTAAACACGTTTGGGTTTTAAATAGGGGATCAAAAGTGTTATCATAAGCCCCTACCCAACTTGTAATGCTATATTGCAGATTAGAGTTTCCCAGTGCATAATATATCATAGAAAGTATTTGCCTAGAACAGTATGGTCTTAAGTGATACAATTTTCGTATTGTCAGCATCATATTCGTTTTTGTAGCTTGTTTATGAGCTTTCCAATTCAAGTTTGAATTAATTAAAACAGCAAAATACTTATACTCATTAACTGATTCAATTTTAAGACACTTATCTGAGCATGGATGTTCATAATTATAGTTAGCCATACCACAACTATGAGCGGGTAAACTAAACTTTCAATTTTATTTAAACGTTTGTTGGTAATACCATCACTTGTACATGAACTTTTATTTTTTTGTGACATAATAAGCTTGAAGACTTCTTCAGAAGTAATAGGGAAAAAGGGGAAGCTTTTTGATTGCACTTTAACCGCAATCATTGAATATGAACAGTTACATATACTGTTCCATCCTATGGAAGGTTTTAGGCTATCAGAGATTTGAATGAAGTATTCATTAAAAGTTTTAGCTGTACCTATAGTTCCAGCTTCAAATAAACTAACTTCATTGACTTCCAAAACATCTATTGATTTCGACTGTCGATTTTTACCTAAGATTTCATCAACAATTCTCCATTCTTCTTTGCTGTCACCTTTCACATTAAGCATCTTTTGGGTATAATAATTTTTGCGCAAATCAAAAACTTTTTTTATCAATATCTTTACATAACCTGTTATAGTATTTCTCTAGCCTTAAGTTACTTTGATATTTTTTACACTTTAATGAAAACTTTCTCCTTTTTTTAATTTTGTGCAACAAGCTTAAAGCCATCCAAGATTTTATAGGCTTATACTTCCTATTTCCAGAACTAAGTTAAGACTCAGAAGTGCAGCTATCTATGTCTTTTTTAAGACCGAAAGAAATACGCACTAAGTAATTGAGACGTCTTTTTCTAAATAGACAGGTTCCCAGATTTCATATTTAAGACGTTCATTCAGTAATTATATATTGTAAATCATGTAATTTGTTCTAAGTATTCGACGCTGTTGACTCTGAGTATTAATGGGCTTAGTGACCTGATTGGTGCATACAATTAGCATATGATGATCAGTAATTCCGCAGTCTATAACACTACAATAAAATAAACTCTAGTTGTATTAAAAACACGAGTTGGCTCATTTATAAGTAGCGTTGCCAGACGTCCCGTATTTTAGGCATAGTTTAAAATGTAGGGGACTGACTCTGTCCCGTATTTGAACCGTACTTCGTTTTTCATTATGAAATTGATCCAAGTATTCACACACGCAACGTTCGCATTTGGCTTGAAACGTACTGTTTACATTGTCTGACTCGGCTCGAGTGACTGTGTAGTGTGAAGTAACTTGCACTTGCCGCCCGCATCGACCAATGCGCCGGTCGCGCAAGGCGTGGTCTAGCCGTCATTGCTTTCCTTCCTGTTCGGCCCGTAAATACAATGAAATTATTGAAGTAAAACTTCTTTACGCACGCTTAACCTGGGGGGTAAACTGGTGAATGCGAGACGAAAGTGTAACGGAAATTGATCGGGCGAGGCGAACGGAAGTTAAGAGGGAGATATAAGTTAGTGAAGATAGAAAGGAGAGAGAGTTACGTTTCGTATATTACTGTAGGGGCGAGAGAGAGAGGTGCGCGCACACATGTTCTTTCTCTCTTTCTCTCATAGCCAGTTATGTTTCGTATATCTAAGAAACAGTGCAGGCCTATTGTCTGTATCAGAAATCAATCATACTGATGATCAGCCATATGACTGATGTCTGGTCTGTATCACACTGTAGGAGCAAGAGAGAGCAGTGCGCGCGCACATTTATATATTATATATACATATATAAACATATATATACATATATATATAGCCAAAGAAGTTTTACTTCAGTCGTGTGGTCTAAAGCGCACTCGTTTTTTTGTCCCTTTTTGTTTCATGCATAATATGTCTTTCTTTCTGTTTCTTTCTAATGAGAGAAAAAGATTTATTGATTGGTTATTGTTTTCAGACAGCCGTGGCGTAAACACGTCGTCAATTATTTCATAATATTAAAAGCGACATTTCGTTCCTTATTTTATAAAGATTTTACAAAATGAGTGATTTGAGTGATACTGACTGTGATGAAAGGGCCAGTAGTAGTGTAATACCTCCCAAGAAAGCTAAAAGGCTAACTAAGTATAATCCAAGCTGGGAAAATGACTATTCATGGTTAAAACAAGTAAAAAAAAATACGTACCAGGCATACTGTCGCTCATGCAATAAAGATGTCTTTTGTGCTCATGGTGGTCTCAATGATGTGAAACAGCATGCATCAACTAAATCGCACATGACTTTTGTTAGCAATAGAGCATCAAGTACCTTAACAAAATATTTTTCAAAACCTGATACGTCGGCCTCGAACACGGAAGAAAAAATTGCTGCTGGAGAACTTGCATCGGTTTATCATACGGTAAGGCATTCTCTAAGCTACAATAGTATGGATTGTTCACACAAATTGTTACCATATATCTGTAGTGATTCATAAAAGTGACTCATAAATTTAGCTGCGGCAGGACAAAAGCAGAATCTATTATATGCGAAATACTGGCCAAGGAATCAGTTCAAAATATTTTAAAGATAGTAAATGAAAAAATCTATATTTTTCGATCGCGACAGATGCGAGTAATAAAAAAAAACAGAAAAATGTTTCCAATTTGCATACGATACTTTGACTATGATACAGGGATTCAAAATCGTCTTCTCGATTTCGTAGAATGCAACGACGAATCAGCAAATGAAGTGACTAAATTATTATTAGACACAATGGAGAAAAATGGATTATTTATAAATAGAGTCTCAGCATTTCGGCTGATAATACGAATGTAAACTTCGGCAAAAACCATTCAATTTATACACTTTTGCTGTCTAAAAATGAAAACATTATTAAAGCCGGTTGCTCCGTCCATATTCTCCATAATGCTTCAAAACTTAGTACCAATAAATTGGAAGTGGACATTGAAAATTTGATACTGAAAATATTCGGTCAATTCAGTAGATCTGCAAAAAGAAGAACGGACTTGCAACTCCAATTTGAAGAGAAAGAGATGCAGTGGGAAGATTAAACATGTTACGACGAGATTTTTATCTCTTGGTTCTGCTGTTAAAAGAATCATTAAAATATGGCCTGCCCTAAAATCTCATTTACTGGAATTTCGCAATGAATGTCCGCGTTTAATAGAGAAAATAATCACAAATGAAGAACAAGAGAAAAAGATTTTGGCATATTTGTCCTTTGTCCATAACTTTATGTTTTCGATAGAAGTAACATTGAAGAAGAATGAATCAGATACTCTGTCAGTTGTTGAGATGCACACTGAAATGCATTGGATTCGCGAGAAGATCGAGCAAAGAATAAAAGACAAGTTTTTTGGCAGTCAAGCGAGAGACCTAATGCGTGGATTAACTGCTGACGCAAACGAATCACTAAAAGACGATTTTCTACAGTTCTACAATAACTTCATAGGCTATCTGTTATCACGATATGATTTTTCAGAAAATAACATTCTCTCCATGGTACTCTTCTTAAACTTTAAATTTCGAATACCGAAATCCCTAACGTTTTCCGAATTTTATCATTTGTTTTTAGTATTCCTAGCTCAAACTGTTTCGTGGAAAGGGTTTTTTCACAAATGGTACTTAAGTGGACTGATGTAAGAAATAAATGTATCCCTAATTTAATAAAAAGCGAGTTAATACCGTTTTTAATTACGATTATAATTGTATTGATTTTTACAGATATGTTAAAATAAAAAGAAGAAGAAAAAGATGTTAAAACAAATAAAAATATGTTAAAACTGAGGCTGAGTTCATAAACGTCAACAAAATGCGCATCGCGTACGCAACACTGCGTTTGTTATGCGAAGCAATGATTCTTTCATTGTGCGTTGCATCACAATGCTTTCAATTTTGTTGACGTTTTTGAACGACAAGTTTGTATAAAAGAAAATGTCAAGGAAAGTAGTAGCAACTCTGCTTTTAAATAATTTGCTAAATAATTTAGGCAATTATAGTGGAAGCATTTCCAAATATATTGTCCACATATGTAGCAAGAAGGACAGAGTCCAGGCGCAGAGTTATTTGCTCTCTCTTAAATAAAAGATGCATTCCCAAGTGTAAATCGTTTTCCAATGTTATAAAATCTTATCCTGATGATGTGTTTTTTTCTCATTTTCGCATGAAAAGAAGAACATTTTATGTTTTATTATTTTTCGGCACGAACTTCAACTGTCAACTTTCATCGCATCACGATAATCTATGATGCGTAGGTTGCTTTTGTTTGCGCAGCGGTTCCGTTTTTGAACGCGATGCATTGCATCATTGCCGTAAGTTTGCAATTATGAACGCTTGACGTTGCAGTACTGCGCTGATACTGCGTTTATGAACTCAGCCTGACTCGATCCTCGGAAAAATTTCAAAAAAACAAAAAATTACACTAAATAATTTTGTTTTTTTAGTTGTCCCGGGTAAAAAAACTGAAATCCCGTATTTTTTTACCCATTTAACCATTTGTCCCTTATAGGCTGGAAAAAAATCTGGCAACCCTATTTATAAGGCTCTTGAGACCATATGAAGACAATAATATATGTAATAGTTTTCAGTGTCATTATCGAATTCCTTTAAAATGTCTATATTTGAATCTCCTACTACTATGAGATTCTTGATTTTCATTTTACTTAAAATTCAATCAAATTCTTCAATAAAGACATCTTTAGAAAATGCATGTAATCTGTATATGCACAGTATCAAATACTTTTCGTTACCATAAGTAAGAGATAACTTTACTAAGTCTGCACTAGGAACATTAAATACCGAACAATCACACATAAAACCACTTCTGACATACATTGCAACACCACCTGCTGCGTAAATGTCATTATATTTTGCATACCTGGAATATAGCCTGTAATATTATGCAAATCTAGTTCATCATAATAAATCCAGATTTCACTTAAAACAACAATTATGGGTAATTTCGCTTGAGACTCGATATGTGCTAACAGAGAATGGAAGTTTTTCCTTAAGCTACGAATATTTTGATGTAAAAAAAAAATACATTTGTTAGATCAGATGGGAGCCATTCGCATGTTGACCTTCGAAGAGAACACATCGGCAAAGCAAATAAAGTGAAGTAAAAAAAAAAAAAAACCAGCGTACTATTTTCTCTTCTTTTTTTTTTGCTCAACACATCAGAAGTGGGATAATAAAACTCAACACGCAAAGAGGATCGTCCGTTCGTTTTCTTGCTAGTTATTTATTTTTGTTTTTTTTCTTTTCGCGCTCGGTGGGAGTATGGGATCGAGAATTTTATTGTGAGGATGATCGCTGTTAGCACTGAGGAAGAAAAAAAAAAAACAAAAGAGAAAGGAAAAGAGCAATTGGGGGTACGGGCATCTACAAGTGAGCTGTGGGATCAACGTGGATAATTTTTTTTTCCTGTACTCAGTGAGAGGAGAATTGACTTTGTACGGCTGTTGATGAGTAGCTGTTGCTTTTTTTTCCCCCATTATTTGTGCTTGTGCTTTGGTGCTACTGTACTATCGGATGATTGGGTTTGCCAGCGATTGTGTCTCCCGAGTTGGCAGTTAGTTGGTTTTTCGGTTTGGAACCGTTGGATGGTACGAGATTGGAGTGGTTTTGACTATTCGGTTGTTCGGTAGATTTTTTTTTTTTGGAGAACACTGGTGATTCGGCGTAACCTCCATACTTTGGGACGATTTTTATTTTTTTTGGTTTTGGTTGAGTCGTTAGAATGCCAGGCGACAAGCAGCGTGCAGCTGAGTATGCAGAGTTGACTCGAGATGAGCTGCGGGAAGAGCTGAGGAGCGACGCTTGGATCAGGGTGGGCTGAAGGAGGATATTCGAGATGAAGAGGATTGCGTCCCGGGGCCTTCTGGAGGAGTCAGCCATTCTCAAATACATCGTACTAGGCATGGCGAAAGGGGAGTGCCCGGAAGCGTGCCGAGCAACACCCCTTAGGACAATCCATGACCTGGTTGACCGAGTCCGTTGGGTCGGTGGTCTGAAACCGAGGGCAAAGCGAGGAGCAGATGCCAATGCGGACTTAGTGGGGGAAACAGCAGCCGAGATAAAGTGTTATCGGTGTCAACAAACTGGGCACTTTCGGCGAAATTGTCCATTACCACGAGAGCAGGCGCAGAACATGCAGCGGACCGATGCAGCTCCGAGGCGTATAGGGGGCCAAACAATGCTAATTGTGAAGGAAGACAGCAGTGAATACCTGAAGGTGGCAAGGGTGAATGGACACACGGTCACAGCTTTCATTTACCTTGGGAGCGATTGTGTAACTCTACGCAGATCGGAAGCAGAGGCTGGAAATTTGGAATTCACTTCGTATGAGACAAAACTTAATGGATTTGGTGGGGGAGGCTGCATTACGCTGGGTCGCATATATGCGCAGATCGCTGTGGATCGCTTAACTTCCTGGTGCGAGGTTCTAGTAGTACCGGACAATAGCCAACCATATCCGATGATAATTGGGCGAAGGCTTCTGGATCAGCCGCAGGTGAAGGTAGAGAAATCGTTTCGGGAGCTATCTATCAAGGACAGCATGCAAGAAGCAACTCCGGAGACGCTCATGGTCGAAGAGACGAGTCCGAAAGCGAAGAAAAAAAAGTTATTTGTTGCGGATCTGGATGTAGGAGATGTAGACGCAGCTAATAGGCAGACGCTCCAGGACCTGGTCGATACCTACCGAGACTGCTTCGCGATCGGAACAGAGGAGTTGAGTGAGTCAAAATTGGGCGAATGCAAAATCCGTATAGGCTTCCGTTTGCAAAACGGGCGGTGGTCAACGAGAAGGTCAACGAACTGCTGGAACTTGGAGTGATTCGTCCATCGGCATCGGATTAGTGCTCGCCGATTGTCCTGACAAAGAAGAAAGACGGCTCAGATAGGTTCTGCATTGACTTCCGCGCACTCAACAAAGTCACGGTAAAGCGAAAGTTCCCCATGCCAGTGATCGACGAGGTGCTTACGTCGCTGAGCGGGAATTCATTCTTCACCATTCTGGACTTGGCGTCAGGCTACCATTCGAATGGAAGAGCAGAGTAAAAAGTACACGGCTTTTACGACAGACGAGGGATCCTTTGAGTTCAATAGGATGCCATTTGGGCTGGTAAATGCCCCGGCTCATTTCCAAGCGTGTATGAACTTGGTGAAGTCACGATTGCGGAAGGGCGATGCAGCGGTGTACCTGGACGATACTATTATAGCCAGCAAGACAAGCTACGAAGGTTCCTAAAGGCACTACAGGAGTTCGGACTTACACTCAACGTAAGGAAATGTACTTTCTTTAAAACTAATATCGAATTTCTAGGTTATGAGGTCGATAAAGATGGTCTGAAGCCGAGCCAACGAAAGACGACAGCGATCAAGGAGTTCCCGACGCCGCGAAATATACACGAAGTACGACAATTTCTGGGCCTTACTGGCTACTTTAGAAAGTTCGTCAGGAACTACTCGCAGCTGGCAGCACCCCTCTCGGATCTGATGAAGAAGGACGGGGAGTTTGTGTGGTCAACTCAGCAGGAAGAGGCTGTGCGGAGGCTTAAGGAGATTCTGAGCAATGCACCGGTGCTGGTGTTGTTCGATCCTGAGTGTGAACATGAGGTACACACTGACGCTTCATCTGTGGGGTTGGCCGGAATCCTATTTCAGCGAGGGAAAGAAGACTCGGTCCTGCGTCCCGTGATGTTCTACAGCCGCAAACTTTCAGATGACGAGAGGAAGTACCATTCCTACGAGGTTGATGTGTTGGCCATCGTAGACAGTCTCGATCGATTCCGAGTCTATCTATTAGGCAGAGAATTTAAGGTAGTCACGGACTGTGAGGCGATTGTAGCTACGAAGAACAAGCCACGTGTGGGCAGGTGGTGGCTCAAGCTGCAAGAATTCTCATTCGAGACGGTGCATCAACCTGGGAGGAAGGCGGCTTATCTGGACGCGCTAAGTCGACAACCCGTAGAAGAGCCGAAGGAGGTGGATAAGGCGTCGCTGTATGTTCTTAACTTGCATATCACGAACGATGACTGGCTGGCAACCATGCAATGGCAGGACGAAAAGTTGCGTACAATCATCAAGGAACTAAAGTCTACCGAATCAACGTCTATGAAGAAGCAGCTGCAGAAAGACTTCAAACTCAAAGGAATGCGACTTTTCCGACTGGTGGAAGGTGCTGAGAAGTGGGTGGTACCACATTCAATTCGGTGGAGGATCCTGAAGTTGTGTCATGATGATGTAGGCCACCTAGCGGACTATAAAACGTTGAATCGAGTGCGAGAAACATATTGGTTTCCAAGAATGCGCAGCTTCACTCGGGAGTACATAAAGGCATGCTTGGACTGCGCGTACTCGAAAAAGAAGGGGGGGGGGGTTCCAGAAGGGGAGCTGTATAGTGCAGAAAGGGTGGCGTTGCCATTTGACACCATACATCTGGACCACCTGGGACCATTTACTTTAGGAAAGGGAGGAACAAGGTACGTCCTGGCAATTGTCGATAATTTCACGAAGTACGTCGTCCTACGAGCAGTGAAGGCGGCGAATACGAAGGGGGTGCTCAACGCATTGACGGACATAACCGGGTATTTCGGCGTACCGAGACGGTTGGTGACGGATCGAGGGACAGCGTTCACTGCAAAGGCATTCGAGCAGTACTGTGAAGACCACGGAGTGCAGCATATCAAAACCGCTGTGAGGACACCGAGAGCGAATGGCCAGGTGGAACGGACCAATAGAACGATTCTAGGGGCCTTAAAGTGTGCCCACTCGACGGAAAAGGATTGGGCTGGCTACCTAAGGACCATTCAATGGGGATTTAATACCGCAAGGAGTTCGACAACAAAAGCAAGTCCACACGAGCTACTGTTTATGTACACGCCGAGATACATCCTGGGAAACAAATTGCTGTTGGAGCTGGAAAAGACTGAATCGGTCGAGCCAGAAGAGATGAACCAAAGGAGGGAAAGGGCACTACGGAACATCGAAAGGGTCCAGGCTAGCCGGAAACAGCGGTACGACTTAAGACACCGCAAACCATCTGAGTACAAGGTGGACGATCTGGTCTTAGTCGAACAGGAACCAGCCGCTACTGGTGAATCCCGGAAGCTGGAACCGTACATTATAATCAAGAGGTTACCAAACGATCGCTATGTTGTCGAGGACATCCCAGGCATGCAGAGAAATCAACGGCGGTTTAGAGCTCGGACAACCTCAAGCCGTGGTGTAAGTTACCGGACGAGGGTTTCATTGGAGCGGACGACAATGCGGCGAATGTGGAGACCGACTCGGAAACCATTTCCCTGGGCATGACGGAAAACGAAGGTGGGGCGGAGAGCGATAGCTAGGACCCAATCGTGGGGACACGATTAGTTTAGGATGGCCGACCTGTTAGATCAGATGGGAGGCATTCGCATGTTGACCTTCGAAGAGAACACATCGGCAAAGCAAATAAAGTGAAGTAAAAAAAAAAAAAAAACCAGCGTACTATTTTCTCTTCTTTTTTTTTTGCTCAACACATTAAAGTAATTGACCGTCGAGGAGGAGGTGCAGTTTATGCGATGAGGGGAGGATGGGATAGAACTATTTCCGTTAAAGAAGTCATAACTTATCCAAATCAGAAATCGTATTTATTTTACTTGAATTATCACCTTCCTTCGCAAATACACCGAACCATTCCTAGACCATAAATATTTGTAACCTTTCGAGTTTTTAATTCCCTTGGCCTTCATCAGTTCTCGTATGTGATACGATCTGCTTTCCTTAATATACATCCTCTGCGACGCAGCACTCTTGTTTATGCGAGGGTGGTCCGATAAGTACTTAGCCTATAAAAGAAAAACAAACATTTTGGAGAAATGGCGATTTATTTTTCAATATAGTCTCCTTTTAGCTCGATACACTTGACCCAGCGATGCTCCAACTTCTTTAACCCGTCTGAAAAATATATTTTCTCGAGGTCTGGAAAGTAGGCCTCCATGGCGGCAATGACCTCCTCATTCGACTGACATTTCTGCGCGGTGAGTGACTTTTTCAAGTTTGGAAACAAAAAGAAGTCCCACGGGGCCAAATCTGGAGAATACGGTGGATGGGGCAGCAGATCGTAGCCCAATTCGACCAATTTGGCCGTGGCTAGGGCGGAGGTGTGAGCCGGTGCGTTATCATGGTGGAAGAGCACTTTTTCTTCACCAAGTGAGGCCGTTTTTTCTTCAATTCGGCGTCGAATCGGCCCAATAATTTGGCATAGTACAGCCCCGTGACCGTTTTGCCCTTCTCCAGGTAGTCGTTGTGGATCACACCTTGTGAATCCCAGAAAACGGTGGCCATCACCTTTCCGGTCGATGCCTACTGTCTCAGCTATCTCGCGCATCTTCAATCGGCGGTCTGCCAATACGAGATCGTGGATTTTTGTCACGATATCCTCCGTGGTAGCCGTTTTCGGGGCACCTGGACGTGGCTCATTAAAAACCGACGTGCGACCACGTTGAAACTCGTTAGACCAATTTTTGATGGTCGCCATCGAAGGAGAAGAGTCACCGTACACAGCATCCAAACGCTCTTTGATTTCGTTGCGCGATTTCCCTTCCAAAAACAAGAATCGAATCACCGACCGATATTGCTCTTTTTCGATTTTTCTAAGATTCGCGGACACTCCCGCTTCCACACGCGGTCAAAACAAAACAAAACTCTGATCCAGCTGAAATTGCGACAGTAACCGTCTACTAGAACTACACGATAGTAAGTTCTCTTGCGATACTGGCGCCATCTGGCGGTGAGCCTAAGTATCGGACCACCCTCGTAATTGTTGTGATCAGTTCTGTTTTGCTCTCCTTTTTCGCTTTCAATATTCGCTCTTTGCAAGAGCGTGAGACAAGTTTCACTTTGAGAATATTTATTTTTTTTGTTGAGCCACGAATTAGTTTCGTTGTTATTTTTTTCACGTGCAGAAGTCAATGTCTCTTTCGTTAACGTCAACATGCAACCACCACGCAGAACTTTAAGAGCAATATCGGTATCAGAAATGTTGGGGGTGCGAGGAATGTTGAAAACTTCAATTGTGTTAGCTAGGAGTTGTTGTTCTAGCCGATTTAAGGTGCTCTCCAACACTGTAATTCTTCCTTCATATGCTTTATCTTTGTTGAGAAGAGCCTCTATACGATGTTTCTGCAATTCCTTCATCTGCAATATTTCTCTCCAAATCATCTCCAAAGTCGGTGCTGTAGTAAATTCAAAGTCAATCGAGAAGAATTTTCCTGCACTTTTACAATATTTTTCGATGATATACCGGAACACTATGGAGCTGAGGCGCCCGAAAGAGACCCACGGCGGTGAACCGTACAGCTAGAGCATCGAAAGTGTTTTTTTATTTTACTTCATGTATTATAGAGCACTCGCCTCCAATTTTGCACATGAAGCATGAAGAATGGATTGACAGTCAGAACATTTAACTTTAGCTTCTGATCTATCAACTTTCTTTTTACAAACTTTGCACGACATTTCGAATAAAAAACGAATGAACGAAAAAAAAAACCGATAGCAAGGTCCAATTATGTGTGTACCCCACTTCACTTGTCTTGAACTTGAATAACAAGCAGAAAATTAAACATGCTTCTAGGCGCAGTTAATTTGTTAAACGCACATTTTCTCAGCTCAGAATACTTGTCGTAGACATTAACAAGGGACCGAAACTTATAGACTTCTGTTTACAAAACGGTATACCTATGTGACCAAAGTTAGAAAACTTACTCTCAACACAAGGCTTTAAAACAGAACAACAGACTGGAAAACTTTTAAAGACATCATCATTTAAGACCTGCTACTCAATATCCCCCTATAATATCTTGGCAAGCTATATTCCCCAATATATGATAGGGAAAAATAAATACCACAGAAATATCCGAATACTATGTCAATCGAATCGATCTACTGAACTAAAAACTAAATTAAACCATAAAAGGACTTAAGGAATTGCTGCAAAACTACAAAAACAAACGCCTTTAAAACAACCTGGTAAACTTGACTCGGACTTCTCAAACAAATTATTTTCTTTGGAAAGCCAGAAAAAACCTAAAATGAGCACTTCCCTTAAACCATCAGTACTAAACGAAAACAAAACATGATCTAAGACCAATGCAGAGAAAGCTAAAGGATGCGCCAAATATAAGTTTCCTTTTAAAAATGCAATAAAATTTAGAAAATTAAATATTTTCCGAACGATGACAGGGACCATGAGTGTTGTCCTTGCGTATACCAGTCGCGGTGGGTGCTTCATTTCGGCCAAAGACTTAATTTTGAAAAACGCACTGTTTGGGCTACACACTTTGGAAATAAGTTTTCAATATTCCTTAATGTTGTTCAAGCGCAAAGCGACTCATTTCGTTCCGCGGAGGTATGATACTGACTTTCTGTCAAGATTTCGAGCGGGAAACAGCTGTCATTGTCAAAATAGCCTATGATTTAAAGAAAAAAACACTAGATGGCCCACCCTTTAGAGCAACTGCTTCACAAACGAAGAAGATAAAAGAAGATAAGAATGCACATCATCTTCACTTCCAAAATACAAACGAAACCATCGCAATCAGCTCACACATAAAATATAATATTAAACATAATAAAAGTATAACTTATGACCTGATACATGAAAAAAATCCTAAGAGAATTATCTGACCATGGAATTATTTATGTTAGAAATATATTTAACATGATATTTTAAACAAAATACTTTCCAAAAACGTATAAGATAGCTGAAGTACCACGTCGGAACCAGAAAAACACAAAAACATGTAACTATAGCCCATTTTGCCAAGAAAATATCAATCGCTAATTTTATCTAAGCTCATGAAAAAATCTTACGCAAAAGGTGACAACCAATACTCGGCCAAAAAAATTGCACCCAATCACCAATTTGGATTCACACAACTCATTCCACAATACAACAAACACACAGAGATATAAATAAGATCTCGAGTGACTTAAAAAATAAAAGATACTCCTCAAGAGAATTTCTCTTCATATCTAAAGCCTTTCATATTAGTGATGTGTCAAACCGCAAATTCCTTGAACCGAGTTAACCCGAGCTGAAATTCAAGCAAACCGAGCTAGCTAACTCAGCTTATAACAAAATTTATTGAATTATTTAAATAATTTTTCTTTATTTCTGTGTTCTGAAGAACTAAAACAAGGGCAAACATTCTTATGAAAAAAATGATTTATTATTAGTTCATTAGGTAACAAAAAATAATAAAAACAAAACTAAAAAATAATCAAATAAGAAAAAATAAATATTAATTCATTTGAAAAACAAAACTTTGGTACTTATAAACACAGTCAATTACAGTTACGATCAATATTAAAATATTTCATAAATAAATAACATTCATTTTGAAAAAGCAATTATTTTAATGTTTTAGAACTGTTAAAAAACAAGATTTGGTGAACTTTTTTTGGAGCTAAGCTATAATGACCATACAATCCCGTTTTGGAGGTCTCTATCCCTGGGTTGTCCCGCTAAATGTTCCGCTTTTCCTGTGTTTGTAAAAATGTGTGTAAGTCTCTACAATTCTCAAAATGAAGCAATTATATAAATACTATTTTACATCCCTGTGCATACAAATTGACGCATCAGAACTATGCCTGATGTTTCTTCATAATCAATCTTCCATGTTTCATAACACAATTTTAGCAATTGAAGGGGATAAAAACATCAAAATGGAGGTGAACGGACAGATTTTTGATCTTACGTCACTGTAGCGTTCGCCAGTAACAATGATTGTATTGCCGATGGCGTCCTCAAAAAAATACGGCCCAATCATTCCCCCCGCGTGAACGCCTCACCACACAGTGGCTCTAAGTGAGAATAATGGCTCTTCGTACGTCACCCGTGGATTTTCAGTGCCCCAGAAATGATTTTGCTTATTGAGTAGCCGCTTAAGTAGAAATGCGCCTCGTCGCTTATGATGATTTTCGACACAAAATCGTCCTCTTCGTTGTTGATTAGCGATGGCTTTACAGTATTTCACACGCGATTGACAGTCAGCAAGCATTAACTGATGCACTGTTTGTAATTTTTACGGGAACATGTGTAAGTTTTTCACTAAAATTCGCTGTATGGTCCGTCTGGTTATGCCCAATTGAATGTCTCGTCGTCTGGTTGATATTTCTTCGTTCTCAGCTACAACCACGATATTTTCGGCCGAACGACCAGTCCGGTGGCAGCCACATCCTGCATGGTCTCCTATAGTTGCAGTCTGTTCAAGTCGAGTAGATAAACGTAATATGTGCCCAGTTTGCGCGACACGAATAGGAAATCGACGTCGAAATTCACGCTGCGCCACCGACCGATTATTGGTAAAAAAAATCGATACAATTATTTCACGCTCTGCGAACTTTATTTGTTTGTATACTGCAGCTGTCTGGTTCACTAATGTCAAATATGAATGACATACGACGACATATGCAAAAAGTTATAACATCTTCCGATAGGGTGATTAATTTTGCGCCAATTAAAGGGCTGATGACCTTGAAACGCCTAAACAGATCTTCATAATTGTATCTATGAACCATCTCGATCACGTTAGCTTTCAAGCAAAAAAAACAAGCATCAACATTGGTCCATTTACGAGAGCAAGGCATTTAATAATGGCTGCTCGTCGTGCTTACGAATTGATGTGCAGAATAAAAAATCTAGACGAGCACCAAGAAGTCGAATGGCTCGAAAAGAACGATGTCAATATTCCGAAATCACAAAGTGAGTAGACAAACAACATTGAGCAGCAAACATCCAATATCATCAAAGACTTAGAGTCATGGATTCGTGTGTCATAGACTGAGGACTATTAATTATCAAAATAAAATTTTAACAGAAGTTTGTTTTTTCGTTAACGCATATACTCGTATGAAGACTATAATAACTGAATACCATGTCAATAAAATTTGCTTAAATAAATAATAATCCTCTATTCTATATAGCCGATATCTTATTCTTATTTTTATTCTTCCTAATTCTTATTCCTGCTGCTCATGAATCAATAAAAAAGAAAAGAGGTTGGCCTACTTTTGCCGTCGAGGGAGGGGGGACGAAAATTGCAAAAAAATTGCTTATGTAATACTTGACTTGAGAATTGTAGAGACCTACACACATTTTTACAAACATAGGAAAAGCGGAACATTTAGCGGGACAGCCCAGGGATAGAGACCTCCAAAACGGGATTGTATGGTCATTATAGCTTAGCTCCAAAAAAAGTTCACCAAATCTTGTTTTTTAACAGTTCTAAAAAATTAAAATAATTGCTTTTTCAAAATGAATGTTATTTATTTATGAAATATTTTAATATTGATCGTAACTGTAATTGACTGTGTTTATAAGTACCAAAGTTTTGTTTTTCAAATGAATTAATATTTATTTTTTCTTATTTGATTATTTTTTAGTTTTGTTTTTATTATTTTTTGTTACCTAATGAACTAATAATAAATCATTTTTTTCATAAGAATGTTTGCCCTTGTTTTAGTTCTTCAGAACACAGAAATAAAGAAAAATTATTTAAATAATTCAATAAATTTTGTTATAAGCTGAGTTAGCTGGCTCGGTTTGCTTGAATTTCAGCTCGGGTTAACTCGGTTCAAGGAATTTGCGGTTTGACACATCACTAATATGAAAGGCTGCGTAAGATTTTTTCATGAGCTTAGATAAAATTAGCAATTGATCTTTTCTTGGCAAAAAAAAAATCTTGACTGAAAGTCAGTATCATATCTCCGCGGAACGAAATGAGTCGCTTTGCGCTTGAACAACATTAAGGAATATTGAAAACTTATTTCCAAAATGAGTGCTGTGTAGCCCAAACAGTGCGGTTTTCAAAATTAAGTTTTTGGCCGAAATGAAGCACCCACCGCGACTGCTGTACGCAAGGACAACACTCATGGTTCCTGTCGTCGTTCGGAAAATATTTAATTTTCTTCATTTTATTGCATTTTTAAAAGGAAACTTATATTTGGCGCATCCTTTAGCTTTCTCTGCATTGGTCTTAGATCATGTTTTGTTTTCGTTTAGTACTGATGGTTTAAGGGAAGTGCTCGTTTTAGGTTTTTTCTGGCTTTCCAAAGAAAATAATTTGTTTGAGAAGTCCAAATCAAGTATACCAGGTTGTTTTAAAGGCATTTGTTTTTGTAGTTTTGAAGCAATTCCTTAAGTTCTTTTATCGTTCAATTTAGTTTTTAGTTCAGTAGATCGATTCGATTGACATAGTATTCGAATATTTCTTCCGTATTTATTTTTCCCTATCATACATATATTGGGGAATATAGCTTGTCAAGATATTATAGGGGGATATTGAGTAGCAGGTCTTAAATGATGATGTCTGTTCCGGCCCAGTTGGGCCCGAAGCAAATGTTGATGCTGGGCTAGTTGAGCCTTTGTGCATACTGCGAACGATTGCTCGCAGGCAAAAATAATATTCGAGAATAAAATGAAAAACTCAATATGAATTAAACTCTATTGTTTTATTTGGTTAACACGACTACACTCCTTGGTCTTTCTTCTTGAATATTTTAAATGTTGATTGCGCCCACCGGCTAATCTCTGTACTCCTATGTACCAATCAGTTGTGCATATTGCATATGTATCCGGACTGTGCCTAGGTAGCTCATGTGCATATAGTTACGTTGAGTGTGTTGTATATTTTCGGGATTAGATTAGGTTAGGTTAGAGAAGGGGAGTGTAATGGATAGACATCACTTCCACTCGGAGGCCAAGAGGCCCATTCTGATTCCCTTCGTTTGTGTGGGTACACATAAAAATAACCTGTCCTATCACGTGGTGGCAGAAACCAGCCCGTGCTCTTAATGAATTTTAGAAGATCTCTGTAAAGAATCTTTCGCCTAGCGACACTAGGTGTCGATTCTGGAGAGCTGGGCAGTGGCAAAGCAGATGTTGGATCGTCTCAATTTCTTCCTCATCGTCGCAGCTCCGGCAGAGATCGCTGGACCCCGAGTCCCATTTCCGGAGGATTGCTCCAATGTGTCCTGTGTCCTGTGATCACTCCGACGAGCATACGGATCGAGTTACGGTCCAGCGCCAGGAGCTTCTTTGTTTTTCCGACATTGAGCTCTGGCCACGATGATCTTGTCGTGTAGCTGTCGTTTCTTGTAAGCCAAGACAAGTTGGCTTCTTTGATGATTGTGTCGTTTATGATCCGGTATAATGCGCTGATCTGTGGTTGCAATGACGTGTCCGCTTCGCTGATGTCCATTTCAGAACCTTGCCTGGCCAGTTCGTCTGCTCTTTCGTTCCCAGCGTTTGAGCTGTGGCCCGGGACCCAGCAGAGTTTAACTTTGTGGCGTCTGATGGACTTCAGTGAGTCGCGACATTTCATGACAGCCTTTGATCTCGTTATACAGAATTCTATTGACTTCAGTGCAGCCTGGCTGTCTGCTTGAAAAACGCTGCACAGATCAGGGAGTCTGAATGATTCCTGTTTGTGGAGGGTATCAGAGTAGAACCCGGCTCCAGTGCCTGTGTCCATTTTCGATCCGTCGGTGAAGAGGGTGATCTCGTGGTCGTTGATTACGGCGTTTGATAGCCATTCTTCTCTGTCGGGGAAAAGGATAAGTATACTGAGAGAGAAGGGGAAATATAGTCGGTCGCAGCTGCGAGGCTACTAAAACCATGTTTCCTTCCCAGATCGTCTATTATCTTAAGTATGGCCACATGTCCATAGTTGGCTTGCTTCCACAGAGAGGACTCCCTTAGTCTCAGAGCGCTCTTTGCAGCGCAGCCTTTCATGAATAGATCCAGGGGGAGGATGTGAAGAATCATGTCCAACCCTGCTTGCGGCGTGCTTCTCATGGCTCCCGTTAAACAAACAGTGGCTGACCTTTGTACTTTGTTGAGCATGTTTATATAGCTTTTTGTGCTGCTAGCAGTCCACCAGACTAGGGCCCCATAAGTTAAAATGGGTCAGATGATTGCTGTGTACATCCAATGAATGATGTACGGTTGCAAGCTCCATCTTTTTCCGAAAGTCTTTTTGCATGCATAAAAAAAATTCAATACTTCGGGATTAACTTCGTTGAATGCACAATGTTGCATAGTCTTGGGGTGTTCTTCTTCCTTCATGGAGGGAAAACTGTGCGAATGGGATCGCTGATATGCTCTGCGGCTCTGTTTCTTATGTTCGATGATTGTTGGAAAGCCAACATGCTTCCGGGTTCCGGAATTCGCGATGGTATTGTTGATGTCTTTTCGGGAAACGTGCTTCCGGCCTCCGGAATTCGTGATGGTTTTGTTGATGTCTTTTCGGGAAACGTGTATCGTGTTCGGCAATTGTTTTCGTTATACCGTGAGTTTGGTGTTTGATGTTTAAGTGCGGCTTTCTCGGGTTGTGCAAGATTGAACATGAAATAGAGATAAATGTGAGTATTTATTTAAATGCGTCGTGTACGAAGTCCGATATCGGCAAGGGAGGTAGCTTCGCAATCGGGCGTTTAAGTGTCGACGACGCTGTCCGTAAGGTCACCACGCGCGTGTAACCATCTGAACCCGGGTGTAGTTCCTATACTCGAACAAGTAGCCATAATGAAGGTGGTAGGTTGTCCTCTTTGATTATGACAATGTCTCGGACTTTGATGTTTTCTTGTCTTTGTAGCCATTTTGGACGATGTTGTAGCTGATGAATGTATGTTGTACTCCACTGCTTCCAAAATTCCTGGGTGAGTCGCTGTATATATCTCCACCTGTCTAGTCTGTTGATGTTCTTTTCCAACAGGTTTCTGTCTGGTACTGTGCGGAGAGGTGCCCCGATTAAGAAGTGCCCTGGGGTTAGGACTGCTAGGTTGTGTGGATCGTGCGACATAGGGCATAGTGGTCTGGAATTTAAACAATCTTCGATCTGGGTGAGTAACGTATTAAATTCTTCGAATGTTAGTTTTGAAGCGCCAATCGTTCGCCTAAGATGATGTTTGATGGATTTAACACCAGCCTCCCAAAGGCCTCCAAAGTGTGGTGCTGCCGGCGGGTTAAAATGCCATTTCGTCTGTAGTGTGGCTAGATCCTTGGCGACTTCGATTGACCATTCCGAGGAGATGAATTTGTTATCCCTTTTGATTTCATTGCTAGCTCCTTTAAAGTTAGCGCCACAGTCGCTGTACAGATTGGTGCAGATGCCACGTCGTGCAATGAATCTCCGATGCTGCTATGAATGCTGCTGAGCTGAAGTCACTCACCAATTCAATGTGGATGGCCTTGATGGATAAGCAGATGAAGACAGCGATACATATATCCCTTGGAGACCTTGTTGCATCGACCCTTCCACAGTTTTACATCTACAGGACCGGCGTAGTCGACTCCGGTGTTCCTGAACGGTCTTGATACGGTCACTCGTTCTGTAGGCAGGCTTCCCATGAGTTGCAATTGCATCTTCGCGTTGTATCGGTGACAGCGAACACATCTGTGAATAGTTGATTTTACCATTCTTTTAAGATTCGTAATCCAAAATGTGTTGCGGATTTCTGCCATCATCAATTGTTGTTTTTGGTTAAAGGTAAGCGATGAATTCGACAATCTTCTTCCCACGCGAAGAATGTTAGAGGAATCGAGAAAGGATTCAAGTTCCGAATAGTGCTTCCCTTAGGAAGTGATATTTTTGAGCTTAGCGCCTTAATTTCGTTTGGAAATAGCTCGGACTGGGTGAGCTTGATAAGCTGATGTTGTGCTGCTTCCAATTCACCTGCTGTAAGTGGAAACAAATTTAAGGGTAATTTCGTGTCTGCTCGTAAGTTGTAGAAATATCTCCTCCACAATGCTACGGTGCGGATGAGCCGTTTGATGTTGGAAAACTTATGAAAGAATTTGTTGTCGATAGCTGTGCAATGGGATATTATATGGGGAATCTCGGTAAGTACGTTAGCTACACATTTTGACAGTAATCTTGAATGATTTTCTTTCCTCAGCCCCTTCATTTCAAGGTTGGTTTCGATGGATTTTTCTGCTGGCTGATTTTGTTCGTCGAAGCCTTGCAGAAATCTGGGCCCGCGCTACCATATCTCGTTGCTGAGGAGCTCTTCAGGGGATTGTCCTCGTGATCCGATGTCATATGGGTTGTCCCTTGATGCTACACGTTGCCATATGTTCGAACCGATCAGATTTTTAATTTCTGTCACTCGGTTGGCGACGAACGTAGTCCATGTTGATGGGCTTCCACGGAGATGGTTGAATCGGACCATGCATACATTTCAATGTCGTTGAACTGCATGGCTTTAGAAATTCGATGGAGCAATTTTGCCAAGAGATGTGCTGCGCAAAGTTCCAAGCGAGGAAGACAAATCTGCTTAATTGGAGCAACTTTGGTTATAGAGGTAATTATATTGATATGTTCACTGCCGTTCATTATTACACGTGCATAAACGACTGCTGCATATGCCTTCTCGGAAGCGTCCCTGAAACCGTGCAGTTGTACTAGTGCCGAGCTTTTATATCCAATCCAACGAGGTATTTCACATGTCTGCAGCACTCCGAGCCCCTTGCGAAGTTTTAACCAATTCTCTTTGATGTCCGGTGGAAGAGCAGAATCCCAGGTCGATTCGTTGCGCGAAAGTCGCTGGAGTATGATCTTCACCTTTATAACACATGGTGAAATCCATCCGAGTGTGTCAAAGATTCGAGCGATGTCTGCCAATACGGAGCGTTTGATGTGCGTCTTGACGTCTGGTAAATTGATTTTAAATTTGAATATATCATTTGCTGGGTTCCCTTTGATACCCAATGTCTTAATGCCTTCCGGTGTCTCAAAGTTGAGTGGTAAGTTAATCTCTCTTTCATTCTAAGTTACTTGCTCCAGAATTTTCGAGGAATTACGTGAGTACGTGTGTTACGTGAGGTTTCGTGTGTGCGACGTCAGCTGCTAACTGATGTAGAGTTCATACAGCTAGGTATGGTGCTGCTGCCGGCCGAAAGTTACCGTCTGTAATTTATATGTTTTGATTGTTCCCTTGGTGTTGATCTCCAGAGAATTTGTGTCGGTGTTTCAGTGTCTTCCGGAGCCATCCAAATTTGTCGGTACATCATGCTTATGTCCGCTGAAAAAGCTATGTTGAACTTACTCCATTTGGCAACTAAGTCGATGATGTCGGGTTGTAGTCGCAGTCCTAACAGTCTGCGCCGTCTTTGCCGTCTGTGGTTTTGCACGAGGCATCGAACACGACGCGAAGTTTCGTGGTAGTACTCGACTCCTTAAATACCGCGTGGTGCGGGAGAAAGTAATGTTTCCCAGTCATCAGTGCGTGTCTGGGGTGACTTCTTCCATATGTCGCAATTTCGCATATTCGTTTAAGCAATCAATGTATGCTTTTTTTAAATTGCTGTTGGTTTGGAATTTCCTTTCAAGTTGAAAAAATCTAGCTAAAGCAGCCCGTTTAGATTCGCCCAGGGTTGGATGAACTTGAATGGAAGTCGGATCTCGTATCTGCCATCCTGTCGGCGCTTGTATGTTTGTTGATAATGTTGTTGACACTGCTCTTCATCCGATATTAATTTTCTCTTGTCTAGGTTTTCTTCAATTTCCCAGAACTGTTCAGCATGGTTATTGTGTCGGCCTTTGGGGTCAGGCAAGTACTTCCACTCAGGATCCATCCTAATTCAGTTTGTTGCGCAACTGGTGAGCCCTCTTGGCTCCTTACGAGTCCTTCTAGAATGATAGATGAGTAAACGTCGACACCTAATAGTAAGTCTATCTTCCTAGGTAAGTTTTAAGAGGGATCCGCTAAAGGCAGGTTGGATATGTTGCCCCACTTACCTTTGGGCAGATGTTGCTTTGGCAGAAGGGAGGTGAGTTGAGAGAAGACAAATGCTCTGACCCTAAGAGAGAATGTCGAATTTGTTCGTGATTTTAAAATAAGTTGTATTTGGTATTTTGAGGTTCCAGTTAGTGTCTGCCCTCCTTCGCGTGGCTGCACACCTTGTCGCGGTGCGAAGGCTCACTAAATGTGAATGACTCTTGAGAATTCACTCTCCATGACGGGACATGAATTCTCTATGACGAGACATGAAGCTAAGCTGCAGCCATCACCTACTCCTCCTTTCCCCGGATATCCCCTCCATTCCCCGGATATCCCCTCCATTCCCCGGATATCCCCTCCATTCCCCGGATATCCCCTCCATTCTCCGGATATCCCCTCCATTCCCCGGATATCCCCTCCATTCCCCTCCCTTCCCCTGGGCTGGACTAAGGTGTTAGCCGTACCGTGCCGAGAGTCAGCCAGGCTGGGGGCCCAGTCTAAATAATAGCCCAGCCGCTAACGGTGTATCCAGGATACCTGGCGCCCTCCTGGATCAATTAGCCTTGCCTGTATACTGCGAGGCTCTGTACAGGTCGACCACCCATTCCTGCGCAACTCGTGGGAACACACATGGAAGAAGAAAACAAAAATAAAAGCATACATCCTCCGAAGAGGCAAATAGCGCAGGTTGCCACCGCCGAAGGCGCGATCGATGCAGACAGCGTAACCGGGGCTCTCCTTCAGAGACTACAGATTGATACCGCTACCGACGATGAATCCTTGGCTTCATCACAGGTAAGCAACACCATGCAAGTGGACTCTGAAACTGAGGCCCAGCTGCTGGAAGAAAAGGTCGCCCCCAAGGCCACGGGCAATCCTGTAGTAAAGAGCAAGGTAAAAACACCGGCCCAAAAAGCAAAGAGTAACTATAAGAGGTCGGTGCAGTATATCAGGAAAATGAACGCAAGGGAACTCTCAACGCTCTCTGAGCGCGAAAAGTCCTGATCAAGAAGTACAACAAAGAGGTAGCCAAATTCGAGAAGAAATCGGCTCCCACCTCCACTCACGCTTCGAAAAAGGACACAGGGCGAGATAAGAGGCCATCGAACACGGCCCCTATCAAACCCAACGTCCCAAAAGTGGGTCGACAACGGCCAACACAACCGGCCACTGTCGAAAAGAGCGCACAGCAACCGGGCACCTCCATGGGACACACTGCCTCAGGATCGAAGCAGAATGTCAAGAGGGGGCGCTCCGGAGAAGAAACTCTTAGGGAAGCGAAAAAGGCAAAAACATCAGCCAGCTTCAATCTTCCCTTGAGTCTACAAGTGGCTATTGTCGATCGTTCCAACCCGGATGGGAAGATTACATCCGACAATTGGCTAACGGTCGAAGCCAAAATTTTGGAAGCGATGCTTGTCGCGGATAGCGGCGATGAGATTAACTTCGACGGGGCAGGCTGGCAGAAAGGAGTCAAAGTTGTCGGTTGTGACAATCAGAGGTCCCTGGACTTTTTAAAGCGCACAATCGACAATTGCGGCGAAATCTGGCAGAACGCTAAACTCGAGGTTATCCCTCGTTCGATGCTTCCGCTTCGCACGTTGGCTTCAATATGGATACATCCTCCGGTACCCGAAAAGGACGAATCCATTTTGAAGCTAATTGACAAGCAGAATAAAGAGCTTGATACTCCCAGCTGGAGAATAATTTCTTCAGCCAAGAGTAAGAACGGAGTGGGAACGGACCTCATGGTTACCATTGACCACATGGTCACTCGACCACATCCGCAGCAGATCTGGCAGCATCAAGTTCGGGCTGGGAACCCTGAAGGTAAGGCTCCCCAATGAACGCGGCAAGTCAAAGGAGGCTGCTAGTGGTGCAAATTAATTTACACCACAGCAAAGCAGCCACCGACGACTTGATGATGTACATGCTGCAGGAAGATGTGGATATAGCCTTAATCCAAGAACCTTGGCTCCTTAGGAACAAAATTCAGGGATTAAGGTCTAAAGAGTATAATTTATACTATCCACACACCGAAGGTAAGCTAAGAACCTGTATAGTCGCCAACATGTTTCTCCTAGGTACGTACAGCAACGGAGACCTCACGGTGGTAACGTACGAACAACAGGACAAATCAATTTTGCTCCTATCGTCCGCTTACTTACCATACGATGAGGAGGATCCAATTTCAAACGCAGTCCGAACACTCGTGCGACACGCCAAGTCACGCGGACTGTGCCTATTGATAGGCTGCGACGCCAATGGACACCACACTCAATGGGGAAGCAGCGACATCAATAAAAGGGGTGAGTCCATTTTCGGTTTCATTATCTCCACCAACCTCAATATTTGCAACAAAGGTAACACACCCACGTTTCGCAATCGGGTTAGTGAGTCCGACTTCATCCGAGTAGAGGATTGGAGAGTGTCCACTAACTGTTCCTTTTCGGACCACAGCCGGATACTCTTCAACCTTAACGCCATTAAAGAAAAACCGAAACCCTTCAGAAACCCTCAGAGGACAGACTGGAATCTTTTCTCAAACCTAGTTGCCAACAGGTTAGAACCGCCACAAGACACCACTAATCCTGATTCTATATACATATATATATATATATATATTTTTTTTTTTTGTCTACTTTCATTGGAGGTTTTTGCTTATTCATTTTCCTCCACTTAATCATTACTTTTTTCTCATTATTGTATTTAATACTTCTTATATAATGCTACAGTAGAAAGATCGAATATATCACATCTCTGTAAACTGACTTTGTAAATTGTGCGATAACCCTTTTGTAAATTTAATTGAAATAAAATATATACCTACCTACCTACCTAATCCTGATCCAACTTACATTGAGAATTCAGTCGAAAATCTCGTGAGAATTTTGAAAGCGGCTTTCAACAAATCCTGTCCTTTGCAGCGTGTTCGCAGGAAGACCAGCGCAGTCTGGTGGACCACAGAGCTGAAACAACTCAGGACCAGGACCCGAACTCTATTCAATAGAGCAAAGATCTCAAACAGAACCGAAGACGGGGATAATTACAAGTCCAGCTTCAATGAATACAAGAGCAAAACAAGAGCAGCAAAATCCAAATCCTGGCGGGAGTTCTGCGAATCAATAGAGGATCTCAACGAAGCCGCAAGGCTCAGGAAGATCCTATCCAAGGACCCCTGCGTCCCGGGATTCATCCTTATGCCCGATGGTTCTTGGACAGAATCCAGTCGGGAATCTTTAGAACTGCTAACTGAAACCCACTTCCCAGGCTGTAAAACCCCTGAAACCACAGTCTCCTTCGAGACGACGGTTATTTCGGTTCACACAACCAAAGAAGTGATAAACAAGATTATCACAGCGGATAAAGTATCATGGGCAATAAATTCGTTCAAACCCTTTAAATCTCCGGGCCCGGACGATATCTTGCCAGCGATGCTTCAAAAAAACACAGATCCAGACTGTACCCCATCTCGTAAGCATTTTTTCCAATTGCCTGCGAACGGGGTACATCCCAACCCAACACAGTGGAGAGAAATTAAGGTAATTTTCATACCTAAGGCAGGTAAACCATCCCATACTGCCGCAAAGGACTATAGGCCAATTAGTCTCTCGTCATTTCTATTAAAAACCTTGGAGAGACTCCTTGACCTATACATCAGAGGACTCACAAATTCACGAAACCTATGCAACACTCAACACGCCTACCTCAAAGGCAGATCAGTGGAGAGTGCTCTGCATAGTGTTGTCCGTGAGATTGAGGGCTCGCTTTACTTAAAAGAGTTTACAATGGCAGCCTTCCTCGACATAGAGGGGGCCTTCAACAATGTAAACACAGAGGCCATAACAACAGCCCTTGAGGACATAAAAGTAGACAAATCCATTGTTGATCGAGCGGAGCGGAGCGGAGCGAGAGCAATCACCCACTTTTTGGCCTAACGCGTGCATGTACGGGGAATATAGTGGTCCGAAAACGATTTCGGACTAATCTTGTACGCACTAAATGTAGATATCGGCTATAACCACACATGTGTGCAGCATGTCATTCGATAGATCTAGGTCTGTAGATGAGCCATAAATTATCAAATGAAATTGTTTGATTGAAAAATAGTGAGAAATAACGAAGTAAAGTTTAGAAAAGTGCCATGCGGAGCGAGAGCAAGGTTGATAAAACAACAAATTTGATCGCTCGATCAAAACTTTTCAGTAGCGGAGTTAAGCCCGCGCATACTGATCTGCCTAGTAATCTGGATTGAGAATATGTTGAAGAACAGAATCATCAATGCAGACATTGGACACAGTTCTATAAGGAAGGTGACAACTAGAGGCACACCACAAGGAGGAGTTCTCTCCCCGCTACTGTGGCTTCTTACAGTCAACAAGATCCTCAAATTCTTTATGGAAAAAGACACAAAGATCATAGCGTACGCGGATGATCTGGTTATTTTGATAAAAGGTAAATTTCTACCAACTATCAGTGAACTAATGGAATCTGCGCTTAGTGAACTCTCCTCGTGGGCAAGACAGAACGGTCTGAGAATAAACCCCCAGAAAACCGAGCTGGTCTTGTTCACCAGGAAAAGGAAAATTCCGATATTTGCTCCCCCAAAGTTAGAGGGTACTCCACTCAAACTCAAAGCGGAAGCAAAATATCTAGGCATCATTCTTAACTCCAAACTCTCCTGGAAAAGGAACCTGGAGGAAAGGATGAAAAAAGGATTGAACGCTTTTTATGCACGCAAAAAGACCTTCGGAAAAAGATGGGGCTTGCAACCGTACATCATTCATTGGATGTACACAGCAATTATCAGACCCATTTTAACTTATGGGGCCCTAGTCAGGTGGACTGCTAGCAGCACAAAAAGCTATATGAACATGCTCAACAAAGTACAAAGGTTAGCAGCTGTTTGTACAACGGGAGCCATGAGAAGCACGCCGCAGGCAGGGTTGGACATGATTTTTCAACTACTCCCCCTGGATCTTTTCATAAAAGGCTACTCTGCAAAGAGCACTCTCAGACTAAGAGAGTCCTCTCTGTGGAAGCAAGCCAACTATGGACATGCGGCCATACTTAAGACAATAGACGACCTGGGAAGAAAACATGGTTTTTGTAGCCTCGCAGCTACGACCGACTATATTCCCCCCCAAAATGACTTCTCTCTCAATATACCCATCCTTTTCCCCGACAGAGAAGAGTGGCTATCAAACGCCGTAATCAACGACCATGAGATCACTCTCTTCACCGACGGATCGGAAATGGACCCAGGCATTGGGGGCCGGGTTCTACTCTAATACCCTCCACAAACCGGAATCATTCAGACTCCCTGATCTGTGCAGCGTTTTTCAAGCAGAAATCCTGGCAATATAGAAAGCAGCCAAACACCTACAGGTAGCCGATATCCCACCATTTGATATCACTATCTTCGTAGACAGCCAGGCTGCACTGAAGTCAATAGAATCCTGTATAACGAGATCAAAGGCTGTCATGAAATGTCGCGACTCACTGAAGTCCATCAGACACCACAAAGTTAAACTCTGCTGGGTCCCGGGCCACAGCTCAAACGCTGGGAACGCAAGAGCAGACGAACTGGCCAAGCAAGGTTCTGAAATGGACATCAGCGAAGCGGACATTGCAACCACCGATCAGCGCATTATACCGGATCATAAACGACATAATTATCAAAGAAGCCAACTCGTCTTGGCTTACAAGAAACGACAGCTACACGACAAGATCATCGTGGCCAGAGCTCAATGTCGGAAAAACAAAGAAGCTCCTGGCGCTGGACCGTAACTCGATCCGTATGCTCGTCGGAGTGATCACAGGACACTGTCCCATTGGAGCAATCCTCCGGAAATGGGACTCGGGGTCCAGCGATCTCTGCCGGAGCTGCGACGATGAGGAAGAAACTGAGACGATCCAACATCTGCTTTGCCACTGCCCAGCTCTCCAGAATCGACACCTAGTGTCGCTAGGCCAAAGATTCTTTACAGAGATTGCGGACGTGGCTAATGCAGATATATCGGATCTTCTAAAATTCATTAAGAGCACGGGGTGGTTTCAGCCACCACGTGATAGGACAGGTTAATTTTATGTATACCCACGCAAACGAAGGGAATCACAATGGGCCTCTTGGCCTCCGAGTGGAAGTGATGTCCAACCATCACACTCCCCTTCTCTAACCTAACCTAACCTAACCTAGTGTCTGTCCTGTCACTTTCGCTTTCAATCTATTTTAATTTCGATAGTTGTGTGGCTCGTTCTGTAATGAATGTGGCTTCCGAACCTGGGTCCACTAATGCTCGCAGTAGATAATAAGTGCCGTCGGAAGCTTCAGCCCTGACTAGCGCGGTTGCAAGCAAGACGTTGTGATTTAGTTGGTTGAAGTTTGCATTTATTGCGTTTGATGTTGACGGGATATTGTTGTGGCTCTGGTCTACGTGCAGTAAGGTGTGATGCTTTAGACCGCATTTGAAGCATCGGTTAGTGCTGTTGAAATTTGACACATGGTGATCATAACCCAGACAATTGGAGCACATAGAATTTTTTCTAATTTTTTCAGCGCGATCTTTAGAATCCATGTTGAGAAATCGTTTGCATCGCCGAATGCTGTGGGATCCTTTGCAAAGGCGACAAAAGTATTGCTTGGCTGTCGGCTTTAGATGAAAGGCGTTAGCCCTTCGGGAAGAAGTTGTCGACAGATGTTGATTTGCTTCGATATTATTCTCTAAGGATTTGAAGCGACTTCAATGAAGGCTAAGAACGACTTAATTTCTGGAAGTACTTTTGAACTGCCTAATGTACCGTTACAACACTTCAGGGTCTGTGGAGGCAATTTACGCTACAAGAGGTAAATAAGTATTCTGTCCCAAGTCTCGACTGCCATCCCTAAGTTGGAGAGAGCATGGATGCACTCGATGCTCGTATCATGCAAGGCCTTTAACGACGCAGTGAATTCGTGGGTGAGTTAACCTTGTTCCAATAAATTGCGAAGTTGTGTATTAACCAGCTTTCTTTTATTTTCATATCTATCAGACAGAATTTCCCATGCTGAGGAGAAATTTTTTCCATCGATTGGGAGATGCTGGATTAGCCGCGCTGCTTCACCTGTTGCAGTGCTTTTTAAGTATTACAATTTTTGAACATCTGATAAATCGACATTCTGATCAATTAGTGATAATTTGCATGCCTCTGCCGAGTCGCTGGGACTTGGAAGCAGCTGGATATTACATCAGGACAACGACCCTAAGCATACGGCAAAGATTGTAAGAGAGTGGCTGGTGTTTAGGGTTCCAAAACAACCTCATCCACCTCCCCAATCCCCAGATCTAAATGCAATATCTGGGATGAACTGGAACGCAGGGTTCGTAGATACAAAATTACGAATCAGACTTCCTTAAGAACGGCCTTTTCGAATACCTGGGCTTCAATTACCCCTGACGTCACCGAAAACCTAGTTCTCTCTATGCCTAGAAGACTTAAAATAGTCCAGGAATCAAACGGTGGTCCAACAAAATATTGATTTTATTTTATTTCGTTTTTTATTAATTAATTTATATTTTAATTTACTTATAAAAGGGTTTCCAATGGAGACTTGACAGCTTTGAATTTAATTTGTGAACGCACCCTTTCACTAATCATCAAACTGTCATTGTCAATTTATTCAATGAACTAAACATTATCATCATGGTAAAGTACACCAACGAGCAACATCTGCAAATTATAAAAATTTTCTACCGAAATTCGAGGTCGGTGACCGCAACTTTAAGAGCGTTAATTCCAATTTTCGGTCGTAATTCTCGCCCTAATAGACAGGCAATAACAAGCTTAGTGCAAAAATTGGAGTCTACATATTCGTTGTGTGATGTTGCCGTGTCAGTGAGACAACGGGTTGGTCGCAGTGTCGAAAATATCGCACAGGCGTCTGTAGCAAACGATCCAAATCAGTCAATTCCACGGCGCGGCGTTCTCAAGAATTGGGCATCGCTCAGACCACATTATGGCGTATTTTGCGTAAGGATCTTGGTTTGCAGACATACGAGATCAAGCTGACTCAAGAATTGAAGCCGATGGACCATTTGAAGCGACGTACGTTCTCCGATTGGGCTCTGGAGAAGATGCGCCAAGATGATGAATTTCATCGCAAAATCATCTTCAGTGACGAGCTCATTTTTGGCTCGATGGGTTCGTCAATAAGCAAAATATGCGTTATTGGTCGGGTGAAAATCCACATGTGCTTCATGAATCACCACTTCATCCACAAAAAATAACTGTTTGGTGCGGTTTGCATGCCGGCGGCGTTATTGGGCCATATTTTTTCATCGACGATAACGATCGTCACGTTACTGTGAATGGCCAGCGTTATCGCGCCATGATTACCCATTATTTTTGGCCCGAATTGGAAGATATGGACTTGGACGACATGTGGTTCCAACAGGATGGTGCCACAAGCCAAACAGCACACGTTACAATCGATTTATTGAAGAGTAAGTTTGATGAGCGTGTTATCTCAAGAAATGGGCCAGTCGATTGGCCGCCTCGTTCGTGCGATTTGATGCCTCTAGACTATTTTCTTTGGGGCTACGTTAAGTCATTGGTTTATGCCAACAAGCCGACGACATTATAGCGGCCGAAATGTGTGGCCGAGTCATCGAAAATTGGGTCCAACGAATCGACCACTGCAAACGTGCTCGCGGTGGCCATATGAACGAAGTCGAGTTTCATTCATAAATGTTTTGATTGTACTTCAAGCCGATAATAAAGTTTTTGGGATATCTCAAATTGTTTGCGTTTTATTTAAAAAATAAGTTGTCAAGTCGTTTTTAAAACCCTATATGTAGACTTTCGTGAGCTGATTTTTTTGTTTTTTTCTTGTTTTCGTTGAATTATTCAGAGGAAAGGACTTGTTTTTGTTTTAAATCATGTTTTTGAACAATATTATGTTATCTAATAAAAAAATATTATTGAAATTTCGTCTATAAACATTGAGCTAGCACTTTTCAGGGCTATATGTAGACTTTCGTGACTGACTGTATATTTTTGATTAATTGGATTGATAGGTATAATTTAATAATTTGGATTGTACTCAGCCTGTTTCCAATTGTGTGAATGTTGTTTACTGATTTCAGTTTTTTTGATTATTGCTTGCGGTTGGTTATGCCGCTGCTGATGTGCCCCTACTAATGTACCGCTGCTGATGTGCCGCTGCTGATGTGCCGCTGTTTGTACCGCCGTTGGTGTACCGCTGCTGATGTACCGCTGCTGATGTACCGCTGCTGATGTACCGCTGCTGATGTACCGCTGTTAGTGTACCGCTGCTGATATGCCGCTGTTTGTACCGCTGTTGGTGTACCGCTGCTGATGTGCCGCTGTTTGTACCGCTGCTGATGTGCTGCTGTTTGTACCGCTGTTGGTGTACCGCTGCTGATGTACTGCTGCTGATGTGCCGCTGTGTGTCTTGCTTGAGGGACCAATGTTCCGGGCCAGGTGAGTTCCGAAGCAAATGTTGATGCTAGGCTAGTTGAGCCTCGAAGGATCAATGTTCCGGGCCAGGTGAGTCCCGAAGCAAATGTTGATGCTGGGCTAGTTAAGCCTTTGTGCTTACTGCGAACGATTGCTCGCAGGAAAAAATAATATTCGAGAATAAAATGGAAAACTCAATATGAATTAAACTCTATTGTTTTATTTGGTTAACACGACTACACTCCTTAGTCCTTTCTTCTTGAATGTTTCAAATGTTGATTGCGCCCACCGGCTAAGTAAGAGTAAGTTTTCTAACTTTGGTCACGTAGGTATACCGTTTTGTATATAGAAGTCTATGAGGTTCGGTCCCTTGTTCATGTCTAAGACAAGTATACTGTGCTGAGAAAATGTGCGTTTAGCAAATTAAGTGCGCCTAGAAGCATGTTTTATTTTCTGCTTGTTATTCAAGTTCAAGGCAAGTAAAGTGGGGTACACACGTAATTGGATCTTGCTCTCGGTTTTTTTTTGTTTCATTCGTTTTTTATTCGAAATGTCGTGCATAGTGTAACGAAAAGCAGATTTGGCAACACCTCAGATAAGTGACAAAAAGGGAAAACAACATTTTACCTCTCGGGAACCAGAGCACAAAGAGGAAACGAAAATAAGTGGCCAGATCACGTTCCGTTTTTTGAAGGAAGCGGTGCTTTGTTTTTTTTGGGAACACTCTTCTTTTGGCAACCGCTGACACAAGACGTTCTCGCTTATCAGTCCATTGCAGTTAATAAAGATCGTTTGGAAAAAAAAAAAACAGATTGTTAAAGTTTAATTCTTTCCCCTTTCGTCACACTGGTGTCAGGTGTGGGGTGAACGAAAATTTGGAAGTTCCAAATATTTCTCACGAGATGGACGAGAATTCCGCAAAACAATTGTTCGAGACTCTTGTCGTAGAATTCGCAACTGTAAAGCGCGAACTCAGTGAAACGGTTGCCACGCAGCACGCAAAGTTGGAGGAACAGCTGAAAATCCAAAATGCGTCCTTAGACAAGCGATTAGAAGAGCTGGAAAACACCTTGTACCATACAAACTTGGCAGACTTCGCTACAAGGGCAGGGAGAATATCTGCAGATGCTGCCTCCACGAGATTGAATCTGAACAGCAGCGATCCTCACCTAGGAAGTCCCACGGAAAACGTCGGCCATCGGCAATTGTCAAAGGAGGTAGGTGACCTTCCGGTCACCTCCGAGGTGCGTAATCTGAAATTAAATGGGTTAAACAGTAATGATTGTAAATCCCTTCTCATTTCGGTCACACCGTACGACGGCAAGGATTCCTGGGTTGCCTACGAGCGCCAGTTCGAGATCATCGCTAAAAATCAGCGTTGGACCGAAATGCAAAAAGGAGAAGTGTTGGCCGCGAATCTAAGAGGAGATGCATTAGCTGTGCTGGGAGCACTACCACATGGACATCCACCCAGTTATTCAGTGCTAATAACGTGGCTCCGCCAGCGCTTTTCCCTAGACGCCCACACCAGTTTCACTCATCTTCGCAATAGAGTTCAACGTCCAAAAGAAACACTCGCCGAATTCGCCTTGGAAATTCAGAAGCTGGCCTCTCTCGCTCTGATTGGATGCCCCGCAGAAGTCTTAAACAAAATCGTCCTGAGTCAGTTTATTGAAGGAATACGTGATACACAGGTGCAGAATTTAGTTGCAGTTAACCGCCCAGCAACGTTATCTGAAGCCTTAAGTGTAGCCCAGGACATGTCCCTTCGTTCGGAAAGGCGTGCAGTCTTTCAGGCAACAGTCTCAAACGATAATCGCATGGACAAGGGGAATCGACGATCGCGTTTCGATAAAGCCCAAACATCCTTAGAAGTGGGGGAGGAAACATTAAAACCATCAAGTTCGGGAAACTAATAACCGCCAACATACGAGGGCAAGCGTTGGTGGAGAAAGACGGAGAGCCCTCAACAATAACAACAAGCAAGTCCGAGAAGAAACAGGAAAACAAATTGATGGCTATAGGCGCTTTCGCACTGGGTTCCACTAGTTTACTCGTCGACGGGTTGGTGAATGGTCGGAAATGTAGTCTGCTGATTGACACAGGTGCTGAGGTATCCCTCTTAAATATCGCATTGGTCAAGCCGAACACCTTGAAGAACACAACACATCGCGTAAAAGGAATTACGGGGACAGAAATCGAGCCAAACGGTCAGAGTAAAGCAACTGTTGAATTTCGAGGCCTCTTGTTCCACCATGAATTTTTAGTTTTTGACGTCGATATAGCATGTATTCTCGGCATAGATTTTCTTCGGCTTCATCAGTGCAAATTAGACTTTTCATCAGCAAAGCTGTTCATCGAAGGTCGGCCGGTACCACTTCGAGTACGTGGAGAAAACCATCGATTGCTAGTTTGCGCAGCGGAAAAGCAGACTCTTCCTGCCAATTCAGAAGCTTTGCTTGAGGGAACACTACCAAATACTAAAGTCGACGTAAAGGACTTAATGGTTGAACCATGTGGGGAATCGCAGCTACCACCTTCAGTGCACTTATCTAGAACCCTGGTGGATAAGACTCGGAATACTGTGAACGTACGAGTCCTCAATTCTAGTTCTGAACCGATCACCATCCAACGAGATGCGATTATTGGCGGCGTTCAAGAAGTGGAAGTGGTTGACCTTGCAGCAGTGCCATACGCTAGAGAATCGGGTCACATTCGAGACATCGCACAACAGGCGGAGCATCTTAATGAATTACAACGAAAGGAATTCGCTTTACTGCTAAGCAAGTATCGGGACGTATTCTCCAAAGGACCCTGTGATTTCGGACGTACATCGCTAACAAAACACAGAATAGACACTGGGTCACAACAGCCGATCAAATTGCCGCCCAGGCGCGTACCACTTGCCAAAAGAGAGGAGGTGAGAGAACTTATCCGAGACATGGAGGAGAGGGGAGTAATCGAGAAATCATCTAGCCCCTGGTCAGCCCCAATAGTCTTAGTGAGGAAAAAGGATGGTACGGCAAGATTTTGCGTCGACTACCGACGGCTCAACAGCGTGACCAAGAAGGATTCCTACCCTCTCCCACGTATGGACGACATACTCAGCAACTTCTCTGGAGCTCGCTGGTTTTCCACCATGGACTTACAGAGTGGGTTTTGGCAGGTGGAAATGGAAGACAACGATAAGGAGAAGACTGCGTTTTCGACGGGCACTGGCTTGTGGCAGTTTAAGGTTATGCCTTTTGGTCTTTGCAACGCCCCAGCTACATTTGAGCGTCTCATGGATCGAGTGTTCCACGGCCTCTCTTGGGATGTTGCCTTGATTTACATTGACGACATCATCGTGCATGGTAAAACATTTGAAGAACATTTGGAAAACTTAGGGCAGGTGTTTCAGCGATTACAAAAGGCTAATTTGAAATTATGTCCACAAAAATGCTTTTTCTTTAAGGAAGACGTACGCTATTTGGGACATATTGTGTCGCGTGAAGGCATCAGGACTGATCCAGCTAAAGTCGCCGCCATAGAAGGTTGGAGCACCCCACGATCTAAGCGAGATATACGCAGCTTCTTGGGTCTGTGCTCCTACTACCGCAAGTTCATACAGGGATTCGCAACAATTGCCAAACCCTTATCCCAGCTCACCGAAGAGAAGCGGAAATTTGTTTGGGGCGAAGCAGAAGAAGCCGCATTCCAGCAACTCAAGGCAAAACTCGTGGCATCCCCTATTCTGTCATATCCCAACCCAGAGACAACATTTATTTTGGATACAGATGCCAGCAATTGCGGAATTGGAGGAGTTTTAAGCCAAATTCAGGACGGAAAGGAAGTCGTCGTGGAATACTTCAGTACAAGTTTAAGCCGAGCTGAAACAAATTACTGCGTAACACGAAAAGAGCTTTTGGCCGTAGTGATGAGCGTCAAACATTTCCATCACTACTTATATGGACGCAGCTTTATTATTCGGACCGACCACGCAGCACTGAGATGGCTTTTCAATTTCAAGCAACTGGAGGGGCAGCTCGCCAGGTGGCTCGAGCGCTTGCAACAGTACGACATGGAGATTCACCACCGACCCGGATCCCGTCATCTCAATGCGGACGCGCTTTCCAGAAGAAATTGTGGGGACTGTAGGCATTGTCAGACTGCGGAGGCCAAGGATCGCGAGGGAGTACCAGAAGAGCGAGTATTAGCTAAGGTGTTTGCTGTTGAGGTTCTCGGAGCTAACCTAGAAACGCTGCAAGACGAGGATTCGTGCTTAGCGCTAGTTAAATCCTGGGTAAAGAATAAAATCAAACCGACAAGAGAAGATGTGCTTGCTGAAGGACGCGAAGTAAAAAGCTATTGGAGCCAGTTTGAGAGCTTGAGTATGGAGGATGGGGTGCTGGTAAGGCTTTGGGAGAAATCCGATCAAACCACGAAAAAGCAGTTGGTGATACCTCGTACCTTGATGCCAAGAGTGTTGCAAAGTCTGCACACGGGACTAAGCGGTGGACACCTGGGGCGTACCAAGACGTTGGCGAAGGTAAAAGACAGGTTTTACTGGATTGGCCAGACTGCAGACGTTTTCAACTGGTGTGCACAATGTCAAATATGCAGCGCACGGAAAGGACCCCCCGCAATAACTCGAGGGCAGATGAAAATTTCTCTTTCAGGCGAACCATTCGAAAGAGTTGCGGTAGACGTGCTGGGGCCTTTGCCGAAAACATCCCGGAATAATCGATACATAGTTGTACTAATGGATTATTACACTAAATGGCCTGAGGCATTCGCACTTCCGGATCAAAAAGCCGAGCTGGTGGCATCGAAACTTGTGGAAGAGGTGTTCAGTCGTTTTGGAATCCCCCATATCCTGCACTCTCACCAGGGTCGTAATTTTGAGTCAACAATTTTCCGACAGAGTATGGAGTATCTCGGCATCGAGAAAACCAGAACGACACCCTTACACCCGCAATCAGATAGAATGGTTGAACGTTTCAACCGAACTCTCCTCGATTATCTAGCTAAGTTTGTAAACAACAATCAAACTAATTGGGATGAAGTACTTCCATTGGCACTTATGGCATATCGTTCCTCGCTACATGAATCAACTAAGTATACGCCTGCCATGCTTAATCTTGGCAGAGAAATTCGCCTGCCAGCAGACTTAATTTTTGGATCACCACCTTCTCCGCAACAATCAGTCACGCAATTCGTCAGCGACTTACGGCACAAAATGTCCTTAGTGAATAAAGAAGCACGGGAAAACTTGAGACTGGCTTCTGAAGCCATGAAGTACAGGTACGATTTACGCTCTAACCCAGTCTCGTTTGTTACAGGTGATAAAGTTTGGCTATATAACCCGAAGCGAAAGGTGAGTTTATGTCCTAAGCTGCAGAGTGACTGGGAAGGGCCTTACATCGTCCAGAAGAAGTTGAACGACCTGATCTATCGCATTCAAGGGACCAGTGCAAGGAAGAGACGGGTAATACATGTTAACCGCCTTGCGCCCTATAAAGAAGAAAGTACATCGGTCGGAGCGGCGATGTTTTAAGAGCGGGGTAGTGTAACGAAAAGCAGATTTGGCAACACCTCAGATAAGTGACAAAAAGGGAAAACAACATTTTACCTCTCGGGAACCAGAGCACAAAGAGGAAACGAAAATAAGTGGCCAGATCACGTTCCGTTTTTTGAAGGAAGCGGTGCTTTGTTTTTTTTTGGGAACACTCTTCTTTTGGCAACCGCTGACACAAGACGTTCTCGCTTATGAGTCCATTGCAGTTAATAAAGATCGTTTGGAAAAAAAAAAAAACAGATTGTTAAAGTTTAATTCTTTCCCCTTTCGTCACAATAGTTTGTAAAAAGAAAGTTGATAGATCAGAAGCTTATGAAGTTAAATGTTCTGACTGTCAATCCATTCTTCACGCTTCATGTTGGAGGCGAGTGATCTAGAATACATGAAGTAAAATAAAAAACACTTTCGATGCTCTAGCTGTACGGTTCACCGCCGTGGGTCTCTTTCGGGCGCCTCAGCTCCAACGTATTCCGGTGTATCATCGAAAAATATTGTAAAAGTGCAGGAAAATTCTTCTCGAATGACTCTGAAGTTACTTCAGCACCGACTTTGGAGATGATTTGGAGAGAAATATTGCAGATGAAGGAATTGCAGAAACGTCGAATAGAGGCTCTTCTCAACAAAAATAAAGCATATGAAGAGAGAATTACAGTGCTGGAGAGCACCGTAAGCTAGAACAACAACTCCTAGCTAATACAATTGAAGTTTTCAACATTCCCCACACCCCCAACATTTCTGATACCGATATTGCTCTCAAAGTTATGCGTGATGGTTGCATGTTGATGTTAATGAAAGAGACATTGACTTCTGTCATATGAAAAAAATAACAACGAAACCAATTAGTGGCTCAACAAAAAAAAAAAAATTCTCAAAGTGAAACTTGTCTCTTGCAAAAAGCGAATATTGAAAGCGAAAAAGGAGAGCAAAACAGAACTGATGACAACAATTACGATGGTGGTCCGATAAGTACTTAGCCTCACCGCCAGATGGCGCCAGTATCGCAAGAGAACTTACTATCGTGCAGTACTAGTAGACGGCTACTGTCGAAATTTCAGCTGGATCGGACTCGTAGCTCAGTTTTGACCGCGTGTGGAAGCAGGAGTGTCCGCGGATATTAAAAAATGGAAAAAGAGCAATATCGGTCGGTGATTCGATTCTTTTTTTTGGAAGGGAAATCGCGCAGCGAATTCAAACAGCGTTCTTGTCCTTCGATGGCGGCCATCGAAAATTGGTTTAACGAGTTTCAACGTTTAATTGGTTTAACGAGTTTCGCACGACCAACAATTTTTGTTTTTCTTTTGTAGGCTAAGCACTTATCGGACCAATCTCATATAACCAAGAGTATTGCGTCGCAGAGGATGTATATTAAGGAAAGCAGATCGTGTCACATACGACAACTGATGAGGGATGCCAAGGAAATTAAAAACTCGAAAGGTTACAAATATTTATCGTCTAGGAATGGTTCGGTTTATTTGCGAATAAAGGAAGGTGATAATTCAATTAAAATAAATACGATTGCTGATTTGGATTAGTTATGACTAGGTAAATAGTTCTAACCCTTCCTCCCCCCATCGCATAAACTTCACCTCTTCCTCGACAGTCAATTATTTTAATGTATTTTTTTTTAGATCAAAATATTCGTAGCTTAAGGAAAAATTTCCATTCTCTGTTAGCACATATCGAGTCTCTAGCGAAATTACCCATAATTGTTTTATTAAGTGAAATCTGGATTTATTATGATGAACTAGATTTGTATAATATTCCAGGTTATTCATTGTATGCAAAATGTAATGACATTTACGCAGCAGGAAGAATCAGAGTTGGATGCAAACAATTTCATTGAAAGGATAAACGGAATAATAAAGTATTTATTGGAATTTAGAATTGCTTGCCGAATATGTGAGGGTTTGTGATGAAAATGATATAAGAACAGAAAGAAAATGGATGAATTCCAAGAAAAAGACAGTGGATGGGCCTTGGTTCGCATTTTGAATGTAGAACTTCCCGAGTAAAAATAATAAATTTTTAAAATGTGGTTGTACAAAGGACACTTGAGGGCCAAATTTCAATCGATATTCTTGGACGTACAACGGTCGTACGAGGTTATTTTGCAGGACATCTCGGCCTTACAGAATCTTTTTTACTTCCGACACATGGATGTACAGAGGCCGTACAGCGGACATTTTACAATCAAAATAGGGATGTACAGGGGTTGTACAGCGGCTACTTTACGATAAGGAATCGGGCGTACAGGGGCCGTACATCGGCTATTTGTAAACAATAATGCGTCTGTAGAAACTGTGTCGGGGCTTATAAATCTAAACTATTCGTTAAAATAAATATATCAACACAAAATAATATATTTTTCAATGTGCATGTTTTATTAATTAATAATTTACTTGTATACAAAACCTAATAACTAATAATTATAATAATGAACATAGCATAGTCTAAAATGATTATCCTCAGACTATTAATTTAAATTTGTATATTGGGGTGGAGGAGTTGCATCTAAGTGAAGAGGTTGTTGAGTAACTGGGGGAGGGCGTAAAGTATAGGGAAAAGGTGATGAATAATTATTATACTGATAATGAGGATATTGTGGCATTGAAGGATAATTGTCCGTCGAATTTTGGTTTGCGAATTGCTGTTTGGGGGCCAATATGGCTGATATGGTATTTGGTGATGAGGGTATTGGTGATACTGATGTGGATAATAACTTTGCTGGTGCTGCTGTTGATAATGTTGTTGATCTGATCCTTGTTTCTGCTGATGTTGTTGCTGGTCTTTCGGATTTTGTCCTGATTCTTTGTTTTTCGGATCTTCTTCTATTTCCTGGTGCACTGGTTCTTGTTCTGATTCACAGTTTTGATCGCTTTATTAATTTCACTCACTTTATCAATAGATATTTCACTTGTTTCTGGCCAAAATATTAATGCCCAAAAAATGCTTATTTTCTTTGACATTAAATGAACTGTATAAAAATCGAAACGTTTTGACAGGACAAATGCTCACTGCTAACTGATCGATGCGTACGCACTTACAAAGGAACCAGGTTCAAGTGACATAAAACAGCTAGAGAATTCGTGTTTGTTTCCATTTTTGGACGCAGTATCGAAAGAATCATTGTGACCCGCCAAAAAAACTTACATAGTAGTGAATATTTCTGACATTATTAAGAGATTGGGGAGAGTACGATAACTTGGCCGCCAAGATTTGATAACGGGATCTTGTAGAGGGGTCAAAAACAAGCACTTTTTACTATGGGAGGGGGGGAGGGGGCTCCATCTCCCCCCGTTTAGGAGGTAGAGGGACTTTTAGAAAAAATGGTTTAAATTGAAAAAAAAAAAAATTAAAAACGACGGCAACATTTACAATAAAGTGCTATACTGCATTTGAAAGCCAGAAGTTTGTTCTATAATCCTGCATTTAAATTAAATTACTCATGTCAATGGTTTTTGAGAAATTCGCATTTAAAGTCCAAATTTTGATAAAAAACCTGAAAAATAAAAGTTTAGACTGATTGCTCTTAAAATTGTGAAATGAAATTGTAAATTAGCTTATATGTGTTCCATGTAACTATCAATTCTTAATCGAACACAACAAACCGCATGGTTCTATGTCTTCTAGTTTTTGAGAAAATCGAAAATTACCAAAACTACTTTTTTTGATTTTGGTGACGGTGATTCCATTTTAAGGATTAATGTTAATAGACATAATGTATCTTTGTTAGTTCAGTACAGCAATTCATTTAGCGTTACCCCGAATGCACCACGAGGAGGTAGAATTGGAAGGCATTCCGCGTCTGGGTCAGTCATTTTGTCAGGAGTTAGTCAGTCATAGTTAGTTAAAAAAAGTCAAAATGTATTAAAAAGGTGTGTAAATCTCGTCAATAAAGTCATCATCCGTACTATTACTGTCGAGTTCGTTGAGTTCCTCGTTTATGGTGAGAAGCCGAGGATGTTTTGGCGGTAAAACACTTTCTAAATTTTCGCTCTGAAGGGTGAGAGGATCGATGTATTTTAATTGTAAGCCCTCACTTATATCACCATCGGTATAACATTGGACATTGGATAAATAGAATAAATTTGAATTTTTTTAAATACAGATTCTGTGAATGCAAAAGAAACTTTGCATGTACCCAACCTCGCACCAACCCCAATTCCTATAGCAGCCAAGCAGGGGGGTTGCAGGGGGGCAGCATGCCCCCCCCCTTACATACTTTACTGTTTATATATTGTAATGTTGGAAGCTAGCAGTAAGATCAATAAAAAATAAATAAAAAATCTGGAGCATGCCCGTGTCAAAAAGGAAGGGAAGAAAGAAAACGGTCAAACCGTAGCATTATGGAAAAGAACGCTAAAAGGAAAAGCACTACCCCGCCAGGCACTACTAATGGTCGTGCTCCTGGGACGAGCAGCAATGCTCGGGTCAGAGCTATAGGATTTCCGGGGGATAGCAAAGTAATGCAACGGCGTAAGCCACATTTAAGAGTCGCGAGTTGGAACGTTGGAAGCATGAGTGGGCGCAGCTATGAGCTTGAAGAAATGATGGTTAGAAGGCGAGTAGACATCCTGTGCGTACAAGAGATGAAATGGCGAAACACCGGTAATCGGGCACGTTTCTTGGACGTTAAAACAAAAGCCTACAAGATGTTTTACTATGGATTGGAACAAGGAAAAAACGGAATCGCCATCATCCTTGCGGCAGAGTTACTTGGCAACGTCTTAACCATTTCAAAGTCCAGTGACCGTTTGATGGCTCTCAAATTGGTGATGCATGGTGAGGTGTGGAACATCGTAAGCGCATATGCCCCTCAAGTAGGATGCGAACAAAAAGAGAAAGATGCATTCTGGCTAGATTTCCACAACCTTGTCAAAATCATCCCAAAGGAAGAGCTTTTGTTTGTTGGGGGAGATTTAAACGGACATGTCGGGAAGACAAGCGAAGACTATGAAGACTACCACGGAGGGCTGGGATACGGCACCAGGAACTCTTCAGGTGAAGATATCCTAAACATGTGCAAGTCGTACGGTCTTATAGTGCTAAATACCATGTTCGTCAAACAAAGCCGGCACCTGATCAGCGGCGGAAATGAAACTCAAATAGACTATCATTTGGTATCCAGTTTCAGGAAGCCACGAGCTAAAGATTGCAAAGTGATCCTGGGAGACGCGATAGCCCCTCAACACCGTCTCCTCCTGACTGAATTTTTTATGGATGCGAGAAAGAAGTCAAAGCAGCAAACGAAGGTGTCTGAGAGAATCAAGTGGTATAAGCTGGATAAAGGAAAAGGCGAAGCTTTTATCACCAACATGGAAAACTACCTCTCTTCCATTATCGATGAGGTCGGTAATGAGGAGTGCAGAGCACAAGACATGTGGGATTCCCTACAACACTCTGGCCTGGAGAAAGCCAAATCACTGCTCGGAACATCTAAACGCCCCTGCCAACACGCAAAAGAAACCTGGTGGTGGACAGACGAAGCCAAAGCAGTGATACACGAAAAGAAAATGGCTTTCCAAGCTTGGTCAAAGTGCTCTTCTACTAATAGAGAGGAAAAAGCTCGCCGTGAAAAGGTATATAGATGTTGCAAAGGTATCGCGAAGAAAAAATGCGCCGAATTCAAAGCGAAAAGCATGGAAGGCCTCTATCAGGAGTTGGAAGAAATATCGTCTTCCGCGTCTGACAGGAACCAGGCTACCCAGAAGCTTCGACAAAACAATTTGAACAAAGGAGCAAATATCTTTAAGATAGCCGCCCAGAGAAGAAAAAATGCTCAGGAGATTCGTTTCCCAAAGTTTATTAACAATGCTGAAGGCCAACTCCTTGTGGAAGACGAAAAAATTCTCCACAGATGGCGACAGTATTGCGAGGAACTTCTCAACGAACAGTTTCCCCGAGTGTACTTTCCAAGAGCTGCCCCGAATCATGCCGAAATATCCGACATCACAGTCGAAGAAGTTTGGTACGCGGTTAAAAACTCCAAGAAAAGAAAAGCTGTTGGGCCGGACGGGGTACCCTCCGAGTTCTGGAAAAAGATGGGAGACATCGGGTCTGGATGGCTCATGGTTCTTATCTCCAAACTTATGAGAGGAGACACTATGCCTAACCAATGGAGGGAAAGCTATCTTCTTCCTTTGCACAAAGGAAAGGGTGATACGCGAAATTGTGATAACTACCGTTCTGTCAAGCTGATGTCGCACACCATGAAGATCGTTGAACGGGTATTAGATAGCCGACTGCGAAAAATAATACGACTATCTGATGACCAGTGCGGGTTTGTCTCGGGTAAATCAACAACAGATGCAATCCAAAGTATAAGGATCATGATGGAAAAGCATCGTGATTCTTCAAAGGACTTGCACATGGTGTTGGTTGATTTCGAGAAGGCCTTTGACCGGCAACCAAGAGATCTTTTATGGGTAGCGCTAAGACAAAAAGGAGTTGCAGAAACCTACGTGCGAGTGATTATGGACATGTACGAGAGAGCAACGACAAGAGTAAGATGCACTGCATCTTCGCAATCAAAGTCGGTGTACACCAAGGGAACGTCCTCAGCCCACTGCTTTTTATAGCAGTCCTTGATTGCTTGCTTGAAGGAAAAGTGACGGACCCCAATGTGCACCAGCTAATCTTTGCTGACGATGGGGCCATTATAAGTGATGATCAGGCGTCCCTACAACGAGCACTTGATGTGTGGGTGGACATTTTTGAGGGACACGGGTATCGTATTAGTTCAAAGAAGACAGAGTATCTGTGCTGCCCGTTCTCTGACCCTCATCAGCCTATTCCAGACATTTACTTGAATGGAAGAGTGCTCCCCAGTGTGAAAAGTTTAAATATCTGGGATCTATGATTAATAGAGAAGCAACTTGTGATGACGACATCAAACATCGCGTAAGCGTAGGGTGGATGAAGTGGCGGGAAAACTCCGCCATCTTCTGTGATCGAAAAATGCCCCCTAAGCTGGCTCTACACTTCAGTTGTACGTCCGGCGCTCACATACGGTTCACAATGCTGGACAATGCACAAAGGGTATGAGAGCAAATTAACGGCAACTGAGATGAAGATGCTTCGCATGACAGCGGGAGTAACAAAGCGTGACAGAATTAGAAGTTCAAAGATCCGAGGAAGCCTCCACGTAAAAGAAACCATCACAAGAAATATAGAGCGCGACCGACTCAGTTGGTATTGCCATGTTCAAAGGAGAGATCCTTTGAACCCCGTCCAAAAGGCGTTAACAATCAACATTCCAATTTCAACACGCAAAAAAGGCAGGCCGAAAAACAATTGGTGCAAACAAATGCAAAAACACCAGCATTTGATTGGCCTCAGCGATGAAGTAATCCCAAACCGGGAAGCCTGCCGCTACTTTCTGAGGTCAAACCGGCGGACCCCACAAGCGGACCAGTAGGAATGCAGTTAAGTGGGAAGGTTATGGTCCTACACTTCTGACCATAACAACGCCGGAGAAAAAAGGAAAAGAAGAATGTTGGAAGCTAGCACTGATTTATTTATGTATGTAAGTAAGCAAAAAATAAAAATTTCATAGAAAAGTAGTTTTAGTTATTTTCGATTTTCTCAAAAACTAGAAGACATAGAACCATGCGGTTTTTTGTGTTCGATTAAGAACTGATAGTTACATGGAACACGTATAAGCTTACAATTTCATTTCAAGATTTTGAGAACAATCGGTTTAAACTTTTATTTTTCAGGTTTTTTATCAAAATTTGGACTTTAAATGTGAATTTCTCAAAAACCATTAACATGAACAATTTAATTTAAATGTAGGATTATAGAACGAACTTCTGGCTTTCAAATGCTGAAAAGCTCTTTACTGTTCGTGTTGCCGTTGTTTTTTAATATATTTTCTTCCCAATTTATACCATTTTTCCTAAAAGTGCCCCTACCTCCTAAACGGGGGGAGATAGACCCCCCCCGCCCATAGTAAAAAGTGCTTGTTTTTGACCTCCCTACAAAATCCCGTTATCAAATCTTGGCGGCCAAGTTATCGTACTCGTGCCGAGAGATTTTTTAACAGTAATAGTGAATTAAAAAATTGATATTCACTTTATTGTTGACAATAAAAATGCCAAAAATTAATTCATCGAGTGATTTAGCTGATTACAGTCGCAGTAGACGATCGGAATTATTAAGTAGGCCGTGCAAATTTGAAATTTGAAATTGAAGTTTTTTCGAATTATGCGTTTTTTCGCGGAACAAATTAGCGACGTAAGTCGAGGTATTTCTTGGGAGATTTCGCAGTTACGTTTGACATTTCGTTGAGACAATTTTTGGAGCAATTGTTGTCTTACGTTATATAATAAAAATTGGGGGAACAGTTTACATCGAAAAACCAGACAATAATATTGAATACAGCGAATAACAAGAAATTGAGAAATAGTGGATTGAAGTCAAAAATTTACCATTATAATACAATTAGAGCAAACAATTATTATTAATAAGTAAGGCTAGTTCTCAGAGAAAGAAATTCCTGTAAATATTTTAATTATTTATATATTAATACTGCAATGAAATACATATTTTTGTATATGCAATCCTTGATTTATGAATAAAATTGTATTTAAATAAGATGAAAAAGTTGTACTATTAATGATATATTAACTGTACCGAATAATAAATGCTGTTGTTAATGCCATTTATAAAGATACTTATGTATATAAATTAATTGAAAAGTAATTTCTTGAAATTTTGTAATGGTAAAAATAGTAATTAACAGTTTATATAGTTCGAAAATATTAATTCGCGATATATGTTAGCCAAATTAAGTTTGGAAATTAAATCACATCAGGAGATGTGATGCATGATTATTGTTCTAAATCGTATACAGCCGTTGTACGCCCGTGTGTACGACCGTTTTATTTTCACTCAAATATCGCTATCGGTTGTGGCCGATCGGATTTTCCGTATCAAATAGGCCGCCGTACACCCTAACGTACAGCCTGTCAGATTTTTCGTAACTTGTACAGGCTGCGTACGTCCTTAAAAAATCCAAGTGGCCGTCGTTTAGTCTCTGTTCAGCCGCTGATTATTTTTACTCGGGTTAATATAAATAGGAATCAAATGTTAAGGGATAAATAAAACGGCAGTTATAAATGTCCAAAATAAAGATGTATTTTGTTTCAAATAGGTCTTAATATCGGCATTCAAACGAAACACCAAAAAGTTATATTCACATTCTTCGTATAATATTGCAAATATATCAGCTGAACAAATTGTATTGGATGATGTGACATTGAATTTTACGGGACTCAGTTTGCCGTTAAAACTTGATGACATTAAAAAGTTAGAGACTAATAATAATGAAGTGAGTGTTAATGTGTTTGGTTTTTCTAATGATAAAAATCCTCTTACATAGAAGGACGGTACTATTTAACATCTTACAAGAAGCAGCATCACATAAACTTGTTACTTGACTGTAATCATTATATGTGGATTAAAAATATTAGTCCCCTTTTAAGAAATATCGTACTGCGGAAGAAACAAGTGAATTTGTTCAGAATAGCCTCATGAGAAACAAGGCAAAAGAATGTAAACGATTCGTAACCAATATGCCGAGTGAGGAAAAAAAAACTAGTGAAGTTCGAAAATTGTGAAAGGCAAATGGTCGTGCCCTTTATAATATACGCAGACTTCGAGTGTATATTAAAACCGGTCGAAACTTGTTTCCCGGATCCATCAATGTTATCGACAACAACTATTCAAGAACATATTCCATGTTCTTATTCGTAGTTTTTGAAATGTTCTTTTGATGAATCGAAGAGCCGTATGCGGACATTTACAGGTAACAACTACTAATTATTATAATTAAAAGATTTGATTATAAACATCTTTTTTTGTTTTTCATATATTGTATATGCAGGTCCAAACTGTACGAGAAAATTTGTTTATGGGTTGACTGAGGACACAATCGAAATTTATAATGATTGTATGAAGAATCCTCAAGTAATGAAGCAGTTATCGCAATTAGATGAGGTTTTCCACATTTTTTCGGATTCCTGCATTATTTGTAACAAAATATTTAAAGAATTTGAGCATAAAGTTACGGATCATTGTCATTATACTGGTAATTATAGGGGCCCCGCACATAATTCTTGCAATCTGAGATATAGAGTTCCAAATTGTATACCAAAATTTTTGCATAATATGACAAGATATGAGAGTCATTTATTTTTTACATCGCTTAAAGAAATTGAGGGTGAAATTAAAGTACTACCACTAAATAAACAAAAGTATATATCTATAACAAAGAGAATAGTTGTTGGCGACAATTAATATGTAAATTTAAGATTTTTAGATTCTTTTCGTTTTTTAAGTGAGAGCATCGATTCGCTAACAAACATCTTTGTGCTGATGATTTTAAAATTACAAAGGCTTATATTTGCAATGATGGAAGCATGGAATTTATTAAAAGAAATTATGTTTTTGCCTATGATTATTTAAGCTCGTGGTATAGATTGAATGAATGAATTTCGGTCAGATCAGAATTTCTTAACAAACTGACAAATGAGGAATGTTCTGAGGAAGAGTATACATTTGCTTCTAAAATTTGGCATCACAAAGTATAAAGGATTTTCTGGAAATATATCCAAGAAGTGATGTTGTTTTGTTGGCAGATTTATTTGAAAAGTCTGTCTAAATATATATGATTAGGATTCGTGTCATTATTAGCAACTGGTTTATCGTGGGATGCTATGTTGAAAATGACTGGAATAGAATTAGAGCTCCTAACCGATTTAGAAATGTTAAACTTTTTCCAAAATGGAATTAGAGGAGGCTTAACGCAGTGAAGTCACAGATATTCAAAGTCACATAACAAATTTATTTCTTCATTTGATCCCTATAAACCTTCACAATGTACTGTATATTTAGGTGCATTTAGGTAATATGTACGCTTGGGCAATGTCTCAATTAGTTCCATACAATGCATTTAAGTGGACAAATCCAGACACCTTTACAGCTGACTATATATTAAATGTCTTTGATGATAAACGAGAAAATGAATATGTCTTAGAAGTAGATTTGGAATACCCAGAATCATTTCATGACGAACATAACGATTTGCCATTTTGCCCCGAAAATATTTCTACGGAAGGAAGTAAATGCAAAAAATTAATAGCATGCCATTTGCTAAAAAAAATTTGATATTACATTTGAAAAATTTGAAGCAAGACCTACAACATGGTTTAGTATTGAATAAAGTTAATCGTGTGATGACATTTAAGCAATCTGATTGGCTGCAAAAATACATTTCTTTTAATTAATTCCATTGCATGAAACCAAACACTGTCTTCGAAAATAACTTTTTCAAATTAATGAATAATGTAATTTATGCCAAAACCATAGAAAATATTAAAAAGCGTACTGATGTTAAGATTGTCACACATCGGGAGAATATTGGGAAAATTCTAGGCGCAAGATCTTTGATTGCGGGGCCAAATTTTGATAGTTGTTCGATATTTGCAGATGATATGGTTGCTGTTCAATTGAAAAGAATGAGCATTACATATGATAAACCCATGTATTTAGGTTTTGTTGTTCTTGAACTTTCAAAATTTTTGATGTACGATTTTCATTACGTATATATTAAACATAAATTTAATGATAAAGTTATTTTAAATTATATGGACACCGATTCGTTTGTATACACTGTAAAAACTGATGATTCTTATGTTAACATTTTTGATGATATTACAACGAAATTCGATACATCTGGCTATGAAAGTTCAAATCCGCATAATTTTCCACAAATCAATGGAAAAGTAGATATTAGGTATGTTTAAGGATGAAATGAATGATAAGAAAATATTAGAATTTGTTGGTCTTAGAGCAAAAATGTATTCATTTACAGTTGAGAATGGAGAAGCTGCAAAAAAATCTATAGAAGTAAAAAAATCCTTCACAAAAACACCTACTATAGAGAACTATAAAAATTGTTTATTTAATAAAAGAGAAATATATGAAAATATGTTAATGTTTAAGAGTAAATAACATACAATCTATACACAGAATTTGAATAAGTTATCTTTAAGTTTTCAAGATACAAAAAGATTTATTTGTCCCGATCAAATAAGTATCCTAGCTTGGAGCTCCGCGATCATAGCACCTCATATGTATAATTTTGTCTGACCAATTACACCATTTAAAAGGTCAGAAAATGGTTATTAAAGGTCAATTAATTTCATTAATTGGTCAGCGATAAAAAAAAAATTATTAGAGGTTAAAGTTATTCAAGGTCACCCAGAAATTCTAGCACCTCGTCATCAATAAAATAAAATAAAATACCTGAATTTAATAGAAAATTGTCCGTTGATAATTGGTCAGCATAAATAAATATTTGGTCAATCAAATTTCATAACTAAATAATTAATTATTTAGGTTATTATAAAGGTGACTTTGTCCACTAGAAATATATCGGGATTATTGGTTTATCTATGTACAAACTGTTGATAATAGGTTTTTAGCATTTTTCTTGTTCACATCAATTGGTCGCATTTTTATTGTTCTATGTATAGAGTTATTATATGCATGAATCAAGGCGTCGAGAAAGGGAAGCCATTTGTAGTTCCCATTAAACTGAATTCTCGCCACATTTTTTCCTTAAATGTCCTATTAAAGCGTTCAACTATTGAAGCTTTCAATGTACTATACGTTCAATAATGATTAACATTGTGTGCGTCCATTAAATTCTGAAAGATTTTGTTGAAAAATCCTTTGCCATCGTCAGTATGTAGATTTTTCGGTATTCGACCGCCGGCACTTTTTAAAATTGATTTCATAGCTTCGGTAACGGATAATGCACTCTTATTTTGAATTGAAGAGAATGGGGTGTGTCATTACAGGACACTTGCACTGCGACCATAAAGATCTATTGTACCCCCTTCTTTGATCTAGGATTTTAGTGTTGCTTTCATGAATTTAACAACTTTCCTAGATGGGATATCCTGGAAGTCCTTCCCTGTTAGTTGTGTCTTTGTTGACATTTCGAGTCGCTCTTCAGTGAGTTCTGGGCATTTTGTGAGAATATGTTCCATTGTCTCTTTATCCTGCCCACATCGTCTGTAAGACTCAGTGCTGCTGAGACCCATTTTGAATAGGTGGTGATTGCAAGTGCCGTGCCCTGCTTCACATAGCAGTTTTAGTTCGGCTTTATTTAGTTCTAGTGCCTCTTTTGCACGTTTTGGATTGTGATTCTGTTCCATAAAGATTTTAGAGTGTTTTAAGCCCTCTTGTCTGTTCCAGAATTGGTTCTTTTGTTTGATGACCCATTTGTTTAAAGTTTTATTTGTGTCTGTGTTGTCAAATCCATAAAGGGGGAAGGGTCCAGTAAAAGGCATCTGGGCGCCTTTTTTGGCTTGTATGTCCGCCTTTTCGTTGCCTTTATGGTTTTCATGACCTGGCACCCAAATCAACTTTACTTTGTTGTTTATCGCCAGTTTATTTAAACGTTGGTGACATTCCCAGACAGCTCTAGAGTTAAATGTATAGCTTCTTAGAGCTTTGAGAACCGCTTGGCTGTCCGAGAATATGGATATCTTTAATCTATTGGGCTTTTGTTCACTAATGTAGTGTACCGCCGCATTTATTGCATACAGTTCAGCCTGAAAGATTGTTGATTCACCGCAGAGAGGGATGTGAAGGCTACATTTAGGTCCTATCACACCAGCCCCTACTTTATATCCGGATTTGGACCCATCTGTAAACCACTTTTGGGCACCATCCTTCAACCAAGGGGGATTGTTTTTCCATTCCTCCCTGTTTGGAATGAGTATTTCAAAGTGTTTTTTAAAGTTCAGCTGAGGGGACATTAGGTCACTTACACGAGTTAGTTCCCAGACGTTGTCGACCTTTTCTAGAATCTCTAGATGTCCAGTCAGGTTCCCTTTTTTGTAGTTATAAGTTCTTTGTATCTTTAGGGCTTGTTTGGCCGCTTCTGCCTGAACGGCAGTGTGTAACTGCGGAATGTTTAGGATTGCCTCCATTCCAGCGGTTGGAGTGGTTTTCATTGCTCCAGTTATACAAATACATGCTAGTCTTTGTATTTTGTTGAGTTTGCGTATTGTTCCTTTTTGTGCGCATTTCCTCCACCATACCGCAGCGCCGTATAGTATGGTTGGTTTGATCATCTGATTGTATATCCATATACTCATTTTTGGGTTGAGTCCCCATGTTTGGCCCACCAACTGTTTTAGGGACCATAAGGCCTTTACAGCCTTTGAGTATATGTTATCTAGGTGTGCATTCCATGAGAGTTTATGATCCAGTGTTATTCCTAGGAATTTTACCTCTTTCTTTATTGGGATGCAGGTGTCTCTTATTTTAAGGTTTGGTAGATCAATTGATCTTTTCCTGGTAAACCTAATTACTTGGGTTTTGCTGGGATTGATAGAGAGTTGTTCTTTATCGCACCAGTTCCATGTTATTTTTAGGGCGTTTTGCATAAGATTCCCTAGAATGTCTTCTTGTTTGCCTTTTATGAATATGGTGATGTCATCTGCATATCCAATGGCAGTAAAGCCTTTGTGTTAAGTTCCCAGAGAAGTTCATCTACCAGAATTGACCACAAAAGCGGGGATAGAACACCCCCTTGCGGGCAACCTCTAATAGTTTTGATAACTAGTTCTGAGGCACCTAACTTGGCTGTTATGCGTCTATCTTTTAGCATATTATTGATCCATCTAACTACTAAGGGGTCCACCCTTTTTGCATGTAATGCTTTAGTTAGTGATGAGTGATTTGCATTGTCAAATGCTCCCTCTATGTCCATAAATGCTCCAATTGTTACTTCTTTTGAATTTAAGGCCTTTTCAATGATTTCCGTAACTTTGTGGAGTGCGGTTATCGTAGATTTGCCTTTTTGGTATGCAAATTGTAGTTTATGGAGTGGAGATATCTTCAGTGTTGTTCTTATGATTAGTTCAATCAGTTTTTCCGTTGTTTTTAGTAGGAACGAGGATAGACTGATTGGTCTGTACGATTTAGGATTTTCTGGTGGTTTGTTACCCCCTTTAGGTATGAATATGACCCTAATCCTTCTCCATGTACGTGGTATGTAACTAGTGGCAAGGCTGGTTCGTATAATTTTTACCAACAGTGCCTTTAGTTTATTGTTCCCATGTATTAGTAAAGCTGGAAATATTCCGTCAGGTCCGTCAGGCTTGAAGCTGTTAATGGCCCAGTCTAGCTTCTCGTACGTTATATATTTCCTCACGCTGTTATTACTATTTTGATAATAGTTTGGTAAGTTATGGCTGAGATTACAGCTAGTTTCCACGGTACAGTGGAAACTTTAGGTATGAATATGACCCTAATCCTTCTCCGTGTACGTGGTATGTAACTAGTGGCAAGGCTGGTTCGTATAATTTTTACCAACAGTGCCTTTAGTTTATTGTTCCCATGTATTAGTAAAGCTGGAAATATTCCGTCAGGTCCGTCAGGCTTGAAGCTGTTAATGGCCCAGTCTAGCTTCTCGTACGTTATATATTTCCTCACGCTGTTATTACTATTTTGATAATAGTTTGGTAAGTTATGGCTGAGATTACAGCTAGTTTCCACGGTACAGTCAGGAAAGTGAGTCTTTAGGAGTAATTCTAGGGTGTCCGTGAAGTTATTTGTCAGGTTTCCATCCAGGTCTTTGAGCAGACCTAAGGAATCATGGTTTCCCTTGGATAACGCTTTGTAAACTCTTGCTGTTTCTGGTGAGTCTTTAAGGTTATCACAGTAGTTCATCCATGATTTCCTTTTGGATGCCCTGATTCCTTTATTATAATTGGTGAGAGCTTCCTTATATGGCTGCCAGTTGCCCGTCTTTTTTGCCCTGTTGAACTCTTTTCTTGCAGACTTCCTAAGTTTGCTCAGTTTGGAGTTCCACCAGGGTACGGATACTTTGGATTTTTTTTCTTTTAGTGGGCAGCTTGCATGGTAGGAAGATAATATGGTGTCCGTGAGGAATTCGACTGAGTTGTCTAGTTCCTCTGGAGTGTTGGTGTTCAGATGAACCCCTGATAGTTTATCATTTAGGAGGGATTTGAACATTTCCGAGTTTGTGGCTTTGGGAGATCTATATCTCACCAGGGTCTCAGCCTGAGTTCCCATGTTACGTTTAAAAGTGATGTGGTTGTGGTCAGAAAAGGAGTTTTCTTTCGAGACCTGCCACTCTTTAATCAAGTTAGATATTTTGTTAGTAATTAGTGTGAGGTCTAGAACTTCTTTCCTTATTGCATTTTGGAAAGTTGGTTCTTTGCCTCTATTTGCTATATCTAGGTTAGTATCGACGAGAAATTCTAGGAGAGACTCACCTCTTGAATTTGTATCGCTACTGCCCCAGATAGTATTGTGAGCATTCGCATCGCAGCCAATGACTAAGTGTTTCCTATTCTGTTTACAGAATCTTACCAGTTTTTTGATGTTTTCTGGTGGTGCTTCCTCTTCTTCACCGGGAAAATAGGCTGAGGTGACGATTACCTCAGTTCCCATTATGTTGACTAGGATCGTCGCTGCGTCTCTATCGGTGAATTCTGAAATTTGTAGGAAGTTAATATCATTGTTAATAAGTATTGCGGCTCTCGGTGTATCAGCCGCTTTGTCGTAAACCAACTTACAGTTTTTGATGTTTAGTCCTGATATTTTGTTTTTATTGATCCAGGGCTCTTGGATGAGCTGGCAGCGTTTGGGAAGTATCCAACTAGGGTACATGGTTGAGGAATCGAATCCTCCTTTGTAGCCCATAGTTCGGCTCCCTCCCATGGCTTCAGCAACGGTGTGGTTATTTTCAGCCACTCCACTGTACTTTCCGTCATACAGTTTAGGGTTAAAAAGCCCGCCTTGAATGTGCAGCTCTGGAATTGAGGCTTTACGATGCTGTCCTTTTGACAAAGGACTTTTTCGAGTATCGCCTCTTGCAATTCCGTTAGCTGAGCTGTAGTCAAGGTCGTGTTTGGATAATCCTTGGCTAGGACAGCCATTTTTATGCCAATGCACGCCTCTCCATAGGTGGTATCAGGCCTCCTTTTGCTTGTTGAGGGACCAGGTACCGGAACGGGACCAGGTCCAGAGCCAGGACGAGGTCCAGAGCCAGGACGAGGTCCAGAGCCAGGACGAGGTCCAGAGCCAGGACGAGGTCCAGAGCCAGGACGAGGTCCAGAACCAGGACGAGGTCCTTTTGTGCAAAGCTTCTTGCTTTGTGCTATTATTTGAGGCGATTTATCATCCGACCTCTGTCTTTTTGGAGCTGGTGTTCTTGCTCCTTTAATCGGGTTCATTGCTGATACCCTTGCTTTTTCAGGGTCCATGCCCTTTTTTATGAGGAAGGCCATGCGTTTTCTCCCCGCACCGCTTAACCTCTCTAGCTTTTCATGGAGTTTGTCCATCTTTAGCGTGACATCGCAAGCATCTTTTTGGGCGGAGTTACTAGGTCCCTCTGCACCCTTTGCTGCTTTGTTACTTAAGGCTTCTTCAGCCTCTTTGATAAGGTTTTTGGGACTTTTAGGGCAGTCCCCTCCCTTAGTTGAAATTGTGTTCGGGATTTTGATTCCCACGAGTCCCGCGAGAAAGGAGTTTCATTCGAACCAGAGCTCCGGATTAGCTCGAATGGGCATTTATTTTATTTAAATGGGACCTCGCCAGGGCATCCCAAGTTCGCATACTAGCGACTAGTTATCCCACTAGCCATTCATCCTTCGGCGTATGCAGTGCCACCTTGGATTAGGGAGTTTTTTAAGGAGTTAGTCTTCTCCTCGCCCAACTAGATTTTGCCAGCAATTCAGCAGAGACATGACCTTACTGAGCTTGCTGTTACCAGCGATCACCGCGGGGAGGTACTAGTTGCACTACCATGTATTCGATGCAGTTACGGCACGTGCACTTTTAAGTACTACATGTTGGTCCCCCTACACGAATTCACGGCCGATCGCCTAATGCACTCTTATTCTTCAAAGTAACTGCCCACGCATATTTGGAAAAAGTATCAATTACAGTTAGTAAATATTTATAGACATTGTTTTCTCCGTTATAAATTATCATTTCAACCAAATCTGCTTGCCACAAATCATCGAGTCCCTTAATAACAACTCGACGTCTATTGTATGCGATAATGAAGAAAAACAGAAAAAGCTTATATTTTTTTATATGTACATATAATCCAAAACATAATGAAGCACAAAAATATCGTTATTATTATTTATTTTTTATTCTATTAATCTATTATATAATGAAATTAATTTCCTAATTCGAATAATTTCATTTTCAATCATATAACATGCGCAAGTATGTATTTGGTCCATCTTTGCAAAGATTTGAAGACCAAGGACAAGTGGTGGTGGTGGTGAAATGACGTCCTGTGTAGAAATGGTGTAGGAAATGTTATTGTTGTTATTTTTTTTCAAAGTTCTTCAAAAAATAAATGTATCCTAGTATCTCATTGCAGTGTTCATCAAGTAGAATGTGATGATTGGTTTTTAAAAAACTTAAAATCTCATCATAAATCACAATTGTATTTATTTTGGAGGACATGGTGTTGTGTGTGTGTGTGTCCATAGTTCAAATGCAATATAATATTAATGTTGTTTACAAAATGCTAGTAAATCTTTTAATCGATTGGTAATCCTCTCGACTCCATGATACCAACATGTATCGGGACCCGAACTACACGTATTGGAAGACCAAGGTCAATTGGTGTAGTGAAATCGGTAAATTGATACGACGGAAGGCATGTTTTGAAATCCTTTTAAAAACGAAAGATCAATTAAAATCTCACCGAATTGTTTCTGAAGTACAGCACTTTAGTTGTTTATTAAAAAACCTAAAACTTCATCTGAGTGTAAAAGAGAATCTACTTTGGACATTGTAACACGTTGAATTTCAAATGCGTACTAATTAAATTTATATTTTTCAAACAATTTTTTTATTTACTTTTGTTTTTTGTTTTTTTTTTTAATTGATAAATAATGCTTACCCTCTTTCTCTAGTTTCATATCATTGTTCTCCTTAAATTTTCCGAATATATCGAAAAAATATTTCCTAAACTTTTCCAACACTTCAACTAGTTTCACATTTTCTTCGTCTATGTATGGGCGTAAAATTTTCTCATTTTTTTTAATACGCTTTTATTAGTTTCACCTGTATGTTTGTTTGTTTGTAACTGACTCTTTGGGGTACGATTTTGCCATACTTCAAGTGATCAGATTTGGAAAAGGCCGGGGACAATACAATAATTCGATCAAAATATCCGATTATCTTTATTAGGTTCGCCAGAATTCATGAATTTCTTTTGGGATCCTTTGCATGAGAGTAAGAGAGATAGAGCTAATGCGCGAACTACGCATGAGCGCAGTTCCAGACTTACTCTATGATTCCGGCTCTCAGCTCAGCAAAACGCAGCAGAGACTTTCTGAAGGTAGTTGCGGTCTCAACTTGTTTGTTCCGTATACATACATAAATGTACTGACAAATCTGATACGCATACTATTAAGTTAAGGGCTACGTAACGTCGGTACAGTTTTACGGTCATTGCATACTAGAGGAAACCAACGCATCTCTGGGATCCCCGCGACGTATTTGTTGATACGCACTCCCTTGATGAATGCAAAGTGCAACATTTGTTGGGCATCGACCGCCCACAAGATGCAAGGTTGTACAGTTGATCATGCAGTCATTAATTTAGGCTCACGACTGTTTGCTGCTGGACAAGCACTTAGTCATGGAAGATCGTTGGATGATATTGGAATTGAAGAACTTGTTTGCTCAAAATTAACAGGAAGAACCCCATGTAAAAGTGAAGCATTAGATGAAATGGTTCCATTACGATACAATCCATAAGACTTGTTCGCAAAGACAGTTACACCACTATGTCTCGTTGTTTATATTGGCAACATTTCTATGTTTATATTCATTTCTTTGAATATGTTTTCTAAATCGAGATGCAACTGTTAACACGTCTGTACATACATATTTAAGATGGTTGTTTTATAGCAAATCGAACTAAAAAGCGAAAAATAAATTATAGTTTAAAAAAAACTAAAAATCACGCTTTTAGAGATAATCAAACTAAAAAGTAACAAATAATTCTTAGCATAAGAATGAAATTACTGCCGAGAAAATTAATGTCACTGTTCTAAAAGCGTGGAGTGCTTTGTATGATTTTTAAACTAACCTGCATTTCGGAATGAAACTAGTGAAAAATTATAACGATTGATATACAAACGAACCGACCAAGAGACGAGTCGAACGAAGGGTCGATGAAAAACAGGGATTTGAACCGATCAATTCAATCGAATGATCGAAAGATGATATTTCGAAGCGACCAACTGAACAACGAATTGACTGGTCAACACGAAACGAAAAGAAGAAAAGTTACGTTTGAACTAACTAAGATTTATTCTTCGTCTGCACACTTTGTTATACAAGATGGAAGTGTCGAACCCATCGACTTTGATTTACCATCGCGTGATCGACGGACCATAGTGTGCGTGACGTCACTGGTCGCGTGGTGTTCGTTTGCCAATGGGTTGATGGTAATTACAATGGTGCGACGACGATGGTTCGACATTGTATGATACATATGATACATACATTTTTGAACTGAAAACTTCTTTAGCGGCGTTGTACACTTTTTTTGTAATGGGTAAAAAATGTTAAACTCACGTCAGGACACGTGACCTGATCGAAAATTCGTAAGACGGATGGAGAGTAGACAGCCGGCGCGGCGTAGGAGAGGAAGTATCTCCCTCTCTTTCTACGGCACGGCGAAAATGTATGCCTGCTGTTTCGTTTAGGCGGCGCAGGGCGCTTGCGTTAATGTTCGTATGTGTTTATGGTACAGCGTGCCACGCGCATCCATGGATGGTGACAGCTGATGGCTCGACCGTCTGTGTATTGGCCACACTGCTGTGTATTCGTACAATTTGTGTATATAATTTGTATATATTGCACAAATTATATGGATGTGCATGTGAAATACAATAGCATGTTTAATGCAACTGTTTCTGATATCGATGATATTTGTATAAGTCGTTGCCACTCTGGTGATAATCAGTTTATTGTTATGGTTGCCGTTTACATCTCTCCAGATAAGTCATTGCGTGCTATACGAGACTTCTTGTACGAAAATTTATTCATTTATTCTCATGACGCATCTGCATTGCTTCAAAAAAGAATTGGAAAAAGCTTTGATGAATTGCCAATGATTTTGAGTGGAGATTTCAACATAAACTTTGCAGACGATAAAAATCAACTATTAATTGAATTTTTAAATAATGAATTTGGTTTAACTATGTCAAATGATTGCAATCTTAGCACAACGAAATACAAAACTACTATTGATGCGGTCTTTATTAGACATTTAAATAGGTTCGAATCAAAACTGTTCGTTTCTTACTTCAGCTATCATAAACCTATCGTATCAGTTTTAGAGATTGCGATGATGGTTCTGGTAATAATGATGGTGAAAAGTCGTCGAAATTATGGATGGAAGTTGATTTTTCTGAGAGATAAACTTTTGAACGTAATATAAATTGTCATGTTTGTGTACGATAGCGCAATAAATAAATATTGTATTCTACCACATAAATGATAATACTTTTATACTGATAATTAAAGCAATTTGTGCAAAATTATTCCCTAACCATTCCAAAATATCAAAAATGCACAACGTTAATATTCAAGTTTTCACTTCTACCGGCACTCCCGGAGTGCAACCCGTCGTTTTTTTTTTTTTATTACGATCACGAACAGAGGTCCTTGAGGATCGATTGTTGAACTGCGAAGTGGTGTGTATTAATATATGATATTGATATTACTAGAATATCTCATATCCGATGAAATATTGTTGTTGTATGCTTTTCTCGTTTAGTCACGGAATTTGAGGTTGAATAATATGTTTGTACTTATAACTTTTATTGCCCTTAATATGTGAATCACCGTCATAATTTTTCAAGTATGCTTTTGTTTTTTTGTAAAATCTTCAGATATTCATCCAAGTCTACTCTATCATATCTATCTTTTCGGAGGATTTTCCGAAAAATTAATTCATAAAGCCTATCTGTTCCGGGGAAGATTTCATCATCAATCACGAAATCATTTTGTTTATTAATTACAAAATTTGATCTACCTAATTTCGTGGAATTTGACTTTTCATAGAAATATGGACCATAGACTATATCTCGATTCAAATCTGTAGACGATAGTCTTCGGTTTAATGATATTCTTATTCTTTGATCGAGGCTATCGGTATCGAAATTTGTGGGTTTCTTAAATGAAACATCTTTGTCCGATGGTTAAATGCTTGATTCTGGTGATGAATAGTCAACATTCCCTTTCTCTTCCGAAGAATTTTGAAATTGTAACTGTCGTCGTAGTCGTTTTGGTTGACGCTTCCCTTTGTCATTTATATCGGTATCAGTAACAGTATTTCGATTGTTAGTGCTCTTGACATTTTCCATGATTTCTTTTAAAATTTCAACTATTGGTTTAAAAGTACTTTTAAATTCTGTTTACTTCATAATTTCCCCAGTTTTAAGAGACTCATATTTTCTCCTTAAAGCTCTTTTAGTTTTTTACGAGATCTTTGAGTAAATTTTCATTAATATCCATATTTGTTCAATTAAAAAAAAAAGAAGTTACGAAAAATAGGGTGCGGTTCCAAACAGAAGCGGTTCCCAACAAGAGTGCTTGCAAACAGGGGGCAGTTTTGAATAGGGGAAAAGTCGATTTCAAACAGGGTCTGATGTTATCATATAGGACTATGATTACTGACTGAGCGGCTTTATATAGATACAAATTCTTTAAATGACTTATTATATCGTCCTTTATCTATACTAGAATCTTTATTAATCACCAAGGATCCATATGCATCTTTCCAACATTCTTTGCTCTTCTTCTTCTTCTTCTTTTCCTTTTTCCGGCGTTGTTATGGTCAGAAGTGTAGGACCATAACCTTCCCACTTAACTGCATTCCTACTGGTCCGCTTGTGGGGTCCGCCGGTTTGACCTCAGAAAGTAGCGGCAGGCTTCCTGGTTCCGGATTACTTCATCGCTGAGGCCAAGCAAATGCTGGTGTTTTTGCATTTGTTTACACCAATTGTTTTTCGGCCTGCTTTTTTTTTTTTTTTTGTGACACGGGCATGCTCCAGATTTTTTTGTTTGATCTTACTCTTACAACACCGGTGATCTCCAGTTGTGTCAACCCACTGATTTGCATGCAGATTTGTGGGACAGTTTAATGGTGGTATATGTGTCCCTAGGCTCACCTTGGTGTTTTCTAAATTGCCTAGATGTGATTTTTGTTTACCTTTGTTTTAGTCGCCTTTTACGACAAGCGAGAGGTATCGCTGCCGGGATATTCTTAACCCGTCCTTACGTTTTATAAGTTATCATTTCAACACACTTAGCTAGAACGTGCTATAAAATGATAGATTACCGAGTACATTCAATTAGTCGAAAACATTCATTCCACCACGGTCCTGGCACTAAATTAAAAGAATGTCTTGCCAGAGGGGATCGTGGAATCAATCAGTTCGATGAAGCTTGTCGTGAACACGATATTGCATATCATAATAATAAAAACTTGTCTGATCGAGATATTGCTGATAAAATTCTAATTGAAAAGGCCTGGCAGAGGGCAAAAGCAAAAGACTCATCAATAACAGAAAAATTAAATAGTCTATTAGTTACTGATATAATGAAGGCAAAAACAAAACTCGGCATGAGAAGCTGCAAATTTGAAGATGTCAAAAGCAGTAAAAGAAGTTCACGCAAAAGAAATTATTCGTTTAAAAAAGTTATTAATGAGGTTAGAAATGTTATTAAAGATGCAATAAATCAAGACCCGAATTCAATTGCAATAACTGCATTGCAAGCAGCTAACAAGATTATTAAGAATAACGAAAGAACATTAAAATTTCTAGAGTAATAACTCTACCAAAAATTGGAGGTTTCTTATCGCTGCTACCTATCTTAGCGGGGCTATCAGCGATTGGATCCCTCTCTGGAGGAGCTGCGGTAGTAATTAAAGCAATAAATGAATCAAAGGCCGCCATGCAACAGCTGAAAGAGAATAAGCGTCACAACCAAGCTATGGAAGCGATAAAATTTAATCAAGGTAAAGTACTTTATCTTCGGCAATTTAAAAAAGGATTTGGACTCTTTTTAAAACCACAACAATCAAAAAACTTATAAAGGGTCTAGCCGTCTTTCCATAGGCAAACTGCACCCGATAGGAACCTACATCGTAACCTATGTATGTTATATTGTTCATCGAGTACATATTAGCTCTATATCTTAGTTAATTGAGGAGCTATTTGAAAAAAGTGTCCGGAGACTTTTTTTCAAAGTGATATACATATCTCTGTTGATTTTAAAGCTAGAAAAATAAAACAAATACCAGTGTTTATGGTATACTTTACAGTTTATTTTATATGAATTTCCATGAGCCAAGCCTAAATAAAAACATTAAAAATATGCAAATAAATTTTTTTTTTATTGATTTCTATCAGAACGAATTGAATTACCACTTTAAAAAAAATATATAATAATTGTCTATACCTTGCCTAACAGCATGTTCATTAAAATCCATAAGGTGCAACATGTTGAAAAAAAATAATGAAAGTAAGTGGACCACCTTATGACCACTTTGTTGACGGTTTTAACTTTTAATTTTTCAATAATATAGGACTTAAATTGAATTGAATTACAAATTTGATTTTTCAATATTGGGCATGAAAGGTTTAAAAGAAAATGGAATGATATTTTCTCAGTAATAGTTAAATCCACATTAATAACAAATAGTTTTTATAGTCATTGTCACTATTTTCATTAATTACAACGCGATCGTTATTTATAGAAAAAACACTGGATAATATTTCTGCTGGGCGAACTATAAGAGATTTATATCTTGCATTTGATAAAAAATATACAATTGCCGCCACGTGGGAGCAACACCCAACTGTTCGATTTCCATTTGCACAGTTACAGCAATAACGTCGAATATCTTCGTGGCTTTTTCCATTGGGGTTGTAGTCAATGTAACATCTGTAGGTTTTGCTATTAATGTGTCGCGATTTTACTTGAACTTTTAAAATGTTAGGTTAATTTTTGACGGACTGTACATGAAAATTATTGTCTTCCCCATGAGTTCAGCTAAATAAGAAATGGCTTGTGAAAGCTTGTAGGTGAAAGCTCAGGGAAGTCCTGAACTTCTGAAGCTAGTAGTCGTTGAAAGGGTTATTTTCGCCGATCCCAGTTGTGAAGCAGCACCTCGTCGACAAGTGTATTTTTCATAGTTTGTCTATCTCTCATATTTTTAATTATTTTATCATATAAATCTATGTCAGAAATATGTCTCTTACCATATTTATTTTGTAGGAACCCAGCAATGCGACAAAAAGACCTTACGTTCGGTAATATTTTGTTGTCTAAAACATAATCTAAGAGCCGGAACTTTTGCGAAATTGCGCCGTGGATCGCTTCGACAACCCACCTTACTTTTGTCACTTTCCTAGACTCATTAGCTTCAGAAGTTGTAAGTTGATCCCGTTTTCCTTTTAGTGCTGGCATAAGCAGTTTGTAGCCTTTCTTGGTTATGTATGACTCAACGTCTCTAAAACCACGGTCTGCAATTATTAGATCGTTTTGATGCAAAAGAGTTTGCAAACCAAGAGAATCGTCTAATACGATTTTCATTATTGTAGCATCGCTTTGTGTTCCATAATAGGGACCTGCGAAATCTATTATGTATCCATCAGTAGCGAAAATAGTAAATGGCTTACATAAATGCGATTTTTTTTGTCCTGAGTAAGATTTGCGTTGGTATTCGTTGTTTGTGCAATTTTCATGTAAATTATATGTGCCATCACAAATAATTAACAATTGATCATCAGTAGTGTTAAATAAAGCCTTCGGAATATTGGTCGTATGATTTTGAATTAGCTGTTGTCTTGAGACTGAATTGATAGGTACCAAAATGGAATGATAAAATATCTTTTCGAAACTTCGCATTATTTGCGTGTAATAATCTGAAACTTGTTGCTCTCGTTCCAATTGTAATATTGGAGATATAATTTTATTTGAAATACCTAATCGTAATTTCATTAAAAAAACCACTAATGCTTGAATAACATTGCGCGAAGGAGAAGACTTTAATGATGTTAAAAGATTCGACAGTTCAATGATGTTTTCCCAACTTAGTCCAGTATATACTTATAGTTTTTCTCCAGGCATGGTAAAATCACCTGTTTGGTTCAACAAAGTAGCTTCAACTTTTTCTGAAAGTAAATCTAAAAATATTGAGACTTCTTTTGCAGATAAAACACTGTAATTGGAGTGAATGCGCAAGCGTGACAGTTCATCTTCAAAAAACTTGTTTTTTATTAAATGTTACGAGCAACAACGATCTCCATTCGGATTAATAATTCGGACGAATAAATACTAGTGACAGGGACGGGTTGTACGTAGTTCTATCCTCCATACTAGTGGATAAGTTGTGATTATAATATACAGTTAAATAAAGTCTTTGTTTTGTTTTTTTTTTATTCCCATAAAAGGATCTTTTTCTTAAGTTGCGCGTGTACTTTGATAATCTAGTCAATATAAAAGTAGATCAACAAAATATTGCAACAGGCTAGTGACACCACCAATCGTTAATGTACTTTTTATAAACTGTAAAAACGCTACTTTGTTAAAGATTATTAAAATCTAATACAATTTGAAAGCGACAACAAAGTGGTCATAAGGTGGCCCACTTACTTTCATTATTTTTTTTCAACATGTTGCACCTTATGGATTTTAATGAAATTTGACATGCTGTTAGGCAAGGTATAGACAATTATTATTTTCAAAGTGGTAATTCAATTTGTTCTGATAGAAATCAATAAAAAAAATAATTTATTTGCATTTTTTTTATATTTTTATTTAAGTTTGGCTCATGGAAATTCATATAATAAGAAATTTTGGAAAATTCACATACCAAATTTTCGTGGTGTTTATATGAGAAATAAATTACCAACAAATGTACGCAACAAAGAATGTGGTGTAATTAACTTGGATAATGATAGCGGATTGGGAACACATTGGAAAGCATATGCTAAAAATAAAAATATTATCAAATATTTCGGTAATTTAAGACCATCACTAGAAGTCGTAAGATATCTGGGGGCGGAGCGAGCTGGTGAAAATATTCAATATAATTATGATCATTTTAAAAATTTTAATATATATGTGGTCATTTATATTTGAAAATTCTCATCGAAGAAAATATTGTATAAATATGTGAACAGAAAAACATCATTTTTTGTTTCATTTCTATCTGAATCGCAGCAATGTCAATAACACTCACATTAAGCGGAAACAAATCGACTCTCACAACAGAGTACTTTCTTCCGATTATACTAAATTCTGATTACGTATGTGACTTAGTTGACGTTCAGACCTACATACAATTGATATTGATAAATTTAATAATTAATTTAATTTGGTGACAACATAATAATTGTCCTATTGGTTCGTTTGAGATTGAAGATATGTATAAATAAACATGTTCAGCATGTTCAACATGTTGTCCACGTAAAAAATAAGGAAAATTCCAGCAACACTTCAATTAAAATCAAAGCAAATAATAATACTTTAAGATGTGTACTTGCAAGTAACATAGAGATTGATTTTTCACAGCCTAACTCCACTGGATCTCTGGTGGGCTTCAGCAAGAAGAAGCCAGCTGCAAACGAATTACATATCAGATCTTTTTAACGTCAATATACCTATAAATAGAGTGAACATTGTGCGAATTGAATGTAATTTAATTGATGAGACGTATATCAATAATCAACCTGTTCATATACTGTTCATATACTACATGAGTTTTCAGTAAACGTTAGCCCAGGATATAAAATAGTTGAAGTTCATCTATTTACCAGTGAACGCCAAAAAGATATTTTCTATAACATTGAATCTGCTCAATCAAGACGGAAATCTGTTAAATTTTCGAGGTGAAACGATAACAATTCGACTGCATCTTAAACAGAAATTATGATAATATATAATAATAATACATATTACCCCTCAAATTATAAAAGAGCAAGTTGTATTAAAAACACGATCAATATACAATCAACTTTTGATAGGGGAACATAAAAAAAAACTCAATGTACAAAAGCAAAATTTTCTATTATCGTTGGGATATAAATTGAAAAATTAATCCAAATCTATAAGACATGCTGAATATTTTCGAAGAACCAAATTTTGACGAGAGTATCTCAACATTGGAATACCATACATAATCACCATACTTGAATAATTTCGAGTAAAATGACATCATTCAAATTTGTGTCCAACATCAAAATCTTAATATACCACCTCCATAAAGTTACATTTATATTGAGGGTACTGTATCGAAAACTAATGGAACAAGCGTTGAGAAAACAAAACTTGTAAACAATGGAATAGTTTTCTTATTCGAAGAAATTCTTTATGAATTAAATGGTTTTGAAATTGATAGCTCTGGCAATGTGGGCATCACAGCTACTATCAAAAATTATATTTCTTTAAATAAAAATGAAAGCGATAGGCTGTTAAATGCATCTTGGTCAGTCCCGCGAGAAAGGAGTTTCATTCGAACCAGAGCTCCGGATTAGCTCGAATGGGCATTTATTTTATTTAAATGGGACCTCGCCAGGGCATCCCAAGTTCGCATACTAGCGACTAGTTATCCCACTAGCCATTCATCCTTCGGCGTATGCAGTGCCACCTTGGATTAGGGAGTTTTTTAAGGAGTTAGTCTTCTCCTCGCCCAACTAGATTTTGCCAGCAATTCAGCAGAGACATGACCTTACTGAGCTTGCTGTTACCAGCGATCACCGCGGGGAGGTACTAGTTGCACTACCATGTATTCGATGCAGTTACGGCACGTGCACTTTTAAGTACTACATGTTGGTCCCCCTACACGAATTCACGGCCGATCGCCTAATGCACTCTTATTCTTCAAAGTAACTGCCCACGCATATTTGGAAAAAGTATCAATTACAGTTAGTAAATATTTATAGACATTGTTTTCTCCGTTATAAATTATCATTTCAACCAAATCTGCTTGCCACAAATCATCGAGTCCCTTAATAACAACTCGACGTCTATTGTATGCGATAATGAAGAAAAACAGAAAAAGCTTACATTTTTTTATATGTACATATAATCCAAAACATAATGAAGCACAAAAATATCGTTATTATTATTTATTTTTTATTCTATTAATCTATTATATAATGAAATTAATTTCCTAATTCGAATAATTTCATTTTCAATCATATAACATGCGCAAGTATGTATTTGGTCCATCTTTGCAAAGATTTGAAGACCAAGGACAAGTGGTGGTGGTGGTGAAATGACGTCCTGTGTAGAAATGGTGTAGGAAATGTTATTGTTGTTATTTTTTTTCAAAGTTCTTCAAAAAATAAATGTATCCTAGTATCTCATTGCAGTGTTCATCAAGTAGAATGTGATGATTGGTTTTTAAAAAACTTAAAATCTCATCATAAATCACAATTGTATTTATTTTGGAGGACATGGTGTTGTGTGTGTGTGTTACCATAGTTCAAATGCAATATAATATTAATGTTGTTTACAAAATGCTAGTAAATCTTTTAATCGATTGGTAATCCTCTCGACTCCATGATACCAACATGTATCGGGACCCGCACTACACGTATTGGAAGACCAAGGTCAATTGGTGTAGTGAAATCGGTAAATTGATACGACGGAAGGCATGTTTTGAAATCCTTTTAAAAACGAAAGATCAATTAAAATCTCACCGAATTGTTTCTGAAGTACAGCACTTTAGTTGTTTATTAAAAAACCTAAAACTTCATCTGAGTGTAAAAGAGAATCTACTTTGGACATTGTAACACGTTGAATTTCAAATGCGTACTAATTAAATTTATATTTTTCAAACAATTTTTTTATTTACTTTTGTTTTTTGTTTTTTTTTTAATTGATAAATAATGCTTACCCTCTTTCTCTAGTTTCATATCATTGTTCTCCTTAAATTTTCCGAATATATCGAAAAAATATTTCCTAAACTTTTCCAACACTTCAACTAGTTTCACATTTTCTTCGTCTATGTATGGGCGTAAAATTTTCTCATTTTTTTTAATACGCTTTTATTAGTTTCACCTGTATGTTTGTTTGTTTGTAACTGACTCTTTGGGGTACGATTTTGCCATACTTCAAGTGATCAGATTTGGAAAAGGCCGGGGACAATACAATAATTCGATCAAAATATCCGATTATCTTTATTAGGTTCGCCAGAATTCATGAATTTCTTTTGGGATCCTTTGCATGAGAGTAAGAGAGATAGAGCTAATGCGCGAACTACGCATGAGCGCAGTTCCAGACTTACTCTATGATTCCGGCTCTCAGCTCAGCAAAACGCAGCAGAGACTTTCTGAAGGTAGTTGCGGTCTCAACTTGTTTGTTCCGTATACATACATAAATGTACTGACAAATCTGATACGCATACTATTAAGTTAAGGGCTACGTAACGTCGGTACAGTTTTACGGTCATTGCATACTAGAGGAAACCAACGCATCTCTGGGATCCCCGCGACGTATTTGTTGATACGCACTCCCTTGATGAATGCAAAGTGCAACATTTGTTGGGCATCGACCGCCCACAAGATGCAAGGTTGTACAGTTGATCATGCAGTCATTAATTTAGGCTCACGACTGTTTGCTGCTGGACAAGCACTTAGTCATGGAAGACATGCTGAATATTTTCGAAGAACCAAATTTTGACGAGAGTATCTCAACATTGGAATACCATACATAATCACCATACTTGAATAATTTCGAGTAAAATGACATCATTCAAATTTGTGTCCAACATCAAAATCTTAATATACCACCTCCATAAAGTTACATTTATATTGAGGGTACTGTATCGAAAACTAATGGAACAAGCGTTGAGAAAACAAAACTTGTAAACAATGGAATAGTTTTCTTATTCGAAGAAATTCTTTATGAATTAAATGGTTTTGAAATTGATAGCTCTGGCAATGTGGGCATCACAGCTACTATCAAAAATTATATTTCTTTAAATAAAAATGAAAGCGATAGGCTGTTAAATGCATCTTGGTCATCCAATTCTTCAATCAATGTTAATGGTTTCCACTTTAATTTTTGCATACCTCTAAAAAAATTACTTGGATTTGCGGAGACTACAAAAGAATAATACCAAATGGACGTCATGAATTCTAACGCGCTCACGCAGCGATGAAAATTCATTAATTGCAGCCGAGGATGAGAAGGCAAAGATAGTTTTGCTTAAAGTACAATGGAAAATCCCTCATATTACATTGTCTGATTCCTACAAATTAAGTAATGGTCAAAATATGAAGATTGCTTTTCGAAACTGGGATTTATATGAATACCCTGTTCTACCTACAACCAATTATTATATTTTAAATGTGAAGACAACCACTCAAATGGAAAAAAATATAATGTATATTTATATTATAGCATATGATCACATAATTTTATCACTTTATTACATTCTTATCTAATATCTTCAACTAATTCAGAATAATGATCGAAACCATTCACATTTATATGATCACAATAATCAAAGAATGAAGCAAATTGTTTATTTAATAAAGTATCATAAAAATAAGAAATGGGTTTTTTTTTTTAATTGAAATAAATATAACACATTGGCTTTGTTATTAAATTATCATTCAACACATCCATCAGTAGCGTCTCAGGAACTAATTCAGGCAAATTATTGTCCTGATATTGCTGATACTGGAATATCGCCAAACACTCTCAAGATAAATCTTGATATTATCTTATCATCCTCCTTGTCGACTGGTCTGGTCAAATATGCCTCTAGCGAGTATTTTTAACGTGTCTGCATTATATAGAGTTGAAAATGTGGTATTATTTGAAAAATACTCTATAATACTATTTTTTTAGCTGTGCAGGAACGGGTTAAGAATATCCCTGCAGTGATACCTCTCGCTTGTCGTAAAAGGCGACTAAAACAAAGGTAAACAAAAAATCACATCTAGGCAATTTAGAAAACACCAAGGTGAGCCTAGGGACACATATACCACCATTAAACTGCCCCACAAGTGTGCATGCAAATCAGTGGGTTGACACGACTGGAGATCACCGGTGTTGTAAGAGTAAGATCAAACAAAAAAAAAAATCTGGAGCATGCCCGTGTCAAAAAAAGGAGGAGAAGAAAGAAAACGGTCAAACCGTAGCATTATGGAAAAGAACACTAAAAGGAAAAGCACTACCCCGCCAGGCACTACTAATGGTTGTGATCCTGGGACGAGCAGCAATGCTCGGGTCAGAGCTATACGATTTCCGGGGGATAGCAAAGTAATGCAACGGCGTAAGCCACACTTTAGAGTCGCGAGTTGGAACGTTTGAAGCATGAGTGGTCGCAGCTATGAGCTTGAAGAAATGATGGTTAGAAGGCGAGTAGACACCCTGTGCGTACAAGAGACGAAATGGCGAAACACCGGTAATCGGGCACGTTTCTTGGACGTTAAAACAAAAGCCTACAAGATGTTTTACTATGGATTGGAACAAGGAAAAAACAGAATCGCCATCATCCTTGCGGCAGAGCTACTTGGCAACGTCTTAACCATTTCAAAGTCCAGTGACCGTTTGGTGGCTCTCAAATTGGTGATGCATGGTGAGGTGTTGAACATCGTAAGCGCATATGCCCCTCAAGTATGTTGCGAACAAAAAGAAAAAGATGCATTCTGGCTAGATTTCCACAACCTTGTCAAAATCATCCCAAAGGAAGAGCTTTTGTTTGTTGGGGGAGATTTAAATGGACATATCGGGAAGACAAGCGAAGACTATGAACACTACCACGGAGGGCTGGGATACGGCACCAGGAACTCTTCAGGTGAAGATATCCTAAACATGTGCAAGTCGTTCGGTCTTATAGTGGTAAATACCATGTTCATCAAACAAAGCCGGCACCTGAACACTTATAGCAGCGGCGGAAATGAAACTCAAATAGACTGTCATTTGGTATCCAGTTTCATGAAGCCACGCGTTAAAGACTGCAAAGTGATCCTGGGAGACGCGATCGCCCCTCACCACCGTCTCCTCCTGACTGAATTTTTTATGTAGGCGAGTAAGAAGTCAAAGCAGCAAACGAAGGTGTCTGAGAGAATCAAGTGGTATAAGCTGGATAAAAGAAAAGGCGAAACTTTTATTACCAGCATGAAAAACTACCTCTTTTCCATTATCGATGAGGTCGGTAATGAGGAGTGCAGAGCACAAGACATGTGGGATTCCCTACAACAGTCTGGCCTGGAGAAAGCCAAACCACTGCTCGGAACATCTAAAGGCCCCTGTCAACACGCAAAAGAAGCCTCGTGGTGGACAGACGAAGCCAAAGCAGTGATACACGAAAAGAAAATGGCTTTCCAAGCGTGGTCAAAGTGCTCTTCTACTAATAGAGAGGAAAAAGCTCGCCTCGAAAAGGTATATAGATATTGCAAAGGTATCGCGAAGAAAAAGTGCGCCGAATTCAAAGCGAAAAGCATGGAAGGCCTATATCAGGAGTTGGAAGAAATATCGTCTTACGCTTCTGACAGGGACCAGGCTACCCAGGAGCTTCGACAAAGCAATTTGAACAAAGGAGCAAATATCTTTAAGATAGCCGCCCAGAGAAGAAGAAATGCTCAGGAGATTCGTTTCCCAAAGTTTATTAACAATGCTGAAGCCCAACTCCTTGTGGAAGACGAAAAAATTCTCCAAAGATGGCGACACTATTGCGAGGAACTTCTGAACGAACAGTTTCCCCGAGTGTACTTTCCAAGAGCCGCCCCGAATCATTCCGAAATATCCGACATCACAGTCGAAGAAGTTCGGTACGCGGTTAAAAACTCCAAGAAAAGAAAAGCTGTTGGGCCGGACGGGATACCCTCTGAGTTCTGGAAAAAGATGGGAGACATCGGATCTAGATGGCTCATGGTTCTTATCTCCAAACTTATGAGAGGAGACACTATGCCTAACCAATGGAGGGAAAGCTATCTTCTTCCTTTGCACAAAGGAAAAGGTGATACGCGAAATTTTGATAACTACCGTTCTGTCAAGCTGATGTCGCACACCATGAAGATCGTTGAACGGGTATTAGATAGCCGACTGCGGAAAATAATACGATTATCTGATGACCAGTGCGGGTTTGTCTCGGGTAAATCAACAACAGATGCAATCCAAAGTATAAGGGTCATGGAAAAGCATCGTGATTCGTCAAAGAACTTGCATATGGTGTTGGTTGATTTCGAGAAGGCCTTTGACCGGCAACCAAGAGATCTTTTATGGGTAGCGCTAAGACAAAAAGGAGTTCCAGAAACCTACGTGCGAGTGATCATGGACATGTACAATAGAGCAACGACAAGAGTAAGATGCACCGCAGGAGTCACCGAAGAGTTCGCAATCAAAGTCGGTGTACACCAAGGGAGCGTCCTCAGCCCACTGCTCTTTATAGCAGTCCTTGATTGCTTGCTTTAAGGAAAAGTGACGGGCCCCAATGTGCACCAGCTAATCTTTGCTGACGATGGGGCCATTATAAGTGATGATCAGGCGTCCCTACAACGAGCACTTGATGTGTGGGTGGACATTTTTGAGGGACACGGGTATCGTATTAGTTCAAAGAAGACAGAGTATCTGTGCTGCCCGTTCTCTGACCCTCATCAGCCTATTCCAGACATTTACTTGAATGGAAGAGTGCTTCCCAAGTGTGAAAAGTTTAAATATCTGGGATCTATGATTAATAGAGAAGCAACTTGTGATGACGACATCAAACATCGCGTAAGCGTAGGGTGGATGAAGTGGGGGGAAAACTCCGCCATCTTCTGTGATCGAAAAATGCCTCCTAAGCTGAAAGGAAGGGTCTACACTTCAGTTGTACATCCGGCGCTCACATACGGTTCACAATGCTGGACATTGCACAAAAAGTATGAGGGCAAATTAACGGCAGTTGAGATGAAGATGCTTCGCATGACAGCGGGAGTAACAAAGCGTGACAGAATTAGAAGTTCAAAGATCCGAGGAAGCCTTCACGTAAAAGAAACCATCACAAGAAAGATAGAGCGCGACCGACTCAGTTGGTATTGCCATGTTCAAAGGAGAGATCCTTTGAACCCCGTCCAAAAGGCTATATCAATCAACGTTCCAATTTCAACACACAATAAAGGCAGGCCGAAAAACAATTGGTGCAAACAAATGCAAAAATACCAGCATTTGATTGACCTCAGCGATGAAGTAATCCCAAACCGAAAAGCCTGCCGCTACTTTCTGAGGTCAAACCGGTGACCAGTAGGCATGCAGTTAAGTGGGAAGGTTATGGTCCTACACTTCTGACCCTAACGACGCCGGAAAAAAAAAAAAAAAAGGAAAAGAATACTATTTTTTTTAGCTATAATATATAAAAATACACTTCACGAATGTAATGATGCTAAAGCAAAAACTGGTTCAACATTGACAGAACTAATTCCCATATGATCTTCACACGGAATTACAATCTTACTGGCTATCAAAGTCACACCCACAGGGCGTGCTTGATAATGCCAAATGTATAAACACACAAGACATAAGAAAACCATTTAACATTTTCATAGCGTAGGCTTTAATAATAACAAAAAAATTATAATTTTTTTTTTAATCTTAAGCACAATTCTTACGATTTTCGGGGTATAAAACAATAGTTTCAGTATAATAGTGTTCAGTCAGTGTCGAAATTTGGAAACAACATGAGTGAGTTTTTGAACAAAGAAAAATCCCTTCAACCAATCAAATCGTTGGGAATGAAGAAAAAGTTTTCGATTTATAAGGCCACGCGCTGCACAACAAGGTATGGGGAGAAAATTATGTTGGAATTGGAGAATTCCAAAGTATTACTGCCCGCTCAGCGAGGAGGAGCTAAAAAACATGACAACTGGAGGTCATCTGCACAATAGAGAATAGTGTGGAAATTACGTTCCATTCCCCATCGGCGGCAATTTGATTATGTAATATTTTGTTTAAAAAATTGCATATTCATAAATATACATATATACTTATAAATAAAAAATAGTTTTAAATAATTAAAAAAAATATTTTCTTATTAATCCTTTTTCTTAAGATATAATCATGTGATATGTTTGTGATGCTTTCCTCATATCTAACAATTCGTAATCTGATTTATACTCTGTATCATATTTTGCTATGTGCTCTATCTCTTCATTGCTCAGAATTGTTTCAGATTTATGTTCACGATACTCAAAACATTTTATATTCAAGGTTTTTCGCCCGAAATTACTATAGTAAGAACATCGGATTTTTAATTCTTTGTCTTCATCGAATGCCAGCTGGAAATGTCTATAAAATATGTGCTCACTCTCAATCGATATGTATACGATCAGAATTCGGTAAGAGAATTTAAAATTCAAGACTTCTTGAGCTACTATCATTTAAATGAACACTTGGTGACGGTGCAGCGAAAGTTACTGCAACTAGAATTAACGAAATAATATGCACAACAAACATTTTTTATTTATTTGTTTTTTATTTCATTTAGCGCTCGTACTGAAAGTAATTGAAATACTTATATCAAATTAATATTCACTTTCGTATTTATATATGCGTAGGCTAGAATACTTCTTTTATGTTCATGGGTTATGTTTGTTTTTTTTTTTTTTTTTTGGTTTATTTCCAATGAGGTGAGAGTACTTGAAAAGACTTCCCTCTTCTCTTCACCTTGACGATCTTCTGTGACGGTGCAGCGAAAGTTACTGCAACTAGAATTAACGAAATAATATGCACAACAAACATTTTTTATTTATTTGTTTTTTATTTCATTTAGCGCTCGTACTGAAAGTAATTGAAATACTTATATCAAATTAATATTCACTTTCGTATTTATATATGCGTAGGCTAGAATACTTCTTTTATGTTCATGGGTTATGTTTGTTTTTTTTTTTTTTTTTTTTGGTTTATTTCCAATGATGTGAGAGTACTTGAAAAGACTTCCCTCTTCTCTTCACCTTGACGGTCTTCTGTATTTCTAGACTTTCTTTGTCTTTGATTTTGATTCTCATCCAAGTTAAGTGTCTCGCGCGATAATGTTTCCCCATCACCAAATGGACATTGAGGGGGAAATCGATTTGTTTTCATTCTAGCTTTTGAATTTGATAAAACATTTCCATACATAGTGATTTCACCACCAACCACACTCAATTTGATATGTTGAAAGCCCTGAATATTTAATGATACTATATGAGAACAAAAGTTGAAGATATTGATTCCCCATTTCTGAAACGAAAAATGAAGCAATTGCTTCCGTCTTCAGGTTTTGCATACAATTCACAATATGCTCTATAAAACTTGACATCTGAGAATCTTATCTCCGTCCAACCAGCTTCACAAATACACAGATTTTCAATTTCTTTAAATTTTTCGCACCAAAACATGATTTTTTTTCTTTGTTTGGTCTTTCTGCGTTTAACAACTCGCACACACACACAAGTAACTGATTTCAAAATACTGAAATAACAGGTGACCGCAAAGGCATAAGTTTACCAGAGTGGTACCACGACCACCACAGTTTCTCCCTAGGGCAAATTACACACATAAAAACAGTTGAGAGAGGACCGCAACTGATAAGAAAACCAGTGTTTCAGTTCGGTGTTAAGACTATCTTCATTTTATTATCTCTACAATGAAATTTCTTACGACCTAATTAAAAGTACTTAATAGCAAGCTCAGCATAGAAGGTTCATTACTTCGATTGCGAAATTTTGACAAGCGGAAATTACGGCCGAAAGAGAATGCAAATATGCCAAAGCGCATCGAACTTAATTTTGTCGATCCAGCAATAAACCTTTTGTGCGGAAGTAGCGAGCATCGGGGTTCGGTCAATGCCTTTTAATGCATTGTAGGCATTGACGTAACACGCGCGCCAAAGCCCCAATCAAGACACAAGAGAGAGAGAGAGAGAGAGACTTATACAAAGAGAGAGAGAGAGAGAGAAAGACATATACAAAGAGAGAGAGAGAGAGAGGAAGATGCCGGGTCCAAGCTGAAAATCTATTCTTATATCACTCGCTTTTGCTCAGCCAAATTTGTATACACAAATTAAATAGCAATCACAAAAAGCTTTGATAGCCCCGTGGCTAGCACACCCGCCACTTAAGCAGCTGAACCCTGAACCCAGCTGATAACAAAATACTCTGAAACTAAAACTGATCCGAAAAAGACCAGTCGTCGCCGTCCACGATAAACAACAACATCAACAATCATCGAGATAAGATCAGCCACCACCGTCTACGACAAACAACAACAACAACCATCGAGAAAAGACCAGCCGCCGTCGTCCACGACAAACAACAACAGCAACTCCATACACCACCCTGAAGCACTTTTCTTGGGCCAGAACCTACCTATTTATACTCTCTCGTATAATTAACTTTTATTATTTTTTATTGCGCGAACAACCAAGACAATGTATATATTGAAAACCCTTATGGCTTGATCGTCTGGTTAGGTGGTTGCTAAGAAAGTGTTTTTTCATAGGTTGTTAAACCACATCATCATTGGTTTTTAGTTTTTTATTGTCCTAGTTAATTTACATGTAAAGAGTTTGACAAATTAAATAAACCTGACACTTCCATGGAGTTATCCACTAATTGCTGGATTAAACCTTAAAGCGGTAGAAAGGAGGCCATGCAAAATGTCGGTCGGCTTTACAAAAGTTCTTCATAAAACATGAGAGGTTAATACAATTAATACAATAAAATTGAAGGCTTTTCTGCAGTAAGTTGTTTAGAAAGAATATCTATATATATTATTTGTGGATAGTTCTTGTTTTTTTTTCTTTTTTTTCTTTACAATTAACAAATGAATACAAATTTAAAGTGTTTAATAAAATATAATTCTTTAATCTTTTTTTTCGGATGTGCACAACTTGGATATTAGATAAGTTTGGAAAGCTGATTAAAAACCGTAGATACTACAAGGAAAGTTGTTGCCTTCCATAAGAATTGTGAATCCTCGGTATCTGGCCGCCCTTTGCCTTGTGTTGACGTCGTGATCAATCGAATGTTTAAACCGTTCATCATAGTACGTATGATTTATAAAATCTTATATAGAAAAAGTTTTTGGATAATACAAAGGGGCCTAGAATTCAAGAGAGCTTTGATTTGGGCTGATACGGTACACATTTCTTCGAAAGTAAGGATATTATTGTCAAGATTGCGACGAAGATGTTGCTTAACAGATTTAGCCCCGGCTTTCCAAAGCCCACCAAAGTGATTTCACCAACCTTCTCATTCTATGCGTTGTGGGCTGCGATTGTACCAACTTGTGCATCTCCGACAGAATCTGAACTGCTCCGAGTTGGTCCCACGGAGAATATTACGTTGCATTTTCCCTGTCTCGGGATTAACCTTTTGAGCGCAGCCAAAAACGCATCCATGGTTAGGTCCGAAACCATATCCAGATGAATGGCCTTAGTAGTCATACAGACAAAAAGAGAAATGTACCCTTTCACCAGCTTAGGTTTCATCCCCTTGGGCAAACGCATGGATTCACCCGCGACGGTGGTAAATTCCCCATAAGCCGCGTGGAAGTTAGTTGCCGATAACGAAAACACGTAACGTAACCATAAATAATTTCCGAAAAGGATTTCTGCTCCCGATGATCCAATACTGCTGAGCGTAAGAGTCCGGATACTTCGATATACAGAAAGCTTCTGTTTGCACCTAGTAGAATCACCTGAGTAACACGATGATTTTTGGGCAGAATAATCTTTTGGAAACACAACAATCAGTCTGAAGTGCAGTTATCTCATCCTGGAATACGGTTTTCGACCATAAGAAGCTCTGACAGCAAAGATATCCACGTTTTCTGTCTTGTTTAGGCAAACAACTTAACTGTACGAAGTGGTAAATGTACCCAATGATCCTAAAGAGTTTTCTCCAAGCAGATACCCTTTGCGAAAGGTTTTCGAGAAAATGATCGACTCAAACAGAGATGTGAACTTCCAAGTGCTTCTTTCTCTCCTTCTTCAAGACCAATTTCGCGATTAATTGGTCAATTGTTCAACACTTGACAATTGGCCCACCAAGCTGGAATTTTCCACCGAATTTCAAGCTCTATTAGATCATAGACCCCTGGAAGCATAATCAGCAGGATTTTCGGCGGACCGCACCTAATTTCAACGACAATATTTCGGAAGTTCAATTGGCTATGAACGTACTCCACCTCCGCGGAGGGAAGGAGAGCCAGGACATAACTATTTGGGAGTCACAAAAGGCAAAAACTTGAACCGACGTTTCAGCTAACGACGATCGAATGAGCTCGATCAACCGACACAACAGTAGGGTGCCACAAAGTTCTAGGCGTGGAATCGACAGCTCCTTACGGGAGCAGCACGCGTTTTACCTGCAACCTTTTGGACCTTAACAACGTCGTCTAGAGCATCTACGGTTGCAAACCATAGCAGAGAAAGCCTTCTTCGAAGAATCTGAGAACCTTATCAACTCCAAGGTTTTAGAATTTGTGGTACACCTTTGAGAAATCTTAAAGTTTTCGGAATAAGTCAAATTCTCCCGTATTGCTTTCATTTTTCTGCTACTTCAAAGGGTAAAGGATCGTCCCAGTATATTTTTGTCTTCACGATCCACAACTCCTGAAATGGTATATTATACAAAATAGTCGAAGGAGACAAAAAACCCCAACGGATCGAAAATCTTTGCAATCTCTGAAAGTAATTTTCGCTTCATAGGTAACAATTGCTCTGGTAAGTGATGTAAAGGTGTCCTTATGCGGGTTCCAAACCAAAACAAGAACCTTGGTGCACTGCGATGGACTGTCCAAGTCAAGTGAAATATCTTCCTCACAATTGATCTTTCGCAAAATGTTCCAACAATTAGAGCTTCACTTCCTCAAGACCTCCACAGGACAACAGTAGGACGACCTGCATCTTCAGCTTCTATGTCTCCGACAGCGAATTAGCTCGGGTCATAATATCATCGACATAAATATCATGCGAATGGCATTACAAACTTATCATATGATCATTTTTTACATGTGTTTATAAAACTTAAGACTATCTTAATCTTACTAAACCTAACTAAACTTATTCTATTTATATACTTTATATATATCTTACATATATAAATATCTTTTTTTTTAATTTTGACATATTTATAATATTTTTTTTGTTTTGTTCTGTGTTTGTAAATTTCCCCTTTGGTTATTTATTATTTTATTATTTTTTTTGCTTTGTCTTTTTTTTGTTCTTTTTTGTGTTTTGTCCTAACCTACCTTAACCTACCCTAACCCACATTACCCTACCCTAACCTACGTAAGACTGCTATCGGTGTTTGGCAGGCTTTGCCTTGAAGAGGCTGTACCTATCACGCCGTCCGATGACAGAGTCCTTTCTAGCCACCAAAAGCGTTGATGGTGACATCTTCTACATTTCGGCGTAAAACCAGTCTACAGACCCGAGGCGCTTGGGCTCATGGAGCGCGACGTCGGGTCCGTAGAGAAATCACCGTTCCACGAAATTGCGACTAATGTGGAGATTAGCGGTACCGCCAATCTATCCTGAATCAACCCACATCAATCTAAGTACAGGAATGCTTCTGGGGGGAAAAAAGCCGTTAAGGTGAACTCTCTCGTGATATAAGATTAGACCCGAAGATTAGGCTATTGGCCGAAGTCATTACTCTTGCAACATGACTTCGAATCATCTTGATAAGAAAATTATCCATCTGTACAATACTGGCCCTATTGTACAATCAATAATTTGGAATGGAATTTCTTTATTTATTTATATTGACATTTATACTACAAAATTGGATATCCAGGCGTTACAAATTATACGTTAAATTAGCAATTAGGTAGTCTAAATCGAGATGAAAATTAAAAAATAAAACGGTTATTGGAAAGATAAAGAAAAAGGTTTTGCTGAAAGACGACACGTGAGTTGATTACCTGCAATTCATGTGGATTCCAGGCCCGAATTGCAGATACAAAAAAGGATCGCTCTCCGATGCAACGTGTGAATGAAGGATTAATAAGTTCCTTTCCTCTATTAGATTGAGCAAAATGTATTAATTCAAAAAGTTTACTAATAGACATAGTTTGTATGATTTTAAATAATTTTAATACATTGTGGAAGTTTAAATACAGATTCAGACCGTAAACTGTGGGTGTACTCGTAAAACTGGACACACTATTGGATCTTGCTATATTATAAATAAAACGGGCACAGTCATCAAACTCAACCTTAAGCCTATGCTTACAGAGTCAAGACAGGGAAATACAGAACACTCAAACAAAATGTAAGGCATTATAAGCATTTTCACTAATCTTATGTTACGAGTTCGCCGAGTATCGTACGAAAACCACAATCAACTTTTTTCAGCATCACAATAAGACAGTGAAGAGTTAATGTGAAAACCAGGATATTAAACTGAATTTACAACGGTAAAGGTATTGTCATCAAGGACAACAGGTGAATAATCATTTGAACAGACCTCACTATTTGGAAAAATTAAACAAACTGGTTCAAACTCAGTTTGCTATCTTTTGACCAGTTATATTATATTATATTATCGAAATCATTATTCACCCTGGCAGTAAATTCTTCTATAGGTCCAATAAGACAATCACATCATCAGCGTACATGTGTATTTTACTATTTTTAACAACACCTGGAGTTTCATTGTTAAAAAGAAAGAACAGTAGTGGCCTCAGAACAGAGCCTTACGGAACCCCTGCATGAAGAAGTTTAGAGTTTGAGCAACCGACCTCAGTTACGACCGACTACTAAGGAGCTGTACGCTCCCAGGTACTGTGCCTAAATTATGTTGAATTATGTTGAATTTAGGCACTGTACCTAGGACAAGAACAAGATCTAACATTATTAGTTATAACAGGAACAAACCTATGAAATAAGAAGTTGACAAGATTATTAAAAATTTGAACCTTTTTGTTGATATTGGACGTTAGATATATTATTTATTTATTTATTTCATCAAGCAGAGCACAAGGTCTCTTATAGACTACTTAATAACAAATTGAATAATAATTAGAATAATAACTTAATAGACTTAACAATAAACTTAATAACTTAATAACTAACCACCAGTGTTCAGTAGAGATAATAAGGATAATAATTCTTTCTTAAAGCAATCCCTACTTAGGTACATATTGAAATCAAGGACGCTACATACTGAGTTTGCCTGTCTTAAGCAGCGAGTTATGGGCTCATTATAACCATACTTTACTCTATGTGCAGGAACGTGGAACATTCTACATTGTCTGAGATCACGGCTAGGAACGTAAATACTCAACATGGAAAGCAAATCGGGACAAATGATTTTATAATTAATAACATCTCTCACAAACATTACTTCGAAATATTTACGTCGAGTTTCCAAAACTTGAATGCCTAGTAATAAACACCTTGAATTATACGTGGGCATATCGATATTCCAATGTAGCAATCTGATAGCTATTCTCGTAAAACGTCTCTGTATTCTTTCGATTCTCATAGAATGAACCGCATATATTGGGTTCCAAATAGTACAACAGTATTCTAACACCGTTCTGACATATGCGAAATATAGTGATCTTATAGTAAAAGGGTCTGAAAAGTCTTTGGAATTTCTGTAGATAAACCCCAGCATTGAGCTCGCTTTAGCAACAATATAGTCAATGTGACTTGAAAAACCAAACTTGACATCAAAAATAACACCAAGATCTTTCTTTTCATTTAATTTACATAATGAAGTTCCCCCTATATTATACTCAAAGGCAATCGGTGAAGCACTACGGGAAAAAGTTAGACTGTGGCACTTTGAAACATTTAGGTGAAGGTCATTTTTATTACACCAAACAGATAGATTGGATAGATCTTTCTGTAGGTTAAAGCAATCTTGAATGGATTTAATGCTTAAAAACAGTTTCAGATCGTCAGCGTACATTAAGCAAAGACTATTTGTAAAAAATTTTGGAATGTCGTTTATAAAAATTAGAAATAGAAGTGGTCCTAAATGACTACCTTGGGGGACACCGGAGGTCACATTGATGGGATCCGAAAGAACGTTATTAATTCGAACGTGTTGAACTCTGCCAGCAAGGTAAGATTTTAACCACTTCAAGAAATTAGAGTGAAAACCTACTCTTTTTAACTTGGCAACTAAGATGGAGTGATCTACTCTGTCAAACGCCTTTGAAAAATCTGTGTAAACTGCGTCACATTGATAACCTTGTTCTAGGGAACATAACACATAATTGCTAAATGCGGTAAGGTTAGTTGTCGTTGATCTTCCACCTATAAAACCATGTTGCAATGGGGAAATGACTTCCTTTAAAAGAAATATGAGTTTATTATAGACAATTTTTTCGAACAGTTTTGGAATCGCCGATATTTTGCAAATAGGTCGATAGTTCGTTACCAGGTTTTTTGACCCCGACTTAAAAATAGGGGTTATAAAAGAACACTTCCAAACCGTCAGAAAATTACCTTCTCGGAGAGAGCGATTGAAGATAGCTTCCAGTGGAACTGCAAAGGCACTAGCGCATTTCTTTAGAATAATGGGAGCAAGACCATCCTTCCGTGCAGGGACGGGTTAAGAATATCCCTGCAGCGATACCTCTCGCTTGTCGTAAAAGGCGACTAAAACAAAGGTAAATAAAAATCACATCTAGGCAATTTAGAAAACACCAAAGTGAGCCTAGGGACACATATACCACCATTAAACTGCCCCACAAGTGTACATGCAAATCAGTGGGTTGACACGACTGGAGATCACCGGTATTGTAAAAGTAAGATCAAACAAAAAAAAATCTGGAGCATGCCCGTGTCACAAAAACAAAAAAAAAAAGGCAGGCCGAAAAACAATTGGTGCAAACAAATGCAAAAACACCAGCATTTGATTGGCCTCAGCGATGAAGTAATCCCAAACCGGGAAGCCTGCCGCTACTTTCTGAGGTCAAACCGGCGGACCCCACAAGCGGACTAGTAGGAATGCAATTAAGTGGGAAGGTTATGGTCCTACACTTCTGACCATAACGACGTCGGAAAAAAGGTAAAGAAGAATGGGAGCAAGACCATCGAACCCTGTTTGTGTGTCTTCTTTCAGTTTTTTTAATTCTTCTAAAATTTCACTTCTACTGATTCGCAGATCCCCAATGTTGATTTGCTCTAGTGAATTATCCACATATGATGTGGTACCTGGACACGAAGGTTTGAATACTGAACGAAAAAATTTAGCAAAGAGATTACAAATTTTTGAAGGTTCACTTGAAGTATCACCTAGATAATGAACCGAATTTGGAATACCAGTAGATCGTTTTTTATTGTTTATGAACATCCAGAAACACTTACTATTAGTTTTAAGTTTTGATTCCATACTAAAAACGTATTGCCTATACAAAAATTTGTTTAGAAAATCGAATTCCCTTTGTAACAAAAGGTATCTATTATAGAGAATACAATCGTTGTTCGATTTGCGAGCCAATTTATAAGCTTTGTTTTTTTGATTATTTATATTGATTAGTTTCCTGTTAAACCAAAGAGGTTTTGAGGATGATTTCGGGATAAACTTCGGAGTATATAAATCAATTGCCTCGTTTATTGCGTCGGTAAAGGTACCATACGCAACTTCAATTTTTTTACTGTTCAAAACAGGCATCCAATCAAGTGTATTTATAAACTTCGATATTTCGTTAAAATTACATTTTTTTTAATTATATTTACAATTTAGGTCCGAAGTTTGTTTTAGATATTTGTAGAATTTAAAGAGTAAACAAAGCACGATATGGTTATCAGAGTTTGGCAAGGGAGGTGGCTTAGGGCTGTCGATGCTCACATTTAACTCTTTATCTATGAAAACCAGGTCAAGGAAACGATTTAATTTATTAGGATAACAATTTATCTGATTAAGACCAAATTCAGAGAAAGTGTCAACAACAATACTCTCATTTTCACTATTGATATTGAAAGGAATCAAACTATTACTGTCATCTGGATCCTGTAACCATTTGATATGAGGCAAATTAAAATCTCCTAAAATAATAATATGTTGATTTTCTTTAAGACTGTTCAAAACTGGTATACAATTGTCTATATGAATTTTATATAATTCAAGAGAACTTTTAGGTGGAATATAACTTAATATAAAATAAACCTCATGAACATTATCAATACTAACACGTACTATCAGCTGGTCGATATCAAACTGCGAATGCAAAGTGGTAGATGATGACGGCAAATCCAATTGAAAACACGTTAGATATACTCGTATATCATGTCAATTTAACCAATAGAGTGCATGTGTAATCCCTATAATATTGATGTCCTTAAACTGTCTGTACCTATCTATATTAAAAGCAAAATAACAAAAAATCATATCGTAAATGAATTCACTAGTCAATTTAACTTGGTCAAAACATAAAACACTCGAAGCACAATTAGTTAGAAACATGCCAAAAAGTGAGGGATTATTTGAAGATTTGAAACAGTGGGATAACTCGAATTAATTATAGACAGTCCTAATCTATCAGAGAAATAATAAAATTGACTAGTCATATGATTGCACTTTAAGATGTTCACATTACACATAATTATGTATCTTGAAGTTCTACTAAGTTTTATTCTATAAAACTGGGCCAATACTTTACAACAAGAAGTATCTTCTCATGAGCAAAAGACTTCTAAACAACAAAATTGTATAACAGACTTAGAAGACGGATACACAAACTTCAGTTTAAAGGAGGTTTTGACATAAATACACACACTACCACCTACCCTATTTGTACGCTCATTTGTAAATAAAGTAAAAATATTAGAAATACTAAACATTTGGTGTAAAACGTAGATCTTACACTTTCGGCATTAATGTGACAAATTCTGATACCTTGATTTGATTATTCACAGATTTCATTGAAATGATTTCATTGTCCTTATATTATCAGGATCGTTCAAACTAGGATAAGGATTTATATATATAGTATTTTTATTTCTTGTAAGGTTGTAAGCTCATGAAGGGCCACTTGTGGAGTGTGCATTTGTTTTTCTCACAAGTGAATGGAACCTGAAGCTTAATGCCGATTCTGAACGGCGAGAGCCGTGAAGCTTTTTCAAGCTAAGTGTACAAAGGGGAGTTTTGTCAGTACCCCGTCGAGGAGAGAAGACGAGGAAGCCTGTTCTATATTTAGTATATATCGCCGTCAGAAAGCAACAGCAAATTAAAATAAGTAAAACTAAAAATTAGCAAACAGTTTTCCCTATATAAAATAATAAATTAAGCATGGAATATTTCGCCAAAAATTCAAAATGAATTAAAAACATTAATGATAAAAATTAAAGTATTATACAAAAAGTTAAAGTACAAAAGGTAAATTGGCAACTCTGACAGCTGAATCATTTTCATCAGAAAGGTCACAGCAACAAATCTGTTTCAGCAACATGCCTAATGGCATCTCCAAGAACAGACTTGCATCGACATCAGCACCGAATGAATTGTCGGTGATAGAGAGCGAATGCATAGCCGCAGTACTGGTAACATACACAAGAGCAGGAACATCACAAACTGCCAGAGATTTTTTTAACAAACGCTCTTCTATTGCGTGTATACAAAGAATTGAATTGATTTTCACGTCGCATTTTCATGACCTTCCGGAATACTGAATGATTATGTTTAGCTTTCATACACACGGACGAATTTGCTGCTATCAAAACCCAAATCGCGAAGGTAAATGATGATAAGTCGAGCTTGCCGTGCCCTCTTACAGCCCATTTTTGATTTCAAATGTTTGTGTAGAAGTCACGTAAGCAATTTTCACAACAAACTTTCTACCGGTTATCATGTCAAAAATCATATATAGCAGTAGTTTACTTAAGCCCAGCAGACTGAGCATGTATAGGTAATAAAGACCTTCTAAGTCTTTTTTTAAGTCAATCACGAAGGCAACCGTGCATTGGTTCTTGCATTTATTCCATTGGATATCCGATACGAGTTTCGACGCCGCATGAGTAGTGTCATGCTCCGCTTTGAAACCGAATTGGTTATCCGGAATTATCTTATTGTCCTCAAACCAGGGCTCTATGGACCATCTTCTCGAAGACCTTGCCGATACTCGGAAGGGGGCTTATCGATCGGAGATTTGCCGGGTTAGAGGTGTCATTACCCCTCTTCGAGATTGGTTGCACCATCGTTGTCTTCCAGTGCAATGGATAATATGTGTATTGTCGAAAAGAATGGTGTACCTCTCTACAGCCACTAAGGGAAGGTGCCTAAGCACAACATTGGATATACCGTCGATACCCGCGGGTTTTTTCTTTTTCAATGACTGAAAGATCATCTGGAGATCTTCCGTCGAAATGAACAGGGTATTAGCCCCCTCACTGGTGATGGCATTGTTTGCCATGATATCTTCACTGAACCTGGTAAAAGCAAGATTCTCGGATAGCCAATGATCGAAATCATTTTGAAAGTAGAAGTTATGTTCTCCAGGTCATGATTCGGCGAATACTATCATTCACTTTGTATAATTCCTGGAAAAAAGCTCCCACTGTCGCCACCTTCCCCTGAGGATCCTCGATCGCGAAAAATTGGATCGATGTTAACTGTTCGTAGCAAACGTTCATTTTCTGTCGTTCTCGGAAGCTTTAGATCCAGAATTTCATTCTGATTGTTTCTCCGAAATATTTTATTTATTTGCGAAAACATACTCGCGCTGTTTTATTTACAGCACGAATTTTGTTGTTCCAATGCGAACTTACAGATATTCTGTTATTCTCTTTGATCAACTGTTGGAGATTATTAATCAGTGATTTCAGTGTCCTGACGTCCGAGTTTTATCTGTCGGTAAACCGCATGTACAAGACTTTGAGTCTTGTCAGGAATCTACTCTTTTGTCTGTACAGTGCGTCGCATTTCGGTATACGTTTATCGTATTGTCTTGTCGTTGGCGTGGTATCGTATGTTCATTGTCTGTTTAATGATATGGTTCATTTGAGGTACCTGTCAATCTCGTAGTTTGACAGGTTCCTATTGGACGCTGGGAAGGAGGCGCTCGAAGTGAGCGCTCTCGTCAGAGAATTGGCAAAGCGTGGCCAGCGCGCCCTACTATAATCGTAGGGATGCGTTTGGGCATACTCTGTAATTTTCGCGAACTCGTCGAGTACTGTGTTCACAGGGCCTAGTCTGCAATGGTCACTTTCGTATACAATGGTCCGTAAACAGTTAATAGACCATTCGTTCATATCTGCCGTTCATACCTCAGTCGAGAGTCTATCAGCATGGGATCCAGATAGGAGCCGCTCCTAGGATACAAGGGACTATTCGTTACGAGCAACTTGACTCTATATTCAATATTGCAAAGAACCCAACGATGATTTAGTAGGCTCCCCCTAGTGATGGGAATGTTATATCCTCAGTCCATATGTTTGGTATTTAAATCGCCGGCCAGAATGTAGAAGTTTTCTACCGAGTTTAAGCGCAGAGTTCGAAACGTTGGGTTGACGTACTTCAGGAGCATAGGCCGCTAATATGTACATTTTCTGTCCATTTATGTTCATTATGGAGGGAAATATACACAATGCAGACTTCTAGCACCTGGAACTTCCGCAATTATATATAATTTTTTGTTTTATATTATTTCTTATGAAGATCGCAATTCTACCGTTGTGAGTAGGGTCTTGGGTTCTTCTTCGAATTATTCTGTAGGCACTGTGCCGGGTTTTGTGTTCCTGGTTAAGCTTTGTTTCGCTAGCCAAAAGTACATCAGGGCTTTCCTTCTGCAAAAGGTTGAAAAATACGATTCGTCACTCAATCTTTATCAGTGAATTAAAATTCACCGGCAGGATCTTCAAGGGCCTCTCTACCAGCGTACACATTACGACCGTAGGTGCGCTAGGCCCAACAGAAGCGAGCAGACACTATCTAATCGGCTCGCGTGCTCACAGGTCTGTTGTCGGAGCTGCCCAATCTGCCCTTGGATTGCGAGCAAGATTGAACAGACATCCACCTAGGCCTCTGGTGCCTCAGAGACAGGTACTAGGGCTTTAGGAACAGCCATGGGCTTTTGTACGGCCTTTCCTGAGCTTAGCACCATTTGGGCGTAGGTCAACTTGGGTATAACGGCTGGTTTTGGAAGCGACCCGAAGGAAGTAGTCCTTAGCATCTCCAGCTTGCTATTTGCTGTGAACTGAACCAGGAAGAAGGGTATTAACCGCTTCCCCCATCGGGAACTCACCGAAGAGAATGGCTTAACCCCCACGAACGCTCTCGAACGCTTTGAGCTCTGAGTACATTCTGTAATCGACGGGTCTGTAATCGACTCCACGCCTTTGAGGAGCATCGTCTGCAAACTCTCAGCCTTAGGTGTAAAGAAGAAAAACTCCGTTGTGGACTCCTTCAATAAGCTTTTAATCCGCTTATGCTGCTCCAGTGTTTTGCACTGAACAGCATACCGTTTTTGCAATAAGCATTTAAATTCGAAATTGCCTGCACCAATAGCATACTCAGAGAGATCGATGCTCTTTCGTAGGGCCGTGGTATAGGTGAAGGTGGGTGGCACTTTCTCCCTTTTTGGACACTGTTGTTGCTTCTGTTGTAGCTGCTGTTGTCGTTGTTGCTGCTGCAGTTGTTGTTGTTGCTGCTGCTTCTGCTGCTGCGGTTGTTGTTGCTGCTGTTTCTGCTGCTGCAGTTGTTGTTGCTGCTGGTTCTGTTGTTGTTGCTATTGTTCCTGCTGCCGTGGTTGTTATTGTTGCTGTTGCTTCTTTTGCGGCTGCTGTTGTTGTTGCTGCTGGTTCTGTTGTTGTTGCTGTTGTTCCTGCTGCTGTGGTTGTTATTGTTGCTGTTGCTTCTTTTGCGGCTGCTGTTGTTGTTGCTGCTTTTGCTGTTGGGCAGCTGTTGCTTTCTCTCTCTCCTTCTGCTGTATCGCTTCAAGCCTTTCGACTGCGGCCTGCAGCTTGGCGCGTAGGAAGCGTGTTCTTCTTCCTCAAGTTCGCTACGCTCATCCTCCGTAGGCGAACTTAAAAGGGTGACGAAGGGGTTGCTGTCACCCGCGTGGCGGCGTTTCCTACGTTCATAGAGGTAGGCAATATCCGCTTCCACGGGGATCACTGATTTTGATTCTTGTTGTTGTTGTTGTCCAGCTGCCTTGGACGTCGATGGTAATGGTGATGGCGCGGCTTCCTCGCTTCAACCTGCAGTTTTCGGTCGAATTAGTGAAGGAGGAGCGCTTAATTAAATTAAGCATCGCGCTGACCCTTCTGCGCTGTTGCAACGCAACATTATTTTGCTTAACAATTTGGCAAACGCAAAAGCCGACGGCAAATTTGTATTCAGGCTGAAATTCAGGAGACCATGTGAAATCTCACAAAAAACTTGATTTCAAAGTGAACACAGAGTGAACAGAAATCACAAATGCAATAGTACTTTTAAAAACGGTTTGTGTACGGTCGTGGGACCATTTGAAGTTAAATTGCAAATTCCTATCAGTGGAAAACAAAGTGAAGATCTGCTCTAAAGCTGTTGGTCGGCGAAGTGTTCGTGATTCAAGTTCTCATCTGTAGCAAGCGTTTCTGGTTCGAGTTTTCTTCGAAAGCAAGCGTTTCTGGTTCGAGTTTCTTCTGGAGTAACGCGTTACATCAGGTGTGTGGTTCTTTTATAGTATCGGTTTTATACTTTTAAATATTTTTATATCGTTTATAACATTTAAATAATTTTCAAAATATATTATAGATATATTATACTGAGTGTGTGAGTGTAAAATGAGTAAGACGAAGTTAGACAATTTAATAGAGGCGGTGCAAACCATTGAATTAAAGTTGTGTGATGACTATAGGGCTTATTTGGCGTTAGAGGGATCGAGTAAATCCGTATATATGTATGAAGCGCGTTTAAGTAATTTGGAGAAATCTTTTGAAGAAGCTAGAGTACTACATCAGAAGATTGTATCAGCTCCGAACGAAGAGATAAGGCGCACATATATGGAAAGCCTCGACGTTTCACAAATTAAAGGAATTTGACTACACGTACTCGTTTAAATAATTCAATAACATCATATGAATCTCCAGAAGTTGAATTGAAATTACCGGCAATAAGTCGATATCTGATGCTCAGAAGCTCCATTATTTGAAATCCAATCTAAGTGGTGAAGCCGAAAGAATCCTTCGCAATGCAGCAATCAACGATGGCAAATTTGAGTCTGCATGGGCTACGCTCAAGAAGAGATACCAAAATCTGAGGTTCCTAAAGGATAATTACTTTAGATTACTTTTCGATCAATCCGTTCTCTCCCACGAATCATCCTACGATATAAAATTGCTTATAGATACTACAAACGAGGCAAGGCGTTTGCTTAAAAATCTAGGAGTGCTTGTCAGGTCTTAGGAAAACGTCTTAATTTATCATACTGTGCAGAAACTACCGCATACAATCAGAGGTCAGTTGGAAGCACACTTATCATCTTATATCGACTATCCCACATACAGTGTTCTTGAGGATTTTTTGTTTACGAAGGCAAGAACTTTGGAGATTATGGAATCTACCTCGTGTTCGTCTCAAATAAAGTCCAAGAAACACACATCGGCCGTAGTTCGACCACATCTTTCACATACTATGTCAAATGTGCGATGTGTAAAGAACCGCATTCCATCAGGAAATGCTTCAAATTTAAGGCATTGAATCCTAAAAAAAGAGAAGAAATTGTCAAGAAAAATCGTATTTGTTTCAACTGTCTTTCAGATTCACACATCACAGATCATTGCACAAGTACATTTACGTAAGAGATCGATATCTTGCTCGGAAGCGATATATATTCGACAGTAATTCTTGATGGTATCATCAAAGGTACTCCAGGTACTCCCATGGCTCAGCGCACAGAACTAGGCTGGGTCGTTTCAGGTAGCGTTTACTCCAACACTTCACCAACCCTAACCTCTCTTAATATAACAACGGAGGTTCAGAAGCTTGAAAGCACAAATTCTGGGAATTCTTCTAATTCCTTATTCTAATTGTCAAATAAAAAAATGCTGTCACCAGAAGAGGAACAATGTGAGGCTCATTTCTGCCGAACTCATCAGCGATTGATGGATGGCAGATATGTATGTGATCCGAATTCCCTTCAAAGAAGGTATTCCTCCAGTATTAGGTCTCTCCTACAAATCAGCCCTTGTACGATTTTTGCAGCTGGAAAAAAAATTCTATTCAAAGTCAGTATTCTACAATGAATACAAAAGGGTTTTTGAGGAATACATTGCACTAGGACATATGACGGAAGTGGATCCCAGATCACTTGCATGCAAGCACTACTTCATGCCTCACCAGGCTGTGATAAAGGAAGCGAGTTCCTCAACGAAACTACGAATTTTCTTTGATGCTTCGTGCAAAACTTCGGACGACACGTCCCAGAATGATCATCAACTAATTTGTCCAAGGTTACAAAATGACATCGTGGATCATATTCTCCGGTTTCGAAAATACAAGATTGGTTATGTGGCAGATTTCAGCAAAATGTACCGACAAATCTGAGTTTCAGCGGACGATTCGATGTATCAACTTGTTTTGTGGAGAGATGGTAGAGAAGACAAAATTAAAACATACCGTCTTAATGCAGTAATTTTTGGCACTGCCTCGGCGCCGTATTTGGCAGTCGGTACTCTGCAAAAGCTTGCTGCTGATGAACGAGATGATTCCCCGATAGCATCAGGCATTGCCACAAACAATTTTTATGTGGACGATGTAATTCATAGGGGAAGATTCCACAGATCAAGCTATGGAAATGCAACGCCAATCATGCTGAGACGCGGAGGATTTCCACTAGGTAAATGGGATAGCAATATTGAGAAGCTGTTAGCTGCAGTTTCGGAAGAGGATAGAGAACTACAGCTCTCTCTCTCATTCGACGAAGGGAATTTAATGGCATCCTGGAAGGGACATTTTCAAGTTCAAGATGGTGCTCAAAGATTCTCCGACAACTACCAAACGATCTATCCTATCCGACATTGCTCGGTTATATGACCCCATGGGATGGATTTCTCCTTGCATCATTGTTGGTAAGATTCTAATGCAGGAAATCTGGAAAGAGAAGCAAACATGGGACAGCAAGTTACCATCAGCCATCATTAGCAAACTCTAAAGATGGGATTAAGACTTCTCGAAGACATTGAGATTCCACGCTGGATTAACATCACCAGGAAATCGCCGCTAGAAATCAATGGATTTTGTGATGCCTCCGAAAAGCATATGCTTCAGTAGTATATGTGCGAGCAATCCAGCAAGTTACATCTCATTCACATCTCCTTCTTGCGAAAACAAAGGTTGCTCCTCTAAAAAATCAATCGCTAGCACGGTTAGAAATTTGTGGAGCATTATTGATAGCCCGTTTATTAGAGCATGTTACGGAAATCATGCAGTCCAATGATGCAAAGGTTTTGCATGGAGTGATTCGAAAATCACGATTGCGTGGATCAACTCGCCGCCTTAAAATAGAACAACATTCGTTGCAAATCGAGTAGCGGAAATTCAGCGATTAACAAATCCCAGGCAATGGAACTATGTTCCATCTAAGAGTAATCCAGCAGACTTAGCATCTAGGGGATTGTCCCCAAGAGAGCTTTCAAATAACTGCCAATGGTGGCATGGGCCAGAGTTTCTACAAACTTTTGATCAAGGGGAACATTCTAAGATCAACATCCCAGATACCGCAGAAGAACTTAAAGCACAGGAAAATAAAAAATTTCAAAGTCAACTTTGCACTCATTTCATGTCCTTTGATTCAAATGCCGTTCGTACCAGGTTTTCCACACCACAGCGACTTCAACGAGTTGTGTCATATTGTCTTAGATTCGCTAATAACACAAGAAGAAAATCACCACGCATTGGTGGAATACTTACCGTTTTAATATTAATTACAATATCACTTCTTCCCGTTGTTAGCAAATTTTTTGAAAAAAACTGCTAAAGTGAGGATTGTTTCTTTTCTAAACAAATCTAAGTTTCTTAGCTCGGTGCAATTTGGCTTTCAACAGGGGAAATCAACTGAAGATGCCCTATTACATTTTTGCTCAAATATTCTTTCAAGTATTGACTCTAAAAAACACACTGCAGGACTGTTTGTAGATATTACAAAAGACTCTATCAGGGCTAAGATAGCCGCCCAGAGAAGAAGAAATGCTCAGGAGATTCGTTTCCCAAAGTTTATTAACAATGCTGAAGGCCAACTCCTTGTGGAAGACGAAAAAATTCTCCACAGATGGCGACAGTATTGCGAGGAAATTCTGAACGAACAGTTTCCCCGAGTGTACTTTCCAAGAGCCGCCCCGAATCATGCCGAAATATCCGACATCACAGTCAAAGAAGTTCGGTACGCGGTTAAAAACTCCAAGAAAAGAAAAGCTGTTGGGCCGGACGGGATACCCTCTGAGTTCTGGAAAAATATGGGAGACATCGGGTCTAGATGGCTCATGGTTCTTATCTCCAAACTTATGAGAGGCGACACTATGCCTAATCAATGGAGGGAAAGCTATCTTCTTCGTTTGCACAAGGGAAAGGGTGATACGCGAAAGAAAACTACCGTTAGAATAACTACCGTTCTGTCAAGCTAATGTCGCACACCATGAAGATCGTTGAACGGGTATTAGATAGCCGACTGCGAAAAATAATACGACTATCTGATGACCAGTGCGGGTTTGTCTCGGGTAAATCAACAACAGATGCAATCCAAAGTATAAGGGTCATGATGGAAAAGCATCGTGATTCTTTAAAGGACTTGCATATGGTGTTGGTTGATTTCGAGAAGGCCTTTGACCGGCAACCAAGAGATCTTTTATGGGTAGCGCTAAGACAAAAAGGAGTTCCAGAAACCTACGTGCGAGTGATCATGGACATGTACAAGTGACGGACCCCAATGTGCACCAGCTATTCTTTGCTGACGATGGAGCCATTATAAGTGATGATCAAAACTACAGTATGGTATTACATGTTGGAGTGGAACGCAGCTGAAAAAAATCAAACCACTTTTAGTCCTGCAAAAAGCGTCTTAAGAATATTATGCCGAAAAAAACGTCGATATCCTGGCTTTCCATTGTTTCGTGCTACGAAAAGCTCCCAGTCCGTCATCTCTATTGCTTCAAAGCATTGAAAACGTTCTTCATGAGATCGGGAAATCGTAATTGCAGAATAATTTCTGAGTACAACCTTCGAAGAAACATTTCGAATGTAGTGCCTATACCGTTTTAGCGCACCACCGCCTTTCGTAATTTTTATCTGGTTACATCGCGCCGTCTATTTTACAAGCTTCCACTATCCTTAAGAACACTAACGGTATCTTGATTGTTTGAAATTCGTGTAAAATATTGGCTTATGAACCTAGATTATCATTGTTTAGAATCCATTTTATTGACTTTCTGGTGTAATTACATATATGTACATTGTTTTTGGTTTACTTGCCCCTGTGTGTCTTATTTCTCCCTTATCACTACCTTTGTTTTTCTATTATTTTTTCATTTTTTATTTTTTTTGTAAGGGTCACCCCACCCACTATTTGAATTTATTTTATACTGTAAGGCCCATTGAAGTGGCATTTTGAACTATTTCAATACTCAATGTACATATATATAAATAAAAAATGTCACTATATTATTTCTTGAACCCTTTAGTAAACAACTTACTGTTATAACGTATGAATTATGCTTTTGATTGTATGAAATAAAAATCAAATCTAATCTAAAAATCGAATCTAATCTAATCTAAACCTTGAGCTGCCTTTATGGTGGCGTTTAAGCGCTTCACAGCCCGCCGCGGGATATGTGCCAATATTTACAGTGACTGTGGAACTACTTTTCAAGGAGCTGCAAATATGCTTAACGCGGAAAAGAAGGAGCTGCAAATATGCTTAACGCGGAAAAGAAGAGGCTAACGAAACATTGAACATCGTGAAAATGGTGCAAGCTAATAATACCACTTGGCATTTCAACCCTCCTGCGGCTCCTCATTTTGGTGGGCTCTGGGAAGCCGGCGTAAAGTCAATGAAGTACCACCTGAACCGAATCATCGGTCAACATACTCGAACGTTTGAGGAATATGCAACGATTTCAGCTCAAGTAGAAGCCTGTCTAAACTCGCGACCACTTTGTCCAGTTACTGATGATCCAAATGACTTCTCCATTCTAACACTAGGACATTTTTTAGTTGGTTCAGCCTTAAACACCACACCCAAAGACGATTTAAACAACATTATTCCGAATTATTTAAGCAGGTGACTACTGGAGGGCGGAATACCTCGCTCGACTCCAACAACGACCAAAATGGCTGACCTCTAACGTCCAACTGAAGGTAGGAAATCTTGTCCTCTTACTAGATGATCAAACGCCTCCAACCCTCTGGCGATTAGGAAGGATTAAGGCAACGCATCCAGGTACTGATGGAAAAATTCGGGTTGTCACAGTCAAAACATCGACGACAGTAATGAAACATCCGATAGCCAAACTTTGTCTCCTTCCAATGGTAAATGAACAGAATATACACCAATAATGATTCAGGTTCTCTTACTCACTCACACAAATGAATTTATCAATTGAATTTTTAACATAGTAAAATAATAATTATAATCCACACACAATTCACCTACTTTATCTTTTATATACATATGTGTATAGGGACGATGTATTTCTCTCGAAATAGAAGCAGATCAACACGCAAGTCGGATGATGGATGAACTTCCCGGCCGGCAGGATGTTGCAGCCCACATCAATTCTCAATGCAAAAAAAAATGCGACGTTTTTGTTTTCCTCCCACTTACGCATGCACATATGTGTGTGGAAAAAAGAACGCACACGAGAAACTTTCCTTCAAACTGAGGATTCGGATCGGCGACTTTCCGATTGCGACCCGGGCACTTTACTACTGCGTTAATTCTCTGCGTTAATACTTCGCCTACACACGCACTTATAGTTTTGATGTGTAAACATCTTAGGTCTCGGTATGGGCGAAATGACCGTCACGCGTAACCGAAATTAGTATTAGTGTGTTGACGTGCGTAATCGAACTTAGTATTAGTACTACGTCAGTGTGCGTACGCTGAGTATAGGTATAAACACAAGTCTATTGCCTGTGATTCATCTATGCCTATGCGTTAATACGTTTGTGTGCATGCGTGCTGCCACAATGCACACATAGACGCGAACGCTATAGAGTGCGCATCGAACGCACTGACGTACTGTACTAGCACTTATAACTTAGACTTTGGACTGGAACTGGGACCCCTAAACCTGTCCAAACGCCAAGCGTGCGAACAGGACGCACAGACGTAACTAACACTTGTAACTTGGACTGAGACCTTACCACGCGATTTAGTTGTGTTAATTTCGATCAGTTGGCTGCAGTCACATTATAGCTGCAGTTTTGTAATTTATATATCATCATATATGTATAAAAAAAAGTGATTTTGAAAACAATAAGTGTTTTTGTATGTGAGAAAATTACGTGATTTTGCTCATTTTCAACAACTCAGTTTCGATTCGGCGTGAAAAAATTACGTGATTTTGCTCATCATAAAGGTAAATATATAGGTAATTTATGCATTCATACCACTTGTTATGTAGGTTACATATCCCATTGGGTCGCTACGACCTTCAATTTTCGCGATGTGAACATAGGTGCAATCACCTGCATCATTTTCGCATACTCTCCCATTTCCCGTTTCTTCGAAGCATCGCTTCGCGCGCCGGACACCTGAGCTCAAGTTGGAGTTCGGGCACATCCGAAAAGCTGACCAAACAATATCGCGGTCACACGGTTTGATGCAGGATACCTGAGCTTACGATAAGCGAAGTAGAGATTAGATTTAAGTGAAACGAAATTGTACGAGTTAGTTGTTAAGTGCGAGTCCAATAAAGCGGTCTATCAACGAAAAGATAAACAGAAAAGTATTTTTTTTTCAATACGTCTCAAGAAGAGATTTAATTGGCGCAGTCGGTAGGATATTCCTGGATGCATTTAATTTTAATCGGGTTGGGTTTCATTCCCTCGGCTGTGAGAATGTGGCCCAAAAATTCCGTGTTTTTCTTCATAAATGAACATTTGTCGAACTGTACTTTGAGGTTGTGTTTGGATAGAATATCGAATATTGTTTTGAGAGAGTTAATGTGTTCTGTAAGGCTGGTAGAGAATATTAGTATATCATCAAGATATACCACACAGATCTTGTTTATGTGGTCCCTGAGAATATCGTTCATTAGTCTCTGGAATGTCGCCGGCGCGTTTTTCAGACCGAACGGCATTCTGATATATTCATATAATCCACAAGGTGTCACAAATGCTGTCTTCGGGATGTCGCTTGGTTTCACCTTGATCTGATGGTACCCCTTCGCAAGGTCCAAGGATGAAAAGTATTGTGCCCTACCCAATTTATCCAATATGCTTTCAATATTGGGTAATGGGTATTTGTCGTCTATCGTGATTTCATTCAACTTCCTATAGTCGACACATAGGCGGAACTTCTGCTTTCCAGAATTATCCAATTTCTTTTGCACTACCACGATTGGCGATGCATATCTACTGTTGGATTTTCGTACTATACCCTGTCCTTCCATCTCAGTTATCTGTTTCCGTACTTCCTCCTCATGCTTTGGGGGAAGCCTATAAAGTTTAGCGTTTATTGGGTGCTCTGTCGTCGTACGGATTTCATGCATTATGGTATCGGTGTTAGTAAGTGGATCACCATCCTTATATATTAGATTATTAAATTTATTTAATAAGGCTTTCATTTTTTCCCTTTCTTCTTCGTTCAGATGGGTAAGGTCAACCTCCTTCTCAGTTGAATGTAGCTCGAAACAATCAAGAGTTGTTTCGTTTCTTTCTGAGTAGAGTGGTATATGACTATTATTTTTCAATATAAGGAGTTTATTGTCAAAATCAAGTGTTTTGACAATTTTTCTTAATAAGTCCATCCCTATCAACATATCGTACGGTTTGCCGGTTAGATCCCTCTTATACCATTTGATAGCCCCTCTTGGGTCGTAGTTAAATTCTTTTGGTATTTTAGTTATAATTCTCTCGACAGTTTCGGTTGTGGCGTTGTTAATCGTCTGAAGTTTTAAATGTACTCGTTCGTAAGTCCTAAATTTGCTACAGTCTACACGTCTGGAGTTAATGATGCTCATGGTTGAGCCTGTGTCAATCAGTCCTATGTATTTTTTTTCGTCAATTGTCATATCCATGAATATTCTGTTCCCGAGGCTTAGTTGAGAAAAAACTCTATATTGTGTGCTTCCTCAGTTCGGTTGGGGGTCTGTCCTTCATTTACTGTTTCACTGTGCGCTACGTGACCTATCTCCATCGGCTCTGGTTGACGCGGGGCATTTCTGAACTGGCCAGATGGGTTGAAAACTGGTTGTCTAAAGTTTCCTGACCTAAATTGGTTTGAACTAACTGGTTGAGAGTGATATTGGTACCTATATTGTCCTGAGCTTGTTCTCTGCTGGGGGTTGTTGTTAAAATTGTATTGATTCTGACTAGTCTGTGGGTTCGTGTATTGGGGATTTCTAGGATGAAATTTATTTTCTGGTTTGGTGGGTTTTGTATGTTGTATTGGTCGTCGATCGTGAATTGTAAAGTCTAAATTATTTTGGTCGTACCCTATATAGGTATATAGAATATTTTTTATTTCGTGTAAATCGAACTTATCTTTAATTTCTCGTGCTAGGTTGCCTGATACTAATTGTTTTATTCTATTTATTACAAGTACATAAAATGTGTTTTTTGATTCTACTGGTTTTACTTCATAGGTAATAAATGAATTTATTTCTTGTATAATTTGTTCTAATTTGTTATTCAAATCTTCAATTGAACTTACTCTTAAATTGGATATTCTTCGTGAGATGTCCTTATAGTTGATGGCTGGCCGGAAATGTTGTTTGAACAGTGTCTTGGCTTCTTCCCAGTCACGCGGCTGATTGTTGAGTAGAAGTTCCTTCGCTCTCCCGGTGATTTTTGAATTGAAGATTGCTTGCCATAGTTCTTTTTTGTGAGCAGGATCCAAGGCGCTGAGATGCGTCTCCACGACGTTTATGAACTGCGTCAACTGGTCCCTTTCTCCAGAGAATTCTTTTATGTAGGAGATTTCCTTCATCAGGCCAACGGCTCTGCTTGGTCGGGGTTGATTGGTTGTGTTTAAGGCAACCAGTGCCTCCAATGCTGCAGACATGCGTTCCAGTACTTCTCGTTCCATTGTTTCTCGTTCTATTACGAGTTTCCAGAACTTGTCCGTTTTTTCTTTGCGAGGAATTTTGGATTAGCACACACTGTTTATTATTGGCGAGTTATCTAGTGCGGGTTCTCTTCACTGATTTTTAGTGATACGCGGCGATTCTTCACTGATTTTTAGTGATCTGCGGTGGTTCTTCACTGATTTTTAGTGATTTGCAATGATTCTTCACTGATTTTTAGTGATTTGCACTACCGGTATTTTTTCTTTTTCACTATTTTCTTTTTCGAGGTTTTTTTTTCACAAAACTATTATTACTATTTGGTTGCGTTTAGTTAGTTCTTTCTCGTTTGGATCTTTCAGTTGTAGAAAGATCCTACCGACTGCGCCAATTAAATCTCTTCTTGAGACGTATTGAAAAAAAAATACTTTTCTGTTTATCTTTTCGTTGATAGACCGCTTTATTGGACTCGCACTTGACAACTAACTCGTACAATTTCGTTTCACTTAAATCTAATCTCTACTTCGCTTATCGTAAGCTCAGGTATCCTGCATCAAACCGTGTGACCGCGATATTGTTTGGTCAGCTTTTCGGATGTGCCCGAACTCCAACTTGAGCTCAGGTGTCCGGCGCGCGAAGCGATGCTTCGAAGAAACGGGAAATGGGAGAGTATGCGAAAATGATGCAGGTGATTGCACCTATGTTCACATCGCGAAAATTGAAGGTCGTAGCGACCCAATGGGATATGTAACCTCTCCCCCCTTAGATTGAATATTCTCCTGAATTTCATTAGGCCGGTGGGTATGTTGGTTAAGTGCTTTAATTGATATTTTTAATTTCTTATTTCTTTTTGATAATTTTGTAATTGAAATTATAATTATTATTAAGATGCAGAATACGGTTGAACTTACGAAATAGCTTACATTTTTGTGGAATTTTAGTAGCTTAATGTGTTCTATATTTACAATATTTCTTTGAATAATGTTTTCGAAATTTAATGGTTTAGTAAAGTTATAACTTATTTCATCTGAATAATGAAATCTTTCCTTAAATTCTATATTACTATTGCTAAATGTCTTATTCAATATTTTAATCGTACAGTTATTGAACACTATTAGATAATTTCCATTTAACTTTATTTCTCGATCATCGCATTGATTTATTATTTCTTGTTGTTTCATATTTTTACAAATAATGGTACTATCATCTATTTTCTTAATTTCTATTAAGGGATTTTCTATAAGCTTACAATTTCCGTTTGTAATACAATTATTCATAGGTTTTAAATCGCTTTCATATTGCGTCCTATCATCATACGTATATTTGGTTTTATTTATTTCTAGAATATATTGATCGTTTATTATAATTTCTGTCTTATTCTCTGTGGGTATAGCAGTAATCAATTTCAAGTCTACTAATTTGTAAATGTTTGGTACTTTAACAGCAAGTATTAGTGTATCTATTTTGTATTTTAAAAGTCCTACCTTAATATTTTTTAATTTATAAAAATCCAGTTTCGTATTGTTTATTTCTGTTGCTGTCAGCATACTAGGGTGGACTAAACCATGCTTAACTAATGCTATGTTATCTATTATTTGATTAAGTTTATCTTCTAACATTTTTATTTTCATAAGCTGATCTAACTTGAGTTGTTTTAATATAATTCTTCTTTCATTTCCGGCTAATTCCTCATATGCTCTATCTAGTTCTTTTCTGTCTGAATTTATGATATACTTTAATTGAATTATACTTTCGTTAAAATGAGAGTTGATTTCGACTTGCTTATTTACATTGTCTACAGTATTTTCTTCATTCTCCTCTACTATCTTTAAGTGGTCTGCTATTTCTTGTCGATCTGTATCGTCCATAGTACCAAAGAGCCATTTTTGAGCTGCTCCGACGATGTTGACCAGTCCTCGTTTTTGTCTTGAGCTATTACTTGGTTCTATTGCAGCTATTTTTGCGTATAATGTTTCAATACCTTTCCTAATAACAATATCTGTACCGATTTGTAACTTTTTTGTGTTATCTTCTAATAAACGAACTATTTCCCTTATCTCTCTGGTGTTGATAATGTGTACTATAGTCTTGGCATCTTTGATTATTTCCGTCTGTCCCATGTTAATCGTCGTATAACCGTTGTCCGTTGTGAGTTTGTTTATAGTCAATGTTGCTGTAGTTTTATGCGTCAGTAGTGTGGTCAGTGTGAGATACGCTAATATTATCATCTGAAAATTTTCGAGGTCGTTTTATATTAACGGGATGTTCTCTATCTAACGTTTTCAATCTATACCTAGGTTGGTTTTTATAATAATTTCGCTTATAATTCTTTACTGGCACTACCTGTCTTGTTTCCCTATATTCCTCTCTATTCAGATTTAATTTTCTAATCCTGTTTTCCTTTTCTATTCTTATTAGGTTCGCCAATGTCGCTACATCTGCAAACATTGCTTCTTCTGGTGTCATTTTCAATGTGGAGTGGTATCGATTATTATAATTGTTTACTGCTCTGTGCATCTTTTGAATCAATGTTAAATCTAAGTGTCTGATGGCTACTAATTTTTCTTGTAAAGTTGAATGAAATCTCTCTATGTCACTATTGCCTGTATGTGTATTGGGTTTAGTTAGATGTAATTCTACCTGTTGTTCTCTTAAGTATTCCTTAAAGTTTTCTGTATTAAATTCATTATCAGCGTTAATTTTGTCTGGTTTTCCGAATTTTGAAAAATGTTCTTCTAGTGTCTCTATTTTCTTCGTCCAATTCCTATTAGGTAAATGATAAACGTATGCTTTCTTGGTTAGCTTGTCGATCAGGGTCAAGAAAGTTTGCTTCATAAAGTAATATACATCCATGTGGAGTATCTGATTGGGTCTAGTAGGTGTTTCACTTATTTCAAATTTCGCTTTAATCGGTTTTCTTTCATATTTAGTTTCGAGACATACTCTACAGTTATTTATAATCTTGGTTATTTCTTTAATCAAATTGGGGTAATATATTTTATTTTTTAAAGTGTGATAGGTTTCTATTATACCGCTATGGAGACTTTCTTGTGTGTGATAAAGGGATATTTGTTTTTGTGCTTCTTCTAAACTTTTTATCTCACGTGCTCTAAGTGTTGCTTTAATGAATTTTACCTGTGTGTCATGACTAAATAACTCTATTAATAATTGTTGTATTTTGTTAAATTCGGGATAGGGTAGCTCTGTGAATATTCCTGTAATACCTGATTTAATATACCTTCGTAATATATCGATCCAATATTCTCTTCCCTTAGTCATATCAATGGAAATGATTCTTCTTCCGTGAAGGATTTCTATTTCTTTATCTACAGAGTTGGATAATATTAGTTGGGTCTTATATTTGTTAACTATTGTCTCTTTAATTGGTATGTGATCTAACTGTTGTTCGTCTTCAGAATGTACCGTTGCATTATCCGATAAATTATTCACCGATTGGTTAGGTTGTTGTTGTATGTTGTTTTTACCACTTTCCTCTGGGATTCTGCTGAGAAAATCTGCAATTTTGTTTTCCTTCCCTTTCAAGTATTCTATCTCAAACTGGTATTCCTGTAATTTTAGAAGCCACCGCTGGTTCCTTTGGCTAAATTCTTTTCCCGTATATTTTTTATTTAAGTATTTAATGGGTAGATGGTCAGTTATAATTTTAAATTTCCTTCCCCACAAATAGGGTCTGTAGTAGGTCACGGCCCAAACGATCGCCAAGAATTCCTTGTCGGTAACGGAATAATTCTTTTCGTGATCGTTTAGGGATCTGGATGCATAACATACTGGTTGGCCGTCTTGCATTAAGACTGCCCCTATAGCGTAGTTGCTTGCGTCCGTATATAAAGTGAATGGCTTTTCAAAATTAGGGAATTTTAGGATAGGGTGCCTGCTGATGTTTAATTTAAGTGTCTCGAATGCCTGGATATATTCTGGATCATTGGTGTTGATTCTTTTATCTTTTTTTAAGTACTTGATCATTGGATTTGCAATTTTAGCGTAATCCTTCACGAATTTGCGATAATAGCCGGTAACCCCTAAAAATCCTTTAAGTTGTTTCTCATTTTTCGGTAGAGGATATTCCTGGATGCATTTAATTTTAATCGGGTTGGGTTTCATTCCCTCGGCTGTGAGAATGTGGCCCAAAAATTCCGTGTTTTTCTTCATAAATGAACATTTGTCGAACTGTACTTTGAGGTTGTGTTTGGATAGAATATCGAATATTGTTTTGAGAGAGTTAATGTGTTCTGTAAGGCTGGTAGAGAATATTAGTATATCATCAAGATATACCACACAGATCTTGTTTATGTGGTCCCTGAGAATATCGTTCATTAGTCTCTGGAATGTCGCCGGCGCGTTTTTCAGACCGAACGGCATTCTGATATATTCATATAATCCACAAGGTGTCACAAATGCTGTCTTCGGGATGTCGCTTGGTTTCACCTTGATCTGATGGTACCCCTTCGCAAGGTCCAAGGATGAAAAGTATTGTGCCCTACCCAATTTATCCAATATGCTTTCAATATTGGGTAATGGGTATTTGTCGTCTATCGTGATTTCATTCAACTTCCTATAGTCGACACATAGGCGGAACTTCTGCTTTCCAGAATTATCCAATTTCTTTTGCACTACCACGATTGGCGATGCATATCTACTGTTGGATTTTCGTACTATACCCTGTCCTTCCATCTCAGTTATCTGTTTCCGTACTTCCTCCTCATGCTTTGGGGGAAGCCTATAAAGTTTAGCGTTTATTGGGTGCTCTGTCGTCGTACGGATTTCATGCATTATGGTATCGGTGTTAGTAAGTGGATCACCATCCTTATATATTAGATTATTAAATTTATTTAATAAGGCTTTCATTTTTTCCCTTTCTTCTTCGTTCAGATGGGTAAGGTCAACCTCCTTCTCAGTTGAATGTAGCTCGAAACAATCAAGAGTTGTTTCGTTTCTTTCTGAGTAGAGTGGTATATGACTATTATTTTTCAATATAAGGAGTTTATTGTCAAAATCAAGTGTTTTGACAATTTTTCTTAATAAGTCCATCCCTATCAACATATCGTACGGTTTGCCGGTTAGATCCCTCTTATACCATTTGATAGCCCCTCTTGGGTCGTAGTTAAATTCTTTTGGTATTTTAGTTATAATTCTCTCGACAGTTTCGGTTGTGGCGTTGTTAATCGTCTGAAGTTTTAAATGTACTCGTTCGTAAGTCCTAAATTTGCTACAGTCTACACGTCTGGAGTTAATGATGCTCATGGTTGAGCCTGTGTCAATCAGTCCTATGTATTTTTTTTCGTCAATTGTCATATCCATGAATATTCTGTTCCCGAGGCTTAGTTGAGAAAAAACTCTATATTGTGTGCTTCCTCAGTTCGGTTGGGGGTCTGTCCTTCATTTACTGTTTCACTGTGCGCTACGTGACCTATCTCCATCGGCTCTGGTTGACGCGGGGCATTTCTGAACTGGCCAGATGGGTTGAAAACTGGTTGTCTAAAGTTTCCTGACCTAAATTGGTTTGAACTAACTGGTTGAGAGTGATATTGGTACCTATATTGTCCTGAGCTTGTTCTCTGCTGGGGGTTGTTGTTAAAATTGTATTGATTCTGACTAGTCTGTGGGTTCGTGTATTGGGGATTTCTAGGATGAAATTTATTTTCTGGTTTGGTGGGTTTTGTATGTTGTATTGGTCGTCGATCGTGAATTGTAAAGTCTAAATTATTTTGGTCGTACCCTATATAGGTATATAGAATATTTTTTATTTCGTGTAAATCGAACTTATCTTTAATTTCTCGTGCTAGGTTGCCTGATACTAATTGTTTTATTCTATTTATTACAAGTACATAAAATGTGTTTTTTGATTCTACTGGTTTTACTTCATAGGTAATAAATGAATTTATTTCTTGTATAATTTGTTCTAATTTGTTATTCAAATCTTCAATTGAACTTACTCTTAAATTTGATATTCTTCGTGAGATGTCCTTATAGTTGATGGCTGGCCGGAAATGTTGTTTGAACAGTGTCTTGGCTTCTTCCCAGTCACGCGGCTGATTGTTGAGTAGAAGTTCCTTCGCTCTCCCGGTGATTTTTGAATTGAAGATTGCTTGCCATAGTTCTTTTTTGTGAGCAGGATCCAAGGCGCTGAGATGCGTCTCCACGACGTTTATGAACTGCGTCAACTGGTCCCTTTCTCCAGAGAATTCTTTTATGTAGGAGATTTCCTTCATCAGGCCAACGGCTCTGCTTGGTCGGGGTTGATTGGTTGTGTTTAAGGCAACCAGTGCCTCCAATGCTGCAGACATGCGTTCCAGTACTTCTCGTTCCATTGTTTCTCGTTCTATTACGAGTTTCCAGAACTTGTCCGTTTTTTCTTTGCGAGGAATTTTGGATTAGCACACACTGTTTATTATTGGCGAGTTATCTAGTGCGGGTTCTCTTCACTGATTTTTAGTGATACGCGGCGATTCTTCACTGATTTTTAGTGATCTGCGGTGGTTCTTCACTGATTTTTAGTGATTTGCAATGATTCTTCACTGATTTTTAGTGATTTGCACTACCGGTATTTTTTCTTTTTCACTATTTTCTTTTTCGAGGTTTTTTTTTCACAAAACTATTATTACTATTTGGTTGCGTTTAGTTAGTTCTTTCTCGTTTGGATCTTTCAGTTGTAGAAAGATCCTACCGACTGCGCCAATTAAATCTCTTCTTGAGACGTATTGAAAAAAAAATACTTTTCTGTTTATCTTTTCGTTGATAGACCGCTTTATTGGACTCGCACTTGACAACTAACTCGTACAATTTCGTTTCACTTAAATCTAATCTCTACTTCGCTTATCGTAAGCTCAGGTATCCTGCATCAAACCGTGTGACCGCGATATTGTTTGGTCAGCTTTTCGGATGTGCCCGAACTCCAACTTGAGCTCAGGTGTCCGGCGCGCGAAGCGATGCTTCGAAGAAACGGGAAATGGGAGAGTATGCGAAAATGATGCAGGTGATTGCACCTATGTTCACATCGCGAAAATTGAAGGTCGTAGCGACCCAATGGGATATGTAACCTCTCCCCCCTTAGATTGAATATTCTCCTGAATTTCATTAGGCCGGTGGGTATGTTGGTTAAGTGCTTTAATTGATATTTTTAATTTCTTATTTCTTTTTGATAATTTTGTAATTGAAATTATAATTATTATTAAGATGCAGAATACGGTTGAACTTACGAAATAGCTTACATTTTTGTGGAATTTTAGTAGCTTAATGTGTTCTATATTTACAATATTTCTTTGAATAATGTTTTCGAAATTTAATGGTTTAGTAAAGTTATAACTTATTTCATCTGAATAATGAAATCTTTCCTTAAATTCTATATTACTATTGCTAAATGTCTTATTCAATATTTTAATCGTACAGTTATTGAACACTATTAGATAATTTCCATTTAACTTTATTTCTCGATCATCGCATTGATTTATTATTTCTTGTTGTTTCATATTTTTACAAATAATGGTACTATCATCTATTTTCTTAATTTCTATTAAGGGATTTTCTATAAGCTTACAATTTCCGTTTGTAATACAATTATTCATAGGTTTTAAATCGCTTTCATATTGCGTCCTATCATCATACGTATATTTGGTTTTATTTATTTCTAGAATATATTGATCGTTTATTATAATTTCTGTCTTATTCTCTGTGGGTATAGCAGTAATCAATTTCAAGTCTACTAATTTGTAAATGTTTGGTACTTTAACAGCAAGTATTAGTGTATCTATTTTGTATTTTAAAAGTCCTACCTTAATATTTTTTAATTTATAAAAATCCAGTTTCGTATTGTTTATTTCTGTTGCTGTCAGCATACTAGGGTGGACTAAACCATGCTTAACTAATGCTATGTTATCTATTATTTGATTAAGTTTATCTTCTAACATTTTTATTTTCATAAGCTGATCTAACTTGAGTTGTTTTAATATAATTCTTCTTTCATTTCCGGCTAATTCCTCATATGCTCTATCTAGTTCTTTTCTGTCTGAATTTATGATATACTTTAATTGAATTATACTTTCGTTAAAATGAGAGTTGATTTCGACTTGCTTATTTACATTGTCTACAGTATTTTCTTCATTCTCCTCTACTATCTTTAAGTGGTCTGCTATTTCTTGTCGATCTGTATCGTCCATAGTACCAAAGAGCCATTTTTGAGCTGCTCCGACGATGTTGACCAGTCCTCGTTTTTGTCTTGAGCTATTACTTGGTTCTATTGCAGCTATTTTTGCGTATAATGTTTCAATACCTTTCCTAATAACAATATCTGTACCGATTTGTAACTTTTTTGTGTTATCTTCTAATAAACGAACTATTTCCCTTATCTCTCTGGTGTTGATAATGTGTACTATAGTATTGGCATCTTTGATTATTTCCGTCTGTCCCATGTTAATCGTCGTATAACCGTTGTCCGTTGTGAGTTTGTTTATAGTCAATGTTGCTGTAGTTTTATGCGTCAGTAGTGTGGTCAGTGTGAGATACGCTAATATTATCATCTGAAAATTTTCGAGGTCGTTTTATATTAACGGGATGTTCTCTATCTAACGTTTTCAATCTATACCTAGGTTGGTTTTTATAATAATTTCGCTTATAATTCTTTACTGGCACTACCTGTCTTGTTTCCCTATATTCCTCTCTATTCAGATTTAATTTTCTAATCCTGTTTTCCTTTTCTATTCTTATTAGGTTCGCCAATGTCGCTACATCTGCAAACATTGCTTCTTCTGGTGTCATTTTCAATGTGGAGTGGTATCGATTATTATAATTGTTTACTGCTCTGTGCATCTTTTGAATCAATGTTAAATCTAAGTGTCTGATGGCTACTAATTTTTCTTGTAAAGTTGAATGAAATCTCTCTATGTCACTATTGCCTGTATGTGTATTGGGTTTAGTTAGATGTAATTCTACCTGTTGTTCTCTTAAGTATTCCTTAAAGTTTTCTGTATTAAATTCATTATCAGCGTTAATTTTGTCTGGTTTTCCGAATTTTGAAAAATGTTCTTCTAGTGTCTCTATTTTCTTCGTCCAATTCCTATTAGGTAAATGATAAACGTATGCTTTCTTGGTTAGCTTGTCGATCAGGGTCAAGAAAGTTTGCTTCATAAAGTAATATACATCCATGTGGAGTATCTGATTGGGTCTAGTAGGTGTTTCACTTATTTCAAATTTCGCTTTAATCGGTTTTCTTTCATATTTAGTTTCGAGACATACTCTACAGTTATTTATAATCTTGGTTATTTCTTTAATCAAATTGGGGTAATATATTTTATTTTTTAAAGTGTGATAGGTTTCTATTATACCGCTATGGAGACTTTCTTGTGTGTGATAAAGGGATATTTGTTTTTGTGCTTCTTCTAAACTTTTTATCTCACGTGCTCTAAGTGTTGCTTTAATGAATTTTACCTGTGTGTCATGACTAAATAACTCTATTAATAATTGTTGTATTTTGTTAAATTCGGGATAGGGTAGTTCTGTGAATATTCCTGTAATACCTGATTTAATATACCTTCGTAATATATCGATCCAATATTCTCTTCCCTTAGTCATATCAATGGAAATGATTCTTCTTCCGTGAAGGATTTCTATTTCTTTATCTACAGAGTTGGATAATATTAGTTGGGTCTTATATTTGTTAACTATTGTCTCTTTAATTGGTATGTGATCTAACTGTTGTTCGTCTTCAGAATGTACCGTTGCATTATCCGATAAATTATTCACCGATTGGTTAGGTTGTTGTTGTATGTTGTTTTTACCACTTTCCTCTGGGATTCTGCTGAGAAAATCTGCAATTTTGTTTTCCTTCCCTTTCAAGTATTCTATCTCAAACTGGTATTCCTGTAATTTTAGAAGCCACCGCTGGTTCCTTTGGCTAAATTCTTTTCCCGTATATTTTTTATTTAAGTATTTAATGGGTAGATGGTCAGTTATAATTTTAAATTTCCTTCCCCACAAATAGGGTCTGTAGTAGGTCACGGCCCAAACGATCGCCAAGAATTCCTTGTCGGTAACGGAATAATTCTTTTCGTGATCGTTTAGGGATCTGGATGCATAACATACTGGTTGGCCGTCTTGCATTAAGACTGCCCCTATAGCGTAGTTGCTTGCGTCCGTATATAAAGTGAATGGCTTTTCAAAATTAGGGAATTTTAGGATAGGGTGCCTGCTGATGTTTAATTTAAGTGTCTCGAATGCCTGGATATATTCTGGATCATTGGTGTTGATTCTTTTATCTTTTTTTAAGTACTTGATCATTGGATTTGCAATTTTAGCGTAATCCTTCACGAATTTGCGATAATAGCCGGTAACCCCTAAAAATCCTTTAAGTTGTTTCTCATTTTTCGGTAGAGGATATTCCTGGATGCATTTAATTTTAATCGGGTTGGGTTTCATTCCCTCGGCTGTGAGAATGTGGCCCAAAAATTCCGTGTTTTTCTTCATAAATGAACATTTGTCGAACTGTACTTTGAGGTTGTGTTTGGATAGAATATCGAATATTGTTTTGAGAGAGTTAATGTGTTCTGTAAGGCTGGTAGAGAATATTAGTATATCATCAAGATATACCACACAGATCTTGTTTATGTGGTCCCTGAGAATATCGTTCATTAGTCTCTGGAATGTCGCCGGCGCGTTTTTCAGACCGAACGGCATTCTGATATATTCATATAATCCACAAGGTGTCACAAATGCTGTCTTCGGGATGTCGCTTGGTTTCACCTTGATCTGATGGTACCCCTTCGCAAGGTCCAAGGATGAAAAGTATTGTGCCCTACCCAATTTATCCAATATGCTTTCAATATTGGGTAATGGGTATTTGTCGTCTATCGTGATTTCATTCAACTTCCTATAGTCGACACATAGGCGGAACTTCTGCTTTCCAGAATTATCCAATTTCTTTTGCACTACCACAATTGGCGATGCATATCTACTGTTGGATTTTCGTACTATACCTTGTTCTTCCATCTCAGTTATCTGTTTCCGTACTTCCTCCTCATGCTTTGGGGGAAGCCTATAAAGTTTAGCGTTTATTGGGTGCTCTGTCGTCGTACGGATTTCATGCATTATGGTATCGGTGTTAGTAAGTGGATCACCATCCTTATATATTAGATTATTAAATTTATTTAATAAGGCTTTCATTTTTTCCCTTTCTTCTTCGTTCAGATGGGTAAGGTCAACCTCCTTCTCAGTTGAATGTAGCTCGAAACAATCAAGAGTTGTTTCGTTTCTTTCTGAGTAGAGTGGTATATGACTATTATTTTTCAATATAAGGAGTTTATTGTCAAAATCAAGTGTTTTGACAATTTTTCTTAATAAGTCCATCCCTATCAACATATCGTACGGTTTGCCGGTTAGATCCCTCTTATACCATTTGATAGCCCCTCTTGGGTCGTAGTTAAATTCTTTTGGTATTTTAGTTATAATTCTCTCGACAGTTTCGGTTGTGGCGTTGTTAATCGTCTGAAGTTTTAAATGTACTCGTTCGTAAGTCCTAAATTTGCTACAGTCTACACGTCTGGAGTTAATGATGCTCATGGTTGAGCCTGTGTCAATCAGTCCTATGTATTTTTTTTCGTCAATTGTCATATCCATGAATATTCTGTTCCCGAGGCTTAGTTGAGAAAAAACTCTATGTTGTGTGCTTCCTCAGTTCGGTTGGGGGTCTGTCCTTCATTTACTGTTTCACTGTGCGCTACGTGACCTATCTCCATCGGCTCTGGTTGACGCGGGGCATTTCTGAACTGGCCAGATGGGTTGAAAACTGGTTGTCTAAAGTTTCCTGACCTAAATTGGTTTGAACTAACTGGTTGAGAGTGATATTGATACCTATATTGTCCTGAGCTTGTTCTCTGCTGGGGGTTGTTGTTAAAATTGTATCGATTTTGACTAGTCTGTGGGTTCTTGTATTGGGAATTTCTAGGAGGAAATTTATTTTCTGGTTTGGTGGGTTTTGTATGTTGTATTGGTCGTCGATCGTGAATTGTAAAGTCTAAATTATTTTGGTCGTACCCTATATAGGTATATAGAATATTTTTTATTTCGTGTAAATCGAACTTATCTTTAATTTCTCGTGCTAGGTTGCCTGATACTAATTGTTTTATTCTATTTATTACAAGTATATAAAATGTGTTTTTTGATTCTACTGGTTTTACTTCATAGGTAATAAATGAATTTATTTCTTGTATAATTTGTTCTAATTTGTTATTCAAATCTTCAATTGAACTTACTCTTAAATTGGATATTCTTCGTGAGATGTCCTTATAGTTGATGGCTGGCCGGAAATGTTGTTTGAACAGTGTCTTGGCTTCTTCCCAGTCACGCGGCTGATTGTTGAGTAGAAGTTCCTTCGCTCTCCCGGTGATTTTTGAATTGAAGATTGCTTGCCATAGTTCTTTTTTGTGAGCAGGATCCAAGGCGCTGAGATGCGTCTCCACGACGTTTATGAACTGCGTCAACTGGTCCCTTTCTCCAGAGAATTCTTTTATGTAGGAGATTTCCTTCATCAGGCCAACGGCTCTGCTTGGTCGGGGTTGATTGGTTGTGTTTAAGGCAACCAGTGCCTCCAATGCTGCAGACATGCGTTCCAGTACTTCTCGTTCCATTGTTTCTCGTTCTATTACGAGTTTCCAGAACTTGTCCGTTTTTTCTTTGCGAGGAATTTTGGATTAGCACACACTGTTTATTATTGGCGAGTTATCTAGTGCGGGTTCTCTTCACTGATTTTTAGTGATACGCGGCGATTCTTCACTGATTTTTAGTGATCTGCGGTGGTTCTTCACTGATTTTTAGTGATTTGCAATGATTCTTCACTGATTTTTAGTGATTTGCACTACCGGTATTTTTTCTTTTTCACTATTTTCTTTTTCGAGGTTTTTTTTTCACAAAACTATTATTACTATTTGGTTGCGTTTAGTTAGTTCTTTCTCGTTTGGATCTTTCAGTTGTAGAAAGATCCTACCGACTGCGCCAATTAAATCTCTTCTTGAGACGTATTGAAAAAAAAATACTTTTCTGTTTATCTTTTCGTTGATAGACCGCTTTATTGGACTCGCACTTGACAACTAACTCGTACAATTTCGTTTCACTTAAATCTAATCTCTACTTCGCTTATCGTAAGCTCAGGTATCCTGCATCAAACCGTGTGACCGCGATATTGTTTGGTCAGCTTTTCGGATGTGCCCGAACTCCAACTTGAGCTCAGGTGTCCGGCGCGCGAAGCGATGCTTCGAAGAAACGGGAAATGGGAGAGTATGCGAAAATGATGCAGGTGATTGCACCTATGTTCACATCGCGAAAATTGAAGGTCGTAGCGACCCAATGGGATATGTAACCTCTCCCCCCTTAGATTGAATATTCTCCTGAATTTCATTAGGCCGGTGGGTATGTTGGTTAAGTGCTTTAATTGATATTTTTAATTTCTTATTTCTTTTTGATAATTTTGTAATTGAAATTATAATTATTATTAAGATGCAGAATACGGTTGAACTTACGAAATAGCTTACATTTTTGTGGAATTTTAGTAGCTTAATGTGTTCTATATTTACAATATTTCTTTGAATAATGTTTTCGAAATTTAATGGTTTAGTAAAGTTATAACTTATTTCATCTGAATAATGAAATCTTTCCTTAAATTCTATATTACTATTGCTAAATGTCTTATTCAATATTTTAATCGTACAGTTATTGAACACTATTAGATAATTTCCATTTAACTTTATTTCTCGATCATCGCATTGATTTATTATTTCTTGTTGTTTCATATTTTTACAAATAATGGTACTATCATCTATTTTCTTAATTTCTATTAAGGGATTTTCTATAAGCTTACAATTTCCGTTTGTAATACAATTATTCATAGGTTTTAAATCGCTTTCATATTGCGTCCTATCATCATACGTATATTTGGTTTTATTTATTTCTAGAATATATTGATCGTTTATTATAATTTCTGTCTTATTCTCTGTGGGTATAGCAGTAATCAATTTCAAGTCTACTAATTTGTAAATGTTTGGTACTTTAACAGCAAGTATTAGTGTATCTATTTTGTATTTTAAAAGTCCTACCTTAATATTTTTTAATTTATAAAAATCCAGTTTCGTATTGTTTATTTCTGTTGCTGTCAGCATACTAGGGTGGACTAAACCATGCTTAACTAATGCTATGTTATCTATTATTTGATTAAGTTTATCTTCTAACATTTTTATTTTCATAAGCTGATCTAACTTGAGTTGTTTTAATATAATTCTTCTTTCATTTCCGGCTAATTCCTCATATGCTCTATCTAGTTCTTTTCTGTCTGAATTTATGATATACTTTAATTGAATTATACTTTCGTTAAAATGAGAGTTGATTTCGACTTGCTTATTTACATTGTCTACAGTATTTTCTTCATTCTCCTCTACTATCTTTAAGTGGTCTGCTATTTCTTGTCGATCTGTATCGTCCATAGTACCAAAGAGCCATTTTTGAGCTGCTCCGACGATGTTGACCAGTCCTCGTTTTTGTCTTGAGCTATTACTTGGTTCTATTGCAGCTACTTTTGCGTATAATGTTTCAATACCTTTCCTAATAACAATATCTGTACCGATTTGTAACTTTTTTGTGTTATCTTCTAATAAACGAACTATTTCCCTTATCTCTCTGGTGTTGATAATGTGTACTATAGTCTTGGCATCTTTGATTATTTCCGTCTGTCCCATGTTAATCGTCGTATAACCGTTGTCCGTTGTGAGTTTGTTTATAGTCAATGTTGCTGTAGTTTTATGCGTCAGTAGTGTGGTCAGTGTGAGATACGCTAATATTATCATCTGAAAATTTTCGAGGTCGTTTTATATTAACGGGATGTTCTCTATCTAACGTTTTCAATCTATACCTAGGTTGGTTTTTATAATAATTTCGCTTATAATTCTTTACTGGCACTACCTGTCTTGTTTCCCTATATTCCTCTCTATTCAGATTTAATTTTCTAATCCTGTTTTCCTTTTCTATTCTTATTAGGTTCGCCAATGTCGCTACATCTGCAAACATTGCTTCTTCTGGTGTCATTTTCAATGTGGAGTGGTATCGATTATTATAATTGTTTACTGCTCTGTGCATCTTTTGAATCAATGTTAAATCTAAGTGTCTGATGGCTACTAATTTTTCTTGTAAAGTTGAATGAAATCTCTCTATGTCACTATTGCCTGTATGTGTATTGGGTTTAGTTAGATGTAATTCTACCTGTTGTTCTCTTAAGTATTCCTTAAAGTTTTCTGTATTAAATTCATTATCAGCGTTAATTTTGTCTGGTTTTCCGAATTTTGAAAAATGTTCTTCTAGTGTCTCTATTTTCTTCGTCCAATTCCTATTAGGTAAATGATAAACGTATGCTTTCTTGGTTAGCTTGTCGATCAGGGTCAAGAAAGTTTGCTTCATAAAGTAATATACATCCATGTGGAGTATCTGATTGGGTCTAGTAGGTGTTTCACTTATTTCAAATTTCGCTTTAATCGGTTTTCTTTCATATTTAGTTTCGAGACATACTCTACAGTTATTTATAATCTTGGTTATTTCTTTAATCAAATTCGGGTAATATATTTTATTTTTTAAAGTGTGATAGGTTTCTATTATACCGCTATGGAGACTTTCTTGTGTGTGATAAAGGGATATTTGTTTTTGTGCTTCTTCTAAACTTTTTATCTCACGTGCTCTAAGTGTTGCTTTAATGAATTTTACCTGTGTGTCATGACTAAATAACTCTATTAATAATTGTTGTATTTTGTTAAATTCGGGATAGGGTAGCTCTGTGAATATTCCTGTAATACCTGATTTAATATACCTTCGTAATATATCGATCCAATATTCTCTTCCCTTAGTCATATCAATGGAAATGATTCTTCTTCCGTGAAGGATTTCTATTTCTTTATCTACAGAGTTGGATAATATTAGTTGGGTCTTATATTTGTTAACTATTGTCTCTTTAATTGGTATGTGATCTAACTGTTGTTCGTCTTCAGAATGTACCGTTGCATTATCCGATAAATTATTCACCGATTGGTTAGGTTGTTGTTGTATGTTGTTTTTACCACTTTCCTCTGGGATTCTGCTGAGAAAATCTGCAATTTTGTTTTCCTTCCCTTTCAAGTATTCTATCTCAAACTGGTATTCCTGTAATTTTAGAAGCCACCGCTGGTTCCTTTGGCTAAATTCTTTTCCCGTATATTTTTTATTTAAGTATTTAATGGGTAGATGGTCAGTTATAATTTTAAATTTCCTTCCCCACAAATAGGGTCTGTAGTAGGTCACGGCCCAAACGATCGCCAAGAATTCCTTGTCGGTAACGGAATAATTCTTTTCGTGATCGTTTAGGGATCTGGATGCATAACATACTGGTTGGCCGTCTTGCATTAAGACTGCCCCTATAGCGTAGTTGCTTGCGTCCGTATATAAAGTGAATGGCTTTTCAAAATTAGGGAATTTTAGGATAGGGTGCCTGCTGATGTTTAATTTAAGTGTCTCGAATGCCTGGATATATTCTGGATCATTGGTGTTGATTCTTTTATCTTTTTTTAAGTACTTGATCATTGGATTTGCAATTTTAGCGTAATCCTTCACGAATTTGCGATAATAGCCGGTAACCCCTAAAAATCCTTTAAGTTGTTTCTCATTTTTCGGTAGAGGATATTCCTGGATGCATTTAATTTTAATCGGGTTGGGTTTCATTCCCTCGGCTGTGAGAATGTGGCCCAAAAATTCCGTGTTTTTCTTCATAAATGAACATTTGTCGAACTGTACTTTGAGGTTGTGTTTGGATAGAATATCGAATATTGTTTTGAGAGAGTTAATGTGTTCTGTAAGGCTGGTAGAGAATATTAGTATATCATCAAGATATACCACACAGATCTTGTTTATGTGGTCCCTGAGAATATCGTTCATTAGTCTCTGGAATGTCGCCGGCGCGTTTTTCAGACCGAACGGCATTCTGATATATTCATATAATCCACAAGGTGTCACAAATGCTGTCTTCGGGATGTCGCTTGGTTTCACCTTGATCTGATGGTACCCCTTCGCAAGGTCCAAGGATGAAAAGTATTGTGCCCTACCCAATTTATCCAATATGCTTTCAATATTGGGTAATGGGTATTTGTCGTCTATCGTGATTTCATTCAACTTCCTATAGTCGACACATAGGCGGAACTTCTGCTTTCCAGAATTATCCAATTTCTTTTGCACTACCACGATTGGCGATGCATATCTACTGTTGGATTTTCGTACTATACCCTGTCCTTCCATCTCAGTTATCTGTTTCCGTACTTCCTCCTCATGCTTTGGGGGAAGCCTATAAAGTTTAGCGTTTATTGGGTGCTCTGTCGTCGTACGGATTTCATGCATTATGGTATCGGTGTTAGTAAATGGATCACCATCCTTATATATTAGATTATTAAATTTATTTAATAAGGCTTTCATTTTTTCCCTTTCTTCTTCGTTCAGATGGGTAAGGTCAACCTCCTTCTCAGTTGAATGTAGCTCGAAACAATCAAGAGTTGTTTCGTTTCTTTCTGAGTAGAGTGGTATATGACTATTATTTTTCAATATAAGGAGTTTATTGTCAAAATCAAGTGTTTTGACAATTTTTCTTAATAAGTCCATCCCTATCAACATATCGTACGGTTTGCCGGTTAGATCCCTCTTATACCATTTGATAGCCCCTCTTGGGTCGTAGTTAAATTCTTTTGGTATTTTAGTTATAATTCTCTCGACAGTTTCGGTTGTGGCGTTGTTAATCGTCTGAAGTTTTAAATGTACTCGTTCGTAAGTCCTAAATTTGCTACAGTCTACACGTCTGGAGTTAATGATGCTCATGGTTGAGCCTGTGTCAATCAGTCCTATGTATTTTTTTTCGTCAATTGTCATATCCATGAATATTCTGTTCCCGAGGCTTAGTTGAGAAAAAACTCTATATTGTGTGCTTCCTCAGTTCGGTTGGGGGTCTGTCCTTCATTTACTGTTTCACTGTGCGCTACGTGACCTATCTCCATCGGCTCTGGTTGACGCGGGGCATTTCTGAACTGGCCAGATGGGTTGAAAACTGGTTGTCTAAAGTTTCCTGACCTAAATTGGTTTGAACTAACTGGTTGAGAGTGATATTGATACCTATATTGTCCTGAGCTTGTTCTCTGCTGGGGGTTGTTGTTAAAATTGTATCGATTTTGACTAGTCTGTGGGTTCTTGTATTGGGAATTTCTAGGAGGAAATTTATTTTCTGGTTTGGTGGGTTTTGTATGTTGTATTGGTCGTCGATCGTGAATTGTAAAGTCTAAATTATTTTGGTCGTACCCTATATAGGTATATAGAATATTTTTTATTTCGTGTAAATCGAACTTATCTTTAATTTCTCGTGCTAGGTTGCCTGATACTAATTGTTTTATTCTATTTATTACAAGTATATAAAATGTGTTTTTTGATTCTACTGGTTTTACTTCATAGGTAATAAATGAATTTATTTCTTGTATAATTTGTTCTAATTTGTTATTCAAATCTTCAATTGAACTTACTCTTAAATTGGATATTCTTCGTGAGATGTCCTTATAGTTGATGGCTGGCCGGAAATGTTGTTTGAACAGTGTCTTGGCTTCTTCCCAGTCACGCGGCTGATTGTTGAGTAGAAGTTCATTCGCTCTCCCGGTGATTTTTGAATTGAAGATTGCTTGCCATAGTTCTTTTTTGTGAGCAGGATCCAAGGCGCTGAGATGCGTCTCCACGACGTTTATGAACTGCGTCAACTGGTCCCTTTCTCCAGAGAATTCTTTTATGTAGGAGATTTCCTTCATCAGGCCAACGGCTCTGCTTGGTCGGGGTTGATTGGTTGTGTTTAAGGCAACCAGTGCCTCCAATGCTGCAGACATGCGTTCCAGTACTTCTCGTTCCATTGTTTCTCGTTCTATTACGAGTTTCCAGAACTTGTCCGTTTTTTCTTTGCGAGGAATTTTGGATTAGCACACACTGTTTATTATTGGCGAGTTATCTAGTGCGGGTTCTCTTCACTGATTTTTAGTGATACGCGGCGATTCTTCACTGATTTTTAGTGATCTGCGGTGGTTCTTCACTGATTTTTAGTGATTTGCAATGATTCTTCACTGATTTTTAGTGATTTGCACTACCGGTATTTTTTCTTTTTCACTATTTTCTTTTTCGAGGTTTTTTTTTCACAAAACTATTATTACTATTTGGTTGCGTTTAGTTAGTTCTTTCTCGTTTGGATCTTTCAGTTGTAGAAAGATCCTACCGACTGCGCCAATTAAATCTCTTCTTGAGACGTATTGAAAAAAAAATACTTTTCTGTTTATCTTTTCGTTGATAGACCGCTTTATTGGACTCGCACTTGACAACTAACTCGTACAATTTCGTTTCACTTAAATCTAATCTCTACTTCGCTTATCGTAAGCTCAGGTATCCTGCATCAAACCGTGTGACCGCGATATTGTTTGGTCAGCTTTTCGGATGTGCCCGAACTCCAACTTGAGCTCAGGTGTCCGGCGCGCGAAGCGATGCTTCGAAGAAACGGGAAATGGGAGAGTATGCGAAAATGATGCAGGTGATTGCACCTATGTTCACATCGCGAAAATTGAAGGTCGTAGCGACCCAATGGGATATGTAACCTCTCCCCCCTTAGATTGAATATTCTCCTGAATTTCATTAGGCCGGTGGGTATGTTGGTTAAGTGCTTTAATTGATATTTTTAATTTCTTATTTCTTTTTGATAATTTTGTAATTGAAATTATAATTATTATTAAGATGCAGAATACGGTTGAACTTACGAAATAGCTTACATTTTTGTGGAATTTTAGTAGCTTAATGTGTTCTATATTTACAATATTTCTTTGAATAATGTTTTCGAAATTTAATGGTTTAGTAAAGTTATAACTTATTTCATCTGAATAATGAAATCTTTCCTTAAATTCTATATTACTATTGCTAAATGTCTTATTCAATATTTTAATCGTACAGTTATTGAACACTATTAGATAATTTCCATTTAACTTTATTTCTCGATCATCGCATTGATTTATTATTTCTTGTTGTTTCATATTTTTACAAATAATGGTACTATCATCTATTTTCTTAATTTCTATTAAGGGATTTTCTATAAGCTTACAATTTCCGTTTGTAATACAATTATTCATAGGTTTTAAATCGCTTTCATATTGCGTCCTATCATCATACGTATATTTGGTTTTATTTATTTCTAGAATATATTGATCGTTTATTATAATTTCTGTCTTATTCTCTGTGGGTATAGCAGTAATCAATTTCAAGTCTACTAATTTGTAAATGTTTGGTACTTTAACAGCAAGTATTAGTGTATCTATTTTGTATTTTAAAAGTCCTACCTTAATATTTTTTAATTTATAAAAATCCAGTTTCGTATTGTTTATTTCTGTTGCTGTCAGCATACTAGGGTGGACTAAACCATGCTTAACTAATGCTATGTTATCTATTATTTGATTAAGTTTATCTTCTAACATTTTTATTTTCATAAGCTGATCTAACTTGAGTTGTTTTAATATAATTCTTCTTTCATTTCCGGCTAATTCCTCATATGCTCTATCTAGTTCTTTTCTGTCTGAATTTATGATATACTTTAATTGAATTATACTTTCGTTAAAATGAGAGTTGATTTCGACTTGCTTATTTACATTGTCTACAGTATTTTCTTCATTCTCCTCTACTATCTTTAAGTGGTCTGCTATTTCTTGTCGATCTGTATCGTCCATAGTACCAAAGAGCCATTTTTGAGCTGCTCCGACGATGTTGACCAATCCTCGTTTTTGTCTTGAGCTATTACTTGGTTCTATTGCAGCTATTTTTGCGTATAATGTTTCAATACCTTTCCTAATAACAATATCTGTACCGATTTGTAACTTTTTTGTGTTATCTTCTAATAAACGAACTATTTCCCTTATCTCTCTGGTGTTGATAATGTGTACTATAGTCTTGGCATCTTTGATTATTTCCGTCTGTCCCATGTTAATCGTCGTATAACCGTTGTCCGTTGTGAGTTTGTTTATAGTCAATGTTGCTGTAGTTTTATGCGTCAGTAGTGTGGTCAGTGTGAGATACGCTAATATTATCATCTGAAAATTTTCGAGGTCGTTTTATATTAACGGGATGTTCTCTATCTAACGTTTTCAATCTATACCTAGGTTGGTTTTTATAATAATTTCGCTTATAATTCTTTACTGGCACTACCTGTCTTGTTTCCCTATATTCCTCTCTATTCAGATTTAATTTTCTAATCCTGTTTTCCTTTTCTATTCTTATTAGGTTCGCCAATGTCGCTACATCTGCAAACATTGCTTCTTCTGGTGTCATTTTCAATGTGGAGTGGTATCGATTATTATAATTGTTTACTGCTCTGTGCATCTTTTGAATCAATGTTAAATCTAAGTGTCTGATGGCTACTAATTTTTCTTGTAAAGTTGAATGAAATCTCTCTATGTCACTATTGCCTGTATGTGTATTGGGTTTAGTTAGATGTAATTCTACCTGTTGTTCTCTTAAGTATTCCTTAAAGTTTTCTGTATTAAATTCATTATCAGCGTTAATTTTGTCTGGTTTTCCGAATTTTGAAAAATGTTCTTCTAGTGTCTCTATTTTCTTCGTCCAATTCCTATTAGGTAAATGATAAACGTATGCTTTCTTGGTTAGCTTGTCGATCAGGGTCAAGAAAGTTTGCTTCATAAAGTAATATACATCCATGTGGAGTATCTGATTGGGTCTAGTAGGTGTTTCACTTATTTCAAATTTCGCTTTAATCGGTTTTCTTTCATATTTAGTTTCGAGACATACTCTACAGTTATTTATAATCTTGGTTATTTCTTTAATCAAATTGGGGTAATATATTTTATTTTTTAAAGTGTGATAGGTTTCTATTATACCGCTATGGAGACTTTCTTGTGTGTGATAAAGGGATATTTGTTTTTGTGCTTCTTCTAAACTTTTTATCTCACGTGCTCTAAGTGTTGCTTTAATGAATTTTACCTGTGTGTCATGACTAAATAACTCTATTAATAATTGTTGTATTTTGTTAAATTCGGGATAGGGTAGCTCTGTGAATATTCCTGTAATACCTGATTTAATATACCTTCGTAATATATCGATCCAATATTCTCTTCCCTTAGTCATATCAATGGAAATGATTCTTCTTCCGTGAAGGATTTCTATTTCTTTATCTACAGAGTTGGATAATATTAGTTGGGTCTTATATTTGTTAACTATTGTCTCTTTAATTGGTATGTGATCTAACTGTTGTTCGTCTTCAGAATGTACCGTTGCATTATCCGATAAATTATTCACCGATTGGTTAGGTTGTTGTTGTATGTTGTTTTTACCACTTTCCTCTGGGATTCTGCTGAGAAAATCTGCAATTTTGTTTTCCTTCCCTTTCAAGTATTCTATCTCAAACTGGTATTCCTGTAATTTTAGAAGCCACCGCTGGTTCCTTTGGCTAAATTCTTTTCCCGTATATTTTTTATTTAAGTATTTAATGGGTAGATGGTCAGTTATAATTTTAAATTTCCTTCCCCACAAATAGGGTCTGTAGTAGGTCACGGCCCAAACGATCGCCAAGAATTCCTTGTCGGTAACGGAATAATTCTTTTCGTGATCGTTTAGGGATCTGGATGCATAACATACTGGTTGGCCGTCTTGCATTAAGACTGCCCCTATAGCGTAGTTGCTTGCGTCCGTATATAAAGTGAATGGCTTTTCAAAATTAGGGAATTTTAGGATAGGGTGCCTGCTGATGTTTAATTTAAGTGTCTCGAATGCCTGGATATATTCTGGATCATTGGTGTTGATTCTTTTATCTTTTTTTAAGTACTTGATCATTGGATTTGCAATTTTAGCGTAATCCTTCACGAATTTGCGATAATAGCCGGTAACCCCTAAAAATCCTTTAAGTTGTTTCTCATTTTTCGGTAGAGGATATTCCTGGATGCATTTAATTTTAATCGGGTTGGGTTTCATTCCCTCGGCTGTGAGAATGTGGCCCAAAAATTCCGTGTTTTTCTTCATAAATGAACATTTGTCGAACTGTACTTTGAGGTTGTGTTTGGATAGAATATCGAATATTGTTTTGAGAGAGTTAATGTGTTCTGTAAGGCTGGTAGAGAATATTAGTATATCATCAAGATATACCACACAGATCTTGTTTATGTGGTCCCTGAGAATATCGTTCATTAGTCTCTGGAATGTCGCCGGCGCGTTTTTCAGACCGAACGGCATTCTGATATATTCATATAATCCACAAGGTGTCACAAATGCTGTCTTCGGGATGTCGCTTGGTTTCACCTTGATCTGATGGTACCCCTTCGCAAGGTCCAAGGATGAAAAGTATTGTGCCCTACCCAATTTATCCAATATGCTTTCAATATTGGGTAATGGGTATTTGTCGTCTATCGTGATTTCATTCAACTTCCTATAGTCGACACATAGGCGGAACTTCTGCTTTCCAGAATTATCCAATTTCTTTTGCACTACCACGATTGGCGATGCATATCTACTGTTGGATTTTCGTACTATACCCTGTCCTTCCATCTCAGTTATCTGTTTCCGTACTTCCTCCTCATGCTTTGGGGGAAGCCTATAAAGTTTAGCGTTTATTGGGTGCTCTGTCGTCGTACGGATTTCATGCATTATGGTATCGGTGTTAGTAAGTGGATCACCATCCTTATATATTAGATTATTAAATTTATTTAATAAGGCTTTCATTTTTTCCCTTTCTTCTTCGTTCAGATGGGTAAGGTCAACCTCCTTCTCAGTTGAATGTAGCTCGAAACAATCAAGAGTTGTTTCGTTTCTTTCTGAGTAGAGTGGTATATGACTATTATTTTTCAATATAAGGAGTTTATTGTCAAAATCAAGTGTTTTGACAATTTTTCTTAATAAGTCCATCCCTATCAACATATCGTACGGTTTGCCGGTTAGATCCCTCTTATACCATTTGATAGCCCCTCTTGGGTCGTAGTTAAATTCTTTTGGTATTTTAGTTATAATTCTCTCGACAGTTTCGGTTGTGGCGTTGTTAATCGTCTGAAGTTTTAAATGTACTCGTTCGTAAGTCCTAAATTTGCTACAGTCTACACGTCTGGAGTTAATGATGCTCATGGTTGAGCCTGTGTCAATCAGTCCTATGTATTTTTTTTCGTCAATTGTCATATCCATGAATATTCTGTTCCCGAGGCTTAGTTGAGAAAAAACTCTATATTGTGTGCTTCCTCAGTTCGGTTGGGGGTCTGTCCTTCATTTACTGTTTCACTGTGCGCTACGTGACCTATCTCCATCGGCTCTGGTTGACGCGGGGCATTTCTGAACTGGCCAGATGGGTTGAAAACTGGTTGTCTAAAGTTTCCTGACCTAAATTGGTTTGAACTAACTGGTTGAGAGTGATATTGATACCTATATTGTCCTGAGCTTGTTCTCTGCTGGGGGTTGTTGTTAAAATTGTATTGATTCTGACTAGTCTGTGGGTTCGTGTATTGGGGATTTCTAGGATGAAATTTATTTTCTGGTTTGGTGGGTTTTGTATGTTGTATTGGTCGTCGATCGTGAATTGTAAAGTCTAAATTATTTTGGTCGTACCCTATATAGGTATATAGAATATTTTTTATTTCGTGTAAATCGAACTTATCTTTAATTTCTCGTGCTAGGTTGCCTGATACTAATTGTTTTATTCTATTTATTACAAGTACATAAAATGTGTTTTTTGATTCTACTGGTTTTACTTCATAGGTAATAAATGAATTTATTTCTTGTATAATTTGTTCTAATTTGTTATTCAAATCTTCAATTGAACTTACTCTTAAATTGGATATTCTTCGTGAGATGTCCTTATAGTTGATGGCTGGCCGGAAATGTTGTTTGAACAGTGTCTTGGCTTCTTCCCAGTCACGCGGCTGATTGTTGAGTAGAAGTTCCTTCGCTCTCCCGGTGATTTTTGAATTGAAGATTGCTTGCCATAGTTCTTTTTTGTGAGCAGGATCCAAGGCGCTGAGATGCGTCTCCACGACGTTTATGAACTGCGTCAACTGGTCCCTTTCTCCAGAGAATTCTTTTATGTAGGAGATTTCCTTCATCAGGCCAACGGCTCTGCTTGGTCGGGGTTGATTGGTTGTGTTTAAGGCAACCAGTGCCTCCAATGCTGCAGACATGCGTTCCAGTACTTCTCGTTCCATTGTTTCTCGTTCTATTACGAGTTTCCAGAACTTGTCCGTTTTTTCTTTGCGAGGAATTTTGGATTAGCACACACTGTTTATTATTGGCGAGTTATCTAGTGCGGGTTCTCTTCACTGATTTTTAGTGATACGCGGCGATTCTTCACTGATTTTTAGTGATCTGCGGTGGTTCTTCACTGATTTTTAGTGATTTGCAATGATTCTTCACTGATTTTTAGTGATTTGCACTACCGGTATTTTTTCTTTTTCACTATTTTCTTTTTCGAGGTTTTTTTTTCACAAAACTATTATTACTATTTGGTTGCGTTTAGTTAGTTCTTTCTCGTTTGGATCTTTCAGTTGTAGAAAGATCCTACCGACTGCGCCAATTAAATCTCTTCTTGAGACGTATTGAAAAAAAAATACTTTTCTGTTTATCTTTTCGTTGATAGACCGCTTTATTGGACTCGCACTTAACAACTAACTCGTACAATTTCGTTTCACTTAAATCTAATCTCTACTTCGCTTATCGTAAGCTCAGGTATCCTGCATCAAACCGTGTGACCGCGATATTGTTTGGTCAGCTTTTCGGATGTGCCCGAACTCCAACTTGAGCTCAGGTGTCCGGCGCGCGAAGCGATGCTTCGAAGAAACGGGAAATGGGAGAGTATGCGAAAATGATGCAGGTGATTGCACCTATGTTCACATCGCGAAAATTGAAGGTCGTAGCGACCCAATGGGATATGTAACCTCTCCCCCCTTAGATTGAATATTCTCCTGAATTTCATTAGGCCGGTGGGTATGTTGGTTAAGTGCTTTAATTGATATTTTTAATTTCTTATTTCTTTTTGATAATTTTGTAATTGAAATTATAATTATTATTAAGATACAGAATACGGTTGAACTTACGAAATAGCTTACATTTTTGTGGAATTTTAGTAGCTTAATGTGTTCTATATTTACAATATTTCTTTGAATAATGTTTTCGAAATTTAATGGTTTAGTAAAGTTATAACTTATTTCATCTGAATAATGAAATCTTTCCTTAAATTCTATATTACTATTGCTAAATGTCTTATTCAATATTTTAATCGTACAGTTATTGAACACTATTAGATAATTTCCATTTAACTTTATTTCTCGATCATCGCATTGATTTATTATTTCTTGTTGTTTCATATTTTTACAAATAATGGTACTATCATCTATTTTCTTAATTTCTATTAAGGGATTTTCTATAAGCTTACAATTTCCGTTTGTAATACAATTATTCATAGGTTTTAAATCGCTTTCATATTGCGTCCTATCATCATACGTATATTTGGTTTTATTTATTTCTAGAATATATTGATCGTTTATTATAATTTCTGTCTTATTCTCTGTGGGTATAGCAGTAATCAATTTCAAGTCTACTAATTTGTAAATGTTTGGTACTTTAACAGCAAGTATTAGTGTATCTATTTTGTATTTTAAAAGTCCTACCTTAATATTTTTTAATTTATAAAAATCCAGTTTCGTATTGTTTATTTCTGTTGCTGTCAGCATACTAGGGTGGACTAAACCATGCTTAACTAATGCTATGTTATCTATTATTTGATTAAGTTTATCTTCTAACATTTTTATTTTCATAAGCTGATCTAACTTGAGTTGTTTTAATATAATTCTTCTTTCATTTCCGGCTAATTCCTCATATGCTCTATCTAGTTCTTTTCTGTCTGAATTTATGATATACTTTAATTGAATTATACTTTCGTTAAAATGAGAGTTGATTTCGACTTGCTTATTTACATTGTCTACAGTATTTTCTTCATTCTCCTCTACTATCTTTAAGTGGTCTGCTATTTCTTGTCGATCTGTATCGTCCATAGTACCAAAGAGCCATTTTTGAGCTGCTCCGACGATGTTGACCAATCCTCGTTTTTGTCTTGAGCTATTACTTGGTTCTATTGCAGCTATTTTTGCGTATAATGTTTCAATACCTTTCCTAATAACAATATCTGTACCGATTTGTAACTTTTTTGTGTTATCTTCTAATAAACGAAGTACTATAGTCTTGGCATCTTTGATTATTTCCGTCTGTCCCATGTTAATCGTCGTATAACCGTTGTCCGTTGTGAGTTTGTTTATAGTCAATGTTGCTGTAGTTTTATGCGTCAGTAGTGTGGTCAGTGTGAGATACGCTAATATTATCATCTGAAAATTTTCGAGGTCGTTTTATATTAACGGGATGTTCTCTATCTAACGTTTTCAATCTATACCTAGGTTGGTTTTTATAATAATTTCGCTTATAATTCTTTACTGGCACTACCTGTCTTGTTTCCCTATATTCCTCTCTATTCAGATTTAATTTTCTAATCCTGTTTTCCTTTTCTATTCTTATTAGGTTCGCCAATGTCGCTACATCTGCAAACATTGCTTCTTCTGGTGTCATTTTCAATGTGGAGTGGTATCGATTATTATAATTGTTTACTGCTCTGTGCATCTTTTGAATCAATGTTAAATCTAAGTGTCTGATGGCTACTAATTTTTCTTGTAAAGTTGAATGAAATCTCTCTATGTCACTATTGCCTGTATGTGTATTGGGTTTAGTTAGATGTAATTCTACCTGTTGTTCTCTTAAGTATTCCTTAAAGTTTTCTGTATTAAATTCATTATCAGCGTTAATTTTGTCTGGTTTTCCGAATTTTGAAAAATGTTCTTCTAGTGTCTCTATTTTCTTCGTCCAATTCCTATTAGGTAAATGATAAACGTATGCTTTCTTGGTTAGCTTGTCGATCAGGGTCAAGAAAGTTTGCTTCATAAAGTAATATACATCCATGTGGAGTATCTGATTGGGTCTAGTAGGTGTTTCACTTATTTCAAATTTCGCTTTAATCGGTTTTCTTTCATATTTAGTTTCGAGACATACTCTACAGTTATTTATAATCTTGGTTATTTCTTTAATCAAATTGGGGTAATATATTTTATTTTTTAAAGTGTGATAGGTTTCTATTATACCGCTATGGAGACTTTCTTGTGTGTGATAAAGGGATATTTGTTTTTGTGCTTCTTCTAAACTTTTTATCTCACGTGCTCTAAGTGTTGCTTTAATGAATTTTACCTGTGTGTCATGACTAAATAACTCTATTAATAATTGTTGTATTTTGTTAAATTCGGGATAGGGTAGTTCTGTGAATATTCCTGTAATACCTGATTTAATATACCTTCGTAATATATCGATCCAATATTCTCTTCCCTTAGTCATATCAATGGAAATGATTCTTCTTCCGTGAAGGATTTCTATTTCTTTATCTACAGAGTTGGATAATATTAGTTGGGTCTTATATTTGTTAACTATTGTCTCTTTAATTGGTATGTGATCTAACTGTTGTTCGTCTTCAGAATGTACCGTTGCATTATCCGATAAATTATTCACCGATTGGTTAGGTTGTTGTTGTATGTTGTTTTTACCACTTTCCTCTGGGATTCTGCTGAGAAAATCTGCAATTTTGTTTTCCTTCCCTTTCAAGTATTCTATCTCAAACTGGTATTCCTGTAATTTTAGAAGCCACCGCTGGTTCCTTTGGCTAAATTCTTTTCCCGTATATTTTTTATTTAAGTATTTAATGGGTAGATGGTCAGTTATAATTTTAAATTTCCTTCCCCACAAATAGGGTCTGTAGTAGGTCACGGCCCAAACGATCGCCAAGAATTCCTTGTCGGTAACGGAATAATTCTTTTCGTGATCGTTTAGGGATCTGGATGCATAACATACTGGTTGGCCGTCTTGCATTAAGACTGCCCCTATAGCGTAGTTGCTTGCGTCCGTATATAAAGTGAATGGCTTTTCAAAATTAGGGAATTTTAGGATAGGGTGCCTGCTGATGTTTAATTTAAGTGTCTCGAATGCCTGGATATATTCTGGATCATTGGTGTTGATTCTTTTATCTTTTTTTAAGTACTTGATCATTGGATTTGCAATTTTAGCGTAATCCTTCACGAATTTGCGATAATAGCCGGTAACCCCTAAAAATCCTTTAAGTTGTTTCTCATTTTTCGGTAGAGGATATTCCTGGATGCATTTAATTTTAATCGGGTTGGGTTTCATTCCCTCGGCTGTGAGAATGTGGCCCAAAAATTCCGTGTTTTTCTTCATAAATGAACATTTGTCGAACTGTACTTTGAGGTTGTGTTTGGATAGAATATCGAATATTGTTTTGAGAGAGTTAATGTGTTCTGTAAGGCTGGTAGAGAATATTAGTATATCATCAAGATATACCACACAGATCTTGTTTATGTGGTCCCTGAGAATATCGTTCATTAGTCTCTGGAATGTCGCCGGCGCGTTTTTCAGACCGAACGGCATTCTGATATATTCATATAATCCACAAGGTGTCACAAATGCTGTCTTCGGGATGTCGCTTGGTTTCACCTTGATCTGATGGTACCCCTTCGCAAGGTCCAAGGATGAAAAGTATTGTGCCCTACCCAATTTATCCAATATGCTTTCAATATTGGGTAATGGGTATTTGTCGTCTATCGTGATTTCATTCAACTTCCTATAGTCGACACATAGGCGGAACTTCTGCTTTCCAGAATTATCCAATTTCTTTTGCACTACCACAATTGGCGATGCATATCTACTGTTGGATTTTCGTACTATACCTTGTTCTTCCATCTCAGTTATCTGTTTCCGTACTTCCTCCTCATGCTTTGGGGGAAGCCTATAAAGTTTAGCGTTTATTGGGTGCTCTGTCGTCGTACGGATTTCATGCATTATGGTATCGGTGTTAGTAAGTGGATCACCATCCTTATATATTAGATTATTAAATTTATTTAATAAGGCTTTCATTTTTTCCCTTTCTTCTTCGTTCAGATGGGTAAGGTCAACCTCCTTCTCAGTTGAATGTAGCTCGAAACAATCAAGAGTTGTTTCGTTTCTTTCTGAGTAGAGTGGTATATGACTATTATTTTTCAATATAAGGAGTTTATTGTCAAAATCAAGTGTTTTGACAATTTTTCTTAATAAGTCCATCCCTATCAACATATCGTACGGTTTGCCGGTTAGATCCCTCTTATACCATTTGATAGCCCCTCTTGGGTCGTAGTTAAATTCTTTTGGTATTTTAGTTATAATTCTCTCGACAGTTTCGGTTGTGGCGTTGTTAATCGTCTGAAGTTTTAAATGTACTCGTTCGTAAGTCCTAAATTTGCTACAGTCTACACGTCTGGAGTTAATGATGCTCATGGTTGAGCCTGTGTCAATCAGTCCTATGTATTTTTTTTCGTCAATTGTCATATCCATGAATATTCTGTTCCCGAGGCTTAGTTGAGAAAAAACTCTATATTGTGTGCTTCCTCAGTTCGGTTGGGGGTCTGTCCTTCATTTACTGTTTCACTGTGCGCTACGTGACCTATCTCCATCGGCTCTGGTTGACGCGGGGCATTTCTGAACTGGCCAGATGGGTTGAAAACTGGTTGTCTAAAGTTTCCTGACCTAAATTGGTTTGAACTAACTGGTTGAGAGTGATATTGATACCTATATTGTCCTGAGCTTGTTCTCTGCTGGGGGTTGTTGTTAAAATTGTATCGATTTTGACTAGTCTGTGGGTTCTTGTATTGGGAATTTCTAGGAGGAAATTTATTTTCTGGTTTGGTGGGTTTTGTATGTTGTATTGGTCGTCGATCGTGAATTGTAAAGTCTAAATTATTTTGGTCGTACCCTATATAGGTATATAGAATATTTTTTATTTCGTGTAAATCGAACTTATCTTTAATTTCTCGTGCTAGGTTGCCTGATACTAATTGTTTTATTCTATTTATTACAAGTATATAAAATGTGTTTTTTGATTCTACTGGTTTTACTTCATAGGTAATAAATGAATTTATTTCTTGTATAATTTGTTCTAATTTGTTATTCAAATCTTCAATTGAACTTACTCTTAAATTGGATATTCTTCGTGAGATGTCCTTATAGTTGATGGCTGGCCGGAAATGTTGTTTGAACAGTGTCTTGGCTTCTTCCCAGTCACGCGGCTGATTGTTGAGTAGAAGTTCCTTCGCTCTCCCGGTGATTTTTGAATTGAAGATTGCTTGCCATAGTTCTTTTTTGTGAGCAGGATCCAAGGCGCTGAGATGCGTCTCCACGACGTTTATGAACTGCGTCAACTGGTCCCTTTCTCCAGAGAATTCTTTTATGTAGGAGATTTCCTTCATCAGGCCAACGGCTCTGCTTGGTCGGGGTTGATTGGTTGTGTTTAAGGCAACCAGTGCCTCCAATGCTGCAGACATGCGTTCCAGTACTTCTCGTTCCATTGTTTCTCGTTCTATTACGAGTTTCCAGAACTTGTCCGTTTTTTCTTTGCGAGGAATTTTGGATTAGCACACACTGTTTATTATTGGCGAGTTATCTAGTGCGGGTTCTCTTCACTGATTTTTAGTGATACGCGGCGATTCTTCACTGATTTTTAGTGATCTGCGGTGGTTCTTCACTGATTTTTAGTGATTTGCAATGATTCTTCACTGATTTTTAGTGATTTGCACTACCGGTATTTTTTTCTTTTTCACTATTTTCTTTTTCGAGGTTTTTTTTTTCACAAAACTATTATTACTATTTGGTTGCGTTTACTTAGTTCTTTCTCGTTTGGATCTTTCAGTTGTAGAAAGATCCTACCGACTGCGCCAATTAAATCTCTTCTTGAGACGTATTGAAAAAAAAATACTTTTCTGTTTATCTTTTCGTTGATAGACCGCTTTATTGGACTCGCACTTAACAACTAACTCGTACAATTTCGTTTCACTTAAATCTAATCTCTACTTCGCTTATCGTAAGCTCAGGTATCCTGCATCAAACCGTGTGACCGCGATATTGTTTGGTCAGCTTTTCGGATGTGCCCGAACTCCAACTTGAGCTCAGGTGTCCGGCGCGCGAAGCGATGCTTCGAAGAAACGGGAAATGGGAGAGTATGCGAAAATGATGCAGGTGATTGCACCTATGTTCACATCGCGAAAATTGAAGGTCGTAGCGACCCAATGGGATATGTAACCTCTCCCCCCTTAGATTGAATATTCTCCTGAATTTCATTAGGCCGGTGGGTATGTTGGTTAAGTGCTTTAATTGATATTTTTAATTTCTTATTTCTTTTTGATAATTTTGTAATTGAAATTATAATTATTATTAAGATGCAGAATACGGTTGAACTTACGAAATAGCTTACATTTTTGTGGAATTTTAGTAGCTTAATGTGTTCTATATTTACAATATTTCTTTGAATAATGTTTTCGAAATTTAATGGTTTAGTAAAGTTATAACTTATTTCATCTGAATAATGAAATCTTTCCTTAAATTCTATATTACTATTGCTAAATGTCTTATTCAATATTTTAATCGTACAGTTATTGAACACTATTAGATAATTTCCATTTAACTTTATTTCTCGATCATCGCATTGATTTATTATTTCTTGTTGTTTCATATTTTTACAAATAATGGTACTATCATCTATTTTCTTAATTTCTATTAAGGGATTTTCTATAAGCTTACAATTTCCGTTTGTAATACAATTATTCATAGGTTTTAAATCGCTTTCATATTGCGTCCTATCATCATACGTATATTTGGTTTTATTTATTTCTAGAATATATTGATCGTTTATTATAATTTCTGTCTTATTCTCTGTGGGTATAGCAGTAATCAATTTCAAGTCTACTAATTTGTAAATGTTTGGTACTTTAACAGCAAGTATTAGTGTATCTATTTTGTATTTTAAAAGTCCTACCTTAATATTTTTTAATTTATAAAAATCCAGTTTCGTATTGTTTATTTCTGTTGCTGTCAGCATACTAGGGTGGACTAAACCATGCTTAACTAATGCTATGTTATCTATTATTTGATTAAGTTTATCTTCTAACATTTTTATTTTCATAAGCTGATCTAACTTGAGTTGTTTTAATATAATTCTTCTTTCATTTCCGGCTAATTCCTCATATGCTCTATCTAGTTCTTTTCTGTCTGAATTTATGATATACTTTAATTGAATTATACTTTCGTTAAAATGAGAGTTGATTTCGACTTGCTTATTTACATTGTCTACAGTATTTTCTTCATTCTCCTCTACTATCTTTAAGTGGTCTGCTATTTCTTGTCGATCTGTATCGTCCATAGTACCAAAGAGCCATTTTTGAGCTGCTCCGACGATGTTGACCAGTCCTCGTTTTTGTCTTGAGCTATTACTTGGTTCTATTGCAGCTATTTTTGCGTATAATGTTTCAATACCTTTCCTAATAACAATATCTGTACCGATTTGTAACTTTTTTGTGTTATCTTCTAATAAACGAACTATTTCCCTTATCTCTCTGGTGTTGATAATGTGTACTATAGTCTTGGCATCTTTGATTATTTCCGTCTGTCCCATGTTAATCGTCGTATAACCGTTGTCCGTTGTGAGTTTGTTTATAGTCAATGTTGCTGTAGTTTTATGCGTCAGTAGTGTGGTCAGTGTGAGATACGCTAATATTATCATCTGAAAATTTTCGAGGTCGTTTTATATTAACGGGATGTTCTCTATCTAACGTTTTCAATCTATACCTAGGTTGGTTTTTATAATAATTTCGCTTATAATTCTTTACTGGCACTACCTGTCTTGTTTCCCTATATTCCTCTCTATTCAGATTTAATTTTCTAATCCTGTTTTCCTTTTCTATTCTTATTAGGTTCGCCAATGTCGCTACATCTGCAAACATTGCTTCTTCTGGTGTCATTTTCAATGTGGAGTGGTATCGATTATTATAATTGTTTACTGCTCTGTGCATCTTTTGAATCAATGTTAAATCTAAGTGTCTGATGGCTACTAATTTTTCTTGTAAAGTTGAATGAAATCTCTCTATGTCACTATTGCCTGTATGTGTATTGGGTTTAGTTAGATGTAATTCTACCTGTTGTTCTCTTAAGTATTCCTTAAAGTTTTCTGTATTAAATTCATTATCAGCGTTAATTTTGTCTGGTTTTCCGAATTTTGAAAAATGTTCTTCTAGTGTCTCTATTTTCTTCGTCCAATTCCTATTAGGTAAATGATAAACGTATGCTTTCTTGGTTAGCTTGTCGATCAGGGTCAAGAAAGTTTGCTTCATAAAGTAATATACATCCATGTGGAGTATCTGATTGGGTCTAGTAGGTGTTTCACTTATTTCAAATTTCGCTTTAATCGGTTTTCTTTCATATTTAGTTTCGAGACATACTCTACAGTTATTTATAATCTTGGTTATTTCTTTAATCAAATTGGGGTAATATATTTTATTTTTTAAAGTGTGATAGGTTTCTATTATACCGCTATGGAGACTTTCTTGTGTGTGATAAAGGGATATTTGTTTTTGTGCTTCTTCTAAACTTTTTATCTCACGTGCTCTAAGTGTTGCTTTAATGAATTTTACCTGTGTGTCATGACTAAATAACTCTATTAATAATTGTTGTATTTTGTTAAATTCGGGATAGGGTAGTTCTGTGAATATTCCTGTAATACCTGATTTAATATACCTTCGTAATATATCGATCCAATATTCTCTTCCCTTAGTCATATCAATGGAAATGATTCTTCTTCCGTGAAGGATTTCTATTTCTTTATCTACAGAGTTGGATAATATTAGTTGGGTCTTATATTTGTTAACTATTGTCTCTTTAATTGGTATGTGATCTAACTGCTGTTCGTCTTCAGAATGTACCGTTGCATTATCCGATAAATTATTCACCGATTGGTTAGGTTGTTGTTGTATGTTGTTTTTACCACTTTCCTCTGGGATTCTGCTGAGAAAATCTGCAATTTTGTTTTCCTTCCCTTTCAAGTATTCTATCTCAAACTGGTATTCCTGTAATTTTAGAAGCCACCGCTGGTTCCTTTGGCTAAATTCTTTTCCCGTATATTTTTTATTTAAGTATTTAATGGGTAGATGGTCAGTTATAATTTTAAATTTCCTTCCCCACAAATAGGGTCTGTAGTAGGTCACGGCCCAAACGATCGCCAAGAATTCCTTGTCGGTAACGGAATAATTCTTTTCGTGATCGTTTAGGGATCTGGATGCATAACATACTGGTTGGCCGTCTTGCATTAAGACTGCCCCTATAGCGTAGTTGCTTGCGTCCGTATATAAAGTGAATGGCTTTTCAAAATTAGGGAATTTTAGGATAGGGTGCCTGCTGATGTTTAATTTAAGTGTCTCGAATGCCTGGATATATTCTGGATCATTGGTGTTGATTCTTTTATCTTTTTTTAAGTACTTGATCATTGGATTTGCAATTTTAGCGTAATCCTTCACGAATTTGCGATAATAGCCGGTAACCCCTAAAAATCCTTTAAGTTGTTTCTCATTTTTCGGTAGAGGATATTCCTGGATGCATTTAATTTTAATCGGGTTGGGTTTCATTCCCTCGGCTGTGAGAATGTGGCCCAAAAATTCCGTGTTTTTCTTCATAAATGAACATTTGTCGAACTGTACTTTGAGGTTGTGTTTGGATAGAATATCGAATATTGTTTTGAGAGAGTTAATGTGTTCTGTAAGGCTGGTAGAGAATATTAGTATATCATCAAGATATACCACACAGATCTTGTTTATGTGGTCCCTGAGAATATCGTTCATTAGTCTCTGGAATGTCGCCGGCGCGTTTTTCAGACCGAACGGCATTCTGATATATTCATATAATCCACAAGGTGTCACAAATGCTGTCTTCGGGATGTCGCTTGGTTTCACCTTGATCTGATGGTACCCCTTCGCAAGGTCCAAGGATGAAAAGTATTGTGCCCTACCCAATTTATCCAATATGCTTTCAATATTGGGTAATGGGTATTTGTCGTCTATCGTGATTTCATTCAACTTCCTATAGTCGACACATAGGCGGAACTTCTGCTTTCCAGAATTATCCAATTTCTTTTGCACTACCACGATTGGCGATGCATATCTACTGTTGGATTTTCGTACTATACCCTGTCCTTCCATCTCAGTTATCTGTTTCCGTACTTCCTCCTCATGCTTTGGGGGAAGCCTATAAAGTTTAGCGTTTATTGGGTGCTCTGTCGTCGTACGGATTTCATGCATTATGGTATCGGTGTTAGTAAGTGGATCACCATCCTTATATATTAGATTATTAAATTTATTTAATAAGGCTTTCATTTTTTCCCTTTCTTCTTCGTTCAGATGGGTAAGGTCAACCTCCTTCTCAGTTGAATGTAGCTCGAAACAATCAAGAGTTGTTTCGTTTCTTTCTGAGTAGAGTGGTATATGACTATTATTTTTCAATATAAGGAGTTTATTGTCAAAATCAAGTGTTTTGACAATTTTTCTTAATAAGTCCATCCCTATCAACATATCGTACGGTTTGCCGGTTAGATCCCTCTTATACCATTTGATAGCCCCTCTTGGGTCGTAGTTAAATTCTTTTGGTATTTTAGTTATAATTCTCTCGACAGTTTCGGTTGTGGCGTTGTTAATCGTCTGAAGTTTTAAATGTACTCGTTCGTAAGTCCTAAATTTGCTACAGTCTACACGTCTGGAGTTAATGATGCTCATGGTTGAGCCTGTGTCAATCAGTCCTATGTATTTTTTTTCGTCAATTGTCATATCCATGAATATTCTGTTCCCGAGGCTTAGTTGAGAAAAAACTCTATATTGTGTGCTTCCTCAGTTCGGTTGGGGGTCTGTCCTTCATTTACTGTTTCACTGTGCGCTACGTGACCTATCTCCATCGGCTCTGGTTGACGCGGGGCATTTCTGAACTGGCCAGATGGGTTGAAAACTGGTTGTCTAAAGTTTCCTGACCTAAATTGGTTTGAACTAACTGGTTGAGAGTGATATTGATACCTATATTGTCCTGAGCTTGTTCTCTGCTGGGGGTTGTTGTTAAAATTGTATTGATTCTGACTAGTCTGTGGGTTCGTGTATTTGGGATTTCTAGGATGAAATTTATTTTCTGGTTTGGTGGGTTTTGTATGTTGTATTGGTCGTCGATCGTGAATTGTAAAGTCTAAATTATTTTGGTCGTACCCTATATAGGTATATAGAATATTTTTTATTTCGTGTAAATCGAACTTATCTTTAATTTCTCGTGCTAGGTTGCCTGATACTAATTGTTTTATTCTATTTATTACAAGTACATAAAATGTGTTTTTTGATTCTACTGATTTTACTTCATAGGTAATAAATGAATTTATTTCTTGTATAATTTGTTCTAATTTGTTATTCAAATCTTCAATTGAACTTACTCTTAAATTTGATATTCTTCGTGAGATGTCCTTATAGTTGATGGCTGGCCGGAAATGTTGTTTGAACAGTGTCTTGGCTTCTTCCCAGTCACGCGGCTGATTGTTGAGTAGAAGTTCCTTCGCTCTCCCGGTGATTTTTGAATTGAGGATTGCTTGCCATAGTTCTTTTTTGTGAGCAGGATCCAAGGCGCTGAGATGCGTCTCCACGACGTTTATGAACTGCGTCAACTGGTCCCTTTCTCCAGAGAATTCTTTTATGTAGGAGATTTCCTTCATCAGGCCAACGGCTCTGCTTGGTCGGGGTTGATTGGTTGTGTTTAAGGCGACCAGTGCCTCCAATGCTGCAGACATGCGTTCCAGTACTTCTCGTTCCATTGTTTCTCGTTCTATTACGAGTTTCCAGAACTTGTCCGTTTTTTCTTTGCGAGGAATTTTGGATTAGCACACACTGTTTATTATTGGCGAGTTATCTAGTGCGGGTTCTCTTCACTGATTTTTAGTGATACGCGGCGATTCTTCACTGATTTTTAGTGATCTGCGGTGGTTCTTCACTGATTTTTAGTGATTTGCAATGATTCTTCACTGATTTTTAGTGATTTGCACTACCGGTATTTTTTTCTTTTTCACTATTTTCTTTTTCGAGGTTTTTTTTTCACAAAACTATTATTACTATTTGGTTGCGTTTACTTAGTTCTTTCTCGTTTGGATCTTTCAGTTGTAGAAAGATCCTACCGACTGCGCCAATTAAATCTCTTCTTGAGACGTATTGAAAAAAAAATACTTTTCTGTTTATCTTTTCGTTGATAGACCGCTTTATTGGACTCGCACTTAACAACTAACTCGTACAATTTCGTTTCACTTAAATCTAATCTCTACTTCGCTTATCGTAAGCTCAGGTATCCTGCATCAAACCGTGTGACCGCGATATTGTTTGGTCAGCTTTTCGGATGTGCCCGAACTCCAACTTGAGCTCAGGTGTCCGGCGCGCGAAGCGATGCTTCGAAGAAACGGGAAATGGGAGAGTATGCGAAAATGATGCAGGTGATTGCACCTATGTTCACATCGCGAAAATTGAAGGTCGTAGCGACCCAATGGGATATGTAACCTCTCCCCCCTTAGATTGAATATTCTCCTGAATTTCATTAGGCCGGTGGGTATGTTGGTTAAGTGCTTTAATTGATATTTTTAATTTCTTATTTCTTTTTGATAATTTTGTAATTGAAATTATAATTATTATTAAGATGCAGAATACGGTTGAACTTACGAAATAGCTTACATTTTTGTGGAATTTTAGTAGCTTAATGTGTTCTATATTTACAATATTTCTTTGAATAATGTTTTCGAAATTTAATGGTTTAGTAAAGTTATAACTTATTTCATCTGAATAATGAAATCTTTCCTTAAATTCTATATTACTATTGCTAAATGTCTTATTCAATATTTTAATCGTACAGTTATTGAACACTATTAGATAATTTCCATTTAACTTTATTTCTCGATCATCGCATTGATTTATTATTTCTTGTTGTTTCATATTTTTACAAATAATGGTACTATCATCTATTTTCTTAATTTCTATTAAGGGATTTTCTATAAGCTTACAATTTCCGTTTGTAATACAATTATTCATAGGTTTTAAATCGCTTTCATATTGCGTCCTATCATCATACGTATATTTGGTTTTATTTATTTCTAGAATATATTGATCGTTTATTATAATTTCTGTCTTATTCTCTGTGGGTATAGCAGTAATCAATTTCAAGTCTACTAATTTGTAAATGTTTGGTACTTTAACAGCAAGTATTAGTGTATCTATTTTGTATTTTAAAAGTCCTACCTTAATATTTTTTAATTTATAAAAATCCAGTTTCGTATTGTTTATTTCTGTTGCTGTCAGCATACTAGGGTGGACTAAACCATGCTTAACTAATGCTATGTTATCTATTATTTGATTAAGTTTATCTTCTAACATTTTTATTTTCATAAGCTGATCTAACTTGAGTTGTTTTAATATAATTCTTCTTTCATTTCCGGCTAATTCCTCATATGCTCTATCTAGTTCTTTTCTGTCTGAATTTATGATATACTTTAATTGAATTATACTTTCGTTAAAATGAGAGTTGATTTCGACTTGCTTATTTACATTGTCTACAGTATTTTCTTCATTCTCCTCTACTATCTTTAAGTGGTCTGCTATTTCTTGTCGATCTGTATCGTCCATAGTACCAAAGAGCCATTTTTGAGCTGCTCCGACGATGTTGACCAATCCTCGTTTTTGTCTTGAGCTATTACTTGGTTCTATTGCAGCTATTTTTGCGTATAATGTTTCAATACCTTTCCTAATAACAATATCTGTACCGATTTGTAACTTTTTTGTGTTATCTTCTAATAAACGAACTATTTCCCTTATCTCTCTGGTGTTGATAATGTGTACTATAGTCTTGGCATCTTTGATTATTTCCGTCTGTCCCATGTTAATCGTCGTATAACCGTTGTCCGTTGTGAGTTTGTTTATAGTCAATGTTGCTGTAGTTTTATGCGTCAGTAGTGTGGTCAGTGTGAGATACGCTAATATTATCATCTGAAAATTTTCGAGGTCGTTTTATATTAACGGGATGTTCTCTATCTAACGTTTTCAATCTATACCTAGGTTGGTTTTTATAATAATTTCGCTTATAATTCTTTACTGGCACTACCTGTCTTGTTTCCCTATATTCCTCTCTATTCAGATTTAATTTTCTAATCCTGTTTTCCTTTTCTATTCTTATTAGGTTCGCCAATGTCGCTACATCTGCAAACATTGCTTCTTCTGGTGTCATTTTCAATGTGGAGTGGTATCGATTATTATAATTGTTTACTGCTCTGTGCATCTTTTGAATCAATGTTAAATCTAAGTGTCTGATGGCTACTAATTTTTCTTGTAAAGTTGAATGAAATCTCTCTATGTCACTATTGCCTGTATGTGTATTGGGTTTAGTTAGATGTAATTCTACCTGTTGTTCTCTTAAGTATTCCTTAAAGTTTTCTGTATTAAATTCATTATCAGCGTTAATTTTGTCTGGTTTTCCGAATTTTGAAAAATGTTCTTCTAGTGTCTCTATTTTCTTCGTCCAATTCCTATTAGGTAAATGATAAACGTATGCTTTCTTGGTTAGCTTGTCGATCAGGGTCAAGAAAGTTTGCTTCATAAAGTAATATACATCCATGTGGAGTATCTGATTGGGTCTAGTAGGTGTTTCACTTATTTCAAATTTCGCTTTAATCGGTTTTCTTTCATATTTAGTTTCGAGACATACTCTACAGTTATTTATAATCTTGGTTATTTCTTTAATCAAATTGGGGTAATATATTTTATTTTTTAAAGTGTGATAGGTTTCTATTATACCGCTATGGAGACTTTCTTGTGTGTGATAAAGGGATATTTGTTTTTGTGCTTCTTCTAAACTTTTTATCTCACGTGCTCTAAGTGTTGCTTTAATGAATTTTACCTGTGTGTCATGACTAAATAACTCTATTAATAATTGTTGTATTTTGTTAAATTCGGGATAGGGTAGTTCTGTGAATATTCCTGTAATACCTGATTTAATATACCTTCGTAATATATCGATCCAATATTCTCTTCCCTTAGTCATATCAATGGAAATGATTCTTCTTCCGTGAAGGATTTCTATTGGGTGGAGTTCCGAATAGTACTCACCCCCGATTTTTTTCAATTTTTTTGTACGTATAGCCTAATGTATCAAAGTTAAAAATCCAAAGCGGTTTTTGGCGCAAATGACTGGAAAGGACTAAAAGGATGTGCTAAATTTGAATATCCTGCAGAAAATATCTTGAAAGTTACAACAGCTATATTTATAAGTGATATCGCAAATTAAAGCAGAAATTAAGTGCTTTTAACTGATAATAAAATTATAGTATATAGTTTACAAATATTGAAGATATGAAGTATTTTGGAAAAATAGGTCAATATTTTCAAGGAAACATTTTTTTTTGAAAGAAAGTGTATTATGAAGGCATATTTTTTTTTTGGAATTATAAAACTACATTCGAAAACCTTTTTAACGATACCAAACATGCTATACTTTTCGTTAAACATCACCTTAAGAGAGGAGTTTTTTTTCTTTAGAAGTGACATTCATCAAGCTTGGGTGAGCCCTGGGAGTAACATTTGTATAAACAAATGTTTTTTCCCTCTTATAACGGCGATAACGGACCCAAGTAAAGACAACCGATGATGAAAAAGCTTTTCGTCTCTTGTTGAGTAGAAACTGTCCACAAAGGTAGACCTAAATTTTCCGCGATTGTTCATACTTTGTATTTTGCAATGGATTTAACGTATAATTTATTTCAATTAGCAAGTATTTTAAGTGATCATTCGAAAACTTTGCAGTGGTTAAGAGATCTTGGACTAATTCCAGCGACAAAGTATTGTCATAAGCATAAAAAATATATGGTATTAAATGAATTAAAATTAATATGTGGATTATTTGAGTGCCGTAAGACAAGCAAATACTATCATTGTGAAAGTGTTGCAAATAATACGTGGTTTGAGAGATGTCGTATTTCACCTGAAGTTTGCATACTAATTACTTATTGTTTTTCTTTAAATATGTCATTTGAACAAACCATCCGGGAAAGTTCAATTATTGATGGAAAGCAAGTTTCCCGTGAGACAGTTGCGGATCGGTTTTCGTTTTGTCGAGAAGTCTGCATGTTGGCGTTAGACGAACAATTCGAGGAAGAGGGTCAAATAGGAGGTGTTGGTCAAGTTGTTGAGATTGACGAATGTAAAATTGGTCGTCGTAAATACCATAGGGGGCGTGTTGTTGAGGGTTCTTGGGTCTTAGGCATTATACTTCGTGGGAGTCCTTCTCAATACCGTCTCGAAATTTGTCCCGAAAATAAAAGAGACAAAAATACTTTAATAAGTCTAATACAAAAACATGTGAAGTTGGGAACTACTATCCACACAGATTGTTGGAAGGGATATATGGACTTAGAATCTTTCGGATATCATCACTTTACTGTCAATCATTCCAAAGAATTTGTAGATTCCGAAACAGGGGCTCATACCCAAAATATTGAGTCGTCGTGGCGGTGGATGCGTCGTCAATTATCTCGTGGTGGTGTCCGTGTCGACAATATGGAGCAACATTTATGCGAATTTTTGTGGCGTCGTCGCGTCAAAAAGTTGAACCAAGATCATTTTAATCAGTTGCTGAAGGATATTAAGCGCTGTTACCCTGGTCAATGATTTGTATTGTCAAATTGACGTAAATTAAATATTATATTTATATATATAATAAATATTTATATTGTGTATGTGTGTGTGTATCAAACTGTATATAAATAATGAAATGTGAAATAAATGTTATTGTAATTTGAATTTTGATATAAAAATGTTATATTTAAAAGTTATTATTCAGGACTAAATTTGTAAAGAGAAGATGGAATAATGATAAATATTAACAAAAGAGTACTCCTGCCCGATTTTGATAAAATTTGAGTATATGGTAAAGGGCATTCTAATATTTTGATACACATATGTATGCACAACCTCATACTTTGCACCTACCCCAACTTTGCACCTACCCCAACTTTGCACCTACCCCAATTTTGCACCTACCCCAACTTTGCACCTACCCCAAATCCTACAGTGAGCCCAAGCAGGGGGGTTGCAGGGGGGCAGCATGCCCCCCCATAGGTATTTCACTGCGATTTACTTATAAAAACGGCGACGCACATATATACATATGTATTCATGGCAGAAAAAAGAGCATTTTTCATTCCTTTTAGCCATTATCTTGTAAACTATACTTTGATGAATGTTACTTCTGAAGAAATAAACTGTTCGCGTAAGGTAATATTTTGTGAAAAGCATGTTTGGTATCATTGAAAAGGACTTCAAATGTAGTTTTATAATCCCGTAAAAAACATATGCCTTTATAATACACTTTCTTTTTTAATTTTTTTTTCCTTGAAAATATTGACCTATTTTTTCAAAATTCTTCATATCTTCAATATTTGTGAACGGATTACTATACTTTTGATGTCAGTTAAGAGCACTTAATTACTGCTTTAATTTGCAGTATCATTTACAAACATAGCTGTTGCAGTTTTAAAGATATTTGAGTTTTATTTCTGCAGGATATTCAAATTTTGGCACATCCTTTTAGTCCTTTCCAGTCACTTGCGCTAAAAATCGCTTTGGATTTTTAACTTTGATACATTAGACTATACGTACAAAAAATTTTAAAAAAATCGGGGGTGAGTACTATTCGGAACTTTATCCTTTCTATTTCTTTATCTACAGAGTTGGATAATATTAGTTGGGTCTTATATTTGTTAACTATTGTCTCTTTAATTGGTATGTGATCTAACTGTTGTTCGTCTTCAGAATGTACCGTTGCATTATCCGATAAATTATTCACCGATTGGTTAGGTTGTTGTTGTATGTTGTTTTTACCACTTTCCTCTGGGATTCTGCTGAGAAAATCTGCAATTTTGTTTTCCTTCCCTTTCAAGTATTCTATCTCAAACTGGTATTCCTGTAATTTTAGAAGCCACCGCTGGTTCCTTTGGCTAAATTCTTTTCCCGTATATTTTTTATTTAAGTATTTAATGGGTAGATGGTCAGTTATAATTTTAAATTTCCTTCCCCACAAATAGGGTCTGTAGTAGGTCACGGCCCAAACGATCGCCAAGAATTCCTTGTCGGTAACGGAATAATTCTTTTCGTGATCGTTTAGGGATCTGGATGCATAACATACTGGTTGGCCGTCTTGCATTAAGACTGCCCCTATAGCGTAGTTGCTTGCGTCCGTATATAAAGTGAATGGCTTTTCAAAATTAGGGAATTTTAGGATAGGGTGCCTGCTGATGTTTAATTTAAGTGTCTCGAATGCCTGGATATATTCTGGATCATTGGTGTTGATTCTTTTATCTTTTTTTAAGTACTTGATCATTGGATTTGCAATTTTAGCGTAATCCTTCACGAATTTGCGATAATAGCCGGTAACCCCTAAAAATCCTTTAAGTTGTTTCTCATTTTTCGGTAGAGGATATTCCTGGATGCATTTAATTTTAATCGGGTTGGGTTTCATTCCCTCGGCTGTGAGAATGTGGCCCAAAAATTCCGTGTTTTTCTTCATAAATGAACATTTGTCGAACTGTACTTTGAGGTTGTGTTTGGATAGAATATCGAATATTGTTTTGAGAGAGTTAATGTGTTCTGTAAGGCTGGTAGAGAATATTAGTATATCATCAAGATATACCACACAGATCTTGTTTATGTGGTCCCTGAGAATATCGTTCATTAGTCTCTGGAATGTCGCCGGCGCGTTTTTCAGACCGAACGGCATTCTGATATATTCATATAATCCACAAGGTGTCACAAATGCTGTCTTCGGGATGTCGCTTGGTTTCACCTTGATCTGATGGTACCCCTTCGCAAGGTCCAAGGATGAAAAGTATTGTGCCCTACCCAATTTATCCAATATGCTTTCAATATTGGGTAATGGGTATTTGTCGTCTATCGTGATTTCATTCAACTTCCTATAGTCGACACATAGGCGGAACTTCTGCTTTCCAGAATTATCCAATTTCTTTTGCACTACCACGATTGGCGATGCATATCTACTGTTGGATTTTCGTACTATACCCTGTCCTTCCATCTCAGTTATCTGTTTCCGTACTTCCTCCTCATGCTTTGGGGGAAGCCTATAAAGTTTAGCGTTTATTGGGTGCTCTGTCGTCGTACGGATTTCATGCATTATGGTATCGGTGTTAGTAAGTGGATCACCATCCTTATATATTAGATTATTAAATTTATTTAATAAGGCTTTCATTTTTTCCCTTTCTTCTTCGTTCAGATGGGTAAGGTCAACCTCCTTCTCAGTTGAATGTAGCTCGAAACAATCAAGAGTTGTTTCGTTTCTTTCTGAGTAGAGTGGTATATGACTATTATTTTTCAATATAAGGAGTTTATTGTCAAAATCAAGTGTTTTGACAATTTTTCTTAATAAGTCCATCCCTATCAACATATCGTACGGTTTGCCGGTTAGATCCCTCTTATACCATTTGATAGCCCCTCTTGGGTCGTAGTTAAATTCTTTTGGTATTTTAGTTATAATTCTCTCGACAGTTTCGGTTGTGGCGTTGTTAATCGTCTGAAGTTTTAAATGTACTCGTTCGTAAGTCCTAAATTTGCTACAGTCTACACGTCTGGAGTTAATGATGCTCATGGTTGAGCCTGTGTCAATCAGTCCTATGTATTTTTTTTCGTCAATTGTCATATCCATGAATATTCTGTTCCCGAGGCTTAGTTGAGAAAAAACTCTATATTGTGTGCTTCCTCAGTTCGGTTGGGGGTCTGTCCTTCATTTACTGTTTCACTGTGCGCTACGTGACCTATCTCCATCGGCTCTGGTTGACGCGGGGCATTTCTGAACTGGCCAGATGGGTTGAAAACTGGTTGTCTAAAGTTTCCTGACCTAAATTGGTTTGAACTAACTGGTTGAGAGTGATATTGATACCTATATTGTCCTGAGCTTGTTCTCTGCTGGGGGTTGTTGTTAAAATTGTATTGATTCTGACTAGTCTGTGGGTTCGTGTATTGGGGATTTCTAGGATGAAATTTATTTTCTGGTTTGGTGGGTTTTGTATGTTGTATTGGTCGTCGATCGTGAATTGTAAAGTCTAAATTATTTTGGTCGTACCCTATATAGGTATATAGAATATTTTTTATTTCGTGTAAATCGAACTTATCTTTAATTTCTCGTGCTAGGTTGCCTGATACTAATTGTTTTATTCTATTTATTACAAGTACATAAAATGTGTTTTTTGATTCTACTGGTTTTACTTCATAGGTAATAACTGAATTTATTTCTTGTATAATTTGTTCTAATTTGTTATTCAAATCTTCAATTGAACTTACTCTTAAATTTGATATTCTTCGTGAGATGTCCTTATAGTTGATGGCTGGCCGGAAATGTTGTTTGAACAGTGTCTTGGCTTCTTCCCAGTCACGCGGCTGATTGTTGAGTAGAAGTTCCTTCGCTCTCCCGGTGATTTTTGAATTGAGGATTGCTTGCCATAGTTCTTTTTTGTGAGCAGGATCCAAGGCGCTGAGATGCGTCTCCACGACGTTTATGAACTGCGTCAACTGGTCCCTTTCTCCAGAGAATTCTTTTATGTAGGAGATTTCCTTCATCAGGCCAACGGCTCTGCTTGGTCGGGGTTGATTGGTTGTGTTTAAGGCGACCAGTGCCTCCAATGCTGCAGACATGCGTTCCAGTACTTCTCGTTCCATTGTTTCTCGTTCTATTACGAGTTTCCAGAACTTGTCCGTTTTTTCTTTGCGAGGAATTTTGGATTAGCACACACTTTATTATTGGCGAGTTATCTAGTGCGGGTTCTCTTCACTGATTTTTAGTGATCTGCGGTGGTTCTTCACTGATTTTTAGTGATTTGCAATGATTCTTCACTGATTTTTAGTGATTTGCACTACCGGTATTTTTTTCTTTTTCACTATTTTCTTTTTCGAGGTTTTTTTTTCACAAAACTATTATTACTATTTGGTTGCGTTTACTTAGTTCTTTCTCGTTTGGATCTTTCAGTTGTAGAAAGATCCTACCGACTGCGCCAATTAAATCTCTTCTTGAGACGTATTGAAAAAAAAATACTTTTCTGTTTATCTTTTCGTTGATAGACCGCTTTATTGGACTCGCACTTAACAACTAACTCGTACAATTTCGTTTCACTTAAATCTAATCTCTACTTCGCTTATCGTAAGCTCAGGTATCCTGCAGCAAACCGTGTGACCGCGATATTGTTTGGTCAGCTTTGCCCGAACTCCAACTTGAGCTCAGGTGTCCGGCGCGCGAAGCGATGCTTCGAAGAAACGGGAAATGGGAGAGTATGCGAAAATGATGCAGGTGATTGCACCTATGTTCACATCGCGAAAATTGAAGGTCGTAGCGACCCAATGGGATATGTAACCTCTCCCCCCTTAGATTGAATATTCTCCTGAATTTCATTAGGCCGGTGGGTATGTTGGTTAAGTGCTTTAATTGATATTTTTAATTTCTTATTTCTTTTTGATAATTTTGTAATTGAAATTATAATTATTATTAAGATGCAGAATACGGTTGAACTTACGAAATAGCTTACATTTTTGTGGAATTTTAGTAGCTTAATGTGTTCTATATTTACAATATTTCTTTGAATAATGTTTTCGAAATTTAATGGTTTAGTAAAGTTATAACTTATTTCATCTGAATAATGAAATCTTTCCTTAAATTCTATATTACTATTGCTAAATGTATTATTCAATATTTTAATCGTACAGTTATTGAACACTATTAGATAATTTCCATTTAACTTTATTTCTCGATCATCGCATTGATTTATTATTTCTTGTTGTTTCATATTTTTACAAATAATGGTACTATCATCTATTTTCTTAATTTCTATTAAGGGATTTTCTATAAGCTTACAATTTCCGTTTGTAATACAATTATTCATAGGTTTTAAATCGCTTTCATATTGCGTCCTATCATCATACGTATATTTGGTTTTATTTATTTCTAGAATATATTGATCGTTTATTATAATTTCTGTCTTATTCTCTGTGGGTATAGCAGTAATCAATTTCAAGTCTACTAATTTGTAAATGTTTGGTACTTTAACAGCAAGTATTAGTGTATCTATTTTGTATTTTAAAAGTCCTACCTTAATATTTTTTAATTTATAAAAATCCAGTTTCGTATTGTTTATTTCTGTTGCTGTCAGCATACTAGGGTGGACTAAACCATGCTTAACTAATGCTATGTTATCTATTATTTGATTAAGTTTATCTTCTAACATTTTTATTTTCATAAGCTGATCTAACTTGAGTTGTTTTAATATAATTCTTCTTTCATTTCCGGCTAATTCCTCATATGCTCTATCTAGTTCTTTTCTGTCTGAATTTATGATATACTTTAATTGAATTATACTTTCGTTAAAATGAGAGTTGATTTCGACTTGCTTATTTACATTGTCTACAGTATTTTCTTCATTCTCCTCTACTATCTTTAAGTGGTCTGCTATTTCTTGTCGATCTGTATCGTCCATAGTACCAAAGAGCCATTTTTGAGCTGCTCCGACGATGTTGACCAATCCTCGTTTTTGTCTTGAGCTATTACTTGGTTCTATTGCAGCTATTTTTGCGTATAATGTTTCAATACCTTTCCTAATAACAATATCTGTACCGATTTGTAACTTTTTTGTGTTATCTTCTAATAAACGAACTATTTCCCTTATCTCTCTGGTGTTGATAATGTGTACTATAGTCTTGGCATCTTTGATTATTTCCGTCTGTCCCATGTTAATCGTCGTATAACCGTTGTCCGTTGTGAGTTTGTTTATAGTCAATGTTGCTGTAGTTTTATGCGTCAGTAGTGTGGTCAGTGTGAGATACGCTAATATTATCATCTGAAAATTTTCGAGGTCGTTTTATATTAACGGGATGTTCTCTATCTAACGTTTTCAATCTATACCTAGGTTGGTTTTTATAATAATTTCGCTTATAATTCTTTACTGGCACTACCTGTCTTGTTTCCCTATATTCCTCTCTATTCAGATTTAATTTTCTAATCCTGTTTTCCTTTTCTATTCTTATTAGGTTCGCCAATGTCGCTACATCTGCAAACATTGCTTCTTCTGGTGTCATTTTCAATGTGGAGTGGTATCGATTATTATAATTGTTTACTGCTCTGTGCATCTTTTGAATCAATGTTAAATCTAAGTGTCTGATGGCTACTAATTTTTCTTGTAAAGTTGAATGAAATCTCTCTATGTCACTATTGCCTGTATGTGTATTGGGTTTAGTTAGATGTAATTCTACCTGTTGTTCTCTTAAGTATTCCTTAAAGTTTTCTGTATTAAATTCATTATCAGCGTTAATTTTGTCTGGTTTTCCGAATTTTGAAAAATGTTCTTCTAGTGTCTCTATTTTCTTCGTCCAATTCCTATTAGGTAAATGATAAACGTATGCTTTCTTGGTTAGCTTGTCGATCAGGGTCAAGAAAGTTTGCTTCATAAAGTAATATACATCCATGTGGAGTATCTGATTGGGTCTAGTAGGTGTTTCACTTATTTCAAATTTCGCTTTAATCGGTTTTCTTTCATATTTAGTTTCGAGACATACTCTACAGTTATTTATAATCTTGGTTATTTCTTTAATCAAATTGGGGTAATATATTTTATTTTTTAAAGTGTGATAGGTTTCTATTATACCGCTATGGAGACTTTCTTGTGTGTGATAAAGGGATATTTGTTTTTGTGCTTCTTCTAAACTTTTTATCTCACGTGCTCTAAGTGTTGCTTTAATGAATTTTACCTGTGTGTCATGACTAAATAACTCTATTAATAATTGTTGTATTTTGTTAAATTCGGGATAGGGTAGTTCTGTGAATATTCCTGTAATACCTGATTTAATATACCTTCGTAATATATCGATCCAATATTCTCTTCCCTTAGTCATATCAATGGAAATGATTCTTCTTCCGTGAAGGATTTCTATTTCTTTATCTACAGAGTTGGATAATATTAGTTGGGTCTTATATTTGTTAACTATTGTCTCTTTAATTGGTATGTGATCTAACTGTTGTTCGTCTTCAGAATGTACCGTTGCATTATCCGATAAATTATTCACCGATTGGTTAGGTTGTTGTTGTATGTTGTTTTTACCACTTTCCTCTGGGATTCTGCTGAGAAAATCTGCAATTTTGTTTTCCTTCCCTTTCAAGTATTCTATCTCAAACTGGTATTCCTGTAATTTTAGAAGCCACCGCTGGTTCCTTTGGCTAAATTCTTTTCCCGTATATTTTTTATTTAAGTATTTAATGGGTAGATGGTCAGTTATAATTTTAAATTTCCTTCCCCACAAATAGGGTCTGTAGTAGGTCACGGCCCAAACGATCGCCAAGAATTCCTTGTCGGTAACGGAATAATTCTTTTCGTGATCGTTTAGGGATCTGGATGCATAACATACTGGTTGGCCGTCTTGCATTAAGACTGCCCCTATAGCGTAGTTGCTTGCGTCCGTATATAAAGTGAATGGCTTTTCAAAATTAGGGAATTTTAGGATAGGGTGCCTGCTGATGTTTAATTTAAGTGTCTCGAATGCCTGGATATATTCTGGATCATTGGTGTTGATTCTTTTATCTTTTTTTAAGTACTTGATCATTGGATTTGCAATTTTAGCGTAATCCTTCACGAATTTGCGATAATAGCCGGTAACCCCTAAAAATCCTTTAAGTTGTTTCTCATTTTTCGGTAGAGGATATTCCTGGATGCATTTAATTTTAATCGGGTTGGGTTTCATTCCCTCGGCTGTGAGAATGTGGCCCAAAAATTCCGTGTTTTTCTTCATAAATGAACATTTGTCGAACTGTACTTTGAGGTTGTGTTTGGATAGAATATCGAATATTGTTTTGAGAGAGTTAATGTGTTCTGTAAGGCTGGTAGAGAATATTAGTATATCATCAAGATATACCACACAGATCTTGTTTATGTGGTCCCTGAGAATATCGTTCATTAGTCTCTGGAATGTCGCCGGCGCGTTTTTCAGACCGAACGGCATTCTGATATATTCATATAATCCACAAGGTGTCACAAATGCTGTCTTCGGGATGTCGCTTGGTTTCACCTTGATCTGATGGTACCCCTTCGCAAGGTCCAAGGATGAAAAGTATTGTGCCCTACCCAATTTATCCAATATGCTTTCAATATTGGGTAATGGGTATTTGTCGTCTATCGTGATTTCATTCAACTTCCTATAGTCGACACATAGGCGGAACTTCTGCTTTCCAGAATTATCCAATTTCTTTTGCACTACCACGATTGGCGATGCATATCTACTGTTGGATTTTCGTACTATACCCTGTCCTTCCATCTCAGTTATCTGTTTCCGTACTTCCTCCTCATGCTTTGGGGGAAGCCTATAAAGTTTAGCGTTTATTGGGTGCTCTGTCGTCGTACGGATTTCATGCATTATGGTATCGGTGTTAGTAAGTGGATCACCATCCTTATATATTAGATTATTAAATTTATTTAATAAGGCTTTCATTTTTTCCCTTTCTTCTTCGTTCAGATGGGTAAGGTCAACCTCCTTCTCAGTTGAATGTAGCTCGAAACAATCAAGAGTTGTTTCGTTTCTTTCTGAGTAGAGTGGTATATGACTATTATTTTTCAATATAAGGAGTTTATTGTCAAAATCAAGTGTTTTGACAATTTTTCTTAATAAGTCCATCCCTATCAACATATCGTACGGTTTGCCGGTTAGATCCCTCTTATACCATTTGATAGCCCCTCTTGGGTCGTAGTTAAATTCTTTTGGTATTTTAGTTATAATTCTCTCGACAGTTTCGGTTGTGGCGTTGTTAATCGTCTGAAGTTTTAAATGTACTCGTTCGTAAGTCCTAAATTTGCTACAGTCTACACGTCTGGAGTTAATGATGCTCATGGTTGAGCCTGTGTCAATCAGTCCTATGTATTTTTTTTCGTCAATTGTCATATCCATGAATATTCTGTTCCCGAGGCTTAGTTGAGAAAAAACTCTATATTGTGTGCTTCCTCAGTTCGGTTGGGGGTCTGTCCTTCATTTACTGTTTCACTGTGCGCTACGTGACCTATCTCCATCGGCTCTGGTTGACGCGGGGCATTTCTGAACTGGCCAGATGGGTTGAAAACTGGTTGTCTAAAGTTTCCTGACCTAAATTGGTTTGAACTAACTGGTTGAGAGTGATATTGATACCTATATTGTCCTGAGCTTGTTCTCTGCTGGGGGTTGTTGTTAAAATTGTATTGATTCTGACTAGTCTGTGGGTTCGTGTATTGGGGATTTCTAGGATGAAATTTATTTTCTGGTTTGGTGGGTTTTGTATGTTGTATTGGTCGTCGATCGTGAATTGTAAAGTCTAAATTATTTTGGTCGTACCCTATATAGGTATATAGAATATTTTTTATTTCGTGTAAATCGAACTTATCTTTAATTTCTCGTGCTAGGTTGCCTGATACTAATTGTTTTATTCTATTTATTACAAGTACATAAAATGTGTTTTTTGATTCTACTGGTTTTACTTCATAGGTAATAAATGAATTTATTTCTTGTATAATTTGTTCTAATTTGTTATTCAAATCTTCAATTGAACTTACTCTTAAATTTGATATTCTTCGTGAGATGTCCTTATAGTTGATGGCTGGCCGGAAATGTTGTTTGAACAGTGTCTTGGCTTCTTCCCAGTCACGCGGCTGATTGTTGAGTAGAAGTTCCTTCGCTCTCCCGGTGATTTTTGAATTGAGGATTGCTTGCCATAGTTCTTTTTTGTGAGCAGGATCCAAGGCGCTGAGATGCGTCTCCACGACGTTTATGAACTGCGTCAACTGGTCCCTTTCTCCAGAGAATTCTTTTATGTAGGAGATTTCCTTCATCAGGCCAACGGCTCTGCTTGGTCGGGGTTGATTGGTTGTGTTTAAGGCGACCAGTGCCTCCAATGCTGCAGACATGCGTTCCAGTACTTCTCGTTCCATTGTTTCTCGTTCTATTACGAGTTTCCAGAACTTGTCCGTTTTTTCTTTGCGAGGAATTTTGGATTAGCACACACTGTTTATTATTGGCGAGTTATCTAGTGCGGGTTCTCTTCACTGATTTTTAGTGATCTGCGGTGGTTCTTCACTGATTTTTAGTGATTTGCAATGATTCTTCACTGATTTTTAGTGATTTGCACTACCGGTATTTTTTTCTTTTTCACTATTTTCTTTTTCGAGGTTTTTTTTTCACAAAACTATTATTACTATTTGGTTGCGTTTACTTAGTTCTTTCTCGTTTGGATCTTTCAGTTGTAGAAAGATCCTACCGACTGCGCCAATTAAATCTCTTCTTGAGACGTATTGAAAAAAAAATACTTTTCTGTTTATCTTTTCGTTGATAGACCGCTTTATTGGACTCGCACTTAACAACTAACTCGTACAATTTCGTTTCACTTAAATCTAATCTCTACTTCGCTTATCGTAAGCTCAGGTATCCTGCATCAAACCGTGTGACCGCGATATTGTTTGGTCAGCTTTTCGGATGTGCCCGAACTCCAACTTGAGCTCAGGTGTCCGGCGCGCGAAGCGATGCTTCGAAGAAACGGGAAATGGGAGAGTATGCGAAAATGATGCAGGTGATTGCACCTATGTTCACATCGCGAAAATTGAAGGTCGTAGCGATATGTAACCCGGTACATATGTAACCCGGTTACATATCCCATTGGGTCGCTACGACCTTCAATTTTCGCGATGTGAACATAGGTGCAATCACCTGCATCATTTTCGCATACTCTCCCATTTCCCGTTTCTTCGAAGCATCGCTTCGCGCGCCGGACACCTGAGCTCAAGTTGGAGTTCGGGCACATCCGAAAAGCTGACCAAACAATATCGCGGTCACACGGTTTGATGCAGGATACCTGAGCTTACGATAAGCGAAGTAGAGATTAGATTTAAGTGAAACGAAATTGTACGAGTTAGTTGTTAAGTGCGAGTCCAATAAAGCGGTCTATCAACGAAAAGATAAACAGAAAAGTATTTTTTTTTCAATACGTCTCAAGAAGAGATTTAATTGGCGCAGTCGGTAGGATCTTTCTACAACTGAAAGATCCAAACGAGAAAGAACTAAGTAAGCGCAACCAAATAGTAATAATAGTTTTGTGAAAAAAAAACCTCGAAAAAGAAAATAGTGAAAAAGAAAAAAATACCGGTAGTGCAAATCACTAAAAATCAGTGAAGAATCATTGCAAATCACTAAAAATCAGTGAAGAACCACCGCAGATCACTAAAAATCAGTGAAGAATCGCCGCGTATCACTAAAAATCAGTGAAGAGAACCCGCACTAGATAACTCGCCAATAATAAACAGTGTGTGCTAATCCAAAATTCCTCGCAAAGAAAAAACGGACAAGTTCTGGAAACTCGTAATAGAACGAGAAACAATGGAACGAGAAGTACTGGAACGCATGTCTGCAGCATTGGAGGCACTGGTTGCCTTAAACACAACCAATCAACCCCGACCAAGCAGAGCCGTTGGCCTGATGAAGGAAATCTCCTACATAAAAGAATTCTCTGGAGAAAGGGACCAGTTGACGCAGTTCATAAACGTCGTGGAGACGCATCTCAGCGCCTTGGATCCTGCTCACAAAAAAGAACTATGGCAAGCAATCCTCAATTCAAAAATCACCGGGAGAGCGAAGGAACTTCTACTCAACAATCAGCCGCGTGACTGGGAAGAAGCCAAGACACTGTTCAAACAACATTTCCGGCCAGCCATCAACTATAAGGACATCTCACGAAGAATATCAAATTTAAGAGTAAGTTCAATTGAAGATTTGAATAACAAATTAGAACAAATTATACAAGAAATAAATTCATTTATTACCTATGAAGTAAAACCAGTAGAATCAAAAAACACATTTTATGTACTTGTAATAAATAGAATAAAACAATTAGTATCAGGCAACCTAGCACGAGAAATTAAAGATAAGTTCGATTTACACGAAATAAAAAATATTCTATATACCTATATAGGGTACGACCAAAATAATTTAGACTTTACAATTCACGATCGACGACCAATACAACATACAAAACCCACCAAACCAGAAAATAAATTTCATCCTAGAAATCCCCAATACACGAACCCACAGACTAGTCAGAATCAATACAATTTTAACAACAACCCCCAGCAGAGAACAAGCTCAGGACAATATAGGTACCAATATCACTCTCAACCAGTTAGTTCAAACCAATTTAGGTCAGGAAACTTTAGACAACCAGTTTTCAACCCATCTGGCCAGTTCAGAAATGCCCCGCGTCAACCAGAGCCGATGGAGATAGGTCACGTAGCGCACAGTGAAACAGTAAATGAAGGACAGACCCCCAACCGAACTGAGGAAGCACACAATATAGAGTTTTTTCTCAACTAAGCCTCGGGAACAGAATATTCATGGATATGACAATTGACGAAAAAAAATACATAGGACTGATTGACACAGGCTCAACCATGAGCATCATTAACTCCAGACGTGTAGACTGTAGCAAATTTAGGACTTACGAACGAGTACATTTAAAACTTCAGACGATTAACAACGCCACAACCGAAACTGTCGAGAGAATTATAACTAAAATACCAAAAGAATTTAACTACGACCCAAGAGGGGCTATCAAATGGTATAAGAGGGATCTAACCGGCAAACCGTACGATATGTTGATAGGGATGGACTTATTAAGAAAAATTGTCAAAACACTTGATTTTGACAATAAACTCCTTATATTGAAAAATAATAGTCATATACCACTCTACTCAGAAAGAAACGAAACAACTCTTGATTGTTTCGAGCTACATTCAACTGAGAAGGAGGTTGACCTTACCCATCTGAACGAAGAAGAAAGGGAAAAAATGAAAGCCTTATTAAATAAATTTAATAATCTAATATATAAGGATGGTGATCCACTTACTAACACCGATACCATAATGCATGAAATCCGTACGACGACAGAGCACCCAATAAACGCTAAACTTTATAGGCTTCCCCCAAAGCATGAGGAGGAAGTACGGAAACAGATAACTGAGATGGAAGGACAGGGTATAGTACGAAAATCCAACAGTAGATATGCATCGCCAATCGTGGTAGTGCAAAAGAAATTGGATAATTCTGGAAAGCAGAAGTTCCGCCTATGTGTCGACTATAGGAAGTTGAATGAAATCACGATAGACGACAAATACCCATTACCCAATATTGAAAGCATATTGGATAAATTGGGTAGGGCACAATACTTTTCATCCTTGGACCTTGCGAAGGGGTACCATCAGATCAAGGTGAAACCAAGCGACATCCCGAAGACAGCATTTGTGACACCTTGTGGATTATATGAATATATCAGAATGCCGTTCGGTCTGAAAAACGCGCCGGCGACATTCCAGAGACTAATGAACGATATTCTCAGGGACCACATAAACAAGATCTGTGTGGTATATCTTGATGATATACTAATATTCTCTACCAGCCTTACAGAACACATTAACTCTCTCAAAACAATATTCGATATTCTATCCAAACACAACCTCAAAGTACAGTTCGACAAATGTTCATTTATGAAGAAAAACACGGAATTTTTGGGCCACATTCTCACAGCCGAGGGAATGAAACCCAACCCGATTAAAATTAAATGCATCCAGGAATATCCTCTACCGAAAAATGAGAAACAACTTAAAGGATTTTTAGGGGTTACCGGCTATTATCGCAAATTCGTGAAGGATTACGCTAAAATTGCAAATCCAATGATCAAGTACTTAAAAAAAGATAAAAGAATCAACACCAATGATCCAGAATATATCCAGGCATTCGAGACACTTAAATTAAACATCAGCAGGCACCCTATCCTAAAATTCCCTAATTTTGAAAAGCCATTCACTTTATATACGGACGCAAGCAACTACGCTATAGGGGCAGTCTTAATGCAAGAGGGCCAACCAGTATGTTATGCATCCAGATCCCTAAACGATCACGAAAAGAATTATTCCGTTACCGACAAGGAATTCTTGGCGATCGTTTGGGCCGTGACCTACTACAGACCCTATTTGTGGGGAAGGAAATTTAAAATTATAACTGACCATCTACCCATTAAATACTTAAATAAAAAATATACGGGAAAAGAATTTAGCCAAAGGAACCAGCGGTGGCTTCTAAAATTACAGGAATACCAGTTTGAGATAGAATACTTGAAAGGGAAGGAAAACAAAATTGCAGATTTTCTCAGCAGAATCCCAGAGGAAAGTGGTAAAAACAACATACAACAACAACCTAACCAATCGGTGAATAATTTATCGGATAATGCAACGGTACATTCTGAAGACGAACAACAGTTAGATCACATACCAATTAAAGAGACAATAGTTAACAAATATAAGACCCAACTAATATTATCCAACTCTGTAGATAAAGAAATAGAAATCCTTCACGGAAGAAGAATCATTTCCATTGATATGACTAAGGGAAGAGAATATTGGATCGATATATTACGAAGGTATATTAAATCAGGTATTACAGGAATATTCACAGAGCTACCCTATCCCGAATTTAACAAAATACAACAATTATTAATAGAGTTATTTAGTCATGACACACAGGTAAAATTCATTAAAGCAACACTTAGAGCACGTGAGATAAAAAGTTTAGAAGAAGCACAAAAACAAATATCCCTTTATCACACACAAGAAAGTCTCCATAGCGGTATAATAGAAACCTATCACACTTTAAAAAATAAAATATATTACCCCAATTTGATTAAAGAAATAACCAAGATTATAAATAACTGTAGAGTATGTCTCGAAACTAAATATGAAAGAAAACCGATTAAAGCGAAATTTGAAATAAGTGAAACACCTACTAGACCCAATCAGATACTCCACATGGATGTATATTACTTTATGAAGCAAACTTTCTTGACCCTGATCGACAAGCTAACCAAGAAAGCATACGTTTATCATTTACCTAATAGGAATTGGACGAAGAAAATAGAGACACTAGAAGAACATTTTTCAAAATTCGGAAAACCAGACAAAATTAACGCTGATAATGAATTTAATACAGAAAACTTTAAGGAATACTTAAGAGAACAACAGGTAGAATTACATCTAACTAAACCCAATACACATACAGGCAATAGTGACATAGAGAGATTTCATTCAACTTTACAAGAAAAATTAGTAGCCATCAGACACTTAGATTTAACATTGATTCAAAAGATGCACAGAGCAGTAAACAATTATAATAATCGATACCACTCCACATTGAAAATGACACCAGAAGAAGCAATGTTTGCAGATGTAGCGACATTGGCGAACCTAATAAGAATAGAAAAGGAAAACAGGATTAGAAAATTAAATCTGAATAGAGAGGAATATAGGGAAACAAGACAGGTAGTGCCAGTAAAGAATTATAAGCGAAATTATTATAAAAACCAACCTAGGTATAGATTGAAAACGTTAGATAGAGAACATCCCGTTAATATAAAACGACCTCGAAAATTTTCAGATGATAATATTAGCGTATCTCACACTGACCACACTACTGACGCATAAAACTACAGCAACATTGACTATAAACAAACTCACAACGGACAACGGTTATACGACGATTAACATGGGACAGACGGAAATAATCAAAGATGCCAAGACTATAGTACACATTATCAACACCAGAGAGATAAGGGAAATAGTTCGTTTATTAGAAGATAACACAAAAAAGTTACAAATCGGTACAGATATTGTTATTAGGAAAGGTATTGAAACATTATACGCAAAAATAGCTGCAATAGAACCAAGTAATAGCTCAAGACAAAAACGAGGATTGGTCAACATCGTCGGAGCAGCTCAAAAATGGCTCTTTGGTACTATGGACGATACAGATCGACAAGAAATAGCAGACCACTTAAAGATAGTAGAGGAGAATGAAGAAAATACTGTAGACAATGTAAATAAGCAAGTCGAAATCAACTCTCATTTTAACGAAAGTATAATTCAATTAAAGTATATCATAAATTCAGACAGAAAAGAACTAGATAGAGCATATGAGGAATTAGCCGGAAATGAAAGAAGAATTATATTAAAACAACTCAAGTTAGATCAGCTTATGAAAATAAAAATGTTAGAAGATAAACTTAATCAAATAATAGATAACATAGCATTAGTTAAGCATGGTTTAGTCCACCCTAGTATGCTGACAGCAACAGAAATAAACAATACGAAACTGGATTTTTATAAATTAAAAAATATTAAGGTAGGACTTTTAAAATACAAAATAGATACACTAATACTTGCTGTTAAAGTACCAAACATTTACAAATTAGTAGACTTGAAATTGATTACTGCTATACCCACAGAGAATAAGACAGAAATTATAATAAACGATCAATATATTCTAGAAATAAATAAAACCAAATATACGTATGATGATAGGACGCAATATGAAAGCGATTTAAAACCTATGAATAATTGTATTACAAACGGAAATTGTAAGCTTATAGAAAATCCCTTAATAGAAATTAAGAAAATAGATGATAGTACCATTATTTGTAAAAATATGAAACAACAAGAAATAATAAATCAATGCGATGATCGAGAAATAAAGTTAAATGGAAATTATCTAATAGTGTTCAATAACTGTACGATTAAAATATTGAATAAGACATTTAGCAATAGTAATATAGAATTTAAGGAAAGATTTCATTATTCAGATGAAATAAGTTATAACTTTACTAAACCATTAAATTTCGAAAACATTATTCAAAGAAATATTGTAAATATAGAACACATTAAGCTACTAAAATTCCACAAAAATGTAAGCTATTTCGTAAGTTCAACCGTATTCTGCATCTTAATAATAATTATAATTTCAATTACAAAATTATCAAAAAGAAATAAGAAATTAAAAATATCAATTAAAGCACTTAACCAACATACCCACCGGCCTAATGAAATTCAGGAGAATATTCAATCTAAGGGGGGAGAGGTTACATATCCCATTGGGTCGCTACGACCTTCAATTTTCGCGATGTGAACATAGGTGCAATCACCTGCATCATTTTCGCATACTCTCCCATTTCCCGTTTCTTCGAAGCATCGCTTCGCGCGCCGGACACCTGAGCTCAAGTTGGAGTTCGGGCACATCCGAAAAGCTGACCAAACAATATCGCGGTCACACGGTTTGATGCAGGATACCTGAGCTTACGATAAGCGAAGTAGAGATTAGATTTAAGTGAAACGAAATTGTACGAGTTAGTTGTTAAGTGCGAGTCCAATAAAGCGGTCTATCAACGAAAAGATAAACAGAAAAGTATTTTTTTTTTCAATACGTCTCAAGAAGAGATTTAATTGGCGCAGTCGGTAGGATCTTTCTACAACTGAAAGATCCAAACGAGAAAGAACTAACTAAACGCAACCAAATAGTAATAATAGTTTTGTGAAAAAAAAAACCTCGAAAAAGAAAATAGTGAAAAAGAAAAAAAATACCGGTAGTGCAAATCACTAAAAATCAGTGAAGAATCGCCGCGTATCACTAAAAATCAGTGAAGAGAACCCGCACTAGATAACTCGCCAATAATAAACAGTGTGTGCTAATCCAAAATTCCTCGCAAAGAAAAAACGGACAAGTTCTGGAAACTCGTAATAGAACGAGAAACAATGGAACGAGAAGTACTGGAACGCATGTCTGCAGCATTGGAGGCACTGGTTGCCTTAAACACAACCAATCAACCCCGACCAAGCAGAGCCGTTGGCCTGATGAAGGAAATCTCCTACATAAAAGAATTCTCTGGAGAAAGGGACCAGTTGACGCAGTTCATAAACGTCGTGGAGACGCATCTCAGCGCCTTGGATCCTGCTCACAAAAAAGAACTATGGCAAGCAATCTTCAATTCAAAAATCACCGGGAGAGCGAAGGAACTTCTACTCAACAATCAGCCGCGTGACTGGGAAGAAGCCAAGACACTGTTCAAACAACATTTCCGGCCAGCCATCAACTATAAGGACATCTCACGAAGAATATCAAATTTAAGAGTAAGTTCAATTGAAGATTTGAATAACAAATTAGAACAAATTATACAAGAAATAAATTCATTTATTACCTATGAAGTAAAACCAGTAGAATCAAAAAACACATTTTATATACTTGTAATAAATAGAATAAAACAATTAGTATCAGGCAACCTAGCACGAGAAATTAAAGATAAGTTCGATTTACACGAAATAAAAAATATTCTATATACCTATATAGGGTACGACCAAAATAATTTAGACTTTACAATTCACGATCGACGACCAATACAACATACAAAACCCACCAAACCAGAAAATAATTTCATCCTAGAAATCCCCAATACACGAACCCACAGACTAGTCAGAATCAATACAATTTTAACAACAACCCCCAGCAGAGAACAAGCTCAGGACAATATAGGTACCAATATCACTCTCAACCAGTTAGTTCAAACCAATTTAGGTCAGGAAACTTTAGACAACCAGTTTTCAACCCATCTGGCCAGTTCAGAAATGCCCCGCGTCAACCAGAGCCGATGGAGATAGGTCACGTAGCGCACAGTGAAACAGTAAATGAAGGACAGACCCCCAACCGAACTGAGGAAGCACACAATATAGAGTTTTTTCTCAACTAAGCCTCGGGAACAGAATATTCATGGATATGACAATTGACGAAAAAAAATACATAGGACTGATTGACACAGGCTCAACCATGAGCATCATTAACTCCAGACGTGTAGACTGTAGCAAATTTAGGACTTACGAACGAGTACATTTAAAACTTCAGACGATTAACAACGCCACAACCGAAACTGTCGAGAGAATTATAACTAAAATACCAAAAGAATTTAACTACGACCCAAGAGGGGCTATCAAATGGTATAAGAGGGATCTAACCGGCAAACCGTACGATATGTTGATAGGGATGGACTTATTAAGAAAAATTGTCAAAACACTTGATTTTGACAATAAACTCCTTATATTGAAAAATAATAGTCATATACCACTCTACTCAGAAAGAAACGAAACAACTCTTGATTGTTTCGAGCTACATTCAACTGAGAAGGAGGTTGACCTTACCCATCTGAACGAAGAAGAAAGGGAAAAAATGAAAGCCTTATTAAATAAATTTAATAATCTAATATATAAGGATGGTGATCCACTTACTAACACCGATACCATAATGCATGAAATCCGTACGACGACAGAGCACCCAATAAACGCTAAACTTTATAGGCTTCCCCCAAAGCATGAGGAGGAAGTACGGAAACAGATAACTGAGATGGAAGGACAGGGTATAGTACGAAAATCCAACAGTAGATATGCATCGCCAATCGTGGTAGTGCAAAAGAAATTGGATAATTCTGGAAAGCAGAAGTTCCGCCTATGTGTCGACTATAGGAAGTTGAATGAAATCACGATAGACGACAAATACCCATTACCCAATATTGAAAGCATATTGGATAAATTGGGTAGGGCACAATACTTTTCATCCTTGGACCTTGCGAAGGGGTACCATCAGATCAAGGTGAAACCAAGCGACATCCCGAAGACAGCATTTGTGACACCTTGTGGATTATATGAATATATCAGAATGCCGTTCGGTCTGAAAAACGCGCCGGCGACATTCCAGAGACTAATGAACGATATTCTCAGGGACCACATAAACAAGATCTGTGTGGTATATCTTGATGATATACTAATATTCTCTACCAGCCTTACAGAACACATTAACTCTCTCAAAACAATATTCGATATTCTATCCAAACACAACCTCAAAGTACAGTTCGACAAATGTTCATTTATGAAGAAAAACACGGAATTTTTGGGCCACATTCTCACAGCCGAGGGAATGAAACCCAACCCGATTAAAATTAAATGCATCCAGGAATATCCTCTACCGAAAAATGAGAAACAACTTAAAGGATTTTTAGGGGTTACCGGCTATTATCGCAAATTCGTGAAGGATTACGCTAAAATTGCAAATCCAATGATCAAGTACTTAAAAAAAGATAAAAGAATCAACACCAATGATCCAGAATATATCCAGGCATTCGAGACACTTAAATTAAACATCAGCAGGCACCCTATCCTAAAATTCCCTAATTTTGAAAAGCCATTCACTTTATATACGGACGCAAGCAACTACGCTATAGGGGCAGTCTTAATGCAAGACGGCCAACCAGTATGTTATGCATCCAGATCCCTAAACGATCACGAAAAGAATTATTCCGTTACCGACAAGGAATTCTTGGCGATCGTTTGGGCCGTGACCTACTACAGACCCTATTTGTGGGGAAGGAAATTTAAAATTATAACTGACCATCTACCCATTAAATACTTAAATAAAAAATATACGGGAAAAGAATTTAGCCAAAGGAACCAGCGGTGGCTTCTAAAATTACAGGAATACCAGTTTGAGATAGAATACTTGAAAGGGAAGGAAAACAAAATTGCAGATTTTCTCAGCAGAATCCCAGAGGAAAGTGGTAAAAACAACATACAACAACAACCTAACCAATCGGTGAATAATTTATCGGATAATGCAACGGTACATTCTGAAGACGAACAACAGTTAGATCACATACCAATTAAAGAGACAATAGTTAACAAATATAAGACCCAACTAATATTATCCAACTCTGTAGATAAAGAAATAGAAATCCTTCACGGAAGAAGAATCATTTCCATTGATATGACTAAGGGAAGAGAATATTGGATCGATATATTACGAAGGTATATTAAATCAGGTATTACAGGAATATTCACAGAGCTACCCTATCCCGAATTTAACAAAATACAACAATTATTAATAGAGTTATTTAGTCATGACACACAGGTAAAATTCATTAAAGCAACACTTAGAGCACGTGAGATAAAAAGTTTAGAAGAAGCACAAAAACAAATATCCCTTTATCACACACAAGAAAGTCTCCATAGCGGTATAATAGAAACCTATCACACTTTAAAAAATAAAATATATTACCCCAATTTGATTAAAGAAATAACCAAGATTATAAATAACTGTAGAGTATGTCTCGAAACTAAATATGAAAGAAAACCGATTAAAGCGAAATTTGAAATAAGTGAAACACCTACTAGACCCAATCAGATACTCCACATGGATGTATATTACTTTATGAAGCAAACTTTCTTGACCCTGATCGACAAACTAACCAAGAAAGCATACGTTTATCATTTACCTAATAGGAATTGGACGAAGAAAATAGAGACACTAGAAGAACATTTTTCAAAATTCGGAAAACCAGACAAAATTAACGCTGATAATGAATTTAATACAGAAAACTTTAAGGAATACTTAAGAGAACAACAGGTAGAATTACATCTAACTAAACCCAATACACATACAGGCAATAGTGACATAGAGAGATTTCATTCAACTTTACAAGAAAAATTAGTAGCCATCAGACACTTAGATTTAACATTGATTCAAAAGATGCACAGAGCAGTAAACAATTATAATAATCGATACCACTCCACATTGAAAATGACACCAGAAGAAGCAATGTTTGCAGATGTAGCGACATTGGCGAACCTAATAAGAATAGAAAAGGAAAACAGGATTAGAAAATTAAATCTGAATAGAGAGGAATATAGGGAAACAAGACAGGTAGTGCCAGTAAAGAATTATAAGCGAAATTATTATAAAAACCAACCTAGGTATAGATTGAAAACGTTAGATAGAGAACATCCCGTTAATATAAAACGACCTCGAAAATTTTCAGATGATAATATTAGCGTATCTCACACTGACCACACTACTGACGCATAAAACTACAGCAACATTGACTATAAACAAACTCACAACGGACAACGGTTATACGACGATTAACATGGGACAGACGGAAATAATCAAAGATGCCAAGACTATAGTACACATTATCAACACCAGAGAGATAAGGGAAATAGTTCGTTTATTAGAAGATAACACAAAAAAGTTACAAATCGGTACAGATATTGTTATTAGGAAAGGTATTGAAACATTATACGCAAAAATAGCTGCAATAGAACCAAGTAATAGCTCAAGACAAAAACGAGGATTGGTCAACATCGTCGGAGCAGCTCAAAAAAAAAATGGCTCTTTGGTACTATGGACGATACAGATCGACAAGAAATAGCAGACCACTTAAAGATAGTAGAGGAGAATGAAGAAAATACTGTAGACAATGTAAATAAGCAAGTCGAAATCAACTCTCATTTTAACGAAAGTATAATTCAATTAAAGTATATCATAAATTCAGACAGAAAAGAACTAGATAGAGCATATGAGGAATTAGCCGGAAATGAAAGAAGAATTATATTAAAACAACTCAAGTTAGATCAGCTTATGAAAATAAAAATGTTAGAAGATAAACTTAATCAAATAATAGATAACATAGCATTAGTTAAGCATGGTTTAGTCCACCCTAGTATGCTGACAGCAACAGAAATAAACAATACGAAACTGGATTTTTATAAATTAAAAAATATTAAGGTAGGACTTTTAAAATACAAAATAGATACACTAATACTTGCTGTTAAAGTACCAAACATTTACAAATTAGTAGACTTGAAATTGATTACTGCTATACCCACAGAGAATAAGACAGAAATTATAATAAACGATCAATATATTCTAGAAATAAATAAAACCAAATATACGTATGATGATAGGACGCAATATGAAAGCGATTTAAAACCTATGAATAATTGTATTACAAACGGAAATTGTAAGCTTATAGAAAATCCCTTAATAGAAATTAAGAAAATAGATGATAGTACCATTATTTGTAAAAACATGAAACAACAAGAAATAATAAATCAATGCGATGATCGAGAAATAAAATTAAATGGAAATTATCTAATAGTGTTCAATAACTGTACGATTAAAATATTGAATAAGACATTTAGCAATAGTAATATAGAATTTAAGGAAAGATTTCATTATTCAGATGAAATAAGTTATAACTTTACTAAACCATTAAATTTCGAAGACATTATTCAAAGAAATATTGTAAATATAGAACACTGTACTAAAATTACACAAAAATGTAAGCTATTTCGTAAGTTCAACCGTATTCTGCATCTTAATAATAATTATAATTTCAATTACAAAATTATCAAAAAGAAATAAGAAATTAAAAATATCAATTAAAGCACTTAACCAACATACCCACCGGCCTAATGAAATTCAGGAGAATATTCAATCTAAGGGGGGAGAGGTTACATATCCCATTGGGTCGCTACGACCTTCAATTTTCGCGATGTGAACATAGGTGCAATCACCTGCATCATTTTCGCATACTCTCCCATTTCCCGTTTCTTCGAAGCATCGCTTCGCGCGCCGGACACCTGAGCTCAAGTTGGAGTTCGGGCACATCCGAAAAGCTGACCAAACAATATCGCGGTCACACGGTTTGATGCAGGATACCTGAGCTTACGATAAGCGAAGTAGAGATTAGATTTAAGTGAAACGAAATTGTACGAGTTAGTTGTTAAGTGCGAGTCCAATAAAGCGGTCTATCAACGAAAAGATAAACAGAAAAGTATTTTTTTTTCAATACGTCTCAAGAAGAGATTTAATTTGTATTATACCACGAATATAAACACCGACATTAAACTATATACTCAATATCTGCTCGGGAGTAATATTCTCTAATTTAAAAATGAGCGTTTGATTATAAGATTATATGTTAGGCTTTTGAGATTGTTAATTTTCCATTACTAGTTAAACAAAATATATTCACGAAAAAATTATGCATGGTATAAAATAGAAAAGTTGTAACTATCGCAGTAATGCTCTAATTGCGAGTAATAATTGAAATAATTTTCATCTTTCAGGGCATTTACTTTTAAACAAGTAGGTTTCGATTTGACGTGCTGGTGGAAGAAGAATTCAGAACAAAATTTCGATACTGTGGCAAATACACGAGACTTGAATGCTAATTGCGATACTAATGATGGTGATGGTGAAATGAAGATGAAGTTACTGTAATGAATGAAGATCCTGAGCATCTTGCTATCGAAGCGAAACAAGCGAGGAGAGCAGCGTACATTTTTTTATTTTTTTTATTTTTTTTATTTCCCTGATATATTTACAACTGTCTTAGATTTTAGACATCCAGTAACTGGTATAAAAATTATTGACATTTAAGGGGAAGTTTAACATGAGCAGGGACCATTGTCCCAAAACATCATCATCTTTAGTTTAATATTGAGTGGGTTTTAATCCACCCGAAACGTTGGAGGTTTTGTTCACTCCGAGCGCTTCTTGTCGCTCGTTCTTGTCGCCTGATGATTGATAATGTAGTATGTATAATTGTAGAATTGCATAATATTGATATATAATACTAAGATATAAGACTAATTTTACCAAACATAATAAGAATAATTTAAACAAACATAAAACAGAAGATTTACAGGCAGTATTCAAAGACGTGATTTGCCATTAAGAGAACGTGAGGTCGCAGGGCCTTTTGCGTTTGAGTCTTCTTTCTCTATTCGTCTCTTGGTCCAGAAGAGTACAAATGTCGTAGTTTGAATGTGCCAATATTTTTAAAGTGTATTTTGAACTGATTTTCTTAATCTCGTCGTCAACTAAATCAATTTGTAGGTCTTGGTGTATGTCCTGATTGCTAACATACCATTCAGCGTTGGTAATTTTTCTTAAGATTTTTGATTGTTGTCTTTGTATGATTTGAAGATTATTTTTTTGGATGTTCCCCAAATTTGGATAAGGTACGTCCAGATAGGTTTTATTATACTTTTATAAATAAGCAACTTATTGCTTAATGAGAGATTTGATTGGGGTCGTAGCAGCTACATAGTATAGTTGTCTGAATATTCGTTTTATTTGCTTTTGCTTTTGTTGAATGTGGTGCTTCCATGTCAATTTGTTGTCTAGATGCATGCCTAAATATTTAGCTACAGGTTGAATATGAACCTCTCTGTTGTTAATTGTCAGAGGTAGGGGTGTGTACATATTTAGTCCTTATTATATATATTACTTGGATTATTTTGTCTTCATTGATTTTTATGTGCCAGTTTGAAAACCAGTCTAACGTTTTGTTTAAATCGTCTTGTAGTTGGTCAGCTGTGGTGTGGAGATTACAACCCGAGTTGAGTATAACCGTGTCGTCGGCAAATGTTGCTATTAGGGCCGTATCTTTGTCAGGATGTGGGATGTCGGCTGTAAATAGTACGTATAAAAGAGGTCCGAGAATGCTTCCTTGAGGTACTCCAGCATTAATGGGATGTATTCGTGAGCATTTGTCTTTATATCTGACATAGAAACATCGATCTGTCAGATAACTTGTCAATAACTTAAGATAGTCCTTTGGTATAGTTTTCGCGAGTTTGTATAGAAGTCCTTTGTGCCAAACTGAATCAAATGCCTTCGCGGCGTCTAAGTATACTGCCACAAAAAATTATTTTTTGTCTAGTGAAGAGGATATTTTGTTTGTCACCCTATGTATCTGTTGAATGGAATGCTTTCTTCTGATTCCGAATTGATGATCAGGTATAGCATTGATTTGGGCCAGAATTGGCTGTAGTCGTCTTTCTAGAAGTTTTTCAAAAATTTTAGAAACAAGTGGAAGCAAACTGATGGGTCTCTGTAAGATGTTGAATTGGTGGCTTCCTTGCCTGGTTTGGGAAGTGCTATTATCTCGGCAACTTTCCACAATTTTGCAAAATATTTGAACCTTATCACACTATTATATAGATTCCGCTAGAAGATAAAGGCAATTGGTGGTAACTATTTTAAGATTTGTCCGTTTATAAGGTCATAACCAGGTGCCTTTTTTGGTTTTACGTCAGTTTTGATCAGGGTTTCTATTTCTTTTGTTGTCATTCTTCTAATGTGTTTGTTGATTGGGCTTGTACTTATATTATAGGAAAGTGATCTTCGGTCATTATCACCTTCGACATTCATAAAAGTCGTCTCGAAGTAGTCTGCTAGTATTTCTGCTTTGTCTTGATTGTCTCTTGTCCATGTGTTTTCCTGTTTTTTTATGGGTGGATAATGCCTTGTCGTGTTCGATATTCATTTTGTGACCTTCCATAAATAATAATTTGTTTCCGATGTTGGGGTTAGATTTTTCAGGTACTTATCGAGGATGGTTTCCTGATGTTCCTTTAATTTCTGTTTAAGGTGCTTAGTGATTTTGTTAAGTTTTGTTTTGTTTGTCGGTGAACGAGTCAATTGCCATTTTTTTCTCAACTTTCTTTTAGCTAGCACTAGTTTCCTAATGTATGGTGTTGAAGCAATGTGGTTGGACTTGGGTTCTGATGGGGGCGTTGCTCTATAAGCCCCCTCATTTATTGTGTCATTTAAGTGTATTATGGTATTTTCAATGTCGTCTTTGGTTTTGAGAGGAATGTTAGTGGATAGATTTGACGTTATATAATGTCGATAAGTGTTTCAGTCTGTTTTTGCGTTGTAAAGATTGCTGGGATTTATTGACATCATGGGTTGGTTGGAGTATTAATTAAAACGGGTGAGTGGTTGGACGAAAGGTCGAATGAGGATTTTATTTGTATGTTTTTTATATTGACGTTTTTGATAATGCCAAAGTCGATAAGATCTGTTGGGCAGTAAGTGGCTTCGCCAGTGAACTGTGCTTACAGTTCTTCTTCTTTCTTCTTTTCTTTTTTCCGGCGTTGTTATGGTCAGAAGTGTAGGACCATAACCTTCCCACTTAACTGCATTCCTACTGGTCCGCTTGTGGGGCCCGCTGGTTTGACCTCAGAAAGTAGCAGCAGGCTTCCCGGTTTGGGATTACTTCATCGCTGAGGCCAATCAAATGCTGGGGTTTTAGCATTTGTTTGTACCAATTGTTTTTCGGCCTGCCTTTTTTTTTTTTTTTTTTTGTGACAGGGGCATGCTCCAGATTTTTTTGTTTTTTGTTTGATCTTACTCTTACAACACCGGTGATCTCCAGTCGTGTCAACCTACTGATTTGCATGTACACTTGTGGGGCAGTTTAATGGTGGTATATGTGTCCCTAGGCGTTTTCTAAATTGCCTAGATGTGATTTTTGTTTTTACCTTTGTTTTAGTCGCCTTTTACGATAAGCGAGAGGTATCGCTGCAGGGATATTCTTAACCCGTCCCTGCACGGAAATGACTCCATCATGTTTGCTAGTCATAAGCAAGGTCAAGATGTTTAGCGTGTTAGTCATTTGTGCAACGAGTTGTTTCATCATCTCCTTAAGTTCATGCATGTCAGATGAAAAATCATTCGCCGGGTTTTGAGTTATTTCTGGTGCAGTAGTTTGTGGTAGTTGGGAAGTAGTAGTCAGTACTTTCTGTGTGGGATGTGGTATTGACGGAATTTGTTGAGTAGGCAAGTAGTTCAGTACTGCGTTTGCGTAACTTATTTTTGGTGTAGTGGCTGATTTAGGGATCATTTGCATTTCCTTGTCCTTTGGTTGAGTCACAGGTTGAATATCTGGTTTTGGGTTTTCTCTCTGATGTAATGGGGGAAAGCGTTGTATTTTTAATTGTTTGTAAACCTCACAGCCTTTGTAATTTGCCGTGTGGTTATCGCCACATTTGGTGTTTCTGTTGTCATCTTTTGATAGTTGACAACCGCTTGTCTCATGATTCCCTGCACACTTGACACAGATTGGGTCTAAGGTGCAAAAGTTTTTAGTGTGTCCATATTTTTAACAGTTAGTGCATTGCATTGGGAGATTGTCCTTTTGTGGTGGGGTGTTTCTACTGAGATTTTACAGCTGAGTAAACTTGTTGTTTGATATACCTCTTTGTTATTGGTGTTGATTTCCAGTTCAATTGTAAAGAGTGGGAGTGGTTTTTTGCTACCCTTCTGTTGGATATTGTGTATGTTTAATACTTTATGTCCGAGGCCGTCAAGTTCATGTTTAATATCGTCTAGTTCGGTTGATGGGTGTAAACCTCTTATTACTATTCTGAAGGTTCTGTCTTTCTTCGGTTTGTACGTGAAGTATTTGGTCCCTTTTTGTCTCATCATTTTCACTATTTTTGTGTAGATTGTAGATTCGGTTGCTTGAACTCTCACTTGATTTTTATTTAATATTTTTAATTCGTAGTTTAGTTTTGCTTCTGAGTCTAATGCTCTTGTTAGAGTCTTGATGTATTCGACTTCCTGGACATAGATTGGAGGGGGCTTGTTTGTTTTACGCGGTGTTTCAGCTTCTTTTGTGTTAGTTTCAGCGTTTGATTTATTGTTCATAGCTTCTTCGTCTGTGCTTAAAAGGTCAAATCGGTTCGTGGAGGCTTCTTGTTTAGGTTTACTTAACCAATAATTAAGTTTTTGTTGATTTTTCGTTTTAGGTTTCTTGACCGTTGATTCAGGTTTTTTTTCTGTGTCGTATTGTTTTCTTCTCGTTGTGCTTGTGAATTTGTTGTAGTGGGTGTTGTTATTGTTATTAATTGTTCTGTCTGCATTGTACTTGATGAGGTAAGTGCTGATGATGTTATGCTTGTTGTTGCGGTTGTTGTTGTAATAGTTCTTGTAGTTGAAGTTGTGTTTGCAGTTATTACTGCGGTGGGAGAGTTGTGTCTTGTTTGCCTAAATAAGAAATTGGTTATTGTAGCGTTTGTAGGGGTCTTGACTGTGATTGGGAGATCATCTATTGTGTTTGTTGGAAGTGGTTGTGAAATTGGATTTGGGGTTTCTTCTCTTGGGAGAGCTTTGGCTGGAAGTGGTGGGAAGTTTGGCTGGAAGTTTATTAAATTAGTTGATTGTGGTTGTGTGGAAGGTTGGGAGGTTAGAGGATTGTTGAGCTTACGAAAAATAAAAGAAAAGAGATTCCTTTTTTATATAATTTTATTTTCTAAGATTTTGTATTTAAACTATTGACACGCGTTCGCGGTTTAAAGTTCGGGAGTACACTACATACATCGTAGAATTCTGCATCGGTTTATATACGATTTCTTGGGCTTGATTCTCTATGCGTTGCGACTATGTTGCAATGCGTTCTTAAGGGTCGGTCATTAACATAAGTGTCTTTGTCTGGACATCGGCCCATATTTGGTATTTTATGCTTCGATGTCATTTTGTCGTAAGTTCCGTATGTGACCGGCGTTCGATACTAAGTGCTTGCGTGCTATTTAGTATGAAGTGCTTAGATGTCACTTTCCGTATTCTGTTGTTCGTTCTTCGTTCATCGGAGTTTATTGCTCCATTTGTTTATGTTATTGTTTATATTTGTTACAATGTCAGCTTTTGGGCGGACGTTGTAACAGTTTTCAGTTTGTTTTATTCCCTTTGTTCGTTTAGCTTGTTTTGTTTATTTTGTTTGTTTTGTTTTCTTTACGATGCAGCAATGCAGGCTTTTAGGCGGTCATTGTACTGATGTCGCAACTTCTTAGTGAGTGTCATATTATATTGGGTTTGGTGTTTTGTGATATAACTCCCCCCCCCCCCGTTAGTGTGAGGCTTCGACGAACTTTTTACAATAAGTTTTCTTACAAAATAATTTCTGCATCCTACGATTAGAACTATGACTAGTCGCCACTTCGTTTTTCCCGATGCATCGTCCTTTTTTGGAACGATCCAGACTGGACTGTTGTATGGACTGGAGCTTGGTCTTATGATTCCGGTTTCTAGCATGTCTTCAATTTGCCTCTGAATCTCTGCTTTGTGGATATATCGATATCTATAGATTTTTGACTGAATTGGTTTGTTATCTGTCGTGTTTATTTTGTGTTTTATTTCATTGGTAAAGGTTAGGGATTTTGTATTGTTAAAAATATCTTTATACGAAAGTATAACTTGTTTTATCCTTTCCTTTTCTTCGGAGTTTAAATGATTCATTCGGATATCTTTAAGAAGTTCGTCTTTGTTGATTGCTTCATTGTAATGGGTGTCTTGAGGTTCGAAGCTATGGAAGTCGTGTACTTCCTTGATGTCGATTACCTCAAACGGAGTTGCGAAATTCAAAATCAGGGATTCTTTATTGGTATTAATAATCTTAGCTAATGTTTTATTATCCACGACGTTGTAAACGCCTTCACATAATTGAATGTGTTCGTTTATTTTCGTTTCAGGTATGAGAACGGTACCATATTTTTGGTTGACTTTGATACTATATATGTGCTCGCCTGGGTCTATTTGGTATATCGTGTTTTCTTTTGTTTGGGAAAAATTTAGGTTGATTTTACTACCATTTATTAAGAGAATTTTTTCATTGAAATCGATTATTGCATTGTTTTTTTATTAAAATGTCGTTTCCTATAAGTCCGTCATATATTTGATGAAATGGGTAAACCAAAAAGTCTATGCTACCTGGTATGGATTGAATTAGTTGTTGACCTTGAATGGTCGCTTTTTGTGTAACTATGGTATCTTTGTTTAGGGATCGGAGGACGATTGGTTTTTGAAGATTTCTGATTAAGTGTGGTTGGAAGGTTCCGGGATTGACTACTGAGCTTGAGGCTCCTGAGTCTATTAGGAAATGTTTCGCTTGTATGGTTATGTAGGGGAGGTTGGAGTGGGGTCCTGTCGAAAATTTCCCACTTCTACATGGTTTTGGTTATTTATCTCCATTGGCTCTACAGTTTGGTTTCTGTAGCGTGGAGATGGGTTGGTGAACACGCTGTAAATTGGTGGTTGAGTGCTATTGTGGTTGGTGTAGTTACGGGGATATTGGTTGTTCCTAAATGGGTTTTGTTGGTGGTTAGTGGAGTATTGGGTTTGCATTTGTCTGGGTCGGAATTCTTGATTATAAGAGTTCGGACGTTCAGATCTCGCATTGTATGTGTTTCTGTTAAAATTGTGAGTGTGTGAGTTAATGTTTGCTGGCTGATGTCTGTGGGGCAGATTTTTAGATTTTGGTTCACTCTTTGGCTGATTGTTAGAATTTATATTGTGGTAAGCGTATCCTGCTTCGTGAAGAATGTCTATGGCATCTTCTAAAATGTCAGGGTTCCTACAATACAGAATCGATTTCATTGGTTCTGGGCATTTCGCCTTGAAAATTTGTAAGGCGGATCGTTTGTTTAATTCTAATTTTTGCTTCAGGTCTCCATTTGTAGGAATATGTGTCTGTTTTAATTTGTTATTAAGACGTCTGAGAATGTTTTTGATAGAATTGTAATATTCGACGCAGGTGGAACGTACAGGGAGACTTCGCATTTCGTCAAATAGGTCGTCAACGCTTAGTCTGTCACCGAAATTATTTGTCAGTATTGTTTTCATGTCGTTCCATGTCGTAATATGATTATTAATTTCTAATATTTCCCTTGCCTTGCCTTTGCATCTCGATTTGATGAGGTCCGAGAAGATGCTTTGACCGAGGTCATCATATTTAGCTAAGATTGGGTGTATTTTATCGATTAGGTCAATGAAGTTTTGGAGTTCTCGATAATCTCCTGAGTATTCGGGTAGGTGGGTAAGGTATTTTATGGGGTCGATATTTAGGGTTAACATTTCGGATCCTATTCTAAGACTTTCGACTAGGTTGGAAATTTCGACTGATTGAGCCCTTACACGGTCTAGCCCTACTTCAATGTCTCCTATCATATGTCTGACTTAAATTCGATTTAATATGGTATATGTATATATAAAACAGAACATATGTATATTCAAAAAATTATATGTGTATATAAAATAAGAGGAAATAAATAAGGAAGAGAAAAAAAAATATTCACTGTGTTTAGAGATGGTGTTGATCTTTGTTGAGTTGTTGATGGTGGTTGATGTAGTTTCGATGCTCCTTAGTTTGGCAATGCCGGATTTTCCCTCAGGTTTTCTCTTCTTAGTTGTTGTTGTCGTGCTCTGAAGAAATGGTCCAGGAATTCGGCAGTGGCTTCGTCGTCGACCCAAGAGTTGGTGTTGTCCTCGGCTTTGGGTGTGTGTGCTTCTAGTGGTGGCACTTCTGCTCCCTTCGGAATGTACGTTTCTTCCAGCAGCATGTAATTTGCACTTTTTCGTAGTACTTTAGTATACTTTGCACAACGCGAACGCGGTAACTTTCGGTGGGTTTGCAAGTTCCCTTAACGATGGGGTTGCAAGTTCGAATCACGGATAGAAGTATGTATATCAGACAACTATCCTACCGACTGCGCCAAAAATAAAAGAAAAGAGATTCCTTTTTTATATAATTTTATTTTCTAAGATTTTGTATTTAAACTATTGACACGCGTTCGCGGTTTAAAGTTCGGGAGTACACTACATACATCGTAGAATTCTGCATCGGTTTATATACGATTTCTTGGGCTTGATTCTCTATGCGTTGCGACTATGTTGCAATGCGTTCTTAAGGGTCGGTCATTAACATAAGTGTCTTTGTCTGGACATCGGCCCATATTTGGTATTTTATGCTTCGATGTCATTTTGTCGTAAGTTCCGTATGTGACCGGCGTTCGATACTAAGTGCTTGCGTGCTATTTAGTATGAAGTGCTTAGATGTCACTTTCCGTATTCTGTTGTTCGTTCTTCGTTCATCGGAGTTTATTGCTCCATTTGTTTATGTTATTGTTTATATTTGTTACAATGTCAGCTTTTGGGCGGACGTTGTAACAGTTTTCAGTTTGTTTTATTCCCTTTGTTCGTTTAGCTTGTTTTGTTTATTTTGTTTGTTTTGTTTTCTTTACGATGCAGCAATGCAGGCTTTTAGGCGGTCATTGTACTGATGTCGCAATTTCTTAGTGAGTGTCATATTATATTGGGTTTGGTGTTTTGTGATATAACTCTTACGCTCAAAGAGAGGCGAGCGCTTAACGCTCATACTTCCTTTGTTTGTTGGTTTTCTCCTTGTGGCTGTTTTACTTTCACTTCACTTAAAAAAAGAAAGAAAAAAGCTAAATTACACTAGGACTAGATACAGGAGAAAGCAAATCGAAAGTATGGATGTGTGCACTTGTAGCACTTAGTGTCACTATCACTTAGTAATCAATTTTTTTGTTTTTAGGGTATTTATTTGTATTTTATTTAAATTTCCACTCAGAGGGCTTTTAATTTACATCCGTAATGCTAAACTTTTCACTCGGAAAAAAAGAGCAGGGTACATGAAAGGTTATCGTGCTCGAAAAAGACGTCAAACCGGTGTTGTACAAGATCAAACTGGTGTCAAAAAAAAAAAAAATCGAAAACACTGCAAAATCCGAACGACTCTAATCCTTCATCCAGCAATGCAGTTCAATCAGTCGTAGTTCAAGTGGACGTACATGACCAGCAGTTGATATCACAGCCTTCTGCTACAGCAATTGAAGATCCAGAGCTTACTGAAGGATGTTGGCAGCTGCACCCTCACGAAACTATAGATCCCGGAAAAAAATTTGTGCAACTGCACTTACCTCAAACCAATCAAACGAACATGCTACAGAAATAATATTTGAAACTATGAGAAGAGCTCGAGATCGCAGAAGTATGGATGAAGCAGATGAAATGAGTCCAGGTGGTCAATCAGCCCTGATGACAGCAAGTCCAGAACCAGTTGAACTCACACCAAACCACGAAGCTGAAGAACACATAACACAACAGCAAAGAATTAAACCCACTGTTAGATATAGTCATCATTCAAGAAACGCTACAGCCCCTGCAAAATTCAAAGAAATGTTTTTAGACAATAATTTTGGAGCTGCATGTAGTGTCTGTGATAGATTGTGGTACGAAAAAAATCTTAAAACTCTACCGAATAATTCGTTCACTATTCTTACAGCTGAGTTTCCCGACATCGATTTAAACACAGCGCGAGTCTGCCTTACGTGTCACGCTTCGTTGCGGAAAGAGAGAATTCCGAACTTTTCAACATCACACGGATTTAAATATCCTCCACGGCCACACGATTTACCAGAGCTAGATTTGATCACTGAACGATTGGTATCCCCGCGCCTTCCGTTTATGCAATCAGGAGACTTAGGCATGGACAAGGTCAATATGGGATTTTAGGTCAAGTTGTGAATGTACCAGTTTCAGTTAACAATATGGCTAGTTGTCTCCGACGAGAACTCGACGACGACTATTGTATTAATGTTCATATTAAACGCAGAAAAAATCATAAGTCAAGTTACCTGATTGGCTTTGTTAAAAAACGCGTTGTCAAGCAGTGGCTCCAGTTCTTGATAGAGACACCACTCTATAAATTCTATAACATAAAGATGAACGATTCGTTCTTCGTACCGAACACAGGACCAGCTCATTCCACCGAAGAATTAAGTGAAGTAATCGATATTGAAGATCGTCTGCGCGCTCAACAACAAACGCTTCTATGGAATGAAGATAGATATTTAAGAATAGCTCCAGGAGAACACGAAGTTCCCGTTAGTGTTCTTTTTGATGAACACTGCGAAGAAATGGCGTTTCCTTCAATTTATCTCGGTCAATTTCGTGTCTTTAAGGAAGGACTGACTGTAACGCCATTCATGATGGCAAGGAGTGAACTGCGAAGAGCGGGTAGACGTGGTGTGACTCCTCAGCACTTGCGGTGCAATAACTGTTGCCTTCAAATTCATTGGAAAAAATACAAAACTCACTCGAGCTCAAGTAGAATCAGCAGATTTCATTGATGGATATCTTGAAACTAATTTGGCTTTTCTACGATCGATACCAAACTCCACTTATTACTGGGCTCAACGTAAACACGATCTTTTTGCGATGATTCGTCAGCTTAGAAAACCGACGTTATTTTTGACTTTAAGCGCCAATGAAATTGGTTGGCCAAAATTAATGACGCTGTTGTATAAACTCAGAAACAATGGAACAGATATTGATACGGAAGAACTTGAAAATATGCATTTCAACTTAAAAGCTACACTCATCAATGAAGATCCTGTCACCTGTGCTATCCACTTTAATAAACTTGTGCAAGTTTCAGTCCGTTTCGCCAACACTACGTGACGCACTATTTCAAAAGAATAGAATTTCAACACCGAGGCAGTCCGCATGCTCATATACTGTTGTGGCTAAATGAATCTAGAACCGATGCTCTGGGACAGGAAAAGGCTCAGGCTGAGGCTTTGATTGACCAACTAGTGGCTATATCTCCTGATGAGGCATCAGGCTTTGCAAAACTTCAACGACATAAACACACGTTTACCTGTTATAAAAAGAATTCAACCTCTTGTCGTTTCGAAGCGCCATTCTTGCCGCCTCGATCAACACACATACTTGAGCCGATGCCAAATACTGACAAACGTCGCGCACCATATTCGATTATTTACAAGCGAATCCGGAAAGCACTTGAAGAGAACGATTATCCTGATTTGGACACCTTCTGGCTAGAGCACAAAATAAATTCATATGCTATGTACCTAGACATAATGCGAGCAGGAATAAAGAGACCACGAGTGTTTTTAAAGCGAGAAATTAAAGACAAATGGATCAACCCGTTTAATCCATTCATCTTAAATGTCCTGGGTTCAAATATGGACTTTCAATTTATTATCGAGGAATACCCTTGTGCAGCTTATGTTGTTGAATATGTCAATAAAACAAACAGAGGTGTAAGCAATCTTCAGCGGAAAATAATTGAAACCATGAACGAGCATTACGAATTCGATATAGTAGAGATAGCAAGAAAATTGAGCGTCGACATACTAAATTGTGTAGAACTTACGAGCCAAGAAGCTTTTTGGTTTCTTCTCCGGCAAGATATGTCAAAAAGTTCTGTTCAAATCGCCTATATTCCATCTTCATGGCCTGTTGAACGAGAACGTGTTCGAAAATCGAACAAGGCATTGGAAGAAGAAAATATCGAACAAGATTCATGTGACATTTGGCTTGAAAACTGCTTCGATAAATATCAAAAGAGACCAGAACAATTAGATGATATTACTTTAGCCCAAGCTGTTGCGCATTATACAGTATCTAAAACAAATGAGTGGAAACGCCGGCAAAATCCAAGAGTTACTCGGTACCGAAACTATGACATGACCGCTGATCCAAATGAGTACAAACGAGAAATGGTAACGTTACATTTGCCTTTTCGTGACCATGAAAACGAAATCCTTATCGAAAAAAAATATATTCAAATTTACAACGACAACGATGTGCTCATAATGGAAAGAAGACAAGAATTTGAGTCCTAGTTGGATATCGGCAAGACAATCCAAATTTGCCGAGAATTGTGCATTGAAGAAGCTAATGAGGAAGAAGAAATTTCCAATGACATTAATCTGTTGGCTGCACATATACGCGATGAGGATCCTTACGCCGAAATTTTAGCTAATGCTAATTCAGACGCCAACAGTGGCCTAAGACTAGCGACACTGAATCGTCTGGGCCCCATAGTCAAAAAACGCGATGACATCATGGATAAAGAGGAGTTTAATCGTCTCTTACGCTCAGCAAATTATCGTCAGAAAGGACTTCTGTTGCATGTTATTTCGCATCTCTTAAACAATGAAACTGAGGAACCATTACAAATTTTCTTGACTGGCCCTGCTGGATGCGGAAAAAGGTTCGTGATCAACTTACTCCTAAAAATTTACAACCGCTTCTGTCACACCGATGGATATTGTAATGCATGTAATACAGGGAAAGCAGCTGGAGTTATTGACGGGACAACGATTCATACTGCATTCAAAATCACAATCGGACGAACGATGCCACTGTCATTCGAGGTTGCTCAACAGTACCGTAGCTTATTCAAGTATATTCAGTGCATCTTAGTCGATGAAGTCAGTATGATTTCAGTGGAATTAAATAAAAAAATAGACTCGATTGAAACAGATTACTGCTGTTGATTCCATTTACAGTGGAAAGACATTTTCCTCATCGGTGATTTACGACAATTACCAGCTGTCCGTGCAACAGCCATTTACAAACAAACAAAATATAGTATGGCAGGACCAACATTGTGGCGAAGCTTGAGTTTCTACGAACTCACTGAAGTTGTGCGCCAGGCGAACGCCAATATTTCACGTTTGTTGACAAAAATCGGGAATGGTCAAATGTTGAATGAGCAAGAGCTAGCTCTGATTGAGTCTCGTTTCTTCACTAAAGAAACAGCCGATGAACAATGTCCCAATGGCGTACGACTGTTCTTCAAAAATCACGACGTCGATCTCTATAACAAAGAAATTCTCAATGCTACTGCGGAAAAAGTCTTATCAGTAGCGACCGATATATCCATTGGCTACAATAGCGCTGAGCAATTGGCACAGCAGCTGCACAAGAAGTCTGTTTTAGATACTGGTGTATTGCCTTACGAAATTACGCTCGTGAAGGACCGGCCGTATATGATAACGACTAATATAGACGTAGCAGATGGCTTAGCAAACAGAGCCATAGGATTTTTGGAATTGATCGAATATGAGAAGAATATTCAAGTTGATGATAACATCAACGAGGCCAATCCTGACGATGACATCACTTTAGATAACGGTACAGTGAAGCGTCTATGGTTAAGATTTCCCGGAACTTGTAAAATCGGGGGAAAATTGAAGCGACTATCTGCTGGTTATATGCAGCATCATAATATAGAGAAAGATTTAGTTCCCATCGTGCGTAGGAATTCTACGATTTACTTCAATACGAATCGAACCATCAGTGCTAAGCGGAATCATTTTCCTATGATTCCTGCCAGTGGTATGACGATTCACAAGTCGCAGGGAGGCACCTTTGACCAGGTTGTCTATTCATATGAAAAGTCCCATGCTCAACAACTTGTCTACGTCGCTCTCTCTAGAGTAACAAGTCTTGAAGGACTTTTCATTGTCACTCCAAATAATAATCGAACATTTCATCATGGAAGAAGAACTGCGCATAGCTGACTTGCACTCCAAAGCTAATTCACAAGACTTGAAAATAACCCCTCTACGTACGCGTCAAGACACAATTGTAGAATTATTGCGTGCGCCACAAACCTCGACGTCCTTTCTTGTATTTAATTGGCAAAGTCTCAGGGCACACAGCGACGACCTCACGGATTCGGTAACACAAGAGTGTACTTTCTTAATGCTCGGCGAAACTTGGCTACGTAATGATGAGCATATATCCGTTCCAAATTTTGATTGTTGCGTACAGTTTAAAAGGGATGGTCAACGAGCTGGTCGTGTAGCAATATACCAAAAGCAAAACACAGCGCATGTCACTACACCACATATGGATATTACGTATCGTCAAACAACAAATTTCTCCGTGATGATAAGGGCAGTCGGCGAATGTGTAATGCCCAACGGTCAGAAGATACTCGTTGTACACATAATTTTATATATTTCACCTAATCAACGAGTTGCCGAAATTATAAAGTTTCTAGTGTTTCTACACTCTGTTCTTCTACCATACACGTCTGCCGGATCTGCGGAACTTCAAGAAAATTATGATCAAATGCCGATAATACTGGGAAGTGACTTTAATGTAAATTTCGCGACGAATGAGGCTGAACCATTAATTCTATTCTTGAATGAAAAATTAAATTTAAAAATGAATACAAATAGAAATATTCCGACTACCAATACTAAAACCACAATTGATGCGGTATTTACCAGATATTTAAATAATCTGGAATCACAGGTGTATATATCTTATTTCAGTTATCATCGACCAATAATTTCATGTTTCAAAGAGATTGATAAAAAAGTGATTAAATAAATGAAAATAAGGAAAACTAATAAATTTATAACATGAAATGAATGTTTTAATTTCTGACCTAACCTATGTAATTGAATCTTATATAATGATTATATCTCGGTAAATGCCATACCGAGTCGCATGCACGGATATTTACACATCAAATTTCATGAGTACCTGGTACTCACGCGGGCTAATACGAGATTTTAGGGTTAGGTTGACACCCCCTTGAGTCGCATGAGCTTCAACCGACGAAATTCCTAATATAGGCAACCGAGCATGGGAACGATGAACACTCAGCCTTTTCACCAAACAATCAGTCATGAAAGACACCTACGAACCGGTATCCAATAAAACGCACGCAAGATGGCTTTTTCCAAGAGCATCAAACACCTTGACGACAACGGTAGGTAGTATTCCCCAAAGTTCCGGGTTAAAATTAGGAGGACTGGTCGAACTAGAACATAGGGTACTGGCTTCTAACGCACTAGAACATTCTTCTGACCTCCAGCATTAATACTCGTAGCTTCTAAGCCACGAATCACTTCGTCCACTTTGTCAACAAGTTTTCGTAAGTGTGCGCCATCCCCCGAACCGACGTTAGGCAATTTTAGAAATTGTTCAATGAACGCATTAATAATGTAAGGAGGCTTATCGTTACGGCATTCCAGCGTCTCCAAAGCCAACTAATAATTGGAGTCCGAAACGCTCACCCCATTTATCAGATTAAATGCGTCCTCGCGTAAGACCAAATTCAAGTACCGCCATTTTTGCGCACTAGAAAGCTTAGCGTTGCGGTCACCATTTGTACAAAAACATCACGATAACCCGGCCATTCACGGTAATCACCAGAGAATGGTGTTATATGAATGGGCTGTAACACTACCGTCGATTCATCTTTTTCTGCCCTAACCTATTTTAGAGTTCCGTTTGGGAAGCCCCCAAATCTCTAAGAGAAGCGGCTTCCTGTATTCGCTTCAAAAGAGCACGTTGCGCCGTAATATATTTGGATTCTATAAACTCAATCATAGCTTCAGGATCACATTGTTTCTTCTTGTTTCAAGGCTTCCATTATAATAATCACGATTATTGTCAATTATAGAAAACGAAAAATTAAACGCAACCCGAATAACACCGAAATTTCTGCAGTTTTCACAAATAGTTATGAATTCTACCAGCAAAAGTCCCAGGCGCAAGATATCTCTCTTAATATCTAATCTACTTTTATTAAAATCAATAACAAAAATAAAATCAATGATCGTAATAAGAGATACAGTAATTGGATTGTGTTTAGAGTAATTTGCACTGTAAAAAGGAACATATAGAAAATTGTCAACTCTATTTCGCAAATTACGAGAGGGTACATAGAATTTCTAAAAATAAAACTCAACATCGAAGCGAGAAACTCATTTTAGAGTCAAAAATAGCTCCAAGATCTTTTTGACTCATTAATTTTTCTAAGGATTTATTCTCTATTTTATAGTCGAAACAAAATGGATTCTAAAAAAAATTAAGATCATCGGCATACAAAAGACACCTTGAATGAGAAATATGATATGGCAAATCATTCATCAAAAGATGATACATTTCCGAATTTAACTTATTGCGTACGTCACACCAGATAACTTTTAATCCAGTTAAGGGAGCAGGTCAAATTTCTTATAAAAGTATTACGTTGTACACGTATAAATTATATCAACTTGCAAGCGATTTTCTGAACCAAGAGAGTATTAGTACTAATAGAGTAAGTAATAACGTTGATTCATGAAGCCATGTTGATGCTGGGAAATGTGATTTCGGACTAAATAATAAAGTTTATTTTTAACAATTGCTCCGAATATATTAGGGATAAGCTGAAGTTTCGCAATAGGTCTACATTTTTCTACAGATCCATTAGATCCAGATTTATACAAAGGAGTTATCAGAGAATGTTTCCAGGTACCTATATTTAAAAATATACCTTGCTCTAAGGACATATTGAAAATAAAATAGTTGGGCTGCTAGATTGTGTTTACAAAATTTTAGAAGAAATGGTGGAATATTAGGTGTTTTTTATTATGCCATCCAAATCTTTTCCGGATCATGATTTACGTGCATTACAATAACAACACGTGATCCAGCTCTTGATCTGGATCAATTTCAAGATCCGAGTTTGAGTGGAAATGAGTTTACACTATTCCCCACAGGGTTTCGCATTCAAACTAGGAAAATCATTGCCTGATGAACATATAAAATTGTGGCCAGGATTTGGTTAAACAGTTTTCGCTTCCGTATCAAGTAAGTGTACTCTTAATGCTATAAAATGTGTGTATTATCTTATATTTCTAAAACTCTTGAGTGTATTGAGGAAATATTACCCACAATTTGTGTGTATCGATAAAAATTATTATCATCAGCATTTAAATCGATCGTATCAAATTTGTATGAAAAGAAACATTTTCTTTGATATGGCAATTCCACACTTAAATGTCAAAGATTGTTTTTATTGTGATGTGGAAATGGAGCAGGTGGGCAAAAAAGGTAAACATGTATGTATGTATATTAATTTAAATTTCGACCGAGAAATCTGTTACTTCTTCATGCAGCTATGAAAATTCAGATGTGCTACTTTCTTCACTGTCCGTGTCACTTTCCAATAAGCACTATCTTCTTCTTCTTTTCCTTTTTCTGGCGTTGTTATGGTCAGAAATGTAGGACCATAACCTTCCCATTTAACTGCATTCCTACTGGTCCGCTTGTGGGGTCCACCGGTTTGACCTCAGAAATTAGCGGCAGGCTTCCCGGTTTGGGATTACTGCATCGCTGAGGCCAATCAAATGCTGGTGTTTTTGCATTTGTTTGCACCAATTGTTTTTCGGTCTGCCTTTTTTTTTTGTGACACGGGCATGCTCCAGATTTTTTTGTTTGATCTTACTCTTACAACACCGGTGATCTCCAGTCGTGTCAACCCACTGATTTGCATGTACACTTGTGAGGCAGTTTAATGGTAGTATATGTGTCCCTGGGCTCACCTTGGTGTTTTCTAAATTGCCTAGATGTGATTTTTGTTTAACTTTGTTTTAGTCGCCTTTTACGACAAGCGAGAGGTATCGCTGCAGGGATATTCTTAACCCGTCCCTGCACGGAAAATAGCACTATAATACAAATAATATAATACAAATAATACGCAATTTTCCTCAATAACAGCTGCTTCCATCTTGAATTTGTTTGTTTATTTTGTTTTCAAATGTCAGATCTTTGACAGGACTGAGCAAGGCGAAATGTCAAGCTGGCTATTCGTTAATCTGTAGTGTTTTATTATGTCCCATGATTTGGAGTGGATCAGGTGGCATAATAAAATACACCTATTATCTGGTGACATTTGATGGCATTTAAATCTGTGGTGGTGGTTACATGCTGATCAGGTGGCAAAATAAAATACACCTATTATCTGGTGACATTGATGGCATTTAAATCTGTGGTGGTGGTGCCATGCTGATCTCATTGTTGTTGGAGTTTCGCTGTCCCAATCTAAATTTAGCTTCGAATTGTCCTGCATATGGATTTTGGCAATGATGAAACATAGCGAAATGTATCCTAGGGATCGTATGGCCGACAATGTCTAAAGGAAGATAATTATCTATTTTGTTTGCTTTTGTAAATCTCGAATACTGATTCCGAATGAGGGTTACCCCATGTAGCAACACTATTCTTAACTGGTACCGCATTTACATGGCTTCGAAGTCTGCCATGAATAATGTCATCAACGTACAAGTTTTAGCTGACAATTTGTGCCATATCAACGTACGTACGGCTTAATATGATGCCGCGGCAGTGCCGAAAATGACTGTATTCAGTCTGTAGGTTTTGATTTCGTCCCTTCTTTGTCTCCCCACAAAACTAATTGAGTGAATTATCGTTGAGTGATTTGCCATCGAAAATTCTATAGAAAACGTCAAGACTATTCGCAGTCTTATGGTGGAGATAGATTCCTTCAGTACTGCGGGGTGTGGAAGAAAATAATGAGACTTGATAAGTGAATTATGGTCTATCTCCGTCATGTGTCCAAGACCCTTATATTCCTGGAATACTCTTCTGTATACATCATAAAACTAGGATTTGTTTGAAATTTTGACTCCAATTTCAAGAGGTGAACAAGTGCTGACAAGCGTTGGGATGAACCTAACGCTGGGCGTATTTCTTGTTTGAATGGAATGCTTGACGCTAATGTGTCCTATAGAAATCCATTTCGCATTTCTCCTCTTCTAGTGAAAGTGCCTTATTCCTTGTGACCTCATCAAGGTCTCAAAATCTTTGTAATGAGTAATTTAAATTGCAATTAAGATAAAACCCATCTATAGCAATAGATGCGCCAGGAATTTTTCTCACGTAATATAGACTACTCGGTGCTAAGTAAGATATAAATTTTACTTGGATAGTTGAATTGACGATTCAATTGCACTGGGTAAGAAGACTAACAGTGAATTTAGGGAAACCAAAACCATCAGCTGCAAGTGAACGTTTTAACTTGCGATAGATTAGACTAGACAAAAAAGGAAAACCTGTGCTTAGCAATGCTAGTATTAAACTAGTTTCCCCCTTCCAAGTTATCCTTACAGATCTGCTTTCTTGTTTGAAATTAAGATGCTGTGCGGCAGCTTCTGAGACAAAGAAGTCTTCTGATTCAAGATCCAGCAAGGCTAGAAGCAATATTGGTTGACCAAGGGTTAAGTAACCCTCCATAGGTCTCATGCCAAGAAAAGCGGTTCGTGATTGACAATTTTCATCCACATAAGTGTTAAAAACTTGAGCAGACTTAGCATTAACTAATGTGTATCACGTGCCGAAGTTGGGTGTCGAATATAAAACGGTATTGGTTCAATGGGTGCTAGGGCGCCTCTTCTTTAAGAAGGTTCGTGAGAGTATGATACCTTGGTTTCCTCAGTCCAATGAAGTTAGTGCAGTTTTGTGTTGGATGCAGTTCACATATGTATACCTGATTTTTTCGGACAATATCTTGCATTAAGCGCCGTGAAGTTAAAACAAGTACGAACAATTATGAGTTTAAACTGTTAACAGACCATTGTAATATTTACTTCATGCCTATGTTTTCTAGGAATTGTAAAGCCTCTAGTAGCAGCTAACAAATATGTAATATTATCTGCTGATCTCAGTGTCTTCGCTTTCAAATAGTCCTTAAGCAGTTTCGAAGTTGGAATCGGTGATGTCTAGGTTGCACGCGGCTTGGCCAGTAAAATTGCTTTTTAAGTATTGCAATTCCTGTATATCAATTATTGATGCTTTTTGTTCACAAGGCCTTTGAATAAGCAATTACCGATCGTGGGCGATTGGGGGAAGTTTTAACACGACCGTCATTTTCCTGTTTCCCGAGCTCGAGCAAGCACTGAGATTCATCGTGGCTATCGGTTGTGAACTTTTAACAGAACATGTTCAGTTAATGAAACTTAAGCTCGGCCACGTACTTGATTTTCGCTTCCGCGAGAGGAGTGGCAATGATTTTTTGAGGAACGACACCTTTTTTTACTAATCGCACTTCGCTAATTTAATTTGATTTATTAGCGTAGCTAATGTCTGCTCTAAATCAATTAGAATTTATTGCACCGAATCAATTAGTGTTATCAATTCAGCCTTAATTAACTGAATACACTCAGGTTAAATGATTTAATATATTATAGTGGCCATACTAAACATAACCCCCTCGCTGTCTCCAGCAAGTTCCTGAACTTTAGCCACTCGGTTGGCAACGAATGTTGTATGGATGTCTGGCGGAGACCTAATCCAAGCTAGTGTGAATTTGGAATCGCACCAAGCGAACACTGTTGCATTGCGTAGTTCCATAGTATTTACGGTATGGACAGGTGAGCCCCATATAGTTCTAAACGAGCTAATGATTTAATTTTAAGTGGTGCAACCCTTGTTCTCGCGACGATGAGATTAGTTGCGACTTTGTGCACTACCGCAGCGTATTCCCTTTCGGAAGTATTGCAAAAACCATGAACTTCGAGCTCGACCTCAAAAGTAGATCAATCCAACGAGAAATTTCGATGGCATTGAGTGCATGGAGCTCACACTTCAGACTGTTAAAAATTAGCAGTAGGAAACCCTGTCACCTCCTTTATAGCAGAGCAGCAACTCGGGAGTGATACAATTTTGTGGGAAACGGTTTATCACGGTAAACTAAATTTACGTGCTCCTTGAGCACGTAGTTATCGTAGCCAGATAACTAAAATTGTTAATGGACGTAATAGAGGAAGAGTTGTTCGTTTTTCTGCAACGTCTTACAACTGCCAACGAAAACCTTCGTGCCGTCAATTGAGAGTCTCAAGAAAAGAATTTGGAAAACAAAAATCCAGAGAACACATCCGAATATGAAGATACTGTTGTAGGTATGATAGCCAAACTTCAAATACGACTGACTAAAGGGCATGAAAAGCTTAATCCGATTCCTAATGGAATGAATTTACAACAGCCTTCAGCCCCAGTAAAGGATCATACTGCTAATTTCCCCAAATTAAAATTGAAAATTTTCTCAGGTGAGCATTCAGAGTGGATTCCATTTTGGGAAAACTTCCGAGCAAATATTCATGAAAATCATTCTCTGTCCGGGTCCGAAAAATTCAATTACCTCCAAACCGTTTTCACGGGCAATGCGGCAAAAACTATTTCCGGATTTACGGCCACAGAATCATGCTATGATGGAGCTATTTCTCTCCTGCAAGAAGAATATGGTGACAAAGAGAAACTAATCGATAAATTAATGCAGGAACCAACAGTTCACCAGAAAACGGACGCGACAGCATTACGCCAACTCTATAACACTGTAATGCAGTCGTTCTCTTAGGCATCCCGTCAACACATTATATGTCATGCTCAAAACGATTTTGCTCAAGTGCATGCCGAATGATCTGCGGATCGAATATCATCGTTTGCATAAACATGAAACTAATAGGTCAGAGGAGAATCAATCGACATCGGATAGTGGCTCCACTCCCTCTTTCGATGGGGACAAGCAGGTCAAAAATATTTTACAATTCCTAAAAGAAGTAGTGGAATCGATAGAGAGGGCAACAGTTTCGGAAACGACCAGGTCCAACTGCAGAGACAATATGTCTCCGCAACGCTCGAGAGCAGTTGGTTTGCTCACACCTTCCTCTTCAAGCACTGTTCCTTGCTTTTTCTGTAAGTCGACTGTTCATATAACGAGAGAATGCAACAGCTGCAGAAAAGAAGCAGATGTTAAAAAGAGACGGTCGATGTTTTCGCTGCACTTATAAGGGACACACTGCATCTGCGGTAAACATGGTACATGATATTTCACCGGAAAATACTGACATTTCTAAAACTGCTGCTATGATTAATCCCACAATAAATCTTTTCGTACCGAACGTATACAATAGAACAAAAACGAAGGTATTTTTACAAACGGCACGTGTATTGTTAATATCCCCAGATCACACTTACACGAACAATTGCAGTATATTTGTGCGCATAATACATGGCGGTGGAAGTCAGCGAACTTTTATTCGACAAGTAGTGGCGAATTAACTAAAACTGCCTATTGTCGGAGTTGTGAATCTTTCCGTAATGCCATTCGGTAATACAAAAAACAAGAATTCAGGACTGTGAAGTTACGTATGCGAAGTGAGTATGATAACCGTTCGATTGATATGATAGCTGTAGTCGTGCCAGAAATTTGTCGGTAGCGAATTCAAGTTAGCAGACGTAAACGCCATAGGCCGTGGACAAGAGAAAGGGTTAAATGTACTTATTGGCGCGGATTATCTTTGGCAAATAATTACAGGAAAATATAGCCGATTGACAGATCGTTTAACAGCTGTTCATACGGTTTTTGGGGTGGACTTTACAAATACACAGGAAAGGCTTTCCATTCTTTGCAACACCGCCGTTGAAAATATGTGGAATTTAGAATGCCTGGAAATACGAAAAAATTAAAATGAGCTGAGTAACTGCACAAATAAATTGCAGTTAAAATGTATACGCAAAACGGATACGCGATATGAGGCCCGTCTTCCATGGAAATCAATGGAAATCTGGATGTCCAATTGGATAGTAATAAAAAAAAAATGCGTTGAACCTCCTATACTCATTGGTTAAGAGATTCTCCAGAGATCCCCCAAAAATCTTGAGGAGTATGACACTACAATGCGTGAGCATGAAAAGGAGTGGAGAGTTTGTACTAAGGATCTTAGCCAAATAGGAGAGTACCACAAGGTTATCCGAAGCGCATATATTTGCAGATGCAAGTTTAAAAGCCTACGGAGCTGTTGCCTTTGCAAAGGTTGCAGTCGTTAATAATAAAAGTCGTATTCACTTCATTTTAGCGAAAGGAAGGGTTGCACCTCTAAAAGATAGCAAAACAGACGCTCTGAGCTTACCGAAATTAGAGCTTACTGCAGCACTGATTGCAGCCAGATTGTGTGCTTACTTAAGAAATGCGAAGATGCGCTTTCAGCGGTACTATTTGTGGACCGACTCTCTTATAACGCTTTACTGAATACGAGATGATACCCGACGATGGAAACCATACGTATTTAAGAGGATTAGCGAAATTCAAAGGCTTACAAATGCAAGAGATTGGCGACATTGTTCAGGAAAAGAAAATCCTGCAGATCTTATAACGAGGGGCAACTCGTTGGATAAGTTCACCGCCTCTTTACTTTGGAAAGAAAGCCCGCTGTGGTTGAAAGGGGGTGCAGACGAATGGCCGAGAGAAACGGTACCGACAGAAAAAACGATATCGTTAATAACAGCTTTCGAAGAAGCGGGTACTAACCCATCGGTAACTTCGTACGAGCCGCTGTACCCATTGCAGAATATAAGTAGTTGGAGACGGTTACTTTGCATAACAGCTTATGTATTGAGGGTAGTGGATGTTATGCGTGAGCAGAAGAGGGGTTCCACAAAATTTTTAACGGCATTGGAATTGCAGAGGGCCGAGCATTATTGGTTAAAATATATTCAAATTAAATATTTTATTAACGAGATTTTATCTTTACAGACTGGTAAACCCATTTCAAAGTCATCTAGTCTCTTAAATCTCAACCCTATTTTAGACGAAAAATGCCTCTTGCTTGTTGGTAATAGAATGCAGCAGTTGAACGATTTGCAAGATGTTTTGAATCCAATAATTTTGCCCAAATCCTCCCACTGGATTGGCATCCTGGTGGTATGGTTTTTGGGAATGTCTGGTGAAAAGTGTGAAGAACGTCCTCAAAGTTACTATTTGGAAGGCGAGGATAAATAACAAACAGTTGCATACTTTACTGACCAAAGCTGAACACATCATCAACATGCGGCCACTGACATATATAAGTGATGACCCTTCGGACCTATCGCCAGTGACACCAGAGAGGTTCCTGATCAGTTGTCCTGTGAATAGCAATGAAAATTTAACATTTCAATGTGATAAACTAATTGCGACAAGTGATCTGCAATCGAGGTCACTTTTATGGAGAAGATGGAGGACCGAATACCTCAATGTTCTACGTCCCATGCATCATACAAAACATAGTTTTTCGAAGGAAATTAAAGAGCGTGATGTAGTTTTAGTATACGACAATGCTACCCAACGTATACATTGGAAACTGGCCATCGCAGAATGTTGTTATCCGGGAAGAGATGGCAAGATAAGAGCGTGTGAAGTACGATTTTCTGATGGAAAAAGTATGCGACGTGTAGTACAAATGTTATACCCCTTGGAAATTCGAATATTGGCCCGCCCGGAGGATGTTAAAAATTAGCAGTTGCAATCCCCGCCACCTACTTTATAGCAGAGTAACAAAAAAATATATACCATATACTATTTTCTCATTGTAATTATATTTCAATTCTATACATATACCCCTCTACTTAATTAAGTCTTGTTACCTCAAATATTTTAACCCGTTGAGTTTGACCCTTTTCCTATGAAATAAAGTTGAATTTTAATAATCGAATATCGTTCTTCCATGAGCAAATTTCACACAACCTTGCAACGATACCACGATGTCGGTTACAAATGCACTCTTGTGTTTCCGAAATCGGGCAGTATGCCATTTTGCAATCGGAGGCCGATGCATAGATGATCGTTGACAAATGTGCGATCAGATGACTTGCAGGAGGCGTCGAAAACTATTCGGAGCTTTGTAGTCGAGCTCGAATCCTTCACCACTGTGTGGTGAGGGATGTAATAATGAGAATGTGCGAGAGTGCTGGGATCGACCTCAGTCATGTGCCCTAGGTCCTTGTATTCCCCGAACACCCTTTTATGCTCCTCATTGAATGCTGTATTGACTAGAAACCTTTTTTCCATTTGTAGAAAACACCCGAAAACACCTGGGGCGGACCCCACAAGCGGACCAGTAGGAATGCAGTTAAGTGGGAAAGTTATGGTCCTACACTTCTGACCATAACAACGCCGGAAAAAGGAAAAGAAGAAGTAGAAAACACCCGAACGCTGAGCGTGGTGATGATCCAATTCTTGGGCACACGCCCTCCTTAATTCGCAGCTCAACCACATGCTTTCCATCCTCTTGACGTCGTTGGGTTTTGTTGCAATGCGTCTCGCATTTCTTTCTTTTTCTGAAAGCATCCTCTTCCCTTGCAATTCTTCGAGCTCCCAGAACTTCTGAAGCATGCTCTCCGATGTTTGGTTCTCCTTGGTTATGTGAAGAGATGTGATTCTCAACGGAGAACTTGTTGACATGCTTCCGGAAAGAACCCATTCTAGCTCTGTCCTTTGAGCCATGGGCGTTGCCTTTCTTCCCTTGATGATTCCGTCGAGGATAATGTCGGGATAAACATCACTGCCGAGTAAGACATCTACTTTACCTGATTGATGAAACAGTGGATCGCCAAAATTTAAATTTTGCACGTGACTCAAATCCACTTGAGGCACGTTTTGCGTTGGTAGCATTGCTGTGAGTTTAGGCAAAATCCAAGCTTTGAGTCTCAAACTGAAATTTTCGTTTGAGTTGGAAAAGATTGTGAAAGAGACCTGGTACTTGGCTGTGTTCACATTTGTTTCACCTACGCCGAGAATTCTAACACTACTCCTTTGCTTTTTTTTCTCCGTGATGAAAGAAGCCTCAGATCCAGGATCAAGTAGAGCTCGAAGCAGGATCGATTGGCCATCAACTGTTAACACCTTAATGAGAGCCGTAGTCAGAAGAACGGGTCTGTTTTCGGCGATCAGCGCGTTGTATGCTGTTGCGGTTCCATTGTTGTGTGTTGACGTATCTGCGTTACTTACTTGATAGGAGTGAGGGTAAGAGGGGGTTTGTGGGACTGGCGATTAACCGGCTCCTATGTAAGCGCGTTCTTGGACATGCATTGCGTTAGCTGGCTCAGCTATGTGCAGCAAAGAATGGTGTCTTTGGTGGCAAGTGGAACAGGTGAAGTTGCTCGTACTATTTTGTGTGAAATGAGCACTTGACAAGCAATTGAAACATAGTTTCCTCTTCTTCACAAGTTCTTGCCTTTTGTGTGCATCGAGAACCTTGAATTTAAAACAATGACGCACTGAGTGCGAGCCCTGGCACATGGAACACTTCGATGTCGTTGCGTTAAGAGCATGAATTGTTCCTGAAGAATTCCCTTTGATTCTGGATCGTGATTTGTTTGGGGTGGATTGTTCAATGACATCAAAAGTCCTAGCTCTCATTAAAATGAAATCCTATAAGACGCTGAAAGGTGGATAATCAGAATAGTTAGCCATATGAGCTTCCCACTGACTTCGAGAAACAGGCTTTTGTACCGTATGAAACCCGAGAACATCTTCCCAGGAGTCTACAGGCACTCCGAGGTTTTTGAGTGTTGCCTTGCTTCAATCGTAGTGTCGAGTGACAATTTTATAGTACTGGACGACTCATGATTGAGTCTTGGTTGTTCAAACAATAGTTTGAACTGATTGTCCTTTAACAACCGAACATTCTGATACCGCTTTACTAAAATTGCCCATGCGAATTCGAAATTTGTGTCGGTATTCCGCAGTAAGCGTGCCGCTTCACCGGTTAAATTGCCTTTAAGGTAGTGCAATTAAACTCTGGCCACAACTGAAGCGAGCCATCGAATGTTGGTAATTAAATTGGGGGAAGTTTCAAATCTGCTGAGGGCACCGACACTGAGTGGTTTAAGGAGTGATGACTATCCGCGGCAGGTAACTGTTCCTTCAATTCACACGAGTATTGAAAGAATAGCTCCTTCAACCTATGAAACGTAAGCGCCTCCATATAATTTATTTTGAGGTCTTCACTAGGAGCCTCAACAATCTTTTGATGTAGCGCTCTTGCTTCATCAAAAGATGACTCCAAGTTCGTAAGACGCATATGAATCCAGACCTTCGCGCTCCCATACCGTTCGTATGCCTTACAGTCTTACAGTTCGTGAGTTTGCTCTTACTCATTGTAAACCGACAAGTTCAACTCACCCACGAAGACACCACACAATTTGTTTTATAATTATACAAGTATGTTTTAAATTGTAAGTATTATAAAAAGAAAATCAAATGTTTTTTTTTCTTTTCAGCCGCGCAATTTAATTGATTTTAAACTGATACGGTAATTAAACTAGCCTGCCTACTTTAACGATCCGGCTCGGATTGCCAAGGATACTAGCAAAAAACTGTGGAAAATTCGGTGAATTTTACTTGTAAAGAAAAAAACGAACCAAGAATATAGTTTAATGTTTTTTATTGTTCTTATTGTTTCGGTTCCGATGATTAATTGTCGGATTTTATGAGTGCATTCGACGGTTGATGATCCCGTGGATGATATGACAATGTCGAAAACTGATTGCCGACGGCAGGTTATTAGCAAGTACAGTATCATTTTTGCAGCTCCCACCCAAACAACAGCTGATCGTCGCCGTTGAGGTCGTTCACCCCAGGTTGTGGAGATCGGCTCGATTGCACACGTAATATGCACACATTTGTATGTACATGGGCTCGTGGCAGGAGCCAAAAATGGGAGACTCTTTGGCTTCCACATGTGGAACTTGTGGGTCTTGTTCCACTTCTGACCTCCCAGATTTTGTGCGGATGACGTTTTACCGTCGGCTTTTTTGCACAAATGCAATTTGCCGACGGCACTTGCTCATGATGAATTTATGTTCCGTCACAACAGTGCTTGTAAATCCAAATCAATGTTCGACTTCCACTTCCTTTCACAATAATCGTCAAGAACAGTGTGATCAATAAGATAGAAAAATATGGTCAATTTGAAATATCGAATTTTCACGCAAGGATATGTCACAACACCAAAGAAGTATCGTCCACAAGCCAATGTAAAACAATTTTTTTTTTTTGTTATTCATTTTTGTTTTTATTATTTTGTAGAACACACTTATCCTAGACAAAAATGCTTAAAACTAGCTTAAACAACAACTGATATAAAATACCTTACTGGCCCTATACGGACACTCTAAAGCAAATAGAACTACTTAAGGCTATGCCTTTCGGCCTTTCGATTAATTTGTAATAATTAAAACAATTAAAATAAATGAACAATTTAGGCCAAGAAAAGTGATATTTGAAAAAAAAACTTAGCATCAGATCCTCTAATGTAAAACAATTATATAGCGATAATGTTTTCAAATTAAAAACGGCAAACAATTTCATTGAAAAGAAAAAAATAATAAAGAATCTATTGAAAGAAGAAGTCTCATACGCACGGTCCGTTCAAATTCAATTTAGAGTTCTTTGCCGAGTATGTGAAAGTTCATGATGAAAATTAGATAACAACAGAAATAAAATCAATGTCAATGAAATGCAATTTGTTTATTTGTTTAATTATTTATTAAACAAAAATTTTATTTATAATTTATTTATTTTAAATTTAAATTAAACAAAGGATTCCAGACTATTTTAAGGCAGTATGACAATTTAAATTATGCTCTTAAAAAAAACAACGCTCTTATCGAAAACCTAATGAAGGAAATTGCTGAATAAGAGTGGCAAATGAATGCGTTTGTAAACAGCTTCCAACAAAAGGTAAGCACTTTAGATAAGATACATATTGAAAGAAATATCGAAGTAAGAAGCGTTCTTATGGGAAAAAACCAAAAGCGTGATGAATGTCGTTAAAGCCATTGGATAAACGTTGAACATTGAAATTGAAAATGAAGACATATCTACATATACTTATATATATATATATATATGTGGAAGGTGGGGTGAGTGGGGTTCATAAATTAAAGGCAGTTGTGTACAATTTTACTAGGTAAATTTATTAAAATGTAGATTAAGGAGACAATTCATTTATTTCACTTATTCACTTCGTAATTAAAAGCCGATGCGCCGCGATGTTGTCGTACCCGTTGTAAATCGTTATCGTTCTGCTTTTCTTTTTCGTTGCCCGTTGTCCGTTTTCCCGTCGTACCCGTCATTATCGTTCTGCTTTTCTTTTCGTTGCCGGTTGTCCGTTTTTCCTTCGCTTAGTGGCTTCTTGCGATCGAATCATTTGTGAGCTGAACTTGGGCGTACGCACCCGTACGTTTAGGGATAAATTAAAATATGTTTATTTATATTTATTTAAAAAAAAATAAATTCTTTATTTTGAGGAGAACCTCCACTTTCTTCAAACGTCAAATTACAACTGATTTTTCTTAATCTAATTTCCTAACTTCTACCTTAATCTAATTTTATCTGGGACGTGACAGAATGTGGCTTTTCCAATGGGTGGTGTCAGGTTGGTTGCATTCGGCGGATGCGAGTCTGTGGTGTCAGGTGGCGTCAGGTGTACGGGATGACTGCAGGTGAATGGTGTGATGATGCCTGGTCGTCTGTAGCATAATCGGAGATTGATGTTTTCCTCCAGCATAATTGCCGTATCTGCACTTTATTCATTTCCAAGGGAGACATATGTTTCATATTCGACGAGTGCTGTGTTAACTCGTCCCCTTCCAAATTGAATGTCCACATTTAAAAAAATGGACTGGCATAGATGTTGGGTAAGGTCATTGTTCGTGGAAGATTTGCCGTAATGTTGAAAATTTGACTCTTGGGTTGATTGACCTCGATCTGAGCGGCTTCTTCTGGCAATTTTTCTATGATGATTGTTTCTTTTTTTCTGCAGATGACAATACAGGAGCCATTGGTTAATTTTGGCGTCGATATTTAAAAGGCCGATTTATTTTGTGTTGTTAATATATAGTTCGCTAAGGGTTTCCAGTGATAGGATGTTGAGGTGACTTTTTTCTATTGGTGTTGGTTGCAAGGCAGCTGGGCTGATACGCATACTCGGTATTTGAAGGTTTTGGTAAAGTTGATCATTGATTTGGATTGTTGTATTGATAAATTTTATAATGAAAGTTCCATTTAGTTCACGTCTTGTTTGCTTTATTGTAATATTTCCGTTAAACTGGTTCAGCAGGATGATGCCTGGCTCCACCTCTTCTATGGTAGGGATGTGATGGGAGTTTGTAGTTGGACAGCTAGCCTTATCGCATTTTAATAGCCTAGCTATACAAGTTTCATTTCTTAAATCTATTACATGGTTTTGTTTACAAATAGTTAGTTTATTAAATTCTTTACAATTTTTCTTATTCCAAAAATTTCATCTTTAAATCTTAGAATAGCGTTGTATGTTAGGTTAATCGCTAGGTTTCCTTTTTTAACTGGTTTAAGTAGAAGTTTTTCGTAAGTTTTACTTAGGGTTAATGGTATTCTTATGATATATAGTAATGAAGTTGTGTTAGTTAGAATATTAATGTTTGCTAACTCAAGTGCTTCTTCGACTGTATTAAATGGTACATTTTCTTTCTTGAATGTTTCAATTATTATTTTTATTTCTGGTTTTGACAAAAGCATAGAATTTATGATGGCACTTTTTGCCCATTGTATGGCAAATTTTATATTTATTAATTCTTCCTTAACTAATCTTAATCTGTATTGAACTACTAATATGTTTATATGATCGTCTTTTTTTATATAGTTTGAAAGTTCGTTTGTGACCAAAGTCAAGTTGTTAATTCTTTCATTGTATAGTCTGTTTATTATTATCTGTCTATTACTATTTTCTATGACGTTATTTATGTGTGAACTGATTATTTGGAAATCTTCATGGTCTGGATTGCCTGCAATATACTTCCAGGCCGTTTCTATAAAATCCAAAGCTCTTTTTCGTTTTTTGAAACTTGTCGGTTTTATTGTGTTTAAAATTTCGAATGCCTGAGCTAGTTCATGTGTTAGCAGGGGGTATAAGGAGTGGGTTTGAGGAATGAGAGTGTTCACGCTTTTAGTAATTTCTGTCAAAAAATTTTCGTATTGCTGTATGTCTATGAAGTGTATTAATTTTAGGTCACCGTCTTGAATCTTTGCCTGTCCTTCGTCTAGGGCACTCATGTGCATTGAGGAATAGTCTAGTATGTCGATGTCTCCTAGAATTTCTGAGATTGACAAGAGGAGTCTGTAAATAAAAATGGAAAGTTCAATGTCAGTATTGCGTCCGTAGATGATGTCTGAGAGATTAATTTCGTATGTGTTCTTTTTGTATTATTTTTCCGGACTGGGTCTTAACTGTGGTTTCATAATTTTCTTTAACTTCGGGTCCGAAGTTCGCTGTTCTATCAAAAAACCAATCTACGGGTCTCATTTGGGTGGTTGAGTGGAAGGAGTGATTGTACTCATTGGTGGCATTTTCGAGCAACTCCTTAAAACTCTTATTTATTGCTCTTGGTTTCAGGCACCTCATTATTTCAGTTAGGGTCGAATGGAACCTTTCCACTTGGCCATTGACTAAACTTTTATAAGGGGGAGTGGTAAAAATAATGATATTTAATTCCTCTTTTAACATAAAGAGGATGCTTTCCGAGTTGAACGATTTCATTGTCTATTACTATATATTCGGGCACTCCAAATTGGAACATTATGTCCCGAAGAGGTCGTCGAATGCCTTCTACTGCTTTAGATTGAATTTTTTTCGTAATTGCAAATTTTGTGAATTTGTCAATCGCAGTTAGTACTAAATTTTTTTCGGTCGAAAAGATGTCTATATGTATTGTGTGTCCAGGGTAATTAGGTTGGGGTGTTTCACCTAGTTTAGGATTATTGGGGTGACGTTCATATTTTGACTTTTTACATGTTGAACAGAGTCTTGTGATTTGTTTTATTTTTTTACTCATTTGAGGAAAATAGAACCTCTCCAAAATCTGTATTTTATTTTCAAGCGGACCGCGGTGAGCTCTGTTATGGATTTCTAGAATAATTTAATTTTGTTGGGTTTCTGTGCTTATGTCTGTAACTAGAAGTTGCGTGTGTCTAATCTTGTAATTTAAAAAATGTTGTGAATATACTTCCTGAATCAATCCCATTATGTTCTCGGAGGCGGATAGACCATTGACTATATTTGGGTTAAGAAATCGCTTAAATATTCCTACTAAATTCTCTTTGTTGTAGCTTCTTTCGGTGATTATGTGTCTACGATAGTTGTTAAAGGGGCATATCATTTCATGTTTGCTTTCTTCTCCTAACTTGACTACTATCTGGTTTCTTAAAACGTTAATAGGCGTCTCAACGGAGGGTATAAGTTCATGTACAGAGGTTTCAGCACTATGTACCGTTGGCGTCATTGAATTTATATTTGAAGTTATCGGATCTGTTACGGGAGGTCGAGACACGGCGTCAGCCACCACGTTGGTCCTCCCGGGGGTATATTTCAATTCATAATTGTGTTCCTCAAGAAATGCTTGCCATCTTTTCATTTTATTGTTATAATTTTTATTACTAAGGGCTTGTGTTAGTGGCTGGTGGTCCGTGTATATGTTAATCTTCTTTGATCCGTAAAGGAAATTTCATACGCTTCCCAGAGCCCAAACTATTGAAAACTTTCTTTCTCATTCGTGGCGTATGCCTCTTCTGTTTTTGTTAAACTTCGTGATAAAAACATTATGGGTTTGCCACCTTGACTTAGGACTGCTCCGAGTGCATAGCTGGATGCATCGGTAGTGAGTTCGAAGTCCTTTTCGAAGTCCGGATAAGAAAGCATCACATCATTAGAAATTAGTGAATTTTTAATCTTATTAAAGGCGTCTAGGGCGTCTTGATTAAGATGAATTTGTTTTAATTTTGATTGATTTTTCGAAATTCTACCTTCTTCTCCTCTCAGAAGAACGGTAAATGGTTTCGCAATTTTAGCGAAATCGCGGATGAAACGTCTATAGTAGCCTGCCATTCCCACGAAAGATGGTTATGGCTTTGACCTTGTCAGGATTGGTTTTGATACCTGCACTGGACACGATGAAGCCCAAGAATTCTATTTCGGCTTTGAGAAACTCGCACTTATCTACTTGAACCTTCGCGTTGGCTTCCTCAAGTGTCTTGAGAATTATGTGAATGTCTTTGAAGTGTTGGTCAAGGGAGTCGCTGAAGATGATTATGTCATCTATATAAACGTAGCACCTAACTCCTATGTGCTCACGCAATATGTCATCGATGACACGTTGAAATATCGAGGGGGCGTTTCGCAACCCAAATGGTAACCGGGTGAACTCGAACTTACCATTATTGACCGAGAAAGCGGTCTTCTCGATGTCTGACTCTCGGAGTGGGATTTGGTAGAATTCGTTTTTTAAGTCCAAAATTGAAAAAAAAGGGTTTTCCCAAGTTATATAACACTTCATTAATCTCCGGGATGGGGTAACGATCTGGGATCATTACTAGGTTCAGTTTTCGGTAGTCTACTACGAGTCGATACTTTTTCACTCCTGACGCATCAAGCTTTTTCTCGACGACTATAATTGGTGCGTTGTAGGGCGATCTCGATGGTCGAATTATCCCACTATTTAGGAGTTCATTAATTTGATTGCCAACCTCGTGCTTCAGCGCTTTCGTTCCTTGAGTGTATCGTTCCCTATAATACCATTAAAGGAACTTAATTCGTTCAAAATGAAAAACTTGATGGATCCTATTTCAGGGCCTAAAATCTCTAGGTTTGAATGGTGAGTAATTTTAACTCGTCCGCTGACAGAGTTAAGAACAAATGATTCTTTATTCGGAATGGGTTTCCTGATATACATAGGTTGGATGTAATTTTTATTAGACCCTGTGTCTAATAAGAATTTTAAAACTTTCCCGCTCTTCGCCTTAAACTCATAGTAGGGCAGCGAAGAGCACCCTAGTCTAAAAAATTCAGGTTTTCTAATTTGTCGCAGGCACCGAGGATGTCTACTTCTGGATTGTCTACTTGTATGTCGGGTTCGGGGTTGTTTAGTTCATCTTGGTAGTTTATATTAAAATTTTGTTGGGGTATGGTCGGGCCTCGTTGATGTTGTTGCGAAAACGGGACTCTGGATTGGAAGGTTTGCCCTTGTTCCCTAGGTTCATACTTTATCTGGGGCACCGATTGTAGCTGTGGCCTAGGACTGAAAAGAGGTCTACTTTGTTGGTATTGTTGCGATCTTTGCTGTTGGGCATTATAATTGTAATTTTGGGGACGTTGGGTGTATTGTGGTGCAAAAACTGGCTGCGTTTTGGGTACGCCTTGGTGCATGGGTTTATAACTATAGTTTGTGAAATTTTTCTGCTGGATGTTTTGATTTGGTCTCTGGTAATTTTGATTGTGCCTATTGAAGTTAGTATTTCTAGGAGGGAAATTTTGCGGTTTATGGGACTGGTATTTCTGTGAGTTGTGGGCATAGTTGGCCCTATAAATTTGGTTAACTAATTTAAGGCACAAATGAAGCGCCTGCGGTAAATCGATGGGTTCCCTTATACCAAGTAGTCTTGGCAGGTCTCCCTTTAATCCGCGTATGAACTTATCGAGTGCCTTATCTAGGTACGTTTGCGTCAGCATTAGCATTGCTTCAGTCCCTATATTCATACAGCTGGTTTTATTTAGAATCAGCGACAGATGACTATAGACTGTCTGGTAAAATGTCTGGACTGAGTTATTGCCTTGAACCAGTGATATCAGCTAGTACTCTAAAGTTGCCACATCCCTCTTATCAGCATAGTGCATAACCAAGCAGCGAGAGATTGCTGGCCAACTAAGTGGAGTGTTATACGACTCCAAGGCGATGTCCGCGTCTCCTACTATCTTGTTTCGGATCACATTTAGGAATAAATACTCGCCGAAATAGCGAGTAGTCCCTTTAATGGGTTCGTAGATTTTCAAAACCCGATCGACGCTTTTTTTCCAGGAGCTAAACTCAACTGGATCGCCAGAGAACTCACGTAGACAGCGGACTATGTCCGGAATCTTGTCTAGATCGTTGGGATTTTCAGTATGTCCTTCGGGAGTCGTTTCGTCCTCTAATGTATTTATATCTGCGTTGGGATTTAGTATATTTTGTATAATGAAAGGAATTTTGTTCTCAATTACCTTCTGCACAATCTGCGTTATGTAACAGTCCAGTTCAGGAGTGGCCCTGGTTTCCGTGAAGGATGACGTGGACTGAGATGATACGTTTAGGTTCGGTCTGTCCACTCGATTTTTGGGATTATTTTGAGTTTGAGGGTTTGGATTTTGCATCGTGGACGTGGAACGGGTATTGTCCGTATTATTGGTAATTAGTAATTGAGGACTCGGGGAGGGACCGGCACCAGTTCTAGTGTTTGGCATTGTAAAACTGTTTTTGAAACTTTAGACTTTAAAATATTACAATATCTCCAAATAATTGTTCACCTTGGTTGTATTAAATTCTATTATACGATATAATATCGTCAACAAGTTTATAATATATCGATTTTTAAAGGATTTCTCTCAAATTCACTTTGGTTTTAATTGATTTTTCATGCAAAAATAAGTAATATATTGTAGTTTACAAATTCTTATGATATTGATTCTTTTTAAAGATTATTCTCAAATAGTTTTTCACTTTTGTTATAATGGCTTTTTCGTGCAATATACGAGTAAATAATATTGTTAACAAATTCTTAAAATATTAATTTTTAGAGGATTATTTTTAAATAATTCTTCACTTTTGGGTATAATAAATTCTTGATACAATATATTATTAATAAATTCTTAAGACATTCTTACATGATTATTTTCCTATACATGTTGGAGCGGCTGACACTTCTCTGATGTCTCCCGTTTGATTTTCTACTTGGGGGCCTCTTTTCTCCAAATGGGATGAGTTGATTTGCTTTATGTTCGGGTTCTTCTGGGACCAATGAGTTTAAAAGTGTTTCAGGACACTGACACTTAACGCTTGGCACTGGTACTTTTTTTTTTAAGGACACTGGCACTTTGCGCTTGGCACTGGTTTTTTTTTGACACTGGCACTATGTGCTGGCACTGATTTTTTTACTTTTAACCCACTGTCCCTGCTCGGGCGCCAATTAAAATATGTTTATTTATATTTATTTAAAAAAAATAAATTCTTTATTTGGAGGAGAACCTCCACTTTCTTCAAACGGCATATTACAACTGATTTTTCATAATCTAATTTCCTAACTTTTACCTTAATCTAATTTTATCTGGGACGTGACAGAATGTGGCTTTTCCAATGGGTGGTGTTAGGTTGGTTGCATTCGGCGGATGCGAGTCTGTGGTGTCAGATTGTCTGTACGGGATGACTGCAGGTGAATGGTGTGATGATGCCTGGTCGTCTGTAGCGTAATCGGAGATTGATGTTTTCCTCCAGCATAATTGCCGTATCTGCACTTTATTCATTTCCAAGGGAGACATATGTTTCATATTCGACGAGTGCTGTGTTAACTGATTTAAGAAGTAGGCACTTCCTACATCCGGCCATCTTCATTATTTATCCATGGCTTCATTAGGTTTGCAGGTTTGTTTTATTGCTAAGTTCATAGCCGTCATTACGTTTGATTTTTGTCACTTCGTACGGACCGATGTACTTGTGTAGGCTAAACTTAAAGCTCTGGTCCAAATTATGTACGTTGTATTATCACAAGGTCGAGTACAATATATTTGTGAATTGGTTTTCGATTCTTATTGTAATTTTTTTCTTGTTTTCCTGATGTATAATTTGTATTTGTAATTTAGAGTCTTTTCGTAGTTCAATTCTACTGGCTTCAAACTCGTTCCTTATTTTCTCTTCCAACATTTTTGAAAGCCGCATATCCTCTTCATTTCTCATAGGTACACCAATCAAATGTTGCCAGTTTAAATGGCGTCTTTTTTGTAGCTCTGGATACTGTCGAATCGATTGTCCTTTAAAGTTTCGAAACGTGTTGATACAATTTGTTGGGTTTTCAACTGATAGCTTAGCGAGTATTTCTGTGATAATGCGATTCATACGTTCTGCCTGACCATTACCCCTAGGAACTCCAGTTGTGATCTGAATGTTTTCGATGCTTCTCCGCTCGCAATAATCTTTAAACGCTGTCGATGTGAATGCAGCGCCTTTATCCGTTATAATTCAATGATGTCTGCAAGGAATTTCATCTTTCTGAAAACTTTGTCTGTTTTTGTTGACTTAACCGGAAAAATCCAGACGAATCTAGTGAAACCGTCGATAATAGAGAATATATATTTATAGTTCTAAGCTGTTGAGGGCATAAGATAAGTGTGCAGCGGTATACCGACTTTGTCAATAAGGTTTAGGAAACCTTCTTGTTTTCCGCTTTTGTTGGCTGCAAGAATGCAAAACAGGCAAATAACGCCTGTAACTCTCTTTTGGATACGAGGGAAATAATTCTTAACAATGTTTTCTACCTTCTGAGCCTGCATCGCGTATGTTCTTAATAATTTCTTTTTGCATATCTATTGGGATGACAATTAGATAAGAACCTTTGACGAATTCATATAAAATACCACATCGGCGTATGTAGTCTTCGTAACTATAAGTATACTGTTGTACTATATTTAACTATATTTAAAATTAACTTTCAAATTTCATCTTTGGTTTGCGTGGTTTTTATTCGATGTATAATTCCGGTTTCTACGCTTGTTACCCTTATTACTCTGCTAAGTGTTTCTCCATGTTTCATGGCGCTAATTGGTCTATGTGAAACACCACAGTTGAATTTTTTTAGCTTTAAAGCCCATCTTGCTACTCGTGAACATACTTCTTTTTTTTTTCATAGTCATCTGAAATGCTAAACAGTCAGTGTAAATCTTACATTTGAGTCCCATCGCGGAATTTATTCAAAAATCTTATTATACATAGCTAGCACCTCGAGTTCGTAGCACCTGTATTTTTCCTCTGTAGTTTTAAAGTTCAGGTAAAACACGGGGTGTAAGGCCGTGGAGCTGTAGTAGGACTGCTCCAAGGTCTATTTTACTTGCGTCAGAATATAGTTCGGTTTGTACGAGTAAATTCGGGTTAATATTTTTTAAGACTGAATCATTACACAGAAGATATTTTAACTGTTCAAATGCGTATCTATGCCATGTCCACAACGAAAAACGGTTATAGAGATTCTTGTCATATCTAATAGGAATTTCATATTCTTGAATAATTGGAAATATATTTTTGAAAAAATCTTGTTAACCCGAGAAAGCTCTGCACTTCTTTAATATTTTTAGGTTCAGAGAAGTTTCTAACCGCTTATGTCTTAGCGGTCGAGAGCTTGACCGTACCGCTTTCGATAATGTGGCCCAAAAATGCTATAGATCTTAACATACATTTGCACTTGTTACAATTAAATTGAAGACTGTTTTTAGCCGCGACGCTCAAAATTAACATTAAAGAATCAAACTTTTCGTTATCTTCTTTTGAAGCGTCATCAAAATATATACGAACAATTTTTTTAAGGATAAGGTCTTTAAAAATATTATTTATATATTTCTGAAAAACGGAAAGGAATATGCAAAAACCAAATGGTACTTTATAGAATTCATACTGCATGTCAGGTGTTAGGAAAGAAGTATACTTCTTGCTTTCAGACACTTCTTTAACAGATGTATAAAATCACTACAGTTAAAAAAGTAATTTCTAATTCATAGAAGCAGAGATTTATCGATGCCATAAGCACGCATTTTCGAGCCTGATGCCAAATTCTGTCAAAATCTTTTGAAATATCAAGAGCAACGAAGTTCGGTTAACACCCGTTCCAAAAAACTGGCGGTTACCACCACACCAGCTGTAAGTGTCTCAACACCAAGACAAAGCTGCAATACTAAAAGTTCAACTACGGTTCTCACAAAGCTTCTCTGTTGCCGATCTGGAAGAGCAACTCAACAAATACACCACCGTTGTTGGATCGCTTTTCAGCTGATTTGGTTGCGCTCCGAGATGATCTGCTACAAAAAATGTCCTTAATACAACAAAGTTGTGCAACATTCATGGACTGCGTCAACAAATCACTTAACGAACTGGAGCTGCGTGTAAATAAAATTGAAGCAATCTGTAGTGAACAACATCAAATTATTGAGGAATTGGGTGACCTTAGAGAAAGATATGATGCCCTAGAACGGAAGGAGCTTGTAGCTGATGCGGTCCTCTTTGGTGTGCCACACCTTCCTGATGAAAATCTGAGGACTCACTGTCGCATGCAAAACACCAACTGTGCGCACGATCTTTCATCCTCCAAGCGTGGAAAAACGGAACGACGGAGCCATCATCATCAAATTTAATACCAGCCAAGAACGAAACTAGTTGCTTAAATCCATTGCCGACTACCGAAAATTTAATGGTAAGCACCTCTATCTCAATGATATCGGCCTAGAGTCCAATAGCGGATTTACATCAACGAGAGTCTCACCAGGAAAAATCGCTCTCTTCTCCAACTCGCAGTAGGTGTGTGATCGTGCTATCCTCTACACGCATACTTTCGCTCTGAATTGTACACATAACGTCATTAAAATTAACAAACGCGCGAGATCCCCAAATTCCGGGGACAGATATATGTCCTCGGATAAAAAACCTAAAAAACACGAATCGATCCCAACAATGGCTTCGACAAGTAAAAATAAAAATTGTGCTAACTATTGGAGTCCCCTCCAATGTCTCCCTGATAGTGACAATGAGTCTGATATGGACGATACTGTGGTATTAAAGAACACAAAAAAAATTCCGGTACCCCCAATAAAACTACTTCAAAAAACCCCGGATTTTGTGCACAATTTAATGAGATCTATCGGTGTTTCAGATTACTCAATTAAGCTAATCTCAATCGGTATAAAAATCGTGTGTGAGTCTATGGATTCTTATAAATCAGTGTTGGATTATTTAAAAAATGAAAATTGCCAATATTTCACTCATGAGTTGAAGAGTGAAAAAGTTTTTAAAGTCGTATTGTTCGGTCTAGGTGAATGTGATACCACCTTATTGAAAAATGAACTGATTAGACTCGGGATCAAGTGCAAAGACATTAAAAAGATAACTAAAACTTATGAAAAATACAGTGAAACTTTCTATTTAATATTTATTGAAAATGGATCAATTAGATTAACTGATCTTAAAAAAAATGTTCGTTCCGTGTTTCACACACAAATAACCTGGAGCTTCCATCGTCAACAAAAGAACCGCATAACGCAATGTCGTAACTGCCAAATGTTTGGCCACGGCGAAAAAAACTGCCACGTCAAAACATATTGCTCTCACTGTGCTGGTCATCACTATACTGCCGACTGTTCGAATTTCTACCCCACAATACAAATGCTATCGAGTCGACAGAGAAGATAGAAGAGGTGGGGGTGTCGCAATACTGATAAAAAGATCAATTCAACATCAGCTCTTACCATGTATACTAACTCAATATATTGAAAATGTCGGTATTGAAATTACTCTCTCAAATTTGAGAAAAATCAAAATTTACTGTTTATATTTTCCGGGCAGAATAACAAACTTGGCACGCGAACACAGAAGAAGTGCTTTTAAAAATGAATTAAGGAAACTTCTAACCATGAATGGTCCATTCATTGTTGGAGGTGATTTGAATTGTAGGCACAGAGATTGGGGTTGCACCAGAGCAAATTCTTGGGGTAATGTGTTGTCTGACCTGTGTGTTATGCTACCTGTTTCTGTTATGTTTCCGCTTTGTCCTACGTATGTCCCATCTAGCTATGTGGGAAGTCCATCCGTACTCGATTTTTTTGTTACTAATGTCTCTGGTATTATGTCTCAACCTGTCTCATTAAATGAATTGAGCTCAGACCATAACCCGGTACTTACTAAGATTTGTTGGTCAGGTTTCGAAAATGTGCAATATATTCTCGATTTGAAGAACGCCGACTGGGTCAAGTATCGCAATAATATAACGCGACAACTTCGAGGTAGTTCAATGAACCTTGATCTGGTGACTACTAACGAAGATGTTGACACCATTGTCCAGCAATTCTCGAAATTTGTTCTTAGTTCTGCAAGTAGCAGCATCCCAAAAGTAAGAAAAAAAGGGTACTGTTTAAAACTGCCTAGTTATATCCTTGAGATGATAAGAATTAGAAACATGTATCGGAGGAACTGGCAAAGATATCGACAACCAACGGTAGGCGTTCTTCTTAAACAACTTAATAAGGCGATACGATTTAAAATTCAAGAATTCCGTAATAGAGAGTGGAATATAAAGTTAAAATCTTTAGATAAGGGCTCCAAACCTTTTTGGAATATCGTAAAAATTATCAAAACTAAACATAAAGAAATCCCCAGCCTTAAGAGTGGTACGAATGTGTATCGCACAGATAAGGAAAAAGCGAATGCATTAGCGGCAAATTTTGCTAGGAATCACATGGTGTCCCATCACCTGGGGGATGCAAACACTAATGCGATTGTAGAAGATGCTTTAAGAACTTTAAACTTTTCTAGTCACTTAACTCCGACAAATGAATTTATTACATTAGATGACACTCTATTTTTTCTTAAAAGCTTAGTTGCTCGGAAAACAGGTGGCATTGATAATATAAAAAATATTTATTTAACCAAATTGCCAAAAAAGGGAATTGAATTTCTTACTTTTATCATTAACTCGTGTCTTAAAGTTCAATATTTTCCAGATACATGGAAATTAGCAAAGATAATTCCAATACCAAAGGCAGGAAAACCTGTAGACACACTCGAAAGTTACAGACCCATTAGCCTACTAAGTTCAGTAAGTAAGATATACGAACAAATCATTAAAGAAAAACTATTAAATATAATAGAAGCTAAGGAAATATTTCCAAACGAACAGTTTGGTTTTAGACGTTACCACGGAACTTCACATCAAGTTTTAAGAATATGCAATATCATTAAGAAGAATCGTGCAATAGGCAAATCTACCGGCATGATACTGCTTGATATTGAAAAAGCATTTGATTCAGTGTGGCATGACGGACTCATATACAAAATGTTAAGTTTTAATTTTCCTCCATTTTTGTGTAAAATTATCAAAAGCTTTGTGTCAAACCGTAGTTTCAAAGTGTATGTTAATAATCACGCTTCTGGTCTTATCCCTTTTTATGCTGGAGTACCGCAAGGCTCAGTCCTAGGTCCAATCTTATATAACCTTTATATATCTGATTTTCCCAAACTTCCGTTCTGTGATGTGGCAATGTATGCAGACGATACCGCAATATTATCGTCTCATGAGTTCGGTTTCAACATTGAATCGAACTTAAGAAATGCTGCGATACTATTAGAGGAATATTATAAGAAATGGAAAATAAAGCTTAACGCCGACAAGATTCAATCTATCTTTTTTACTCGAAAAAGAAAGACTTGTTTCCTACCGGCTAATCAGCTCAACATCTTAGGTAATTCAGTACCATGGCGAACATCTGTGAGGTATCTCGGTATATATCTTGACCAAAAATTAATCTTTAATGTGCACAATGCTCAAACCCTTAAAAAAATTAATATTGCAACTCGGATGTTATACCCCTTTATTAACCGTAAATCTATGCTTTCAAGTGAAAACAAAATAGTTTTATACAAAACAATATTTCAAGCAATTCTTCTGTATGGGTGCCAAGTTTGGGGTAACTGTGCCAAGTGTTATATAAAGAAGTTACAAATCTCGCAAAATAAAATCCTAAAAATGATGCTCAAGCTGCCTTGGTTTCATTCGACTATAGATTTGCATCACAGAGCTAATGTTGAAATGATCTTCTCCAGAATACGCAAACTATCTGAAACATTTAGAATTAGATGCGATATTCCCGAAAACCCTTTATTAAATGAGTTAAACCAGTACCATAACACATGATTCCGTTACCCACGCAATTTTATCTATTGTATATATCTGTTATATTTGTTTATCTGTTTGTATATCTGTTTATTTATTTATTAATTTATTAATTAATTAATTTATTTATTGATTTATTTATTGATTTATTTATTTATTTATTTATTTATTTATTTATTTATTTATTTATTTCTTTATTTAGATATTATATCACTATTATTTTTATTTATATCTCTATTTATTTATTTATTTATTTATACATTTATTTATTTATTTAATTATATAATATACATATATATTTATTTATTTATTTATTTACTAATTTATTTATTTATACTTATGATTTTTGTTATTTATTTATTTATCTATTTATTTGTTTATAAATTTCATTAATTATTTATATATATCATTTATTTATTTATTAATATGCTTATTTATTTTGACTTATATTTTGCTTTATAGTTTTTGTTTTTTGTTTTTTTTTTAATTTTTAAATTTTTTTTTTTTTTTCTTTTGTATTGGGGTTTTTTTTTCGTTGTTTCCCCAGAAAGTTTGCCTCATATAATTTGTATATTAATGAACCTGTAAAATATTTCTCAGTAGTAAGATTTCTCTTGTAAATCATAACTCTGAACAAAATATGTAAATTGTGCGATAACTAATGTAATTTATAAACGAGTTCACAATAAAATATATATATATATATATTCTCCAACTCGCCACCAACATGAAGCGCCGAGGCCAGCTTCATTCAGTATTCACCAGACGTAGATCCGTAATTGTCAAAGAGCATAAAAATGACAACAACATATGTGTAAACAACAAAAAAATACTCCACACTATTGCCGAGAGATATGAATCAACCACAAATGACGACAACCTGCAACAACAACTTAATGCATTTTTTTTTCTCCCACATTTCTTTTCTTTTGTTTACATTTTTTAAATTTTTCTCTATCTCTGTTTTGCAATTTTCTATCAAATATGTATAATTTTTTCTTCCCCTTTCTATTCAATTTTTCTAATTTAATATTACTTCCACTACAAACTAAGGGTTTTCCATTAAAGCTTATTGGCTTTGCATTGTTTATGTTTGTTATTGTTGGTTTTTGTGTTTTTATTTGTGTTTCCTCATATCTTAATATGAATGTATGCAATCGGGGTGGCTCCAATGGTGATCCAAAAATGTTGCTAAATATTTTTTGCAACCAAAAGAAGGGCTTAAACATTTGTCATATGAATGCTCAAAGCATAAAAAGTAAAAATGAAAAGTAAAAAATGATCTGCGTTTGCTTTTGGTCAGTGGCAAGATCGATATCATGTGCGTATCGGAAACATGGTTGAAGCCGGAAATGGGTTCGGATATGTTCAATGTAACTAACTACAAATATGTAGGTGCGTGCCGATAGGTTGAATAAATTGGGCGGAGGTGTTGGTATTAATTTAAAAAGCTGATTTAATTACAACGTTGTCAGACAATCCTCAGTTGCTGATTCAGTAGAGTACTTGTTTGTTTGCAAACTACTAGTAGACTGCCTTTATATGCCACCAAATGTGGCTAATCACTATTTGCCCGCAGACATCCTGGAGAGTTTTGCGTCAGATTATACCGATATTGTTGCCGTTGGTGATTTGAACCTGAATCTTCTGGACATCAAGAACAAGCCGTTCATTGAAATGATGAGATCACTGCACCTTAGTTTCGCCAACCTACAACAACCGGCACACTTCATGCCCACACTTCAGTAACCCTTCACTCCTAGATGTGTGCCTGGTCTCAGAACCCAAGATGTTGTTGCTTTATGTCCAATTGTTTGCCCCAGCCTTCTCGTACCACGACTTACTCTTTGTCTCAATTGATTCCATGTCACCTCCTATTAAAGACTTTATTGTTAATATTTTAATTTAATACTCCACTATTATTTATAGATTGTCTGAGTCTGGACTGGTCGCCAATTTATATTAGTAGTAACGTTGACATGCAAGTAGATTGTTTTAATAGCAACATTCATTATCTCTTTTCTAAACATGTTCCAATTAAACGAATTCGAAAAAAGTTTACAACTCCCTGGCTTACGACCGAGGTTTTAAACCTTATTAAAAAGCGCGATCTGCTTTACTGCAGACGGAGAAGGTTCAGATGTCCAGCTTTACTGAACGATTACAGGGTCGAACGTAATGCAGTAACCTCAATAATTCGTAGGAATAAGCGAAATTACTATGCGGCGAAGTTCTCTAATAGCAACACAAGTTCAGCCTTCTGGAAAAATGTGCGCCAAATGGGTATCTGCTCAAATAAGCCTATAGCCCCAAATGATATTGACATCGAGGCACTCAATCGCAATTTTGTTCAATTGTCATTGAACAGTGACCCACGAAGCTCAACTACTGTCTCCAGCTTAGATTATGATCCAGACTCTTTCTCACTGTCAGGTGTTGACGAACTTTGTGTTGGGCTCACTTTGTTCAGAATAAAATCGAATGCAGTGGGCTCGGATGAAATCCACCCCGTATTTATAAAAACACTTCTTCCTTGCATCCTACACCAGCTTACTCACATAATGAATAGCGTCATTACGACCTCTACTTTCCCTAAGAGTTGGAAAATTGCCAAAATCGTTCCCTTGCCGAAAACAACAGCTTCTAACTGCACGGAGTATCGCCCAATAGCCAAGCTCAGTGAGTTGCCAACTTAAGGAACATCTTAAGAACAAGAAGCTCATCACAAAGTTTCAATCTGGTGTTCGCGCTAAGCGGAACTGTACAACAGCGTTAATTAGAGTCTGTGAGGATATTCGCGCAGGAATGGACAGTGACATGCTCGGTCTACTGGTTTGCTTAGATTTCTCCAAAGCCTTGGATTGCGTGAGTCACGAAAAGCTCATACATAAACTGAAAAGTCAATTCCTATGTGGTGGATCTCTTTGTCATCTTATGTCTTCGTACCTTTACAATCGGTCGCAATATGTGTATCTCAACAGTAATCGTTCCTCATGTATTTCGGTCAACTCCGGCAAGGCTCGGTGTTAGGACCGTTACTATTTTCATGTTTTATTAACGATGTTCATCAATGTTTTAATGTATGTAAGTTTTATATCTATGCCGATGAGTTTACTCTAAGTTTCCTAAGTCGTGTTCCTCCATTGCAATGGCATTATTCACGCAAGAATTGAATCGGGTGTTTCATTGGTCAGCTGATAGATTAGTTTGAAGCTCAACGCATCAACAACGAAGTCGTTAGTCCTGAATAGAGGCAGGACTATACTTGATCATTATTAATGACTCCCGAATCGAGTATGCCGATAAGATAAAAAACTTGGGTATGTACTTCGAACACAGTATGTGCTGGAACGGGCACATAAATAGCGTAATTTCAAAACCTTACGCTGCTCTTAGAGGATTGAGTGCAACTTCAAACTACTTGTTAAGCTAAAACTTGTAAAATCTTTCATTCAACCAATAATTCTTTATTAGATTTGCAAGAACGCTGCGCTCTTCAACATTAATAGTCCCTAGACATAAATATCAAGCAACATCCAGACAGTTTTTTGTCCACGCGATTCATCTTTGGAATACGCTACCCTGACATATCAAGCAAGCGAATAGCACAAAGGCCTTCAAAACAAGATTATTTACATTCGTTGCAGACAAATTCTAATGGAAATCTCCTTTTTTTTTCTTTTTTCTATCTTCTATCTTTCTATCTTTCTTTCTTTTCTCTTTACCTTAGTTATTAAGTTTACATTTTCTACTATATTGTATTATATTATATTATACGAGTATTATTCCTCATGCATGTGCATATTTAAGAGACTCATCATCATGTACATGTATTTTTTTTTTACGTATTAAATATTGGGGGTATACCATCCGGGCCAGCGGATTTATGTACGCTGAGAGCTTTAAGTACTCAGTGCGAAAATGGATTTGTCCCATGGTGAAATTAACGGTCTCAAGTACAGGCGAAGACAATGTGGATTCTGGCAGCGCTGAGCTAGACGTGAAATGCGAGTGGCCTTATCTAAAGAGCTTACTACTGGAATGTCATTGTAAATGAGCGTGGGAATTGAAGACGAGGCTGAATTCTTTAGGTTTTTCACGAATGACCAAATGCTTTTACTACCTTTGGGACATTGTAGCACTTTTTGCCTCAACTTTTGTTGGTGAGAGAATTTCGCACGTCTAATTAATGCATTGCAGCCATTTCTGGCCCGTTTAAACTTTTTCCGGTTTTCCTCAGTTGGGTTTGCTCAAACTCATTGAAAGTTGAATTTCTATCCAGGTTTGGAATTCTATAAATAAAACAGTAGTGGTTTAAATGCTTACGGACATGAATTTTTAGCCACAGAAAATTTAATTCCGGATTGTGGCTGAAGTTGGTAGGCTACATCACTACGAATATTAAGGGCGAGACCGCAGTGGAGAAAGAAGAGGGGCACCAAATTATATCCAGGCAGGTTCAAATCCGATAAATCGATATTCTCTCCTACCTGTTTTTCACTCAGCGCCAAGACAGCTGGTTTATATTGAGACAGGTGAATGTATGCAGCGAAGAGATTCGTTCTAAGGCGAACGTTCGCACTCTCGGTCATTGCCGTGTGATGAAATCAAACGGGATCAAAAACCACAGCCTATTTATTGATTTCAAAAAAGCTTGAAAATATTTCGTAGAAATATGCTATCTTAGTTTAAAAGCTATTTAATGAATAGAAATTTTAAAGTCAAAATAGAGAGGTCCACAAGTGAACAGGAAGATATAGAATACGGTGTACCACAGGGTTGGAACTTAGGTCCACTGCTTTATTGTGTATCTAAATAACTTACTAAAGGTGCTAAAACGAAGTACGGGATATGCGTATGCAGACGACACAGCTATTATGGTTAGCCATAGAAGTGCTGAAGAGCAGAAAACATACTACAGAAAGAGTTCAATGTGGTAATATCATGCTGCCACAACCATGGCCTAGTCATCAATGCAGACAAAATGAAAGTTATCATACATTTACGTCTTCCACACATTTAGAAAGTGAAGCTGAAGATTAAAATGCATGAATATATTTGCTTACATAAAGTAGAAGACCATGAGAAGCTGGATAGAATGATGATTTTGATTTTGGTGGGGGCGTAACCCCCATTTTGGCTTATTCCAAGCTACATTTCTAACTTAACGCTAAGAGGTAACTTAACATTAAGTAACTTAATACTAAGGGGGAAGTGGGCTTAAGGGAGGTGATTGAGAAGGCGGAGCTTTAAGCAGGGGGTACTGAGATTGAAGTCAAAATGGGGAGTCGAGTAAACACTCTGGAGCATACGCGTGATAGATTCATTGGAGCCATATGTGGTACGGGGGGTGGATAGATAGAAGAGAGGTGGATTGCGCACGTTGCGAGGGTTGGTATTAAGGAGAATAGAGTTGTAAAGGGTCGGGCAGTCAATGGAACCTGTAAGGAGTCAATGAATAAAAATAATGTCAGATACCCGTCTTCGTTCTTCCAAGGTGTTCAAGTTGATTAATTTAGGTAAGGAGACCACACTTGAGAGGCGTATTCAAGAAGAGGACGAACGAAGGTTAAGTAGAGGGATCGGGTTACGAAGGGGTCGGAGGATTCCTTAGACCAACGCTTAATAAAACCGAGTACTGAGTTGGCTATATTTATTATGTCACTATAATGAGAAAGAAAATTGAGCTACTGGTCACATAATATGCCAAGGTCACGGATAACTTGGACGGTGGGAATGGGTTGATTGTGAAGACGGGGAATAGATTTGATGCGTTTACGGGAGAGGGTGATTGATTGCCACTTAGAAATGTTGTGTTCCAAACAGTTTTTGGAGCACCAGGTGGAGAAACTGTTGAAATCGGATTGGATAAGGGAAGAATCGTGTGTCGAGGAGATAGTCTTGAAAATTTCGGTGTCATCGGCATATAGAGAGATGTGGGAATGTTTGATGACCAATTGAGCATCGTAGGTGATAAGGATGAAGAGAAGTGGACCTGAATGGCTGCCTTGGAGGACACCGGAAGGAGCTAGGAAGGGGCTAGAAAAGGCCGATCAGAAACGAACGCTTTTCCAGGTAAGAAGATATCTATTTCAATAAAATGGGTTCAAAGCCAAGGACCGACAATTTGTAGAGTATAAGATTGTTTGAAATCTTGTCGAAGGCCTTACTGAAATCCGTTGAGATACAGTCGACTTCATTGCCGTTCTCTAACGCAGCAAGGGTGAAAGATACAAATTCAATGAGGTTTGTGGTTGTAGATCTGCATTTGAGGAAGCCATGTTGTCTGGAAAAGATTAGAGAATGAAAACTTAGGTTATCGTACATAATGCTTTCGAAGATTTTGGGTATGTGTGACAGTTTGGCAATGGGGCGATAATTATTAATGCCACTCTTTGGACCTTTTTTGTGAATGGGTGTGATAAAAGAGGTTTTCCATATTTCACCACAAGATAGGGATAGGTTGAAGATTTTAGAGAGAGATAAAGAAAGGCTGGAGGAGTATTTTTTAGCAATATGGAGGAGAGACCGTCGAGACCGGGAATGAATTCATCATTGAGTTGATTTAGTTTGTTTTCGATGATGTGGGATTTGATAGTACGGGGGAGAAATGGACCAAGGGAAGTATTTGAAATGGGCCGGATCAGGTACAGAGGAATCTTCGGCGAAAAATTCTTTGAAAACAGTGGCAAAATGGCGATGGTGTCAGGATCGTTTGAAGTTTCACTATTGAAGGAGAGGGAGTTTGGGTAGTTATCCGATTTTCTTTTGTAGTTGATAAACTGAAAGAAAGACTTAGGATCGTTTATAAGGTTGGTTTGCATGTCGGTTAAATGGCTTTGATAAAGAAAGTTGTAAAGCTGGGTGAAATGTAGATAAGCACCAAGATAGTTAGAAAAATAGCAAGGGGAGTGATACCGTAGGAAAATTTCCCACAGCTTGTTTCTCTTGTTTCTCAGTGAACGGAGCCTCCAGTTATACCAAGGAGGGGAGGTAGACGAGGTTTTGTGTCGGGAGAACGGGACGTAAAGGGCGATGGAGTTGAATATTTCACTGTAAAACCTTGATATGGCATCGTTTAGAGTTAGGTTGTCAAAATTAAAGGGGGCTCTGTTAAGATATTCGTTGATTTGACGGAAATTGGCTTTGTGGAAGTCATAAGAGGATAGAATTGTAGGGGTGTTGTTTTCTGGGGGGGAATCGTGAAAGAATGAGAGGAGAAGGGGAGGATGGAAATTGTCGATGGTGGTTAGGGAAAGGGGGCAAAGAGAAACTGAGGAATCGAGGGGATCAGTAGAGAAAATTAGGTCTAATTGTGTTGCGTCGCAACAATAAATAAAACACAAAACTAAATAATAAAATAAAACAAACAATATAAATGAAAAATAAATAAACAAAAATAAACACAATCCCATTCACCAAACTAGGCCGAACAATGATCAAATGTCAAATTGAACAATTCCAGCAGCCGAATAGTGTGTGAGCGAGATACATACATACTACAGAGAACATACAGCGTACCTACTCCAAGGGTGTGGGGAATTACTTGCAATGCATGCCCTTCCCCAACATATGTAATTCAATATATTGTATTAAGAATTTCCCCTACCAATGTAAATAAGCGGAGGCTATTGACCTCCATCTATGGATCAGCTGTGGATTGGTATATAAGAAATCAACAGCTTCCAGGAAGGAAATGAAATTCGAAAAAGTCACTTGGCGGTTACAACCCAACCAATAATGTTTATTTGAAATTTACTCTGCGATTTATTTTATTTAATCGTATTTGACGCAATTAGTTCAAATTCCCACTCGCCTAAGTGCGGAATATTTTAATTAGCGCCGTTTAAACATTTTTTGAATTCCCACTCAACTCAGTGCGGAACATGGTCCTTCGAGCCGGATAAAAGTAAACAGTGTTTCTTTCCGGTTTTTTTTTATTTTCCGTTTTTTTGTGTTTTTTGGTGTTCCAAAAAAAAAAAACATATACAGTCTGTCACATAATTGTTTGCAAAAGGAAAAATTGTTTGCAATTTCATCTGAAATGTTAAAATTTATGGAAACCCATTGCTTTGGCATTTTTTTCTCTTCATAACTTTATTAATAATCTTATTCTCAATGACTACAACAAAAAAAAATACCAAAGTTCAAACAAGAATGCCCGAAAATAGCAAAAATAAAAACATCTTCATATTTTAATCTGTCAAATAATTGTTTGCAAAATGCAATCATAACATAAAAGAAAACGAAAAAATAAAAATTGTCCTAATATTTAGTGTGCCCACCATTGGCATCAATAACGGCTTGTTGCCTTCTTGGCATTGATCGAATTAGGTGTTCCATATCGTAACAGTCCGGTAGCTTTTTCCACTTTTTCTGGATTATTTTAACTAGTTCGCCTTGTGATGTGGAAGCCCGCTTTGTAACCCTCTTTTTGAAAAATGCCCATAAATTTTCAATAGGGTTTATATCGGGACTTTGCGCGGGTGTATCGAGCACTTTGCTGCAGTTGTAAAGTCACCAGGTCCTGCACAAGAGTGACTTGGGCTTCGGGTCATTTTCCTGGTATAACTTTATTGCACCTATTGAGGGTTTTGGGGATTAACAAACCCGAAACTTGCAGCACTTTTGGACAGTTCATTTTGGAGTATGTCCAAGTAATACCCCTTGGTATGTTAGTATAGCTGGAGAAAGGTCTACGTTTCCGATCATCGACGGACAGTCTATCGGCCACAGTACCCAACGAAAAGCCAGACTTGTGATAAGTTCTTAAGGAAGGAGCACAAGGAAGCGGAAGCGGAGTGAGGTATTTTTTATAAAGTGTACTGTGGATTAAGTATAGCTGGATGACCATATCCGGCGCAAATATACGTTTCCGATACGACGAAAGCTCTATCGGCCACAGTACCCAACGGTAGAAAATAATCTCAACGGTGGATTCCCAACGGTGGACTCCAACGGTGAACAATCCAAACGGTGTTCCCCCAACGGTGGATTCCCAACGGTTGACTACCAACGGTGGATCTCAACGGTCAAAGATCCCAACGGTGGACTCTCAACAGTGAAGAAATCCAACGGATCTACTTGCAAATTTACACAAAGGATTAAACAAAGTAAGAATAACTTTTCTTATTTTATTAAATAATATTACAAATCTTTTATAAATACAATTTTTAACATTTTTACAAATAATTATAAAAATTTATTCAACAATTCAATATCCTTAATCTAAAATAAGATATACACATAATATATATCAAATAAAAGTGTTGTGATTAACGATTAAAACATAATGTCGAAATTATCAAAGTCGGTTGAATGCCAAGAAGACATTCTTAATGAAATTACCTGAGATTATGAACAATTTAAAAAAGATGAAGAATCGCGAAAATCAAAGGGGTATTTAACCGCGTGTTTAGTCGACATCGATGAAATGTTCAAGCGGGCGAAAAAAGAACATTCGAATATAGTCGGGAATGCGGCTGATCCAATAAAAGAGAAATACATGCAGGATGAAATATTCTCAAAAATCAAGAGAATCTATTTCACTTTTAGCGGACAGTTGCACGATGAGACTGATCGGTTAGTGGAGGAACACAATGCCTCAATCGACATGTCGCGGTTAAACACCACCAGATCTTCCGGTTCCGATGTACGTCTTCAACGAATTCACATCAATCCCTTCTCGGGAAAATTCGAAGATTGGTCGGAATTTTATAATTTGTTCGAAACACTAATTCGAAAAAACAATGAATATCAGATATTCAGAAGTTGCAGTATCTGAAAACATCGGTTTGTGGGGAAGCTGCGCGATTAATTCAACACCTTCCAATCGACTCCAAGAGTTTTGTCTCAGCTTGGACAATTCTCACGGATATGTATCAAAATGAACGCAAGCTAATAAACACTCAAATTAGCAGGCTAGTAGAGCAGAAAAAATTAACCAGTGAGACTGCAGCTGGCCTAAAATCGTTGCATGACACCAGCAACGAATGCGTTCACGCGCTCAGCAACCTTAATATAACAGTCGAAACATGGGATGCCATTTTAATTTATTTAATTTTTCAAAAACTGCCACCACAGACACAACGGGACTGGGAGGAAAAGCTAGGCACCTCCAAGCACCTCCCGGATTGGAAAACATTCATGGCATTCATTGAAGCACGTTTCAATTCACTTGAAAACATTTCCGAATTGAATGGCCATTCACAAACCACAAATCCAAACTCGTTTCGACACTTCTTGCCAACTAAATTCACAACCAACAAAACAATTTCGATGCCGACTTTGCAAGGCTTCTCATCGGGTGAGACATTGCAAAAGGTTCTTGCAAATGGACGTCAAAACCAGAGCTGACGTAGCAAGAAAAAATGGATTTTGCAACAATTGTTTGGGGTATGATCATCATGCCGCGGTGTGCAACAGCACCAATAGGTGCCAAAAATGTGGTTTCAAACATCACACATTACTCCACAAGGAAACACAAGTTGGACAAAATATAGCCCAACTACAAACCACTCAACAAAAACCTCAATTCCGCAACCATAATCTAAACCAATACAGTCCCCATTCCCATTATATTCAACATCCTGTGCCTCAACCCAATCCATTAAATCGAGGATCTGATGCTAAGTTTTTTTAAAATATCACTTTTCGTGGCCTAAATTGTTTATTTATTTTAATTGTTTTAATTATTACAAATTAATCGAAAGGCCGAAAGGCATAGCCTTAAGTAGTTCTATTTGCTTTAGAGTGTCCGTATAGGGCCAGTAAGGTATTTTATAGCAGTTGTTGTTTAAGCTAGTTTTAAGCATTTTTGTCTAGGATAAGTGTGTTCTACAAAATAATAAAAACAAAAATGAATAACGAAAAAAAGAAAAAAAAAATCCATTAAATTCTCCTACTGATCAGCCAAGCACTTCACAGCAATTTAGTTCACATTTTAACCTAATGCAGGCAATAACATTATTAGCAACTGCACTCGTCAAGGTGTATGCATCGCATGGGAAGCAGTGCACTCTTAGGGCCTTCATAGACACTGGTTCAGAGGCTTCGTTTATCACTGAGCATTCCGCTCAGCTTCTTAAGCTCAAAGGGTGGAATGTGTCTGCTAAAATCACAGGTCTTGGAAAAAATTCAACAGGCAGCACCAACTACCAAGTGAATTTTAGTTTGCATTCATTTTCCAATGCAACATTTTCCTTGAATGTCACTGCATTCGTATTACCGGTGCTCACAGCAACGCTACCAACTTGTCCGTTGCAAGGAGAATGGCATCACTTGTCGAATCTGCCATTAGCTGATGCCCCCTATAATATTCCAGGGAAGATTGATTTGCTGTTAGGGGCGGATGTGTACTCTTCAATAATTTTAGAAGGCTTAGTGAAGGGACCGAAGGGCTCTCCTGTAGCACAAAGGACAGAATTGGGGTGGATTCTTACAGGAAAAACTATGTCGAAAACAAGCATTACTTGTTTTGCTGTCCAAAACCACTTCAAATCTATAGATGCCCAGCTTAGGCAGTTCTGGGAGATTGAAGAAACGCTGGATGGCAGAAAATGATCACCAGAGGAGGAAGAATGTCAACTACATTTTTCCAAAACAATACAGCGGAAAGAAGATGGGAGATACGAAGTACGACTCCCCTTCAAGGATGGAATTCGCCCTACCCTGGGGAATTCGAAGAAGGCTGCAATGGCAAGATTCTTTCAGATGGAAAGAAAATTTTTGGCGAACCAAGCCTTTCAAGAAGCGTACATTAATTGTATTCGCGAATACTCTTCTTTAAGTCAAATGGAAGAGGTAACAGCATCCATGGACAATGGCTACCACTACTATCTGCCTCATCATGCGGTTATCAAGGCGTCGAGCAGCACCACCAAATTACGTGTGGTATTCGATGCTTCATGCAAAACGTCGAATGGTGTATCACTCAACGATTGCCTTATGGTGGGGCCACGAATGCAAGCAGACATCATTGATCTCATCACCAACTGGAGAAAATTCAAGACTGCATTTGTGGCTGATATAAGCATGATGTATCGTCAGATATGGATGTGAAAGGAAGATACCCCATATCAACTAATTCTTTAGAGGTATAATCCCAACGAATCAATAAAAACATATGCTCTAAAAACAGTCACATTTGGAACTGCATCGGCACCATACTTAGCAGTACGGACGTTGCATCAATTGGCATCAGATGTTCAAAATGAATATCCTTACGTTGCAAAGGTACTCACTGAGGGCTTTTATGTCGACGACCTTATCTATGGAGTTAACGACGAAACAGAGGCCATTACTTTGCAAGAAGATCTTCTGAAGGTCCCCAAATCAGCTGGGTTTCCTCTTCGCAAATGGGCGAGTAATTCCGCAAGAATACTGGAACAGGTTCCTGAAAACGAAAGGGAAATAAATCTGCCTCTGAAATTTGAATCGTCGGATGCCATAAAAACACTCGGGATTCAGTGGCATCCAGCTAAGGATACATTCTCGTTTAAAATCAACTTACCCGACGTCCAAGAATTCACCAAAAGATCCATACTTGCAGATATCGCGCGTCTCTTCGATCCGCTGGGATGGATCGCACCATGCGTCATAAAGGCTAAGCTGATTCTTCAACAGCCATGGCTGAAGGAATATTCTTGGGATTCACCAGTCTCTCAAGCTGTTAAAAATCAATGGGTAGAACTGCGAGAAGGATTGAGAATTCTTCATAATCTCGAATTACCTCGGTGGATTCAATACAGCAGTTCATCGGGAGTACAACTTCATGGTTTCAGCGATGCCTCAGAGAAAGCTTATGCCGCAGTAATATACGCTCGCATCCTAAATGAAGGAAAGGGGCACATTCATCTAATAGCTGCAAAACCAGGGCACCTTTTAATAGGAGAGGCATTAATCACTTTACCTGAAAGAAATTTAATTGACAAAAACATAACAAACCTCGATAGGTTTAGATACATCCAACGACTCAATCAAAAATTTTAGAAGCAATGGAGCACAGCTTACCTTCTTTATTACAGCATTGACCCAAATGGCTCCAGCAACAGCCCAATATTAAAACTGGGGACATAGTCCTCGTAAAGGAAGACAACCTTCCGCCGGCATCGTGGCTACTAGCGCGCATAATCGAGGTGCATCCGGGCACCGATGGTCTAACGCGCGTGGTGACCATAAGAACGGAGAGAGGTGTTTTTAAACGTCCGATCGCGAAAATATCCCCTTTGCCGGTAACTAATCCGTCGAACGAATCGAAACAATAGACATTTAAAAACAAAAAAACAACAACAAAACAGAATTTCCATGGTTTCTTAACAAACAATCAAAAAAAAATAGACTATAAGTGAAGTTCTAACTAGATCTGTATCCCACAAGCAGAATCACATTCTCCCCAAGTCGCAAGATTCGCTTAACACTGAATCTAACGACGGATGACAGACCAGTAGCAGCGAAATATAACCTTTATTTTTTTTAACTTATATGTATTAGACAACAAACTAATGCACATTTATTTTTTTTCTCTTGCAAAACACTGGCAATTTTCGCAACCGGACCGAGAGAAAACGAAGACACAAGAACGAAAACCAGAAGATTAAATAACTCCCGACACTGCATCCAGAACACATGGGGACAAACATCTTCATCACACAACAAGCACTTTACAAGTTGAATACCAACATTTCCGGGCCGGGAGCATGTTGCGTCGCAACAATAAATAAAACACAAAACTAAATAATAAAACAAAACAAACAATATAAATGAAAAATAAATAAACAAAAATAAACACAATCCCATTCACCACACTAGGCCGAACAATGATCAAATGTCAAATTGAACAATTCCAGCAGCCGAATAGTGTGTGAGCGAGATACATACATACTACAGAGAACATACAGCGTACCTACTCCAAGGGTGTGGGGAATTACTTGCCCTTCCCCAACAATTGTAATTCAATATATTGTATTAAGAATTTCCCCTACCAATGTAAATAAGCGGAGGCTATTGACCTCCATCTATGGATCAGCTGTGGATTGGTACATAAGAAATCAACAGCTTCCAGGAAGGAAATGAAATTCGAAAAAGTCACTTGGCGTTTACAACTCAACCAATAAAGTTTATTTGAAATCTACTCTGCGATTTATTTTATTTAATTGTATTTGGCGCAATTAGTTCAAATTCCCACTCGCCTAAGTGCGGAATATTTTAATTAGCGCCGTTTGAACATTTTTTGAATTCCCACTCAACTCAGTGCGGAACAAATTGTCTACCCATGAAATTTGAAATGCCACTGACTTTGCATAGGTTTGAATCGGAAGAGAAACTCTTTGGTGGTGGTGGGATTAGAAGCGACAAAGAAGGATTGGTCATCGGAAGAAGTCCACGTGAGGTGGGGAAGATTGAAATCACCAAATATAAGGATTTCATCAAGGGGTCCCGTAAATTGATTATTTGGTCGATAAAGTTGATGGCGAATTCGTAGGATTCAATAGGTTGTGAGGGTAAGATGTAGACGCAAATAACGTAAAGCGACTTTTGGGGTATTAGGATCCTGATTGAAACGAAGCGGGGAAGAGGATATTGTAACAAGGGATGAGTCTATTGAGTTTAGAGCGGCTAGAAGAACGCCTCGACAAGGGTGGCTGTCAGTAGGTCGAATGAGATCATCATCACGGTAAACGTTAACATTAGAGGGGAACAATTCGAGGTTGTTTATGCTGGCGATCAGGTTCGTTTCAGTCAACGCGAAGACATCAAAGGGCGAAGCATGTGATTATTACAGGACAGCTTGGGTTTTCGAACGGAGACCTCTTGCATTTTAATAATAAATAGTAAGAAGGAGGTTTTCGCAGAGGGTGTGGGTGACAGAGGGATGGCAACAATTAGGAACGAAAAAACCTATCGTGGTCAGCTCGGCTACGCTGGAGGTGCGATATCCGCTGTGAGTGTATATATTGCCGGAAATTATCGAGATCATTTGAGACTTTTTGAGGGGAAATGTTGAAAAATTCGTGGTATTTTATGAAGAGGTTTTTGAGGCTAGCGAAATCAGCAGGAAGATTGATACCCTTACGCTTGTGTTAGTTTTCCCTTCGTAGCAAACCGAGTCTGACTTATCATGGCGATAAGCTAGGAAGAGACGGATGTTTTCGTATGTTTTTTTATATCTTAACCGAGAGAGACATTCGATGGGGTTAGCGGTTTGCTGGGTAAGTTTGATTGTGGGGAGAAGGGGGTCGATGAAAGATTGAGAGGAGATAGAGAAGGATTTGTTGTGGAGGGACCTGTTAATGTTGAGATAGTTGAGGAATTGGATGTGTTGTTGGAGATGGAATTTGATTTGGGGGCAGTGAAGATGGCGCATGGTGTAGAGTTGAGAATATGGGAACTGCGTAAATTTGGGTATTTTGATCCTGATCTGAGGTCGAAATTGGGAAATGAATTCGGGAGGGGTATTTGGTTCGGAGGCGAGGCAATGTTTGGGGTCGGGTTGAAGGAAACTCGTTGACGTGGGGGTTTGGGAGGAGCAGAATAAGAAGTTTGTACATTGGAAATAGAGGGGTGTGTGAAATTAGGAAAGAGATTCGTCTTGAAGCTCCAGTTGTCGCCGGGGTTAGGGGGAGGGTTGGGATGCTTATTTGGTTTCGAATGAGGATTTGTGGAATTCTGGCTTATGGAGGAAAGCGGAGTGTTGGAAGGGATGGGTTTGTGGCTGATATTATTAATCCAAGAGTTTGGCTTCTTATTAATATTATTTTTGAGTTTAAATTTAGGTATATTGATTCTATTGCAATTGCTAATGCTATTACTATTCCTATTGCTGTTATTGCTGCTTCTGCTGGTGAGGTCCGATTTTGGTGAAATCCACTTGGATATTTTTAGGTTTCGGATGGTAAGGACGTCATTGAAGGGGTTTTAAAAGAGCCACGCATATTTCGAGGAACAACGAATTTAAACCGACTTGGGTTGTTGGGGTTGATTTGATGAAGTTCAGCACACTGAAGGATTGTTATGGACTAATGGTCGAGAAAGTATACCTTGAGCCAGGAAACGTTGGCGTGGAGAGGGTCTCCTTACAGGTAGAACTCGGAGAGGTTCATATTATTGAGCTTATCCAGACAGTGTGCCCATTCAGGTTTGGTCCACGAGGTTCCAAACTTTTAAATTATTTTTTGGGGGTCTGAATATATTTAGGATTAATAGATGATTTTGACGAGGATTGTAGGAGGTTGTCAAGGTCGGAGCGGAAAGAGGTGACCATGTCTTTAAAATATTCCGGTGTCTTCCGTGACGTAACGAGCAGTCGGTTAATCTCAGACGCAAGCTTGTCGAACCAGTTGCTGAACTCTTGGGCCAAGTTGGTGTTCACGAGATTTTTGACCGAGCGTAAGATGTCGTCGGCCCCCAGAAAGAATTTTTTGGCAGACTCAGGCGAGTTGTCCACGGCACTGGAGATATCTTCCATTGTTACAATAGAAGCAACAACGTTGCTCAGGGCGGACGTCATAGTGTCGCTAAAACACTTTATCGCTATCATGACGTGTGATAGGCAGATTTGTTTGCACTCCTCGCAAACGAAGTTGAAATTATTGGCCAATTCCGGTAGGTGAGGCATCTTTTAGATAAGCCAATGCACGTTGGGTGAAAGGCTTTGCCGCAGAGACCAGAACATGTAAGCAACTCAACGGATTTATTTCCGTAAGTGCAGTTCACATTCCCACAGCACTTTTCCATAATGGGCGATTGGGTCACGAGGTAAGTGAGAAAATTGAAGTAAATTGTCAACGCAGCGAAGGGATAAGGGAAATAGAACGAGGTTATTGATTTTTTATTTTGGTTTTATATTTTTTTTCGTTTTTTTTTGTTTATAAGTTTTGTTTGTTCGTTTGCTTCGTCACTGAACATTACACAACCGAAATCAAAGAAACTGGGGGTAACGAGGCAAAAGGCAAAAGGCATGACCGAGCGGCTTGGAAGTTGACTGGTGAGTTCTACACCAAAAAAAACACTCACATGGAGGTACTCTGAAAAAAACTAAACAATTTCTATTTGCGCTCTTCCATCTGAGCTATCTACGCCCCCAACCCATATTTGTATAACTTTCTTTAAATGAGAATAAATTGGACTGAATTGAATTGTCCGAAGAAATCGATGAAAAAATAACTGTGGTAAAGGAGAAAATTCTAAAAGAAATGGTTGAATTTAGAGTAAAAGACAGTGATAGGCTTTGGTTCGCATTTTGAATGTAGAACTTAATAAAAATAGGAATCCAATTTTAAGGGGTTCCAAACACTTTGTGCTGTCCAAATAAAAAGACAGTTATAAATGTCCAAAATAAAGATGTATTTTGATTTAAGTGGGATTTAATATCTGCATTCAAACGAAACAGGAAAAAGTCCTATTCAACTTCTTCGTATAATATTGAAAATATATTAGCTGAACAAATTGTATTGGATGATGTGACATTGCTTGTTGTGACTACAGTACAGTAGACAGTAGAAAGTTTGCGACTAATAATAAAGTGAGTGTTAATGTGTTTGGTTTTTCTAATGATAAAAACCCCCAATATAGAAGGGCCATAATATTTAACATCTCACGAGAAGATGTTATATGATAAACTTGTTGCCTGACAGTAATACATATAGTACCTCACAAAATCGAGCGTATCCCAAATGTAAAAACGCATTTACTTTTTTTTTAAAGCCAAAATTGTATTTTTTTTTTAATTAATTTCTATGTTACTATTCAAGACGTATACATTTGTTGTTATTACGAGAAAATCGTATTTAAAATATGCAGCGTTGCATTATAACAACAAAAAAAAAAAAGACAAATATTACAGAAATTCGTGACACAAAATTGAGCGTACATAATGTAGTAGCCTTGGAAAATATTTCCCCCAGTATTCCCTCTACTTCAGCACATAGTCGATGCAGATAGAACTTCAGCCAAGCAGTAGTTGTTCGATACTTGTGCTTGAGCGTATTTCATTTTGATTGATATAGCTTTTTTTTAATGGAAAATAAAAGGAGCAAACAAATCTTTCCACACGAAAACTTATCATAAAGTTATTTTGCGAAAGAAAAACGTTGTGCAAGATCGGAGAAATTACAGTACATATTCAACTGTACAGAAAATTATAAATAATTACATATACGAAGGCAGACTTAAGAAGGAAAATATATTATAGGAGCAAAACAAATAATTTATTGTTCGAAAAGTTCGTTCAAATCAAAAGCAAGTGTTCCAAAACTCACATCTGAAGTATCAGCTATTAATAAATCTGTTTCAATAGAAACTGTTCGACGTATTTTGCCGAAGAACAATTTACATTACAGACTTGCATTGAAAAAACCTTTAATGTCATCTATAAATATGTAAAAGAAAGCATTCGATATGGTGAATCATAGCAAGTTACTGCAAAAATTATATAGAATAGGTTTCCGAGGCTGCGTATACGACTGGTTTGTTTCTTATCTAAGAGATCGTAAACAGTTGGTAAAAATTAAAAACAGCTGTCGTTCGGAAAAAATTATAAATTTAGGCGTTCCACAAGGGTCTGTTTTGGGTCCTATCCTATTTCTTATTTATGTTAATTCCCTTTTCATCCAACGTTTTAAAGGTAAAGTAACAGCTTTTGCTGATGATACGTCTTTGTCGTATTCCGAATTTAACCTGTTTAATTTGTATGCGTCTGTTAACTATGATTTAGAAATTCTTCGAAAATGGTATTATTCTCATAAGCTTATCATAAGTGAAAAAACCAGATTTATGATCTTCAACCTTTCTGGTGCCCTACCTGAAGTCATTGAGTTAACATATCATTCACCTACCTGCACTAAGTACAATCTGTATACTTGTATTCATCAACTTTATAAGATCTCTTACAATGCTATTAATAACTGTTCGGCTAGTTGCTTTAATATAGAAAATGTTGAAAGTTTCAAATATTTGGGGATAATTTTGGATTGCAAATTAAGTTGGAAAGATCACACCTCACATCTGTCCAAATACCTAAATTATGTTTTACGTCAAATTTATCATCTTAGTCTATATTGTACCCTACCCATATTAAAGCTAGTTTACAATGGTCTATTTAAATCAAAGCTGCAATATGGACTAACTTGTTGGGGTGGTACACACTCTAATAAAATTGATCCCTTAATTGTAAAGCAAAAGCACGCGATTCGTATCCTGTTTAAAGTTAATCGTAGGACTCATAGTTTTGAGTTATTCAAGCGACTTAATACTCTTCCTCTAAAACATTTATATTTTTATAAAGTGCTTGAAGTATTTTTTATCAGATCTGGATACTTTTTTTTTTTTTTTTTTTTTGTTGGGGGCTGCTTCTTTCTGTTGGAGCACTCAGGCACAAATACTGGTCCATTGTACTGCCAGACAGACACCTTAGATGGCGTTAGAGCTCATGTGGAGCTCGCCGCAGTGTTTTACAAGAAAGTCGTTTTAACATTTATATAGTTATCTTACGCTTAAAAAAAAGAAATTTGGACGTTCATCCAATAAACCGAAAAAGATCAGGTTGTGTCGAATTTCACCATTTGTATAATAATCTTCGACAACACGAAGACCGATTCAGGCAATGCCTACGTATGTCAATACAATAATTTGATTTGCGATTAGAAAAAGTTCGTTCGAAAATTACAAAACAAAATTAACCAATTTCTGCAGAAGAGAGGTTTGTTTTAACATTAAGGTAAATTAACAAAACGCACCTTTATATTCGATTATTTATTGCTCTTTTGCTTTTAATTTGGTTAAAATAATATTTTGAAACTCTCCTCTGAGCTCGAGTTTTTCAATTACATTAAATTTTTCCATAAATGGTAAGAAGCTTTGGAAAAATTTCATATCTGCATTATCCTCTGTCCTTTTCATATCTTCTTTCAATAATTCAAGACGTTCTTTCTCTATTTCAAGTAATTCTTCGCCCACGTCTGCTATTTTTGGCCATTTTCGGTTCTTGCTTGTTAAGAAGCTATCTGAAGTGCTTGTGGCGGCTGCTGGCCTATTGGTAAAAAAGGTTTCCTCGCTTAACAGGTCGTTAATATTTGAGAATTTGTCCTCTTCAGCAAATTCGTAGTCTTTCGGCTTCCGTAAATTGGCTTGAGTGGGACCCAAAGCAATCGTGTCTTTCATAAATGACATCGTTTCAAAAAATGGCCATTTTATATTGACACAAACTGCTTCGGCACCCGATTTAATTTATGGTAATTTTTGAAGATTCTTTCTGTAGGAATCCTTCAAATTCTTACATTTTCCTTTCGCTGTTGATGCTACATAAAATAATAAAAGTTAAAGTTTTGTTCTGTTATCTACATATAATTTTTAATATTTGTAGGTTTCTTGCTACAGGACATTCATTTCGTGATCTAGCCTTCGCTTTTCGTATGGGCCGAAGCACAGTCAGCAATATTGTCTCAGAGACATGTGTCATCATATGAGAAGAACTTGTCGAGGAATGTCAAAAACTACTACCGAAAATCTTAAAAAAATTATATATGGCTATTATAGGCGCTGGAAATGGCCCAACTGTTTTGGCAGCATTGATGGAAAACACTGCCAAATTAATTGTCCCCCAAACACCGGTTCTCACTATTTTAATTACTTGCATTCCTTTTCAATCGTATTGCAAGGTTGGCAGATGCTGACAAAAAAATTATTACTATCGAGGTGGGCGTTAGGGGAAAGCAAAGTGATGGTGGAACTTTTGCTGGCTCAACTTTATTTAGGCTACTCGAAACTGGTATATTTAATGTCCCTCCTTCACAACTATTGCCTGGATCAGATTTAATTCTTCCAATTTTTTTACTTGGTGACGAAGCTTACCCACTTTAAACGTATCTGTTAAGACCATACCCACGCAGAAATTTAAATGCGCAAACAGAAAATTTCAACATCCGATTTTCAACGGCAAGGAAAAGCATTGAATGCGCATTTGGAATTTTATCCCAAAAATGGCGATTTCTGCAAAAAAATATCGGGACAAAACCGAGCACTGCAATTCATTTAATTGCCTGCATATTACACAATTTTGTACGAGAGCGGGATGGCGAAAACTGAAGAAACTACAATTAGCCAAGATTCAGGTGCACGTTTCAATAGGAGCAGTCAAATGGCAATGAATGTCAGAACAAAGCTCACAAGGTACTTATGGGATTTTGGCCATTAAACCAAGAATTGTAAATTGAATAAAAATAATAGTCAAATAAATATAGGTAAAATTCAGTGTTAATCTTTGCCATTATTACTTCTTGCCGCTCAGCACTACACTAAAATAATAGAACAGAATTGAAAGCGGAGCGACGCCGCTCTACCGCTCAAAAACGTCGCTTGCCGCGGCCACAGCCATACAATTTCATATGTTTGAAATGTTTTTTGCCTCTAAGAATTTTGCCGCTCAGCGCGTGGCCTTAGCCTAAGAAGAAATCTTCGTGATTCTGCCAGGAAGTTGGGTTTAGCACCGGATTTTATTTTCAGCAAGACAACAATCCAAAACATATCTCACACATATTGAGGAAGTGGTTTTTGTACCATGCTCTAAGCCGGCTTAGAACCCCACCGCACTCATCGGATCTTAATCCCATCGAGCATTGAAATTAATGGCACGAAATTAAGACTCGGTTAAAAAATAGCAACTGTTCCAATAAAAATGAGCTCAAAAACATAGTTAAGGATATTTTGAACCTTTAAAAACAAAAAAAAAGAACCGGTGGAATCAATGCCTCGACAATGTGGCCTTAGCCTTAGCAATGTGATAATGATGCTAGATGTGGTCATATTAAATTTTAGTTTCTTATTTGTTTTGATATATCAATGCTTTTTATATTATATTTTGTATTTATAAGAAAAATTAACTATGCTCTTATGTTTTCTATTCTATTCCCAATATTATTAAGACAATATTTAAGAACAAAGTAAAAGACCAAAATTAATAAAAACCTCATATTGAATGTTAAATAAAGGAGAATTCATTTTTATATCGGGTGTACGCTCAATTTGTGAGGTGGATTAAGAATACTAGTCGACTTTTTAGATATATCGTACTGCAAAAGAAGCAATTGAATCTGTTCTTCTGCAATAGTTGTTTATCTCATTTTTATAATAAGAATAGCCTCATGAGACGTGAGGCGAAGGAATGTAAACGATTTGTAACTAATATGCCGAGTGAGGAACAAAAATAGTGAAGTTTGAAAATGTGAAAGCAAATGGTTGTGCCCCATGTAATATACACAGACCCCGAGTGTATATTAAAACCGATCGATACTTGTTTTCCAAATCCATCAGTGTCATCGACAACAAGTGTTCAAGAGCATATTTCATGTTCGTATTCATATTTTGTGAAACGTCCTTTTGATGAATCGAAGAACCGTATGCGCTCATTTACAGGTAACAACTATTCTTCTTCTTCTTTTCCTTTTTCCGGCGTTGTTATGGTCAGAAGTGTAGGACCATAACCTTCCCACTTAACTGCATTCCTACTGGTCCGCTTGTGGGGTCCGTCGGTTTGATCTCAGAAAGTAGCGGCAGGCTTCCCGGTTTGGGATTACTTCATCGCTGAGGCCAATCAAATGCTGGTGTTTTTGCATTTGTTTGCACCAATTGTTTTTCGGCCTGCCTTTTTTTTTTTTTGTGACACGGGCATGCTCCAGATTTTTTTGTTTGATCTTACTCTTACAACACCGGTGATCTCCAGTCGTGTCAACCCACTGATTTGCATGTACACTTGTGGGGCAGTTTAATGGTGGTATATGTGTCCCTAGGCTCACCTAGGTGTTTTCTAAATTGCCTAGATGTGATTTTTGTTTACCTTTGTTTTAGTCGCCTTTTACGACAAGCGAGAGGTATCGCTGCAGGGTAACAACTATTAATTATTATAATTAAATTATTTGATTATAAACATCTTTTCTGTTTTTATATAGTATATGCAGGTCCAAACTGTTTTGTTTTTGGATTCCCTGAGGATGATAGTTAAATTTATAATGACTGTATGCAGAATCGTAAGCAACGAATGAATGAAGTTTTCCACACTTTTTTGGATGCGTGCATTATTTATTATAAAAAAAATTGAATATAGAAAAAAGGATCATTGTCTGGTAATCATAGGGGCCCCGCACATAATTCTTATAGATATAATGTTCCGAATTTTACGCCAATATTTTTGCGTAGTATGACAAGCTATGACAGTCATTTATTTTTTACATCGCTTAAAAAATTGAGGGCGAAATTAAAGTACTAGCACTAAATAAACAAAAGCATATATCCATATCAAAGAGAATAATTGTTAGCGACGACAAATATGTAAATTTAAGATTTTTATATTCTGTTCGTTTTTTAAGTGAGAGCATCGATTCGCTAACAAAAAATCTTTGCGCTGATGATTTACGTAGGCTTATTTTTGCAATGATGAAAGCATGGAATTTATTAAAAGAAAGGGTGTGTTTTCCTATTATTACTTAAGCTCGTGCGATAGATTGAAGGAATCATCTCTTCCGGTCAGATCAGAATTGTTTACAAACTTACTAATGAGGAATGTTCTGAGGAAGATTATATATTTGCTTCTAAAATTTGGCATCACTTTAATATATTTATTTAATATATAGTAATATAAAGGATTATCAGATTTGTTTGAAAACTTTCATAAAGTCTTTTTCAAATTGGAACGCTTAGAGCAATGCAGTCAGTTTTTTTCTTTATTTGATCCCGATAGACCTTCACAGTATATTTAGATCCAAATAATCTGTAGGCTTAGGCAATGTCTCAATTAGTTCCATATAAAGCCTTTAGGCGGACAAGTCTAGAAATGTTTACAAATTTCGTTGATGATAATGGAAAAAAATGTGTATGTTTTAGAAGTAGATTTAGAATAACCAGAATCACTTCATGACGAACATAAATTCATTTGCCAATTTTCCTCGAAAATATCTCTACGGAAGGAACTAAATGCAAAGAATTAATAGCAAGCGGTTTGCCGAAAACAAATTTTGTAATACATTTAAAAACTTGAAGCAAACCCTACAACATGACTTAGTATGATCATGAAGTACTGTCTTCGAATATAAAAAAAAAATTTAAATTAATGAATAGTGCGATTTATTGCAAAACCATGGAAAATATTGAAAAACGTACTGATATTAATACTGTCGCAGATGTGAAACACTTGAGGTGCACGATCTTTGATTGTGGGGTCTAATTTCTATAGTTGCTTAAAATTTGCAGATGATATGGTTGCTATCCAATTGAAAAGAGCTAGTATTAATACGAGCATCAATATATGATAATACGAGCATCAATATATGATAATACGAGCATTAACGTATGATTAATGCGAGTGTAACGCTTGTTGAAAAATTGCATTATTATTGAAAATAATGTTATAGTATTTTGCATTATATTATTACTTTGAATTATATGATTATATTATTATTATATTATACTCGTATAATATTATTATTATATTATACTCGTATAATATTATTATCACAAATATTATATTTTTCTTTTATTATTATATGTATTGTAAAATTATATTTTGAGAAGTATAGCAACACTAACATGAAGCCAATTAGAAACCTCTCCAAAGAGTATAAAAGGCGCCACCCGATCGGTGGACACTCATTCAGGTTTGGTATTTCGTCTTGCGAAGTTCAACGAGTGTCCAAGATAAACTATCACATTTGTGTTTCGATGACCTTACTGGCTATATAGAATTTGCGCTAGATTAAATTTGTAATAATTTGTACGAATTAAATAATCCATTGCAAGCTGCCTTCTTAACGTGTACTGTGGTTCTCGGACAGCATACGCGCAGTGGAGTTACCAGCAAAGTGCCTAGGACCCGAGCAACAGTCGAGCTCTACACGAGCATATTAGAGAGCGCCGTAGCACAGTGGGTAGTGTATCGGCCGCTGACACGCGATTGGCGAAAAAGCGCCTCGGCTCTTGCCATTCGGAATTGGCATTAAGCTTTAGGTTCAGCTCACTTGTGTGAAAAACAAATCACACACAACATAGGTGAATAAAAGAAGCTTGGCTCTGGCTCTTCATGAGCTGTAACGCCATCTAAGGTATCTGTCTGGCAGTACAATGGTATTTGTGTCTGAGTGCCCCAACCGAGACAAAAAAACATATGATAAACTCATGTATTTATGTTTTATTGTTCTTGAACTTTCAAAGTTTTTGATGTACTTGTACCTTAACTTAATGATAAAGTTATTCTAAATTATATGTACAACGATTTTTTATATACACTGTAAAAACTGAAGATTTTTATGTTGACATTTTTGATGATATTACAACAAAATTCTATATGTAGATATGTCTGGCTATGAATGAATGGTAATCATCACCAACTGTTGAGCCGAAGGTCTGTAGTTCAAGTCCGTCTATAGTCAAGAACTATTTCCATACGAAAAAAACTGTTCAACAACATCAGTTGTGAATGAGAGATGATCAAAAATAAAGGCATAACACTCGCAACATAAGATCACTTCAAAATTCAAAGTCTGTGTGTGCATTTCCAATATAACACCTTAATGACATGGAAACAAAAGCGTTACTGTGAACTACAATCAACGCAAATTCAGTCGAATCTCTCAAAATCCTATCTAGGAAAACCACCCCCGGAGAGTAGTTCTTCGACACAAACCATATATGCACCCCGTGCAAGTTGTGTGACAAACACCATGAAAGCGTACATTCTTGAACCTGCACGAATTATAAAAAAAAAAAAAAACAAGCATACGTTTACTATTGGGCATGTTTAAGGATGAAAATAATGATAAGAAAATATTAGAATTTGTTGGTCTTAGACCAAAAATGTATTCGTTCACAGTTGAGAATGGAGAGGCTCTAAAAAAATCTTTTACAAAAATACTTGCTGCAGAGAATTATAAAAATTGTTTATTTAATAAAAGAGAAATATGTATATGGAAATAAGTTAATGTTAAGGAGTAAATTACATACAACCTATATACAGAATTTGAATAAATTATTTTTAAGTTTTCAAGTTATAAAAAGATTTATTTGTTACGATAAAATAAGTAAGTACTAAGTAAAATAAGTATTAAGTAGCTAGGGTTTTTATTATTTATTTTTGTTTTGTGCCTTATCATAATAATAGTTGGGTTTTGTTTGTCCATGAGCTATGATTGGTTGAAAATCTGAACCTTTGTTACCCTTAGTTCTTAATATTTTTTCCAGTAGAAAAACATGTTTTCTTTTAGTTCCATTTTATAAAAAGAACTTCGAATGGATGGCCGTGAATGTCAGCTGGTTAATACCTGACCAGACTAGTCATGTTAGTCATGTTCGTTTTTCCTTGTTTGTTTTTCTTGAATACCTCCGTTAACCTAGGTATGTAACCTTTCTCAAATGCATGTTAAAACTTGCTTATTTGAACTTGATCACCAATTTTGTAATTTGGTGTAATTTTTATGTGACTGTAGACCATAGATTTTTAGCATTTTTCTTATTCACATCAATTGATGGCATTTTTATTGTTCTATGTGTAAAATTATTATATGCATTAATCAAGGCATCGAGAATGGGAAGCCATTTGTAGTTACCATTAAAACTGAATTTTCGCCACATCTTCTCTTGGAAAAAGTATCAATTAAAATTAGTAAATATTGTTTTCTCGATTATAAGGTATCATTTCAACCAAATCTGCTTGCCATAAATCATTGACTCCCTTAATAACAACTCGATGTCTGATGAAATGTCTTCGTGCAGACTTGTGCAATTCCTCAACAGCATTTGGTTATCTCATTGTATGCAATAATAAAAAACAAACAGTAAGAGCTTGCCGTCTTATATATGTTTAATCCAAAAAGTACTCGTAGTGAAACATAAAATTTTTATTTTTAATATTTTTATTTTATTCATTTATTTTATAACGACATCAATTTCTTAATTCTAATCATTTTATTTTCAATCATATAACATGCGCAAGTATTTGGTCCACCCATTTGGATCATGGATAAGTGGTGAAATGATATCAATAGTGATGTGATATGGGAAATGTTCTCAAAATTTGTCAACAAAGAAGAAACGTATTCCAATATCTCATTGTTATGTATGTTTATCAAGTACAGTAAAGTGTGGCGTTTGGTTTTCAAAAAAATTGTGTGCTGTTCAAATGCTTCGAAATCTTTTAATCGATTCGTAACCCCCTTGACTCTATGACACGAACATGTAGGAGGATAGGGGCCCACACTACATGTATTGGAAGACCAAGGGCAAGTGGGGTAGTGAATCCATATGTTGACACGACGGCTCCAAAATATTTTTAAAATTTCAAAAGTTTTCTAACGATATTCGGCTAAAAGTATACATATCTAGAAACAGTGCACTAAAACGTCCCCCCATTTCAAAGAAATGGGTGAGTCAATCTTACTCTTCACAAAAATTGACAAATCATATCAGCAAAATGAACAAAGGATCAGAAATTGCACGAGCTCCACCAAGAAATAACAATAATAATTGCAATACGTCTCTGATACCGATACAGATGTCCAAACGGCGTATAGTAAAAACGGCATCGGAATTGCTGTCTGTAATAGAAAGCGATCCGCAAAACAAGACCGTAATAAATATGTCCATATCAGACCTAAAAGCAATAATCGAGGGACCCATGGCTCCATTATTGGATGACAGATTAAATAATTCACCGACGAAAACCGATATAGCTGATGTATCCCTCAAGATGCAGGAACTGAGTACTGAAAACTCAGATGTAGATGGAAGGTCGATGTATATCTCTAGAACTCAAAATTTAATTCTTGGAAAAGAAGGCAAACGAGAAAAATATTGTAGTATACATTCCAACGCAACTGGGTATCGAGGCTGAGTCTAGAGCCAAGGAATTATGTTTGAACGCTGACGAGAGACACTTCAGTCATTGCGGATTCACGGGCCCTTCGAGCCAAAAATAATGTGTCAGACGTTATTCTGAAAATGAGAAACAAGGATGATGTAGGAAAAGTGTTAAACTTGCAATTGAATAATTATGTATGTTTGCATCGTTAGCTCAATAAACAAATTTCATTGCCGACCGAGGTTATTCAACTGGGTTCATTTTTTGTTTTTTTTTCTTTCATCGCAAACCGAGGTCGTTTTCACTGGAATCAAGTTTCTTTTAAAATTTATGTAAATTCAAGCACTTTGTTTGCCGGTTCAATTATTATTTGTAGCATAAGCATTTATTGAATTGTAAGCAAATATTATTTGTAGAATAAGCATTTATTGTTAGTAATATTTTTTTGTAAACTAAGCATTTATTGGTTTGTACTCTAGTATAAATAAGAGACACATAATTCAATAAAGCGTAGTCGCCTTGTAACAGCCATCATAGACTTTGATTTGCCTCGAGTTAATCTGTGAAGGTTTGTTTAGCCACTACTAATACAATCGATACATTGCATCGACTTGTATGTTCAACACGATCTAGGTTTACGTACCTAGGATCATTCCCCACCAGTTTGGATAAAGGAGTCCAATCTTAAACATTTGGCGACCGTGACAGGACATTTGGTGTCAAATGTTCTTCGAAGCAGCACTGGGTGTAGAATACAGTTCAATAGTTCGGGGGCGTACACTGGGCCATAACACAGTGGAGTCTCGTATAACCGCAGTGCGTACATTGGTTATCACACCTTCTGGGCTTATAACATTCTCTCGTGATTGGGCGTAAACTGGGCCATAACACAGTTCATCTTAAGTTCGGCCGCGGATTGATTACTCTCTTTACTGGATCATTCATTTGGATCACGTCGTTGGAATGAATAAGACAGCAAGATGGATTTGGACAGCATAACTAAAGAACAAGAGGAGATTGGACAGAATATTTGCAAGTTATGGAGGAACTTTAAGAAAGACTCCCCTGATCGCAAAACCAGTAGCTACTTGAAGGACCAACTACAACAATTAAACTCACTTTGGGAAGAGTTTGATGCAATTGACTCCAAAATCAGGGAGATAGTGGAGATCGACCTCAGTCATCCCTATTTCAGCCGTGATTATTATCACGGTCACATTATCACAGATCAAAAAAATACAAGAAGCATTCCTGGACGACATCCAGCATAAATTAGAGATAGCACAGACAGCGGCACCAGGTGACGCACCTCTCGGTCCATCAAGGAAGGATGGATTGGAAATGGCAGCTAAAGGAGCAATACCAGAACTCACCCAAGAGCAACCAGCACTTCCAAGAAAAACAGAGTGTGCTCCAGCTTTAAAGGACCGACAACGACACAATCTTGTCAAGGGGATCATAAGGGGTTCCATGGATAAGATAGTACTACAACAAAATAAAACCAAGACCTTCTGTCAAATCAAAATTCGCACATTGGAGCAAAATTGGGAAGAGTTAACTACTAGGCATCGGAAAATGGAAAACCAGCTAACTCAGGAGGACATTCAAGATTACTTTGATTTACAGGAGCAATTCGCGGAACTATTGCAAGAACTCTATAGGACAATGGAGTCATCATTAGCTCAAGAGTTAGGGAAGCCTACATCAACTATGAAAATGCCCAAGGTTGAGTTACCAAAGTTTGACGGTAACTATCTCCAGTGGCAACAATTCAATGATCTCTACACAGAAATGATCCACAACCAAGGACTATCGGATGGGCAAAAAATGTGGTTTCTTAAATCGAGCCTAACAGGAGAGGCCGAAAAATTGGTGCGCCATCTAACCGTTTCAGGTGCCAATTACAGTGCAGCATGGAAGATAATAACAGGGCGCTACGACAACCCTCGATTGCTAATTTCATCTTGGATATCAAAAATGTTGTCCCATCCAAATGTCCAAATTGGAAATGCCAGATTAATCCGTAGCTTACACGACACTATACAAGTGTTTGCTAGGACTAGAGGGATTGGAAGTGGATACCAAGGCATGGGACCCGATCTTACTTCATTTGTTTATCAAAAAATTGGACAAGGAGACCCACACACTTTATGAGCAATCACTGGATCAACCTAGGCAGCTACCATCATTTAAGAAATTTCTCGAGTTTTTGGAGAATCGTTTTCAATCCCTGGAGGCGCTAGGGACCAAGGACAAGGTTGGCGATAGCAGCTCAAACAAACCAATCTTCAAGACATTATCGGCGCTAACATCGCATCAGTTGAGTTGTCCATCTTGTAAAGGAAACCATCCGCTATACAAGTGTCTACAATTCTTGGATCTACCACCTACAAAACGATTGAACTTTGTCAAGCAGGGCAATCTCTGCATCAACTGCTTGAAACCCGGGCACTTTGCAACGAATTGTAGTTCTCGCAGCTGTTCGAAATGTCAGAAAGGACATAATACACTGCTACATCTGGAAGCGGACAGCAATCGAGCGCAAAGGGGCTCAGCCGTAGCCAAGATGGGGGCACCTGCTATGAATCGATCAGCAACAATACTTAGTGATCCAGGTACGGTGGCGAGTGCGTTATTGGATAGCCGTCAGCGCGTTGTTGTATTATTGGGAACAGCAAGAGTAAAAATAATAGGACCCAACCAACAAGGTTTGGTTTGTCGAGCGTTATTGGATTCGGGATCTCAGATCAACCTTATCAGCCAAAGATTAGTAAGAGCACTAAACCTTACACCAGAACTTGACTCCCTTGTTATAGAAGGAGTAGGTCAAGGAAGGCGAGAATCGACCCAGCGAGTAAATGTTAGATTACAATCAAACACGAGCGACTATTCTACGAGAGTGGAAGCATTCGTGCTCAAGGAAATTATCTCACCTCAGCCTGCCCAACCATTGGAAATCTCATCGTGGAAAATTCCAAGGAATATTAAGCTCGCGGATCCAAAGTTTAACGGACCTGACAAAATAGACTTGTTGTTAGGTGCCGAATTCTATCACGAATTGTTAGCTATCGGACAAATTAAGCTTGGAGAGGACTTACCAATATTGCAAAATACAAGGCTCGGCTGGATAATATCGGGCAAGGTGGAGAAATCGGTCGCTACAACAGCTGCGTGCGGAATATGCACGGAGAATGAGCCATTGGACAAGGTTATCAAAAGGTTTTGGGAGCTGGAGGAAATTGCTGAAGAATCAACTGACATAACTCCAGCCGATTTAAAATGTGAAAGGTATTTCGATAAAACATTCCAACGGGATAAACAGAATGGAAGATTTGTAGTTAGCTTACCGTTTGATCGCAATCCGTCAGAGTTGGGGGACTCCAAGGAATCCGCCATGCGACGATTTTTTGCCTTGGAGAAAAGGCTAAGCAAAGATGATCAGCTGCAGACCCTTTACGTTAATTTTATGGAAGAATACCTTCAACTTGGACATATGACAGAGGTGGACATAACTAACATAAAATCACCACACTACTTCCTACCTCATCATGGAGTGCTTAAGCTCGACAGTAGTACAACTAAATTAAGAGTTGTATTTGACGCATCCACGAAAACATCAATGAACATTTCATTGAATGATTTACTGTTGCCAGGTCCAATAATTCAGGACGATATTTTTTCATTACTACTACGCTTTCGAGCGCCACGTTTTGTGTTCACCGCCGATATCGAGAAGATGTATAGACAAATAATTGTGACAAAGGAAGACCGAAAATATCAACTAATTTCTTGGCGGAAGTCTATGGATCTGGAATTGAAGTGTTATGAGCTCAATACGGTAACATACGGTACCACTTCCGCTCCCTACCTAGCAACACGCTGTCTGAAACAATTATCCATTAAGAACGCTCAACGGTATCCATTAGGAGCAAAAAATTTAGCAAATGACTTCTACATGGACGACGTCATGTCCGGCTCTAACAGTCTGTCGGAAGCTCTGGAAATGCAAAAACAACTGATCCACATCCTACAATCAGCAGGATTCAACCTTCGCAAATGGTGTAGTAACACACCACGACTATTGAAACATATTACAGCGAATAACCAAGCGATACATTCAGATGTCCGGGACAAGGATTCAGCTTCACTAAAAACCTTGGGTCTAATTTGGAATCCACTAAAAGACGAATTCATTATCAATTCCAAGTTGCAACCTAACAATCGTATCACGAAAAGAATCGCGTTATCTGAAATTGCACACATCTATGACCCATTAGGTATCGTTAATCCAATAACGGATAACGGTTACTGCAAAGATTTTTATTCAGCAGTTGTGGAAACTTAAGCTAGATTGGGATGCCGCTCTACCGATGGAATTGCATACAACTTGGGATAACTTTCGGGCAGAATTGACGGCTATAAAGAATATTAAAATTCGGAGACATCTGTTCTCAAACAAAGATGTAAGGAAAATTCAATTACATGCCTTTGCCGATGCCTCAGGAAGGGCCTTTGGAACCGCCATCTACGTCCGATCAATTCACCAAGACAATACAATAACGGTCCAGCTACTCTGTTCTAAGTCTAAAGTAGCACCAATTAAACGTGGAATGGACGAAGAAGTCGTTAGTGCCACAACAATACCACGCTTAGAACCATGTGCAGCCAAATTGGCCACGGAGCTGGCGCATCGGGTTACGAAGGATCTAAGGTTGGGAGATATTGAAATATATTTCTGGACGGACTCAGAGATCGTGTTAGCCTGGATTAATGGAGAAGCATCTAGGTATCATAGCTTCGTAGCAAATCGAATAAGGTCAATCAGAATAAGGAGTACGCCTCAGCAGTGGCGGCATGTATCGACTAAACAAAACCCCGCTGATATCGTTTTTAGAGGAATATCTGCTGCAAAACTCCAAAACTGTACAATGTGGTTTTATGGACCTTTGTATCTATATGGTCCAGAGGAGAGCTGGCCAGGAAAGTGCGAAGAAAGGGATACGGATATGGAGAAAAAGAAGTCGAAAATAGTGCTCACAACAATATATGGAACGGGCATCATCAATGGCATCAATCATCGTAATTCATTCGGACGGTTACTACGAGTTATAGCATATGTGGCACAATTCATCCACAATTGCAAACAAAGAGATAGGAATCAACGATTTACAGAACATCTTCTCTCAAAAGAACGTGACAACGCCGCAAACATCGTATGGAAAGAGGTTCAGCATCTAGTGTGGAAGGAAGAACTCCAGCAGCTATCAAGTGGAAGGTATGTCAGCAGTCAAAGCCCATTGAGTAGCCTCTCCCCATTTTTGGACGGGGAAGGGGTTCTTCGTGTTGGAGGACATCTAGAAGCAGCTGAACTAGATTACGATACCAAACACCCCATCGTGCTACCTTATAATCATGACATCAGTAAACTGCTGATGCAGGAAATCCATCTAAAAAAATTGCACGTCGGACCACAGGCATTGCTGGCAACGGTACGTCAAAAATATTGGCCTATCAAAGGAAAAACAATGGCAAGATCAGTGGTTCAAAAATGCATTCGTTGCGCCAGAGCAAGACCCAAGTTAATGACGCAGAACATGGGAAATTTGCCGGCGGCACGAATTCAACCGGCCAGACCCTTCGTGAATTCTGGAGTGGACTTTTTAGGACCAGTGTGTGGATTCACTTCAAAATCAGAGGAAAACGACCCCGAAAGGCATATATAGCCGTATTCTGCTGCTTCGCAACTAAGGCAACACATTTCGAAGTAGTGGCAGATCTAACAACCGAAGCCTTCATAGGAGCGCTTAAACGTTTCATCGGAAGAAGGGGAAATTGCCAAAACCTCTACTGCGATAATGCGACAAATTTTGTTGGAGCAAGAAACCAACTCAAGGAAATCGAATCGACGCTACATTCACAATCATCAAAGGAAAAAATAACCTCGTTCTGCTCTAATAAGAATATGGAGTTTCATTTTATTCCACCTCGAGCGCCCCATTTTGGTGGATTATGGGAGGCTGCCGTAAAATCCGCTAAACATTTTCTGAAACGGAACCTTCTTTCATCAAATCTAACATATGAGGAACTTGAAACGCTGATGATCGAAATAGAAGCGATACTAAACTCCAGACCTCTGACTCCCTTGTCATCTGATCCAAACGATCTTGCTGCCCTAACACCGGGACATTTTCTGATTGGAGAAGCATTAACATCTACAATTAATGCACGAGCAGAAGATACGTAGCAGGTGCCCCCATCTTGGCTACGGCTGAGCCCCTTTGCGCTTGATTGCTGTCCGCTGGTGGTGCGGTTCCAAGCGGTGACGCTTCTTACTTAACATGACATTTGTTTTTCCACAATTTCATGAGCCAACAATTATTCCTCGAATACTATTTGGAAATAATGCTCCATGTTTCCCAATTTTTGTTTTAATGTCAAAAGTCTTTACTTTAATACAATTTTGTTGTTTTCTAAACGGTATTTTGCTACTAAATGAAACTAATGAATATGAAAGAGAACGTCTAGGAGATCATGAAATCAATCAGATGGATGAAGTTTGTCGTGAACACGACATTGCATATCATAATAATAAAAACTTGTCTGATCGACACACAGTTAATAAGATTCTAGATGAAAAGGCTTGACAGAGGACAAAAGCGAAAGAATCATCAATAACAGAGAAATTAAATAGTTTATTAGTTACTATTAAAATGAAGGCAAAACAGAACTCGGCATGGTTCGTTGCAAATCTGAACATGGTAAGAGAAGTAAAAAAAGTCCACGCAAAGAAACTACATATTTGTTTAGAAAAATTATTAATGATGTTTGAAATGTTTTTTTTTGTTTAATTCTTTATTTCATAGCAATAACTTCAAACGTTACAATTATTATAATACAATTATTACACTGATTATTACAAATAAAAGAAGTACGTTAAAGGTATTGAACAAAATAGCTAAATACAATCTTGTGTCTAAAGCAAGACAGTGACGAAAGTACTTAACAAGTTAACAAATATCAATCTAGGGTTCTATTGATGGGGAAGCAATAGAAGATTTATATGGGAATTAAGAGATTAAATTTTAAATTTCAGAATGTTATGTTACATCATTGGACCCAATAAAACATCAATTTCAGAATGGTTAAATGAAAATAGCCATATTTTTACTGACTTTAAGAATACTGTTTTCACTCTCTCACACCTAAGGTTTTCTGGTAGTCTATTAAACAATCGGGGAGCAGTAACATAATAACAATGAGAAAAATGTGTTTTTTTGATGGTAGGTACAGTTACGAAATTTCTGGTGTTGATTCGCAAACCATAGTTGTCTTGCACTCTAGCTACAAAGTATCCAGAATTACAAAAAAATATTTTTAAAACCTTATAACAATAAAGGTGTCTTAGAGGAAGAAATTCGAGGCACCTGAATAGCTCAAAACTGGGTGTCCTCCGATTTGTCCTTAAAATGATCCTTATAGCATGCTTCTGCTTTATCAATAAAGGTTCAATTTTATTGAAATAAGTACCTCCGCAGCAAGAAATTCCATATTCCAGTTTCGATTTAAATAAACCATTGTAAACCAGTTTTAAAACCGGTAGATTACAGTACATACTGAGATGAAATATTTGTCTCACAACTCCGTTCAGATGCTGTTTCAAATATATTAAATGGTCTTTCCAAGAAAGTTGTTGGTCCAATATAACACCTAAGTATTTAAAATTATCAACGCATTCAATCAAAAAGCAATTTTCATGGCAGTCTACATGATTGTTGAATGTCATATCTCCAAAAACAAATCGATTACACATTGGTGCATGATAATATAAAGGAAGATCACTGAAAACTTTACCTTTGATATTAAATGTCATAAACTTCGTTTTATTGCTAATTATTAGTTTATGATAATTAAACCATCTTCTTATCAAATCCAGGTCATAATTAACATCTGCAAAACTATCAATTAGATTAGAGTTTGAATAGAAAAGGGATGTGTCATCAGCAAAGGCAGTAATTTTGCCTTTAAAAGGTTGTAAAAACAACGAATTAACATAGATTAAGAAAAGGATTGGGCCCAATACTGATCCCTGAGGGACACCCATATTTAAGAAGCCTTTAGTACTGTATGCATTACTAATTTTTACAACTTGATTACGGTTTGACAAATATGAAGAAAACCATTTATAAATGGAGCCTCTAAAACCCGCTTTATAAAGTTTATCAAGTAGCAAATTGTGATTAACCATATCAAAGGCTTTACTTATATCAATAAATAATGTGGATGGTATCTGGGAAGTATTTAAACTATTATATATTTCACCAGTTAATTCCAATAAGGCACCTTCAGTCGATTTGCCGCTTCTAAACCCAAATTGACAATCACTTAAAAAATTACTGCTTCCTAAAAATGATAACATTCTAGATTTTATTCCCTTTTCAAAAACTTTTGAGAAAACAGATAAAATTGAAATAGGACGAAAATTATTTAGTGACACTTTATCACCTTTTTTATGCAGCGGTAGTACTACTGCAGTTTTCAGGCTTACAGGGAAAACTCCTTCATGCACACAATAGTTAAAAATATAACAAAGGACATCAGAAACATGAAATGCGATTTGTTTCAATACGAGACTTGAAATATTGTCAATAGTTAAATGTTATTAAGGATCCAATAAGTCAAGACCCTAATTCAATAGCAATAACTGTTTTGCAAGCAGCCAACAAAATTATGAAGAATAATCGAGGAAATTTTGAAATTCTTAAATGAACCAACGGCTGCCATGCAACAGTTGGATAAGAATAAACGTCACAACCAAGCCATGGAAGCAATAAAAATTAGTCAAGGTAAATGGCTTTATCTACAGCCATATAAAAAGGGACTTGCACTTTTTTTTAAACCACAAGAATAAAAAAACTTAAAAGTTTACTACACAATCGACCGCCCCCGATATTGATATTATGAAATTTGGGAAAATCTGCACACCAAACTTTGGTGGTGTTTATATGAGAGATAAATTACCAAAAAATACATACAGATACATATGTATATAAATAGAGAAAAAATCAAAAATGTGTTTCATTTTTATTTGAACAACAATGTTGATTACACTCACATTAAGCAGAAATAAGCCCACTCTCACAACAGAGTACTTCTCTCCGATTATATTAACAAGGAGACCGCCACGATTGTCCGCCTCCGATTTCAATGATTTTTTATAAATATTGTTATATTTGATTAAGTAAGTAATTACCCAAAAGGAATTCATGCAACTCAATAGTTTCAGAGTTGCTTCTACCAAGTAACTTAAATACCAGGTGGCGCAAAATTAATCATCCCATCGGAAGATGTTATAATTTTTGCAAATGGCGTCATACGTCAATCATATTTGACATTTGTGAACTAGATAGCTGCTGTATACAAACAAATAAGCAATTAAGCACACTCCGTAAGAGCGTGGAATAACTGTGTCGATTTTTTTACCAATAATCGATCGGTGATGTTAGCGCAGGGTGAATTTCGACGTCGGTTTTCCAATCGTGCCGCGCCAATAGGCAAATATTCGCTTAGCTACTCGACTCGAACAGAGTGGAACCACAGGAGATCATGCAGGACGTGCCCGCCACCGGACTGGTCGTTCGGCCAAGAATATCGCGGCTGTGGTTGCCGATGTAGCTGAGAACGTAAAAATGTTAACCAGACGTCTGCCACGCAATTGGATATCACCAAACGGACCCTAATCGAATTTTAGTGAAAGACTTGCACATGTTTTCGTACAAAGGGCAAACAGTTCATCAGTTAATGTCTGCTGACCTCGGCGGTCGCCTTGTAAGTTCTGATAATTTATTTAATTTGGTGACAACATAATAATATTTCCTATTTTTTCGTTTGACATTTGAGATATAAATAACTATGCTCAGCAGGTTATCAATGTAAAATATAAAGAGAATTCCAGCAACACGGCAATCAAAATCAAAGCAAATAATAATACTTTAAAATGTGAAATTTGAAATTTAAATTTTAAATATCATACAAATTGATTTTTCACAGCCTAACTCTATTTGATCTCTGCTGGGCATCAGCAAGAAGAAGCTAGCTGGAAACGAATAACATGAATCAGACCTTTACATCAATATAAATAGAGTAAACATTGTGCGAATTGAATTAATTTAATTCATGAGACGTATATCATTAATCAACCCACTCATATACCTATACTATAGAATTTTCGGTCAAAGTTAGTTAGCCCAGGATATAAAATAGTTCGATTTCATCTATTTACCAGTGAACGCGAAAAATATAAGTTATACGATCGAATTAATCTGCTCGATCAAGACGGAAATCTTATAAACTTTCGAGGTAACACGACAACAATTCAATTGCATCTTAAACCGAAATTATGATAATATATAATAGTAGCCCATCTTACCGTTCAAATCATAAAAAAGCAGGTTGTACTAAAAACTCAATCAATATACGATCAACTATTGATAGGGGAACATTAAAAAAGCTTGGTCCACAAAATAAATATTTTCTATTGTAATTGAAATGTAAATTGAAAAACTAAATTTTGACGAGAGTATCTCAAAACTAGAATATCATACATACCATTTGTTGGCGATGAAAATTATTTAATATTTATTAGTAAGGGTAAAAAAAATGTAAAATCACCATAAGTCCAGTTGTACTAAGCTTAGTACAATCTGGTTTTGTGGGGTTTTAAAATCTCCAGCATGTAAATATATATATATATATATATAATTTTCTGGATTATAAATTAAAGTTGTATTTTATTAAAAATTTATTCAAGGTGCGTTCGTTTGTTTTTTTTTTTATATCCGTTCCACACCACACCACACTTATCATTTTGGTCCTTCGAGCCGGATCAGGCGTTAATAAGACAATAGACAAAAGGAAAAAACTTTTTTTTTTATCAATTGTGCCAACCGGATTCTCGCGCCGTGAAATACCACGTCAGCTAGATAAATCTAAACCCGACACAAATATCAACATAATAAAAGATTTACGGTGAGTCGCAAAATTAAATTTTCTTCTTATATCCAAACAAAAAAAAATAAGAATGACATCACAGGAGGCGAAATAACTTAAAAATACTCTGGCTATCACCCAAAAGGATTTCGTTAACATCCGGAAGACAGGCGCAACCAGGATTACGAGGGACTACCTCAATGATCGCCTTGTCATTCTAGAGGAAATTTACAAGAAGGGGTTTCCAGAGTGAAAACGCTGTCAGCGCAACATACATTGAGCAGTGCGAGACACTTTTTGATGAAATTCAAGAGATCTATCTCGACTACAAAACTGACATGCTCGATTGTTTCGATGAGGTAGCTGCACCTCCTGCTCCTATCAAAGAAAATGCTGTGCATAGCGAGCTGCATTTTTCAACAATAAACTTGCCGACCTTTGCGGGCAAATGTGAAAACTGGCGAGCCTTCTACGATATGTTCGATGCGCTAATCCATCGAAATGAGTCGCTCTCCGAGGTTCAAAAACTTTATTATTTAAAGTCAAGTCTATCAGGAGATGCAGAAAGTTTATTGGCACGTCTGATCAAGGAAGTTATGAAAAGGCTTGGTCGATCCTAACATCTCGATGCGACCACAAGTGCATGTTGGTGAACGCACAGCTTAAGTGCTTCTTTGGCTAACCAATCGTACATTTTAAAACTGCTTCGGGACAGAAAAGGCTTCTGAATACCTCCTCAGAATGTATACATTCCCTAGAAAATCTCGGTGTTCCTGTTGATCATTGGCAACTGATAGTCACCCACATACTCCTGAAAAAGTTGTATCCTTGCAATCCTTGAGGAACGTCTGGGTGCGAGCAAGGAACTGCCCACCTTAGGAGTTCCTGGAGACAAATTCAGTACACTGGAGATAATGGATCAACAACGGAAAAGTGTGCCGCCGGGGTTGAATAAGGGACAGGGTCAGAAAAATCCACTACCGCAGTCGACCAAACACACCTTTCATGTTCCGCCAAAGACAAAAGAGCAATACAGTTGGGCTGTCTGCAAGAGGGGCCAGCATGCCATTCGAACGTGTGGGCGCTTCCTAAAAATTAGCGTAATGGAGCGGCCGCAGACAGTTGACAGTATAGGAATTTGCCGAAATTGCCTGGCGTACAACCCCCAAATTGCCAATACTCAAAATGCAGAAACAGGCATCGTTCCGGCCAATTAAACACCACAAGACCCGACACCACGGCCTCACAACTCCACATCAACCCCATCCCACATCCTCTAACGCAAACACCATCAGCAACTTCCACACACAACAAGGGAACAGCCAGCAAGTTCTACTGGCCACGGCTGTAATAAAGGCTCAATCGTCAACGGGGGAAAAAACAGGGTGGTCCGATAAGTACTTAGCCTCACCGCCAGATGGCGCCAGTATCGCAAGAGCAACTTACTATCGTGTAGTACATTCTAGTAGACGGCTACTGTCGGATCGGACTCGTAGTTTTGTTTTGACCGCGTGTGGAAGCGGGAGTGTCCGCGGATTTTAGAAAAATGGAAAAAGAGCAATACCAGTCGGTGATTCGATTCTTGTTTTTGGAAGGAAAATCGCGCAGCGAAATCAAAGAGCGTTTGGATGTATGATGATTCTTCTCCTTCGATGTCGGCCATCAAATTGGTTCAACGAGTTTCAACGCGGTCGCACGTCCGTTTGTGATGAGCCACGTCCAGGTGCCCCGAAAACGGCTACCACGGAGGATAACGTGACAAAAATCCACGATCTCGTATTGGCAGACCGCCGATTGAAGGTGCGCGAGATAACTGAGACAGTAGGCATTTCAAAAGATCACGTGGGTGATATCCTGCATGAAATTTTGGGCATGAGAAAGCTGTCGGCGTGGACTCCGGACAACAAGCGCAACCGTGAGACCACTTCAGAGCAGTGTTTGACGCTGTTTAAGCACAGTCCGAAGGAGTTTCTGCGTCGTTTCGTGACAGTCGACGAAACATGGATCCACCGGTACACACCAGGGACCAAGGAACGGTCGAAACAGTGGACTTCACCCGGAAAACGTGCTCCGAAGAAGGCGAAGACTGTCCCATCGGCCGGAAAGGTGATGGCCACCGTTTTCTGGGATTCACAAGGTGTGATCCACATTGATTATTTTTATAGATTCAATGCTCTCGTTTGATTTAGTTCAAATAAGCCATATTGTGAATTTCTTGCATAGATCTCTTGATCCTATTTTTATTTATAATAATGTTATACATGAAGTTAATGAAGTATTTTATTTTTTATTTATTATTCATTTAACAACATGTTAAACATGTGTCCTTTATTTAAAAAAATCGCTTCACCATAAAGCTATATGTACTAAGTTTACATTTCACCTTAATTCTGTAAAGAATATATCAAAATCTATTTATAAGTAAACGTTTAATTTTGCTAAAGCCAATATTAAGCACTTAATAACTATTTTCAATCTATTGATTCGGCTAATATTCTTTCTGGTATCAATGTTCAGGAAGTTTACAAAACACTATTACAACAGTTATATAATGGGTTTTTAAAATTTGTTCCACATAAATGTTCAACGTCCTCTGTTAGACCAACGTGGTATAACAAACAACTTATAAATCTAAGAAATGTAAAACCTAAAGCATTCAAATTGTTTAGAAAATCAAATACTGAGTTACATAAAAATCGTTATATGCAACTTAGAAGAGAATTTGAATTTCTCAATATGTTTCTATACAAACATTATATATACATATAATGAAAGTTGAGTCGCAAATAAAAAATAATCCTTAAAGATCCAATCTATACTGACTTCACAAAAGCATTTGATACTGTCTGCCAACAAATTCTAATTCGAAAAATTCGTTGTTTCGGAATCCATAGTTATCTTTTGAAATGGATCTCAAGCTACTTATGTAACAGAAAGCAGATTGTTAAAATATCTGATGTTTCGTCTGTGACTCGCGGAGTCTCTCAAGGCAGTCATCTTGGACCCTTGTTTTTTATCTTGTTCATAAATGAAATTCCGTCCTTGCTTCGTCATACAAAATGCCTGATGTTTGCAGACGATTTCAAAATGTTCACCCGTATTAGTAACTTAAATGATTGCTTTAATGTTCAAATCGATTCAAATAGTATCGTTAAATGGTGCGAGCAAAATTATCTTGATTTGAATATACGTAAATGCCATATTTTTACAGTTACACGTACGACAACTCCTGTTCTTTATAACTATTCAATTCGCGATCTAAATAAACATTTTCATCTCATATAGATTATGTAACTGCAAGAACAAACTCCATGCTCGGATTTCTGAAAGAAACTGCATAGATTTCTCAAATCCTTACACAATGATATGTATTTATGTGTCCCTGGTACGTCTCATTCTTGAATATGCCTCTATTGTTTGGGATTCAATCTATACTAATGCTAAAAATCGTATTGAAAGGGTTCAAAAATCTTTTACTAGATACTTAGTAAAACAATTACGTTTGAATCTCAATGCATTACCATCTTTTCTACTAGGTGTGCTTTCATCGGATTAGATACTCTTCATAAACGACGTATTGTTCATTGTATAATGTTTGTATATGATACTTTTTCAAATCGGGTTAAATGATCTGATATTCTTGAATTGTTACCTATATATGTATGTACCAGAAAGACATATCCGGGCACGAAATTTTTTATATGCTCCAAGACATACTTACAATTATGGTGATAATGATTATTTTTTATTTTACTCGATGTATTAAATTATTTAATGAATATTATACTTTTTGTGATTTAGACAAACGTTTAAAGGAATACTGTTAGATAATATAAGATAAATATAAATTGTTGAATTTCTAAATGTACTTGTAATCTGTAACAGTTTACTCGATAAATAAATATCCTCGCTTAATATCAGCACCCTAATACATTTTGCGTTAATTCGAAAACTCGTTATTCACCTCCCGTCAATAAAACGCAGATTGCCTTTTTTATATTGAAATCTTTAATCTCTAAAATAATCTATTGAAATATATACAACTGAAATTAACAATGGAGACTAACTTCACAGCCAACGATAGTGATGCCAGGGCAGCTTGAACTTAAGGTTGTGGACAAGTCCACGGCCGGGGAGAATGTTGGCGACGAAAATTATTTAAAATTAGTAAGGGTAAAAAAAAATTTCAATCACCATAAGTCGAATTGTACTAAGCTCTAGTAAAATCTGGTCTTGAAGGATTTAAAAATGTCAAGTATGTAAAAATATAGATATATATAAAGGGTGGTCCAACCATAATGCACGATGTTAATTGTGAGACACACCTTAACGTCAAGTTTTTTTGCCCAACTTAATTTGACATTTCTTTGTTTCAGTGTTTGGCAAATTTGACCATGGAGAGGTACACAATTGAGCAGCGCGCTAAGATTGTTGAAGCCTTTTACGAAAATGGGCATTCAAATCAAAATGCATTTCGTGCACTTCATGATTTATTTGGTCAGAATAATCGACCAAATGTGTCCACAATCGGTAGAATTGTGCGCAAATTCTAGCAAACCGGGTCTACTGCTCTGAGTGTTCAACGTGAACACCTGCCTTGTCGGCTTAATTTCACGGTGGGCCATCCCACATGGAGTTGAACCGTCAACCGACGTCCTTCAAGTGACGCCACCTTCAGTACCAATTCGAAGCCACGCGTAGGGATTTCTCTGAGTGTTCTACGTGGACACCTGCCTTGTTGGCTTAGTTCCACGGCGGAATTGCCTTAACGAAAGGGGTTGATTTTATGGACGACAACCAACGTCCTTATTTGCATAGTTCATAAGTTCCAATTCGGAGCCATGCGTAGGGACATGAACTTCCCCCTTGATGAGGGGCGAGGCCTATCTAAAACCTCTTATTCTAACCTTCAATTCCCGCATTTGGGACAACCACAGCCACCACGATACTCCCACTAGGGGGCCTACCGCAAACAGGGCCGGGACATTATTGTCCCGGGGGCCCCTGTCTGCCGTGGCACCAGAATTAAGCCTCCGGTCGAGCCTCGCAACCCCGTAAGGGGTTACTACAGTTTAGGTGCCCTACACCCTGGACTGCTAGCCAATGTCTGCCAATATGCTTAATAGATTATCCATTGATGGGATAACTATTAATTATCGGCATTTCGCATTCATTTTCCGCCAGAGGGGTATTCAGGGCACAATTGATTGTGTGCCCCAATAATGTCCCTCCGGTAGAAAATGTGAAAACACCTGTGCATGCTCGCCCAGTTCGCTCTGCGGAAAACATTGCTGTTGTTCGCTATAGTGTGGTAGAAGAGCCGCCAACCTCGACTCGTCGTCGTGCCCAACAATTGAACATCTCACGAACATCACTGGTGCGATTTTTGAATAAAGGTTACAAGGTTCAATTGACTCAAGAGCTGAAGCCTACTGACCATTTCAAGCGTCGTCAATACGCCGAATGGTTGGTTGAACAGACAGAAGTGAATGGTGACTTTACAAAGAAAATCATATTCAGCGACGAGGCACACGTTCACCTCAGTGGATTCGTTTTTTTCTTTTTTTATTTTCCCATTTATTCTACACCTGTTTTATATTAACATTTAGCTGAAGCTTTTACAGTTTGTCAGCGTTTACGTACAATGTAGGACCAATGTCCTTTACAATTGTGTTTTTAATCGTGTAAAGAGTAGTTGGCACAAGTGGGATTTAATCCACCCGAAACATTTGAGGTTTTGTTCGCACCGAGCGCCCCTTGTCGCTCGTTGTTGTCGCCAGATGTTGTTTTATTTTCGTGATGATGTACCCAGTACTTACCCGAACCATTCTATTAGGTCTGTTGGTCTGTACCGTTTAAGTCTTCGTATTTGTGTTTGTTCGTCATTTGGGATATTGCGTATTTCGTCGTTTATATGTTGTAAAATCTTACTTTGGTATTTGACATAGCACTTTTTTATTTCGTCTGCAACAGTTGTTATGTGAAGATCTTTATGAATTTCAGTGTTTGGTACGTACCATTCTGCGTTGGTAATTGTTCTTAAGATTCTGTTTTGTGTACGTTGGATTATTTGGATGTTTGAGGTTTTGGAAGTGCTCCATAGTTGTAGCCCATATGTCCAGATAGGTTTAATCATAGTTTTGTATATAAGAAGTTTATTGTCTGTTGACAGTCTAGAATTTTTACCAGCATCCTGCAGCATTTTCGGAACTTGTCTTTTATTTGTTTATTCTTTTCTACAATGTGTTGTTTCCATGTTAGTTTACTGTCAATAACCATACCTAGATATTTGGCGTGATCGCAGGTTTTTATGTTCTTATTGTTAATTATTATAAGAGGTGTATTGTCAATTTTTCTAGTGGTGTACAATAGATAACCTTAATAGTCATATCTTCATTTATTTGTATACCCCATTTTGTGAACCACTGCATTGTATTGTTTAAATGGTTTTGTAGTTTGAAATTTGCGTCATTTGCGTCTTTGTCGGTGCCGTGAAATAACGCCGAGCGAAATAACACCGAATTCTCAAATTCGGCCTTATATCACTTTATGAAAGCGAAATAAGACCGACTTTCAAATTTGGCTTTATTTCGCTTTCATATAGAGAAATAAAGCCGAGCATTGTTTGTGAAATAAAGCCGAATTTCTGAGATAAAGCGAATGTAAAACTTTACCGTATATTTTACAACATATCTAAAAAATAAATGAAGTAGGTATGTAGTTAGAAAAAAAAAACGAATTTTTAATACGGTTATATATATATTTGACTGTTGATATAGGCGCCTGCCTGACGAAAAGCACCTACCCCGAGCGGAGCAACGAAGTTGCGTGAGCGGGACCTGCCGCGTACGAAAAGAGAGTTTATATCCCTTAATCCCGCGAAGCGGGCCACCCAGGAACTGTTACATTTCATTAAAATAAATCCTAGAGTTTTATTATAAGTATAGATTTAGATAGATGTACATACTGTTTCGCTATTTGTTCAACTATTTTAGGGTTTTTTTTTTTTTTCTGTTTTTTATCTGTTACCTAATGGCGTGAAAACCGCTGGACAGATTTTAATGAATTTTAACAGTACCAAAGTGGCCCGCTTCGCGGGACTAAGGGATTTAAACTCTCTTTTCATATGCGGCAGGTCCCGCTCACGCAACTTCGTTGCTCCGCTCGGGGTAGGTGCTTTTCGCCAGGCAGGCGCCTGTATCAACAGTCAAAATATAACAAAACAAACGTTCAAATCAAAGTGAAATAAAGCCGACTCGCCTTTATTTCACACTTGGAAGCGAAATAAGGCCGAATCACAAAATTCGGCTTTATTTCCAACTATGAATGCGAAATAAGGACGAATTCTCAAATTCGGCGTTATTTCGCTCGGCGTTATTTCACGGCACCGTCTTTGTCAGATTGCAGTATGATAGTGTCGTCTGCAAATGTTGCTAGCATGGAGTGTTGCGATGTCGGGGTAGGTATGTCTGCAGTCTATATTAAGTAGAGTAGTGGCCTCAAAACGTTACCCTGCAAATTAGAGTATTCTTCCTGGTGTTTTACATAGAAGTGTCGTTGGTCAAGATAGCTTTTAAGTAGCTGGTAAAAGTCTAGTGGTAAGGCTTTGTTAAGTTTGTAAAGTAGTCCCTTGTGCCAGACTTTGTCGAATGCTTTAGATGCGTCAAGAAATACTGCTGAGCACTATCTTTTATTGTCTAAGTCGTTTGATATTTTGTTTATTACCCTATGTGTTTGTTGTATAGTTGAGTGATGTTGTCTGAACCCGAATTGGTGATTCGGTACAACATTGTTGTTGTCAAGTATTGGTTGTAGTCTTTTTTGTATGATTTTTTTCCAGGAGTTTGGATAAAACTGATAAAAGGCAAATGGGTCGATAGCTACTAGCTTTTGTCATGTCTTTTCCTGGTTTGGGGATGGCGTGTACTTCAGCGACTTTCCATGCTTTGGGAAGTATTTAGTTCGAATTATAGCGTTAAATATATTCCTGATATAAATAATTGCGTGTTCAGGTAGTTCTTTTAAGATTTTCCCGTTTATCATGTCGTAACCAGGGCATTTATTAGTTTTGATACTATTCTTACTATGAAAGCCAATTTCATTTTTGGTAGTCAATTTGATTGGAATTGCTTCATTCGTGTTTTGGAGGTTTAAATATTGTGGATTATTGTCTTTTTCGTTTGTGAAGCAGTTGACCATGATTTGTTTTCGTTTAACATTGGTGGTTGGTGTGAAGTCGTCTGTTTTAAATTTCTTGTGGCTTTCCAGAGAGAGTAGTTCGTTTGGAAAGTCGGCGTCAGGTTTTTCAAATAATTGTTGAGTTGTTTGTTTTTACGCTCTTGCAATATGTCCTTTAGTTCTTTTATGGTCTTATTTAGTTTGGCCTTTAGCTCAGGAGAGCGATTCGCTTGCCATAGTTTTCGAATCTAGCGTTTGTGTCTAATTTTTTTTAGGATATATTGGGGAGTATAGGAGTCACGTTCACCTGAGGCAAGTTGTGGCGTAGAGATGCTCAATGCATTTATTATAGTGTCGCTAAGGTAAATTATTGCAATATCTATGTTGTCAGGGCATTTTAAGGGGATTCTGTGTGGCAGGTCTCTTGTTAGGATGTCCTTAAATGTTTGCCAGTCGGTTATTTTGTTGTAAATCCTTGTATTGTTGTATTGTGGAATAGCGCGGTAGCTTTAGTCTCGTAGGTGATTATGATTGGGGAGTGGTCAGAAGAGAGGTCAAGGGAAGTTTTTGCGGTTAGTCTTGTCCTGGGTATACTTTTGTGTATACAGTAGTCTTCTTTTTCATACCTGTGGGCCAATATATTGGTTCCCCTGGGCTAAGAAAATGCATTGATTTGATTTGTGATTTTAGAACATTTCAAAGGATGCTCCCCTTTCTGTTTGTTAATCTGGAGCCCCAGTCTGTGTGTTTTGCATTAAAGTCGCCTCCTGTTAATGTAATTTTTGTATTGGTCTGTCGATATATTAAATTTGGGTGGACAATAAAGTGCCGAGGTTATGAGTGGTCCGTATGCGTCTTCAATTCGTATGGTCGTTGCTTGGATATGCTCAGCTTTGTAGCCTGCAAGATCTATTGATTTGATTGTCTGTCTTATTATGATTGCTGTGCCACCATGAGCTTTGTTGTCAGGGTGATTTGTTTGATACACATTGTATTCGGGTATTTTGAAAAAGTTTTTGTCTGTGAAATGTGTTTCTGAAATCAATAAGATGTCTATGGAGTTGGTTCTGATAAATTGTTTCAGTTCATTGACGTGCTGCTGCAGTCCGTTAGTATTCCAAATAACGATCTTTAGTCGGTCTAACTTATTATTTAGTTACTCAGTTTGGTTATTAGTACTGTTAGTGTATTCATCATGTTAGCGATTTGTGTCACTAGTTGTATCATTGTTCATAATTCTGTAAGGTCATTTGAAGATTGTGCTTGCTGAGGTGTTGTTAATATTATGTGAGTATGTTGGTTAATTCGGGGAGGCTCAGTAGGTTGATTTTGTTTAGTCTGTATTAGTGGTTTGGAAGTTTGGCGTTTAGACTTTGCAGCTTCTGCGTAAGTGACAGTTGTCTTCAAGGCCCTAGTATTGTTTGTGGTAGTAGGGGGTGTAGGCGTTGGTTTGGTTATTGGGATCTCTTTGCCTCTCAGAGGTGGAAACCTTTGTAGCTTCAGTGTCTTATATATTTCACAACCTTTGTAATTTGCTGTGTGGTTGTTTCCACAAAGAGCACAACGTATGTCATTTGTTTTTTTCTTTTATTGGACAGTCAATAGTTTTGTGATTTTTTGCGCATTTGACGCACACTGGGGAGGATGTACAATAATTTCGAGTATGGCCGCATTTTTGGCAGTTGCAGCATTGGGGTATGTCTTTCCTTATATGAGGTGGTTCAAAGATTATTTTGCAGTGTAGGAGTGTATTTATATTATATATGTCTTTGTTGTTCCTGTTGTTCTCTAGTTCTAGAGAGAACATTGATAGAGGTTCTCTAGTACGTTTTTTTGTTAGGTTGTAAATGTTCGTTACGGTATGTCCTTTTTCAGCAAGTTAATTTTTTATTGCTTCTTTGTCAGTAGATGGGTGCATGTTTTTTAGGATGACCTTGAAGCCTCTTTGGTCTTTATGTTTGCACGTATAGTACCTCGTGTTTTTTTGCTGTAGCATTCTTAAGATCGTTGTATAGTGCACCAAATCTATTGGTTGGATCTTAACCTCTTCGTTTTGTAGAATCCGCATGAAGTAGTGATTCTGCGCTACTTCATTTAGGGCGTTTGTCAGTACACCTATTGTTTTTACTCCTTGGACAAATATTGGAGAAGGTTTGGTGACTTTTGGTGGCTTTTCTGTAGCGGGTTTATTTGGGGAGGATGGAAGGTTTTGGTTGTCTTCGTGGGGTGAAAGGAGGGCAAATCTATTTTGTGTGTTATTGTTTATGTCGTTTAGCCAATATGTCGTTAGTTTGGTTTGTGTCTCTGTTTTTTTTTTTGTTTTTTATTGTTGGTATTGTTGTTTGTTTGTACTGCTGAATTTCGGTTTCTTTTTAATTCATTGGGAGTAGTCTCATACCTGATCGACGGTTTGGGTTTTGTACTGGTAAATACTAGGGTTGATGTTTCGGGTGTTGAGAGTGATGCTGGTTGTGGTTGTACCTATGATGGTTGTTGTTGTGCCAGTGGTGGTTGTGGTTGTGGGAGTAGTTGATAAGCTTCTTGTCTTACTGAGGGACATAAAGCTTCCTGGTGATGATATCGCTGTTGTTGACATCAGGTTTTGTGGTGGTGTTCTTAGGTCACTCATGGTGAGTGCTACTGACGAACAGGTGGCGTTGTCGTCAGTAGGGATCACAAGCTTTGACAGGTGTCACTTGTCAATTATTTGCTTGTTATTATTTTTATTTTTGTTATTTATTTTTATTTTTGTTATTTCGATTAACTGCTCGGTATAACGCGTACGCGCACAGTTTTATTTGCGGGTTATTTTTGTTTATTAAAAAAGGTCTTTATGCAGGGAAAACACGTCCGTTCCCTTTCGGTGCTAAAGTAACACTGTTAACACTTCGTTAACAAGCAGAATTGCCGCCTTTGGGCAAATGAGAATCCACGAGTGATTGTTGAAATGCCGATGCATCCACAAAGAGTGACTGTTTATGCGGTTGTTGGGCCGTACTTCTTCGAAAATGAGGTCGGCCAAGCAGTTACCGTGAATGGTGTTCGCTATCGCGAGATGATAGCGGACTTCTTTCGAAGTTTACAAAATTAGTCATCTAAGTGATGCCAGGTAAATTTAACAATTATATAACAGATTAATAATATTAGATTATTTTATCATGATGTGGAGCATCAACATACTGCCCGCCTTGAAGGATCGAGGATGAACGAGTCATCAACAATTCGGCAAGGGAGCCAATCAATGAATCGGTCTTCTCAAAATACCTAGTGCCTTTGGCTCTTATACCAAGTTTTCCATTTCGCTCGCGGCTGTAGCTCCAGTAAATACTCCTTAGACCATCTTTTCCAGAAGTGCTGCTTGATCTGAGTAAGTTGACGCCACCGTTTTAATGGCGGTGTATCCTCTGGAATACTAGGTTCTGGAATGCAATTTAAGGCATCGCCAATTAGAAAATGGCCAGGAGTGAGAACTTGTTCGGGCCCCATGACACAAAGTGGAGCTCGGGGGGGGTGTGCACGAACTTTATGTGATGCAACGCACACCATGATGAGAGAATGTTCTCCTTCTGCTGCTCCAGGACTATGGTATATAATTCTTTAAGCTCATTACGAGGGCCAATGAAATTTGTTCCATTATCGCAATGGATTTCTTCACAAAGACCACGTTGTGCAACAAATCATTTTAGGGCTGCCAGAAAGCCTTGTGTCGACAGATCCGAAACGATTTCCAAGTGAGCCACCTTTGTAGCAAAACAAATAAGTACTGCCACATAGGCCTTATGTGTGCAATAACCACGCCGCCCTTGTGAAATTTGGAAAAGTCCACAAAAATCCACTCCTGATTTCGAAAACGGCCTGGATTCTATCACCCCGTTGGTTGGCAGATCACCAATGATCTGATTTAGAAGCTTCGGCTTGTACCGGAAACAATGATGGCACGAGGAAACTGTTTTTTTTGCTATATTTCGAGCGTTGATAATCTAGAAGCGCTGTCTTATAATGGCCGCCAGAGCTTGGATACCTGCATGAAAGTTAGTAACATGCAAATGGACAACAATATTACGCACAAACAAGGAATTTTTAGAAAGGTGAATAGGACATTTGACGCTATAAGGTAGGTTCGCATTCAGCAAACGCCCACCAACTCTTAAGAGTTCTAAAGAGTGTACATCATCAAGGAAGGGATTGAGGCTGCTGATGACACTCTTTGGGCTATTCTTTCTATTTCTCTTTAAATCATCAATTTCCTCCTGTAAATGTGTTTGTTGATGATTCCAAGTTATTCGCATTAGAGATTCGTCGAGTTATTCTGCTGTTAGTTGAGATGATGTACGCCTTGCGGGGGGGTTAGCATATGAATTGATAAATCGAACTACATGGCTGAATATACGAATTACTTTTTGATACCTATTAAAACGTACGAAATGCTCGGCAAAATCATTTGAAACTCTCTTTGTCAGCAGAACAATAGGGTTGTTGGTTTCTAATTCAGTTGGACGAAGAAATGCCTTTGGTTTTGGCCAATTTTCCATGGATAAGTACAAAAATGGTGGGCCACTGAACCATATACTTTGGATTAATTCCGATACGTATGCACCACGAGTTATAATATTATATATATATGTTTATATAAACAAACACGTTTTCTTTTTTTTCTCTTAGGTTTTATTTTCCAGTTCTTTACTCGTTGACGGACGATCTCCAACTGAACGACCAAACTTAATTATAATATGCCTATTTGCCCACTTACTACTTACTTACTAAAAGAGAGTGAGAACGAACAAACAAATGAACCAAATAGACAAATGAGCATAATATAACAACAAACTATTCAGCGACTGTACTGCCCATTGTACTATGCTGAGCATATGGCTCCTCCCGGCCTAGATGGACAGCATCTCTTTGTGAAGAAGATGTCCACAAGGGGTGCAGGCTGATGTCTTAGCTATGTTCTGATGTGTTCATTATGTCGTATGTGGGTTCTTAATTGTCTACGCGTCTTACCACTGTTACTAATATAAATGATAAATTTAATAAAAATAATAATGTTATGTAGGTATATCGTACATTGTTATTGTAAATTTATAATATATTTTCTTTAAATATATACACTTGATTTAGAATTAAAAACTATTTTACTTGCAATTATTTGCATTTACTAACGTCTGTATACTATACTCTTATATGTGTCTTATATTCTCTTATATATGTTGTGATTCACACAACATGACCACACGCATCGCCCACTCAGCGAATGCACACTTCTCTTCTTTCTTCCCCCCATATCCGTCAACATCGCTATTCGACACCCAATGATAATTGCTCACCACCAACAATGCTAGCAATGATTCAAGACACACGATACAAGTGTGCCCATTTCAAAGATATAGGTCAGTGCAGTACGACAAACTCAAGTGGGGTCAGTACAGTCCAACGATGAATCAAGACATGCGACACCCTTGAAGCGTACGAAGACGCATGACACCTTTGAAGTGTGTCCTTTCATATGCACTACATTACATTAGGTAAACACCAAATCGTGCACGGCTATAGTAAAACCCAAAAGCAATTAAACGCAATTAAGGGATATTGTGAATGAGTGCCAGCATGTATGAAAGTGAAAATGAGACGGAGCAAAGTACAAGCGGGATCGAGTTTCGTAGTGTTTTCACCTACGCTGCAGAAACCGATGTCTGACGTGGGTAGGAATCAAGAAAAGAAGAGGAGTAGTAGGGCTATGCCGGTTACAGAGCAGGAAATGCGTCACAAATGAGTCATCACCGTTCAAGGTCGTTTTTTGACTTCAAGGCCGTTTGACCGAAAAAAATGATTTTTGATTTCCCCTCATTCATTTATCCATGAGCCATAAAGTAAGTATGTACATATGTATATGAACTAGGAAGCAATGTGTTACCATTGAGTGTCTTCTTAATCCAGATTTTACAGAATTTGTTTACTTGGTTCGTGCAGTCATTTGGTTCACCCAAGTACGTAGCTTGCATAAATGACCACTCGACGTTCAAACACAAAAGATTGGTTCGATTGGTTATGACCTCGCGCATGTGGTCGTTTGGTTCACTTAAGTACGTTGCTTGCATAAATGACCAGTTCGATTGTTTATGACCTTAGCCGGATGTTCGTTATACATCGAACATTAGAAAATGCTTATTCAGGATTATAGATGTAATGTAATGTAATCATGCCCAAACAAAAACCAAAAGCTCTTATACATGTATGCTTTTAAGTAAATTGTATTTCCTGTAGAACTATATACGTCTTCATTTTTCTGGCTCTCGCCCTACACTTCCGGCTCTGACTGTCAACGCGTTACATCCATCAAGTTTTCATTAAGTCTTTTTTTTTTTTATTACTAAATTATGAATTGTGAAATTAAGTTGTAATAAAAAACACTTCTTATTACACAACATACTGGCGACGAGGCAATTTAAAGATATCAAATAAAAAAAAGAAAAATGCAGTGAAACAAGTAGATTCAACGAGCTGGTAAGTCGAACCTCACCGATGGATGCTAATCAATTTGCACAGTTTATGCAAGCACAGCGCGACCTCATAAATCAATTAGTGGAAAACTTAGGTACCCGACACGAAAGCCTTGGTGGAAATGTGCCCAACAACACACGTAATGACATCAGTCGCATTGTCAGAAGTTTTCGTTGTGAACCCTACGACGCATCAAGCCCAGAAGAAACATTTATCGATTGCTTCGAAGCACGATGCCGTATGTATGGCCTTAACATACACGAAAACGATGTTGAATATTCCAATACCAAACGTGAATTATTCTTATCGGTCCTAAAGCCAGATCAGTGTCGAGAAATCAAAGTGGCATTCTCCGACGCAACAGAAAAATTTGAGGAACTACCATACGAAGTCATCAAAACGAAATTCATTCGACTGTATCAAATCAAAACAACAAGATTCAAAGCTTTAACCATGTTTTGGAATTGCGTCAGGAGCAAGACAGAATCATTCGAAGCCTATGCAAATCGGTTGAAAGAGATCAGACGAGATTGTGGTTATGATGGCACTCTCCTTGACCGACAATTAAGAGATAGGTTTGCCACAGGGTTGCAGCACAAGCGCCTAGAAATCGAATTGAAGCAAAAGTGGCTAGACTTAAAAACAACAGACGAAAGTGGAAAGCGAGAAGTCTTGTTCGCAGAGATTTTCGCCGTGGCATTATCAAGAGAGGCAGCGGAGAAAGACTTAGAAATCCAAAGTGACAACGAATCATCTGTTAAACATTTGACTAAAGGAAAGACCGCTTTAGGCAATAACCACAAAATACGGAAGCTGAATAAAAATCGGTGCAAATCATGTGGATGGAAGGAAAGACATGCACGCAATAAGTGTCGTGCGAGAGAACACACTTGCGAAGCTTGCGGAGTAAAGGGTCACTACGGATCATGCTGTATTTCCACCGGTCGTGCAATTGTAAGTACAAATCAACGCTCAAAAAAACAAAGGGGGAACAACCACCATCGATTCTCGAAGAGAAACACACACGAAACCAACTACATTGGCACATTAAACCCAGGCGAGCTTTCAAACGGTGAGGACGAGCATATTTACAACAGCGAACGAAATCGCCACGGCAAGCAAATTGATCTAAAGATTAATGGACATACCTGCACGATGGATTGGGACCCCGGAGCATCAGTTTCCATCATCAGCTCAAAGTTTTGGAAAAATATCGGAGCTCCTAAGTTAGTTACAGGGCCGCGGTTAAAAACATATGCGATCAGGAGGGAAATGCGAAGTGTCCGTCCAACTAGGTGGAAGGACAAAATTATTACCAGTAGTCGTAGTTGACAAGGCAACACCGATGTTATTTGGTCTCAAATGGTGTGAAGAATTTGGAATGGAGTTTCCAAAGGAAGTTTACTCGCTTCGGGTTCAACAGTGCAGAGGCAATAACATAGGACAACGTGCAGAATGCAAGCATGTGATGCTTCAGAAAGGGGGCTTGGCGCAGTTCTTTTTCACCGTGATTCGAATGGACAGGACCTTCCAATCGTTTGCATCACGAAAATGTATGCTTTTAAGTAAATTGTATTTCCTGTAGAACTATATACGTCTTCATTTTTCTGGCTCTCGCCCTACACTTCCGGCTCTGACTGTCAACGCCTTACATCCATCAAGTTTTCATTAAGTCTTTTTTTTTCTTATTACTAAATTATGAATTGTAAAATTAAGTTGTAATAAAAAACACTTCTTATTACACAACAATAGAGTTAGAAAATGCTTATTCAGCATTATAGAGTCGATCGCTTGTGCATTGTATTTATATGTTTATGCTATGATTTATATGACATTTTTTAGTTTTAGATGGGGCTGCTGTGTTTACAACTCCAACAGTTAGGATGGGGAATAAAAACGTTCCTATCTAAACTTTGCAAGTTTGTATAACATAAATTTGTATTTATCCCAACTGAGATAAGAAGAAGAAGAAGAAGAAGTGGATATAAAAAGGTTAGGATTTTGGACAAAATCTATCAGTACTTTGTGAAGCCTTAGCAGAAATGGAGAGAGCTGCAATTTTAGAAAATATTCTGCTTAGGGACCCACATTCACTGAAAGTGGTACAGCAGCAGCAGCGACAACAGCAGCAGCAGCAACAGGTGGATTTGAAAAACAGTGTGCTGGAGGGGTTTTTCGGCAGTGATATGCTGTCTACACCAGAACAGCCGCGACGTTGCAGCAGCCACCACCAAATCATCATCAACAACAACAACAACAACAGCAGCTGCAACAACCACAACAACAGCAGCAACAGCAACAACAGCAGCAGTTACCATCATCGAAAAAGCGCAAGGCTGAAGAAAGTGTGGACAGCATTTTGGAGCGCTTTAATGCAAATAAAATGTCGAGCACTTTTTTTATAAATAAGAAAACGATTAATATATCCGAAATAGAAATAAACAAATATTATAAAATAGAGAAACTAACCAAAATCCAAACACGCTTTGGGAATATAGCAGAGTTCCCAAGCACTCAGTTTATTTTTCCCAGCCCATATGGCTGAAAAGTTTCAGGATGATGAGATAGTCATCCTGAACAAAGATAATCAGAATTTATTTCTTGTTGCCACGAAAGTAGGTAACAAGAATTTAAGTTTCAAAATTATCAATGAAATACAAGTGAGTCAAAAAAAAATTGCGCTCAACCAATAAAAAAAATATAAATAAATAAACCTAACTGTTTTTATTTTTCCAGTATGCCCTTTTACTTGTTATCGTTTTAAGAAGGGACGGTCAGTTCACTTTAAATTTTTCTTTTCAGATTTTTTTCAGCCATAGAGAAACAAAAAAGTAAGCAAAAGACGAACATTATCTTGTTTTAGTTAGAAAGAAATGTTTTGGGTGCAGGAAATTAAAAGTCCAATTATAAGTATTGTGTCTGCCATACAGCTTGGAAATATTTTAAAATTCTTCAAATTGATACAATAGACCAAAACTTGGAAGTTTTTCTTACAGATCGTTGTTATTAAGCAAGCGCAGAGGAGAAGAGATTCCCGAAAATTTATCATCAACATTGTTTGAGTTTTCCCCCAAATGAACATATAAATTGGTGGCACACTAACATATGAATGACGTAGACAATATCAAGGCAATGAAGCTTGACAAAATTGGTGAGGAAGATATTGAACTTTTGAATCAATTCATTGCAAAAGAAGAAGAAAGTGAAAAACATGTTCTATGAGTGCACAACAAAAGTAGTAGATCTTCAGACAACTGAAGGAGAAGTAGGGGCAAGTAACATAAAGCAGTGCAAAAAACATACGAAATATCATGCAGTTAAGCTAAAGCTCTCAGGATTTGCTAAACTGTGTCAGTCCTTTTCGAAGAACGGTGGATTCTGGAGGTGTTGTCATTCTACACATTAAAGATGACAAACTTAAACATTTCTGCAACTTTGACGGAACTGAAGGATTTCATACAACTACACAAGGAGAACATTCTAGATGAACATTTGGAGATGTTTCAAAACGCCATTTCAAGGTTATCTGAACATGAGAATATTTATATTGTTAAATCGAAATATGATCGTCATTTCACAACATGTTCATGGTCATCAGATAGTTGCCAAGTCGAGCCAGATACTTGTTTTCGTGTCATGTTAGATTCTATGTTGATAAGAATACGAAAACTAATGTCATTTTACGCCAGACTTAAATAAAAGCGCATTGTTAATGTAAAGAGAAAAGAAGAAATACCTGTAGTTAAAAATTTTATAATAAAACAACTTTTTGTTTTTTTAGACCATATTAAAATTTGTTTTTATTTATATATATTGTTAAGATTTATATTCTCACGCATTCTACTGCGTTGACACTAATTGTAAGTGTGCGAACGGTCATTACTAGGTCGCTCACGAATATCAGATTCCGAGCGACGGTACTGTCTGTTCCCACACTCGAATTCAATTCATTTGTGAAATTCGAGTGTTTACGAATTTGAGTTTATTCGTGAGCACTCGAGTTCCTATGCTAAAAATTAAAATTTGTCACATTAGTCTTAAGTGAACTATCGGTCATAGTGGACTCAAAGTAATAAACTGTGTTGTCGTGATTTTATACAATTTTTGTCTCTTATTATCTAACAAAAATTGGCGACCGTGACAGGACTTCTTTTGCTAACGTTTGGCAATACCTGTGAAAATAGTGCAGTGAGATAAAGATAAAAATAAAAAATGTCATCAATTGAAGAGTACGCAAGCCAACAAGAAAGGGTCGGTGAGGAACTCTGTCGACTGGCGCGCAACTATGGGAAGGATTCAGATCTGAGAAAGACTCCATTATACTTGGCTGAGCGCTTGACAGCGTTGGAAAATCTCTGGAAAGAATTTGATGACACTGATAGTAAGATTCGGGAAGAATTTCCTGCTGAACTGGAACACCCGTACTTCAAGAAGGACTATTATGAAGCAGTGCGAAAGGTAACGGATCGCATGCGAAGCGATATCGAGCGGCGACTCACACCGCAATCGAAGGATCGGTCAACATTCGAGGAAGATCGGGAAGTATCTGGTGCAGCAAGTGATTCAACCACAATGGGCGCAGCCAAGCAGCAGGGTACTGTTTCCAAGCAGAAACATGCATTACCAACCGCTAACCCGCTTCCAACACAGTGTTTGACAGAAGGTCTAATGAAGCATAAGGATAGGTTCCAATTGCTGATGAACATCCTAAAAAGATCATTGGACAAGTGCGTAGTGGAGGCGGCGGAGGTGCGTACAGAGCATTTTTACCAAATAAAATCAAGAACCATTCAACAGAACTGGGATGAGATAACGTGTCTCTACAGAAAGGTTGAAGAGCAGTTAACCGTTGAAGAACTCGAGTGTTATTTCAGAACACAAGAGCAAGTGGAAGAAGTTCTACTAATCTTGTTTGAAGGTGGGGCTCATGCACATCGTCCACAGCAGACGGAAGCATCGGTTAATCCCACAATGAGACTACCAAAAATAGAACTCCCCAAGTTTGACGGCAGCTATCTTAACTGGCGCCAATTCTACGACCTGTTCAAGCAATTAATTCATGACCAGCCGATACCAGCCGCTCAAAAGCTATACTTTCTGAGAGCCAATGTTACTGGAGAGGCGCACAACCTTATCCAGCATTTCCAAGCTACCAACAGTAACTACGACATTGCTTGGAAAACCCTAGTGGAGCGATACGATAATAACAGGCTGTTGCTTACTGCTCAACTTAACCGGCTTCTTTCGCAACCTATAACAACTGGCACCGCAGCTAGCCTCAGAAAGTTACACGACACCACAAAGGAAAGTATGCAGGCGATTACTAGTTTGGGTTTCAACGTCAGCAGCTGGGACCCACTGGTGGTTCACTTAATGCTGCAGAGAATGGACAAAGACAGCAGAATGCTCTTCGAACAGTCTCTAAGTGACCCAAGGAGCAGCCCCTCCCTAGGAGAGTTCCTAAAATTCGTAGAGCTCAGATTCCAAACCCTGGAGGCCATCAGTAGACCAGGCGAGGGCAGAAAGACAGCCACTGTTGCAACACGCCCAGATTGCATCAATTGCTACATGTGCAACTCAGGTAAGCACAAGATTTTCAGTTGCTCAAACTTTTTTAATCTTTCAGGTGAAGATCGTGAAAGGGCGGTGCGACGACTAGAGCTATGCAGGAACTGCCTGAAACCGGGCCACTTCTCCCAATCATGCCAGTCCCGAGGATGCCAAAATTGTGGCAGCAAACATAACACACTTCTTCATCAAAAGCAGCATCATCAGAAGACAAAATCCCACCGACAGCAAGAACTCACTCAGCAAGCAAGTCATCATCAACAAGTTCAAGAGTCAAGTCAGATGCGGCAACATCAACTCAACAAAAAGGATGACCAAGAACATCAGCCTGGTAAGCCTAATAATGTTAAGGTTTATGCAAGTCAGTCGTCGAGCTATTCTGCCAATGCAGCAATAGGTCGCCAGCCGAGAAACCGTGAAGTTTATCTCGCCACAGCAATCGTCAATGTCATTTCTGCGTGTGGGTCCCGTACTCCTTGCCGTGCCCTATTAGATTCTGGCTCACAACTAAATTTCATAACGGCAAGGTTTGCTCACGAGTTAGGCCATAGGAAGCGTCGAATGGATATACCAATCAGTGGTATAAGAGGTAGGGAATGCAAGGCTGAATACGTCACTAGTGTGACAATTGAATCCAGGACCTCATCATATAGGTCAATAATTGAGGCAAGCATCATGCCTCGTATCAGTGAATACCAACCTACTCAAGAAATAGACATAATGCATTGGAATTTACCGCCGCATGTGCAACTTGCGGATCCCATGTGTTTCAAGGCCCAACGCATTGATATGCTCTTGGGAGCAGAAGTATTTTTCGACTTGTTCATACCAGGAGATATCCAAATATCAAATAATCTACCAGTCCTACGCAACACGAAATTGGGTTGGATTGTGGCTGGAAGTGCCTCACCGACAAATACCCCAGCTCATTGTCACCTAGCGACAAGGCCCTCATTCGCATCACTGGACAGATTAGTGCGCAAGTTCTGGGAGACGGAGTCGCATGACGACCCCACTAATGTCCTAAGTGAGGAGGAACACCAATGCGAGAGACATTTCACAACGCATACTAAGATCTTACCAGGTGGACGGTTTTCAGTAAGATTGACTTTCAAACGTGAACCAGATCTCTTACTTGGGGAATCATGGGAGTCAGCAAAAAGGCGATTCTTCTCCTTAGAGAAAAGATTGGAAAAAAATGCGCTATTGAAAGAATCATATGTAAGGTTCATGGATGAGTACGAATCTTTGGGTCATATGAGCCCAGTATCTGCCGAAGAAATTCCAAAAACACACTACTTTATCCCTCATCATTGTATTGTCAAGCCAGAAAGCTCGTCCACCAAGCTTCGAGTGGTGTTTGATGCATCTGCCAAAAGCACTTCCGGGCACTCGCTCAATGATTTATTAATGGTTGGTCCAACAGTCCAACCAGATCTATTTTCCATTATAACTAACTTTCGATTACATAGGTATGTTTTTACTGGAGACATAAGCAAGATGTACCGACAAATATTAGTAGATTCTAAGGATAGAAGGATGCAATTAATCTTGTGGAGATCACAACATGACCACCCATTGCAAACATATCAGCTTAATACTGTAACGTATGGCACAGCATCCGCATCATATCTAGCTACGAAATGTTTGATGAAGTTAGCAGATGATAACAAAGGTGAATACCCCCGTGCTGCCGAGGCATTAAAATCGTGTTTTTACGTGGATGATTGCCTTACGGGCGCAGAGAGTGTAGAAGATGCCGAAAAATTGTTGACTGAAATCCGTCATCTTTTGAAACTGGGAGGCTTCGAGTTAAGAAAGTTTTGCGCCAACCACCCCAGAATACTAGAAAAAATCCCGGAAGAACATAAAGAACAACTTGTTGGGTTTCATCAATCCGAAGTGATTAAAACGTTGGGACTAATTTGGGACCCGTCCTCCGATGCATTTAAGTTTAAGTTTGATTATGAGAGAGTGTACGGACCTGTGTGCAAACGAACTGTACTCGCCGATCTTGCCCGGTTATTTGATCCGTTGGGATTACTTGGACCTGCAATAGTCCTCGGGAAGCTTTTTCTGCAAGAGCTTTGGAAAACAAAGTTATCCTGGGATGATCAACTTCCGGAAGAGCAAGCTAATAAATGGCATAAGTACCTGAAAGAATTCTCCACCTTGAACGAGCTAAGCATCCCACGATATGCTTCCCGTCCTTGCAGCGATATTGAACTGCACGCATTTTCGGACAGTAGCCTGAGTGCCTTTGGGGCATGCGTATATCTTAGATCTGTTGATGACAGTGGATGCATCTACTCACAATTGCTATGTTCGAAGTCGAGAATTGGGCCCCTCAAAGCAACATCCATAGCACGATTGGAATTGCAGGGCGCTGTGCTCATGGTGGAACTGGTAACAAGACTACTGCAATTGCTAACTGTTAAAATAAACAAAGTGCGTTATTACACCGACTCCACGACAGTACTAGCATGGATTAGATCACCTTCTTACACATGGGAGACCTACGTCGCAAATAGGGTGGCTAAAATCCAAGCAAACACGGATATACAACAATGGAACTACATAAAGGGAAGCGTCAATCCGGCTGATATGGTCTCTAGAGGGATGGGATTACAAACGCTTCTTAAAACGCCCGCCTGGTTCAATGGTCCTGACTTTCTTTCTGAAGATGAGAGTTTATGGGAAACAATGCAGCATGTTATTCCAGAAGATGTTCCAGAACGTCGTAAGAAGAAGTCCGTTTTAGCAGCGACAACAGTTAGCAACGAAATATTGGTTGAAGAAGTTAATCATAAAAATTCCTTTTTTACATTACAAAAGATATTTGCATACTGTTTTCGATTTTATAGTAATTGCAGAAAGAACAAGTCACTGAGAAATATAGGACAGTTAACAGTGGACGAAATTCATCGTGGGACTAATTTTATTTGGGTATGCGTGCAAAGAAGAGAATTTCCGGATGACTATCGCTCTTTGCAGAGGAATGCAAATGTGCATAAAGGTTCCAACATAGCGTCGTTGTCGCCATTCTTCGATGAAAAAACTAAACTAATTAGAGTGGGTGGAAGGTTAAAAAATTCATCTATTGTAGTTGATGCCAAACATCAGATCTTGCTACCGAAAAATAATTGCATAACAAAACTACTTCTAGCATATTTGCATCAATCACACATGCACGCAGCACCTCGAGCGTTGATTGCAATTTCAAGGCAGAAATATTGGATTCTAAGTGTAGGAAGAATGGCGCGACAAATAGCCTCCAATTGCATAAAATGCTTTCGTTCAAATCCCAGGCCTGTCGCACAAATGATGGGCAACTTGCCGAAGGAGAGAGTCACTCCCTCTCGCCCTTTTTATTACTGTGGAGTGGATTTATGTGGTCCTATAAAAACGCACTATAAGGTCAGAGGTAAGACTCCTACAAAGTCATACCTAGCGATGTTTGTATGCTTTTCGACAAAGGCAGTTCACATAGAAGTGGTGGGCGATATCTCTGCTGAGGCATTTATCCACGCTTTGAAAAGATTTGTCGGTAGAAGAGGTATATGCCATACCATATTTTGTGACAACGCCACCAATTTTGTGGGCGCAAAAGCCGAACTTATAGACTTAAAAAAAGCGTTTGAATCCGAAAGCCACCAAACGGTTATCAATCGTATGTGTTTGGAAAATGGTATAAATTGGAAATATATTCCGCCGCGTGCACCGCATTTTGGAGGACTTTGGGAGGCTGCAGTTAAGTCCGCAAAGAGTCTGTTAATACGCTTTCTTCGTGAAACATCATTGACATACGAGGAGTTGCTAACAGTGGTTATACAAACAGAAGCGATTTTAAATTCACGCCCTCTCACGCCAATCACATCTGATCCAAATGACTTAGAGGCATTGACACCTGGGCATTTTCTAATCGGAGAACCACTTACAACATTGCCCGAGCCAAACGTTTTGGACAGCAACATTAACAGTGTTAAAAAATTCCGTCAAATACAACACATCCAACAGCATTTCTGGAAAAGATGGTCATGTGAATACTTACATCTCCTACAACAAAGATCGAAATGGACCCAGCCATCACCCAATTTGGTGCCTGGAACGTTGGTGGTACTCAAGGAAGCAAATGTTCCGCCTATGAAATGGAAACTAGGACGTATAGAGGAGGTTATAAAGGGTAATGATGATTTAATTCGGGTGGCCACCGTCAAAACGCAAAACGGCATCTTTAAACGAGCAATACACAACCTGTGCCCGCTACCTATACCAACAGAGACGAATACGGTAAATGGACCAGAAAACTTGAAAACTAACAGCCAAATCACTAAGGGTACTTTCCAAACTAATTGCCTTGAGAAACCAACGCCGAAACGCAAAAAAATTGTAACATCACTATTGTCGATTGCTCTCATGGTGTGTTTAAGCTTCCCTTCCTCAATAGCTCAAAGAACAGACCGAGTAAAGATAAATCCACTAGATGAAGCGGTTGGTATATATTTCGAAGACATTGGAAAAATACAAACTATTAATAGCTACTGGAATATATACGTATATTATAACCTTACAGCCTATTTCTTGGAATTGCGTGAAATTGAGTCGTGTCTTCAGCGAATAGAAGAATTTTGTGCGCAGGAAAACATTCACAAGGTAAATTGCAAACCAACGATCGATGCAATAACACACAGGTTCACAGCCATAAATCACAACAACGAGATTCTGTACAACTACAATATGGGAGGTCAGGAAAGGACTCGAGTAGTAAGATCCCCTCTGGATATTGTGGGAAAAGTGGCTAATAGCCTATTCGGGGTTCTTGATCAGGATGATGCCAAGCATATTGAGAGTCAAATATACAAGGCCAAGCAAAACCAGCAGCATCTGATGGAACTCATCCAAAAACAAAGTTCCATCGCCGATTCTACGTCAAATCTTCTAAAGCGTAGTGTAATTCAAATTAATCAGCAATCTCAGGCTCTAAATGCCTACTTGGCCAAAATCGCAAACGCAATTCAAGAAAAACAGGTGGAAAATGATGTGAAACAAAATATCGCCTCTCTAACTTCATACTTGATCCTGGCAATTTCAAATCTCGAAAAGATTCAAGAACTACTCTTAGATGTACTTTTAGATTTGAATCATGCAAGGATTAATCCTCAAATAATAACACCTCACCAACTTACCGAACAGATCATGCTAATAAAAGCACATCTACCGCCTACACTAACACCAGCGAAGGGATCAACAATGGACCTGTACAAAATGGCCTCGGTGAAGGGACGAGTTTTGAAAGAGGCGGTTGTTTTTGAAATGCGGCTCCCACTTGCCGATAGCGCGGAATTTCAATTGTTTAATCTACTTCCTATTCCCATTCTACAACAGTCGTATAGTTATCTAGTGGAAACGTCATCACAATTGTTGGCTATTTCACCAACAAGGGATGAATTCTTTTTGCTCTCCGAATTCGAATTAAGTTTGTGCAAGGAATTATCGTCGCAACATTTTCTCTGTAAAAAAGTACATCCCACTTACACCAAACAAGCTGCCACGAGCAGCTGCGAAATAGCACTGTTGAATCATAAGAACAATGCCCTTCACGAGTGCACGTTAAAAAAAATCTAATCTAATCGGTGGATATTCTCTACAAGATCTCGGGTAACATGCCATCTAATATGCAACGAAATCACGGAAGGTCTAACGGTGGTCGGAAATGGCTTGCTTGAATTTAAGGAACCTTGTATGCTCAAAATGCCAACCATGTCTATCAGGGGAATATTGGAGTACAATAATACTGTCACCATCAAAAACTCATTCATTCCAAACACCAACATAAGCACTTGGATCCTAAAGCCTTCAAAACCAAGTACCAGTGACCTCCCGCAGATACATGACATTGATGAAGTGGAATTTGTAAAATTAAAGGATCAAATCAACACAGTAATACAGCAGTCCGAGGAACTACCGGAAAAAATTAACTGGCATGACTATCATCACTACGGATTAGGCTATCTATTACTGGCTGGCATGATTGGTCATATATTGCTGTCATCGACGACGGAAGCCTAAGCCGGCTCCCAGATCCTCTCGTTTTCAAGTGAATGTCTAGGTCACTATTTTAATTTTTTTTTTCTCTCTCTTTTCTTATTGCTATGATTGTTAATACATTAGTATCTTTCGTTAACACGTTTGTTTAACCTTCATTCAAAGAATATTTAGCCCAAGATAACAATAATAAAGGGTTTTGTTTTAAGTTAGAGGCTAAGAACCCTCTAAGGAGGGGAGTGTGTTAAGATTTATATTCTCACGCATTCTACTGCGTTGACACTAATTGTAAGTGTGCGAACGGTCATTACTAGGTCGCTCACGAATATCAGATTCCGAGCGACGGTACTGTCTGTTCCCACACTCGAATTCAATTCATTTGTGAAATTCGAGTGTTTACGAATTTGAGTTTATTCGTGAGCACTCGAGTTCCTATGCTAAAAATTAAAATTTGTCACATTAGTCTTAAGTGAACTATCGGTCATAGTGGACTCAAAGTAATAAACTGTGTTGTCGTGATTTTATACAATTTTTGTCTCTTATTATCTAACATATATTGTAAAGAAATTTTAAACATAAGTGTCCACAATTACAAGAGTTGTAATTTTGGTGCCTGGAATAATTATACATTATGCCATTGCCTAAATAACGAATTATTTCTTGTGGTGGTTGCAAGTTGCCAAAACTATCAAAATATTCTACGTGATTTTTACCTTTTCTATATGCCACCCAATGTGTGTCAGGCCCTGTAGATATGTCCAAATTGACAATTCCACATTCAGCTTCAAGTGGACGTTTTGTCCTAAAATTTACCTAAAATTTGGTAAATCGCTTGCAAATTTCCTTAAATCAACATCAGTAAGAGCCCGTTTATGTAGCATTTTTAATAGTTTTTTGGATTTAGACTCAAATATAATCCATATCCCTTCTTATAGGGTTTAAGATATAAACCTTTTCCCAGAGCGATAGCCTCCATATTTTTATTATGGCGATTCGATTCTTCTAATTGTTTTGTGGCCGCTTTTGCCTCATTTACAACTCCTGCAATAGTAGCTCCACCGGCTGACAAGCTTCCAATGGTCCCCAGAGCAGTCAATGTTGGTACCAAAGGTAAGAATCCTCCTATTTTAGGTATAGGTATTATTCGGGGGACATTTATTGATAACCTCTTTTTCCCTTAAACGATTTTTTTACAACTTTATTTGCAATTTTTATTGCACTCTCTATATCCTCTGGTTTTTTTTTGATTTAAGAGTTTTGTTGCTGCCCTTATGGTCTTATTGAAAAGATTCTTTCCACATTGAGATTTTTTTCTTCCGATCCCCATTCCAAATTTAACTTTTGCTTTCATTGCATTCGTAACAAACCATGCATTTGCACTTTCACCTACACTACTATTAGTGGATTTAAGTCTTGCCTCAGCTTTGTCGGCCAACACTTGATCAGCTATGTGTCGTTTATTTATATCGTTAGTTTGAGAATAGATAATATCATGTTGTCTGCACGCACTATCTAATGGGTTAATTCCCTGATCACCTCTAGAAAGCCGTTTTTTTAATTTAGTACCAGGCCCACAAAATTGATATCCGGGTAAATGAAATTCCATAGGTAATGAGTTAATTAATTTGTTAATTAGTCCCCTCCCAGAGGCTGCTTTATTACGACTGATTCGATTGTCATATAATATTGTCATTTTATTTTGATTATCTATCTTATCACTTAAAAAGCTTCCTTAACACTCTGAGCGATTGAATAAAGGAATACACTTTTAATACGTTCTTGTCATTCTTGTTCATTTTATCAAACAACATAAGAGTATATTAATACGAAATATAGATTTCTCTACCGGAAATTTAGAGCCCTAATTGTTGGACCATCAAATTGCGGAAAGACTAATGTAATGATCAATTTAATAGAGAGTCCGAATGGGCTCAAATTTAAAAATATTTATATATACTCAAAAACTACATACCAACCGAAATATAAATATTTACAAGAATTAATTAGACCAATTAAAGGTATGGGATTTTTCAATTTCACCGAAAACGAACATGTTTTAGCACCGGGAAAAGCCAAAGGTAATTCTATTATGATATTTGATGATGTCGCATGTGAGAAACAAAACCATATAAGATCATATTTCTGGATGGGGCGACATAAGAATATCGACAGTTTTTACTAATGCCAGACGTACACGCGGATTCCAAAACATTTGGTGCGAGACAATGCAAATTTGATCATTGTGTTTAAGCAAGATGATTTAAATATGTGGCATATATACAATGATCATGTGGGCGCCAATGACATGTCTTTTGAAATATTTATGCATTTATGTAGCAGGTGCTGGCAAGATAAAAATGGATTTCTCGTCATAAGCAAAGATGACCTTATTGATTGTGGTCGTTATAGGAAAGCTTTTGACGTTTTTATACAACTATGAAATGTGAGTTACACACTATCATCTAATCAGTATTCTGTGAGATTGCAAATCACTCAAATATGAATATGAATGAGAAAATAATTAAATATATAGTTAAGACTCGAAAGATATTAAGAAAGAAATTTCGAGATATAAAACTGGGGGAAGCTGATACGCGAAACTATCTAGAGACTGCATTAAAACCTATCACTAAGCCGCTCAAGGAACTAGTTGAAGAAACAAAGACTTTAAAGAAAGAACGACAACCGAACACGTATCCGAATAAAAATAATATAAGTACAATAGAAACAAGTACTGCATTGAAATCGAGTATGGGCAAACTTTTCAATGATACAAGTACTCTTCATAGTAGCAGTTATGCTGCTGATGCCGATGCTGCTGTTGAGGATGAAGATGATGATGCTGATGACAATGATGAATATATGTCATTTTCACAATCAGATGATGGAAAACCCTTTGTCGATCTTACAACGTTGGAAAAGGCAGACAAATTAGATAAGTTATATGGACCATATCGAGATGTTAATGACAAATGGAAATTTGGTAATACAGCGTTTGAGTTGAATAATGATAAAATTTCAATTGCTAACCGGAGTTGGTCTAAGACACCTGGACTCTTTGAGCTGATCTTTTATAAAGTTCCAAAAAAATATGATGATGCAGATTTGCAAGCTTATAGAGAAATGTTGACACTAACAAATGCACATAAACGTAACCATAGTGCTAATGAACAACTAAAAGGTAAAAAAGGCATACAAATATACTAAAATAATTAAAAAATTATTTGTTAAAAACAAAAAACCGCAAACATACATAAAGGTTCCGGTATAATGAGATTAAATTATAAAAAACCCAACTACGTATATTGGAATGATCCTAATGAGTTAATAGATAGACTAAGACTCCTTATTGCTTCACAATTAGCTGGTCATACAAACCATAATAATGAAATAATGTCGATTATTGAAGAGTTGCGCGAAGAGAATATAATTGTGTAAATATGAAGTCAAATAGATCAATTTCAAAATGGTTATTGACAAGTTTGGACGTTCCTCCTATTGCAATCAAAACAAAAGGTATTCCAGAAGACTTATTTCAAAAGTCGAAGGCTTTCACTTAGACAGCGATGCACATATAAATATTAGTTTCAAGCGTATTAAAAATCTTGGTAGTCCTATAGCAAGCAGTGATGCCACAAATAAATTATTTGTTGATAATTGTATAAATGAACTAAATTCAAAATTTAGAAATGAAAACAGTAAAACAGTGTCTAATATCAATCAGGACATTGATATAATATATGAACAACTTAACAGTATACAGAAAACAGTTGAAGAAAACCGTAAGGTCCATACATTTTATATTGATGATAAAGTTCATGCAATCGAGGATATTTTATTTCAACAGATTATAAAACCCACCCCATTTGGGCTACAACATAATCAGTCCTATGACGAATGTGAGAAGAGGATTGGTGCAGGAACTTCACCGTCAAGCTCGTAAAACTTTTAAACGGCGGAGGGTAATAACCAAAGGAATAGATGTCCTTTGGCAGGCTGATCTTGTAGAAATGGGGAACTATTCCAGCTATAATAATGTCTATCGTTACGTGCTGACTGTTATAGATACATTTTCAAAATTTGCCTGGATAGTGCTATTGAAAAATAAAAGTGCTCCTCTTGTGGCTAATGCTATGTAAGGTATATTCAATTTGGGGCCAAAACCAAAAAATTTACAAACTGATGATATCAGGGAATTCTTTAACAATGAATTTAAAAATTTAACTATAAAATATGACATTAGGCATTATTCAACACAAAGTGTACTAAAGGCATCAATAGTTGAACGATTTAATAGAACTTTAAAGGGAATGATGTGGAAAGAGTTCAGCTACCGGGGATCATATCGATGGGTTGACATATACAAAACCTTAATTGATAATTATAACAACAAAATACATAGAATAATTAAAATGGCGCCGGTTAATGTTAATTCTTCTAATGAAAAATCTTTATTGAAAACTGTTTACAATCATTTGAAAATATTCAATGAGCCCAAATTCCATGTTGGCAATAATGTACGAATAAGTAAATATAAACATACTTTTGAAAAAGGATACACCCCCAATTGGTCGACAGATCAATCAAAACCGTACGAAATACAATTCCGGTTACATATATTCTGAAAGACTATATCGGTAAATCGATAAAAGGTGCATTTTATGAACGCGAACTACAAAAACTAGATATCCAGACGTTTATCTTGTAGAATAGGTTTTAAAAGTCAAAGGAAACAGAATTTTTGTAAAGTGGTTAGGATTTTCGCACCAGCATAACTCCTGGATTAATAAACGTGATGTCTTGTAATGAAATTTAATCAATCAATAAAAATAATTTTTTAACACATAATTAGTTTCATTTCATTGTTGACTTTCATCATGTCAATAGCTCTCACATTAAGCGGGTACTCATCTCTTCTTACTGCGGATTACTTTCCACCAATTAATTTAAATAAGAATTATGTGTGCGGATTGACCAATTTTCATACATATAACTCTGTACCAAATGTCGATATAGATAATAATTTATTTCACATAAACGGAAAGAGTAACGCTCAGACTATATTTAAAACCGTTGGATCAATGATTATTTACAATAAAAATATCTCAGGAGTGACATCACCAGTCACAACTTTTCTAGCAGTCAAACAAAAAGGACTTAAAACACCTCATGAGAGATTAGTACCAATATCGGTAGCTAAGAAACAATACCTTAAATCAGTTTACAATTAAAAAAAAAAATCAAAAAACAAAATGAGTGAAATACTAAACATCGTACAACATCCAATTTCTGAGGAAAGCATTATAAGAAAGGAATTTCATAGTTACATACCATATTTGCAAGCATTTAAAAGTAGTGATGAAATTCGTATATCTATTCAGAACCAAGATATTTTCATATTACCTAGCGAAAGCTATATTAATATTGAGGGATTTGCCACTCTAGATAATGGGGCAGTTTCATCGAATATTAAATTGAAAAATAATTGCGCAGCATATTTATTCGATGAAATTAATGGATTCGAAATTGATCAATCACGATATTTAGGCGTAACTACAACACTAAATGCTTCTGAAAGAAAAAGTACAGCTAAATATAAACAATAAAACAATATCACCTGGAAAGTTCCTCATATACAATTGGCTGATACCTCGAAACTGAACATTTTCAAAACAATCAAAAGTGAAACGCCCATAACATTAGCATTTCGTAGTTGGGATTGTCATTTCAACCCAACTCTAACTCAGGGAATGCATCACTTGTGGAATGTTAAACTTTCACAACAAAATGAAACGCCTCGCTTTATATTATTAGCGTTACAAATTGAGGCCAAGTTTAAACATTGCGATGTAAGGGATGCTAAAGTACATCTCAACTCAGAGACATATCCATATGATGACCTTAAATTTGATTGTGATCGTTATGGCGTTTTATATGAAATGTATGCAAAATTTCAACAAGGCTATTACTTGGTGAATCCAAAACCTCTTCTTACACGTAATGAATTCAAGAGAATTGCCCCATTATTGTTTTTGATGTATCACATCAGAATGAGGCAATCAAAGCCGGACCCATTGACATAAGAATTGAATTCAAGTCATCTAAAAATCTTCCAACTAATACAGTTGCATATTGTGTACTCATACATGATCGAATAATAAAATATACTCCACTTACTGGTGAAATCAAGAAAATTATTTAAAATCAGAAACTCTATAAATTCTATCAATTGAAGAGCAATCACTCTATCAGTAACATACATACCTTCACATAGACATGACTGGAAAAGCAGTAATCACCTTAGACTTTCAAGGATTTAAGGGAAATAATAATGTGTTCATTATAAAGGAGCTGGCTACTACTTTTAATTCTTGGGAGTTTCAAAATTTTTTAATTAAGCAGCCGTATGAGTTCAGAAATTTATCTATGAAATACCAAAAACAAGCAAATTGGTTGACGAAAAATTATCATGGTTTAGCATGGGACGATGGATCTGTATCTTTTAATAGTGTCAAAAAGTTTCTACAAGAAAATCTAAAAAATTGTGACATTTACGTCAAGGGAGCCGAAAAAAAGACATGGGTTGAACAGTTTCTTCAAAATACTGCAATTGATTTAAATAATCTCGGATGCGATAGTTTGAAAACTTTAAATAAGATGTTTCGAACAACTACACGCTGTCACCACCAGCTCCAACATCATCATCAATTTTGTGCGCTTAAAATGCTGTAATTTTAAGGAATTTTATAAACACAGAAATGTAGAAAAGCTATTTCATTTTTATTTTTTGTTGTATATTAAATATTTACATATATATATATACATATATGTCAAATATATATATATATATATATATATATATTAACTATAAAGTTAATACACAAAAACACACACCCTTTAATGTATGGTCTAATTTATTTCTCGGAAATTGCAATGATGCCTTAATTCTGCTTATGCAAACCAACTGGTAAACGAATCGGGGCTCCCAAAAAAAGTTTCAACAAATTATTTACCAATGTGATTATTGCATCATTCTGTAACGTTGAAAAAAAATCTCAACTTTCTGCAATTATGTTAAATTCATGAAATAATATGGCTAAAAGATAACGGACTCGCGCCTTAACATATGCTGTAAATTATATCATAATTCGGTCTTGAACAAACAATAAACAAAAACAAAAAAACAAAAAAATCTGTTTTCATTTTTATTTTCAGGTTCGGCTTTATATTAAAGCAAGGATTATTTTTAGAATACACTGATTTCTATAATTAGATATTCTGATTAGAACAGCTTAAATGATTTAGGAATTGTAACAAGTGTCAATGACCCCGTACACAGATTTGTTTTGTTCGTATGAACACAAACCAGATTAGTCAGACGCAGTTCAAACGACCTTGAACTACCTTCAAGTCAAACGACCCCCAAGTCAAACGACCTTGAACGACCTTCAAGTCAAACGACCATGAAGTCAAACGGCCTTAAAGTCATCTTGAAGTCAAAAACGACCTTGAAATAACATAGCAACATATACCAAATTAGTAATCCCCCTCAACCGACCAAGAAGCTCCCAACACATGAACGGCCTTCTTGTCATATAATCCCGAATAAGCATTTTCTAATGTTCGATGTATAACGAACATCTGGCTAAGGTCATAAACAATCGAACTGGTCGCTTATGCAAGCAACGCACTTAAGTTAACCAAACGACCACATGCGCGAGGTCATAACCAATCGAACCAATCTTTTGTGTTTGAACGTCGAGTGGTCATTTATGCAAGCTACGCACTTGGGTGAACCAACTGACTGCACGAACCAAGTAAACAAATTCTGTAAAATCGGTATTATGAAGACACTCAATGGTAACACATTGCTTCCTAGTTCACATACATATTTACTTTATGTGTCTTGGATAAATGAATGGGGGGAAATCAAAAATCATTTTTTTCGGTATTGAACAAACAATAAACAAAACAGAAAAACGGCCTTGAAGTCAAAAAACGACCTTGAACGGTGATGACTCATTTGTGACGCATTTCCTGGTCTGAAACCAGCATAGCCCTACTACTAAGAGGGGATAAGATGCGTACTAAAATATCATATAAGAGGGTAGCTGATATCGAGAGTTAACAGAGTCAATAGAGTCAACAAGATCGAGAATCAATAGAGTCAACAAGATCGAGAATTAACAGAGTCAATTCAATTCGATGTTATCCTAGAAACAACAGAGCCAAATTTGTTAATAAACTAATAAATAAAAAACATTTAAAGAAAAAGTATAATTTGTTTGACTCTCCTTTTGACGCTCTTCCCTTGAGTAACCAAGGAAGCACGGCGCCAATCGTAACATTTGGTGGCAGCGGTGGGATACCAGAAAGGTCCCGACTACCAAGCAAAAAAAAAATCGAAAAGATAGCGTACTGGGGCCAGTGAAAGTGTGAAAAGACCCAAGAACGTAAGACCTGGCGAATTCCTAAGTGGACGCCGGAGGCAAAGTTTGGGCAGTGAAAAGACCAGGGGTAACAACCATCTGTAGAGCGTGAAGTCTACCTGTCAAACAACAGCAGCAGCAGAAGAAGACACAGAAGCAGTAGCAGCAATAACAACAGCAGCAACAGCGGTATTTATTAAATTTATAAGAAAATATATTTAATAAACTATAATATAAATAATATACATACATTGCGAATATACCTATATCTAACACCTTTTGACACTGCTCCCTCCTTGGTCCCGTAAGATCTTCGGTAACTTTTTATAAAAAGAAAAAAACCCTCAAAATTTTCACGCGACGAAATAAAGCGATTGCGGAGCTATTCGAATTTCTACCGCACTATTTCGAAGACAACCGCGCCATGAAGATCAAAATGAACATAACTGACTTATTCAACATCGTACCCACCTTCGACGGAAATCCTCGAGATCTAAGTAAATTTATAGCTTGTGGAAACACATTTTTCTCTTCTGTTTCGGAAGATCAACACCGAACATATCTTGACATTATAAAGACAAGATTATTGGGACGTGCATTCGAACTGACACAGTTCGACTCGTTTGCAAGATGGAGCGACCTAGTAAAGGAGCTCGAGAGACAATTTAGGCAAGATAGATCCCGATCCTCCACTCAAAACGAGTTAATATCCTGCAAACAAGGACTAAAAGAGAGATTGAAAGATTTTGGTGATAGACTTTCACAACTACTCACTGTCCTGGACTTAGCCACACAAACCGGTATCTCCGAGACTATTTAGTCAAAGAAAATGGCAAGCTAGCACTACAAACGTTCGAGGACAACCTCAGAGCCTAAAAATTTTGGTAAAAGCCTACATGGTAGATGATCTCAGAAGCGCGATAGCCTACGCCGTGGAACAGTCATTTAAACTGGAAAAAACTACCTCACATCTCAGTTCTTATGCTAATACGCAGAAACCCACTTGTCAGATATGCAGTAAGGTAGGACATTCCGCCGAAACATGCTATCGAAACACGAGTTTCCCTACATTTTCAACACCTATAAAAAGGAAAGTTCAGTCACTTACGTGTACGTACTGCCAAAAACCCATCCATACGTACCAAAACTGCAGGTCTCGGTTAGCACAGGTACGACGAAACCAATCGGGTAGAAACAATAACGACAGGCGTAACTATGGCCGCCCGGACCAAGAACACCGAATAAATGATAACCGACAAATACACTTACACCAACTACCAGACCAAGACCGTCTGTATAATCAAAACAACGCGACTGACCTCTCGGGAAACGAGCGACCTCAAGAAGGAAATTCCGGTGCCCCTTCCCGCGTAGACATCCAAGCCGGGACTCAACAAAATTAGAATCAACTTATGCTATTCAAATTTCCCTCGTCCCGCATAACGATTTAAGTATGATCCGCATCCCTTTCGAAAATTGTGTAATTAAAACCCTTCTTATAGACACAGGGGCAGAAATCTCCTTGATTAAAAACTATACAACCCTCAAATTTAATAACGATAATAAAAATATGGTCATAACGACAATGGCGGGTGAAAGCACCATTAGTGCATACTCGACCATAGAAACCTTAGTTTTTAAAGACGAAGATAAAATAATAAAAATTAAACATCCCTTCCATGTACTGAAATACAATTTTTTTTAAAATGGCATCATTGGTAACGATTTCCTAAATAAATACTCCTGACTACAAAGATAATGTTTTGGGAATTCGTCCCTGCACTGAAAAGAACTCTGTGGGTCCAATACGTAAGTCCGGGGAGAAAAATCCTCCTCAACCGAAATACGTCAACGCAGAGTCAGAGCAGAAAATAAATTCAGCTGTAGTTCACTCCGAACAGACTGATTCAATCGCAGATAACCATGGGGAAATGGCCGAAGCCATGATTCCACATCCGGAAGTTATCACCGCGGAATCATTCCAAACAGAAGAATTTTCAGACGAAATCCACATACCACCTAGAAGCAAGCTAGTTACAGAGATTACCTTTAATAGTCAAAAAGACGTAGTGTTTCGGAAAAAACAGGTTTCTCCTGGGGTCTTTTTGGCCTCTTCCATAGGGAAGTCGAAACAAAATGATATTATTGAATATAAATGAAGAAAGGGTTAAATTAGATAAAAAAGATCTTGATTTGGAATGGGACGACTTAGAAGAGTTTGATCTTATCAAGACACATCCAGAAAACTATTCGGTTCACAAAAGGTTAGAGAACCTTGAAAAGCAACTAAACATAGACCATTGCAACCGCGAAGAAAGGGATTCTATAATGCAAATATGTCGTGAGTTCAATGACTTATTCTTTTTGCCAGGAGATAAATTAACTTTCACAAATGCATCAACACACAAAATAGTAAGAGAAGAAGGAAAACCACCCATATACGTGAGACCTTATAGATTACCAGAAACGAGCAAAACCGAGATACACAAACAAGTGAAAGAGATGCTGGACAGTGATATCATAAGACATAGTCCATGGAACTCGCCCTTATTACTCGTTCCTAAGAAACCAGATGCACAAGAGAACAAGAAATGGAGAGTAGTAGTAGACTACAGGCTTTTAAACGATGTCACAGTTGGCGATGCATTTCCACTCCCGAATATCACTGATATTCTGGACCAGTTGGGAAAAGCCAAATACTTCAGCACGCTCGATCTCGCAAACGGTTTTCACCAAATACTAGTTGACAAAGATGATCGAGAAAAAACAGCATTTAGCACAACTTTCGGTCATTACGAGTACAACCGAATGCCGTTTGGGTTGAAAAACGCACCAGCCACGTTCCAACGAACTATGAACAATGTTCTAATGGGAATGATTGGTATAGAGTGTTTTGTGTATGTTGATGATATTGTCATCTACGGTGCCAATTTGGCGGAACACAACAGTAAATTACGAAATGTGTTCACAAGATTACGGGATCATAAACTAAAGTTACAACCCGATAAGTGTCATTTTATAAAACGTGAATTAATGTATCTAGGGCACGTAATAAGTGACGACGGAATTAAACCGAATCCAAACAAATAAAAGTAGTCAGAACTTACCCTAGACCTAAAAAGTCTAAGGATATAAAGGCATTTCTAGGTTTTGTAGGTTATTATCGCAGGTGCATCCCGAATTTCGCGTTGATAGCAAAACCACTTACCAACCTATTAAAGAAGGATAAAATTTTCAAATGGGACGCACTTTGCGCGGAATCGTTTTTAAAATTAAAAGACAAACTAATCACTGCTCCAATTTTAATTTATCCAAATTTCAAAGAAAGCTTCCTAATAACCACTGACGCTAGTGACCACGCGCAGTACTGTCCCAAGGGAGAATAGGTGAAGACAAGCCTGTATATTACGTTAATCGAACACTAAATTCGGCAGAAACACGTTACTCAACTACAGAAAATGAATTGCTAGCAATAATCTTCGCCGTAAAGCAATTCCGCCCTTACGTTTATGGCAGAAAATTGACCATCCTCACCGATCATAGGCCAATCCAATGGTTATTAAATCTCAAAGATCCAAACTCTAGACTGGCCCGTTTGCGAATAGCGTTAGAAGAATACGAATATGAAATAAAATATAAACCTGGTAAATGCAACGCTAATGCAGATGCGCTAAGTAGGATACAACCAGAATCCGAAAAAACAACTAACACCGTTCTCGTTACAACGCAAAATCAGATAAACCAGCAAAAAGCTCAAGGAAACAGCGAAGTAAACGACCATGAATTTGAGATAATTACGCCAAAACCTTCAACCTATACTCTTGTCGAAAAGTTCAAGTCAATAATACTTCAAAACAAACCAGAAAAACACCAGATCCTCCTACTAGCACCAGAGGAAACTGAAGAGGAACTATTATTTAGGAAAATAAAGAACTATACCAGACCAAAATTGGAAGAAATAAAGTATTATAACAAAATACCTATTATGTATATTATTGCTACAATACCTTTACCAACTCAGCAGGGAGGTAACAAAGAAAAAATCCTCAAAATACTAAAACACATAAAAACCAATTTTATGGACAACCAAACTAATAGCGTAGACGTTTCTATACCGAATTATTCGAACTCATACAAAGACCTAAAAAGCATTTTAATTGAAACCTTTTCAAACTCCAACATAAAAATATTTCTATACTCTGACTCAAGAATTTATCTAAAAGACCGTTCCGAAATCGAGAAAATATTAACTGATTTCCATGACTCTCTCTTTCGGAGGTCATCAGGGCGTTTCCCGCACAATAAAACGAATCAAGCGGAAGTACATCTGGCCAACTTTAACAAAAGATGTAAACGCTTACATTTCGAAATACGAATCTTGCCAGAGGAATAAACTCAGCAAAACTTATCGTATACCTATGAAACTAACTACGACAAGCTCAAGTCCTTTCGAACGAGTAGCACTAGATATAGTAGGTCCATTACCAACAAGTCACGATAACAATAAATACATTTTGACAATTCAAGACGATCTTACTAAATTCACAGCAGCCATTCCAATTCCTAATACAGAAGCTTCAACCGTAGCACGAATATTGGTTGAAAGACTAATATGTCGGTTTGGAATTCCAGAATCTATCCTCACGAATCAAGGAACCAACTTCCTAAGTGCTCTCTTTAAAGAAGTATGTAAACTTCTCAAGGTGAAAAAGATACAGACGACTCCATATCATCCTCAAACAAATGGCGCACTTGAACGTAGCCATCGAACTTTAGCCGAGTATCTTAGGCACTACGTTAACCAAGATCCACTTACTTGGGATACATGGTTACCTTATTCAATGTTCGTATACAATACCACACCTCATACCAGTACGGCTTTCAGCCCATACGAATTATTATACGGTTTTCCTGCACGGATTCCCAGTTCTCTGAATAGACAGCCACAGATCTCGTATAGCTACGACAATTATGCAAACGATAATGGGTATCAGGCCGCAAAAAACATTTTAGTAAAAAATAAAGAGAGCTCGAAAACTAATTACGATCATGGAACCAAACCCATAAGCTATAACATAGGAGACAAGATATTTTTAAAAAAACCAAGCAAGAAAAAATAAGTTCGCAGTTCTTTGCGACGGTCTATATGAAATCACAATAATTTTGTCCAAAGAAAACTCGGAAATCAAAGTTGGTAATAAACTCAAAGTCATACACAACAATAACATAAAACCATTTGTGGAATAAGAAAAACAATTAATGCCTATAGACTTCCATAATATTCACCACTATAGTTCAACTTACGTCATTTTGATACTACTAATAGTCGCAGTTAACGAACGTTTAAAAATACGAAAAACCAGAGTCACCGAAGAACCAAAGGAATCCCTTCCTTGCCCTATCCCTCTCCCGCGTAAACATAAGAATATTTGTAATAAAGAGAAAACGGAAGAAACCACTTCCAACCCCTAGTCCTAAATTTGTATTGACAACAGGAATTTAATCATAGAATATAAATAAAAAAATGTTATATATAAACAACAAAAAAAAATATTAATTTTTTGATGAAAAACATGTAACAATTAAATTTAAGAAATAAAAATATATATAATACGACGAAACATAATATTAATTATCGCTAGGAAAACATACAAATTAAAATATTGTAAACTTCTATTAGTGTCTAATAATTTTAAACAACATTTTAAACAATTATCTAAATATTACATAAAGCTTATAACCATTATATAAGAAAAATACTGTTATCTATGTGCATATTGTTAAGATCATAGAGTACACCTATTTTTGATATCAGCAGCGACCCGATTTGCTTTCCACGAAAATTCTATCCTCTTCTAGGTAGAATTTTCTTTTTCATAAGAGGGTGGGATGTTGTGATTCACACAACATGACCGCACGCATCGCCCACTCAGCCAATGCACATTTCCCTTCTTCCTTCCACCCATATCCGTCAACATCGCTATTCGACACCCAATGATAATTGCTCACCACCAACAATGCTAGCAACGAATCAAGACACACGATACAAGTGTGCCCATTTCAAATGTATAGGTCAGTGCAGTACGACAAACTCAAGTGGGGTCAGTACAGTCCAATGATGAATCAAGACATACGACACCCTTGAAGCGTACGAAGACACATGACACCTTTGAAGTGTGCCCATTCATATGCACTACATGCAGTACATTGGGTAAACACCAAATCGTGCACGGCCATAGCAAAACCCGAAAGCAATTAAACGCAATTAAGGGATATTGTGAATGAGTGCCAGCATTTATGAAAGTGAAAATGGGACGGAGCAAAGTACAAGCGGGGTCTAGTTTCGTAGTGTTTACACCTACGCTGCAGAAACCGATGTCTGACGTGGGTAGGAATCAAGAAAAGAAGAGGGTATAAGATGCGTACTAAAATATCATATAAAAGGGTAGCTAATATCGAGAGTTAACAGAGTCAATAGAGTCAACAAGATCAAGAGTTAACAGAGTCAATAGAGTCAACAAGATCGAGAGTCAATAGAGTCAACAAGATCGAGAGTTAACAGAGTCAATAGAGTCAACAAGATCGACAGTCAATAGAGTCAACAAGATCGAGAGTTAACAGAGTCAACAGAGTCAATGCAGAGTCAATTCGATGTTATCCTAGAATCAACAGAGCCAAAGTTGTTAATAAACTAATAAATAAAAAACATTTAAAGAAAAAGTATAATTTGTTTGACTCTCCTTTTGACGCTCTTCCCTTGAGTAACCAAGGAAGCACGGCGCCAATCGTAACATACATATAAATTGAATTTTTTTATATTCTCTTATATATATTTTATTTATTTTTATTTTTTATTTTTTGGTATATATATTCTATACTATTCTATGCGATTTAGGTAATATAAAGTTCAATATCTTAAAGAATTTATTAGTAAAATTAATCAGTTAACTATTAGCACTATTTGTTTTCTTTCTTCTTCTAGATGAATAGTTCCTACGAGTTAATTTTCTGTCAAAATGAATTTCTGTGATTGGTTTTTGGTGTTTGAATTTCCTTTTAATAATTTGCCTATCACGTTTAAATCCATCCTTATCTCTAAAATAAGTTTTTTTCTTTTTCTTTTACCTCCTTAATTACATATCGTGGCAAGTGCTTTATATTATGAAAACCAAGGTTCTTAACTAACTCTCGTTCTTGGTGACCAGGATATTCGACTCGGGTTTCATTAGCTTTTGTAGTTTGCTTTTTCTTATTTTCTTCTAGTTTAGATTTTAGATTCTTCCAAACTGATTCTCCTGACATATTGTATAGAAGATCATTAGGTCTTTACTTATGTTAGTACTAGAGTGTTATTATATATTTCCACTGCTTTGAAAACTAATGTTCTATCCTGAACGTCGGTGTTATCTTTGTTAAGTTTGAGCAATATGTATGTATATATGTAATATGTTCATTTAGATTTAAATGAAATCTTTCGATAACTGAATTACCTGTGTGGGTGTTTGGTTACGTAAAGTGGTAGATCACATTTTCTTTACTCAAAAAATGTTTGATATTAAACTCGTTATCAGCTACTATCTTTTTCGGTTTACTCAAACAAGCGATTTTCTGTCTAATATGGGGTGGATTGAAGCATGTTTGGTTAGTTTATCAATGCATGTAAGAAACATTTTATTTTTATTGAAGAACCATATACATATCTACGTGTATTATTTCGTTCGGTTTACTAGGTGTTTCTGTAATCATTAAACGCGGTCTAATCGGGTGTCGATCATATTTGCACATGTTACAAAAAATGCAATTGTTTATAAATTTATGTGTTTCTAATCTTAAGTTCGGGTAGTAATAAGAATTTTTTAATTCCAAAAGCGTTTCATCAATACCTCTATGATTTCTTTCTAGGTGAACTTTTTCGATAAGTTCTAATGCTGTTTCCTTGTCCGTTATGTCAATAAGTACATAGTTTGGTACATCTAAGAACTCTCATATCTGGGGAATTTGAGAAATATTTTACTATTGTTTTTGAAAGACATATGAAGATGTCATCGTCTTCACAATACATTCCAAAGATGCCTTTGACGGACATTAATTCTCTCAAAATCTTCAGGACATAATCTTCGTCATAATCTTTTAATTTAATTATTGTTCTTCTTTTCTTTTTATATAAAATTTTATCTATTTTCGAATTAAAATTTCCTTTTTCTACCACTAATTGATTTTTATAAATATTCAATGGAGTTTCAGTAATATACATATATATGATCGTTAAGATTTTCAACTCCACTATGTATGGTAGCTACATACGTCGGATCTAATATCCTCTTGATCTATAAAGTTAATATTTAATCGGCTTAAGAAGTCTCCTACATTATTTCCTTGCCTTTCATGTCGATGTCAAAGTCGTATTCATTAAGCCTTATTTTCCATCTCTGCAATTTGGAATTGGGCTCTTTCAAACAATTCAACCATATCAAAGATCGATGATCCGTCTGTATTTTGAATTGACGTCCAAATAGATATGGTCTGAAGTACTTTGTAGCCCATACGATAGACAAAAGTTCTTTTTCGATTGTACTATAATTAATCTCGTGATTATTCAAGGTCCGAGATGCGAAAGCAATAGGGTGGCAATTCTGGGAAAGAACTGCACCTAAAGCCACATTACTTGCGTCAGTTGTGAGCGTGAATGTTTTGGAAAAATCAGGGTAGGCTAGAACAGGACAAGTACATATAAATTCTTTAAGCTTATTAAAGGACTCAATATACTGTCTGTTCTTCGTATTGATTTTACCATCCTTTTTTAAGGATGAGGTCATTGGGAAGGCTACTTTTGAGTAGTCCTTAATTCACTTTCGGTAAAATCCAGTGACAAATACTCGGTTTCGCGTTTCAGGAAGTTGATTTGCACTTTAAGATTATATTGTTTGAGTTTTTTAAAAATCTTATTCAATGAGTCAATATGTTCCTGAAGCGACGTTGAGAAAATAAGTATGTCATCGAGATAAACAACGCATATTCTATTGATAAACTCTTGAAGTACTTCGTCCATCATTCGCTGAAACGATGCAGGTGAATTTTTTATCCCGAATGGTATACGAGTGAATTCGTAATGACCACTTTCTGTGAAAAATGCAGTCTTGTGTCTATTTTCTTTACATATGGGGATTTGGTGGAAGCCTTTCGCGAGATCAATTGTGGTGAAATATTGGGTTTTTCCTAATTTTGATAATGTCTTCAATATTGGGAATCGGGAACTTGTCTTCTACTGTTACGTCATTGAGTTTTCTATAGTCAACCACAATACGCCATTTTTGCTGCCCTGAGTTGTCGGCTTTTTTTGGGACGACCCATATGGAAGCATTATATGGGCCCCTGGACTTAATAATTATTCCTGAACGAAGCATTTCAGAAATTTGTTTTGCACTTCGTTCTTATGAGCATCTGGATATCTATGTATATGCTTTTGTAAATATAGGTATATCGTTTTTGGTTGGAATTTTGTGGCTGTATTGGGTGACTGCAGAAAGCGCTTCACCTTCCAAATAAAATATATCTATAACTTTTTAATGGTGTTTGTTAATAATTGAATTTCTTCCGAGTTAAGGTTGTCTAGTTTAAGTTTTTCGGTAATTATTTGGTTTAATAAAATTTATATCCGACATATATCGGCTTAAATCAACGATTTCGTCAGGGTAGGGTTGATTAATTAGTTGATTTGGGGGGTTATCGAAAATTAAAGGCAAAACCGCTAACAACACCGCTAACAAGTGATATTAGCTGAGAATTTTGGAGGTCTATTTTAGCTTGTAATGGCTTTAAAACATTACGTCCTATTATTCCATCAAAATGGGTATTTAAATCGGATTCTAGCATTTCGATGCCTACCTTAGGTTTATTGAATTCCTTAAAGAGTGGAATTCTAACGTTTGAGGATGTACTTATGGTTGAGTTAATCGACCTTAGAAGAACGGGCTTGTCTAAGTCCGATTTGAAGGACTTATGAAACAAGCCCTTTTGAATAAGTGACGTGCCTGCTCCCGAATCAACTAGTAATTTGATTGGTCTTAAGTTTTATTGAACTACTATACAGGGTAGTGAGGTAATTTATTAATGAACAATCTGAAAGTCATGTCCTCATTTTGTGTACTGTTGAACCAAGAAGGAGAGTTTTCAGAAAGACTTGACTTTAAATTTAATTTAGTTAATAAGCTTAGTGTATTATTGTAAAAATCTTTTACGGAATATTCAAATTTTAACATCTTTATTTAATTAATGATACTTTCGAAACTTTCATCCATACTACAGTTAGAAATAAGGATATTTTTTATTGAAGGCCAGTCAGTTGGGTTATTATTATTTATTAAGGCAGTATTAGCACTATCTTTTATTTTTTGACTAATCTTAAGTTCTAAGAATCCCCTAGAAATCTCATTTAAATGTTCACAATATTTGTAAATGTAATCTACATATGTACTTGTTTTTTCCTGAATTGTCTGAAATATCTTTAAATAAATCTAAAATATTTAAATTCGCCATACCTTTTATTTGCTATAGATATGTATAACTTATTATAACTATATGTGATGATGTTGAACCGTTGTACAGAGGATGTGTGGTGATAACTGGATATGGAACTGGTAACTGTAAATGGATGAAGATGATATGTTTGATACGGTATTCTACTTTTCTGTTTTTTTTTTTGCTTCTTGTCATTTTGTATTTAATATAGGTATTTATTTTAGCATGGATGCTTATGGATGGTAGGTATAATGGATAATTTAATACGTAAATGTCTTTTATTTAGTTTAAAGTAGTTTTAACTGCTTTTTATTTGATTTATTTTTCATAGATGATTTTATTAACATGTCAATATGTGATATCACTTCATACATTTTATTTTTTTAATTATTTATACACATTTTGTTTTATTTTTTATATTATCTATCACGACTGTGCCAGTTATTATATCATATATATATATATATATATATATATATATATATATATATGTATATATAAAGAAACACGTTTTCTTTCTTTTTCTCTTAGATTTTATTTTCCAGTTCTTTATTCGTTGACGGACGATCTCCAACTGAACTAACAAACTTAATTATAATATGCCTAATTGCCTATTTACTACTTGGAGAGAGTGAGAGCGAACAAACAAATGAACCAGATAGACAAATGAGCATAATATAACAACAAACTATTCAGCGACTGTACTGCACATTGTACTATGCTGAGCATATGGCTCACGGGGTATTATATGAGCTGGGTTAGACTTAGAACCGACGTGTCTCCAAACCGCCGCTGGCAGTTCTGACTGTATTTTGGAGACCCTATTGGCAACGAAGATCTCCCAAGAGGATGGGTGTGCAGCAAACCAGCGTAGAACAATTTCAGAATCTGTCCACAGAAAAATCTCCTCGATGTTTTCGACTAGATTTGATGAAACTCTTTGCACCAAATCAACTAATAAAACTGCCGCACATAATTCCAACCGTGAAAGCGATTTAGTTTTTATAGCTGCTACTTTTGATTTGGCACTCAACAATTTACATTTAATATTGCGAAAGTAACGACGGTCCGCAAATATACCGCACAGCCGTACGCGCGAATTGATACATCAACAAATCCATGGACCTCGACTTTAATATTTGATTGACGTGAGTAGTGAATATATCTGGGCACCTTTATATTATTTAAACTTGCTATGTTCTTACGAAATTCCTTCCATTGCGAGTATATCTCCATTGGAATAGATTCGTTCCAGTTACATTTAGAGATCCATAAATTCTGCATTAGGATTTTACCCTTTACAACAATGGGGTTTACCAATCCTAAGGGGTCAAATATTTGAGAAAGTTCTGATAACAACGTTCTTTTTGTTATGGGCTTAGAAAAATCTATATTCGGGGCAACATATTGAAAATCATCTCTTAATGGATTCCATACTATACCCAACGCTTTGATAACATCCTTGTCATTGATACGCAACGACTTTTCAATAAACTCATTATCAGAGATCTTTCTAAAAACCCTAGCGTCATTACTGCACCACTTTCTCAAATCAAACCCAGCAGTTTTAAGTATATGCCTAGTTTCATGATAGATCACATAAATATCCTCCAGTGAATCAGCACCTGTGATCATATCATCCATATAGAAATCTTCGCTTAGAACCCTTGCACCTATTGGACATTGAGATACATGTTCCTCTGCCAACATTTTTAAACATTTAGTCGCAATGTAAGGAGCCGAAGTAGTCCCATAAGTGACAGTCTTTAACCTATACGCTAGCAACTTCTCTTGTGACTGTGTCCTCCATAAAATACATTGAAAGTTTTGATCTTCTTTATCAACTAAAATTTGACGATACATTTTGCAGATATCTGCAATAATTGCAAATTTATATGACCTAAAACGTATCACAATGTCATATAAGTCGTCCTGTATCGGTCCTTTTAAAAGAAGGTCGTTCAACGATGCATTGGAAGATGTTTTAGCACTACAGTCAAACACAACCCTGAGCTTAGTAGTTAACGAATCAGGCTTAAGAACGAATTGATGAGGGGCAAAATATCGAAAGAGGGAAACTTGGTCCCTTGGAACCACTTCCAAGCCCGAGCTTCTCGTATTCATCCACAAATTTTTACCACAAACCGGCCATCGTTTTGACGTCTTACGCTTTCTAAAAACTTCTTCTCACACTCTTCTTCTTCTAACGACTTAAAAGATGGTTTCACGGACATTTCCTCCATTTTCCAGAACTTCTTCACTGTTTCATTTAACGAAATCTCTTCAGGATCGGAGCAACCAACCAACATGCAGGCAGCCTGGGGAATGTCAGACAATCCATAGCTTCCGGAGACTATCCAGCCGAGTAACGTTTTCAAAGAAGATGAAAAAAACTATCAGCACCTATTAAAAGATCTATACGACTGGGAATATTGAAATAAGGATCCGCCAGAGAAACATTCGTAGGAATCTTCCAGTTAGATATGTCCATTTCCTTTTCAGGTTGGATGTTGGTGATCGATTTAAGAATTAACAAATCCAAATTCAACTCATAGTTAGAAACTTCTGACTTACAACTTGCATCTGTCTTATATTGCACAACTGAATTTGTTCTTCCTATTCCAGACACGAAAGTTTGTGTTCGCGTTTTATGCAACTTAAGTTTCTGAACCATATCTTCAGTAATGAAATTCAATTGTGACGCAGAATCTAACGGTGCTTGCATTTGGTGCTACATCTCTTTCGGAAGCTTCCTCCTTCATACTGTTCGCTGTGAACCGGTGAAGTAATCGATGATGTGGCAGAGCACATATAAAACATTTCTTTGAGCTGCATCTTCTTAATGAATGTCCTTTTCCTAAACAGTTAATACACAAGACGCGTAGTTTGACTTCCTTGAAGCGATCACCAACTGGTAGCTGGTTGAAGTCTGGACACACAACAATGTCATGTGTTCCCGATTGGCAAAACTCGCACGTTGTCTTATTAACAACCAATGAATTGTTCGATGCTTGGCATCTATACGTATTCCGAGAACGACCTTGAATGTTATTGTTGTTTGTATTAACTTCGCCTGATACATTTTAGCCTCTCTTGCCTCTAATGTCTGACAACGACGATCTAACAATTTGGAAAAATCTAACCATGATGGTAGCTTAGAATAATCGACTATTTCATCCCACTTAGCTTTCGTCTCTACATCAACCTTGTCTAGAGCAAAAGAAATTAAGATCATTAATGTGCTCTTGGAACATCATTGCTTTGTTGTCATATCTTTATTTTAATCGGTTGAGAGCATTTTCATAGTTCTCTGCCGTCATATCGAATTCCCTTATCGCACTCAAAGCCGATCCCAATAAACAGTTTTTTCAAATAATTGAGTTTCTGTAAATCATCCAATGAACTTTCTTTGTCTACTAGACTACTAAAAAGACCTATGAAATTTGGGAATTCAGAAAATTTGCCGGAAAATGACGGCAATTTGATTTTCTCTAGTCTTGAAGATCTTGGAAAGTGTTGCATCGGAAGCAGACTAGCATTTAAATTTTCACATATCCCTGCATTTGGCTTTTTCTCTGCTAACAACACTAAAATATCTGATTTGGTAGCGACATATAAATCTTCAACTTCCTCTCTGCTTGTAGCATTCGACTTTTCTTCCCCAACCACATTCATTTTCTCAATTGACATCTGTACATTAAGGTTCTGTTTGAAATAGGATTCGAGAATCCCTAGTCGACACTCTAATTCCGTAACAGAAATGATTGAACCCATTTCTTTAATAAATTTTCTTAGTCTAGTTATATTTGCTTTTGTTGTAGCTCTTAAGACTTTAAGCTCAGCTAGTTGACGACGCTGTTGACTATCTAACCCCTTTACACCCGCCTGCTAGCTATACTCCTGTTCATTCGCCTCTCCTCTTTCCTAATATTCATTTTCTGATGTGCTCATATTGGCTATCGGCTAACTATTCAATATGTAACAGAAACTAACAACTTCTTATCTGAGTTCGAATTCAATTTACTAACAACAAATTGACGAACATCCAGAAATTCAATGTTATTGTAAAATTAAAAGTACCAGTCCAATGCCGAGCTGGCGAATTATAGCAACGAGAACAAAAGCTTCTCCTCTAAAGAAGAAGTTGCTCAACAACAAAGGTCACTCGAAAGCAATAGCACAACTATCTAACCCAACAAAAATTTCCACGCACTCTTGTACTGTCTGCGCCAAACCAAGAAATGCAATAAAAAAGCTTCTTAACGAAGATCGTGAATCAAACGATAGTTTGGCGAACTCCACAAAAGCACGAAAAACCTTTGATTTAGAGTTTCAAATCCCTCAATTTAAAAATATATGTATTATACAGGGTGTCCCACGAGCAGTGTGCCAAAAAGCTAGAGCGTGTAGGTCTGGTCAAGACAAGAAAAAAATCGTACGGGAGGGGGGGGTCTATTCCCCCCCGTTTAGCCGGGAGGGGCAATTTTCTAAAAAATTGACTTAATTTGGAAAAAAAAATATTAAAAATCAATAGTTACATCCACAATGCCGTGATATACTTTTTTGTAAAGCCAGAAACCTCTTCTTTCATCTTGTTTCTAAACGAAGCTGTTTTAAGGAATAGTTTTTGAGAAATTAATTTTCAAACTCAAAATTTTGGAAAAAAAATGAAAAAAAAAAATGTCGAACTATTTTTTTTCAAAATTATATGTAATTAAGTACTAATTTTTTTTCAAAAATTCAATTCTCTTATTAGTTTTTAGTTAAAAACAGAAAACCGGATGCAAAAATGTTTTGTAGTTTTTGAGAGATTAAAAAAAAACCCGAACCATTTTTTTCTAAGAAAAACCTTTTTTTTTGGTTTTAACGCGGCTGGACTTGTAGGCAAATTAATGTATGAAACATTGACATCTTTTTTATTATTTTTAAAAAATTCGGAGTTTTTTTTTTGTCTTGACCAGACCTACACACTCTAGCTTTTTGGCACACTGCTCGTGGGACACCCTGTATATATATATATGTACAATACGCCTTTATCCTATGCGTAGGTATATTATGTATTTATATATTTGATGGCCTATGCATATGCAGCACTTGAACTTTAAATTGAAGCAAATTTACCATAAATTGTAATTTTCACCCACAATTTCTGCTTGGTGGCTGTGTTTACCGCGCTGATATTCTTTTCGTTGAAAAACGAGGTATGTTCCTTGTGGTCCAGTTGCTGGCAGCTTCTTTGCCTTTCCGATGGTGAATTTCGGGTCAGTTTTTATTTAAATTAAATTAACTTTAATGATGGGGTCTTCAACAACTATAACTATTGTCCTGGGTTTTGGCACCAAAAAATGTCCAAAGCGTTTTTTGGACTTTCAAATTAAATAATTTAAACAACTATTACTTTCAGATCTCCTTGATCTCCGAGGAGTTCTCCTTTTTATAGAGTTAAATTAAAGTTTAAATTCCACAATTTCAAAGTTTACAAAATTAGTCATCCAAGTGATGAGAAGTAAATTTAACAATTATATAACAGATTAATGATATTAGATTATTTTATCATGATGTGAAGCATCAACAGGCTCTTTTGCGCGAGAAATTCAACGGCCGCGTTATCTCACGTCGTGGCGATGTTAATTGGCCGCCTCGATCATGTGATTTGACACCGTTGGACTTCTTTCTTTGGGGATATTTAAAAGAAAAAGTGTACGTCAATAAGCCGAGAAAAATTCAAGAGCTAAAGGATGAGATAATTCGGCACATTAACGACATTATGTCTCAGAGTCATTGAAAATATGGACCATCGGATAGAGGTATGCCACCGAAGCCGTGGCGAGCATTTGGCCGATATTTTGTTTCACACATAATTGTCATAGATCCTTCCATCATAATGAAACATATTAAGATAATTCTCTGAAAACTTTTTGTTTTATTTACAATTATCATCGTGCGTTTTCGTTGGACCACCCTTTATATACATACATAGAATTTTTTGTGTTATGAAATAAAGAAAGGTAGACGTTGTATTAAAAATGTATTCAAGGTGCGTTCATGTTTTTTTTTATTTCCGCTCCACACCACACCACACTTATTACCATACTTGAATAATTTCGAGAAAAATGATATGGCTCAAATTTGTGTCCAATATCAAGCGATATGCTGTTAAATGCATCTTGGTCACCCATTTCTTCAATCAATGTTAATGGTTTCAACTTTAATTTTTGCATACCTCTAAATTACTTGGATTTGCGGAAGCCTACAAAAGAATAATATCAAATGGACGTCATGATATAATTCTAACGCACTCACGCAGCGCTGAAAATTCATTAATTGCAGACGAGGATGAGAAGGCAAAGATAAACTTGCTTAAAGTATGTACAACGAAAAATCCCGCTCATTAAATTGTCTTATTCTTACAAATTAAAGTTATATAATAATATAGTAGATAATATAGAAATATAGTTTTCGAAATTGATATTTATCTTAACACCATGTTCTACCTATCAGCAAACTTCATATTTGGAATGTGAGGACAACCACTTAAATGGAAAAACCACTTTGCTTTGCAAACCGATAAATGCCAATAATGTATAGCATATTTAAATGCTGATACTTATCCATGCGATTTAAATGTATTATTTGATGAAAGTAACTACAGTTTACTCTACAACATGTAACGTGACATGTACTATAACCGACTAGTCGCCAATCTACAGATATGTAAAGGGTCCGCCATCTAACGTTTTTTTTTTCAAGTAGTGCTTATTTCGTGAATGGTAACACTTAGCTCATGTCTGATTTGACAGATAATTAGTTTTATCCTTCCGCTGAACGAATATGGTTGTGTATACGCTTGAACAACGCTTCGCTAAGTGGGCCTGCGATCGACTTACAGAAGATGCCGATTTTGCCAAAAAAATCATCTTTTCAGATGAAGCTCATTTTGATCTTGGCGAGTATGTAAACAAGCAAAATTGTCGCATTTGGGGCACAGAAAACCCGCACGCATACATTGAAAAGCCGGTGCACCCAAAACGAGCCACTGTTTGGTGCGGATTTTGGTCCAGAGGCATAATTGGGCCATTTTTCTTCGAAAATGAGCAAGGAGTGGCCGTTACAGTCAATGGCGATCGTTATCGGGCCATGTTGAACGAATTTTTGTTCACAAAAATTGAAGAGGAGGATATTGGCAACATTTGGTTTCAACAGGAAGGCGCTACGTGTCACACAGCCGAAGCTACACTCGATGTTTTGCGCCCTGTTTTTGAAGATCGCATTATCAGCCGCAGAGCTGATGTCGTTTGGCCACCTCGGAGCTGCGATTTGACACCGTTGGACTATTATTTGTGGGGTGCCGTCAAAGATAAGTGTTACGCCGAACAGCCAGAGACAATTGACGCTTTAAAGGACAATATTCGTGAAGCCATTGGTGAAATACAGCTGCACACAATCGATAATGTGCTTAAAAATTGGACCGATCGTGTAGGCTACTGCATGGCCAGCCGAGGCAGCCATTTGAATGAAATTATTTTCCATTATTAACCGGAAGGATTGTACTTTCAAATAAAAAAAGAAATTTGAGAAAATATTCAGTAGTTTTTTTTATAGCATTTTCAAAAAAAAAAAAGTTATTTGGCGGACCCTATATAAGTCTCAAGCAACAATTTGTAGAATAGATTGGAGGCATCAAAGTAAAATAATCAAAAACGGGCCAGTTGGCATTCGCATTGAAATCCAAATAAACAAGACAATCCCTGCAAATATAACAGCATATTCTGTGATGTTGCATGATGGTTCAATCAACTTTAATCCCTTGAGTCAAATAGATTCTCGAGATGAACTGAATAAAATAATTATTTCAAAATGAAAATGTTGAAGTGCTCAATATTGAAGAAATTGCTTATCCGAGTTTAAAAAGAATTAAGGCGTCTCTATCCAAATGTGATTTAAATTCATCATATAATCAATGTTGTACACTGCAAAACATTTATTTGTTGAGTTTTTTTTAACAAGAAGCGAATGTAAATAAAACTATTTTTTATTTTTTTTTTATATTATGATTGTGTATATTATAGCATATGATCATAATTTCCTAACACTTCATTAAAAAGTAACCTGACTTTATCAACTAATGTTCAACTAATACAGAATAACGCTGGAAATCATTCACATTTATATCTTTACAATAATAAACGAATAAAACATATTTTTCTAGCACAAAAATAATCCAACCCGATACTTTAAGTGAATAGATATAAATACACTCCTCTAGAAATGCCAGAATTGTTTTCGGGGGTTGTAAAAGAATTTCATATAGCAGGAACTTAAATATATTAAATTCATTTAAAGCAATAGTTAATTTGAATAAAGCACAGTTAGAAATAGGTAAACATATTTTAATTATTCAATATAATCAAAACTCCAGCCCATACAATATTATGCATCCACACACGATTCAAAAGAGTTTTAAACTGAATCGGTTGTTGCCTTGTCATATAATCGATTTGACAGTTTACGATTTGGTTCAATAAAAAATAATTTGGAAAAAAATTACACAAAATACAAATAACAACTTGTGGAGAGAGAGTTGTGGGTCAATTTTAAGATCCGAAAATTAGTTTACACTATTCCCCACTGGTTCCGCATTCAAATTAGGAAGATCATTGCCTGATGAACATATAAAATTGTAGGCAGGATTTGGTTAAACAGTTTTACCTTCCGGATAAAGTAATTATACTCATAATGCTATAAAATGTGTGTATTAACTTACATTTCTAAAACTCTTAAGTGAATTGGGGAAATATTGCCCCAATTGATGTATATCGATTAAAATTATTATCATCAATATTTTAATCAATCGTATCAAATTTGTATGAAATGAAATTTTTTTTTGATATGGCAGTTCCAAAAATAAATTTTGTTTCAAATGTTAGATCTTTGACAAGTCTGATTAAGACGAGATGTCAAGCTGGCTATTCGTTGATCTGTACTGTTTTATCATGTCCCATGATTTAGATCGGAAATACAATAAAATACAGCTATTGCATCTCCCATAAAAGTGTCCTCTTTTTTATGATTGGACTAATTCTATTTAAAAGTCAGTGAAAATCACAACACGTGATCCAGCTCTTGATCTGGATCAATTTCAAGACCCGCGTTTGAGTGGAAGTGAGTTTACACTATTCCCCACTGGGTTTCGCATTCAAACTAGGAAAATCATTGCCTGATGAACATATAAAATTGTGGCCAGGATTGGGTTAAACAGTTTTCGCTTCCGTATCGAGTAATTGTACTCCAAATACTATAATATGTGTTTTGTCTTACATTTATAAAACTCTTGAGTCTATTGGGGAAATATTACCCCCAATTGGTGTATATCGATAAAAATTATTATCATTTGCATTTAAATCGGTCGTATCAAATTTGTATGAAAAGAAGCATTTTCTTTGAAATGGCAATTCAACACTTAAATTTCAAAGATTGTTTTTATTGTGAAGTCGAAATGGAGCAGGTGGCAAAAAAAGGTAAACATGTACATTAATTTAAATTTCGACTGAGAAATCTGTTACTTCTTCATGCAGCAACGAATATTCAGGTGTGCTGCTTTCTTCACTGTCCGTGTCACTTTCCTGTAACCACTATAATACAAATACTAACTATTAAAATTCAACAAATAAATGCAATTTACCTCAATAGCAGCTGCTTTCACCTTCAATTTTTTTGTTTATCTTGTTTTCAAATGTCAGATCTTTGACAGGACTGAACAAGGCGAAATGTCAAGCTGGCTATTCGTTGATCTGTAGTGTTTTATTATGTCCCATGATCCTGAGTGGATCATGTGGCATAATAAAATATACCTAATGTTAACAAAATATCTGTTTACATGTGGTAAGCTTAGATATGGTAAGGGCTTACATTGTTGCAAATGATCAAACAGATAAAGTATATTGGCTGAAGTTTTGAAAAGTATACAGCTTCGATTTTCTTGTATGCGCACGTAGTCTAGCACATAGGAAGTAAAAGTCTAAAGCGGTTTTAAAAGCAAACTACTAGATAAGATTTGGGTACTCTTAAAGTTTTAAAATCCTGGAAAAACTAATTAAAACAATCTAATCTTCTAAACCGTAATGCGTATGTAAATAAACCACATCCCAAATTAAAGCTCCAATTGAAGACTTTCAATTGAGCCCCTCTGTGTTCGTACCCGAGTCCGGATCCTGACTGATAATAAATTGATAATAGAAGTATAAAGCCAAATGGGTAGAAACCCGAATCAAGTTTTTAATTGTCTTAAGCTGGGGTCCTCGGGTGAGGCTGGAACGCTCGACCAGATCTACCGTATTACAACCCAAGTTTTGCGGTATTTACCTAGGTAGCAGTTATTGGTATAGCGGTTATTATTCTTTCGATATTAAGTCAAGTTTTTTATACTGCGTGCTTTACAATTTTTCTTTTAAAAATGTCCCATAAAAACACTAATCTTAACACGATAACAATTTTCGGTGGCTGCAATTTGATATTCGTTTTTCCCATATTCTGGTACTTCTATTTCACAAGAAAGAAAAACCTATCGAAGACTGTCCGGGCATCTGAACTTCCATTTCATCTTCCCTCTCTCTTAAACTTATGGAATTTCAAAACATGTAGCGTGAAAACCCCGATTAAATTTCCGAGAAGCCCCTCATTGACAAATACAGCAAGTAATTGCTTTTCTCAGATGGTTTCAACTTGTTGTTGTAGCTTTTGCCTAACATGTTTGTGCTTCGTTTATTTTTGTTCGCTGCGTGAGCGTGTCACTTAACGATTCACAATCAATTGTCCCCCAGCCGACTAGCTCTTTTACTTTTGTACGATTACACATAACGGCGATGTGCACGGTAATTTTCAGTTATTACAAACTATTTGCAAAATTGTTAACGGTAAAGAGAGCTATAGCTGTTCGTCTTTGCTATCTTTGACCTGTGGCCTTAGGCGGTTGTTTATATAAGACCCATTTTAAATTAACATGTCTTTTCCTTTAGGTTGAGGTCTCTGTTTGACTATACATATTTGTGTGGGAATATTCATTTATTTGTTTTCTTTACAGGAAAGTATGCTGCGAAAGAAATTTTCTTTCACAAACGGATGAGTTAAAGTAGAACACGCCTTATCTGAAACATTCGAGAACGTAAAATATTAAAACAAGGAGACGCCTTGTCACCAATCCTTTTTAACTTGGTTCTGGAATATGTAAGTAATGAGATCCCTACAGAAAAATGAGAGGGAATCCTTAATGGAATCACAACCGCTCAAGTTTACGCTGACGATCCTGACATTCTGGGAGATGGTAAAAAAAGAAGTAGGTTTAAAAGTAAATGAAGCGAAAACCCAATACAAGGTCATTTATCTATTTCGATCGATCCAATCTTCACACCGAGTTCAAATATCTAGAAACCGTCTTAACTGACAAGAACAACATAGAGATCGAAATACATAAAAGACTACATATGGGCAACTCGTGCTTCTTTGAAATGAAGGAACTATACCAGTTTCATCTTACGGTCCTTAAAAACAAGATCTAAAGAAAAATATATTCTGAAAACAGGACGAAAAAACAGGCCAATGGCTGAAACTAAATAATGAAGAGCTCAAGGAACTCTATTCAGCCAAGTATTGTAATAAAATATTTACTGTATTAAAATCACTCGATGTGCACTGAGCGATGCCCTTGGCAGCGTTAGGTCAACCGTTCGGCGTCGTACACTCCCACGGTGAATGGGTGGCGGTGCCGTTGGCAATCGCTGTGTCTAGTCACACGGCATCCTCGGCTTAAAACGCTGAGCTAGCGTCTGGTCGCACAACAAAAGTTTATGAGAACGTGCTAACCCCACTTTTTCTTTCGCGATGTCATCCTCGGCTTCGCAAAGATTTTTAAAGGCATCAGTTGTTACTTTTCGAATATCGAAAAGTTGTTATATTGTTTTAAAGGTCGGGCAGTTAAATACCGGACAATGTGAATTTTGAATTGAATGGATATCCTATTTGATATGCAAGCTAATAAAGTCAGATTTATGAATATTATCATAACAAAACTGTAAACAGCAGAAACATGTATTGTTCCTTGCATTTCAATTTTCTTGACGTGCCTCGTGTTATTTTTGTGTAGTTGCTTCATCATTTCCAGATATAACGACTCTCCTACTACCATTTCAGTTTGCTGTAAATGCATGATGGCTAGTACACAGGCTGTAGAAATGAAGTTTTTTACGATCGGAAGTAATGTTCGTTTATTACCAATATATATATATTGTATATATATTTCACCAGATAAGTTCCACTAAAGTTTTGGTCCTCCCAATCAATTATAATAAACCGATTGAGAAATATTTAATAATACTAAATAATAATAATAAATATTTTATAATAATAAATATTAATAATTCTCATTACATTATATTATATTATTACAATTGTTATTTTTAATCTATAATGTTTTAATTATAAATGACGACACGATTAGTACCATTATTTGAAATATTAATTATTATTATTATTTATTTATTTATATTCACATTTCACAATTCACATCTTTTGTAAAAGAAGATTTAAAGTGTAATATATTTTAGTTTAGCTTAAAGTTTAATATATTATAAATAATTAAAATTCTTCACTTGAGAAAAATTCAAAATTCTTCTACGTTATTGTCGGGGACTTTATTTATATTTGGAATTTAAATTTCTTCTTTTCATAAAATTATAGAATTGATAATGCCAGCTTTGGTACAATGAAATGTGTATTTTATATTTAACAATTCTTTTTTAACTAATGTAATTTTATTAAATGATATTTGTTTTTCACTATTTTCAATAAAGTCGTTTATTTTACTTTCAGTTAGAATAATAAGACACCAAAATTGTACTAGGAGGTCTTAAAGCAAAACTGGCAAAGAGAACATATTTGAGTCGCCCATAGGAAAACATAGCCTACACAACACCACTTCCGACCGCGGATTCAGGCTAATTGACTTCCGAGCAGGGCGTAACCTCCTTGCAGCCAGCATACGATGCCCACATCTCAACATCAATAAAGGAACCTGGCGGTCTCCAAATCAGTCAACCATTAACTAGTTTGATCACATTGCGGTCGACATCAGACACTCCTCGAGCATCCTAGATGTACGAACCTTCCGAGGAGCCAACATCGACTCGGATCACTAACTCGCTGTAGTCAAGGTTCACAGAACAAACAATGGAAGCATTGCTAGCGCGCTACCAGAGACGCTGCCTCTGATGTGTCGGTTTCAAACCGCCGCCAGCTTGAAACCGCTGATAAGTATTGTAGTTCGGATAAATGCTAGGGGATTTTTTTAGTCTGAAAGGTAATCTGCAGAACTATATTCCCCATTATTGACTGCGAACGCAGTTTTTTCTCTATCACTCTCGGACACATTACCTTGATATAATCCCGATTTCAATTCTGATAGATGTTATTAAGAAGGCTGATTTACTCAAAAATCGCCCAATATAGATGAAATCTGGGATAGGGTATCGTTCACTAATGTTTTCTTTTATTTAATTTCCTGAAATCGATTACGCGTCGTTTTCTTCCGATTTCCTGTTTCCTCGAATGGCTTTTATGTTAACAACCCACATAGGGTTGTTTTAAGGAGACCATGAAGGTTTTTCATTCCGTTAGGACGTACATTGGTTTCTTAACGAAGTAGACTGCAGCCAATTGAATAGGGGAAGACTTCGAATAAACAGCATCATTGCTAGTTGTTTTGTTTGCAGCAACAGACATGGTTGAATCCATTTGGATCAACAAATACTTATGAATGACTTTTCAACATAAAGGGCAAATGTTGATTTGTACCAGCTGAGATTATGTCAAATTTTCTTCAATTCTATCATCACATTTTTAAGTTTAAATGAACATCTGTTTCATGAAAAAATTCCAATCCGATGTACTATCGAAAGTCTTAAGAGCTGTTTATGTAAAAATGTCAAATTTTCACTACGTATTTAGGATGATTTGACAGGAAGTGGAATATCTACGTTCGTGATCACCTTAATGCTGTGGAAATGCTTGATATAAGTTTGGCTGAAATTCCAAAAAGTACAATACTTACCTCAGATTTTCTCGAAATGTTTGCCTTAGAAAAAGAGAAATAATAAGAGACGATGGTTAGATAACAAACCATATTCAGGACATACCCACAACCCAAGAACAGACATACGCTAAAGTTCTACGCAACAGTTCTATGCAGAACAAATCAACAGAAAATCAACCAAAACAGCAAAAAATAAAACCTGGGAACCCAGTTCCTCATTTAGAGTATACAGAATTAAAACAAAACCAATATCAATAACAACAACCTATTTCACAATCCAACAATGATATAGCTGAACTTAAGGGCATGATAAAGCAACTTGTTAAGCAAATTAGTAACATAATAGTATGAATCTCAAACGGACTCAAACAAAGTAGACATATTGCTTATTTCTGAAACACACCTTACAAATAAAAGTTATGTCAAAATCCCAAGCTACAACCTATTTCACACCAATCATCTAGACGGTAATGCACATGGCGTTTCAGTAATCATTATCAACAAAAACATACTATATATTGAACTTGTCAAACATGAGAAAAGCTACATTTATAGAAGACATTAATGAGGCCTTAGTAATTTCGGCACTCTACTACCCACCAAAATATGTACTAAATATGGATCAATTACAACAGTACTTCAAGACACTTGGACAAAGATTTCTAGCAAGAGGTGACTTTAATTCCAAAAGCACTGACTGGGGATCACGACAAGCAAACAAGCAAGAAGCAATATTAGTAGATGTCCTTAAAAATTGTAAAATCAACTTCCTAATTACTGGAAGACCAACTTACTGGCATAGTAATAGAATCAAGATAGATAGACTTCTGTATATATGAAAACATTTGATTGGGGAACCTAACAATGAAATCCTGCCTAGAAATATCATCTGACCACTTCCCAGTCTTAGTCCACTACAAAACCAATGCTGAATCAACAATGAAGCCGACAAAATTGTGCAGCAAATACACTGACTGGGATAGATTTAGAGAAATGATAAACCTCCTCTGAACCCGATATGGTTCAAAAACGCTAAACGACCTTGACGAGGCCATAATTCACCTCAAGGACGTGACAATCGAAGAAGCTGAAGTATCTACAACTAGCACTATTATAAATAAAAAAATGTATTTCATACCCGCGCAAATTAAAAGCAAAATCAGGGAAAGAAGAAATCCTAAAAGGTGGCACATAACAAGAACTCGCGAAAACAAAACAAAAGATTCAACAAATTTATAAAGGAATCAAAAGAACTACTTTAAGCTAACTAGAACGACAAAATAAACAATTTATCTACTCACTATGGAAGGCTTCAAAAGATATTAAAAACTTTACAACTCACCTTCCGCCATTAAAAATCACCAACGGCAAATGAGTCAGGACAGATAATGAAAAAGCTACAATCCTGACTGAACACTTAAGAGTGACTTTTACTAACGGCAAAAACAACACAGACATAAGATATCCTAAAATTTCTAGTGACCAAAAAAAAATATTAAAAAGGTAACACTAAAAGAAATAACGAACTTTTTTTTTTTTTGTTGTTCGAGGTTTCTATTATCTGTTGGAGCACTCAGACACAAATACTGGTCCAGTGTACTACCAGACAGAAACCTTTCGTTATTGCATTTTCCCCGTTGTCCAGAGAAAAGTGAGGGAAGGCTTCAATAAAGTAGAGCTAAGATATTTGGCACACACCACGTCGGCCCCAAGGGTTCGCCACCGTGCGCGAGCGAAAGCAGAGAAAGTGTTCTGCTGTGTCATCCTCCTCGCAACATGCAACATAGGCAGGCGTCTAACTGATGCCAAGCACTAAAGACCCAGTCGGTGATGTCAGATTTGACCGTGGAAGCAGGTGGACGTAAGGCGGGTTGAGGTCCTGAGAAACTCTCCTCTGAACCCCTTACAGCGAGTTCATCGGAGATCTCGTTTCCTGAGATCCCAGAGTGACCTGGGACCCATACAAGCCTAAGTGAATTTAGTCTTCCCACTTTGTTCAAAAAGGTCTTGAGTTCATGCACTAATTTGGAGATAGAGGGTTGGACATAGCTTTGAGTGCAGCTTGGCTGACACTGCAGACGCATATGCTTTTCCCCTTCTAATTGTGCTTCACAACAGAGTGTATAGCCATTAGGATTGCGTAAGTCTCTGATTGAAGAACGGGCGCATATTTTCCTAACGAGAAATGCAGTCGAATATTTTAGCGCTCAAAGAAAACTCCAGCGCCGGACCCCTGCCCAGTCCTGGAGCCATCTGTGAAAATGCGAAGAAATTCCATTCCAGGTTCAGTGTCTGGCCAAAGCCAGTCCTAATGCCATGGAAATGTGACTGTGAAATTACAGCGCAGTAGGATGGCAGTTATTACTACGTCAAAAAGCATATCCATGAGAGAGGGGTCGTAGGATATTTCTCGCGCAAGTACACTTTCACTCCAATGCAAGTTGTACCAACAACCATTTTTCTTTAGACGAGACATGGCTTTCAGTGTGCACCTCCTGATATATACACATATGTATGTCAATCGGTGAACGATTCATCATAGCATCTGGAGCAGCTTCCGGTGTGCTGGAGAAAGCCCCCGTGCAGCTGAGACAGACCGCTCACACGCCACAGCGTGTTTGCGTGTTAGCCTGCTCCACCAAACAACCGATGCATATGAGATTACCGTGTAGATCCAAAGGACCTTTTTCGGCGATAAGCCCCATGTTTTGCCAAAGGCACCTTTGCATTGCCAAAAAGCAAAAAGGTCTCAACATGCTTTGACCAAAGAAGCTTGCTGATGACTCCCAGGTGCTTAGCTTCATTGGATTCGCGATGGGAATGCCTTTAAGCACCAGCTGAGTAATGCCAGTATTTTTCCTCCTTCTCGTGAAGAGAACTTCATCAGTTTTAAGAGGATTAACCGACAGCCCATTTCTCGTGCACCAGTCTTCGATCACATCTGGCGCCGCCTGCGCCTTGAGACAGACATTTGCTAAACATGAGTAGACAGAGAGAACAGCAACATCATCCGCATAGGCCTGGGCATAGATTCCAGAGGCATTGAGAGCATCGAGCAGAGAGTCGACCACCATGCACCATAACAGCGGAGACAAGACGCCACCTTGCGGACAGCCCCTGTTTACTCCAGACTTGACACATTGTTCGAGGCCTGCATCAACGATCAACAAGAAATAGATAGGCCAATGCCAGGCTAGCAGTGAAAATTATTTTCAGAGTAGGAAACAGCTATCTAATACCCTTTTGGACGCGGTATGTCCAATCAATGCCCAGCGACTTGAAGCCATCGAAAGATGGCACAGCAAATTCAATGTGCCTGCAGTACGTCCCAATTCTGGGGCTCGTTCAACCTTAGCGGTTTCTCGTGCCGCGCCATCGTCGGTGTCGCCTCTGTTGGTTGCACCACTCATGCTTAGTCCAACCAGGTGGTCCGATTTCCGCTATTGCGAGTGCCACCTGGAGTATTGCCATCCATTTGGTTGCCCATTGCATCCATTTGGTTGCCCATTGCCATCCATCCATGTAAACTCAGAGTTCTCCGGGTCTTACCGGGTCGAAGTTATATGAACATAAAAAGCTATATGATGAACCGCTGCTTTTACAGAGACGATCAGTCAAATTTTCTAAAAGCAGACTCTGGAGTTTCTCAAAGAAGCGTCCTAGGATAGTATAGATAGTTATCTTATATGTACATCCGACATTCCTACACCTCAGACAAGAAACGCAATGATTCGCAGATGACATAGTAATACTTACCTCGCACAAAATCCTCGAAAAGGCGATCACCGAACTCGAATATCATTTATTCCTATTAACCAACTGGTTGAGAAATGGGTGCATATAAATAAATGAAGACGAGACAGAACTAGTTGTATACACCACAAGGAAAATAACAAATCCTCCAACTATTAAACTCAATGACAATACAGTAACTTTAGCAATGAAAGCTAAGTATCTGGGAATGCACATAGACCAAAAGATAACTTGGAAACAACTTATATTCATAAAACGTAATCAAATCGAAGATAAATTTAGACAACTATTCTGGCTGCTGGGAAGAAACTTGTTACTATCGATAGGCAACAAACTGCTTATTTATAAAACAATTATTAAACCAATATGGGCATACAGATTTCAGCTGACCCGATCAGAGAGTAAATCAAACATTAATATTTTCTAAAGGCAGCAATCAAAAATATTAAGAACGACGCTCTATTGTAAATATCCAACGACCACCTCAAAGTACCAACAGTAATGGAAGAAATACAAAGAAAAGCACAATACACCAAATCTGGCTATTAATCTACGATAACGATCCCCGACATCTCTATCCCGCTAAACGAAATAACCCGTAAAAGGATACTAAAGCGCCTTACACAATCAGACCTAGCTCAAAGACATTAATAAAAATTAATAACTTTTGTAATTCACTCATTGAATACCTGCTAGTTATAACTTATAACTATATAGTTATACGAGTATGTAATTATAGTAAAACTAAAGTATTTAAAGGCATTGGTCTTATTAACTATAATATCCTGTACTGTAACAATAATTGCTTGGTGTAAATAAACAAATGATAAAAAATAAATAAAATGGAAGAAATAAAAATACTTTGATTGGATTGATTAAAAAACACGTTAAACCTGGAACAATTCATAAAGATTGTTGAAAGGGATATCTTGATTTAACATCTTTTGGATACCAGCATTTTACGGTGAATTATTCCAAGGAGTTCGTGAACTCTTAAATAGGTGCTCATACTCAAAATATTGAGTCGTCATGGCGGTGGATGCGGCGTTAATTATTTTGTGGTGGTGTGCATACCAATGGTATGGACAAACATTTGTGTGAGTTTCTGTGGCGCCCTTGTTTAAAGAAACAGCCAATTGTTAATCGCCATTAACCATTGTTATCCTGATCAATAATGTTTCCAATCGAAATGGATTATTAAAGATAAATAAATTTGAAATGAAAGTTAATTTTAATTCCGATTTTAAATATATGTAGTATTGTATAATTTTAAAAGATTAAATAAAAAGGCAGATCAATATTTTTCACGTGCCATTCCTACAGTAAATGAATGTCAAGTGTAAGAAAATAAATGAATTGTATTATATATTACGAGTACATTGCAGTAAGTATAACATGTTTAGCATCGTTAAAAAATTCAAAACATGAAGTTTTATAAGACGTTTTTTTAAATTTATAAAAATTTCAAATTATTTATAACTTTAAGACTTGTCAACGAATTGTAACAATTTGTGTTTCTTTAATGGTCTTCAATTGTAGCTTTAATTTGAGATATAGTTTATTTACATATTGTAATGTATTCATAAATTGTTAATTGAGCTGACACCATTTTTGTCGCAAAGACTATACGTTTATTTCTTCTTCCTTAGTATTTTACTTAGTAGGTATCATCTACTTTATTGTATTTATGTATTAATACACTTCATGACTAGATTTAAATTTCGATTCAAATGGGAAGAGGGACTATGTCACTTAATCACTGCGGCCTCTGATGGGCCTATTGTGATGTCCCCCGTTTAGAGTTCACTCAAAAATCCTGAGTTCATGATAAAACTTAGTATGCTTTTGAGTGAACTAGCAGCGATTTCTTCTGCTTCAAGATAATGCCTGCCTAGGTGTTTGTGTCGTGTACTGATGAGGCAATTACAGTGGAACAGTATGTGCTCGGGTGTTTCTGCCTCTTCGTTACACATTCTGCAGGTGTCATCTTGTGTAATGGTCTTAAGATGTTTGTTGACTGGGCAGTGTCCAGTGAGGAATCCTGTGACTATACGAATCTGACTCCTAGAAAGTTTAAGGAGTTGTTTCGTTCTTTTAAGGGAAGTGGCTGGTAGGAACATCTTGGTTTGTCTGCTACATTCCGTTTGTGTCCAGTAGTGGTTGGCCGCGTTCCTCAACCATTCCTTTATGTAGCATTTCATGGTGCTGATAGGTATGCCGCAAAATGGTCTTGGCATCAAAAAGGTATGCTTTTTTGTTTCCTATATGGCCACTGTGCTCAGGTATCCACATAGGGTGAACTCTGTTTGTATTGGCCAACCGGCATAATAGTTGTAAGCAATCCCATAGCAATTTAGAGATGACTTCGTAGCTTTTGAGGGCTAGAAGTGTAGCTTGAGAGAATATAAATTATTGGTTATAGCTCTGTTTATATTTTCTCTGAGGCAGAGGTAAATTGCGAATATCTCTGCTTGACATACGGAGTTATATCTGTCTATGCTGTGATAGATGTGTGTTCTAGTGCTAGCTCCGTATACTGCAACCCCAACACCTTCGTGTTGGATTAATCTGTGTACCATACAAAAGATTAACGATCGAAGGAAGTTATATTTTGCTCCCAGGTATGTCGAGAGGGAATTGTGACCTTAAAGTTTTGTCACAGTGGAAGGTAAACTGACACTTCATGACTATGTCACCACGCAAGAGTACAAACTGTAATGTATTCATAAATTGTTAATCGAACTTACCCCATTCTTGACGCAAACACTGTACATTTGTTTCATCTTCCTTACTTTTACTATTACTTAGTATGTATCATCTACTTTATTGTGTTTATGTATCAATACACTTCATGACTATGTCTCACCACGCAAGAGTACAGTAGCGAAGACCCAAACCGCCAGTGTAAGGTAATATACATAGTTACAGATCGCACAAGGGATCATCCCATGCGATGATTAATGGTGTTATCTGATGTTTCCTTTTTTTTTTTATGGCACGAACCGTTGGTGGCGTACTCTTACGTGGGGACGATAGTATGGACGAAGGTACAGTTCAGTGTTTAAAGAGCAGTGTAGCAGCACGGTCTGTTGTGCAGTGTAAAAAAAAAGAAAAGAAGAAAACTAATTGGCTTCTTATTACAAAAAAAACAAATAAAACGAATTGCCTTCTTGTTTCGTCCCTATTTTATTACAGTATGCTTTACGGACGAAGGTACAAGTCAGTGTTTAAAAAGCAGTGTAGTAGCGCCTTCTATAATGCAAACAGTGTAAAAAAATGGACTTCTTGTTAGAATAAAAAAAAAAATAACTAATTGTCTTCTTGTTTCGCCCCTACTTTATTACAGTATGCTTTACGGTTTAGAACAGTGATTCCAAAAGTCCCCAGGGGTCTACGTTGCCATGAAAAAAAGGGTGCACCAGTTGTTTGTGGGGGTCCACAAAAATTTATCTAGTTTTGATAGTAAAAAACTTTTTTTTTTCGGTTAGGACGGTATATGGATCAGATAGCCTGTTTATTTAGCATGAATTCCCTTTTTTAGGAAGATCAGCGACAGTTACTTGTAGAAACTTGTATATATGATAATCAGTGAAACGCGTGTCGAGACATGCAAAGCGCCGCCATCCCGCCTACGACGCTTGTACAGACGTGCAATGCAATCTAGCATGAATCTTGTCTGATTCCTCACCAATATAAATACGAATGCTGCCAAGGACAAACGCTCATTTGTGTTATATATTTATACACTCAAAACGGATATCGCACCTCCAGCGTAGCCGAGCCGACCACGGCAGGTTTTTTCGTTCCTAATTGTCGCCATCCTCCTGTCACCCACACCCTCTGCAAAAACCTCCCTCTTACTATTTATTATCAAAATGTAAGAGGTCTCCGCTCGAAAACCCAAGCTATCCTGCAACAATCACATGCTTTGTCCTTTGATGTCTTCGCGTTGACTGAAACGAACCTGATCCCCAGCATAAATAACCTCGAACTGTTCCCACCAAATTTCAATGTTTATCGCGATGACGAACTCAGCCGACTCACTGACGGTTGTTTTGTCGAGGCGTTCTACTAGCCGTCCTTAATACAATTGACTCTTCCCTTATTGCAGTATCATCCTCCCCACTTCTCGACTTTGTTTCAATTAAGATTGCTCTACTCCAGAAGGCACTATACATCATTTGTTTGTACATCTTGCCCTCACAACCTATTGAATCCTATGAACTCGCCATCAACACAATCGACCAATTAACCGATTTAAGAAACCCTCAAGATGAAATCCTTGTTTTCGGTGGCTTCAACCTTCCTCATCTTAAATGGATCCAATTAGACGATCAATCGTCTTACGCTGCCACCAATCCCACTACTGCCAAAGAATGTCACTTCTTGGATCGCCTAACAGATTCAAACCTCAGCCAAGTTAGTGGCGTACTAAACTACATGGGTAGACAACTCGACCTCATATTCACAACCGATTCTCTCAACTCTTCTGTTTCACTTAGTCCCCTTTCCCTTTCAACCATCGATAACTTCCATCCTCCCCTCCTCCTTTCCTTCTTTCACGATTCTCCATCACAGAATAAACCTCCTACAGTTCTGGCCTCTTACGATTTCCACAAAGCAAAATTTCATCTAATAAATGAATACCTTAAAAATGCCCCTCTCAATTTTGAAAACCTAACCGTAAATGATGCTATATCCATATTCTACAGGGAAATATTTTACTCTATCTCTCTTTGCGTTCCCGTTTCACAACGCAAAACTTCGTCCACCTCCTAACCCTGGTATAATCGCAGGCTCCGTTCTCTAAGAAACAAAAGAAATAAGCAATGGACAATCTTCCTTCGTATTCAATCATCCAATGACTTTTCTAACTACCTGGGCAGCTATCTCCACTTTACCGCCCTACACAACTTCCTCTATCAACGGTATTTAACAGAAACGCAAGCCAATCTTATAAACGATCCAAAGTCCTTCTTTAAGTTTGTTAACTATAAAAGAAAATCCGATGGCTACCCTACCTCCCTCTCCTTCCACGATCAAACCTCGAATGATCCCAATATTATCGCCAACTTTTTCGCCACCTTTTTTAAACAGTCTTTCGCCGACGACTCGTTTGCTCCAGACTTCTCATACTTTCATTATCTACCAAATTTTTCTCTTGGACCATTTCTCTCACACACAGTTGATTCTCATGTCATCGAAAACAAATTAAATCTACTTAATGATGAATTCACTCCTGGACCCGACGGTCTCCCTGCCATATTTCTAAAAAAATGCTCCTCAACCATCTCTCGCCCTCTCTCGAAAATCTTCACTCTATCCCTATCCCAAGGTGAATTCCCCCGCTTATGGAAAAACTCATTTATCACCCCTATACATAAAAAAGGTCCGAAGAACGTTGTTAACAACTATCGTTCCATTGCCAAACTATCACATATACCTAAACTCTTCGAGAGTGTTTTGTACGAAACACTAAGTTTTCGCTGCAAGTCATTAATCTCCCCTAGACAACACGGTTTCCTCAAATGCAGATCCACAACCACAAACCTTGTTGAATTTGTGTCCTTTACCCTATCAGCCTTAGAGAACGGCAAAGAAGTCGACGTTATCTCAACCGATTTCAGTAAAGCCTTCGATAAAATCTCCCACAGACTGATACTCTTCAAATTGTCCTCCCTTGGCTTCGACCCCACCTCTTTGAAGTGGATATCTTCTTACCTGGAAAATCGCTATTATAATGTTCGTTTTAGATCTGCCTTCTCTAACCCCTTTTTAGCCTCCTCCGGCGTCCCCCAAGGCAGCCGCTTAGGTCCACTTCTTTTCGTTCTTTCCATAAACGATCTTGAATTGGTGATCAAACACTCCCACATCTCATTATACGCCGACGACACCAAGTTCTTCAAGACCATTTCCTCCAGTCATGACTCTTCCCTTATTCAATCTGATCTCAATAGCTTTTCCATCTGGTGCTCCAAAAATTGCTTAGAGCTTAATATTTCCAAATGCCAATCAATTACCTTTTCACGTAAACGAATCAAACCTCCTCCTCGTATCTACTTCCTCAATAATCAACCCATCTCCACGGTTCAAGTCATTCGCGATCTTGGCATATTATGTGACCAAGAACTTAATTTTCGGGCACACATCGATGAAATAATCCTTAAAGCTAATTCTGCACTCGGACCCTTACGTTACCCGATCTCTTTACATAACCTTTGTCCGGCCCCTTCTTGAATACGCCTCCCAGGTGTGGTCTCCCTACCAACAAACCCACATTTCTAGAATCGAGAGCATCCAACGCCGATTCCTACGTTTTCCTCTTCGAGGTCTCCCCTGGGGCAATCCTTTGATTTTACCACCCTACCAAGACCGCCTTAAACTAATCAACATGAACACGTTGGAAGAAAGAAGAGTTGTATCTGACATTCTTTTTATCCATCGTCTCCTTTCAGGTACCATTGACTGCGCGACTCTCTATAACTCTGTCTCTATCAACACTAACCCCCGCAACGTACGAAATCCCCGTCTCTTCTATCTACCCACCCCCCGTACTGCCTATGGCTCCAATGAACCTATTTCTCGTATGCTGGGAATTGTTAATTCGAATCCTTACTTCGATTTCAACCTCAGCACTCGATGCCTAAAAATCCGCCTTCTTAACCACCCTCCCCTTCTCCCTACCTAGTAAGTGAGATTAGGTTAAGATTAGATTAAGCTAGCTTGAATTAAGCCCAATAAATGGGGGCATTCGCCCCCACGAAAAAATTAAAAAAAAATTAAATATATGTAGTTGAATAATTTAGTCTGGCAATACTGCCAAAATTACACTTAACGCATGTAAAGTTCGATATAATAATATATGTATGTATTGTATAATAAAACTCTCTTCTTCCGTGACCACCGAAGCAGAAACACGTGTTTTCCCTTGTTCGAGTAGTTATTATATTGGCGACGAGGATAATCGTGGAAAGTCAAGTCATCGTCAAGTAAAGGCTTATGTCGAAGTCAAAAGAGGAATTTAAGGAACCAATCGAACCAGCACGAGATAATATTTCAACATCTTGAATTAATCCAGAATTAGTAAATCCAGTCAAACCAAAATTAATAATGAACCAATTACTGGGATCTATGGAAACTTTTGCTCCAGGAGACGATTTCGAAGAATATATCGACCGTTTGGGAGAGTACTTAAAGTGCAACGAAGTTGCTGAAGGAAAAAAGACGTCTGTCTTTATAACTCTCATTGGTTCCGAGGCCTACAAAACACTAAAAACAGTCTTGGCCCCAGTCAACCCTAATACAAAATCTTACGATGAGCTTGTGTCAGTGCTGCGCTAATTATATGCACCTGAGAAATTTGCAATTGCAGAGAGATACAAATTTTACAAGCGTAGTCAAAAATGGGTTAGTCCATGAAAGACTACATCGTGGCGCTTAAACTTTTATCGCGAGATTGCAAGTTTGGACAGTTTTTAGATCAAGCGTTGCGAGACAAATTCATATTTGGCCTTAATGACCCGAAAATTCAAGAGAAATTGCTCGATGATGACGATGCGAAGTTCGAGAGTGTCACCGAAAAGGCTATCAAGTTCGAACTCATCGCAGAGGACCAGCAAATTCTTAAGCCTAACCACATCAACAACATCAAGAGTAGAATAAGTCAACACCAGTCAAGATCGTATCGAAGTCAAAATATGCAGTCCCCTCAAAGAACACAGAACCAGTCCCGCCATAGTGGTTTGTCAAACGCGTGCAGTCAATCGAGTCATTCAAATGCTAAATGTCAACAATGTGGAAGTCACCATAGGTACAAGTGTCCATCGAAGGATATTACTTACTACCTATGCAAATATCGAGGTCATTTTGCAAAATATTGTAAGAAAGCTGGTGGAGGAAGGCATATAAGAGTCATAAATGAAGATACCGATGGTGAATGCAGTCCTACAAGAGTTGTCAACTCAAGAGTCAACAACATCTTCAATTTGTCGGAGAGCAAAAGTACCTAGTCGTCTTATCACTTCTCTCATAATTGAAGGCAACGTCGTGCAGATGGAAGTGGAATAGGAACATGTCAATCTATTATAAGCTACGTAGGTTATTCTAAGTTATTAATTTGCAGGCAGTCACAGGTCATACGTTGAAGTGTTTAGGAGTTTGCGAAGTCATGGTGGAGTGGCCGAATGTTGGAGTGTCGAATGGTAAATGCCTAGAGTTGTCAGTGGTCAAGTGTCAACATAATTTTATACCCATATTGGGACGTCCTTGGTTGGATAAACTTACACCAAATTGGAGGAATAATATTTTTTGCGGTAAAACGTCGGCCCCACAGAATTGTCAAGTCATTTAAAGTCTAATTTTGAGCCGGGAGTTTATTTGGAAGATCATGTCGGTCCATCAGTAATGTCGATGCAAATTGATGTTGGAAATAGGGTTGTTTCTAGTGTCTTGCCAGAGTTAGAAGGAGATATTACTGAAATAAAATTAAAATTTCCACAGGTGTTTCAAAACAATTTGGCAAAACCTATCGAGGGTTTTACAGCAGATATTAGAATTAATTTGCTATATATACCATGTTTTCATAAAGCACACACAGTTCCTTTCCAATTAAGGTCAAAAGTTGAGAGTGAATTGGATTGATTATGTCAGTTAGGTATTATATCACCGGTTAAATATGCAGAAAACGCCAGCCCTATAGTCGTGGTTCCGAAACCAGATGGATCCATAAGAATGTGTGTGGATTTCAAGAAAACTACTAATAAATATGTTCAGATGGAACATTATCCTCTAACTATTTGTGAAGAGATATTTGCACAACTTGCAAATGCCAGGTTCTTTTGCGTCATAGACCTAACAGGTGCATTCCAACAGTTAGAAGTAACGTCAGTTTCGAAAAAATATTTAGTAATTAATACAATAAAGGGTCTTTATGTATGTAATCGGTTACCATTAGGTGTTTCTGCTGCACCGGCTATATTCCAGAGTGTTATTGATCGAGTCATCAAAGGCATTAAGTATGCTTTCGTGTATATCGACGATATAATTGTGGTTGGTACCTCAAAAGAAGATTGTAAGAAAAATTTATATGAAGTCTTAGGTCGGTTAAACGATCATAACATTCAAGTCAATCTCAAAAAGTGCGGATTTTTCGCACAAGAGGTAGAATTTTTAGGACATTGTATTTCTTACAATCGGATAAGTCCTAGGAAGCGTAAAATTGAAGCCGTAGTCAACGCGCCTAGTCCTAAAAACTTGACCAATCTCCAGTCGTATCTTGGTCTCTTAAACTACTATGGAAAATTTATAACTAGTTTGTCAAATTGGTTAGAGAAACTACATATATCAACTTCTGAAAAAAGATTCAACATTTATATGGTCGCCTAAGTGCGAACAAACATTTCAAGAAAGTAAAAAACGGTTATTGGAAAATAGTATTCTTGAATTGTACGACCCAGAGAAAACTATCGTCATCTCTGCAGATGCATCTCCATATGGGCTTGGAGCGGTCATGACGCATCTCGTTAATGGGGTAGAACGTCCAAGTATGTTCGCTTCGTGTACTTTAAGTCCGTCAGAACGCAATTACTCTTAATTGCACCGAGAAGCTCTCGCTATCATTTTTGCTGTACGCAAGTTCCATAAGTACATTTATGGGAACAAATTTATTATACACAGTGATCATCATCCACTCCGAGAAATCTTCAATCCAAACAAAAGCACCCCTGCAGTAGCTGCAGCCAGGTTACAGCGTTGGGCTGTCATTTTTTCAATGTATGACTACAAGATAGTTTACAAAAAAGCTAACCATATGTCACATGCAGATGCACTATCCAGGCTACCTCTCAAGGATTCTTTGAACATTGCGGATACTTTGATAAATTCTTTTAACATGTCCGGAAATGATCCCCTCGATATCACTCGTATCCGTAGCCAGTCCCTTAATTGTCCTGTTTTGAAAGTAGCCATGACGTATGTTTCGGAGGGTTGGGCTTCGAAGTCAAAAATCACCTGTCCAGATGTGATTTATTTCTTTGACAAACAGAAGAGTCTTTCAGTAGAGAATCAATGTCTATACTATGGGAACAAGCTAGTTATTTCAAAATCTTGTCAGAATGAAGTTCTTCAAATGATCCACAGTGATCATGTAGGCATGACACGAATGAAGCAGTTAGCTCGGGGTCAATTCCACTTCAAAAATTTGGATAAGGAAATAGAAACTTTTGTGAACATGTGTGTAATATGCCAACAGACAAGGAAAGCGAATAAGCAATAGACTATACCGTGGGCAAAAACAACATTTATGTTTGAACGAATTCATGTTGTTTTGTTTTATTTTAGTACATTTGAATACCTGATTTTAGTGCATTCCTTAGTTATCATTGAAAAACTGAAAACAAGCTTTTCTTATTTTGGGTTTCCTAAGGAACTTTGTAGTGACAATGGACCACCATTCTCTTCCAGAAAATTTTTAGAATTTTGTAAACAAAATGGCATTGCAATAAGCAAATCACCTCCCTATCATCCACAAAGCAACGGCTCAGCCGAAAGAGGTGTAGCTGAGGTAAAAAAAGTTTTTAAAAAGTTTGTATTGGATTTCAAATATAGGAAGTTATCACCATCTGAAAAAGTGCTACAATTTTTAACATCTTATCGACACACTCCAACATCGGTAACGAAGCTATCACCTTCCGAAGCTATTTTCAATTTTAAGCCTAGAAGCATTATTAATATTTTAACGGATCAAAAACCTTCTTGTCTTCAAAATAAAAAACGTATTGAATTTAAAAATGAATTATACAAAACTCCTAATACAATTGAAAAATTACAAACATTTATGAAGGGAGAAAAGGTTATGTTTTGTGATTCGCATAATGTAGTAGCAAAATGAATTCTGGCTATTATATCGAAGATAATCAGTCCCTGTGTGTATGAAATTATTTTTAATAATAATAGTAAACGCATTGTACAATTTTCAGAACTTAGGAAATTGTGTTTAGAAGATAAATATCATCCCTCAAGAACATTAACTTCCGAATCTTTAAACATGACAAGAAATGAACAACCTACTGATAATAATAATTTTTTAGTAAAAGACAAAGGTTCACCTAACGATGTTAATAAATCATGTAAACGTCAGAATAAAAATTATGTAAAAACAAGAAGTTCATCTAGGTTAGCAAGTAAATATTTGAAGTAATTATTGTAAGAAGGAACTTTAATATGTTAAGTTAAGCACCTTTCTTATTAATAACAAGAATTCTAAAAGGGGAGAAATGTTATATAGTTGAATAATTTAGTCTGGCAATACTGCCAAAATGACACTTAAAGCTTAAAGCACGTAAAGCTCGATATAATAATATATGTATTGTATAATAAAACTCTCTTCTTCCGTGACCACCGAAGCAGAAACACGAGTTTTCCCTTGTTCGAGTATTGTTTCCTGAATTTTGAAAAGTAAAGTGTGAATGAATCGATGTCAGTGTTTGCCAGGGCCGGAAAGGTAAGAACCTGCCTATTTGTACATTTGTTATGCATACTTCTATTTTATATTGTAATAGTATTATATTTGTTATGTTGGCGTGTAGTATGTACGTAATAAAAATTAAATACTGAACAGGGCCATTACTCGATGCTTCTTTAAAAGAAGAGAAAGCCGAGAAATACTACTAAATATTATTGTTCTCGTAGTTGCTAATACTAAATGACAAAACATATTTTCATAAATTGTACATTTCTTCCTGTATGTAGGTACCACTCATAACGTAATAAATAAATCATTGAAATCGTGGAGTTATGATGTCGAAATATTCTTTAAAAGTACATAGGTACTTGCTCTCGAATTAACAAAAATGTATCAAAATATATAATAATTAATCAAAAAAATGTTTTATATTACATTAAAATATACCAGCCGTTTTGTGAGAAACTCGTTATGTGTCTTAACGGTATATTGCTCCTATTCCTAACCTGTATCATATCCTGTTAAAATCGTCTTATGATTACTAAAACAAACTTTTTTTTTCATTTACGGGTAGGTAACTGATATGAAGCATGGCTGAATCTAAAAAAAAATTTCGACAGTACAGTGTTGATTATTTGAAATTTGGTTTTCTTTCATCAAAGGCAGACAAACGATATGCAACAAAATTTTGAGCAATGACTCTATGAAACCATCGAAGCTCGAAGATCATCAAAGAAGATGTCATTCTGATAAAATAGATTTAAATTATTTTCAAACATTGAAGGAAAAATATGAACAGAACCCCGTGTCAACGTCTCAAAGTAACGATGATGGCTTGCGGGCATCTTACAATATCTCATTACTTATAGCGAAATCTGGAAAACCGCACACCATCGGAGAACAATTAATTTTACCCGCCATTGAAGCGGTTTTTAAAACTGTTCTGCACAAACCTCCATTTGACGTACTCGAAAGAATTTCTTTGAGTAACAACACTGTACAACGACGCATTGATGAAATAAGCTCTGATATTGAAAGCTTCTTGTGTAATTATCTGCAAACAACTCATTTTTCTATTCAACGAATCAACTTTACCTGGTAATGAGGAATTAATATTGGCATATGTTCGATTTGTTATAGACGAAGAAATCCATGAAGGGCTGCTATTCGTGAAAACTGTCCTGAGTGATTTTTTAAGGAAAAATCGATTCCATTTACAAACATCATTTCGGTGGCAGCAGATGGAGCTCCTGCCATATTCGGGCGATATCGTGGGATATCGTTTGCACAATTGTGCGACGAAAATTATGAAGACTTCCAACGATTATTTTGACATACTGAAGTACGCTGGTTGTCGAAAGGTGCATGCTTAACAAGATCTTATTCACTTTTTTAATCAGTCTTAGAGTTTCTGGAAAGTAGAGATCCAGATTTAAAAGAAATCCTGATTAAATTGAAAGCAAACATCGCATATTTGACAGATTTGTTCAAAAAATTCAATGACATTAACCTGCAGTTACAAGTTACTGCTGGAACACAATGATGTCGCAGTCGCGGTCGCTGTCGCACCTTCTGTCGCGGTCGCTGTCGCAGTTGGCAATCTGCCAAAAATTTCGTCCTCAATGAGGTCGCTTTGTTATGTCAGATTTTAAACAGCTGTTTTAATTCAAATTGTATTTTTTAACAGCTGCTTGAATTGAATTTGTGCTTTTGTTGGAAAATTGCAAATAATAATAAAAGTAATATGGATAAATTCCATTTTGCTGTTTTAATAAAAAATTAATATCCCTAAAATATTACAAATTTCACAAAATAATACGTTTGTCCAGATACTTACAATTGATCGTCAACCGTCAGATTTCAAAATTTCCTTTGAATTGTTTTTTTTCCCTACAGCTGTCACAACGTCGTACGACCGAATTAAAAGTTAGCCAACTCTCGCGACAAACCTTACGACCGCGACATCATTGTGTTTACGTTATGGAACAGCGACCGCATTGTGTTCCGCGCTTTACAAGGGGATAGTCTAAATTTAACAAAAATAAAGGGTGCAATTTCAGCTTTTCTTGGAAAATTGAAATTTATGAAGCAAAATATTAATTTTTTTTTTTTTTGAGGCTACTACTATCTGTTGGAGCACTCAGACACAAATACTGGTCCATTGTACTACCAGACGGACACCTTGCCTTTATTGTATTTTCCCCGTTGTCCGTGCGCGAGCGAAGGCGGGCAACAGTCGACAGTCAAAGTGTTGTGCTGTGTCATCCTTCTCGAAACATGCACCGCAGGTAGGCGCCTTACTGATACCAAGCACGTAGAGATGCTTGCAAAAAGTATAATGGCCCGTGATGACGCCTGTAAGCCTTCTGCAATCATTGACGCCTAATGACGCCTATAAGCCTTCTGCAATCATTTCTCCTTAAGGATAAGAAAAATTGTATTTTGTATTTATTTGTATTTGTATTTATATTTTATTTCATATGCATTTTGTTTACAGGTAGGATAATAACGTAACAATAATTCATTAAGATAATAACAATAATGAAATAAGTAGGTGACATTTTTATTTTCATACAATTAGTACTAAAATAGTTTCAATGCCACTTCATAGAGCTATAAATTATAAGGAGTACAATTCATAAGTGGGGTGACTCTATTAACTTGTAACAAGAGGTATTGGGCAAAATAATAAATAAATGAATAAATAAATAATAAATGCAAGAGATTTTTAAAAAAGATATTAAAAAAATCAAAGTTCAAAACAAAAAAAACAAAAAAGAGAAAAAAAAACCAAAACAAAAGTAAGAAATAAGAAAAAGTCAAGAGAAAAGCTTAATTTACACCAAAATATTAGATAGGATGGATTCTATACTATCGAAGTCTATATCAAGCAGCCAAAATTTTACACATTTTAGGATTTTTTTTGGGTTTGTAGTAGATCTTAACGATTGAGGAAGATTGTTAAATAAACGACAGGATGAAATATCGTAGAAATTGCGATACGCGGTTGTACGGAATTGTGGGACACTCACAACATTTGAAAAGTTTCTACGTATATTGTAGTCTGAAATTAATCTGTAGTTGAGATTTCCAGAACGCATAAAAAAAATCTTTAATGTTTTGTAACAATATAAATGGCGAACCGGAAGAATTCTTAAATCACGAAACAGTGGAAGGCTAGGATGAAGACGGCGTTTATTGCATATTTTCCTTAATACACTTTTTTGCAAAATTAATAAGGGCTGGATCTTATTCGTGTATGTACCTCCCCAGCACACAATACCATATTGTAGTTTAGAATGTAGGATTCCGTAATAAATAATTGTTAAAAGTTTCTTGGAACATACTTTTTTGAGAAAATAAAAATGACGAAGCGTATTAAATAAATATCTTTTTAAAGACTCTGGTTACACTGGTTACTAAAAGACATCTTCGAGTCGATTATAAGACCAAAGTATTTGTACTCGTCTACTGCTTCAATCAGAAAGCATTTCTCACTGCAATTAGTATTGGAACAAAAAGTTTGTCGCGGAGGGCAAACGACACAATTGAACCATTCCAATCCGAATCTATTACAATCAGGAGCGTGAAAATAAACTTCCGGAAAAGAATACGTTGTAGTAAATAAACTAAAAGGCATTAATTTAGTTTTCGAGCTGATGTCTAATCCGTGTTCAGAAAACCAGCTTCTTAGGAGACTGAGATCAAAATTAATGTCGCATATTAAATCTAACAAACTGTTGGAGGCGTATGAGTAACCCACATCATCCGCAAAGGCTGTCACTTTTCCCCTAAAATTGTGTTCAAACAGTGAGTTTATGTAAACCAGAAACAAAATTGGTCCCAGTACAGATCCCTGGAGAACTCCTATATTAAACATTTTGATCTCGCTTCTGATACCATCAAACTTTACTCTTTGAGATCGATTTGATAGGTAAGATGTAAACCAGTCCAACATGAATCCTCGAAACCCGGCCCTTTCGATCTTTTCTAATAAAATAGAATCGTTAACCATATCGAAAGCCTTAGTTATATCAACAAACAGTCCAGCAGTGAACTTTTTATTATCAAGGGAGGAATAAATATTTGAACAAAATGTAAGAAGGGCATCCTCAGTTGACTTGTCCTTCTGAAAACCAAATTGTATTGGACTGAAAAACTTGACTTTGTGCAAATATGACACTACCCTCAGTTTGATGACCTTTTCAAAGACTTTGCTCAAAGTAGGGAGTAGTGAAATAGGCCTATAGTTTTTCATGTCATCTGCAGAACCTTTTTTAAATAAAGGCACAACGTCAGCACATTTGAAAGCATTTGGGAAATCTCCTGTAATCACACTACGGTTAAAGATTACGGCTAGAACATCAACCACATAGCAAGCGATACGTTTCAGCAGCACATTCGAAATGCCATCGAAACCACACGCATGCGAATTTTTTAATGACCCAATCGCCTTTAAAATTTCTAGTGCAGTAATAGATTCGAAAGCAAAACTATTATGCCGCCGATGCTCAGCGAGAATGAACGCATTGGTACAATGATTGCAAGTTTTTGCTATATATTGTGATGTTGCACTATCTGCAACAGATGTAAAATATGCATTGAAGGCATTAGCAATGTCAGATTTACTAGAATACTCAAGGTTATTCACATTAAAATGTTTCGCGGTAGTGGAAGATTTGTTCAAAATATTATTAAGCAGTTTCCATTCCGATTTTAAATTGCCTTTTGCTGAAATGAATTTATTACGATAATAGCTATCACGACAAGAAGGAATTTCAATCTTAAGCTCACGACAAATCTTTTTGTAGCTTTTTTTCAATCTTAGATTTAAAGGGTTTTTTCAACATTTAACTCTTATTTTATGTTTCCTTTTAATTTTTTTAATTATATAACTCGAGATCCATGGTTTTAGCCTTTTATCACCTTTTTTTAGACTCAAAGAGTAGGAGCAGTTAAGTATAAGTCTATTTAAAGATGTAATAAAGACATCATAAGAAGCAGAAGCATTGTTCTCTTTGTACACATTATGCCAAGGCTCATGAAAAAGAAGATGCTTAAGCTTTACAAAATCGATTTTAGACTTTTTCTGGACAACATTTACATTGCGGGCTTTGTTTATGTTAGAGCAAGTCCTGTCATAGGATGATCTGATATTTTTAAATCCAAAATACACTTTTCAAAAATTAAATCACAATGCGAAGATCGAGCATAAATGTGATCCAAACATGTATTCGAGGCCAGTCTAGTAGGTTCATTGATGACGATGGTTAGTCCATGCGATGCTAATAGGGCTACGTAGTTAGAGATTATTTCAAACTTTTCTAATAGGTTAAGATTAAAATCACCTAGGATAATTAAATTATTTGATTTTAGGTTATCCAAAAGAAAAGAGAATTCTTTAATAAAAGCTACAACGCTGAACATATGCAATCTATAAACACACAAAAACACATAATTTGTACGATTTATACTAACAGAAACTTTCAAAATGTCTGCTGTTATGAAATCCACACAATTCACTTCATTAATCTTATAAGATTCTTTAATAAAGCAACCGACTCCGCCTGCAGCATAATTTTCATTAGGATTTGCTAAGAACACAAAACCAGGCAAATAATAGTCATGTACCTCAAACCCATAAATCCAGATTTCCGATACAAAAACAATATCGGGAATACAAGTGAATGAGTCAATATGTGCCACAAGAGATGGAAAGTTTTCTCTCAAGCTTCTAATATTCTGGTGTATAACAAATATCTTATTTTTACAGTAAGCGCTATTAGTAAATACATTATCAGGGTTTTTGCTTCTTACATTGAGGATGGAAAAGTCATTCTTCTGGTTATTTATGTTTAAGTTCATATATTTAAAGTAATTAAAATTTAAATGATTTAAATGAGAGCAAGATCATGAAATGATCTCACAGAAATTACCTTTCCACCCTCCTCTTTTCTAATAAGTATTTGATTGTTATTGTACCATACAAATTTATAATTTTTTCGCTTCCTTACTTCTTTCGTCTGCATGAAAAGAGCCCTAGTGTATGGAGTAAAAGCATCATTGATGTAAACGCTGATTTTCCTTCTAACGCTGTTGCTTCTGTTTTGATCATACATACAATGTTACATACTTCTTGCAGACATCGGGGCGTACGCGCTTAGTCATCCTGCATCCTGGATATTCATTCCATCTACGATTGTGTGCATTAAAGACCCAGTCGTCGATATCAAATTTGACCGTGGAGGTAGACCTAAGGAGGGTTCAAGTCATGAGAAACTCTCCTCTGAGCCCCTTCTAGTGAATTCATCGGAGACATCGTTTCCTGGGATCCCAGAGTGACCTGGGAACCAAAAATAAAAATCATTGCCGCGTAGGTCAAAAAGACCTTTTTCGACGATAAGCCCCATGTTTTGCCAAAGGCACCTTTGCATTGCCAAAAAGCAAAAACGTCTCAACATGCTTTGACCAAAGAAGCTTGCTGATGACTCCCAGGTGCTTAGCTTCCTTGGATTCGCGATGGGAATGCCTTTAAGCACCAGCTGAGTAATGCCAGTATTTTTCCTCCTTCTCGTGAAGAGAACTTCATCAGTTTTAAGAGGATTAACCGACAGCCCATTTCTCGTGCACCAGTCTTCGATCACATCTAGCGCCGCCTGCGCCTTGAGACAGACATTTGCTAAACATGAGTAGACAGAGAGAACAGCAACATCATCCGCATAGGCCTGGGCATAGATTCCAGAGGCATTGAGAGCATCGAGCAGAGAGTCGACCACCATGCACCATAACAGCGGAGACAAGACGCCACCTTGCGGGCAGCCTCTGTTTACTCCAGACTTGACACATTGTTCGAGGCCTGCATCAGCGATCAATATTCTGTGCACAAGCATTTCTTTGATCCACAAAACCAGTGCTTCATCTACGCCATGCCGTCTCGCCGGGTTACACATGCTCTCGAAAGTAGTAATATGTTAGTCGGCGCGAATTCTCCCAGTTTCCAAACTTATCACAGGCAGAATGACTTGATGTCGATATTCAGACATACATACGTTCAGCATTTAAATGCCCTGCATGATGACTTCAAAAACAAATTTAAAGATATTCTCACGATGGAAATACCACCATGGATCATAAATCAATTTGATGAAGCGGAAGTGTCGAATGTGATATTACAAGAGGAGCTACTCGAGCTTAGCACCAATAAGGAGCTGAAGGCGAAATTTAGAAAAGGCTATCAAACATTTTGGCTGCAGGCAGAAATACCCGAAAAATATCCTGGGCTGTGGGAAATTGCGAGGAAACTTTTGATAGCGTATCCCTCGTAATACCTTGTCGAAAAAAGTTTTAGTGTCGTTACAAACTTATTAACAAATAAAAGGAGCAGAATGAACATCACAGAACGGGGAGATTTGCGGATGATCCTTACAAATCTGAAGCCAAATATTGATAATTTGCTGTCAATCCATCAAGTACATCCCACCCATTAAAATTATGATTTTTTTTTTGTAATTTTTGATTTGTATTGTTGAAGTTACGATGCGTTATTAATGTTTAATTTTAGCTCTATGAAGTCTGTAATCGTATTATTTTAATAAATATAACATAAGAAAATACGAGTATACTAGTTTTTTCCTGAGTTGGAACTCAGCCGCGATGCAAATTTCCATCGTTAGATCTAATCTTCACATTTTTTTTATGAATATGTTTTGAAAGTGATCCATGAGAAAAAAAAAAAAGTTTGGGAACCTCTGGTTCAGAAGATATTTCAATTAGTTTTTCCAGGATTTTCAAATGTTTGATCTGTTTTTAGTCCCTTCCAGTAGTTTGCGTTGAAAACCGCATTTTTACCTCCTATGTCCGGTATTACACGTTGCAATAGTAGCAAGACTCAAATGAGTATGAAAGAGAGGGTCAATGAAATAGAGATATACTGGCACAATGATGAGCGGGTAGGTTTGTCCGTGCATCAATTTGACATTTCCTTATCCTTTGTTCTTTGTTTTACGATGTTGCTTCGCATGCGCTTCACAAGCGGAGCGTTACGTAGTGCTATTTTAGTAATTAGTAAAATTAATGATTTTAAGTGGACAAAGGAATTGACATGTGAGCTCATTAAGAGATGCATCCAGCATGGTCTACTAATTCATTTACCTCCGAATCCATATTTATTATAGCATGCACATCCAAACGACTTCGGCTAACAACCGTCGACACTGAATGGAGAGTATCAACTGAAAGAGAAATGTCAAATTGCTGCACGACACTGCGAAATAAAGAGATGCACCATGTAATAACCACTGCAACTCGAAATGTCAGATCAAGACCAAATCACCAAGTGTTACACGCCAAAAAGATGCGACATGTAATACCTGACTATGTGTTATGCCATGTTCCCACCAAACTGAAATCGGGAGATTTCGATGAACATTTACCGAAACCTTGTAAGTCGTTCCCACCGGGTTGAAGTGAGTTTAAGAATTATAAGCTGTTAATTTTGGTGGATTGCGAGGAATTTCTGAACGAACAGTTTTCCCGAGTGTACTTTCCAAGAGCCGCCCCGAATCATGCCGAAATATCCGACATCACAGTCGAAGAAGTTCGGTACGCGGTTAAAAACTCCAAGAAAAGAAAAGCTGTTGGGCCGGACGGGATACCCTCTGAGTTCTGGAAAAAGATGGGAGACATCGGGTCTAGATGGCTCATGGTTCTTATCTCCAAACTTATGAGAGCCTAATCAATGGAGGGAAAGCTATCTTCTTCCTTTGCACAAAGAAAAGGGTGATACGCGAAATTGTGATAATTACCGTTCTGTCAAGCTGATGTCGCACACCATGAAGATCGTTGAACGGGTATTTGATAGCCGACTGAGGAAAATAATACGACTATCTGATGACCAGTGCGGGTTTGTCTCGGGTAAATCAACAACAGATGCAATCCAAAGTAAAAGGGTCATGATGGAAAAGCATCGTGATTCGTCAAAGGACTTGCATATGGTGTTGGTTGATTTCGAGAAGGCCTTTGACCGGCAACCAAGAGATCTTTTATGGGTAGCGCTAAGACAAAAAGGAGTTCCAGAAACCTACGTGCGAGTGATCATGGACATGTACAATAGAGCAACGACAAAAGTAAGATGCACCGCAGGAGTCACCGAAGAGTTCGCAATCAAAGTCGGTGTACACCAAGGGAGCGTCCTCAGCCCACTGCTCTTTATAGCAGTCCTTGATTGCTTGCTTTAAGGAAAAGTGACGGAACCCAATGTGCACCAGCTATTCTTTGCTGACGATGGAGCCATTATAAGTGATGATCAGGCGTCCCTACAACGAGCACTTGATGTGTGGGTGGATTTTTGAGGGACACGGGTATCGTATTAGTTCAAAGAAGACAAAGTATCTGTGCTGCCCGTTCTCTGACCCTCATCAGCCTATTCCAGACATTTACTTGAATGGAAGAGTGCTTCCCAAGTGTGAAAAGTTTAAATATCTGGGATCTATGATTAATAAAGAAGCAACTTGTGATGACGACATCAACCATCGCGTAAGCGTAGGGTGGATGAAGTGGCGGGAGAACTCCGCCATCTTCTGTGATCGAAAAATGCCCCTAAGCTGAAAGGAAGGCTCTACACTTCAGTTGTACATCCGGCGCTCACATACGGTTCACAATGCTGGACAATGCACAAAAAGTTATTATGCAAATTAACGGCAGCTGAGATGAAGATGCTTCGCATGAAAGCGGGAGTAACAAAGCGTGACAGTATTAGAAGTTCAAAGATCCGAGGAAGCCTCCACGTAAAAGAAACCATCACAAGAAAGATAGAGCGCGACCGACTCAGTTGGTATTGCCATGTTCAAAGGAGAGATCCTTTGAACCCCGTCCAATCAATCAACGTTCCAATTTCAACACGCAAAAAAGGCATGCCGAAAAACAATTGGTGCAAACAAATGCAAAAACACCAGCATTTGATTGGCCTCAGCGATGAAGTAATCCCAAACCGGGTAGCCTGCCGCTACTTTCTGAGGTCAAACCGGCGGACCCCACAAATGGACCAATAGGAATGCAGTTAAGTGGGAAGGTTATGGTCCTACACTTCTGACCATAATGACGCCGGAAAAAAGGAAAAGAAGAAGAAGAAGCTGTTAATTTTGGAGCGGTTATCAAAACAACTCTTTGTTGGCGCAAAATAATAGTGTTGGGAAAAGGAATTACTGAAAATGAACTCTGAACAAATTAAGGAAATAATTGCAGTATTTATAGGCGATTTCGTAATACAGAGAAATCAATTCATTACAATGCTAAACGAAAAGTTCTTAAATTCTTACATCTATCAAGACGCCGAAAAAGCTCAAAATCGAAAAGTTTGGATAAAAGTAAATAATGTTTCTAATAATGATTTTCAACCCTTTCTTGAACTAATTTCATTTGCAGTCACGTAAACGCACTTTCTGGAAGAAGGATGTTTGTGAAAATGGCAGTAAGTTCTTTAGCCACTAGTTGCATAATGTTCCATATATGGCAATATTTTAGTTTGGAGACAGTATGTTGGGTCAAATAACATGCCATATCGTGAAGTCTATATATATGGACGCATTATATGTATGTGCAGTTGTTATTTTCTCTAAAAAAAATATTTACAAAATTTACTTAGCGTATTTGTTGTACAGTGTATCTCTTTGTAAGTGCAAATTAGTTGAGAGAACTTCGTCTGACATAGTAATTTTGTATGGTTAACTATCACAAAAAATATTTTTAGTAAGTTTAGAGCTTGCTTAATCAGGGAATAAACATGTAACAATTCACGGTAATTGTTTTACCAGTTTTTTGGGCGATTGTTTGTTTGTGCCACATATGGCACATTATTCATTCATGCATGCACGTAGTTAAAATATTTCTTGGTTGGGACAAATTTCTGTTGTAAAATGTGACATTTAAAATATCCCGGCATTTTAATTCTACCTTCAGCTGCAATGTACCCAAATATAAGAATTTATTGAGAGAGAGATATCGGTAATATGGTAAAGAATTTGGTGACACTAAATTGCTTTAAAAAAATTCCTTCTATGCTACACTTCAATAATAATTCCAAAACGGTGACTAACCAAACTTCATCTGGTTTTGAAAATTTTTCTAAAATTCTCCGTTATTGAGGGATTCAAAAGGAAGTGTCTATCAATTTACCTTTCCGCCGATGAACAAATTTGTGCATCAAAAGCCAAACATCACCTGAAGCAATACTTGCCTCTGAATGGGGGTATAAAATTTTTGTTTGATATAGTGTCTCTGCTTCTGCATACAATTTTGAAGGCTACACGGGTCTAAAAAATAATGTATATATGTATTGTACATATTATAATATTACGAAAAAATTAGATTTGATTATTAACAAATTAAATCAATTAAATCAACTATGCTCTAGTTTTAATTTTTTGAAGGCTAAGTGCATGACGTGCTATATTTGGCAGAAACTATATTTTATCAAATTATGAACATATAATTTGACAAAACTAAAAATTATTGATGATGAAGTGTTTCTATAGCCAATACTTAGTCAGGAAAAGTTTTAATCCAAATTTGGAAAAATCATGCATCTAAAGGTTTAAGAAAACTTTCGGATGTCGCGGGAAGTATTTAGATTGCTATGCAATGACCTCGAAGATATCGCAAAGCGAGATACAAATTACAGAAAATGTATTCCATTGCCAAAGAATACATTTCGCGTAATACCGGAGTATCGCAAATCTGTTTAAGTTGGAAAATCATCAGTTTACAAAATTGTAAAATCATTTTGTGAAGAAGTGAGTAATGTCCCTCAGCCGAAGTTTTTAAATTTTTAACCATTTACTAGGCAAATAATAAACGAAAATGTCCGTGGTTTCGAAAAATTAGGATTTCCACAATGCTTCGCCGTCTAGGTAAGACCAATGTTCTACGCAGAGGAAAGATTATACCACTTTCATTTTTTAGATGATTGTCATATTGAGGCTAAGACGTCTGCCGAAGATGCCACAGAATACTACAATTATAAAGGATGGTATTCAACAGTTCCTCACGCTGCAGTGGTTTATCGGTTTGAATTATTTATATAGTTCGTACATATATGTATATGTGGTCTATTTCATCAAAATACAAGTACAATTACAAATTTGTGTTTGTTGATTATATTTACAAATTTGTTTACTTATTTTCTGTTTCACAAACCACAAACTCAATTCCAACAAATTGGTTAAAAAGAGAATAAAATTAAGAGAAATTGTATTTGTTATTAACAAATACAAAAAAAACCGTCGTGTTGCAAAATTTTCGATGAAAAACTGTAGTAAATCAAAAAAATGTGTATAAAGGGTGAATTTCATAAGATGCAGTAAAAGGCTGAGGAGAAAAAAAAATTATTAGAAAGTGAATAACAAATTTTAAAAATCAACAAATGCAGTGAAGTCTTGTAGCTTTTTTCAAAGATAATAGATGGTATTTAATTCTTAAATTAATTCATTTAATAAATAGTTTTTGAGAATTAAAATTTCAAAGTTGAATTTTTTTAAATATCGAAAGAACTTGATTTAATAAACTAACTTAAGAGCTGAATATTAGCCCTTCACTGTACGTTCTTTTGTTGATTTTTAAATTTGTTATCCACCCTCCTATGCAGTTTTTGTCTCAGCCTTTTGTTGCTTATTGAATTCATCCTGCAAACATTGCACATGCATTTAAAAGGCTGATTCGAACTCGTTAGTTTAATAAATTTTAATTAGCGTTGAAGCGATACATCCATAAACAAATGGCATACTTTAAGAAAATAATAATTGTAAGGTGTAAACAACCCCTAAGAATAAGAGGATATGTAGGTGTCACGATGACTTTTGGTTATAAAGAAAGAGGAGGTAGAATAGGAAACACTTAATGTCGTTTCTGTAAATTATTATAGGTAATTATGATAAATTGAATTTGTAAAATAAAAATACTGTAAATTATTATAGAAACTCAGAAGTGTTTTACTACGGAATTGGCGAAATCTTATATAATCATAATCTCAAATACATGGATTTGTAAGGTAGATTATATTTACCGGCAATATCAAAGAATCGTTCACGAACCGTTCTGGCCAACGCACAGTATTTTCAAAGAAAGCATCAACAATGGCTAAACAAGCAAGATGGACAATTCTGCATACCGTATTGTAGATTTAGATATTTCTGCATGTCTGTGATACTGTCCATCATTTCCAAGCCAATATAAAGCTGTTAGAAATTTCTGTGTCGGTGGCAGTGGAAAGTTTTTTTCAGACTCATTTTCAAACCGAGGTCCAATTTGTCTTATTATTTCTTCTGCCTAAGAACGTTTTAATCGAAACTTTTCGTTGAAATCAAAATAATCCGAAATTTCATAGTTAATTGGCGACGATATATTTTTCTTTGTCTATTATGCACGAAATCTTTACTTATGTATATCACTATCGGTGCTACTATATTTTCGACTTAAGGATAATTTTAGGTTTGAAATGCGATTTCTTTCAAAAAATACAAATTGTTATTAAATCGACACACGATCATTCTATTGTAAGAGATTTTCAACAACTGAGCATATTTGTAAAATTTCCTGATATCGTGAAACACAAACCTGCAAAAAAAATATAAACTTTAGCAAATTTGTACTTTTAGTGAAACGGAAATAATGAAATTTTTAAAATCTTCCCTTAGTAAACTACAACTGCAATTTTGTAGCACAAATATTTTGTGAAACAGAATAAATCGATTTTTCTACAAATTTGTTGAAAAAGTGCTTGTAAACTACAAATTGTAAGTTGGTGAAATACGAATAAGCCACAGGTCGTTGTAATAACGCAAATATATGAGCGTTCAAACTTAAGAGTAGAACACCAAAACCCCATTCTGAAGGAGAGTTCCAAGAATATTTGTGGTATTGATGTTCCCGTGGTTCTGATTGGGGACTCCGCATTCCGCTTTTCGGAAATGTTTATGAAACCATAACCATATAGTCAACAACACAAAAATTCAACTACTCATTATCAAAATGTCGAAAGGTTGTTGAGATCGCGTTCGGGCACTTAAAAGGGCGATTCAGAAGAATTGGCAAAGCATTAGACAACCACATATAATAGATAACACTTCCTTAATAGTGAAGTCCTCCTGCAAGTTTCACAACTTTTAAATGTGCACAATGACCAAATAAATAATCATTTGCTGTTACAAGAGAGAGCTTCAATTCCCGAGCGACCGGAGTATGTTTCACGTATAACCGACAACAACCCTTCCACTAAAAATATTAGAAAATCTATCAGCAACTACAAATCAGGTAAGAAAACACTATTTATTTCTTTTTTAATTTTTTAAAATGTTTATTAGCTTATTTCTTTCTTTTTCTATTTCTAAAAATTGTTCGGTTATGTCTTGGATAATTTTTAATGTTTTCTTGATTTACTTATCGAGATCATTCTTATTCATCTTCCCCTTCCTTGCAGCTCGCGGGTCGTGCTTAAAGGTAACGCCCTGGTAGTCAATCCGTTTCCAGGTGGTGAGCTTGTCCCGGAGTTCATGAATTCATCCCTTATTCATCAGAATAATATACATTATGTAACTAAGTGGTTTCAAATAAAAGAATGTTAAAATATTGCTTACTTTCGGTGAAGCTGTTCTGGCATTTCAATTCAACTTTTACAGTATGTGAAACACGAATGGACCAAAATTCCGACCACAAATGAATGCGACCTCAATGAATGAGATTCTGCTTCTCAATGAAAAGAAAGATAGCCATACTAAGCATTCATAAGAAAAAGAGGTTCTTCTTCGAATTCAGTCAGATGTGAAAACACTTTCTTGACACTGGAGTTTTTGTTGTTTTTTAGTTAAATGATTTGCATTTTGTGTTATATTGTTTTCTCGTTTTGAATAATATTATATTAGAAAAGAAAAATTTAATAAAGTTATTATAAGTCCTCGTATTTCATGCGAAAAGTAAAATAAGTTGTTTTTTTTTCACTTGTGTAAACACTTTCTTGACAAACTGTATGTGCCATTGAGATGGAGAACCCCCAGATGGACCAACTAATTTCTTTCCATTTCTGTAAAACAAAGTGCATAAAATTGTATTAGAGCTGCCTAAAGTTTATTTGAAAATAATAAGCAAGGCAATCATATCTGAACAGGTTTATGAGGTTATGAATCTTCATTTTCACTTCCTCTAGCGTGAATAATACTCGTATTTCAATTTCGTCAAGTTTTTTCTCGGCATTTATGTGACCATTCCTTCTTTTGCCATGGAGCTCGCCAATTTTCCCCTCCCAGAGTTCAATGAAAGCATCTTCCTTCGCGAGCGTCCATAATTTTCTTTATTTAATACCGCTTGGCCGTGATCTTTAATTAAAACATATATAAATATTTCTCTTGAAAATATTACTAACCTCTCTTTTTTGATTCAGATTCTTTTCTTCTCTTATTACTTTTTTGATTGTTACAATTATTTCCGCGTTTAATATTTTGACATCCACAAATGAACACAAAATAAACCAAAGTTCAGGCTGTAGGCTTGTTTGGTTTGATAACCTCTCACGGACGGAAGAACTCAGAGGGGTTTCAAATACGTTTCGCCGAAAACCCGAAGTTTCGACACCTCAAAGTTTCGTCTGGTGGGAACATGGTATTAGACTATGCACAAAAAAATTCAAGAAAACCGGAGGTAAGTACTTTTCGGAACTTTATCTATAATATAATTTTTAGCAGCACTTAATATACTGGTTTTATTTCCTTTCCTGCCAACGCTTGACCGATGGCCATAAAAATCTTCTCATGAGATATTTCAGGAATTGCATTGTCATAGAAATCGTTCTGATAGTATTGTCTATCTTCAGTGTCAGTGGGAGTTGGCGTTGATGGACTTTGACTCAAGTAATTTATTCTTTGAATTTTGGGAACGTATCGGAATCATAACGCCTTTTCTGCTTTGTATCTCTTGCTCAAAAGTTATAGGCCTCTGGTTAAAATTGAAAGTTTGAAATATTGCTGAAGGTAGGTTAAGATACAATTAGCGCTTAGCCCCCTTTTGATGCCTCAAATATTGTGAAACCAAAGGGAAGTGAAGGGGGATGTTTATTTAAATCCAGCCTGTGGAGCTAAGAAAACTGAGGTGGTCGATGGCGTTGTTGGAGTTACGCGAAGAATTTACTATCTGACTTTGAAAATTGTTGGAGTTGTGTGAGCGACTATTTTGGTTCTTGAGCACAACCTAGATTCTTAAAATGAACAACGCCTTGGTCACCTGTCTGTTGATACGAAGCTGCTTAAGCGTTCATTTTTTTAGAAAATGAATTAACAAAAATCTAGCGTGCATGATTTGATTCCAATTCTTGTGCAAATGCAAGTACACTTAGCATGCCGAAGGTCGTGACGAAAATAAATTTCACATTGGTTTTTGTAAAGCAGAAATACAAATTCTTAAAGCAACCTGGCGATACTTTTGGCTGCGCCAACCAATCATTGCTTTAATTCCTTCATATAACGTAATCGTTTCGTTAATAATGAGGATTCATTTCTTCTGTCACCCCATCATCATCATCGGCGTAAGTAAAATCAAACGCGTTATTTTAGCACTGAAATTATGGACTGTATTGAATGAAGCTAAAACTCTTATAGTGTCTGGAACTACCCTGATAAGCTTTACACAGCTTGTAGGCAGCAAAAGCAGCTTGACGCAAAGAAACATACCGTACTTGTTCGCCACTAAATTCAGACAATGACTTCCGATGTCATTTTGTGCTACGATCGGTTGTTACTCGTAGAGCTGACCTTGTTCCATTGTCAATAATTTAAATCGAACATAAAATCTTAAATTTATATTGCTTACAAATCATGTCTTACTATTAATTTACCAAAAAAAAAGGACAAATAGTTTCATCCTTTGGGTTGAGAATTCGGCTTCTTTGCCACCCGAATTTTAAGCATTTTTATTACTTCGTTGACTTTATTATTTAGTTTCAATTTCAAGTTTCATGGTGTTTTATTCAAGTTATTGCTCCTTCCTTACTTCGATTTCTTTAACAAATTTTTGATCCGATTTTCACAGTTTCATTTTTAACAATTTTCGTCCCATTTGAAGTGACTTTTATATTATCCGTTTTTTTGGTGGAAGAAACAACAGCTCTTTGTTTCTGTAGGTTACGGACAACTAAATTCTTTATTTTCTTACTCTAACTTATATTGGGCATTTCACGTCAAGCGGACAAGGAAAAAAAGTGAGGTTCTGAAATATGAATATGTAGATATGAATACGAACACATAATATTTTTTTTATGTGATGTGTATTTGTCAAGTTATGGGCTTCTAAAGAATCGTCTATATCAAAATTCGTATATTTTGGAAGAATTTTTTCGTATTCAAAAAAATTACAATAAATTTTCAAATTATTCGATTTGTATCAAAAGTTTCCTGCTCTTTTTAAAAAAGAAATCAATTTTGAAAAAAAAAAATTTTAATGTTCAAAACCGGAAGTAAACATTTCGAAACAACGTTTTGGAAACTTCGAATAATTTTATTTTTATTTTTCTTATTTCAAAATATAGCTTAGAGTATATATGTATGTATATAATACACCAGAAGTTTTGAAATGGGATCTGCATTAGTTAAGGAGGTAGGTAAATTAATGTATGTACATGTAGCAGTAAATATGATGTTAGGCGTTTGTGTATGTCGGCCGGTTGGTGCGAATAGAGTTAGTATTATTGTGGTTTGTATAGTATTTAGTATGTATAATAGTATTAGTAGAAATTAGTATATAGTATTAGTATAATTAGTATTTTAGTGTTAATATTATAAAGAAATAATGTTTGTTTGTTAGTTTCTAAGTTAGGGTACCCCTACCCTAACCTATCTCCGGAACTACTAAAAACGACTACTACTACTACTTAAAACTGCTGTGAAATTAAATGATCATGTAATGAAATAACGTAATAATAAATTCAGAACGATTTTACTTTATAATTTTTACAATTATACCTTGAGCATCTACGCAACTGGTTCTTTTTACAAGAATACCTTCCGTTGTCGGAATGAAGGCATGCAATTTTTTAGTTCCTGAAATGGTTATTGCAGAATCAAACCGGGGTTGTAAAAAAAAATCTTTCAAGATTAATATCATCTTTGGAGCAGTAATAAATCGCTGTTTGTTTTAAAGATGATTTTGCCCATTTATATAGCTGCATTGGTGAAACGATTGATCTACTTGCAGGTAATTGTAGACTTGCACACGTCGCTAAACGTTTGAGGTTTCCCCCAAAACCATCACATGGCCCCTTTCCATGAGACGTTGCGTGAAAATGTAACTCTGCATTCGCATTAAAATCATGTTTATAATAAAATAAATTCACAACATTGAATCTATTTTTAAAATGTTGAGAGGCAAAATCGGTTATATATATAATTTTAGACACAACTATTGCTTTTTCAAAAAGGTGTTTGTGTAGTATTTTTTGGTAAGCGTAAAAAGTGGCTGTATCATGTTTTAAGTCATCTGAAATCATAACAATGCTGCCACGTTTTATTTCAATTCCGTCTCTATAATAAAACACCGAAGTCAGAAGTGTTGCTTGGTCGTTATTCCAATGAAAAGATTGGGCAACATCTTGGACAACGAAACTATAATTTTCTGCAAAATCACATTGTACGAGTATTTCACCTTCATTGATAGTTTCCTTAAGATTTTTAAAATAAAGCGCCTGTGTCTCTGCAATATAAGCATGAGGTTTCAGAGTATCCAAGGCATCACACAAGCTATCTACAAAATCATCAGAAGATAGTACTAGAGTAGATAATGTGGAATCGGTCTGTGCCGAGCCACTTTCTAAACTGCACTTCTGTCACTTGATTGTTATCGAATATGATTTTCAAATTATCACGAATTGCACTTAAGCCAGGACAAGACTTACAACATTCAATTGGCGGTGTTTTTGCAGTCATTAAATGACACGTCTCTGTTTGATTGGGACACATCATCTTGCGAAGGCAATCCTTATAAAATCTTGCAGCATTCCATAGCAGTTCCAGCTGAAAGATTAGCTATGTCTCCACTATTCAACATTAGCTTTACATTTTGGTGGTAAGTACAAACACATACCATATGTGTTCCAGGGTCGCCAGCCAGGATACATTGTTTGGGCCTTAGAGTAAAAAACTTTGTTAAACCTACTTGTACGTCTGGATATTCTTCCTTGAACTTCTGAAGAAGTTCATCAATATTGCACATCAGAAGTTGTTTTTGTATGTGAGTTATTTTTCCGTCATCCTGTTTAACAGATATAAAATCTTTTTACCGAGCTAATGTCTTCTCGGAGATAAAATTTTTTAACCAAGTTTTCGGTCTCGGGTAATAGTTTACGACCACCACGTGGGTTCGGAGATGACAAAATACCAAACTGATCTACAAGCTGATTTGCTTTTTTCGCTTGTCGCCTGGATGTTTCAAACTCTTCTGCAAGTCTATTTTCACTGCAGGACTTAGGTGCTATGGTCAGAATCATAGTTTTCATAGAAGCAGAAGTAGATGGATCATTAAATTTCTCCTTTAGCTGCTTCAAAATGTCTTGGTTATCTATTACTGTGTCAGTTTGAGTTGAATTATGTTTGAATTTGTCTTCGAGAATGAATGGTTCGTCTTGGATGTTTTGTGACTCGATGTTGGACTGCAGGGCACTTCTTTATTTTCGTGAGCTACTGGCGGTCTTTCGTTAAAAAGGCGTTTCCTGCAAGATGCACACACGTAAACGTTTGCTGGAAATCCCCACTTTTGCACTATACATGTAGAAATTATTCTTATACTTTTAAACTTTCGATGATTCACCAAACGAAATGGATTAAAACATCGGAGCCATTATAAATTGTCTCTGTCAAGCACCAGTCACTAAGAGGTCAGAGCAACAATTAAATAATAACGGAAATTCAAAATGATACATAAGTAATTAATTCTAAAAGATAGGGCAGATAAAAGAGTGGAAATCGGACTACAATATAATGATAATTATGAAGATAATAAACTTGTAATTAAGTTAAAATAATTATACATTTAGTAATTTAGTAACTAAATAATTAATCCTTTATTAATTGAAGAAATAAATTTTTTGACAAACTATAGGTAAAATTATTTTTTATTTCTTCCTACTAATATTTCTACAATATTTAAATGACTTTTGTCAAGGTATTACAATATTTTTTTTTTTATTTAAAAGTAACTATCCCTAATTATTGTTAGAGCTTCAACACAAATGACCAGGATGATAAATGTTAATACTGTCGTATTTTAATTTCATAATTCGCATATTAACCGACATTAACAAATGCCTAACATCATACTTACTGCTACATGTACATACATTAATTTACCTACCTCCATAACTAATGCAGATCCCATTTCAAAACTTCTGGTGTATTATATATATACTCTAAGCTATATTTTGAAATAAGAAAAATTAAAATAAAATTGGTCGAAGTTTCCAAAATGTTGTTTCGAAATGTTTACTTCCGGTTTTGAACATTAAAATTTTTTTTTTTCAAAATTGATTTCTTTTTTAAAAAGAGCAGGAAACTTTTGATACAAATCGAATAATTTGAAAATTTATTGTAATTTTTTTCAATACGAAAAAATTCTTCCAAAATATACGAATTTTGATATAGACGATTCTTTAGAAGCCCATAACTTGACAAATACACATCACATAAAAAAAATATTATGTGTTCGTATTCATATCTACTAGAAGTTCAACTGGACCTAATATGAACAAATTTCAGAACCTCACTTTTTTTTCCTTGTCCGCTTGACGTGAAATGCCCCATATACTAAAATTATGCTTATTTTACGGAAATTATTGTGGGAACTCAAATATAAAAATTGTTTCGTATGCTGCGTGTGTGTCATTTGAAACTATTGTATACTCGAAAGGTATACCGTTGTTTACCCAATTAAAATTACGTGTTACACTATAGCTATTAACAGGGATCCGTAAGCACACACGATACAGACATTTTGTTGTGTGACATTGTTGGTCACAACACTTTATTTTACGCTAAACAATATAATTTATTTCCCCTGAAGCACTTTATTGCGTGTCTTAACCCGTCGAACGTTTCTAAGAAACTAACTTCTTCTAATTGCTCCATGTCCATTGAGCGGTGACTTTAGCAACGTCCAACCCATATAACGATCTTTCTGGGCCGGGGTATGCTCGCCGGACCAGGGTCTGTCACATAAATTTATTTTGTGACACCAGCAGACGCATTAATGTTGTCTGTCTCTCTGGGTTAAGACTCGTTCAGGACACATGTTCGTAGGGGCGCATTTGTCAACTGATTACTATCGCATTGAGAGTACCCAGCCAGCCCCCTTCTGGGTGGGAACCCGAACCTGGATTCTGACTGGTAACGGCTTACCAAGAGTAGTGTGAGGCCAAGCATGTATGGGTGAAACCCGAACCGAGGCTCTAGCTGCTGCTGGCTTTGGCCATCGAGCGCTCTATAGCTTAAACCCTACCGGGGTAAAACCCAAATCGAAGTACTAATCCCGCGATATTTACCTCAAAAGTAGGTATTAATAAGAGTTGGTCAACCTCGTATAGGTTAAAACCGAGTCGGAGTATTAATTTCGTCCTATTGGTTCCCCCTCACCGTTTACTCGCCGAGCGACAGCTTCGACATGAATCTTGTCAAAACTTTATTTAGATGCTCTGAAAGATTTTGTTCTTAATGTATTCATGTAATCATTGTATTGGAAAAAATTAATGAAATAAATAAATGAAGTGAAATTTGCTTGTATATTTATTTTTGCACAATGTGATGCCACCTGAGCATCAACACTGCGTCGTTGTGATTTCGCGAACAATCTCACTTTATTTCTGTAGTCGTTGTGATTTCGCGAACAATCTCACTTTATTTCTGTAGTCCAAATGTATTTTGTCTTAAGAATTATCTGGAAATTAACAAAGGTTGTTTGCATAGAATAATAACAATGTTCCTATTATCATAGTCAATAGGAGTTTTTATTAATTTTCGAAATCAAACAAATTCAATTTTACTCCATGCGTAAACAAAAAATAGTGGAAAAAAACAAACGCAAAAGTAATTTTGAAAAAGTAATGATAATTAAAAGGTGAGGATGACATTTAAAGTAAAAACTCTTATTCGTCCCCCTCGGTAAAGTTTGGGTTAGTTTAAAGTTCATCGGCGTTGGATTCAAGACTGTTATAAAATGAATAAAATTCTGGATTTATGAACGTTTTCAACTCGAGAATAACTCTTTTCTTCTTCACAGATATGTACGGGACTGCATTCATTTTTGGAAGTTCTCTTTCTTCAAGAGAAATAACTCCTCGCTTTCCCACATTCAGTGTTTTAAAGGGTTCATCGTCACATATTTTGCACAATATCTTGTTTAAACCCTTATTGTAGCGAAGCCGTCTTGCAGCATTCCAAATAAATCTTTCACCATTTTCATTAACCCTTCTGAATCTAAATTTTATTTTCGCAAGCTCATTAAAGTTGAACAAATCAGAGGTCTATATTTCGACTATAGCCATCTGTCCACAAGCGTTTTTGTGACTTCAACTAATTGTAAGAGTAATAATATGCACACACGCGGTTTTCTTGTTTTATTTAATTTATTTTGAGTCCGATGCTCTACTGACGACAGTCCAGAGAAGAAGAACCGCATCACGGGAAAATGTTTCCCTCTTCCACGTAATTCCATACGTTCCGGTTACATGTTTCTGGTTAACAGACATTTACATAAGCTACTATTATTGATATTTTGATACATTTTTTATACATTATTATTGATACGTTATTCATTATTCATTTTTAATCCATGTGTGTACAACTATAAACATTTTAAATTCATATACTAAAAACTTTAAACATACTGCCCGCCTTGAAGGGTACAATTCAATACATTGGTAAGGGCGCCAAACAGTATATAGGTCGCCTCAACAAAGTTCCTCTTGTTCTTACATCTGCAACTCGTATCTTGTCATCAACGCCTAGAATAACACCCTCTTTTCGTCCCAGAACCCACTATTGTGAAGGTAAATTGTCGTCTGCAATTAAAACTAATGTCCCAATTTTTGCATTAGTACGTCTCTGAAGATCCAACAAGTACTCCTTTGACCACCTTGCCCAAAAATGTTGTTTTATCTAGGTAATTCTTCGTTACCTGGTAACGATGGGGACTTCCTTCTCTATGGTTGGTTCTAGAATAGAGTTTAAAACTTAACCAATTATTAAATGACTGGGAGTTCGAGCTAAGCACACACAGAGAGTTCATGATAGCCTCGATTTCGGCTACTACTGTACAAAATTCCTCATATGTGAGAAAGGCAAACTTGACTGCGCGGTATAAGTGAATTTTTTGTGATTTTACTGCTGCCTCCCACAAACCTCCAAAATGAGGCGATCTCGGTGGAATATGAATAAAGCGAATGCGTTGAGCAGCACACCAAATAACCAGGTCACGCTGTGTTTGTTTTTCCATAAACAATTTGTGAAGCTCTTTAAGTTCGTTCCGAGCGACAACAAAGTTTGTGCCATTATCGCAGTGAATTTCCTCACACAACCCTATTCAAGCTACAAAGCATTTAAACGCTGCTATGAAACCCTGCGACAACAGGTCTGACACAACCTCCAAGTGCGATGCCTTTGTTGGGAAACAAATGAAGACCGCTATATATGTTTTATGGGTGCAATATCCTCGCCCCTTTTGCGAATTTTGAAAGGGTCCACAGAAATCGACACCAGATTTCGCAAATGATCTTGATACTCTGATTATACTTGATGGTAGATCTCCCATTATTTGCTGTATTAACTTTGGTTTGTATCTTTAGTAATGAAGGCAATGCATTGACTATCCAGAAGCGCTGCTGTATGTTTCCAACTAAGGCTTGTGGACCTGCATGAAAGTTCTTTTTATGTAAATTGAGGACAAGATACTTTACGAATGGAGAATTTTTAGGGAGAAGGATAGGACATTTAGTATAATGGGGAATGACCGCGTTCTACACACGCCCGCCTGCTCTTAAGAGTTCAATTAAGTGATCATAAGAAAGAAAGGGTTTAAGGTTGTGGATAACACTCTTCGGGTTAATCTTTTTATTATTCTTTTACTCTTCGTACAACGTACGAAATACAACACAACGTATCCAAATATTCTGTTCGTCTTTTCAAAATCGCCAAATCGTTCATAGTTTTGGGCGAGGTCATTGGCAGCTGACGACTTAGATAACCATGATATATTATTTTCTCTAATTTGGTTAAATGGACTGAAGGATTTTTGTTCAGGCCATTTACTTATTTGTTGGTAAAAGAATTGTGGTCCAGAAAACCATAATCTACTCAACAACTCTTCAGTTCGATATCCGATTGGTAACGAATACCTCTCAGGATGATGGATGAGCAGAAATCCAACGAAGAACGATTTCCGATTCGCTCCAAAAAAAAATGTCCTTAATGCCATAATTCACACTTTGTAATACCTTTGAAACTAAGTCAACGAGCAGGGCAGCCGCACAAAGCTCTAACTTTGATTTTGCACTAAGCAAGTGGCATCCAATTTTTTCCCAACGAGTCGAAGATGCGCAAGTATGAACAAGATCCGTATGCGCGGTTTGACGCATGTGAGAATCCGTGAAGTTCTACCTTCGATTTCCCTACATGTGTTGATGCAATATACCTCGCCAAACAGTTAATGCAAAGCACTAGTTGCTTTGTTACTTGAAAGCGTTTTGAGATTGGTAATTGATTAAATTGAGGACTATATATCATGAGGACCAACTATATCATGCTCATCTGAAGAACAAAAAATGCAACTAACCGCCTGACTAAGGAGGGATGTACGGATATGTTTATGATTATTTTTATACTCTCTGGATGAATATCCATATTTGCATCAGTCTTAGAAAGTTTCGATTCTTTTGGTTCAAGTGTTTTGCATCTCCGGTCTAACACCTCTGCAAAATCTTTCCATTTTGGAAGTGATGACCGATCCACCATTTCATCTCACTTCGCCTTTGTTTCAACATAAACTTTATCTAACGCTAACAAAATGAACTATATTCTGGTAGCTGCCAATAGAAAGCATCGCTGCGATGTGTGTATTGAAGCTATCTTCTCAGTTACGAAGATGTAAAGCGGTGCACTTGCACATTTTGCGGACTTCCATTTGTCCGTGGAGATGCTCTTGAAATAACATTGTTTTACTGTCAAAACGCTTTTCCAATCGCTCTAAAGCTTTGTGATATTTGAACCCTGTCAACTCTTTGATTAAATTAAAGGGAGCACCTGACAAACACTTCTTCAAATAATTGAACTTTTGTAGCGCATCTAATGTTTCATCCTTATCAACAAGACTGGTAAAGAGTCCAATAAAATTCGGAAATTCAGAGAATGTTCCAGAAAAAGTAGGCAATTGCATACGCTCTAATTTTGAGCGTAAGATCGGCTGTTGATATACTCGTATAAGCGTGGAATCAAACCCATCACTCGACGAGCAATACCTCTTGTGCTCTGATAACAACGACATTATAATGGCTTTTGTCGACACATAAATCCCTTTCCATTCTGTTCTATAAATCACATTGGCCTTTTCCTCTTCAACTATATCGAACTTCTCCAATGACATTTGTACATTGAGCCCCTGTTTGAAGTATGAATCAATAATACATAAGCGGCATTCTAGTTCTGCACTAGACATAGATGAACCTTTCCCAACTATCAATTTATTGATTCTATTAATGCTCGCTTTCGTTGACGAACGTATTATCTTTAATTCTGACAATCTCTTTTGCTGATTTTCTAACACCCCAATAGAAAGCTCCGCTTCTCCCTGTCCATTACCATCATCATTTGGATTTTTCATTATTAAGCACAACAACACTTCAATTTGTCTTTAATTGCTATCCAGTCGAAATACTCTTTATCCAACAACAAAACAATATGAATTTGAGCTCCAACTAAAAATCTGAAACGAACCACCAAAAAAAACTGCAGTGGCAGCAACAAATGTGAATGAAAAACTTCAAGAAATTCTTGCAACAGAAAATCTCCTGGTAATTAACTTCAACGCGATTGACGTCGACAAATGCAGCAATGAAAGCTTTTCAACAGTTCAAATTTCACAACAACAAAGCTCAAATCCAACAAGAAGCTCGATCAATTTCCTCTTCTCTACCATTGCAGCAAAAACCAAATTGTTAAATATCAAGCTCCTCCTCCGTGAAAAAACTTTTCACCCACTCCTCAAAAATGTGCAGCCAATACGGATATATATTATACATATATGCTATAGAGGAATTTATCTTCTTAAATTAATCTTATCTGTGGTGCATCGACCCGCACGACCTTCTCGCTTCGTTATTCCGAACTCAAATGCGATCACAGATCTTTTCTTCGGTATCTATAGTATAAAGGGGTTTCACTCAATCGTCCCACTTTTAAGAGTAAAGTACAACTCTCTTCATACTTGCAGAATTCTAAGCTCAACTACCAGGAATGCTCAAATATCCTGTATTCAAGAGCATGCATTCTTCGATACACTTCAACAATAATAGAGACACTCTTCTAAATGACTTTGTTTTTGCTCTAACAAGGCCATCCTGCCAGTTCATCGCTTTCGTTATTCAAAATAGTATATGAATTCGATACTTCATTATTCGTTTGATTATTATTATTTTTTTTTTTTTTAGCAATGGTTTACAACAATAACAGAACAATCCATATAAATTATCTTGATTCCATTTTCATATAAAATGGTTCTCTTCTCCATTTGCTTCTTATCTTCCTCATTCCGTTCCGCAAAGTATTTGCTACCATTCACAACCCTGTGAGACACAGAACCCATTAGTTCAGGTTTTACTAACAACATACAGTCATTCGGGTTTGTACTCTTGAACGAGCCGGTCATACCTCCTCTCTCGTTCAAATCAAAGTCGTTCTTCCAAAAACATAAACATAGCTAAGCGCGGTCTTAACGCATCTGAGGATTCCTTATCCTCGCTTAATAAACACAGGAGAACGACTAATCCTGAAATGTCTCGTAGTGACAATTATTTTAGTCTTCTCGAATCTCATCCTGACACGGACAATGAAGACGATATGTCTCCGAATGTTAGTCAGTTGCCAGCAAAAAAAAAAAGTCTGTACCCCCCATAAAAATATTACACAAATCTGGTGAATATGTGCATCAATTGCTAAAAGATCTAAAAATAAGTGACTACTTTATTAAAAAAATTTCAATAGGAATTAAATTATTCTGTGAATCAATTGATTCATTCCATACTCTGTGCAGTGGCTAAAAATGCAAAAAGTGCCAATTCTTTACTCATGACCTCAAAAGCGAAAGGTCGTTCAAAGTTGTTCTTTTCGGTTTAGATGAGATCCCTCTAGACTGTCTCAAAAAAGAACTTATTTCTCTTGGACTAAAGTGTAAAGACATCAAAATGACACCGCACCCAAGTGAGGTGGGAATTCCAGCGCCACCCAAAAAACAAAGTGACTCAGTGCCACAACTGCCAAATATTTGGGCACGGAGAAAAACACTGCAACGTCAAAACCTGTTGTGGTAATTGCTCGGGGAGTCATCAAACAAGCTCTTGCACATCTACCGCCATCTCAAAATGTGCAAACAGCGGTGGTAATCATAAATCCACTGATTCTGCTTGTGAAAGTCGGGTGAAATACTTGCAAATTAGGTATATAATACAAATGATCATATGCTAAGTTTTTAGTAAAAAAAAAATTTTTCTTAGCTTAAGCTAGATATAGTAATGTTAGTGGTAAGTTGATATAGTAGTCGAAAGACATAGATTTAAGTTGTTATGTCTATTTTAGAGTGTCCGCCTAGGGCCAGTAAGGTATCTAGATTGTTAAGATAGTTAAGCTAGTTTTTAAGCATTTTTGTCTAGGGTAAGATAGATCTAAGAAGTTAAGAATAAAAATGAATTAAAAACTAAAAAAAAAAAACTTGCAAATTAGGGATAATCTGTCACACAAAACTAGCCGCCTTAATGTTTTGACTCGCACTACTTCGACACAGCACCTACAACCTACCAAGAGCTTTAACAGCAGCATGCACGATTTTCCGTCGCTCCTGAAGACATGTCATCAGCAAGTGCCATCCCAATCTGCAAAAGTTCTTCAACTTGATCTGCAATCAGTGCACGTAGCCAAGCTCTTCATCTCCGGAAAGCTCCTTGTTCTCCCAAGAAGAACTTACATCTCTAACAATGGAAATGATCACCAAACTTGGAAAATGTAAATCGAAAATTGAACAATTTAATGTTATAGCACAGCTTGCAAGTAAATACCTATATTCTGTCAAGTAATACACAAAATTATATTAAGCTTTTATGTTGGAATGCAAGAGGCATTCGCAACAAAAGCATTGAATTCTAAATTTTATCTCTAACCTTAATGCTGATATATGTTTGTTATGTGAAACCAGGCTCAGTAACAAAGTAAAGTTTTCATGTGTGCGTACAATTATGTGTATTATAGACTTGATCGTATTAACAACACTGGTGGCGGAGTTGCCATCTTAGTAAAAAAAGGTATTGTCCATTCTTTATTGCCTAGAATAAGCACTACAGTCATAGAGAATATTGCCATTGAAATTACGTTTGAAAATAACTGAAAATTAAAAATGTTCTCTGTTTATTTCCTTGGAGGATCATCTAATGCTTACAAAGCCCAATGCTTGAAAAACAACTTAAGACGATTAATGAGTAGTGATCGATTTGTTATTGGCGGTGATCTAAATTGCAGGCATCGTAATTGGGGCTGTGTAGGAGCTACAGACAGTGTAGGTAAGGCTGAGTTTTTAGCTGACGTCTTTTTAGAAAATCATTTAGTTTCCCAAAATCTTATATCTGAAATGGAATCTGAGGTCGAAACAGAAGTGGCATCATTTAAAGCAATAAGTCCGTCATTCCCGCCTAACGAGCTCGTTACTTTAGGTGATGTTAAATTTATCATCTATCGTCTGAAACATAGAAAATCGCCTGGTTTCGATGGCATAAATAACACAACTATTAAAAACACTTAAGTGCAATAAAGTACTTCCAATTTATTTATAATTCTTGATTTAAGTTAAACTTCTTTCCCATAAAGTGGAAAAAAAGCAAAAGTAATTGCATTGCTGAAACCAGGAAAAGACCACAGCAGCCCAAACAGCTACAGACCTATTAGCTTACTCAATGGATTCAGCAAAATTTTAGAAAAACTTATAAAAATCAAGCTGAATGCTTTTCTGAACAATAGTAGGCTACTGCCCCAAATGCAATTCGGTTTCCGTGAACATAACAGTGCTTCTCATCAAGTTTTAAGAATTTGTAATGAAATAAAACAAAGCTTAAACCGAAAAATGTCCACCGGGACCTATAAAAAGCTTTCGACTCTGTTTGGCACAACGCTTTAATTTACAAACTCATAAGAATCGGTTGATCGCAATACCTCACAAAAATTATCCAACACTGTTTAAGGGACAGAACCTTCCTTGTTTCATTTAATAGCGCGGTTTCTCGGTTGTGGCTCCAACTTAATTTAATATATTTATCTATGATCTTCCTGACATTCCAAACTGTCATATAGCACTTTATGCTACACGGCTTTGTAGCATCTCATACAAGTGGAACTGTTATTACAAATCAATTACAAAATGGCCTTAATATTTTCTGTGAATATTTAAAGCACTGGAAAGTTAAAATTAATGTTGAAAAATGTCAATCAATCTTTTTCACTAGAAAAAGATCGCCTTCCCATTTTCCTCCACACAATTTAACTTTAAATAACTGTGAGATACCATGGGCTAGTTCCGTCAAGTGCATCAGGGTGTACCTAGACCCGAAACTAACTTTCGGCTTACACATATAAAATACTTTAATTAAAGCCACAAAAATCTTATATCTGCTGATTAATCGAAAATCAATGCTAAGTCGTCAAAACAAGCTGATATTGTTTAAAGTGGTTTTTCAAGCAATAATTACTTATGGTTCTCCTGTATGGGGAAATTGCGCAAAAACACACATTAAAAAGTTACAAACAGCACAAAATAAAGTTCTCAAAATGATGTTAAATCTTCCCTGGGATTTTTCAACCCAGATCGTGTTGTATATAATTTCCGAAATAGATCTGTCTCTCTTTCTGATGACGGTGTATTCTCTAAGCTTTTGATTAGACGACAGTCTAAGCCCAACCACCATAGAGTCGACAATAAAGCTCCTTGTTAAGTAACACACACGTCTTTTACTTGTACGCCAATACCACATGGCGCAGTCGGTTATTGTGTGATTATCAATTTTGTTTTTAAAAAACCTGCGCTAGCTACTTAAAATACTAAGAATACAAAGAAAAAAAAAATAGTACAACAACACGTGGAGCAGACTACAAGGCGAAAAGGCAGCGATGGATTTTCCTAAACCAGAACAGTTAAACTTGGACGGCAATCTTAAAGAAAATTGGAAAAAATTTAGAACCCATTTCGAAATATTGCGACAGCAACGAAGACGGATAAAGAACGAGGGAAAATTCAGGTGGCGAGGTTTTTCAGTTGTGCCGGTACGGATGCCATAGAGCTCTTTGCCACTTTCGGATTAACTGGGGGGCAGCAGAAAGAGATTGCAGTAGTGATTAACAAGTTCGAAGAATACTGCAATCCACGGACAAATGTTGTGTATGAGAGATATCGTTTTTACATGAGGAACCAAAAAGAAGGTGAACCATTTGACCATTTTCTAAAAGAAATTTCGACATTGGTGGAAAGTTGCAGTTTCGGGGAGGAGAAAAAGTCAATGCGTAGAGACAGAGTGGTCATTGGAATAGCGGATCGGACGGTGCAGCCACAGTTATTGAAAATTGGTGATCTCACACTGGTAAAGGCTGTAGAAACATGCAGAGTAGCGGAAATGACGGGGACGCAAAGCAAAATGATGCAGGGTGAAGCTGCGGGAATTAGTGGAATGAAAGTAGCAGTGGATGTTGTGAAAAAAATTGGGAAGTAAAAAGCCAACAGATTTAAGGCATAATAAAAGTAAAGCTTTTAATTTTAATTCTAGATGTAAAGGGAATGCACAGTCATCAGGGAAGGTCAATGAGAAAAACAAATGCAAATTTTGCAACTACACGCATATGAGAGGGAAGTGTCCAGCTTTTGGCAAAAAATGTTCGGTGTGCGGGAAATCAAATCATTTTGCTGCAGTGTGTCAGAAGCGAAGAGAGGTAAGTGATGTTGCTGTGAGAAATGAGAACGACAGTGATGGCGATTTATTCATTGATTCGGTAAATAATAGAAACATCAATAGAAAGCTTACTTGTAGAAGGGCAGATGGTTGACTTCAAATTAGACACAGGCTCCCAGGTGAATATACTGCCACTTAGAGTTTTTAATTACTTTAAGCATAGGCTCCATCTAAAGGCGTATTCGGTTAAATTGGAAGCATATGGTGGGTTTATCCTTGCAGTTGTTGGTGCAACAGACTGTATGGTTACTCACAAAGCTAAGCAGTACAATCTTTCATTTGTCGTAGTAGAGAACGGTTGTCAGCCTTTACTAGGAATCGATTCGTGCATGGAGCTAGGTGTCGTAAAACGCGTGGATAGCGTAGCTTTAGAAGGCTTGGAGGCTTTTAAACAAAGGAATAAGGATGTTTTTGAAGGCTTTGGATTTTTTCCAGACACATGTCACTTAGAGCTCCGAGAGGGGGCACTCCCAGTTAACAAGCCGCCAAGACCGATACCTTTAAGCATAAGAGATAGGGTTAAAAATACACTGGATAGAATGGAAGAGAGAGGGATAATCTCGAAGGAGGATGAGCCAAGTGACTGGTCGCATAATATGGTAGTGGTAGAAAAAAAAGATGGATCTCTTAGATCCCAAATAACTAAACGCAGCTATTAAAGAGGAACATTTTATGTTGCCATCATTTGAGAATTTTAGACAGGAAATGGTAACTTAAAATATTTCTCAATCTTGTACTTGAAGGAGGGATTTTGGCAGTTACGATTAGGCGAGGATTCAAAAAATTTGACAGTGTTTAGTACCCCTTATAATGGCTGTTATAGGTTTAACGTTTTACCATTTGGCATAAAAGTTGCACCCGAGAAGTTCCAAAAGTTGAACAGCAAATATTTTGGCCAGCTGAAAGGAACCTTTGTTTATATTGATGACCTCATTGTAGGCGTTCTACCGCTGGATGAACACGACGAAAATTTGGAAGCAGTCCTAAATAGAGCAAGGAGACTTAACATAAAGTTTAATCCTAAGAAAGTGCAATTCAGGGCCAAATGCGTCAAATATTTAGGACACATTTTTTCGGATACAGGTGTTAAGCCTGATCCAACAAGGGTGGATGCAATCAAAGGTATAAAAGAACCCAGAAACCAGAATGAATTGCAAAAAAATTTAGGAACCGTTAATTACCTACGGCCATTCATTCCAAACTTAGCTGATATAACTCCCCATTTCCGAGAACTCCTGAAGAAAATCGTTGTATTTGCATGGAACGATTACTATGCGGGAGTGTTGAATAAAGTTAAACTGGCTATGCAAAAAGCAATCACTCTCTATACGTTTGATCCCTCACTCCCTACATTAATACAGTCGGATGCTTCCAAGGACGGATTAGGTTGTTGCCTCCTACCTATTTGCTTCTTCTTTTCCTTTTTTTATCCCGGCGTCGTTATGGTCAGAAGTGTAGGACCATAACCTTCCCACTTAACTGCATTCCTACTGGTCCGCTTGTGGGGTCCTCCTACCTATTTGCTATGCATCAAAAAGTTTGTCTGACGCCGAATCCCGCTATGCACAAATAGAAAAGGAGATGCTTGGTATAGTCTTTGCTTTTAAGAAGTTTCATGAATATATATATGGCCGTCCAGTAATCGTGCATACGGGCCACAAGCCGTTGGTATCGATAGCAAAGAAGCCGCTATTATTCTACACGATTACAGAGAATGAAAATTAAGCTATCAATGTATGATTTAGATATGTACCTGGAAAAAGTCTGCACATAGCCGACTTGCTATCACGAAGTGAAGGCACAGATAACTATGTTAACCTGGATGAAATTGGAACCGAATTTATACATTCAGTTAGCGTGGGGACTAGGAGTAGGGAGTTGTACAAGCAAGAGACGGGAGACGATTACATTAATAAGCCTGATACAGTATTATAAGCAGGGCTGGCCAGTATCTAAAGACAGGGACCCTAACAATTTTAGATTTTTCTGAAACATTAAGGATAGAATTTACGAAGACAACGGTCTTGTTTTCTATGATGAAAGAATTTTCGTTCCAAAAGCACTCATAGCCCATACTTTAAACGCATTACACGAATCGCATTTTGGTATAACCAAAACTATTGCACTGGCTAAGACCCTATTTTACTGGCCCTACATGGACAGGGACATAGAGAACCTGATCAACAGGTGTCGGATTTGTGAAAAAATTCGAGCTTCAAACGAACCACACAAACTAGTTCCTCACGCCCGGCCTGAGCTTCCCTATCAAAAACTTGGCTGTGACATTCTTGAATTTAAAGGGGAGAATTTTCTTATAATGGTAGATTATTTCTCCAAGTGGTTTGATCTAAAGAAATTAGTAAGAAAATCAGCTAGTTGTGTTGTTCAGGCTATGAAGGAAATATTTTCAACGCATGGAATCCCAGAAAAGGCCGTTTGTGACAATCAACCGTTCAGTTCATTTAAATGTAGACAGTTCACAAAAAAGTGGGCATTCAAATTCATATACTCTAGCCCGTTTTATCCCAAATCCAACGGCCAAGCCGAGAAAGCCGTTCACCTGGCCAAAACGATCTTTAGAAAAGTGGATAGTGGTATAGACCTACATCTCACTTTATTGGAATACCGTAGTACTAAGCTTGCACATTTTGATGTAACACCATCACAATTACTAATGAGTAGAGTTTTGCGAACGACCCTGCCAGTCAGTAAGAACTTATGCAACCCAAGCTGGTAGGCAATGACACTGAAGGACAGATAAAGCATTTAATAGATAAGCAAAAGAAACATTTCGACAAAACAGCAAATCGAAAGGAATTAAAACTGAGCCCAGGGGATAATGTTGTTTACAGAAATAAGTCTATGTGGGAACCTGGTAGGGTTTAGGCAAGATGTGAAACTCCTAGATCGTACGTCGTACGCACAGAAAATAATAACATCATCTGACGCAATACTGAACACTTGCGAAGATCATACAATGAGCCTAAATTTATAACCGTAAGTGAGGAAGGGGAAAGTAGTCAAATAGAACCATGCACGAAACAAGCAACAGTCGAGCCAAAAAATCCAGATGTTAATAACAACGTTAACCAAAATGCCATATCTAAACACCTGTCGTCTACTGTTGAGCAGCAAGGTCACTACAGTACTCGTTTTGGACGAATTGTAAAAAAACCTATACGTTTTGAAACATAATAATTAAAAAAAAAACCTGTTTAATATCATTACCTTACAAATTTTTATATTATCTTCTGCTATCAATGGATTTATCAATTACATGAATTAACAAAAAATAATAATATAAATTTAAAGGAGGGAGATTTTGTATATAATTTCCGAAATAGATCTGTCTCTCTTTCTGATGACGGTGTATTCTCTAAGCTTGTGATTAGACGACAGTCTAAGCCCAACCACCATAGAGTCGATAATAAAGCTCCTTGTTAAGTGACACACACGTCTTTTACTTGTACGCCAATACCACAGATCTTATACGAACAAGCTGGCATAATTCAAGTTGCCAGAAGAATTGATACTCTCAATGAGTTATTTTCCAAATGTCTAACTGTCGATAACACACTAGTTACTGTGCTTACGCCACTCTAATTACTTAATCTTTTACATATTAATAATTGTTATATAATTGTAATCGATAACTGTTATTATCTAATATCATTATTTATTTACATTATCCATTTATTTATTTATTTTTAATATTATTAATATTTATTCACTTATCTACTTATTAATTAATTTATGTATTTATTTATTATTTATCTAATTATTTATTTATTTATATTTATTATATTATTATAAATATTATTAATATTTATTCACTTATCTACTTATTAATTAATTTATGTATTTATTTATTATTTATCTATTTATTTATTTATTTAATATTTATCTATATATATATCTATACATCTTTGTTTCTTTTTTTTTTAAATAGAGGTTTTTGTTAATAGTTTATAAATAAAGAAAGCACGTAGAAACCAAACGATGTTTTTCAGTAGTAAGATTTGTAATTTAACATATCTCTGTGCAAGCTGTGCTTAATTATTGTAAAATGTAAAATTGTGCTATATGAAATATATTCTGTTTCAGAGGCTTCATTAAGCTTGTATAGGAATCTGATCTCGACTTAAACGAAAAGCCCAAGTCAGAGGCCAAACTCGAAAGAAAACTTCTCCGCATTCGATCCAGTTAAACTTAAAATACTGTCAAAGCCCTGAGACGAATTTTACCTTACTTTTATCTATTTTTTTTTCTACTAACCTGTTCCATGGTTTCTTGTTTAGCAACTGGACGTACGCCTTCTCTGGTAGCTATCGTAACTGTTCTACCCCCTTTCTTCTTTAATTTGTAGCGGTCATTTTTTAATATACCAATAACTTCAAGGACCCCGGAAATGTACTTCTAATTTTGATTTCCTGATTTGAGGAATTTTATATACGACTTTTGCCCCGATTTCTAGTCGCGTAGGATGACACTTGTTTCTGTCAAATCGAGTTTCCATCTTGCTGGCGTTTTCCTTTATCCTTTCGTCTGCCAACGCACGTATTTCTTCGATATTTTCGTATTCCGGTTGTATATTCAATTGTGAAAACAAGGCACTTACTTCTGGAGTTCGTCCATCAATGCCAGTAATAGTCGGTGATAGTCCCGTCGTTTTATTGGCGGTAGTATTTAATGCAAGCTGCACACGGCTAAAGTCGTCCACTCAATGCTCACTTCTAAGTTTGTTCTTAATAGATTTGCGACTGTATCCACAAAGGCCGTTACCTCTCCCAGGAGCTATGGTATGTTGTTCTATAACCACTGATTTACAAAAACTTTGAAAATGCTCGCTGGTAAAATTTGTCCCTTTGTCGCTAATGATCCTAAGCGGTACACCGAATGGGGGGTAACGTTTGAAACTTTTTTTCATTTTTTTTATTCGAATGTATGACATCTCAAAAATATTGTATTACATTTTGAGATTAATCGGAGGAAAATTGACGGATTTATGATAGTTTGAATGACCGTTGCTCAAACTCAGTTTTGCGCACCCTTTAGCTATCTGCGCTGAGCGGTAAGCGGCAACTGTTTGGGTTTCTATTGTATTGTATGTATCCCCTACCTTAGTCAAAATCTCTTCGGTTAAATAACAGTTGTAACGGTTTCGGTTGTAACGAACTTTTTTGCATTTTCGATGAACATTATATATTTCATTTCAAAATCGTACGTTGTGAAGAGCAGTTGTGTGCATTATTTGATTTTAGCTTCGATCTCATTTACTTTTTCTCCGTTGAGTTTCTGCTTTGTTTTCGCACTGATTTTGCTTTTACTACCAAAAAAATGTCGAAGGAAAGTGGCAGAGAAGGACGTAATACGGGTGGTGCAAGGTTAAGTCGACCAAGGAAAAGAGTAATGCCTCATGAACGTAAGGACGATGAAGTAAAAGGGTTAAGTGCATCTGCCAAAAAAATTAAATTGAATGCGGCCCTAGAAATGGAGGAAGATCTTAAACAACACTTCTTTTTTTCTTATTTTTTCAACCTTTGCAACATTAGTGAAATATCTTTTTAATCCTACAAAAAAGAAGGTCTGGGCTTTAACATAAAAGTTACATGTGAAAAAAGTAAAGTCCCTAAGTATGTTCCATCTAGTGAAACAATTAAAGGTAACGTATACGAAGCAAATTATAGATTTGCATTTGTAATGCGAGTTTTAGGCCTCGGACTTGCTGGGTGTGAGAAATTTTGTAGATTGATGGACATCGGCGTAAATTTATTTCAAAACCGGCATATAATAATTATATGAAGAAAATGAGCACTAACATATGAACTGTTGCGAATAAATATTTTGCCCCTGCCGTTCAAGAAGAGAAAGGAGAAACTTGTAAGCAAAATAATCTCCAAGATACAACAGAATTAACAGTATCGGGCGATTGAACGTGGAAGAAACGTGGATTTTCCTCGCTCTTTCGTGTATCGTCTTTGATTGGCTATTGTACCGGAAAAGTTGTCGATATATTTGTCAAAAGTTCGCACTGTCATCATTGTGCAACTTCAAGTAATAAACTAGATACTGCAGAATACGAAGAGTGGTACAAAGAGCACGTAGGAAAAGGACAATGTCTTTCAAATCAAAGTGGGCCGTCAGGTAACATGGAAGTCGAAGCTATCGTGAAAATGTTTGAACGCTCGATGAACTTTTTCAAAGTTAAATACCGTAATTGTATTGGCGACGGTGACTCGAAGACCTAGACCGGAATTATCAATGCTAAACCTTATGGTGATAACTTTATAATAAATAAGAAGGAGTGCATTGGTCACGTGCAGAAGAGGATGGGCAAACGTCTGCGTGGCTTGGTGAAATCGTGTGTCGTTGATCTAGTGAATAAAAGAGGTAAAAAAGTAAAGCGAAAAACTCTTTCACGAAAAGGTAAACTTACTGGAACTGGAACTATAATAGATAAGTTAACAACATATTATGGGCTTGCTATTCGAAGAAACCGTGATTCTGTGGGAAAAATGAAGAAAGCTATATGGGCGACTTTTTATCACTACTCTTCGGCTCACGCAAAACCTCAGTACGAAAAGTGCGATGAATCATGGTGCGAATGGAAAAAAGCTGGAGCTGCAAGGACCTTGCCTTTAAACACAGTTACTCTGCACTTCCAGATTATGTTGTAGAAGCCATAAAGTCTGTTTACGAAGATTTGAGTAAAGACACACTGGTGGAATGTTGTCTCGGTGGTTGCACCCAGAACAACAACGAAAGTTACAACCAACTTATCTGTAAAATTAGTCCGAAATCAATGAGTGGTATCTCAACTATCGTCGAAATTGCCGCGTATGTAGCAGCGTGTATTTTTAATCAAGGCAGCAACGCTTTTCTGACCTCCATGCAAGAAACGGGCATCACTTCAGAGCCAAGTCCTCATGAATGGCCGCGCGCAACAGACGATTTGCGGATCAGCAGAACGGATGAAAAAGCTGCACATGAGACTAAAGAAGGCAGAATCCAGCGTAGACAGGAGCAAAAAGATGCCTTAGACATCTTGGATCATAGTGATTTACTATATGGACCTATCATCGATGATTCTATGTAAGTATTTTATAAGAAAATTCAATTTTTTAAAGTTATTTTCTTTTTCAAAACTTTAAATCGAGTTTCCCAAACATGTAATTTTTAAAGTCGGTGACCACCATTCCGAAAAAACTACTAACCCGATCGTTCTAAAAATTGGTACACATATTCTACATATAAATAACTATCGACTGGCGTCGAGGTTTTTTGAATTTTTTATTTAGTATCAATCTTACAATAACAAATAAGTCGATTTTACTGTCAAAAAATCGACATTTAAAATTTAAAATGATTAATTAAAATTTAAAAATTGATAAAAATAAAGAAAATCGACGTCAATTGAGAGAGAAACTAATTAACTAATCAAAACAATTTGCTTTTTTGGATTCTGATAGTCCAGTGCTGTGGAATCGCGGTCACCGCAAAAGACAATGTCTTCGAGGCACCAGCGGAGAACTGCAATAAATCCGTTATTTCGTTATATATTTTTTATTTTCTTCAAATGTTGTGTTATAACATACTTATTTTCAAAATAAATCTGTAATAACAATAGGTTATAAAAAAATTCTTGAAAAAAACTCCTATTTTTGACCGAACAAACTTTACCGTGATACATTTTGTTTTGGCTGCAAATTCTGGCACAAACTTTCTGAAATAGTTAGCTAACCCCATGAATTGTCTGACATGTTTTACAATTTGTGTTTTTAAGTGAATCTATTTTACATTTTACAGGCCGTATTCTCTTTTCAGAAATCTCTTGCCCGAGATATTCCAGATGATCTTGCAAAAATTTACATTTATTCGTATTTAAAGAAAACCCGTTTCCAGTTAAAGCCTGAAGGACTAAGTCCAGGTGTTTTATTCCTTCGTCAATTGTCTTAGGTGGTATAAGGACGTCATCCAGGTAAACCCAAGCAACGGAATCTTTAAGCTGTCCCAAAGCTCTATTTATGTCAATCTGGAACACTGCGTGCGGCATACGTAGGTATTCGTATTGGCCATCCGGAGTAACGAATGCAGTTTTTTCGATTGAGTTTATTGCTATCGGAATCTGGTAAAAACCTGAAGCCATATCCAATGAAGTAAAAAAATCTGTTTCCCGTGAGCTGATCTAGCTGGTCCTCAATCCTAGGCAACGGATAGCGGGCTTTGACTGTGATAGAGTTCAATCCCCTATAATCAACGCACAATCTATTTTGACCGTTCTTCTTAGTGACCAATACAATTGGACTAGCAAATATAGAGCTGCTATCACGAACAATATTATGGGCCTTTAAATCATTTATTATATCATTGACTGTATTTCGTTCTGACATTACTTTTCAGCTCCTAAATAATCCTAATGTATTAATACTAGTTACTACAAAAGATACTTTATCTTATTGTACTTTATATATATTGTTAATAAATTGAAATATAGAGCGCGACCGACTCAGTTGGTATTGCCATGTTCAAAGGAGAGATCCTTTGAACCCCGTCCAAAAGGCGTTATCAATCAACATTCCAATTTCAACACGCAAAAAAGGCAGGCCGAAAAACAATTGGTGCAAACAAATGCAAAAACACCAGCATTTGATTGGCCTCAGCGATGAAGTAATCCCAAACCGGGAAGCCTGCCGCTACTTTCTGAGGTCAAACCGGCGGACCCCACAAGCGGACCAGTAGGAATGCAGTTAAGTGGGAAGGTTATGGTCCTACACTTCTGACCATAACGACGCCGGGATAAAAAGGAAAAGAAGAAGAAGAAGAAGAAGTTAATAAATTGAAATTGAAAAAAAAAAATATTGCCAATCGGTATGGTCTATAATGTATTATTGTTGTCTGAAGTTGAACATGAGATTCATACTTTGAAGAATGTAGAAAAGCGGCTGGATAACAACTGACTGCTATCTTTTTCGTAAGTGCTGACCCATGACTATCCATTCGTATCTCTAATAACGGGTCATTAAGAACATCTCGTCCAACAAGCATTTCACTTTGCAACTAATCGCGGTCAATTAGATAGAAAGTGATTTGTACTTCTAGTTCCTTAAACTTAACAGGCAAAACAAGTGTTTCTTTTAGTAAAATTGGATCTATACCGAAACCTTGTACTGCAATAAAATGTTTATTTCTGCGAACCGGGATTGAATCTGCTATATCTGCTCTAATTAAGGAACAATCTGACCCGGTATCTAAAAGGCAACTATAACTTACTTTTTTTTTTTGTCTATTCTTTGTTTGGACCAACATATAGATCTTCTATGTGACCAATCTTACCCCAAAACGCACACTTGTCTTTTACTTTTCTTGACGTAGTTTCTTTTGAAATTTGCGAATCGTTTATCGAAGCAGTTTTATTTGAACAGTTTGCTCTAACGTGACCTGTAAGTTGTCGTTGTCGTCAGGTATCGCAAAAAGAATATGTAAATCTTGGCAGCCAAAAAAAAACTCACCCCTGTCTTGATTATGGTTAACAAGCGGCTGGACATGTGCATGCACGATTGCAACGAAGCTATCTTTTGTGCTAAACTCACATCAACGTTAATATTCGTGCGACTGTACTGCCAACAGGCTGTTGCACACATACATTAAGCAACCACTGCTAATTGTATTTTCTGACAATATTTATTATAGTTGAAAACACGCACGATTACACAAGGGCAATCAAGTTTCAAACGTAAACATACGCAACGGACCGAAGGGAAACAATACTAAAAACACGATATATGAAGACACACTCGGGGTAAACCAGAAAAAGGGAAACACCGCTAGGGGTATTATGTATCAAGCCAAAGAAAATTCACTCTAGGTACAGAATGCTTAAATTATTTGTTTTGTTGCGTTGTTGTTTTTTTTCATTTGGTTATACAACAATGCATACACACACACAATGGCTTGTCAGCCCGTCGCCTAAGTTCTAGACACGCACAAACAATGTCTCGGTTTTGTACCGCACACAATGGCTTGTCAGCCGTCGCCTAAAGGCCCCGGCCCATAGAATCCGTCGATCCGTCACTCCGTTGATTTCAACTGAGTGAAAACGTATTGGCGGATAGAGCAGGCAAGCATCGGCAGATAGAATCCGTCAATCCGTTGACAGTTGTCGATGACATTTATTAATTGATGGAGTGCGTTCATCTGAGTTATAAAATGGATGGCACGGATGGCCTCAATCAGTTCTTCCTCGAACATTTTATAACATTATTTTCCGAGAATAATGTTCACTTTTCGCACACTAAACGCCCTTCACCAACCGAATCGTACTTTGTATGTCAACCGAATTTGAAGTTTCTCTCAGTACGAGAGAGTTCCGAAGCATTCTCTCAATGCATCCACCAATGAACGTGCTTACTCTCAATTCGTGTATGCGTGAACCTCAGAATGTAAATGTGTAAGCTCCAATATGTGAATGTATGAGCTGTCAACGGAGCAAAAAGTAGAAAGTAGCTCTACTTTGTCCGTTGAAGTTCATACATCCGTCGCCTATGGGCCACCTCCCATAAGAATGTGTATATTCTACTTTTCACTCAGTTGAAATCAACGGAGTGACGGATCGACGGATTCTATGGGCCGGGGCCTTAAGTTCTACTCACGCAGAATTTACCCTTCTTTTTTTTTTTGACACGAGCAGATCCCATTTCTGATGCTATAGAGGAATTTATCTTCTTAAATTGATCTTATCTGTGGTGCATCGACCCGCACGACCTACTCTCTTCGATATTCCGAACTCGAATGCGATCACAGATCCTTTCTTATCGGTATCTATAGTATAAAGGGGTTTCACTCAATCGTCCCACTCTCAAGAGTAAAGTGCAACTCTCTTCATACTTACAGAATTCTAAACTCAACTACCAGGAATGCTCAAATATCATGTATTCAAGAGCATGCATCCTTCGATACACTTCTAATAGAGACACTTTTCTCCATGACTTTCTTTTCGCTCTAACATATACGTATATATGTAGACCGCGATTACAAAAAAAGGGGGAACTGGACAAAGCAAGTACAATTTATGCATGCATAAAATGCTTGATCGATATGGTGTAAAATATTATATTTCTAAAATATCTTTTAATTGTTATTTTTCCAAATGCATACATATGTACGTACGTACAACTTTTACTTGATTGAAATTGGCAATCAGATGGTTATTTCTTTTTTCAATACGTGTTGGGAATTAACTTTTTTTTCCTCTTTTTCTCCCGGATTTCGGCACCAAAAAATGTCCACGCGCGTTATTGGGACTTCAACTAATTGATAGATTATTAATGTGCACACACGCGGTTTTCTTGTTTTATTTAATTTATTTTGAGTCCACTGCTCTACTGACGTCCAGAGAAGAAGAACCGCAGCACGGGAAAATGTTTTCCTCTTCCACGCAATTCCATACGCTCCGGTTACATGTTTCTGGTTAACAGACATTTACATAAGCTACTATTATTGATACATTTTTGATACATTATTTTTGATACGTTATTCATTATTCATTTTTAATCCATGTTTGTATGTATAATTATAAACATTTTAAATTCATATACTAAAAACTATAAACATAATCTTAGGTCCAATTGAGTTAATAAACTGATACCACTCTCATTGCACATGGATTTGAACACTCGTTTTTCTTATTCTTTTTTTTCAATTAATGCATGATCGCTGTCGCGCTTCATATGGGTATGTCCGGTTTCAAAAATTTGTGGTCAATAAAGTCGATTGATGGATTGTTATTTACAAATACTAAGAACAAAGCAGCAACAAAGGAATTCTTACTCTGTCCTGAACAAAAATCGCTATAGAAAACGATTTTATCAGTATGAGTTGCAATAATTTTTATGTGCTTGTAAATGCAGGACGATATATCGTTGCAACCCCTGCCAGTAATCCCCTCATGCCAGTGTGGACGGTACCACTAATTTTCCACGTGGGTCGCAATTCCGTGGAACGGCAACTCCTCTACGAACCCGATGTCGCGCTCCGTGAGCCCGACCGCCTCACGTTCTGTAGATCGGTCTTACGCTGGGATCGAGGAGACCTAATCCGCCAGCATCAACTCTTCTGGTGACTGGAGAGAGATACGTCGGTGGATACTTCAATAGCTTTAGCTTCAAGGCAGAGTCTGCCTAACACCAATGGCACGCTTACATAGGCTAGGGTAGGTTAGACAATACAGAAAAAAGAAAAAAGGAAAAATAAAAATATAAATATTTAAAACTGAATAAAAGATATGTATATATAATATATATGATGTATATACTTTTATATATATTTTTTAATTAAGATAGAATAAGGTAGATTTAGTCAGGTTTAGTTTTATTAAGATAGGCTTAAGTTTTATATATGTATAAATAAAAAAACGCCATCATATGCATTTTTTTTTTAAAAAAACTTAATTTTCTTATCTAATATACATAAGTCTAAGATTGTGTTTAATAGTCGAATGACATAGCTTTAAGTTATACTGTTTGTTTTAGAGTGTCCGTCTAGGGCCAGTAAGATATTAAGATTTGTAAAGATAGTTAAGCTAGTTTTAAGCATTTTTGTCTATCGTAAGATAGTTATAAGAAATTATGAAATAAAAATGAATTTAAAACTAAAAAAAAAAAAACTCCCCTCATGCCACATAAAACATTCAGCGGCGTTGGTCTCCAAGTCATGTACTGTTAGGTTAAACGTCCAAAACTGGCGTTTATAGAAACTTAAAGAACTTCTTAAAAATGGTGTGGGTAGACACTGTTGCAAATCAAATGCAAAGGCTTTGATATTTTTATTATTTTTTGCACTTTTCTTGTCATTTCTCTTCTTAACATATCCCATTTCTGCCCTATTCAAATGCCGTTTTTGTTGTTATTCTAGAATCGCCCTTTCCTCTCCATTCGGAGCTATTGAAATGTTTGCTATTAATATTTCGTATGTTGCGCGAAACTTCGGTATTTTTAATTTTAAGTTCATAGTTTTAAATATCTCTGAATATTTTGAATTACTAATTGGTACTTCAATGCTTTCTGTATATAATTTATACATTATTGAAATATTGAAATCGGCACTTAAATACTTCTTAGCAGTATAATGTCCTTCGACGGCTGGGTATTTGTTAATGTGTTCCTTTACTTTTAGCTCCTTGGTTGAATTTATTTTATTTGGAAGGGTTTTTCTCCACGAGGGTTTGTGAATGGAATTTAGGGGCAGAAAATATTCTTCTTGATCACACTTCTTATGAAACTATCAGTTTCACCAAAGCACTGAGTAAAATGTTTACGGCATACATCTACTACACTGCCATGTGATTTCACGATTTCGTTTGCGCACAATTGACTATTGTGTCACATTTTTTGTCTTCGACTATTATCAACGAGCCAATGTACAGTGCCCTCCCAAAGTCAGTTGAAATTACCATTACCACACAGAATAGTTGATAAAGGTGGAAAATAGTTAAATTATTTGATTGTTTTTATTCTTGCTAGTAATATGTGCTTTCAGTAGCACAACTATACATAAAAACAAAAAAAAAAAACAACATTCGGTTTAAATAAAAAAAAGTGTCTTGAAAGTCTCTAATGTGATCCGCCAAAAGTTACTAGAAATAAAAATGGTGCTTCTCGCTAAATTTAACAGATTATTGGACATTTTAATATTTCGTATAACCGCCTCCATTTTGCAAAGCAGCCTCTATGCGTTTTGGTCGATTCCACCAGCTTCTGCAGCACAGTATCCGGTAAACTTGCCCAGACTTCTCAAAACTTTTCGACGAAAACTGCTTTGGTTTTTCGAGAAGGTGTTGCGATTCTTCTCTCGATTTCATCCTATAAATACTCAATGGGATTGAGATCCGGTGACATGGAAGGCCAATCTAACAAATTTACTCCTTTTGCGCTAAAATAATCCTTTGTTATTTTGGCCATATGTTTGGGATCATTGTCTTGTTGAAAGACAAATGTTCCACTCAATCCCATTAAAGCAGCAGAATCTTCCAAGTTGCCTTCCAGGATGTCAGTACATCATTGCATTCATTCTGCCATCAATGACATGCAACTTTCCTACGCAAAACCAAGAAAAACACTCCCACATCTTTTACTGTGGGCTATACATATCGGCTATTGTAGGGATTGTGGCCTTTAGAAAGCCAAACAGTTTGCCTTCAACGGTTCCTAAATATTTCGAATTTTGACTCGTCGCTAAAAATTTCTTTTTGCCAAAATTCCAGCGGTTGGTTTTGATATTTCTTAGCAAACTCTAGACGGCGTTTTTTATGAACCTTGGTTAGCCATGGTTTCCTTCTTGCAACATGGCATGTTAGCTTGGCATCATAAAGTTGTCTTCTTATGGTAGTTTGGGATATCGTTCTTCCTGTTTCTTCAAGTTGTTCTTTTATTTCACGAACAAATAATTTTGGATTCCGCCTGCAGAGTTGCACCATAAGTCGGTCATCTCTAATTTACGCTATTCTGGAACGTCCGGATCGGGCTATATCGGCCAATGTAAGAGCTTCTCTACTTTTAATTATAATTTTTTTGACTCCTTCATTGCTAATTTTAAAGAGTATTCCAACAGCACTGTAATTTTTCAGCTTTTGATACTCAAAAACCAATTTCAGCCTTTCTTCTTGAAGACATTTCGAATATAAAAAGCTTAAAGGAATTTTTTTTTCATACATAAATTAAACTTTTACTTAATAAAAAAATAATTACCAAAGAGAAACAAGAAAACAAAATTTAATTTACTAATCAATGTATAATATGCGTTGACCATAATAATACCTTCCTTCGACCTTACCTTTTTTCAACATTGATTAAATTCGATGCATTCCCTTGCTTTTCATACGGTCCCGGAATGTGTCTCGCAAAGTAGTCCACTATTTCGGAACGTCTTTTCAAATTGTCCTCGTCACTCGGATCGGTCGATGATGCAATAAAATCTGGATCTTAAAGTTAATTATCTGAATTTTCGCACTCGGGGATTTTCTCCAAATTGATGCCCGGTGATATAGCTAGGTACTTCTTCAATGATTCCTTGCGATAATTTAGATGAACTTTTAAGAACAGTTGAAGTAATTGTCGATGTAAATGTTGATATGATATTTTATATCATGTAGATAAATATTATACCTATAATAAAACTAAAGATATGTGTATGCACATTCTATACACTGAATAATTAAGCAAACGCATTTGTAGGCATACTTAGGATTTACTCTTAAGTAAGTTAAAATCAAAGTTTGACTGTTGTTGGTTCAAAACCTTAGGACTTATAATAACTTTATTAAATTTTTCTTTTCCAATATGTTATTATTCAAATCGAGCCGAAATGCAAATCATTTAACTAAGAAACTACAGCAAAAAACATAACAAATTAAAAAGGAACAACAACTTCAGTGTCAGAAATTCGAAGGAAAACCTTTTTTTTCTTATTAATAGGTACTTAGCACCCGATTAATTTTTTGAGATCGTAATTGGTGGAAATTGCGGTCCATTCTTCTTTCACATACTGTAAAATTTGGCTTGGGTTCTTGAGGCACCTTTTTGACAAGCTTTTTTTAAAATATGCGCAGAGATTTTTTATGAAGCTGATTCTGAACTCGCGGTCCTGGTAAAACTTGAACTTTAGCTTTCTGCCCACCTCTCCATCATTGAAACCAAAATCATTGGCGTTTTTGAGCAAAGAACCAGGTAAAATGTTGGAATAGTTTTTAGCGTCCATATATTTTCAATAAAAACAAAGGCGCCAACGCCTTTGATGGATATATGTACTTCCTCACACTGTCACAGATAATTTTCCGAATTTCACGGTTGGCATAACGTTTGATTTTAACATGGCTTTTAAACGTTTGCGCCACACTCTTATACAATATTATCTTCGTTTCATCGCAAAATATGACATCATCTCAATATTCCATGGGCTGAGTACTGTATTTGTTGTGTTCAAACATAACAATCACAGACACTTGACGCCAGACGGTGTCAAAAGAATTAATCAGCAAAATTTATATTTGTTTTCCTCTTTCATTCACCTGTTCAACTCTTTCGGCTCATATATCTTACGTAGAATAAGCAAAATTGTAATATGATATTTATTGTAGAATAAGCAAAATTGTACTATATAAGCAATATTATCTGACAATAAAAGCCAGTTCGTCAGAACCACACGCCATTCGTATATTGAATGAACATTGGTCCTTCGAGCCTTTGAACAGGCAATATATACAGCGTATCCAGGGCTCACACTGGTAGTGAAAACAGCGTATCCAGGGCTCACACTGGTAGTGAAAACAGCGTATCCAGGGCTCACACTGCTAGTGAAAATAGCGTATCCAGGGCTCACACTGGTAGTGAAAATAGCGTATCCAGGGCTCACACTGGTAGTGATTATAACATTCAAATCAAAATTTATAAAAGTTAAAAATGGTCTTAGACGAAACAGAGGTTTATACCATCGTAGCTAGACAGAAATCTCTAGCAGAGGAATTAGAGAAAACTAGCAGACATTTTGCAAAGGACAGTCCAGTTCGAAAAACTGCTAAATACCTAAAAGAAAGACTACAACGGATAGAGGAAATCTGGACAAATTTTCTCGACAACCACAAAAAAATTGACGAAGTAGTAAAGCATGACACCTCGTACATGCAAAACAATACGGTAAAGAAAGTTCAATAACTGTATGAAGAATTAAAGACAAAAATAAAGAAAACAAGCCCATACGTCAGCCAACCAGCACCCTCAGAAGATAAAATAGGGCGTGAGCAATCACAAAGGTTACGCAAATTAAAAATAAAGATGAACGCCATTATCAACAATGTCATGGAATTTGAAGAAGCCACTCTGATAGGCTATTCACCTGAAGTCCATGATTTCCAACAAAAAATATTGCTAGAGCAATCTAGAAGCTTCACCGACTTGCACGAAGACTTCATGATTAATGCATCAGAGGATGATCTTAAAACAAGCTATGTAATAGAAGATGAGTACAGGGAAGTACAACAGGAACTAAATCGATGTCTCCATAAGATGGCTTCCAAACTCAGCGAAACCAACCAATTGAAGGTTGAAGAAAGACATCAACAAGTGGAAGTCAGATTGCCACAATTAAAAATTCCGATATTTAAAGGGAACTATTTGGAATGGCAATCGTTTTGTGACATATTCACAACAATTATACACAACAAAGTCACACTCAGTACTACAGAAAAGATGGAGTACCTGAAGACGCATTTGGAAGGAGAACCAATGCAACTTATCCAGCATTTCACCATTTCAAGTGCAAACTATCCAACGGCCTCGGAAACTTTAAAGGCTAGATATGATAATGAAAGGAAAATTTTTGGAGTACATATTGTGAAAATGCTCAAATCTGGTCATCAAGGAAACCAGTCACCATCCAATTCCATTAAAGCAATCTTGGATGCAACAAAGGAGGGCCTATCAGTAATAACCACTGTGGGCTTTGACACATCATCGTGGGGTCCTCTTATTGTTCATTTAGTTACAAAGGCTTTAGACCAGGAAAGCATAAACCTATTTGAGCAAGGTCTAGAACAACCGAATAAGATGCCTTCCCCCCAAATCTTGTACGACTTTCTACAAAGGAGATATCAAGCATTGGAAGTGATGGGATCCTCACGACAAAGGCATTTCAAGGAAGAATCTAAGGTTCACAATTATCATTTAGCAACTAGAGCTAAATGCATATCTTGCAAGAGTGACCACAACCTTTATTCATGTAGTAAATTTTTAAATTGGACTCCTAAGGAAAGATGCGAGCAAGTTAAACTTGCTAAATTATGCATGAAATGCCTAAGACATGATAAGAAAAATGCATGCACTAGCTTGCGAACATGTAAGCAGTGTAATAAAAAACACCATACTCTGTTACACCAGGAAAATTATATATCAAAACAACAAGCTGATAATCGTTCATCAAATAATGGACATAAACAGTTAGAGGAAATACAATCGAATTATGGACATCAAAATCAAGGGGTATTGCTGGCCACAGCATTGATAACAGCGACAAATGTTGATGGCCATCAGAGAAAGCTGAGAGCTCTTATCGATCCAGGATCGCAGGCAACACTGATCACTGAAGAAGCAGCCCAGTCATTACGCCTGCCAAAATAAAAACTCCATACGGAAATTAGCGGCTTAGGAGCAACTAATGCCGGTACAGCACGCAGTAAGTAAAAGTGGTAGTAACTCCAAGATTCGCGTCAGAGTTCAAATTGCTGGTTTCTGCGCTTGTACTACCAACGCTCACAAGACTAACGCCTGACAAAAACGAGTTTAATGAAATTCCCAACAATTTCAAAAATTTGTTACTAGCCGATCCATCATTCAATATTACTGGTAACATTGATATGATTCTTCTTACGGGGGAGCTGATGTTTACGGGGACATCATTCTTAATGGCATAAAGAAGGGTCCACAAGGCTTTCCCATTGCACAAAGGTCTCAATTTGGATGGTTTGTTACTGGGCGCACGTCATCCAAATGCGCTAGTGTAGCAATCATGGGAATGGTTGCCCAAACAACACTGGAAACTCAACTCAAGCAATTCTGGGAACAAGAGGAGGTACCAGCACAAATTCAATTGACGCAGAACGACTTGAATTGCGAAAAAATATATGAAGAAACGCATTGTCGGGGCATTGATGGCAGATATATAGTGAACATTCCGTTCAATAAGCAATTGGAACAGATATACAGTCTAGGAGCCTCACGAGACCGAGCAGTGGCAAGATTATTCCAACTGGAGAGTAAATTTAAAACAGACAATTCGTTGCACCTTGAGTATACCAAATTCATAAAAGATTTTATAAATCTTGGTCATATGATAGAAGTTCCTTCAAATGAAAAACAAACCGAAGGTGTATACTATATGCCACATCATGCTGCCATTCAACCCGCCAGCATTACAACAAAACTAAGAGTAGTGTTCGATACGTCATCGAAGACATCAACTGGAGTTAGTCTCAACGATCTTATGTTGGTGGGCCCAAGGCTACAATTTGATTTAACCACCATTATTATGCGTTGGAGACAGCACAGATATGTCTTCACGGCGGACATCGAAAAGATGTACCGTCAAATTAAAATTAACGAGAAGCATCAAAACTATCAGCGGATAGTATGGAGGAACTCTTCAAATGAAAAAATTAAGGACTATAAACTTACCATTGTCACATACGGAACAGCTTCTGCACCGTACCTTGCTGTCAAAACACTCCATCAGTTAGCATCTGATGAGCAACAAGATTATCCAATTGCTGCAAGCATCTTAAAGGAAGACTTCTACGTTGACGATCTCATATCCGGAGGTGACACTTTGAGTGACTGCAGATACGCTCAGAATCAGCTCATAAAATTATTGAAATGTGGTGGTTTTCATCTTCGAAAATGGGCAGCAAATCACAGGGAACTTCTGGATGTCATTTCAGATTCTAATTGCCAGTCTGTCATCAACCTTGACAAAGAAAATACCATAAAGACACTGGGCATACATTGGAGTCCATCGAACGACACCTTCCAATTCAAAGTTAACATAAAAGAACAGACGGTGCCAACCAAACGAACAACATTGTCAGAAATAGCAAGACTTTTTGATCCATTAGGATGGCTGTCACCACTGACAATTATTGCAAAATTACTAATGCAACGGATTTGGAAGGCTAACTTCGAGTGGGACGAACCGCTTACTGAAGAATTGCAACAATGTTGGACCAACTTTAAAAAAGATCTTCCAGATGCAGAGGCCATAACAATCCCTAGATGGATTAATACGAACAAGGTCCATAAAATTGAGTTACACTGATTTTGTGATGCCTCGGACGGAGCTTACGCAGCTGTGATTTATTCCAGAGTCCCCTGTGGTATTGGATATTCAATTGCACTGCTAACATCAAAAACAAGAGTTGCACCGTTGAAGGAAAAACTCACTATACCAAAGCTGGAGTTGTGTGGCGCGAATCTATTGTCAAGGCTTTTGAAGGAAGTAAAACAAAATTTTGGAGCGCAAGTAGATAAGGTGTTTGCATGGACTGACTCTACTATTGTGTTAGCAAGGATAAGGAAAGATCCCGTCAACAAGGCAGTGTTCATATCAAATAGAATATCAAGAATACGTGAAATGGTAGACGCAAATTCATGGAGGCATATAAGATCTGCAGAAAATTCTGCTGACTGTGCTTCTAGGGGATTAACACCAAAACAGTTAATGAATCATTCTTTATGGTGGAGAGGACCAGACTGGCTAAAGGACAATAAAGAATCCTGGCCACTACAGCCAAAGTTGTCCCAAATTTTCGAAAGCCCTATTGATCCACCGATTGTGCTAACATCGTTAACATCGCAAGTAGAGGAAGGAAGCATCTTCGAGAAATTTTCATCATACGATAGACTTGTCAGAGTAATGGCGGACTGCAGACGGTATGCGTACAACTCAAGAAGTACCAAAGCAGAAAGACGTTCAGGATCACTTACAATAGATGAAGTCGAAGAGACAAGAAAAATTATCATCCGATTAGTTCAAAGAAAGGAGTTTTCTGATGAAATAAGATGCTTAAACAATGGAAACAGCATTCCAAAGAATAGTAAACTGCTATCGTTAGACCCGCAAATAAATGATGATGGAAAATAACTGTTGGGGGTCGTTTGGAAAACGCAAATCTCCCACAAACCCAGCGGCATCCTTACATCCTACCATACGCCGATAAGTTCACAAGACTAGTGGTGGAGAATGTACATAATAAAACACTACATGGCGGAATAAAACTAACAATGGCCACATTGAGGCAATCTTATTGGGTTCCCCATGCGAAGCGATTGGTAAGGAAGATTTTACACAACTGCGTTCGATGTCATAGATTTAAAACATCTAGTAGGCAGCAGATAATGGGAGTATTGCCAGCACCAAGAGTATCCACATCAAGGCCATTCACCCACACCGGAGTGGATTATGCAGGACCATTTCATATAAGAATAGCAAAAGGAAGAGGAAATCGATCGACAAAAGGCTACGTGGCAGTTTTCGTTTGCTTCGCCACTAAGGCAATACATCTCGAATTAGTCAGCGATCTTACATCGGAAGCATTTTTGGCCGCAGTACCAAGATTCGTGTCCCGAAGAGGCATCTGTTCAAACTTCTACAGTGATTGCGGAACAACCTTTATAGGTGCTAACAAGGAACTACAGAAAATTTATCAGCTTGTTGCCCAGCAACTGAAAACAGATGTAGCAGATAAATTGCTCTTGGAAGGCATACAATGGAATTTTATTCTTCCAGCCGCACCCCACTTTGGAGGATTATGGGAAGCCGGGGTAAAATCAATAAAATACCACCTAAAAAGGGTCGTCGGTGATACTATGCTCACATTTGAAGAATTTACTACAACATTAACCCAGATCGAAGCTTGCTTGAACTCTCGCCCATTGACCAGTGTTAACAACGACATAGACGATAATCCGATTTTAACTCCGGGACATTTCTTAATTGGATCAGAACTAAATGCCTTACCACATCCCACACTGGATCGAAATAAGACTTATCGCTCCCGATGGTTACTGATCCAAAAAATGGTTCAAGATTTTTGGCAAATCTGGTCGTCAGAATATCTTACACAGCTACAACATCGCTGCAAATGGAAACAAAGGAGAGAAAATGTAAATGTTGGGGATATAGTATTGATCAAGGACGAACGCCTTCCACCCACTAAATGGAGCTTGGGGAAAGTCACTGAGATACATCCTGGAAGAGATGGGCAAGTTCGTGCAGTCACTGTGTACTCCAACAAAAGATTCGCGAAAAGACCAATAACAAAACTATGTCCTCTGCCCCTTGAAAATAATGCCGAGACAATAACTTCGAATGAAATTAAAGCAAGTTCAAAAAATAAAGCTGCTGTTTTGTTAGGACGAATGAGTTTCAAACCAATTCTTTGGATATGCATGTTAGCACTGGCCATAAGTACTATATCTGGCCAACAACAGACTGCAAACAACAAGGTCACAAGCTTCGAAACAACCCCAGGATTATATTTCGAAGATATTGGACATGCAAATATGGTTGTTGGTTCGTGGAAGAGCATAGTGTTCTTCAATTTGACGAACTATTGGGCTGATGTCAATACATACTGGAAATGCATAAAACACATGAAAGAGGTCTGGCTGAACACAAACCTGTCGGAATCAAATACTCTGCTTTGTGAGAGCAGTATACATCTATTTGATCGGCAATTACAACAAATTGAAGTAAACAATGATGTACTACGTCACGCCAACAACGATTCACCACAAAGGATGAAGCGATCACCTTTTGATTTCATCGGAACAGTTAGCAACAAATTATTTGGCATACTGGATCAAAACTTTGCTCTTCAATATGAACAGACAATAAAAGAAATGACAGGAAATGAAAACCATCTGCTTAATCTATTGAAAAATCAAACCAGTATAATAGATTCCACCATCAACTTATTCAAGGATGATCGCTCAGCAACTCAAAACCAGTTAAAGACAATATAAAGGGTCGGCCATATAATTTTTTTTTTTTTGAAAATGCTATAAAAAAAACTACTGAATATTTTCTCAAATTTCTTTTTTCATTTGAAAGTACAATCCTTCCGGTTAATAATGGAAAATAATTTCATTCAAATGGCTGCCTCGGCTGGCCATGCAGTAGCCTACACGATCGGTCCAATTTTTAAGCAAATTATCGATTGTGTGCAGCTGTATTTCACCAATGGCTTCACGAATATTGTTCTTTAAAGCGTCAATTGTCTCTGGCTTGTCGGCGTAACACTTATCTTTGACGGCACCACACAAATAATAGTCCAACGGTGTCAAATCGCAGCTCCGAGGTGGCCAAACGACATCAGCTCTGCGGCTGATAATGCGATCTTCAAAAACAGGGCGCAAAACATCGAGTGTAGCTTCGGCTGTGTGGCACGTAGCGCCGTCCTGTTGAAACCAAATGTTGCCAATATCCTCCTCTTCAATTTTTGTGAACAAAAATTCGTTCAACATTTTCGAAGAAAAATGGCCCAATTATGCCTCTGGACCAAAATCCGCACTAAACAGTGGCTCGTTTTGGGTGCACCGGCTTTTCAATGTATGCGTGCGGGTTTTCTGTGCCCCAAATGCGACAATTTTGCTTGTTTACATACCCGCCAAGATCGAAATGAGCTTCATCTGAAAAGATGATTTTTTTGGCAAAATCGGCATCTTCTGTAAGTCGATCGGGCCTTAGCGAAGCGAAAACGCATTGGATGGTCAGTTGGCTTCAACTCCTGAACCAATTGGACTTTGTATGGCGTCATACCAAGGTCTTTATGCAAAATTCGTCTCAATGATGTCTCCGAAATGTTCAATTGTTGAGAACGACGGTGAATTGATGTTGATGGCGCTTCACGCACACTTTTTGCCGCAGCAGCAATATTCTCGGGTGTACGCACTGTTTTTGGCTTTTCACGCTTTGGTTTATCGATGAGGATGCCAGTTTCTTTCATTTTTTTCACAAGATAAAGAACATACGGAGCTGACGGTGCTTCTCTTCTTCCAAAATCCGTACGCAATTTTCGCACACATTCTGCAACATTACCATGATTTTCAAAGTAATGTCGCAAAATTTCCCAGCGTTGTTCAAGCGTATACACAACCATATTCGTTCAGCGGAAGGATAAAACTAATTATCTGTCAAATCAGACATGAGCTAAGTGTTACCATTCACGAAATAAGCACTACTTGAAAAAAAAAACGTTAGATGGCGGATCCTTTATAAAGTGATTTCCAAGTTAGAAAAGCAAGAGGATAATGAACATGCCTTTCAAATGTTCATATCAACAGCCTTCCCTGCGATGTTAACTATGATGAACTTCTACAATACGCAAAATACATTACTAGACATCATACTGGCATAATGGACAGATTCACCCGTTAATTTTGACAGTTAATCAACTGAAAATGGAACTAACTCGAGTCCACGACAACATACCAAGAAGCATGATGATCCCAGGGGAAGGAAATCACGAGTCCATAATTCAACTAAACAAGACGTTACAGCCAAGGGCAAGAGTGATGGAAAAAAATGTCATCATCGACATAACGCTGCCACTCTTGTATAACGAAGAGTTCAAAATCTACAAACTGCTTTCAGTACCAGCTTGGCGAGGTAACAAATTCGCGTTTATTGTACCATCATCAGAGTATTTAATAGTCAATCTGGAAGGCGATCACTTCTACCCCTTGAACGAAGTGTCATTTTCGATGTGCAGGCAACGATCGTCAGGATCGTTCTGGTGCGACATGAAGCACCCTCTGTACCTAACAGAGTCGACGATTAGTTCCTGTGAAATGGGTCTCTTGAGACATACGAAAGAGATTCCATCTTCGTGCGTCATCCAAAGCGTCAGTCCTCAATTATATTGGGTACAAATGCACCACACGAACACATGGATATACAGCACACCAAGCGTGGTCAATGTAGACATAGTTTGTGGCAAGGTATCTTCGACAGCCCAATTGATGTCAACGGGAATAGTGCAGATGCAACCTAACTGCAGAATTCTCCAATCAAGCATGATCATGTTTGGCAGGCAGTCAGTAACAACGAGAATAACTTCATCCTATTTGCCGCTGCCGAACATTTCTGATTTTCCAACTGATCAACATTATCGCCACGAAGAACCGGCTGTTGTAGGAACAAAGGTCTCACAGCAGATTTCAAAATTACAACATGATATTGCTCTCCAAAAAAGCCAAGAAGTACTATTGAACCAAATCCAAAGCCACAAGATCCAGCAGTATTCAATAAGCGGTGCAATAACGTTTCTCGTCATCATAGCAATATGCATCGCTGTACTGAAAGAACTTCGAAAAAGGAGATCTGCCAATATTAACATCGTGACCAACCCCAACCCAGCACCACGTAGACGACGAAGTGAACCAGTTGCCCCATCAATATTCTGTGACGAACATTTTACCGTATAGGGGGCCCCAGCATGTTGTGTTCAACCACAACAATCACAGACACTTGACGCCAGACGGTGTCAAAATCAGCAAAATTTATATTTGTTTTCCTCTTTCATTCACCTGTTCAACTCTTTCGGCTCATATATCTTACGTAGAATAAGCAAAATTGTAATATGATATTTATTGTAGAATAAGCAAAATTACCTCGTGCAGGGACGGGTTAAGAATATCCCTGCAGCGATACCTATCGCTTGTCGTATAAGGCGACTAAACAAAGGTAAACAAAAATCACATCTAGGCAATTTAGAAAACACCAAGGTGAGCCTAGGGACACATATACCACCATTAAACTGCCCCACAATTGTGCATGCAAATCAGTGGGTTGACACGACTGGAGATCACCGGTGTTGTAAGAGTAAGATCAATCAAAAAAAAAATAAAAAATCTGGAGCATGCCCGTGTCAAAAAGGAAGGGAAGAAAGAAAACAGTCAAACCGTAGCATTATGGAAAAGAACGCTAAAAGGAAAAGCACTACCCCGCCAGGCACTACTAATGGTCGTGATCCTGGGACGAGCAGCAATGCTCGGGTCAGAGCTATAGGATTTCCGGGGGATAGCAAAGTAATGCAACGGCGTAAGCCACATTTAAGAGTGGCGAGTTGGAACGTTGGAAGCATGAGTGGGCGCAGCTATGAGCTTGAAGAAATGATGGTTAGAAGGCGAGTAGACATCCTGTGCGTCCAAGAGACGAAATGGCGAAACACCGGTAATCGGGCACGTTTCTTGGACGTTAAAACAAAAGCCTACAAGATGTTTTACTATGAATTGGAACAAGGAAAAAACGGAATCGCCATCATCCTTGCGGCAGAGTTACTTGGCAACGTCTTAACCATTTCAAAGTCCAGTGACCGTTTGATGGCTCTCAAATTAGATTTCCACAACCTTGTCAAAATCATCCCAAAGGAAGAGCTTTTGTTTGTTGGGGGAGATTTAAACGGACATGTCGGGAAGACGAGCGAAGACTATGAAGGCTACCACGGAGGGCTGGGATACGGCACCAGGAACTCTTCAGGTGAAGATATCCTAAACATGTGCAAGTCGTACGGTCTTATAGTGCTAAATACCATGTTCGTCAAACAAAGCCGGCACCTGATCACTTATAGCAGCGGCGGAAATGAAACTCAAATAGACTATCATTTGGTATCCAGTTTCATGAAGCCACGAGCTAAAGATTGCAAAGTGATCCTGGGAGACGCGATCGCCCCTCAACACCGTCTCCTCCTGACTGAATTTTTTATGGATGCGAGAAAGAAGTCAAAGCAGCAAACGAAGGTGTCTGAGAGAATCAAGTGGTATAAGCTGGATAAAGGAAAAGGCGAAGCTTTTATCACCAACATGGAAAACTACCTCTCTTCCATTATCGATGAGGTCAGTAATGAGGAGTGCAGAGCACAAGACATGTGGGATTCCCTACAACAATCTGGCCTGGAGAAAGCCAAATCACTGCTCGGAACATTTAAAGGCCCCTGCCAACACGCAAAAGAAACCTGGTGGTGGACAGACGAAGCCAAAGCAGTGATACACGAAAAGAAAATGGCTTTCCAAGCTTGGTCAAAGTGCTCTTCTACTAATAGAGAGGAAAAAGCTCGCCGTGAAAAGGTATATAGATGTTGCAAAGGTATCGCGAAGAAAAAACGCGCCGAATTCAAAGCGAAAATCATGGAAGTCCTCTATCAGGAGTTGGAAGAAATATCGTCTTCCGCGTCTGACAGTAACCAGGCTACCCAGGAGCTTCGACAAAACAATTTGAACAAAGGAGCAAATATCTTTAAGATTCGAGGAGATTCGTTTCCCAAAGTTTATTAACAATGCTGAAGGCCAACTCCTTGTGGAAGACGAAAAAATTCTCCACAGATGGCGACAGTATTGCGAGGAACTTCTGAACGAACAGTTTCCCCGAGTGTACTTTCCAAGAGCCGCCCCGAATCATGCCGAAATATCCGACATCACAGTCGAAGAAGTTCGGTACGCGGTTGAAAACTCCAAGAAAAGAAAAGCTGTTGGGCCGGACGGGATACCCTCTGAGTTCTGGAAAAAGATGGGAGACATCGGGTCTAGATGGCTCATGGTTCTTATCTCCAAACTTATGAGAGGCGACACTATGCCTAATCAATGGAGGGAAAGCTATCTTCTTCCATTGCACAAAGGAAAGGGTGATACGCGAAATTGTGATAACTACCGTTCTGTCAAGCTGATGTCGCACACAATGAAGATCGTTGAACGGGTATTAGATAGCCGACTGCGGAAAATAATACGACTATCTGATGACCAGTGCGGGTTTGTCTCGGGTAAATCAACAACAGATGCAATCCAAAGTATAAGGATCATGATGGAAAAGCATCGTGATTCTTCAAAGGACTTGCATATGGTGTTGGTTGATTTCGAGAAGGCCTTTGACAGGCAACCAAGAGATCTTTTATGGGTAGCGCTAAGACAAAAAGGAGTTCCAGAAACCTACGTGCGAGTGATTATGGACATGTACGAGAGAGCAACGACAAGAGTAAGATGCACCGCAGGAGTCACCGAAGAGTTCGCAATCAAAGTCGGTGTACACCAAGGGAGCGTCCTCAGCCCACTGCTTTTTATAGCAGTCCTTGATTGCTTGCTTGAAGGAAAAGTGACGGACCCCACTGTGCACCAGCTATTCTTTGCTGACGATGGGGCCATTATAAGTGATGATCAGGCGTCCCTACAACGAGCACTTGATGTGTGGGTGGACATTTTTGAGGGACACGGGTATCGTATTAGTTCAAAGAAGACAGAGTATCTGTGCTGCCCGTTCTCTGACCCTCATCAGCCAATTCCAGACATTTACTTGAATGGAAGAGTGCTTCCCAAGTGTGAAAAGTTTAAATATCTGGGATCTATGATTAATAGAGAAGCAACTTGTGATGACGACATCAAACATCGCGTAAGCGTAGGGTGGATGAAGTGGCGGGAAAACTTCGCCATCTTCTGTGATCGAAAAATGCCCCCTAAGCTGAAAGGAAGGCTCTACACTTCAGTTGTACGTCCGGCGCTCACATACGGTTCACAATGCTGGACAATGCACAAAAAGTATGAGAGCAAATTAACGGCAACTGAGATGAAGATGCTTCGCATGACAGCGGGAGTAACAAAGCGTGACAGAATTAGAAGTTCAAAGATCCGAGGAAGCCTCCACGTAAAATAAACCATCACAAGAAATATAGAGCGCGACCGACTCAGTTGGTATTGCCATGTTCAAAGGAGAGATCCTTTGAACCCCGTCCAAAAGGCGTTATCAATCAACATTCCAATTTCAACACGCAAAAAAGGCAGGCCGAAAAACAATTGGTGCAAACAAATGCAAAAACACCAGCATTTGATTGACCTCAGCGATGAAGTAATCCCAAACCGGGAAGCCTGCCGCTACTTTCTGAGGTCAAACCGGCGGACCCCACAAGCGGACCAGTAGGAATGCAGTTAAGTGGGAAGGTTATGGTCCTACACTTCTGACCATAACGACGCCGGGATAAAAAGGAAAAGAAGAAGATTGTAGAATAAGCAAAATTGTACTATATAAGCAATATTATCTGACAATAAAAGCCAGTTCGTCAGAACCACACGCCATTCGTATATTGAATGAACAGTATTCGTTAGCAAACTCCAAACGTTTTTATACATTCGGAGTCGGGAGAAACGGTTTTTTTCAAGCAACTCTTGATGAAAATCTTTTATCGTGCTCATCACACGTTCAGCTTGCCTGTTTGTACCGCTCGCTCCTACATCAATTAAGTGGAACTTTAATTTTTGCGAAGAGCAGAATTCGGAAAACCTTGAGCTGGCGAAGCATTTACCCTGGTCGACTATGATGCGATTCGATACACCAAATAAAGAAATGGCAGATTTCATAGCCCTAACATGACTCTCAGCATCTAACTTAAGGGCATGATGCAAGTAAACGAATTTTGTGAAAGCATCAATCTGAACGATGTCATACTCTTTCAAATCACTTTGTTGCTCAGTTTTCCCGTTATGTCTACGTGGACGGTATGCCAAGGTATGCTGACTTTCGGAATATGATGAAGCTCAGCTTGGACACTCTCGAAAGGTGATTTCGCAGTCCTACAAGCTATATTGTTAGAAACAAATTTACCAACGTATAAAATACTGATAAACTTTATCTAGTGTCTTCTGCTATTCTAGGTGCATAATCGATTCGTGCACTTGATTTATTGCTGACCATTTGAATGCTCATGGCACAATCGGTTCACAGCGTTCTATCAGGATCTATTCGGTTTTCGGCGAGAAGCCAATCGCTTAAATTTTCATCAAATTTACTCGCCCTCCGGGAATTTTAGCCACTGCCAAATGAGACTGAGGGCAGTGGATTCCTGAACAGAAAGTCGACATGGGCCATACGTTTGCCCTCTTTGTAATGAACGATTGTAAGAAGGCCCACCAGCGATGAACCCGAGGGGTTAAATTCATTTTTGTCCGCGAAGCCTTCAATTCAATGAGTTGAAGCCTGTATATACCACAAATTAAGGCTTCGACAACTGCTAAAGTTTCCAACTCATATTGCTAACATATTCCACTACGTGAGGTCTATTACGGATTCGGTGTTAGAGCACAGCGCCATACCCAAGCAAACTGTCTCTACTGTCTGAACTGTCTAAACTGTATCTACTACATCCTGCGACTCAATAGGATATAGGATAGAATATTACTAAAGCTGGCTTATTCGTGACACAATTTTCTTTCTTACTTCTTCCAATTCCGCATTCCATGTAATACTATCCTCTTCTGAAGAAAGAGAATCTAGCGGTTTCATTATTTGAGAAAAGCTAGGCGCAAATTTGCGAAAATACGTCGCCAGACCAACGAACTGTCTCACCGCGGTAACAGTATGGGGTGGAGGCAAGGAGCTCAACGCAATTAAGTTTGGTCGAATTTCTCCCGTTCGTACCTCATATCCTAGATACTGAAAATATGTTTTCAGAAAACTACATTTACTAATATTAAAGGAGAACCCAACGTTCGTGAGAAGTTCCAAGACGGTTTTTAGTCTTTCTAAGCCAAACTCCTTTGTTGATCATATCAGCATTTTATCATCCATATACTCGTAGACGATTACGTAGGAGTGGCCAACATCGCCCTCATATTGACCATCCGGAGTCACGAACGCGGTGTATTCAACAGAGCCGGCATGAATTGGAATTTGGTGGAAATCCAATTTTCTCTCTCTCCTCAAAACTGTGTCTATGGGGCCGCCGCTGAACCGTTTTACTATGGTCGGCTAAACGGATTTTCATTTCACTTGTGTTAATTCGCTTTCACTTGTTAACTCCCTTTAATAAATGCAGTTGAATATTTTTCAAGAATTTTGATCGATTTATATCTATCATCAGCGACTATCATCATTCGGCATCAACGTCACTCAAGCTACATATTTGCTCACTTGCGGAATAAATATTAATAGTTTTCATTTTACAATTTCGAACTTATCTGGTGCAACAGTGACATTAAAAACCTGATTGAGAATTTCCCTCCGAATCATAACACCATTCTGCAATTGTTTATTATATTTAATTAATTTTTTTTTTTTTTTTTTTGTTATTCAGTTTTGTTTTTATTATTTTGTAGAACTCACTTATCCTAGACAAAAATGCTTAAAACTAGCTTAAACAACAACTGATATAAAATACCTTACTGGACCTATACGGACACTCTAAAGCAAATAGAACTACTTAAGGCTATTCTTTTCGGCCTTACGATTAATTTGTAATAATTAAAACAATTAAAATAAAGAAACAATTTAGGCCAAGAAAAGTGATATTTTAAAAAACTTAGCATCAGATCCTCTTTTTTTTTTATTTTTTATAAAGAAACTTATAACCAAGAATTACTTAACCCTACCTTAACTAAAATATATATGTATATATGGTGTAGGACACCCTGTATATACATATATACATAAGTATATACAGGGTGTCCCACGAGCAGTGTACCAAAAAGCTACAGCGTGTAGGTCTGGTCAAGACAAGAAAAAAATCGTATGGGAGGGGGGGGTCTATTCCCCCCCGTTTAGCCGGGAGGGGCAATTTTCTAAAAAACTGACTTAATTTGGAAAAAAAAATATTAAAAATCAACAGTTACATCCACAATGCCGTGATATACTTTTTTGTAAAGCCAGAAACCTCTTCTTTCATTCTGTTTTTAAACAAAGCTGTTTTAAGGAATAGTTTTTGAGAAATTAATTTTCAAAATCAAAATTTTGCAAAAAAAATTTAAAAAAAAAATTTCGAACTACTTTTTTTCGAAATTGTATGTAATTAAGTACTAATTTTTTTCCAAAAATTCAATTCTCTTATTAGTTTTTAGTTAAAAACAGAAACCCGAATGCAAAAATGTCTTGTAGTTTTTGAGAAACTAAAAAAATAACCGAACCATTTTTTTCTAAGAAGAACCTTTTTTTTGGTTTTGACGCGGCTGGACTTGTAGACAAATTAATGTATGAAACATTGACCTCTTTTTTATTATTTTTAAAAACTTCGGAGTTTTATTATAATAAATTTTCAATATGATCCCCATTTTTTAGAAGGCAAAGATTATATCTCCTTCTTCTCCTAATGGCTGCACATATCTATGCTTGACAAATTTTCCTGCAATTTGACTCCAGCGACTTCAATCCGTTCTTTCAGTTGTTCCAAAGATACTATTTCCACTTCGTAAACATAATTCTTCATGAATCCCCACACATAAAAATCTAGAGGAGTTAAGTCTGGTGATCTAAGTGGCCATTCCGTGGGGCCCCTTCTTCCGATCCAACGGTCACTAAAATGATCATTCAGCCAGTTTCTAACCCGTAAGCTCTAGTATGCTGGTGCTCCATCTTGCTGGTAGATTAAATTATCTGCTATGGCCAAAGGAACGTTGTCCATCAAATCGGGCAAAACGTCTCGTAGGAATTGCAGGTATGATTCTCCATTAATAACGGCATTCAAAAACCGGGGCCCGATTACAGTTTGTCCAACAATACCAAGCCAAACATTACAGCTAAAGCGGTGTTGTGATTTATTTTGTTTCTTGTTGTGTGGATTGGTGCTATTCCAATGATGCAAATTGTGGAAGTTAGTAACCCCATCTCTGGTAAACTGTGCTTCATCCGTCCAGAATATCCTTGCAAAATGGTTTCGTTCAGTTTCATCTCGAAGCAGTAATGATCGACAAAATTCTGCTCTCAAAAACTTGTCGTTTGAGGTGAGTCCCTGAACTGGCCTAAAATGGTACGGGTGTAAGTTTTCGGTATGAAGCACTCTCCATACTCTAGATTTGGGCACTCCAAGCATAATAGCCATCCTCCTTGTACTAAGGGAGGGATTGCGTCGGACCACATCCAAAATTCGGGTAGAACCCATCGGCGGCGGGCGGACCCATACGAAATTCGCAGGTCAGTTTTCAGGCGTTATCAATGAAAAAAAAGAATTAATCCAGGGTTATTCCAATACTGTATCACTTTATTGTATCCTCATAAGACTCCGAATTTTTTAAAAATAATAAAAAAGAGGTCAATGTTTCATACATTAATTTGTCTACAAGTCCAGCCGCGTCAAAACCAAAAAAAAGGTTCTTCTTAGAAAAAAATGGTTCGGTTATTTTTTTTAATTTCTCAAAAACTACAAGACATTTTTGCATCCGGTTTTCTGCTTTTAACTAAAAACTAATGAGAGAATTGAATTTTTTAAAAAAAATTACTACTTAATTACATACAATTTTGAAAAAAAATAGTTCGAATTTTTTTTTTTTCAATTTTTTTTCAAAATTTTGAGTTTGAAAATTAATTTCTCAAAAACTACTCCTTAAAACAGCTTCATTTAAAATCAGTATGAAAGAAGAGGTTTCTGGCTTTACAAAAAGGTATATCGTGGCATTGTGGATGTAACTGTTGATTTTTAATAATTTTTTTTCCAAATTAAGTCAGTTTTTTAGAAAATTGCCCCTCCCGGCTAAACGGGGGGAAATAGACCCCCCCTCCCATACGATTTTTTTCTTGTCTTGACTAGACCTACACGCTGCAGCTTTTTGGCACACTGCTCGTGGGACACCCTGTATATACATCTTTTTTTGTTTTATTATTGTTTTGTATTTTTTTTTTTTTTAAATTTATTTTTTTTTTTTATTAAAGCTAAAACTAAACTAAACCTACGTGCCACCCTGGTCTGCCGTAGCATGCCCTTAACTACTCTAACCTCTTTTAACCTACCCTAGTCTATATAAGGCTGCCATTGGCAATTGGCAGGCTTTGCCTTAAAGAGGCCGACCTATTAAAATTGACGCAGATCGCTCCAGCCACCAGAAGCGTTGATGCTGTCGAACGACGTCTCTCTAATCTTGGCGTGACACCGATTTACTGAACCTGAGGCGTTCGTAGAGAAGTCGTCGCTCCACGGACTTACGTGCCACGTGGAAGATTAACGGGATCGCCAATTCATCCTGGATGAACCCACATTGATCTAAATAGATGAATGCCTCTGGGGGGACAAAGCCGCTAAGGCGCACTTTCTCGTGGTACATGTAGTTAGGAAAGTAAGCCCCGGATATCAGGTTATTAACCGAAGTCATTGCCCTCGAAACGTGACCTCGGATCAGTTTTATTAGAAAATTATCCACCCGTACAATCCTGGTCCTATTGTATAGGACCTCATTCGAGTAAAATTTCGGGTACCCAGATTCAGGTGTTCTATGTAATCCGAGACAGGTTCTGAGACATTGTCTCTCAAACACGCGAATCCTTTCCATTAAGCTTGCTCTCACATTGAACCACACGGGACATCCATAGGCAACCATTGGCCTGATTAAGGCCATGTAGCAGATTACCTGGCTGCTATGAAACAGCCATCTTGTCAGAGCGAAAGCGCCCCGGGCTCTTGCCAGAGCAGCATCTACATGTTTGTCAAAATATAGATACTGATCCAGCACGATCCCAAGGTATCTGACCACACTTTGTTTTGCCAGTGGTCACCCGTCCGGTCCAAAGATTGAGAAGCTGCGCCAATTTTTTCTAGTGTCCCGAGAGGCCCAAGACAAAGGTGTTCTGAACAAAATAGTTTCTGATTTCTGGAAATTGATTTTCAACTTCCAGTCATCACAATACTGCTGAATTTTTTCGAAGTCACGCTGCAGAAGATTAACAATGACATCGATCGTTGCACCTGATCTGTACGCGATTAAATCGTCCGCATACGCTATTGAATGGCGAAGAGAAGCTATCAAATCACTGAGGTAAATGTTAAAAAGGATCGGCGAGTTTACTGTACCCTGCTGCAGTCCGTTGTTAATATCAAGTGTTTGGGTAGAAGTCACGTTGGCAATTTTCCAAGTCAATCAGACAGGCACCCGTGCATTGGTTCTTGCATTTGTTCCATTGGATAGCTGACACTAGTTTCGACGCAGCATGAACAGTATTATGCCCCGCTCTGAAACCGAATTGGTTATCCGGAATGATTTTATTGTCTTCAACCCATCTAGACAGGGCTCTATGAATCACCTTCTCGAAAACCTTGCTAATACTTGGAAGGAGACTTATCGACCGAAGATTTGACGGGTTAGAGGCATCTTTACCCCTCTTGGGTATTGGTTGCACCACCGCTGTTTCCCAATCCAATGGATAATATGCATTATTCAGTGTATTGTTGAACAGAATGGTGTACGTCTCTTCAGCCACTGGTGGGAGATGCCTGAGCACAACATTAGATATTCCGTCGATTCCCGTGGATTTTTTTCTCTTCAGTGATTCGAAGATCATCTGGAGATCCCCCGTCGAAATAAACAGGGTATTCGCCCCTTCATTGGAGACGGCATTATTTGCCATGTAATCGTCATCGAACCTGGTAAAACCAAGATTCTCGGATCGCCAATGTTCGATATCATTTCTAAGATAGGAGTGATGAAGTAGAACTCTGTTTTCCAATTCGTGGTTTGGGCGAATACTATCATTCACTTTATACACTTCCTGGAAAACAGCTCCCACTGTCGCCACTTTCTCCTGAGGATCCTCGATCACGAAGAAATCATCATTCAAGACGGCGCTCTTTATCAATGCTGACTGTTCGTAAAAGACGTTCGTTATCTGACGTTCTCGAAAGCTTCAGATCCTGAATGTCATTCTGATTGTTTCTCCGAAATATTTTATTAATTTGCGGAAACATACTCGCGCTGTTAAATTTATGGCACGAATGCTGTTGTTCCAATACCAACTTATAGATATTCTGTAATTTTCCTTGATCAACTGTTGGATATTTTTAATCAGTGACTTCAGTATCCTGACCTCCGAGTTTTGTCTGTCGGTAAACCGCCTGTACAAGAGTTTGAGTCTTGTTAGTAGTCTACTTTTTTGTCTGTGCAGAGCGTCGATTGTCGCGTTTTGGTATACGTTTGTGGTATCGTGCTGTCGTTGGCGTGGTATCGTACTGTCCATCGTCTGCTTTATTTTATCATCCTTTTGTCTGAGGTACTTGCCGATTTCGTCATTTGACAGGTTCCTATTGGATGATGGGAATGAATCACTCGAAGTGAGCGATCTCGTAAGATTTCTGGCAAAACGTGGCCAACGCGCCCTACTATAATCGTAGGGGCGTGTTTGGACATACTCTGTCATCTCCGCAAATTCGTCTGGTATTGTGATCACAGCACTAAGTCCGCAATGGTCATTGTCGTATACAAAAGTCAGTAGACAGTTAGTAGACCCTTCGTTCGTTTCAGCTAGTCTCAATCTAGAGTCATGCAGCATGAGATCCAGATAAGAGTAATTTGAGTCAGTACTCTATGTTCCGCAAAACCCACCAATGGCTTAGTAGGCTTCCCCTAGTGTTGGGTATGTTGTTTCACCAGTCGCTATGTTTGGCATTCAAATCGCCGGTCAGGATGTAGTAGTTTTCCACCAAATTTAAGTGCAAAGATCGAAAAAGTGTCTCGAGTTCTGCAATGAAAATATTGGGTTGAGGTGCTTCAGGTGCATAGGCTGCTATAATGTACATTCTCTTTCCATTTCGGAGAGGGGTAATGCAGGCCTCTAGCACCTGGAACCTCCGCACTTCACCGCTATATATGACTTTATGCTTTAAATTATTTTTAATGAAGATCGCAACTCCCCCGCCACGTGTGGCGTTGGGTCGGTCTCTTCGAATTACTTTGTAAGAAATATGCCGGATTTTGTGCTTCTGGTTTAGCTTTGTTTCGCTAACCAAGAGTACATCGGGGCTTTCGTCCTGCAACAGGTTGAAAAGTACGGCTCTTCGCTCAATCCTAATCAGTGAATTCACATTCACCGACAGGATCTTTAAGGGACTCTCTACCAGCGTACCCATTACGATTGTAGTTGCGCTAGGCTCGGCAGAAGCGAGTAGATTCTGTCCACTCGGGTCGCCGTCTCATGGATCTGCTGTTGGAGCTGGCCGATCTGTCCTTGGATGGCGAGCAGGATCGAACGCAGGTCCACCTCGGCCTCCGGTGCCTTAGAAACAAGCACTGGGACTTTGGGAACAGCCATGGGTTTTTGTACCGTCGGACCGTTGCCGCCATTTGGGCGTAGGTCATCTGGGTTGTGACGCCTGGTGTTTCTAAGCGACTCGAGGGATGTTTCCCTTCAGGCTTCTGCTTCCGAGCCAGATTTGCTTTCTTTATATCTTGGAACTTAGGACATCCCCGATAGTTTGCAGGGTGTCCCCGGTTCCTACAAAGCACGCACTCGAGCTGTTCCCTGTTTGCGACCTTGTCCTGGGTCAGATCGCATTCCTCGTTCCTGTGGTTCTTTGCACATTTTACACATCGAGGCTGCATCTCGCAGTTCGACGCGGCGTGCCCGAACCTTTGGCAGCGGATGCATTGTAAAATGTTTCCGTGCCTTTTTACTTTTTCCCATGTTACAGACTGGGAAGCCAAGGAAGTAATGGACCTTAACCTCTCCAGCTTGCTGTTGGGTATGAGTTAAACCAAGAAGAAGGGCAATACCCGGTTCTCCCGTTTGGCTCGCGCCATGGTAAACGACTTGACCCCCACGAACCTGAGGTCGTCGCTCTCGAACTCCTTCAGCTCTGAGAGCATTTCCTCGGGGTCAGTGATCAAATGCACGCCTTTGAGAAGCATCGACCGCAGCCTCTCGACCTTGGGAGTAAAAGAGAAGAACTCCGTCGTGGTCTCTTTTAAAAGGTCCTTTACTCGCTTGTACTGTGGTACACTGGATAGCATAGCGGTTTTCACCTATACTTTTAAAGACAAAGTTATCAACACCAATGACATACTTACATAGATCGATTGTTTCTCGTAGTGCCGTAGTATGGGTGAAGATGGGTGGTACCTTGTCCTTAGTAGACCGATGTTCTTGCGGCTGTTGTTGCTGCTGTTGCTGTTTCCGTTGCGGCTGTTGTAATTGTTGCTGCTGTTTCCGTTGCAATTGTTTCTGTTGCGACTGCTTCTGTTGCGGTTGCTTTTGTCACAGCTGCTTCTGTTGCGATTGCTGTTGTTGTGGTGGCTGTAGTTGTGTTTGTTTTTGCGGCTGCTGAAGTTGGAGTTGTTGTTGCGAGTGTAGTGGGGTGGTTGTAGCCCCCTCTCTTTCCTTTTGGCGCATTTCGGAGAGCCTGCCTACTACGGCCTTCAACTTAGCGCGTAGAATGCGTTGCTCCTCCTCGAGTTTACGTTCTTCCTCCGCTACCGAACTTGAAAGACCGGCGAAGTAGTTGTTTTCTCCGGTGTAGCGATCCCCGGAGAGGTTGGCAATATCAATTTCCACGGGGAGTGGTTGCGGTATCTGTTGCTGCACTGCTGTTGACTGCGCCCCTTCCCTCATTTCGACCCGCAGTCTTTCTGTCGATGCGGAGAGGGAGGGGCGTTTAAGTATATTATTCCGCGGATTGAGTTTCCTCCTTTTTTTCATTACGTCGGCCATTGAAACGGTGGATGGAGTCGGAAAATCAGACAGGTCATCTGACCCCGACTCCGTTAGACGAACGGAATTCGTCCCGACGTCTTTAGACATTTTTGTTTCCTGCTACTGCTAATGAGTGAATAGCAGGAAACACACACTAAAAATTTCTCCCACTTGAAAGTATATTTTTTTTTTATCACTATTCACTTCAGATACTTTTTTTTTTTTTTTGATTAAAAGTTTTAAATTTTTTCTTTTGATTTATGATTTTTTTTTTATTTACAATTATTATATTTGTTCTTAATCGCCCAGCCTACTGAGCGAGAATGATATATTTAATTCATTTAAAATTTGCAATGTACTACTTGTATCGCCAATACCTTTTAACATTACAGTATTATTAATACCTTTGCCTGGTAATGCTAATGCTCTCTTTAATCAATAAACATTCTGCACCATAATTAAAACAAAGATCTCACCTCGTTGTGTCATACTTCCTTCTGCCTCTGGTTCATATTCTTCTGTTGGATCACTCTTTGTTTAGCAAAATACCCTGGTTGGCCGCACCGAAAAAAGCAAGTAATGCTCGACTTGTCACATTGTGGTTTCTTCTCAATACCAAGCATAAGTTAGATACAAGCAATGAAAGTACAAAAAAGAGAAATTGTATGTCCCGGCTTTCCACAGAAATGACAGTCTATGGACGACGTTCTTCTTTTTTGGGTCAAGTCCAACACTATCATTACGGCTGACATGATGTTTCTTATCAAGTGTGGACGCCTTCGATTCCGACTGTAGCTTGCTTCTAGTTTGCATGCACGTTTGACGTAAATTTATATATTTATAATATAATTCGTTGCAAGCGACTGTCAATATTAGCCATATGCGCAAGCACAGTTGAAACATCTATTTCTTCAACGTCCATATTTCACAAACCGACTCGCATACACTGCATGACAATCACCGTTAGTCGGGCGGCTGTTTAGTAAATTTAAAAACATGGCTGCTGGCGTTTCCTCGCTTTCGAAATGTTGAAGGAACAATCCTTAGAACTCTTTCCATTTCATGCCGGCATGGGAGATTTGCATTAGACATTGCGAAGCATTTCTCTCCAATGAATTGCTTAATGCCATTATCACCTTACTGCCTTCCAGTCGTCTTCGATATATTATCAGTAGTCACATGCAATTTCGAATAACCTACGCCTGCAGTATCAGGATTGAACTTCGGCAAATTGACGCCACGGTACTGCTGCTGTTTGCGAGTCGTAGCCCGCATACTTTTTACAAGCACAGTTATTGATTTTGCATATCAAGGCATATACGCCACTGCTCTTCTTAAAATGTAGGAGGTGGCACAGATCTCTCTTCTTATGTTGGGTTAATGTTGACTCGCTGGTATCCATCTCGAGGCTATTTCATTACTTAAGCTTTTGAGCCGTGATCTTCACCATTCCAAATTCGCACTCGAAAAGTGCCTATATTATAGCGCCCTTACTCTGTATTGCTTTTCCATTTTGAAATTGCTCGAATTCGCAAAATTGGTACTCTCTGGCCCCTATTGCGAGTGTCGATCAGCGATCGACGATCGACATTTATCGATCATCGATCGTCGATTGCAGATGTTGGTATTGTGGATGTCGATTCTGATCGACCGTTGTCGATTTGACACTCGCTTGTTGTCGATCGCAAAATACTGATCGTTGCTTTCTGTTAGAGGAAAAGATCTTTTTTTTTGCTTACGAAATGAAGTAATTTTAATGAAAATAATGAACTTATGGAGTATTTATGAAATTCTAATCCAGGTGAAAGCAGGTTACGAACAAAAAAAACAAATAGAGCTCCTCGTTTCGTTCATGGAAGCAAATCCCTATATTGCTAAGGGAGTTTGTTTGAAAACACAGATAGGAAAGATTAAGTACTCAACTTAGATGTTTATTTAGTTTATTTATTTATTTATTTGTTTATCTAGTTTATTAAATACTAAACTAGAATGACCTCCTGTACGTTTACGGGAAAAAATGGGTGAAAATAAGAAAAACAAGTCCTGTTCGAATGATTTGGTGTATTGAATTTCTTTGATGAAATAAATAAATAAATAATAATAATAAAAATAAAACGAAATATTCACAATATTCATGTTTTTACTCACAATATTGACGTAATTATTCACAATAGTCTACTTCTTCATCGATTGAGTTACACAATACCAAATCCGGAATCAATCGACGCAATCGACAATTGTCGAGTCGATCACTGATCGACACTCGCAATCGGGGCCTCTATTTTTATTAGCAATGACATATTTTCGAAAATCGAAGTCTCAAATTGCCAACTGGAATATCTTTTGTTTTAGCAAAATCGTACTCTGTATTGCGTATTTAAATGTCAAACTCATTCGTATACGCATTTTTTGTTCGAATGTTTGTTAAGAGAGTTTAATTCTCTTAATTTACAAAATATATATATTTTGCTTAGGCATAAAGATAAAGTTTTAAGAATATGCTGCCTGATTTAAAGCACCCGCACAAGATTAGTAATGTATTTGTGATTGCACTAGTTTAAATACTTGAGTTATATCTAAGTATTTTTATCTAGAACAGGTTGGATATAAGAATAAGAAATAAAAATGCATTAAACAAAAACAAAAAAAAATTAAGTTCTGTAGAATATCGTCCTCTTCTCTCCGTACGAAGCGCGCAATGATGATGCACTTCTTCACCCTGCCTCCACAATTATACAAGCATGCTCTTTTCGTTGCTAGAGTACGGTATTCTTTGACTTGTCCTACGTGCCTACCTATAGTGCGGATCTTTCCATCTGTTCTTTACTGGGAGGTTTACGGGGGTTACGAACCCGTCGGCTTGAATTGCGCCAGCATCTTCTCCAAAGCTTGGCTATGTATTACCGGTAAGACTCGCATCTGGTACATATTGGCGTAGGTCGCTAAACATCCTTGGTCACTGATAAGGACTACAAACATTGGTGATGGCCTTTCTAATACTAGATTGTCCTGCATAAAGTTCCCCATGGTTTGTACAATTCACACTCCGATGTCATCGCTTCCAGTTGTATAAGGGCTTGTTGGTACCGAGTTGATAATGCACGATCTTATGCCCGTGTCACCGTTCGCGAGTCGAACCACACAAAGTCGCCGTTCGAACTGTAATTTTTCCGTATCACCGTTGGCGAACGCAAACAATTTGTGACTGGAAGACGAACGTTTGCTGCATTCAAAAGAAACATTGTAGCGATGACAGGAAATAGGAAAATATAATAACAAATACATAAAATGCACGAATTCCAAAGTGATGGTCGTTTTATTTTCTATTTTTCAAAAAAAAACCAACGGTCAACAGTTCGGCAAGTTGGTGCAACTTATGGAGGCGAATCCAGACATTGTCAAGGGCATAGGGGCGTTCCGATCTTCCAAACAAAAATACAAGGAATATTGGGAAATATTTGCGAGCGAGCTGAACTGCTTTCATTCAAATCATTTAAAAAAAAAATAAAACACTACTTATCATTTTGCTTTTTTTGTATTTCTATTTTCAAATGCATAATTTTATTTTTTTTCAATTGACACAACCAGTTAATTGACGGTCAGTCAATTGTCAGCGAATGAATTTGGGTGAATTTCAGTTCGATTTGCGAACGGTAATCTTCTTTTCCTTTTTTTCCGTCGACCATAACCTTCCCACTTAACTGCATTCCTACTAGTCCGCTTGTGGGGTCCGCCGGTTTGACCTCTGAAAGTAGCGGCAGGCTTCCCGGTTTGGGATTATTTCATCGCTGAGGCCAATAAAATGCTGGTGTTTTTGCATTTGTTTGCACCAATTGTTTTTCGGCCTGCCTTTTTTTTTGACACGGGCATGCTCCAGATTTTTTTGATTGATCTTACTCTTACAACACCGGTGATCTCCAGTCGTGTCAACCCACTGATTACTTGTGGGGCAGTTTAATGGTGGTATATGTGTCCCTGGGCTCACTTTGGTGTTTTCTAAATTGCCTAGATGTGATTTTTGTTTACCTTTATTTTAGTCGCCTTTTACGACAAGCGAGAGGTATCGCTGCAGGGATATTCTTAACCCGTCCCGGCACGGATACGGGTATACGAACGGTGGGGCATATTTCTATACCCGCCGGGGGGAACATTTCGTACGTTCGCATTTCTATACCCGTCGGGGGGAATAAATAACGTAATTGAAATGAACTTCCTAATCGACGTGAATCGTTACGTTCGGTAACGTAAATTGGGATTCCAGTAGTCGTTCGAATCGAATTGTCATATTCTGTCCGCTGCTATTGAATCGCGCCAAAATTTTTTTTAAGCATGTAAGTAATATTTAAATGGATTGGTGGTTTTTTCAGGGATTCCATTTTTTTACAGGAAAAAAACAAGTAACCGGGAGCAGTTTTCATGCTCAATTGTACTGTTTTCATGTACTTTGTGTACTAACAGGCGAATTGTTCCACATTAAGGAGTCATGTATACTTCCCGGGTAATGCGCATCTACAAAACGAATCGCTTGTTTATGGTCACAAATCTGAAAATCTAAATCTTTCGTAAATTATTCCGCCATTTCCACACAAACTCAAATAAAATTCCGGTAATTTCAAATTGAATACGAATTAAATGTCAAATAAATAGGCCCTTTATATATATTATTTTATCTATAGCCAATATTGGTAGATTGTGTTCAACAAAAGAACGTGATTTTTTCATAAACAAGATTGGCTAAAATTTGTACCCGATTTTTTTGTTTAATTACATGACATGTTTTCACTTTTTTAAGATTGGGTAATTATGTTTCTGGAGTTTCAGTATATTTGAAAGTAGTTGTTATAACATACATATATAATATACATTGAACCCAACATTTTCTGAATCCCCAATTTCATACCATTCTCATTTGTACATCTCGCAATTTCGTATTGATGTGTTTTTTTTCTCGTTTTCCGATCATGCTTTAGTAAAAAGGCTCAAGTTTTTGTTTCAATAATTTCCGATGTCCTTAACCTTGCGATGTGATAAGAAAAAAAGCGAAACAATTTTTTTCTAATAAACTTTACTTACGGTTCTCTTCCAATTATGTACTTAAATTCAGTTCAAGAGGAAAGAATTGATACTACCTGTAGATATTGCTATCTATATATAATATACTTGTCTCATTCTTGATTCTATATTAGAAAATTTAACAGTAGAAAAACTGTCAAGCAATATATACAGAATAAAATAAATGCTTCAAATTGGTCTATTGAAAAACAAGGAAAAAAAAAACTAGAAGTTTATTGTCGACAACAATGTGGGCAACGTTATAAATATTTAAGGAATATTCGCCAAATAATCTCTTATTGTAGACGTTTCCAACAATTTAAATCCGTTTTTGTCACATACACCGATTTCAACGTTGTCAGCTGTCATCTTCCCTTCGAAACCCTCTTTAAGAGTTAATATTGCAGTATGAACGGCATCATCTAATTCAAGATCTTCACTATACCTAAAATAAATATAAAATTAGGAAATATTATTAAGTACTCATACATATAAATAAATAAATTAAAAAATTGTGCTGATAAAAGCTTTTCAAGGCTTTTCAGGAATACGATATAAGTATAAATATATGTATTGTGAATGTCGATTTGACACTCGCTTGTTGTCCATCGCAAAATACTGATCGTTGCTTTCGGTTAGAGAAATATGTATATACATATTTGTCGTGCGTACGAAATGTAGTAATTTGTAGTATAATTTTTGGTAGCGTAGTATTTGTATTGTCCCCGAGCGCCCTCTTGCTTTCACACATGTATCGCTCATGCGCGCCCTCTGCGGCTGAGAGGTTGCTTTATGTCATGCCTGCGTATCCGGGGCGACTTCAGGTTGTAGAAAATAGGAAAGGGACGGAGAAGATTGTATCAAAAAGTGTAGCTTGAAAAAAGAGAAAAATAAAGAAAGAAAATAGAGATCCCAGTTTTATTGGAAAATCCGTGGGGTTATTAAATCTCAGGTGTGGGGTCTAGCCCAAGAACGCAATTATCATCGAACATCAACAAAAAAAAAACTAACATTATACACACTTAATGGCTAACCAACGAGCCACGCGGCAGGTAATGGTGGACGCGTTGAAGGGGGCAGAAATTAAATTTCCACCAAGTGCCACGGCGACACAATTGCGTCCATTGTACGACCAACTTATGGTAAACTGTTCGGGTGTTGTCGACGAAGACGAATGTAACACTCCCGTCGAAGGAAATGACGGGCATATACTCGACGCCGACGTGCACGACGCAGCTGTCGCCACCGAGGGAAACGACACGGTGCAACGCCCACCGATAGCAACCGTAGCAAATATCGATGACCAGGCACGCCAATTAGAGGCACAGCTAAACGTCCTCCGAATGCAACACCAAATACTAGTGCTCCAGCAGCAAATACGAGCAATGGAAAGCGGAGCACCCTCATCCACCGACAATTGTATTCGCCGCAGCGTAAACTTCGACCACCTCGAGAATGCATTGAATGCATTCACTGGGAAAAGCCACTACGACATCCGCAAATGGTTCGAGGAATTCGAGCAATACACGTCAACGCGCGGTTTTACATCAGACGAAATGTGTCTGGGGGTGCGCCGGCTGCTCAAGGAAACAGCGAAAGAATTCCTCAGCACACTGGGCGTAGTTGATTATGGTGAACTAAAAGCGGCCCTTATTGAGACATTCGGACGCCAAGTAACTCAGCGAGATATCTATCGTCAGCTGAAAAACCGACGAATTAGGCCAGACGAGTCGTCTCGAATTTGTCATCGCCATGAAAGCACTCGCCGCCAAAAGTGCTGTGCCTGAAGCAGAGCTAATTACGTTCATCATAGATGGATTTCACGATAACAGCGCTAACATCACACTGATAAATGACGCTGAAACAATAGCTGAGCTGCTTTCCAAACTGGATCGGTACGAAAGGAAGCGTAAATTACACCAGACGTATACCAAATCAACCACCGCCGTCCCCGCCGCAAATAAGCCGAAGTCCGCAGTTGTCAAGCCGAGGGAACTTTCCGACGTTATGTTATAATTGCTCGAAGTTCGGGCATTATAAAAGCAGCTGCCCGAAACCGCCGAGACCAGCTAATGCATGTTTCATCTGCAATGAAGTTGGCCATTTTCATCAGGACTGTCCGAAAGCCCAACGGAAACATCAGAGAATCATTGCCGCAGTCACGCAAGCGTTGGCTGATTATCCAGATAGTGATGAGGAACTAGCTGGTACCATCAGTGCCATGCAAACGGTAAGTGTTGCCTTCCTGAGTGATCGAGCGAAATGCACTGGGTCCCTTAATTGTCTCTCTCTATTTGATACCGGCAGCGCGAATAGTTTTATCCGACGTTCCATCGTTCCAAGTGAATCCGGTGCGCCAGACGTACTCAAACTCACGAAGTACAGAGGAATTGGAGGAACCAAACTGTATTCATATGGGATGATTCAATGTGTTATTAATTTTCGAAATGAAGCTAAAGTTGTGTCCATGTTGGTTCTTCCAGATAATGCGATGACACTACCGTTGATCTTGGGACGTAATTTCCTGCAAATATTTAATATCCATCTTAAACAAATCGACCCGATTAGAGCGAAAAAAATGAATTATTATTGAATAAAACTCCTTTTTCAAAGTCTTCGTGTTTTCGTGCGTTTCGCTTGATTCTTCTTCTTTTCCTTTTTCCGGCGTTGTTATGGTCAGAAGTGTAGGACCATAACCTTCCCACTTAACTGCATTCCTACTGGTCCGCTTGTGGGGTCCGCCGGTTTGACCTCAGAAAGTAGCGGCAGACTTCCCGGTTTGGGATTACTTCATCGCTGAGGCCAATCAAATACTGGTGTTTTTGCATTTGTTTGCACCAATTGTTTTTCGGCCTGCCTTTTTTTTTTTTTTTGTGACACGGGCATGCTCCTGATTTTTTTTTTTTGTTTGATCTTACTTTTACAACACCGGTGATCTCCAGTCGTATCAACCCACTGGTTTGCATGCACACTTGTGGGGCAGTTTAATGGTGGTATATGTATCCCTAGGCTCACCTTGGTGTTTTCTAAATTGCCTAGATGTGATTTTCGTTTACCTTTGTTTTAGTCGCCTTTTACGACAAGCGAGAGGTATCGCTGCAGGGATATTCTTAACCCGTCCCTGCACGGATAGCGTTTCGCTTGATTAATCCGGATAAAGTAGTTAGTGGTTGTTGTGGACCGATGCCTCCTCCGCTCGTTGTGAATACAGCTTCCAAGGAAATTGTTGATGTGCATCCGACTGACGTATTTGTTCCGCCGATTGGTGTCGATGTAGCCGAGGTTAAATGTGTGCCGATTGATATTGTTCCGCCAACTTGTTCTGATGATCATATTTCCTCGATACTTGCCATTCACATTGATGAACCGCAGTCTGAAGTCGATATTAACTCAAGATTAACCAAACGCCAGACCGATGCTCTAAAAGGAGTTATTAATCGTGCTCTCCTGAATCCGACTGACGTGGATCGCAAGCCACATGATTATAGAATGAAGATCCGACTGACCGACGATACACCCTTTCATTGTTCTCCGAGACCGCTTTCCGTGTTAGAGCGAGCCGAAGTACGAAAGAAGGTTAACGAACTTTTACAGAATAAGGTAATTCAGCATAGTAAGTCACCATATGCCTCAGCAATAGTGTTGACGAAGAAAAAAAATGGCGAATTGCGAATGTGTATAGACTACCGCGCATTGAACAAGAAGACGGTTCGTGACAATTTTCCGCTGCCCTTAATCGAGAATTGTATTGAATTTATGGAAGGCAAGCGATGGTTTACCTTGATAGATTTGAAAGATAGTTTTAACCAAATTGGCATGGATACTGACTCAATCAGGTTTACCTCTTTTGTAACGCCGGACGGCCAGTATGAGTACCTGCAAATGCCGTTTGGTTTAAAGAATGCCCCGGCTAATTTCCAACGTTTCGTTCATCAAATATTCCAAGATTTGATTGAAGCAGGGAAAATCGTTATTTATTTAGATGACATTGCAGTCGCCACTGCCGACTTTGATTCGCATTTGAAAGTTGTCAGCGAAGTTTTGCGTCGGTTATACGAAAAGGGCCTTGAACCTAGGCTGAGCAAGTGTAAGTTCGGCTACAATGAAATCGAATATTTGGGCTATTTGGTTAATGCATCTGGTATTCGACCCACAAATACACATATTCGGTCAATTGAACAGTACCCAATGCCGAAGAACCAAAAGCAGCTACACACTTGTATAGGCTTATTTTCATATTTCCGCCGTTTCGTACCGTCATTTTCAAGGATAGCTAAACCATTATTAGAGTTGTTGCGGAAGGAATCCAGATATGATTTTGTAAAAACCCGAAAAGGGAAACCGAGTTGCATTGCGATGCCAGTAGTCACGGGTTTGGGGCAGCGCTTATGCAACGTCAGAATGACGGTAAACATCACCCAGTCGCTTACTTTTCTAAGACTACGACCGCTGTCGAGAGTAAGTATCATAGCTTTGAACTATCTATCTTGAAGGCATACCCTTTAAAATCATCACTGACTGCAACTCACTCACACTCACCCTGAGTAAGAAACAGGTCAATCCAAGAATCGCCAGATGGGCGTTGGAGCTGGAAAACTATAATTATTCAATTCAACATAGAAGTGGTGCCTCCATGGGTCACGTCGACGCACTAAGCCAGTGTCATCTGGTCGCTGCTATCAGTAGCGACGAATTGGATTTTCACATCCAAGTGATACAAAACAGGGATTTGGAAATAAGAGAACTGCGTAACAAACTGGGAGCGAACACACTAGAACATTACGAACTACAAGATGGTTTGTTTTTCCGTAGAACAAGTTTAAATCATTTACTTCTTTATGTACCAAAGGAGTTGGAAGATAATGTTATTCGAATGGTCCACGAGAAGATAGGCCATTTGGGAATCGATAAGTGCTATAACCAAATATGTAAGAACTATTGGTTTCCGGGCATGAAGAATAAGATCGACCGCTTCATAAAAAAATTGCATTAAGTGCATCATGTACTCGACCCCCGCCAGGTCCAACGATCACAATATGTATAGTATTCCAAAAAAGCCAATCCCATTTGACACAGTTCACGTCGATCATTTCGGACCCCTGCCGGCCCTGGCCTCCAAACGTAAACATATTCTAGTGGTTGTTGACGCATTCACGAAATTCGTGCGTCTATATCCAGTCAATTCAACGAGTACGAAAGAGGTTTGCGCCTCTATGGACAAATACTTCAGCTACTACAGCCGACCCCGTCGTATCGTTACTGATCGCGGTAGTTGCTTTACGTCAATGGACTTTAGTAAATACCTGCTAAAGAATAACGGTTGTAGAAAATAGGAAAGGGACGGAGAAGATTGTATCAAAAAGTGTAGCTTGAAAAAAGAGAAAAATAAAGAAAGAAAATAGAGATCCGAGTTTTATTGGAAAATCCGTGGGGTTATTAAAAATTTTAATAAAAATAATGAATTTATGAGGTATTTATGAAATTCCAATACAGGTCAAAGCAGGTTACGAACAAAAAACAATTAGTGATTCTCGTTTCCTTCTTGGAAGCAAATCCCGAAATTGCTAAGCTAGTTTGTTTGAAAACACAAACAAAATACAGATGGGAAGGATTAAATACCGAACTAAATAGTTATGGATCTCCTGTACGTTCATGGGAAAAATGGGTGAAAATTAGTAAAACAAGTCCTGTTCGAATGATTTGGTGTATTGAATTTCTTTGATGAAATAAATAAACGATAGTCAAACAACTGTCAAAAAACGAAGTATTCACAATATTCATGTTTTTATTCACAATATTGACGTAATTATTCACAATAGTCTACTTCTCCATCGATTGAGTTACACAATACCAAATCCAGAATCAATCGACGCAATCGACAATTGTCGAGTTGATCGCTGATTGACACTCATAATAGGGGCCTATATGTTTAATGATCTTGAACGCCAAGAAACGTTAAATGCGTACACACAATCCGCACAGGATTGATAAAAAATAACTACATTCCACCAATCAGTTTGTTTTACTTATTTTTTCTTCTTAATATAAGATAGCTTGTTCAAAATCAAAGTATTTATTTTTTTCATCAATATCTATTTTGTCCTCTTCAAACTATTATTTATTAACCGTACGGCCTCCTGGTTTCGACGTTATAACCATATACCCATGTTTCGTTTTTCAAATAATCTGGATCTTCATTTACGTCATTCAACAGCTCCTGAGCGATGCTCTGCATCGATGAGCGATGCTGGAATCTGGCTTAAGCGATAGCTCCACTGCTAAGTATTACCCAGATAAACCTCCACCACACTAAGCTTGCTTCTGCCAACTTTATTTTCCACCTTGCAGAAAGTGGAGACGACATAGTTGTTATCAAGGAGCTACGGATTAGCAATAATCGCATTGACGAATTAAGGACAAAGCAATACAAACAGCTACACGCTAACTGCGAAGGTAGAACCTGCATTCTAGCAAAATCCCATATTAACATATTTCTTATAAGTAATTACAACACCTGCAACCTCACTACTGCCAGAGTAGAAATCTCCCGTGAGGAAGGCTTACCTGGTCTACGGCGACATCGGGCCCTTACCATCCACAACAATCAGAAGGGTGGTCAGTGAGGCAGAACAGACAAAATTCCAGTCCTGTTAGGATGTGACGCGAACTCTCACCACAGCGTTTGGGGTAGTAGCGACATCAGCAAAAGAGGTATATTATTGAAACAGGCCTTGTTATTTGTAATAGGGGATATAGGCCAACCAATAGGTATCCAATTCTTTCAATATCTCGGTTGCAAACTGGTCGGTATCAGAAAAGAACTCCTTCTCTGATCACCGTTACATTCGCTTCCATCCAAACTTTGAGATCCCAACCAAAAGATCCTTTAGGAACCCTAAACGGATCAATTGGGATAAATATGAGGCTAACCTTAAAAGCCCATTTGATCCCGCTCAATTTAGTAACCTCAAGTCGCATGCAGACATTGAACGTCTGGCGACTAAAGTTACTGCAGCTATGATGAGATCCCTTCTTAAGTCTTGCCCAAGTAACAGGCCAACAGAGAGAGCCAAAGCTCCTTGGTGGTCTGCTGATCTTGGTACACTTAGAGAGGAAAGCAGAAAACAAAGAAAAAAAAAAAAAAAAAAAAACAAAACAGAGCAGAGGACTGGAACCTCTACAAGAACAACCTTGGTCTATATTGTCATATATTTAACAACTTGGCAACGCGAAGTGACCTAAGATCAATGGCAACTAGGATCACCCTGGAACTGTCATTTGCTGGCGGCTTGTTTTTCTGGCTGCGTATGCCGAGCAAACAAGAAAGAACACGTGTTAAAATTATCGAGAATAACCTAAGTAATAAAATCAATTAACTGTGGATTAAAATATGTTTTATTGACAATTCGGTATACAACACTGGCAACGAGATAAAAATTAAATTAAAATGGGTGTATTAAATGATACGGGAATGGCCAACATTAACAGCGAAATCATATCATCCGCTGCTTTCGGCAGATTAGAACAATTCCAACCTTCAATGTCTTGGAATAACTACAAAGAACGAATGGAATTCTACTTTGAGGCAAATGGGATTAAAAATGAAGTACAACAAAAAGCTATTTTCCTTGCGTGTGTCGGAGAAACCACCTACGAAATAATTCGCTCATTGCTGACACCACTGGGCCCAAAAGATGTAACTTTTAATGAAATCTGGATGACCATTTCCATCCGAAACCCAACGAGATTGTTCAGCGGTACACATTTCATAAAAGGTATCAAAAAGAAGGAGAGTCCATAGCTGAATTCGTGAAAGATTTGCGCAAGTTATCTGAACACTGTAACTTTGCAGAACTTAATAATATGTTACGGGATCAAATCGTGTGTGGAGTCAGGGATGTAGCGTTGCTAAAGAGATTATTTAGTGAGCCAAACTTACAATTTCAAAGGACCTATGAAATCGCATTGTCTCATGAAGCAGCCTATAAAAACGTTCTGGAGGTACGAGGGAGTAACGAAGTAATGGCAGTCTCGACACAGCATAAGAGCCATGGCCAACGAACAAAGAGCTTTACTAAATGTTTCCGTTGTGAGGGTAATCATCCACCAGACAAGTGCTTTTTCAAAGACAAACATTGTCATTTTTGTCAACAAAAAGGGCATTCCAGCAGAGCATGCTATAAGAAAAGGGCAGCGAGCAAACAAGGTGAACAAGGTAGTCGAGTTCACATCATACAGGAGTCAGACACCACGCAGGAGGAACTGGCGGCACTTAATTCATTTTATGAAATAAACAATATACACACTGATGCGGCAAAGATAATGACGAGGCTAGTTGTTAACGGGATTACAGAAGAGTTTGAGGTGGATTCTGGAGCATCTTGTACAGTAAGGCGAAGTACCTGGAGGCGAATCAGGAAGACTAACCAATAACTACGTACGTCATCACTTATACTCCAAACATGGTCTAAAGAAAAACTGAAAGTGCTGGGATCGACAAGGGTAACAGTTATGTATAAACACATTGAGCACAATCTACCGGTTATTGTTGTTGCAGGTGCGGGTCGGAGTTTGTTGGGTCGCGACTGGTTTACTCCCTTAGGTATATCGATCCAGGGAGTGCACGGAATAGAAACGAGCGGGAATTGGAATGATATAAAGAACAGATATACAGCGATGTTTAAGGAGGATTTAGGAGCATGTGTCGGACCACCAGTTAGCATTGAGTTACTGCCTGGAGCGTCACCCATATTTTTAAAATATCGGCAGGTACCTTTTGCGTTAAGAAAACTGGTTGAAAATGAAATCAGTAAGTTGGTGCAACAACAAATTCTCGAACCGGTTCAATTCTCACGCTGGGCCACGCCAATCGTTCCAGTACTTAAGAAGGATGGGTCGGTGAGAATTTGTGGTGATTATTGCAGTACAGTCAATTCAGTTATAAAGACTAACGCATACCCCTTACCATTGTATTCGGAGGTGATGGCTGGAATATCATCGAGAAGGGTGTTTACGAAGCTCGATTTACAACAGGCCTACCAACAATTAACTGTTGATGAAGCTACAGCTGAGTTACTAACATCAAACACCCATAAAGGCTTATATAAGGTAAAAAGGCTTCCTTTCGGCATATCAGCCGCCCCAGGAATTTTCCAAAGATTTATGGACAATTTGCTGTGTGGAATACCTGGAGTAAAGGTTTTTCTGGACGATATTATCGTGTCAGGGCAAGACGAGATGTCACATAATCAGAATCTTGAGAAAGTTTTGAATAAATTAGCAAAAGCAAATGTCACTGTGCGAAGAACGAAATGTGTATTCGGTAAACCCGAAATTGATTTTCTAGGATTTCATATATCCGGAGCAGGAATCGCACCAAGTAAATCTAAGGTTGAGGCCATTCAAAATGCACCGATTCCCCAGAACAAAGAGATGCTTCAGTCATTTTTAGGCATGTTAAATTTCTACAATAAGTTCCTACCCAACAAAGCCACCAAAGCAGAGAAACTCCACCGGTTATTAGATAAGAATGTCAACTGGTGTTGGACGGAGGAACACACTCAAGTGTTCAAAGACTTAAAGACCTTGCTGTGATCTGACAGGGTACTAACCCATTATGATGAAACCAAGACTTTAATGCTCTCGTGCGATGCTTCGCCATACGGAGTAGGAGCTATATTAGCACATCGAGAAATGGACGAGGTTGAGCGACCAATTCCATACGCTTCCCGAACACTGTCCCGCAGTGAACGCAATTATGCACAGATTGATAGAGAAGCGTTGGCTATCATCTTTGGGATGAAACATTTTCATCAATATATCGCTGGCAGGCACATCATCATAGTAACGGACCATAAACCTTTGTTGGGCCTGTTTAACAAAAGGAAAACTATCCCGGTTATGATATCACCACGTATGTTAAAATGGTCACTATTACTGACAGCTTACGATTATGATATTGAATACCGGCAAGGGAAATGTAATGCCAACGCTGATTGCTTAAGCAGGTTGCCTTTAAAGTGTACCAACGACGTGATCAGCGAACCAGCTGATGTTTTACTTCTGGAAAGGCACAATATTCCGTCAATCGGGGCAGAAGAAGTCTCAGAGCAAACAGCAAAAGACTCACATTATGCTAAAGTTTTGCGATGGACACTTCATGGCTGGCCGCCAAAAATAGACCCAGTTTATCAACCCTTTTTCCAGAGAAGGACGGAATTATCAACCCAGAAAGGATGTATTCTGTGGGGGAGTCGTGTGGTTGTACCACCCGCATTGCAGAAACAGATTTTGCAGTTACTACATGGCAATCACCCGGGCATGACTCTCATGAAAGCTTTAGCAAGGAGTTACGTGTGGTGGCCCCAGTTAAATCAACAGATCGAAGAAAAGGTGAGGATGTGCGAGCAATGTCAACAGAATCGCCCGAGTCCACCCACCGCGACACGATAGCTCGTTAACCCGGAAACAAACCCCTGGTCCACACTTCATGTCGACTTTGCCGGGCCTTACAAGGGCAAGGTGTTTTTAATCGTGGTGGATGCCATGTCCAAATGGTTGGAAGTAAAAATAGTATCGATTCAAACATCAGAGGAGGTGGTGAGAAAGTTGCGGGAAATTTTCGTGGTTCACGGTATTCCGAGGAGAGTGATATCGGATAATGGAGCGCCGTTCGTTTCTGAGGAAGTGAGGGAGTTCTATACGAACAATGGGATAAAATTAAATACGATCGCACCTTACCATCCCTCCAGTAATGGCCAGGCCGAGAGAATGGTGGGATATACCAAAAGCTCATTAGCATCATTAACAGAAGGCGATATGCTGCTTAAATTGCAGAGGTTTCTATTTAAACAGCATACAACACCACATACATCAACCGGTAGAACGCCCGCGGAGTTATTAATGGGGCGAAAATTAAAAACAGCCTTCGACGTACTTCACCCGGATAATATAAATGATGGCATTGAGGTCATAGGCAAAGATGCAGGTAAACCATCGAGATGTTTTAATATCGGAGATTTAGTGTTTATCCGGAACTATTCTCATGAACCAAAGTGGATAAAGGGAACAATTTTGGAAATAACTGGGCCAGTATCTTATGTCATTAAAACGACTGAAAACCAGATCGCTAGACGGCACGTTGATCAAATAATGAAACGAGAAAATAAGGGGATATCTTTGAATGAACCGAGAGATAGAGCGAATAACTTTTCGACACCTGACTTACAAATACCAGTAAGTGCGACCACGGAGGAAATACCAATATGTAAGGACCTCCATTCCCGCTCACCAATTTCTAATGCACATTCCCAAGGGGTCGCTAAAAACCAACAACAAATTCCGACCAACACCAAGGCAGCAATAGAAAAGCCGCAGGAAACCGCCCCAACTACCTATAATTCAACGACACCGAACGGGGAAGGTTTGCCGTTAGAGACACCACAACTATCCAGTAATCCCCAAGTTACCAGGTACGGCAGAATAGTGAAACAACCCTCGCGATTGGCCTTCTAAGGGCGATCTAAAGGGGAAGAATGTCATATATTTAACAACTTGGCAACGCGAAGTGACCTATGATCAATGGCAACTAGGATCACCCTGGAACTGTCATTTGCTGGCGGCTTGTTTTTCTGTCTGCGTATGCCGAGCAAACAAGAACGAACACGTGTTAAAATTATCGAGAATAACCTAAGTAATAAAATGAATTAACTGTGGATTAAAATATGTTTTATTGACAATTCGGTATACAACATATATAAAAATGGGATAAGAAAGGCGCAAAGGACATCCTGGCGGATTTTTTTCTCACAAATAGAAGGGAATAATGAGGCCAGTAGAATGAGGAAGATACTGTCAAAGGCTCACCTTAATTAACAAACCAGATGGTACCACAACGGTGACCAGCGAAGTCACTGGACCTCTTGCTCAGCACACACTTTCCCGACAACGCAGAGGTCAGTAACTATAATTTCAAGTATTAAGCAGAACGAGCTCCAATGGGTAGTAAATGGCTTCCTGCCATACAAATCTGCAGGTCCGGATGGAATCTACCCGCTAGAGATGGAACGTGCTTACGTCATTCTCGAACCGTGGTTTTTGGTATTATTCTCATCCAGTCTACTGGGGCTATATACTACTATCCTAGAGGGAAACAAATGTTTCATTTTTAACAAAAGAAGGAAAAACCTCCCACATAACTACAAAAGACCTATCAGTCTCTCCTCCTTTCTTCTTAAGGCGCTAGAGAGACTGGTGGACCTGTGCATTCGCGAAAACCTACAAAAAAACATGCTTTCGAAATCGCAGTATATTTACTGTAAGGGAAAATCAGTAGACACAGCTCTACACACGATAGTTTGAACCGTTGAAAAATCACTTCCAACAAAGAATTCACCATGATTTTCTCGATATCGAAGGAGCTTACAACAACATAAAACCACTAGCCATCACCAATGCATTAAGCAAACTAGAGGTTAATGGTAATATAGTATTTTGGATCAAACAAATGCTTTCAAGCAGGTTAATTCATTCGAAATTCGGCTGCTACCAAACACATAAAGCAGTAAAACGTGGCACACCACAATGAGTATTATCTCCGCAATTGTGGGTGCCAGTTGTAAACGAAATACTCCTATCCCTAGAGGAAAGCGGGTGCAAAGCGGGAAACATCTCCAATCAGGGATTTGATGGAAATAGGCCTAGGCAAACTGGCCCATTGGGCAGAAAACTGCGGGCTTGGAATAAATCCCTCCAAAACAGAGTCTTATTCACAAGAAAACGGCAGATTCCTCAAATCATTCCACCAAAATCTTAGATTCGCAGACCACACCAAATAGCTTGGCGTGATACTCGACAGAAAGCTCAACTGGAAATTGAATGCGGAAGAACGCATAAAGAAAGCAACAACTGCGCTATACACCTGTAAAAAAAGCCTTGGGCACCAGATCTGGTATCAAACCACATATTACCCACTGGCTGTATACCGCGGTTGTTAGACCTATACTAATGTACGGATGCCTTGTCGGGTGGCCGGCACGGTGCCGATCTAACTATTGCCAACTCCTAAGCAGAGTTTAAAGGATGGCGTGCATCGCGATAACAGGGGCACTACGAACAACCCCCACTGCAGCCCTCGAAACGATGCTTCACCTACTCCCCTTGGATGTCTTTGGCAAGGAAATCGGCGCTGCGCCTTAAGCAATCCGCTCACTGGAAGTTCTCCGAAATAGGGCACGCTAGTATTCTACGCCAAAGCAATGATATAAGTGAAGTCACGGACTACTTAATTCCGACCCTTGATTTAAAAATTCTCTACAAAACAACAATTACCAACCGACGACAATGGGAGGGGAATGAATTTCCAAAAAAAAAGGCACTGCACTGGAAATATACACAGACGGGTCTAGAACAGGCAATGGTGTGGGTGCCGGTGTCTATGCACCGACCCTAAAAATCAGCCAATCCTTTAAAATACCGAACCACTGCAGAATATTACAAGCTGTATTAACGGCAATTTGTGAGGCCGCCGACTGGCTGTCTGTGAGATCAATTAACAACAGAGATATCGTCATGTACACAGATAGCTAAGCTGCAATAAAAGCAATCGACTCACCAATAATAAGATCAAAATTGGTCAGGTCAGGTGTCATGATGAGGAAGAGGAAGAATCTCCATTCCATATCCTATGTAATTGCCTTGCTCTAGCCACCTCAAGAAGACGATTTCTGGGAGAATATTTCTTCAACGAACTAACGGATCTACCCGATACGGAGATCTACAAAATATCGAATTTTATTCAGCACTTAAAATGGTTCCAGGAGTAACGGTGATCAGGCCGATTGAAGTAGTAGCACAATGAACCGTTCTTGGTCTAAGTGATCCCCACCGTTTTTACGGAGGGAAGCCACCTAAGCTAACATAAGAACTTTTGCAAACAATTTAACATCCACTGCCGTACAACTTCTTTCTAACAAACTTTTCACCGGTAGAACATCTTAACGGAAAATTTCACTTATTTAAAATACGATAAAAAAAAATCCTATGAAGACTTTCTGAATAAGACAGTCCTTACATATAACAACTTCATTATTCATCCAAGAGACATACTCCGCATAAACTACGGCCATCAGTAACCATACACTTTAAAAGGATCTAAAATTTAACAATGAGCATTACTTTTTGCAAAAAAAATCGATGCTATACAATCTGAACTTTTTCGTCTATTCAAGCAACATCTAGAAAATTTTAGAACAAAAACATTTCATAAATTTAATTTGACTAAGAATTCTGGCAAGGATCTGGGAAAAAATAATTATATTTAGGAAAGAATGCAAGCGTAATGAATTAACCTTAAAATTTAAAAGCATGGCGTAAAAGGAAACAATCGTCTCTATATTAACGATATAAAAAAATGGCCTAATCATAATGAAAAGAAAAAGACATTCCAGGCTTTTAACCCTCTATAGGGCAAGATATAAAACTTTAAAAATAAGTAGTGAAAATCGAGAGAATGACTGGAAAAACCTTGATTATTTTTTTTTTACAAAAAAACTTTAGTGACTGTGACAGAAATGTCATACTGCATCATAAAGGTAACTTAACTTAGTGAAACTATTTGAAACAATTGCTGTGTTTATTATAGCAAAGAGCAGCGCCACATTTCGCGCAAATTGTTTATGAGACACTAAAGCATTTAGGAAATTTGCAGCGTATCCTCTTTTCTGTCCATTCAGGACGGCGTCCTGTCTGATCTTGCCTGACATTGGAGGAACATGTTGTGCTGGACCTTTGTGTCGTTTTGCTTAATTTATTGTAGTTTTCGAGAGATCGACAGTTCTTCATATTCGATGCTACACTACAAATGGCAAAACATGCGAACTTGTCACCTTTTGCTGCGAAGCTGTATTTCGTAGCGTTCCATTATACTATTGACTAGACCGCGCGACTGTATTCTCCCACAATATTTGGACGATCAATTGGTATGCACCGCTTGGTCTACTTCCTCACCAGTGCTCACTTCTACAAAACTTGATACCAATTTAACCACCTTCTTATCTTTCCAGGCTATGGTTGCTACATTCACACCGTTGTCATCAGCAACATACTCAACAGAATAGCCTCTGTCTTTTTTGGACATGTCTTGTCTGCAGGTAATTTGCAATCTGGAATTCTGTTTCGACGTACAGTACCAAGACTTAGTATACCATTTTTTGCAAGCATTCTGGTAGTGGCAAAGTTGTAAACTAAGTGTCAAAATACAATCTGTAATTTTGGTATTTTTCGTGATAGGCGCATGACAACATTTGACGCGCCTAGATCAGTTTCGCCGGGCAGTACCCCATTTTCGGGTTTGATTTTATACGCAAATTTAGAGATTGAGAACTAAGAACTTAAATCTTATAGCCTCATTTGTGAGGTTTTTTCAAGTTATTTCTTACTTTCGTAGAGCATATTTGCTCATCGACGCAAAGGTACTGCTCTAAAGGAATTTGGGAAGAGGTATGGTTCAATTTTTGAAAAAATGGTCTAAGTCTGAACAGTCTGTCGAATTCCGGATGTTCTGTATAATAGTTTGTTCGTAAATGAATAAAGGACCAGGCGCCCGAACAGGGACCACAGATAAAATAAGGACCGACTAACAAATTTGTACGTATTTGTAACCGGTCTTTTAAAATGATCAGTGCTTTAAGTATTTATATTGCTGGAACTTTCTGTATTAATAAATATCTGTGATTAACCTAGCAAAAAAGTGTATTTTAATTGTGCAAATCAATAGAAACAAATGTAATTGCGGGAAAAATATAAAAAGAAAGTTACAAGTCGTTAGAGAACTAACGCCTACAGCTTGACGGACGACAAAAAGGAGGTAATCATACGATTTCCAGCCGCTACAAAAAGACAATGACCACCTTATTATTGAACATCGTAGCGTAAAAAGTGTTTTTAATTATTTAAGACAAAATGTCATAAAGAAATATTATAACAATGTAAAAAATCTATTTTATAAAATTAAAAAATTAATTTTAATACAAAAAAAAATATTTCTGGATATAACACGTAATTCTATTATGATGAACAAAAAATACTAAGATTACCTGTACTAATTCCTACAAAATTTTTTTTTCGTTAACATGCCTCTACCCATAGAACTCCTGTTGTCTCAACGGTGTCAAAATCACTCATTTCTGCCATCGTTCTAAACAAAGAAGACGGAAAACATTATAGATAATGTCATTAATATTAACGCAGGAATCGGGTCTGGTGTAGACCAACCTTTCAGCGCCGAATTTTGAAAATAAATCGCTCCCAAAAGTTATATGTGCACCCAAATAAACTCCAACGCAACTTTCTGTAATAATTCATATACCACGACTTTAAGAGCCGCTCCGGCTTGAGTGTGTTTATGGCACAAAGCACCGCCGCTGCATGGCAGCCGCGCCGTAGTGAATGACCACATGAGGCATTTTGCTGCTTAACTCAAGCTGTTGTGCACTGAACCTGACACTGATGGTATTACCGAGCTAAGGCATATATATTTTTTTTTAATGAGAAAGCTTTCCGTACTTTAAGTTCAGGACGAAAATCGATGATTTTCTTAAAGAATATATTGTAATATATAGACAAAAAGCTAGAGCGCGTAGGTTGGGTCGGGACCAGGAACACATTGTATGAAAGGGGGGGACTCTATTCTCCCCATTTTAGCCGGGAGGGGCACTCTTCTAAAAAAAAAAAAAGACTTAAAACAGATAAAAAGCCCAGGAATCTCTTATTTTATAATTTTTTTAAATAAAGTTTTTTTTAGTATCCAGTTTTTGAGAAATTTATTTTTGTTTTGAAAATTCGATGTTCTTATAAATTCTTAATCAGAAACAGAAAACCGGATGTTAAAATTAAGAAAATTAATAATGAAAATCTCTCCCGACTCTCGAGAAGAATACCAGTAGGTGTCCAAGTCGTATTTTGGATTCGGTCCGACATAATCCGTCCGTTAGTACAAGGAGGCTAGCTACTAATGTGCTTCAAGTGCCCCAAAGTAGAGTATGGAGAGTGCTCCATAACGACCCGTACCATTTTACACCAGTACAGGAGGTAACCTCAAACGACAAGAGAACAGAATTTTGTAGATCATTATTTCTGAGAAATGAAACTGGACGGAATTATCTTGCGGAATATTCTGGATGGATGAAGCAAATTTTACTAGAAATAGAGTAACTAACCTCCACATTTGTATCATTGGAGTAGCACTAATTCAGAAAGCAAAAACAAAACAAAACAAATCTCCACACCGCTTTAGCTGTAATGTTTGGCTTGGTATTGTTGGACAAACAGTAATCGAACGACCATTTTTGAATTCCGTTATAAATGGAGAATCATATCTGCAGTTCCTACGAGAACTTCTGCCCGATATGCTCGACAACGTTTCCTTGGCCATAGCAAATAATACAATCTACCAGCAAGATGGAACTCCAGCATACTACAGCTTGGCGATAAGTAGGGCCCGGATTTCTATGCAAATGCATATTTGTTGTCGACAATCGTATAAACAAATGAATAAGATAGTTTTTCGAATTGACAAATTTGCATTAAAATGGCATTCAATCGTTATTGCATATTTTGCTATAAATGCATATTTAATAAAAAAATAAACGCATATATTGGTTGCATATTTCAACATTTTCAACAAAAAATGCATATATTTTGTCATTCTTTTCAAACCTAACAAATTTAATGTAAGCTCACTCTTAACATTTCAACTTAATTTAGAAATGTTTCACTCAGAAAGTTGGTAGTTGTTTATTGAACACATGCAAACAATGTGGATCAGCTAATTCCATTAAGCAGATGGCTTTTATATGCTTTTATATGCGAAAATCCAGGTGTATTCAAAACGGATGGAAAAGTTCTCTACTGCAAAATATGCAACAAAAATATAGCATACGAAAGAAAATCCCAAGTTGACCAACACATTAGGAGCCAAAAGCATACACAACTTTATGGACAGGGCTCTGAGACTTCGCTGTCGCAACAACTCATTTCATAAACCAGCATATGTAATATATTTGCAATAGATTTGTGTGAAGCTTTCGTTGCTGCCGACGTACCTTTGGGCAAGCTAAACAATGCGTATTTGAGAGATTTCCTAAAAAAAATACACAAAACAGAGTATACTCTGTGAGTCCACAATAAGAAAAAAATTATGTTGATAAAGTGTTTAGTGGTATGTTTGACCAAATAAAAATGAATCTTAAGTAATTTTTTATGGGTTTCTATTGATGAAACCATAGACATACAAGGCCGATTTGTTGCCAACGTGATTATTGGCGTCTTACATAAAGATGAAGAAATTGCTAAAAAGAAGTACATAGCCAATGTACTTGAGCTAAAAAAACAAATCGCACGCGCTTTCAACGAAACCATACACTTGTTTGGAGAACTTCTTCTTTTCCTTTTTATCCCGGCGTCGTTATGATCAGAAGTGTAGGACCATAACCTTCCCACTTAACTGCATTCCTACTGGTCCGCTTGTGGGGTCCGCCGGTTTGACCTCAGAAAGTAGCGGCAGGCTTCCCGGTTTGGGATTACTTCATCGCTGAGGCCAATCAAATGCTGGTGTTTTTGCATTTGTTTGCACCAATTGTTTTTCGGCCTGCCTTTTTTGCGTGTTGAAATTGGAATGTTGATTGATAACGCCTTTTGGACGGGGTTCAAAGGATCTCTCCTGAGTCGGTCGCGCTCTATATTTCTTGTGATGGTTTCTTTTACGTGGAGGCTTCCTCGGATCTTTGAACTTCTAATTCTGTCACGCTTTGTTACTCCCGCTGTCATGCGAAGCATCTTCATCTCAGTTGCCGTTAATTTGCTCTCATACTTTTTGTGCATTGTCCAGCATTGTGAACCGTATGTGAGCGCCGGACGTACAACTGAAGTGTAGAGCCTTCCTTTCAGCTTAGGGGGCATTTTTCGATCACAGAAGATGGCGGAGTTTTCCCGCCACTTCATCCACCCTACGCTTACGCGATGTTTGATGTCGTCATCACAAGTTGCTTCTCTATTAATCATAGATCCCAGATATTTAAACTTTTCACACTTGGGAAGCACTCTTCCATTCAAGTAAATGTCTGGAATAGGCTGATGAGGGTCAGAGAACGGGCAGCACAGATACTCTGTCTTCTTTGAACTAATACGATACCCGTGTCCCTCAAAAATGTCCACCCACACATCAAGTGCTCGTTGTAGGGACGCCTGATCATCACTTATAATGGCCCCATCGTCAGCAAAGAATAGCTGGTGCACATTGGGGTCCGTCACTTTTCCTTCAAGCAAGCAATCAAGGACTGCTATAAAAAGCAGTGGGCTGAGGACGCTCCCTTGGTGTACACCGACTTTGATTGCGAACTCTTCGGTGACTCCTGCGGTGCATCTTACTCTTGTCGTTGCTCTCTCGTACATGTCCATAATCACTCGCACGTAGGTTTCTGGAACTCCTTTTTGTCTTAGCGCTACCCATAAAAGATCTCTTGGTTGCCGGTCAAAGGCCTTCTCGAAATCAACCAACACCATATGCAAGTCCTTTGAAGAATCACGATGCTTTTCCATAATGATCCTTATACTTTGGATTGCATCTGTTGTTGATTTACCCGAGACAAACCCGCACTGGTCATCAGATAGTCGTATTATTTTCCGCAGTCGGCTATCTAATACCCGTTCAACGATCTTCATGGTGTGCGACATCAGCTTGACAGAACGGTAGTTATCACAATTTCGCGTATCACCCTTTCCTTTGTGCAATGGAAGAAGATAGCTTTCCCTCCATTGATTAGGCATAGTGTCGCCTCTCATAAGTTTGGAGATAAGAACCATGAGCCATCTAGACCCGATGTCTCCCATCTTTTTCCAGAACTCAGAGGGTATCCCGTCCGGCCCAACAGCTTTTCTTTTCTTGGAGTTTTTACCCGCGTACCGAACTTCTTCGACTGTGATGTCGGATATTTCGGCATGATTCGGGGCGGCTCTTAGAAAGTACACTCGGCGAAACTGTTCGTTCAGAAGTTCTTCGCAATACTGTCGCCATCTGTGGAGAATTTTTTCGTCTTCCACAAGGAGTTGGCCTTCAGCATTGTTAATAAACTTTGGGAAACGAATCTCCTGAGCATTTCTTCTTCTCTGGGCGGCTATCTTAAAGATATTTGCTCCTTTGTTCAAATTGTTTTGTCGAAGCTCCTGGGTAGCCTAGTTCCTGTCAGACGCGGAAGACGATATTTCTTCCAACTCCTGATAGAGGCCTTCCATGCTTTTCGCTTTGAATTCGGCGCATTTTTTCTTCGCGATACCTTTGCAACATCTATATACCTTTTCACGGCGAGCTTTTTCCTCTCTATTAGTAGAAGAGCACTTTGACCAAGCTTGGAAAGCCATTTTCTTTTCGTGTATCACTGCTTTGGCTTCGTCTGTCCACCACCAGGTTTCTTTTGCGTGTTGGTAGGGGCCTTTAGATGTTCCGAGCAGTGATTTGGCTTTCTCCAGGCCAGATTGTTGCAGGGAATCCCACATGTCTTGTGCTCTGCATTCCTCATTACCGACCTCATCGATAATGGAAGAGAGGTAGTTTTCCATGATGGTAATAAAAGCTTCGCCTTTTCCTTTATCCAGCTTATACCACTTGATTCTCTCAGACACCTTCGTTTGCTGCTTTGACTTCTTTCTCGCATCCATAAAAAATTCAGTCAGGAGGAGACGGTGTTGAGGGGCGATCGCGTCTCCCAGGATCACTTTGCAATCTTTAGCTCGTGGCTTCATGAAACTGGATACCAAATGATAGTCTATTTGAGTTTCATTTCCGCCGCTGCTATAAGTGATCAGGTGCCGGCTTTGTTTGACGAACATGGTATTTAGCACTATAAGACCGTACGACTTGCACATGTTTAGGATATCTTCACCTGAAGAGTTCACACTTGTTTGGAGAACATATCGATGAAAATAAAGTTCTTCTATTTGTTACTCAAGGTGAACATGGTTAAATGCAGTGCTTTATTATGCAGAATATTTTTAACAATTAATATATGTTGTAGACGAATTAGACGAATCAGATGCTTTAGCAATAAAAAAAAACAAAGAAATATTAAGCGTGCCATTAATTGAAAATCAATTAATTTTTATTACCGCAAATTATGAATTTCTTTCACAAGCAATAACAAAATTAGAAGGATGGAACACCTTTAAAATGCAAATTGATTTATTAGAAGATGCAGTCACAAAAATAAATGCAGTAGAGTCCATTGGGTGAACCTATTCGGGAAAAAAATTAAAAACCTAAAAACAAAAAACCTTGGATATTTGAAAATGAAAAGTATTTCAAATTTAATTCAATTTGATCCAAAAGAAGAACAAGAATTGGAATACTTAATTGAAGAAATTGTAGCATTAAAAAATGCTCCGCTGACTTCTGTTGACGTTGAACGATCATTTTCTTCTTATAAAAGTTTTTTTCAGGCCTAATCGCCAATGTTAATGCTTTGAAAATTTCAAAAAAAAAATTATGATCCACGTAAATCAATCATATTTGCGGAACTAAGTTAAAGCAAAAGATATTATGTATATTTTTAAAGAAAATATAATTAATTTTTATAAATGAAGTTCCTTTTTATTTTGTGATATATTTATTTATCAAATAAAAACTAATATTCTGTTATTTTACTTTAATGTGCGTTTTTATTATGCATGTTTTAAGTGCATATTTCTTCATTTTGAGTGCAAATTTTATGCGCATATTTTGCGTTTTTTAGTGCATAAAAATCCGGGCCCTAGCGATAAGAGACTGGCTAGATGATCATTTGGTTCGGGAGGAGGCCCCACGGAATGGCCACCTAGATCACCAGATTTAACTCCCCTCAAATTTTAATGCTTGGGGATTCATGAAGAATTATGGTTACGAAATGTAAAAAGGATGGAACGATTGGAAAGAACGGGTTGAAGTAGCTGGAGTCAAAATACAAGAAAATTTATCACGCATACATTTACAGTTGTGAACAACAAAATAGCAGTGCCAAAAAAAAACTTAAAAAAAAATGCGATAAATAAACCAAGGGCCTCTATATTCAAACTTATTATTCTTTTTTAATTTTAGGAAATCCTATAAAACTTATTTAATAAAAATGAGGAAAAATATCTGTAATAACCAACGAATTATAAAATTCGAACATATCTAATCGAACATATAACAAAATAAAAGCAGTGCTTCTAACTAACTTGGTTTAATGAAAGAACCATGAAATCATTTTGATTTTTTTTTTAGATGTTGTATGGCTCTCAATATTTGATTGAATAACCTTTGTTATTGATCATAGCCTCACATCTTCATACCATAGAATCCACAAGGCCTTGCAAACGATTTTGTGGTATGTTGTCCGCCAAGATAACGTCCCATAACTCAGTAATATTTGATGGTTTCGTATCATATACACAACGCCTAACGCCTCCCCAAATATTTTCAATTGGATTCAAGCCAGGAGATTGAGCAGGCCACTCCGTGACTTCAATCTTTCTGCTAAAACAACTCTTTTACGACTATTATGTTTTAGGTCATTATCTTGCTGCAAGACTCATCTCTCTTCGCAGTAGGGCAGCATCACGGTCTCCAAAATCTTAATGTACAAATTTTGATCCATTGTGCCTTTAACTTTGTATATGGGACCCATACCATAATACGAAAAACACCTCCACACCATAATTGAACATTTACCATGTTTGTTGATTACATCAACAAAATCGAAGAAATCGCACTAAATCAGACGAGAATCACGGAAGAAGTGCATCGATTGTGGATAAATTTCAAAAAGGATGGAGAATCACGGTACTCTGTGGAGTATTTCAAGACACGGCTCGAGAAACTGGAGCAGCACTGGATTGACTTCCAACTAAACAATGGGTACCTAGAAGACTTAAGGAAGACGAACCCGCATCATGAATACTTTGCCAGAAAGTATTTTAGCCAGTTCGAATCAAGGTATCATGACATTAAAGGTGCCTTGAAGTCAAAACTGGATCCGTGGTCAACGAACAGGCGAGCCGATATTCTAGAATTACCAGCCAGTTCAAATCCAGCTACAGTAGTTCAGCCACCAAGGAGCACATCATCAGATAGAACGGAAGATTCAATTGGAAGGACGAAGTCCTCAATTCAGTGCATTAAGTTGAACCTCGCCAAAGGGCGATTTTTACGCCTAATTGAGAGTCTGGATTTCAGCCAGAATTCCGTCTATCTCAAGTTCAAGCTGAGTCAATTACAAGAATGCTGGACAACGGTACGAACAGTCAATGAGGAAATTATGGTGTCAATGGACAAAGCGGATTATGACGACGAATTTATTGAGTTGGAGCAGATGTATCAAGATGCATATATTCAAATTAAGGAAACAGAACAGACACAGTACCAGAGGGAAGCGGTAGTAACACAGCCTGAGAGGCATCGGGAATATAAAATTCCACCTATAACAATACCAACATTCAGTGGAAATTAAATACATTTTTTGACTTTATTGAGGGCAGATTCTACTCGTGCAGGGACGGGTTAAGAATATCCCTGCAGCGATACCTATCGCTTGTCGTAAAAGGCGACTAAACAAAGGTAAACAAAACTCACATCTAGGCAATTTAGAAAACACCAAGGTGAGCCTAGGGACACATATACCACCATTAAACTGCCCCACAAGTGTGCATGCAAATCAGTGGGTTGACACGACTGGAGATCACCGGTGTTGTAAGAGTAAGATCAATCAAAAAATAAAAAAATAAAAAATCTGGAGCATGCCCGTGTCAAAAAGGAAGGGAAGAATGAAAACGGTCAAACCGTAGCATTATGGAAAAGAACGCTAAAAGGAAAAGCACTACCCCGCCAGGCACTACTAATGGTCGTGATCCTGGGACGAGCAGCAATGCTCGGGTCAAAGCTATAGGATTTCCGGGGGATAGCAAAGTAATGCAACGGCGTAAGCCACATTTAAGAGTCGCGAGTTGGAACGTTGGAAGCATGAGTGGGCGCAGCTATGAGCTTGAAGAACAAGAGACGAAATGGCGAAACACCGGTAATCGGGCACGTTTCTTGGACGTTAAAACAAAAGCCTACAAGATGTTTTACTATGGATTGGAACAAGGAAAAAACGGAATCGCCATCATCCTTGCGGCAGAGTTACTTGGCAACGTCTTAACCATTTCAAAGTCCAGTGACCGTTTGATGGCTCTCAAATTGGTGATGCATGGTGAGGTGTGGAACATCGTAAGCGCATATGCCCCTCAAGTAGGATGCGAACAAAAAGAAAAAGATGCATTCTGGCTAGATTTCCACAACCTTGTCAAAATCATCCCAAAGGAAGAGCTTTTGTTTGTTGGGGGAGATTTAAACGGACATGTCGGGAAGACAAGCGAAGACTATGAAGGCTACCACGGAGGGCTGGGATACGGCACCAGGAACTCTTCAGGTGAAGATATCCTAAACATGTGCAAGTCGTACGGTCTTATAGTGCTAAATACCATGTTCGTCAAACAAAGCCGGCACCTGATCACTTATAGCAGCGGCGGAAATGAAACTCAAATAGACTATCATTTGGTATCCAGTTTCATGAAGCCACGAGCTAAAGATTGCAAAGTGATCCTGGGAGACGCGATCGCCCCTCAACACCGTCTCCTCCTGACTGAATTTTTTATGGATGCGAGAAAGAAGTCAAAGCAGCAAACGAAGGTGTCTGAGAGAATCAAGTGGTATAAGCTGGATAAAGGAAAAGGCGAAGCTTTTATTACCATCATGGAAAACTACCTCTCTTCCATTATCGATGAGGTCGGTAATGAGGAGTGCAGAGCACAAGACATGTGGGATTCCCTACAACAATCTGGCCTGGAGAAAGCCAAATCACTGCTCGGAACATCTAAAGGCCCCTGCCAACACGCAAAAGAAACCTGGTGGTGGACAGACGAAGCCAAAGCAGTGATACACGAAAAGAAAATGGCTTTCCAAGCTTGGTCAAAGTGCTCTTCTACTAATAGAGAGGAAAAAGCTCGCCATGAAAAGGTATATAGATGTTGCAAAGGTATCGCGAAGAAAAAAATGCGCCGAATTCAAAGCGAAAAGCATGGAAGGCCTCTATCAGGAGTTGGAAGAAATATCGTCTTCCGCGTCTGACAGGAACCAGGCTACCCAGGAGCTTCGACAAAACAATTTGAACAAAGGAGCAAATATCTTTAAGATAGCCGCACAGAGAAGAAGAAATGCTCAGGAGATTCGTTTCCCAAAGTTTATTAACAATGCTGAAGGCCAACTCCTTGTGGAAGACGAAAAAATTCTCCACAGATGGCGACAGTATTGCGAGGAACTTCTGAACGAACAGTTTCCCCGAGTGTACTTTCCAAGAGCCGCCCCGAATCATGCCGAAATACCCGACATCACAGTCGAAGAAGTTCGGTACGCGGTTAAAAACTCCAAGAAAAGAAAAGCTGTTGGGCCGGACGGGATACCCTCTGAGTTCTGAAAAAAGATGGGAGACATCGGGTCTAGATGGCTCATGGTTCTTATCTCTAAACTTATGAGAGGCGACACTATGCCTAATCAATGGAGGGAAAGCTATCTTCTTCCATTGCACAAAGGAAAGGGTGATACGCGAAATTGTGATAACTACCGTTCTGTCAAGCTGATGTCGCACACCATGAAGATCGTTGAACGGGTATTAGATAGCCGACTGCGGAAAATAATACGACTATCTGATGACCAGTGCTGGTTTGTCTCGGGTAAATCAACAACAGATGCAATCCAAAGTATAAGGATCATGATGGAAAAGCATCGTGATTCTTCAAAGGACTTGCATATGGTGTTGGTTGATTTCGAGAAGGCCTTTGACCGGCAACCAAGAGATCTTTTATGGGTAGCGCTAAGACAAAAAGCAGTTCCAGAAACCTACGTGCGAGTAATTATTGACATGTACGAGAGAGCAACGACAAGAGTAAGATGCACCGCAGGAGTCACCGAAGAGTTCGCAATCAAAGTCGGTGTACACCAAGGGAGCGTCCTCAGCCCACTGCTTTTTATAGCAGTCCTTGATTGCTTGCTTGAAGGAAAAGTGACGGACCCCAATGTGCACCAGCTATTCTTTTCTGACGATGGGGCCATTATAAGTGATGATCAGGCGTCCCTACAACGAGCACTTGATGTGTGGGTGGACATTTTTGAGGGACACGGGTATCGTATTAGTTCAAAGAAGACAGAGTATCTGTGCTGCCCGTTCTCTGACCCTCATCAGCCTATTCCAGACATTTACTTGAATGGAAGAGTGCTTCCCAAGTGTGAAAAGTTTAAATATCTGGGATCTATGATTAATAGAGAAGCAACTTGTGATGACGACATCAAACATCGCGTAAGCGTAGGGTGGATGAAGTGGCGGGAAAACTCCGCCATCTTCTGTGATCGAAAAATGCCCCCTAAGCTGAAAGGAAGGCTCTACACTTCAGTTGTACGTCCGGCGCTCACATACGGTTCACAATGCTGGACAATGCACAAAAAGTATGAGAGCAAATTAACGGCAACTGAGATGAAGATGCTTCGCATGACAGCGGGAGTAACAAAGCGTGACAGAATTAGAAGTTCAAAGATCCGAGGAAGCCTCCACGTAAAAGAAACCATCACAAGAAATATAGAGCGCGACCGACTCAGGAGAGATCCTTTGAACCCCGTCCAAAAGGCGTTATCAATCAACATTCCAATTTCAACACGCAAAAAAGGCAGGCCGAAAAACAATTGGTGCAAACAAATGCAAAAACACCAGCATTTGATTGGCCTCAGCGATGAAGTAATCCCAAACCGGGAAGCCTGCCGCTACTTTCTGAGGTCAAACCGGCGGACCCCACAAGCGGACCAGTAGGAATGCAGTTAAGTGGGAAGGTTATGGTCCTACACTTCTGACCATAACGACGCCGGGATAAAAAGGAAAAGAAGAAGAAGATTGAGGGCAGATTCAGGGGATTGGAGGGCAGTCGCGAATTCAGCAAAGAACACCAATCGCAGGCGGTAAAACCCAACTCTACAAAAAGCCACTTGACTACAGTTACGCAGCCAAAATGCGCTGTTTGTGGCGAGAATCATCAGGTATTCAACTGTAAGAGATTTTTAAGTATGAAACCAAAAACCCTACGGGAAGTGATCCAGAAGTCAAGGCTGTGTTTCAACTGTTTGCGAGATGGACATGCCGCTAAAGAATGTTTGTCAAAGAAGGGTTGCAAGATATGCGCACAACAGCATAATTTTCTTCTTCATTCCCCTCAAAGTGAAAAGGCAGCCGTCTTAGTAACAAGCAAGGGATCAGGTGAAGAATCACCATCGACAACGCGAATCGTCGCTGCATGTCAAGCTAGCAGGACGGTACTACTAGCCACAGCCATGGTAAATGTGTGCGTTGGACGACAAGTGAAACTGATACGAGCTCTGATTGATCAAGGATCTCAATCATGCTTCGTGACAGAAAAGTTGTCGAATCAGTTAAGGGCACCGTTGGATAAGTATGAGTCAAGGATAAATGGAATCAATGGTCAGGCCACACAAGTTATCGCAGCATGCCGCCTTACCATTCAATCAATTCATAATGAAGGAGTCAACATGGAGGTGGACGCTCTGGTAATGCCTGTTATCACATCAAGATTGCCATTACAACAATTTTCACCCAACGATTGGCCACATATTCAAGGCTTGAAGTTGGCGGATCCATGGTACGGACAACCAAAGGATATCGAATCGCTGATAGGATCAGACATTTTACCACATTTCCTGACCCATGGATTGATCAAAGGTCCACCTAATACTCCAATGGCACAAAATACAAGGTTTGGCTGGATATTGTCTGGACCGGTAGTGACCAACTTAACATCAAAACCGCAAGCACAAACCAAAGTCCTTACTTCATGTATCAGTGTGTGCAGCGAAGATGAAGGATTAAAGAAATGTTGGGAGCTAGAAGAAATACCCGTCGCAAGGGTCAGGTCTACAGAAGATGAGAAATGCGAAATTCACTACCTATTGACACACAAAAGGGATAAAACAGGACGATATATCGTCAAGTTACCACTGCTAAAGGATCGCATAGTCTTAGGTGATTCACGCAAAATGGCGTTAAAGCGATTCTTTTTGTTGGAGCAGAGTTTCGCAAGAAATGAGAAGCTTCGGCATGACTATTGCAATTTCATGCAGGAATATCTTGCTCTTGGACATATGGAGGAAGTACAAGGAGATTCCTCAGAAAAAACGTATTATCTTCCACACCATGCGGTGATAAAAAATGACAGCACTACTACCAAACTGAGGGTGGTTTTCGATGCCTCGGCAAAAACAACATCTGGGGAGTCGCTAAATAGCATCATGATGACAGGCCCCACGATTCAAAGGGATTTATTTTCCTTACTTCTCCGATGGAGGTCGTTTCCAATCGTCTTCACAGCTGACATCGAAAAAATGTATCGTCAGATTTTACTCGACCAGGAGGATCAAAACTTACAACGTATTTTGTGGAGAGAAAACTCCTAGGATCCAATCAAGGAATACGTTCTCAAAACCGTCACATATGGCACATCATCCGCACCATACTTGGCAATTAAAACTCTATGTCAGCTAGCTGAAGATGAAAAGCAAGAGTATCCACTAGCAAGCAAAACATTGCTTGAAGTATTCTATGTAGACGATTGTTTGGGAGGTGCAAATTCCTTAAGAGAATGTCAAGATCTGCAAAGGGAATTGACGCAACTACTTCGGAAGGGTGGTTGCTAAGGGAAGGAACTGAATTTGAGCCAGACTATAACTTTGATAGTGATACAACGGTTAAGATTTTGGGAATAAAACGGTGCCCAAACACAGACGACTTCCAATTTAAGATCAATGTCTCATCATTCAGCACAAAGGGTACCAAACGAGCTATACTGAGTGACGCTGGCAAAACCTTCGATCTTTTCGGTTGGTTATCGCCAGTAACTATCAAGGCAAATATTCTTATTCAAAATCTCTGGTTTATGGGCATCGATTGGGACGAGGATGTTCCAATGAAAATTAAAAATGAATGGAATGAATTCAAGACAAGACTATCATCACTTCAAAAGGTGAGAATTCCACGATGGACGCAGCAAATGGAAGGCGCCCACATAGAGTTACACGGATTTGCAGATGCGTCAGAATCAGCGTTTGCAGCGGTGGTGTATCAGAAGGTTATTTATCGCGGTTCTGCTACAATAAGCCTCATTGCATCCAAAACAAGGGTGGCACCTGTGAAGCAAGTTTCATTGGCAACACTGGAAATAATGCAGCAGCGTTACTTACGAAACTAATGAGGTACATCAGAGAGCAATTGGACATCAATTATACCAAGGTTTTCGCATGGTCCGACTCTACCATAGTATTGAACTGGTTAAAACAACATCCAGTGAAATGGAACACATTTGTCGCCAACCGAGTATCATATGTGCAACAACAGTTTAAGGGACAATGGAGGTTTGTATCCGGATAAGAGAATCCTGCGGACATTCCGTCCAGAGGATCATTTCGAGATATCTTAGCTGAAAATTCAACATGGTGGACCAGTCCAGGGTGGTTGAAGAAGGATCAACAATATTGTCCAGCTGTCAATTCCATAGTGGAAGTGCAAGAAAAGCCCGAGATTCGAAAATCTCACGCTTGTCTAGCGATGCATCCCAGCAATCCTTCACACAAGGACGACATTTATCTAATGTTTTCATCATTATCAAAACTTCAACGCGTAAGTGCATACTGTCTGCGGTTTAAATCCAATTGCCAACGGAACAAGAGACATGAACCACTACTTTATGCCAGGTTAACCATAAAAGAACTACGGGAAGCAGAAAGAGCGCTTGTTAAGGGTGCTCAACGAAGTTTTTCTGAAGACATAAAGAGCCTTATTGCAAATAAGGCAATCAAATCGAACAGCAAGATATCATCACTGAATCCGTTCATCGACGCCAGTGGGATATTGCGAGTGGGAGGTCGGTTGAAACATGCTCACTTATCAGAAGCACCCTATGATTCTGTCATCATCACACCCGCTGACAAAATTAATCATAAACAAGACCCATATCAATACACTTCACGGTGGAGTGAAACTAACTCTGAACCACATTCGGAGAAAATTTTGGATAATCCGAGGAACAAACACTGTCAAGGCAACAATAAATCAATGCATGAAGTGTTGTCGATTCAAGGCTAAGGAATCAAATCAACTTATGGGACAACTTCCGGAGGCTCGAGTAAGGTTTTTACGGCCATTTACACATTGTGGGATAGATTACGCTGGGCCAATCAACATACGATGCTCACAAACTCGAGGTGTTAAATCGCACAAAGCCTATATAGCGCTGTTTGTCTGCATGGCAACAAAGGCAGTGCATATCGAACTCACTTCAGATTTAACTACGGATGGGTTTATGGCAGCATTGCGACGTATGATCAGCAGAAGAGGATCTATACAGCGATAATGGAACAAATTTTATTGGGACAAAAAATATTATTGACGCACTACAATCCACGCTAGCCGAAAATGCGATCGAGTGGCATCTCATTCCACCGGGAGCTCCACATTTTGGTGGACTCTGGGAAGCAGGAGTTTAATCAGTTAAATACCACCTGAATCGCATCATAGGAGAGCAAAAATTAACATACGAAGAGATGAATACCATTCTGGTGCAAATAGAAGGATGCTTGAACTCAAGACCACTCTGTCCACTAACAGATAACATTGAAGATCTAGATGCGTTAACACCGGGTCGCTTCATTATTGGAGCACCACTGATAGCACCACAGCATGAAGTCATTCTTGACATGGCAGAGAGTAGTTTAAAAAGGTGGAAGTTAATTCAAAAACTTAAACAAGATGTTTGCAAACGTTGGTACGAGGAATACATAACCAAGATGCAACAGCGATACAAGTGGAAGCAACCCGCAAGGAATTTGGAGCCTGGGCAAATGGTGCTGTTGAAAAATGAGCTTCTGACACCAACGAAATGGCCTCTAGGCAGAATAATTGAAGTGCACAGCGGAATTGATGGGCTTGTCAGAGTAGTAACATTAAAAACAGAGAAGGGAACATTCAAGCGGCCAATAGCCAAGGTGTTGTTACTGCCAAACGAAGAAAATAACATGAAGTTTTATAAGGGTTTTTCTACTTGTTTCCCTTTAAGAATATATTTAAAAATACTAAAAACAAATCGTAAGACTATTGTAATTTTTTTTTTTTCAGAAGAAAGATATATTAAATATCATATCTCTGTATGTAAATTGTGCGGTGGCAAACCTTGTAAAATGTTATCTTGGAAAAAAAATAAAAAAAAAAAAAAAAAAAAAAAAAAATAACATGAAGTCTGATAGTAACATATTACATTCCTCGAATCATTCATCCAGCAGGCCCAAGAGGAAGCTGAGAGATAAAACCCAAACATCAAGCTTCTCTACTGCTCTTGTGATTCTGTCGTTATTCGCATCCGTCATGCCGGGGTCTACAAATTATACAATAACACATCCAGAGACTGGATTATTTGTGGAACAAATTGAAACAGCCAAAATTCAACGAGGAGAGCTACGTACAAGCGTTCGATTTCCAATCACAGACATCTTACGGGATCAAGTTAATATGAACAAGACGAGAGATCAAATGGCTGAGTTGTGCAAGAAGGCAAAATCATTAACAAAGGAGAGTCAGTGCGATGAATTGATTCATCACATGGAAGAAGAATGGAAGAACGTACTTTCAATTCTTAATAGACTCCAAGTAACACCTTTGCGAAGGCAAAAACGAGGACTACTAGGAACCATTCTCACCTCAATATTCGGAGTAAACGATGAAGTATACCATGACATCGAGGACCTAGATAACAACCAGAAGACCGTGATAAAAAGTAGCAAAACAAATAGTAAAATCATGTTGTCTACAATATCCAGTGTGAACGAGACGGAAGCTAGAATCAACAGCTAGAATTAACAAGATGGAATCTTGGTACAGCATTGTTGACGAGAATAAAATAAATATACATGTGATGAACGCATATCTAATTGCACTTAGCTACATGCGAGAAATCGAAACGAAATACAATAAGTTGCTTAAACGTAGTCATTTGTTCGAGTTCTTATCACACAAGAGCATGGAGGAAATCATTAAGAAGTGCGCGGAGAGACTTGGTCCAGAGATGGAGTTATTACCAGATCCAATGGACAAACTAGAGATGTTCTCGACTTCAACAGAGATTTTAATAGCTGGATACTTCATGATCAGTGATTCCAATGAATATGACCTGATTAAACCTAACACTGTTCCTCAAAGGATCGAGGAGCAGATATTTCGAGAAGTAAAATTACAGCAGTCGGTGCTTGGAGTCAACTATAATCTACAGAGGTATTTCGAAATACCACTGGAAGATATAAGCAAGGCATCTACTCTCAATGAAACAACATACATCCTCCGGCCATCAATATTTCACAGTATTGAGCAGAGTGAGGATTGTATTGTCCAGCAACTGTATAAGAAACTAGCTTTCAAGCAATGTTCATCTAGGACGCTAAGAATAACACACACTGTATGGAAAGAATTATGGACACGCAATACCTGGATGTTCATTACACCCGAAGCAACTACTGTTTTTGTAAACTGTGGACCTATTCGAGAAGAAGTGTTTGTTAATAACACGGGAATTATTTCCATCACTCCGGACTGCGTCATCCAATCCAAATTCATACGATTGGAAGCGAAAGTAATCAAGGAAAGGAGAATAATGATGCACTTTAGCAAATCAATTACTACTATAAACACATCCGTATCACCTCAAATTCCGGTTTATTTTACAAATGAGACCGTCATCCCAATTAACAAAGATGTGACTGAAATTTCCTATTTCAATTATCAAGAAGCAGTCGAGGCACTCAACCGACTACACGACCACAACTGGAAGACCATCAAAGAGCATCGGTATTGGACAATTGGGCTTTGTTCAATGTTTACAGCGGCCACTGTTATCATTTGCCTATTGGCTGTGGTCCTTAAGTACGGCAAAGTGTCCAACTAAAAACTCTACCAACATCGAACTGGAAGATCAAAACCACATTCGGAGTAGTAATTTTGAAATCAATTGGGCAACAACGTCGGAGGAGGGAAAATGTTGATTACATCAACAAAATACAAATTTATTTTGTATTGCTTATTTTATTGCTTAGTTTGTTATTTTTGCTGTTGTTTGCCTTCGTCGATGACATCAACACACTTATTGCTACAATGCTTAGGTCAACGTTTTTCGATTAGCAATATTTGTTATTTTGTTGTGCTGAGGCGGGCATTTTTTTGGTATAAAGTACAAGAATAAAATGTTCATGGCATCAGTCCATTCAATTCAAGAAATCAAGCATTTTGAATTTTTTACAATGTTTAATGGTTTTTATGATATAACTTGGGATCAGTTCGGTATTATGTGGGCGTCGCACATATTGTCGAGTGGCAGCCCCATCAAATAACACAATGGTAGACTCATTAGTCCACAATATATTTCGCTACTTCGAGTACGGCCAGGCGATATGTTTTTCGGCGAGTTTTTTTATTTTAGGTGAGAATGTTTTTTCTTGGAGATCGTTTAAGAGACGTCTTCGTACTGTCATCGCAGAAACAGGCAAATCTAGCTTATCGTTAGAAGGATCAATTTCTTCGAACTAATAGCAATTGGCTTGATACCGAATATATTGTAAGATTACCTATTAGAATGGCAGAAGACGAATCAGTTCTCAGTATGCCTTCAACTTTTTCTGAGAAGCGGGGAAGACCAAGTGCTGCTTATGAAGACTCTTCGGAATCGAGCAAAAGGCGCCAAAATACTACACTACTAAGAGAGTACGGATTTGAGCACATCTCTGAAGCGTATTTGCAAGGATTACGATCGATAGGTGAAAGACTCGAGGCGAACTTGGTGGAAGTTATGTATAAGGACTGCAGATATAGAAAAAAAAAGACAATTTTAAGCTTAACTGGTTCAGATAAAATTGAAATGTTATCCGATGAAGAAACTTTAAGTGTTTACATTGACTTAGATTTTACCAAGGCACAATATTTGTACCTGAGAAATCTAAGAAATGAACGAAACTGTTTTTTACTGCCACCTTATTACAAAATACAGAACTGTAAACAAACCTTTTACCCACCTGTCTCATCGATGGAAATCACCAACACGTATGCAAAAATTATATCTTTACAAGATTTGTTGAATCACACATCAGCTAGAATTCTATTGATTGATACTGTGTGTACGACTGGGTCAAAAAACTTGATTTTATATAGCAAGTGGGGGTGTGACGGCTCATCTGGGCAAAGTGAATTTAAACAAAAAATTTCCCGAAGAGTCTGAACTTATTTCAGATGCAAATTTGTTCATAACGTCTCTTGTTCCCATAAGGTTAACTGATGAGCTAACTGGCGCTATTATCTGGCAAAATCCGGTGCCTTCATCTGTAAGGTTTTGTCGGCCTATTTCGATCGAGTTTTGCAAAGAAACTCCGGAAAAAATTAGAGCTGTTGTGTAACATTGATAATCAAATTGACAATTTGTTTCCATTTTTGATTAATAAACATGTTGAAGAAATACAGATGAAACATAAATTTTACATATAATATATGATGACATATATTAAACAACCTTTCCTTCTAAAAATGGTCAGCGACCAGTAAGGAAAACAAACAATCAAAACAAGAAAGGAAAAATATAGTTCAAAGACGTTTTCGTGAGAGGTGGGTCTAATCATTGATAAGCCGCGACAAGTAAACGGCAACTCTAATGATGGTAATACAGCAAGAAGATTTTTTAGTAATGCCAGTTGTTCTGCAGAAATAACAGATGTTGATGAAGCACTAATACATATGTTGCATATAATTCTACAAGCTTTATGATTGATGCTTAAAAGTTCGGCAAGTATGCTCTAGAAACAGCAAGAATATATGTTTATAAGTACAACAAAAATAAGTATTATATGCCATCATCAATGCATAAAATATTAATTCATGGAGAGAGTATCATAAATCATTTTGCTGTACTACCCATTGGACAACATTGGAAGACGCTCAAGAGTCTCGCAATAAAGACTACAAATATCATGCAAGGAAATGCTCAAGATCTTCAACAAACGAAGATGTACTCCATACATTACTTTATACATCAGATTCATACGTTACAAGTATCCGTAAGCCATACGCAAAAAATGTCAAGGAACTACACGAAGACATTCTACACCTTTTGAAAGTGGCTCAAATTATTTCGGATTCTGATAGTGTAGTTTGACAAATCAATACTTATAACTATATATGTACCTATATAACGATATACTTATTACACTTCTTCTTCTTTTCCTTTTGCCGGCGTTGTCAGAAGTGTAGGACCATAACCTTTCCACTTAACTGCATTCCCACTGGTCCGCTTGTGGGGTCCGCCGGTTTGACCTCAGAAAGTAGCGGTAGACTTCCCGGTTTGAGGCCAATCAAATGCTGGTGTTTTTGCATTTTTTTTGCACTAATTGTTTTTCGGCCTGCCTTTTTTTTTTTTTTTTTGTGACACGGGCATGCTCCAGATTTTTTTTGTTTGACCTTACTCTTACAACACCGGTGATCTCCAGTCGTGTCAACCCACTGATTTGCATGTACACTTGTGAGGCAGTTTAATGGTGGTATATGTGTCCCTAGGCTCACCTTGGTGTTTTCTAAATTGCCTAGATGTGGTTTTTATTTACCTTTGTTTTAGTCGCCTTTTACGACAAGCGAGAGGTATCGCTGCAGGGATATTCTTAACCCGTCCCTGCACGGAATATACTTATTACACTTCTATAAACCAAAAGATACGTCTATTAATTATTTACAGACGAAACTGAAATATTTGTACGAATTTGAACAGAACTGTAAATTCCAACGTGGCTATGACCACGAGCAAACGTAAGTTTTTTTTTAAATATGTTCTTAATTGAATTCATTCATTAAGTACTATGTCTATGCAAAATTTCAAGTGTGTATCTTCAAAATCAAAAAAAGATATAGATTTTTGATCAGCAACTGACCCATATATTCCACAGTGCGCCGTGCTTAATTGTCTTAATTGTGTATTCTGGCTTGAACTCCTTGTTTTTTGGTTTGCGGATAAATGTTCTGATACCAGGAGTCCCAAATAAAACAATTTTGAGCTCATCGGTCCATAGTATATTACGCCATTTAGTTACGGCCCCCAATGCCAGTGATCTGTTGCAAATTTTTTCCGTATGGTCCTTTGTCCATAAGGGTATCTTTCGATTTCAATTTCGATTTTCTGCCGCTTTTTTCTTCTTGGTGGACATACTTTTTTGCCTGGAAATTTTTTTTGCATTGCATTGGAAATCGTTTTATTAGAACATCCAACTAGTTCTCTAATATATTTGTACGTTTTCCCCACAGAAATTAATTTTTTTTATTAATGCACGTTCTTCTGTAGTGTAATGTCTACCGCGACTCATTTTAGCTGGTAAACACATTGCAATTATGAGATATTCTTAAATTATTTAAATAATTTACCCTGATATGGTTAAATGTAAACAAATATGTAAACTAGAATATGCACTATTAAAACTCGCAGCAGAATGGCACAGTGCTATTTTTTTCACACAATTGTGTTTCCACAAATTTACCCTCTCAACGGTTAACGGGCATTTTTATTACAAATCAACGAAAACACTGGGAGTTTTGGGTAATTTTCTGTTTTCATTATACAACAATAGAGATACTTTCCGGTAGATGCATTGCGTTAACATCAATAGAGAAGAACGGAATTTCTAAGATATGTACAAAATTCAACGTGGTGCTATTTTTTTTCACAAAGCTGTATATAACCTTTACGTCGTGATTACGTGATTATTTAAAACTTGTTGCATAGTCCCAGGCAAAACTATGATTGAAGTAAAACAAGCCATTTTGTCATATTCGAATTTCATCAAAATCGTAGCGCAGGACCCTTTTCCAAATAATTACCGATAATTTACTAATCTTTGGTTTGAATCGAAAGATTGTGTTCGGTGAAGCAAACGTTGTGCACGCGTTTTAAACATTTCACTACACCCTGCACTTTGATCATCATCGACTTTTTGTTTCTTTTTGGTCACTTGATCATCACTGACTCACATTTCGATTTGATAATATTATAACTTATTCAAAATCTTAAAACGCTATAAAAACAATAATATTCTAAAGAAAAATACAACGCTTGTATACAAATGGCATACATGCCTATAAGTAAGTATACTACGCTATACATAGAAACGCATCTCACAGAGAGAAGTAACAAAGTGTATAGTATACGCGAATAACTTCTTTTATTGAAAGAATTGACCAAGTACTGGCAGAATTCGGCGAACAAGCCCAACAAGTGTTTATTATACAACGGAAAAAAATATTGGTGCTGCAAAAAACTATCTATCAAGTGATGTGCCAACAACGTGGGAGGAATGTAAGCGAAATTAAAAATATACTACAAATCAATAAAGGATCAAACCACCTACATCAAGGATATCCATAACATTAAGGTATTTACAATTAGTCAATTATTAGATGTAATACAATAAATCGTAAACAATATCACAGAATGTGCCGCGTTTAGTGATCAAAGCCTAGAAATAGCCACTTGTCTTAATAGCACGCTAATCCTTACGATTAAAGAAGTAACAGCAGCCGTTTTAGCCGCTGAAATTTACGATAAATACTCATTATCAAGTAATAGGGAGATATTACACAAATACGTAGGTCAGGACAAATATAACCTAAGCATAGATAGGCATATAACCTAAGGTACACAAACCACATAACACCCAACACAAGAAACAAAACTTTAAAACACAAAATAACCCTAAACGCTACAACAGCAACAAGCCCCATAAATAAAGACAAAATGAATCAGGGCAAATGAAACAAAATACTAATCATAACACCCAATCAAATCAGTTTAGCTTCCCAAATAGGAACTCTGGGCAATACAGATCAGGACAGCATGGAATAGAACCAATGGATGTAGATGCCCTTAGTAAAAAAGAAGAATTTAATCAGATAGAAAACGATTTTTTTGTTATCAGACTCGGACAACAAAAAAATACTCATCCAAATAACTATACGAGTAGAAAGTAATAATTTTGTAGCCTTGATTGATACAGGGTCTACAATCAGCCTTTTAAACTCAAACAGAATACCACAAGAATTACGAGGGTGGTTCGATAAGTACTTAGCCTACAAAAGAAAAACAAAAATTTTGGAAAAATGGCGATTTATTTTTCAATATACATAGTCTCCTTTTAGCTCGATACACTTGACCCAGCGACGCTCCAACTTCCTTAAACCGCCTGAAAAATACGTTTTCTCGAAGTCTGCAAAGTAGGCCTCCGTGGCGGCGAATGAGGTGGTATTCGACCGAAATTTCTGCCCGGCGAGTGGCTTTTTCAAATTTGGAAACAAAAAGAAGTCGCACAGGACCAAATCTGGCAGCAATTCGTAGCCCAATTCGACCAATTTGGCCGTGGCGAGGGCGGAGGTGTGAGCCGGTGCGTTATCATGGTGGAAGAGCACTTTTTTCTTCGACAAGTGGGGCCGTTTTTTCTACAATTCGGCGTCGAATCGGCCCAATAATTTTGCATAGTACAGCCCTGTGACCGTTTTGCCCTTCTCCAGGTAGTCGATGTGGATCACACCTTGTGAAGCCATCACCTTTCCGGCCGATGGGGCAGTCTTCGTCTTCTTCGGAGCACGTTGGCCCGGTGAAGTCCACTGTTTCGACTGTTCCTTGATCTCTGGTGTGTACCAGTGGATCCATGTTTCGTCGACTGTCACGAAACGACGCAGAAACTCCTTCGGATTGCGCTTAAACAGCGTCAAACACTGCTCTGAAGTGGTCTCACGGTTGCGCTTGTTGTCCGGAGTGAGCAAACGCGGCACCCATCGCGCCGACAGCTTTCTCATGCCCAAAATTTCATGCAGGATATGACCCACGCGATCTTTTGAAATTCCTACTGTCTCAGCTATCTCGACCGACCGATATTGCTCTTTTTCCATTTTTCTAAAATCCGCGGACACTCCCGCTTCCACACGCGGTCAAAACAAAACGAGTACGAATGTACTACACGATAGTAAGTATCGTGTCTTGCGATACTGGCGCCATCGGGCAAGAAATTTTATAGAAATTAATACCATTCAAGGTTAAGTAAATGAAAATACCCTGTTCTGCATTAAAACAAAATGCCCAGAACAACTCATAATACCCGACAATGCTAGAATGAGATGGACAAAAATAAGATTGAAGAAGCCATACGATTGCCTAATCGAAATGAAATTGATAAATGAAAAATTATATTGATAAATGAAGTGCGTCTTCCATTTTTAGCTACATTACTAGACGAAGTTAATATGCTAGAAGCAAGTGAATTTTGCCACATTCAGACAATTCATCTGAATAAAGCCAAAAAACAATGTATTGATAAGATGCTAAACAAGTATAAAAAACTTATATTTAAAAGAGATCAATGGACAAACACAAAAAACAGTGGTTCATGAAATAAAAACCACAACAATCAACAAATTAACTCAAAATTATATAGACCCACCAAAACACGAAACAGAGGTACGCAAGCAAGCAGACGAAATGGAAAAACAAGGGATCATTAGAAAAAGCAGCAGTCGATATAGCTCACCCATAATAGTTGTTTCTAAAAAGAGAGATAACTCAGGAGAACAAAAATATAGAATTGTGGTCGACTATAGAAAATTGAATCAGGTCACAATAGATGATAAGTATCCCCTTCCAAACATTGATAGTATTTTGGACAAATTAGGTAAATCTTATATTTCAGCACCTTAGATCTAGCTAAGGGCTATCATCAAATACTGGTAGCAGAACAAGATACTCAAAAAACTTCTTTCGTTAAACCATCAGGCTTATATGAATATGCCAGGATGCCGTTCGGATTTAAGAACGTCCCTGCCACATTTCAAAGGTTGATGAATAACATTCTGCGTGATTATATAAACAGACTCTATGTTGTTTACCTAGATAACATATTAATATTTTCAACAATTCTAGAAGAACACATAGAGTCATTAGATAAAATATTTAAGATATTGCAAGAACATAATCTATAAATTCAAGCCGATAAATGTAGCTTTATGAAACATTATACTGAGTTTTTAGGACACATATTAACAAGGGACGGAATAAAACCAAATCCCAGCAAAATAAAATTTAGACTTACCCAAAACAGAAAAACAACTAAAGGGAATCCTAGGTATGACGGGTTATTGCCGTAAATTTATTAAAGACTATGCTAAGGTAGCATATCCTATGATAAAATACTTAAAGAAAGATGAAAAAATAAACATACAGCTATGGACAAAAAAATAAATACAGCCTACTCTACCACACAATTCTGTTATTTTCTCCTTTTTTCTCTGTACTGAGGACAACGCTATCTCGTGATAAGTAGGTAGACATCGAGAATAAAATACACCCGAAGAATGAAAGCAGGATCATTTACCGTTATCAAAAATTTCTCTGAAATGTCAGTTTGTGTCCTCTTTTGTCTGGACAAAAAAATAAATACACACGTTGGCAGCGAAGTGTATCTGGTGAAAACAAAGTGTTACGAAATTATTTTACTATCGGAAAAGGTTTATAATATTGAATACCAGTGAAGTAACGAATAATATTTAATTGTTTTATTAGCGAAATATGGGACGTAACGTGCATTGTTCCGATGACAAAAGGGAGATCATAAAAAAAGTTGAAAAGCGAAAGATATTCGTACCGTTCAATCGCAAAAACGATAGATTGTTCTTTAGGGATGGTACAAAATGCACTTAGAGATAAACCAGCGCGAGAAAACAGAGGACGGCCACGAAAAACAACGCAAAAGCAGGATCGTTTAATTGTGCTGGAATCAAAAAAAGACCCTTTTTTATCGTCGCGGAAAATTTTGCAGGAGAATAGTTTGCCAATTAGTTCAAGGACTGTCCGAAGACGATTAGTGGAGTATAATCTTCCATCACGATCACCAAGAAAAGTGCCACTAATCAGTAAAAAAAATAAAAGACGAAGGATGTTATTTGCTGATCAGCACAAATCATGGTCCGGCGAAGAGGGCACTAAAAAGTGGCGAAATATCCTTTGGAGTGATGAATCCAAGTTTAATTTGTTCGGATCGGATAGTAGACACAATGTGAGACGTCCACCCAATTCTGAACTGCATCCAAAATACACCAAGAAGACGGTCAAACATGGTGGTGATAGCATTATGGTATGGGCATGTTTCTCGTGGTATGTTGTTGGTCCCATACACCTCATTAATACTATTATGACAAAGGAAACATATACTCAAATACTTGAAACTGTAATGCTACCATATGCCATATGCAAGAAATGCCTTTGGTGTGGACGTTTCAACAAGATAACGATCCGAAACACACGGCTAAACTAACAAAGGAATGGTTTGGTGCGAAAAGGGTTGTTCTTTTGGAGTGGCCTGCTCAATCGCCGGACCTAAATCCAATAGAAAATCTGTGGAAGCAGGTCAAGGATGCAGTTTCTATAAAAAATCCAAAAAACAAAAGCGAACTTTGGCAGGCAGTGCAGTCGGCATGGAATTCTATACCTGTTGAGGAATGTCGGAAGTTGGTTGATTCTATGCCGAGGAGGGTAGAACAAATAACTAAAAATAAAGGTCAAGCGACAAAATACTAACAAATACTTACAAATCCTACGATGACTTGTTTGCTCGTATGAATAAATTTCGTGAAATAATAAATTTGATGAAGTGTATTTATTTTTTTGTCCACATCAAAAAACGACTTTTTTTTTACATTTTCAGCCTTTATTCCCACTATAACATGGCAAGATGCTTTAAAAATAAATGAATACGTTCCTGGCTATTGTAGGAATACTTCACAAAAAGAAACTTGCCGCAAACTTTCAAACTTTTGTTAAAATATATCTATCTATCCAATGGCTTCAGCTGTATTTATTTTTTTGTCCATAGCTGTAAATGACCCACAATATATGTCAGCATTTGAAAACTTGAAAGCCTTAATTGCAGCACACCCTATTTTAAAATTTCCTGAATATGACAAACCATTTGTTTTAACAACAAGCAATCACGCCATTGGTGCCGTATTATCACAAAGTGGTCACCCAGTGTGCTTTGTGTCAAGAACACTTAACAACCACGAAAAGGGTTTTTGTCGAACGTGTATTCAGTAAATTATCTTCGTTCATATCTCTATGGAAACAAATTTAAAATTATAACCGATCCCGCACCTATTAAGTATTCCGCAGAAGAACAGCTATTAGATCACATACGTATTAAAGAAGAAATCATTAACAAATACAAAACACAACTTATGTAACATAATTGTATAAAATGTCAGGAGATACGATACGACAGGAAACCATTAAAACCAATGTTCCATATCACTGAGACTCCAACTCACAAAAATGAAATCATACACTTAGATATCTTTACATACAAAAGAAAGCCTTTGTTACAATTATTGACAAACTAACCAAATTTGCAATAGCGTATAAAATAACCGATAGAAATTGGAGAAGGAGATAAGAAAGAAGGAAATATTAACTGAACATTTCGCCAAGTTTGGAAAGCCCAAGAGGGTTATTACAGACAACGAGTTGAAGTCAGAACAAATCATACAGTTTTTATATGTAAACAAGGTTGAAATTCATTGGACTAAACCAAATATTCATACAGCAAACTCATATGTAGAAAGGCTCCACTCCACAATTTTAGAAAAAAATCACAGATATAGAAGATAAGAATCTTTCAGTCGAGATGAAAATAAAATTAGTATTAGATAAATATAATAATCGATTTCATTCTACAATTAGGACAACACATAGAAAAACGAAGGAAGAAGTAGACGAACAGACATTGTACAGAAAACTAAAAAAATAAAAATAAAAAATAGACTTAACAAAAAACGGGAAGATTACCATGAACAAAAACAAGAACGATCCATAAAAAAAACTATAAGCATGTTAGACATAAAAATGAAACTAGATATCGAATTAAGAATTTAAACAATGTAAACTTAACAAACATTAAAAGAGGTTCTACTCCTAACAACACCGATGAATGAACAGTCACGATATCTAAAGATTAAGGTTGAAACAATTCAAATCATTAACCAATCCGATATTATTCTACATCTTATTAACCCAGAAAAAATTCTACAAACAATCATTCTTCTTAGAATTAACATGAAGCATTTGCAAATAGAAAACAGAGAAGTAATCCATCCGAGAGTAGAAACATTAATAGCTAAAACTAATTCAATGCATTTATTGGATGTAGTAGGAAATGCAGAAAAATGGCTTTTTGGAACTATGGATGAAAACGACAGATTGTTTATCTTCAATCATTTAGAAATTTTGAAAGAAAATACACACAAAACAATTAACACCATAAATTACCAATTCAAAATTAGCCAACATTTTAATGAAACAATACATTCCCTACAAGCCATAATAATTAATGACAGGCGAACAATTCTAGATAGTTATAATAAAGGAGATAGCGTCCTAAACAACATTTTAAAACAACAACTAGTTTTAGATCAGATCACTAAATTAGGTTTCATAGAAAATAAAATAAATCAAACACAGGACAATATTGTATCAGCTAAACATAATATTGTTCACTCAAGTATCCTCACAATGGATGAAATGAATGAATGAAATGAAATAAATTGATTTTTATAAACTAAAATTGTTAAAAGTAGGCGTTACTGAATATCAAAACTATATCATTGTAATTGCAATTAAAATTCCCAGAAACTATTTAACAGTCGAAAAAAAATTAATAACTCCATTACCTAATATAGAACATTTCGAAATAGATAGTAAGGATGAATATATTATAGAGATAGAAAATAAAACATACTTATCAACCCGATATATGTAACTATAAAGCAATTAAAATGAACACTGCATTATAACCAGAGATTGTAAATTAAAATATAATAATGAAACTCAAATACTTTTTGTAGATGATACTACGATTGTAATAAAAACTGCTAATAAACTTTTGTTTGATCAAAATTGTGACGAACGAAAAATTGTACTAAATAAGAACTACTTAATTAATTTTTATAACTGTCAAATTACCTTACTAAATGAATCATTTGAAAATAATCAAAAAACTTTTCGAGACAAATACTTCTATCTCGATGGCAACATTAATTCCACCTTTAGCAAGGCAATTACATTTGAGGATATAATCTCTAGTAACTTTGAAAATATAAAAAAAAACATAAACTACACAAAAATATATCATACGGTTTAAGTTTTAGCAGTGTAATAGTTAAGTCTAATTATTGTATTGTAGTATACATTTTTACGCATTATTGTACTAAATCATATAAAGTAAAAATTATTGAAAATAAAATTCAGGAGAATTCTCACTCAAACCGAGGAGGAGGAACATATGTAAGTGCAACGCCACAAGTCACGGTCAGTCGCCACAAACCTCGAAGAATTGCGTCACCAACAGCAACATCAGCAGACAACAATAAAACCAATAAAACTGATGCAACAACACCGGCAGATGACCCCAAAATCAATATTACTGACTCAACAATATTTAGCTATAAAAGACAAGCAAATGTAAATGCAAGTAGACCAGATTTCCGATTGTTACTCATGCTGTTCGCAGGTATCATGCAATAAGAAAATAAATTAATGTCTCCGTTGACCACGAGTAAAATCAAACTTTGTGTGTTTTTTTTAAATCGCGGAACGCAATACCTTTACTCACGCGCACACATACAATGGTGTCGACAGAAAAGCCACTACGGCTTCGCAGATTCTTAATATTGTCCAAATTTTTCTATGACAATGTGTAAATTGATACGAGTTATGCTTTACGAGTTATGTTTTACATGGATTCTCTTCTGCAGCTTCAAGGTTTCAACCAGCATGTTTCCTCAAACAACCCATACATAGATTTTTTTTTTATTCTTATAACATTAACAACTTATAACATTGGACAATAAAAGTAATACATATTAGCTAAAACAAACTTAACGATTATTATGTAATTATAAAGATGAATAGTTATAGTAAGATTTTGTATTAAATTAATTCAAATAGTGATCAATGACACTAATACATATGTATATAAATATTAGGAACTTTAATAGCGCACCTATACAAGTATTGTCAGTTGTCAAAACGCACGACCGAGTAGCCAGTAGCTGATACTCTGTCGTTGAGCTCGAACTTACGATATTAGGTGAGAAAACGCCTAAGGTCGCATTCCGTGTTACTCCATTGTTCCTACTCAGGGTGTCATAAGCTCGAGCGCTCGAACGCTACATTATGATAAGGCCATAATATCTAGCATAAGCAGCTCAATGTCCGGATATTAATCCGGAGGAATTATTTCATCTCTGAGGAATTGTTTAGAAGCTATGCGTGATCATTTCTTGGAAAAATGCCGCAAGCTCATTGACTGAATGTCGAATGGGTCAGTGAAATTATAAATAAAAAATGCACAAGAGACATTTTTTGCGTGATATATGTATACAGTGGTGGTCAGAGAATTAGCACGTTACATTCCTTCTCCTTTTTTATCACATTAAATAATTGCACAGTAACTTTTTCCATTACTTTCGGTATTTTTTCAAACTAGGGGATATCACCCTATATGTTCTGGAAAAATACGCAACTTTTCACGATCAGTTAAGTTTATATGGCCACAGAATTAGCACATAGTATAGTAACGTGTAGTCGTCATATAATTTGGCTAAGTAATTCAAAGGAAATCGTTTAGAATAAGAGTAAGTTTATTAAAACTTATTAATCTTATGATTTAAAAAAAAAAATGTAATTAGATGGGTCGGTAGCAGTCGTGTACACCTGATATCAGGAAAATAATCATTAATATGAGAAATAGTGGACAAACCATAAGTCAGATTGCAAATGATGTGGGGCGGTCAAGAAAACTAGTAATGAACGCAATTCAGTTTTATGAAACCAAGAAAACGGACAATGCAATTAAAGAAGTGTCCCCCAAGAAAGACAAGCGCTGCTGAAGATTGAATAATTGCGACGTATGCTTAAAATAACTTGAACCCTTTATAACTCCAGCAGAAGTCCCATCTGAGGTTAGTCAAGTCACTAAATTGGACTTTCATGCATGCAAACAATCGAAAGCATACGTCTCGGCTTGCTAAGCAGTGGATTGACGACCATAATATAGATGCTTTACCACGGCCTGCAGAGTCCAGACCTTAATCCATTCGAGAATCTGTGGAATGATGTGGATTAAGGAAACCAAAGAATTTAGCGGAACTCTGGGAATTTGCTACAGATGGATGGAACTCCATATCTACCCATCGATGCCAATCCTCAGTGGAAAGTGTTTTCCGGAGATTAGAGGCAGTCATAAGGCAACATAAATTTCCAACAAAATATAAAATTTTGAGTTCAAACGTCAAATCTACCTTTTTCTGTTGTGTGCTAATTCTGTGACCACAAAAAGGACAAGCCTTGGAAAAAGTAGGTACATACTTCTAAGGAATTTTTTTTTGTGAACCTTTTTTTTAGTATGACTCAATCCAAATCAATGAATTTTAATAACAATAATAAAATAATTTCTCCCCAAATAAATAATTATGGTTGTGTAGTAGTAAATGTGCTTATTCTCGGCCTAACACTTTATGCTCGCACTCTAACAAACATTATTTTCATCCCGTATAGGAATTAATAAACCTCAATTTTTTATTTGTTTCATATTTTTCAATACACCTTCCAACTTCCATCTTTGCATTTTGTTTGTCAAACGTAACGTAAAATAGTAATTATGAATTTTGTATTAATTTACCTTTTCTCCAAAAATGTTTTTCCATTAATAGAATTTTTCCCCATAGCTGCCGCTTTCCATGCAAAATAGGCTCCAGAAGGATCACATTGAAATAAATATGGCCTGCCAAAATCCCATCCACAAATAAGAAGTGAAACTCCAAACGGGCGTACCCCACTTAATATAATTAAAGTAATTTGCTTGATCTTCGATATGTTTCCAATACTTACCCTGTTTGAGTATATTCTTGCATTAAAGCTGATACTCTTTGGACGAGTTGTGTAACTGGTATATTTTCTTTATATACCAAATAATAGTTTTGGGCAAATTTTCGAGCCTGCCTAACGAGAAAACGGTAGTCAGGTCCCATACCCGAATACACAATTCCTATGTGATCCGTCACGATTTCGACCCGGTTAACGCTATGCTCATTGTACAAAGTTGATTTATGTTTATTTTCAGTAGCCAAAACAACTCCATTGTTAGCTAAAATTAGAAAAATTATTGTTTCTTAAAATCCCTGTTTTCAAACTGCTTTTTAACCCATAATGCCCACGGATGGAGTGCCAGCTGAAACTGCTGCCAATGCGTATTCGATTTGAACCAGTTTGCCTGATGGACTGTTTTAGAAAATATGTTATGAATGTTACATATTGTTCTCATCTACTTACCTAAAGGTTGTTAAGGAAAAACTATAACGTTCGGAGGACATTTTAATTACTAATTAGCCCAATATTTTCCAAAGTTAACAAAGTCAATTTTTAAATGAACCAATCAACGCCACGCTTTATCAGACAATGAATTGACAAAATTTCCATAGTAATACTAATAACACGTATTTGGTAATTCGAACTAAGAAGATACCTTTCCATAAATGTATGGGAAAAGATAACTCTAATAAATAGTGTTATCAGAGAATAACTGGACACGTAACTTAAAATTATTGCGACTAGAGATGTGCAAAAATTCACTCCCTGCGAATTATCACAGTGACTGAAAATTCACATTCGTAGTAAGGGAATGTCATTCATCATAAACTATGAATGGTTAAAACGAGAGAGACGTTTTTTTGCTATTTATACATATTTATTTATTCAATCTCAGTGAAGTAAGAGCTATATTAATGAAATGTTTCCGCTATTAGACGAAGCTTCTGCGAAACTCGAAGTGTAACTCTTACAATTACAAAAAAAAGAGATGATTTCGAATGAAATGGAAAAAACAATTCCCGGCGAAACTCGACTAAAACTCGTGGCGTTCCCTAATTTGTCATTTTCGTTTCATTTGTTTTTGTCGCACATAAAATAACTAGATAACAGAAGAAAAATATACGATATTACAACTATTTTAATCATAAAATTTATGATATTATTAGTTTAGTTTTATGAATGTTATGTTTATGAAATAGTTGTTAAATTTAATATTGGTCTAAGAACATTTTTCAAATTCAATGTTTATTTTGTGTATAAACTGCCCGTAAAACCGTGAATGAACAGAGCCAAAGCTTTTCTTAATCACCGATGATATATATATACGGGTCTCGCCCGCTGTGCCATCAGCGTCAGAGCCATATTACCTACCAATGAAATAAATGCATGAATCATAGACACCATTCTGGATCGTCGATTTAGAGGCAAGGACCACGATTTCTCATGCATATTTGTAAGGAAAGGATCAAGATTTCGCTTTAACCCTTCTATTAAGAGATATACTAAAACCATCCCATCGATTGAATATGTAGGTCTGACTGGACCTCATACATTTTGTATGAAAATGTATGGAACTCAATGAAATAATTGACGCTTTTTGTTGTTTTGGACATTTTATTATAATGTTTATTTTTTATTACATAACATTGATACTACGAAGTATTTTCTTGACTTACACATTTATGGCATTTATGTAACTGGCTACTGTGTTGTAAATAGACCGGCTCTTCGCAAGCAAGGCATGCAAATCTGTTTTTTCTTTGTATTTTAACGTTTGTTGATGTCTGACTAACGCCGGGCTGTAGAATCCTATTTTGCTATGGTACTCCGAAGAAAGTTTCGATGCCATTTCGAACGGAAAAACACTCCTATTATACTTGGATCGTTCAACCTTGCTTTGATCTGGGAGATTACTTACTGCTCAGTCAAAGAATGATAAAATTGTGGACGTGCATTGATTTTGTTCGTTGCACTCATAACATTTTTTGAAAATTACGGGTATGTAACATGCTATTGCTGCGTTGTAGAAAAATGCCAATGGCCATCGCTTTGTCTGCCGTTGACATTTTGTTATGACTTGATCTGCGAATGGTTTTCGTTGACATCTTTCGTTCAGTTTTGGTTGTGGGTGGTTCGTATCTTCCCATTTTGGGGGACCGTCCCCAAAGATGAAGGGTGAAGCGACCATAGCTCGACATTTTTTTTTATTTTATGTTTGGGGGCGGTGTGTTTATAAGGGAGAGCAGGCGAAGGATGGTGGAAACTGCTTTGATATACGCTGGATGGGAATACATAAAGCCAGAATCATGCCATTAGCATCACGCCACATGTCCCTTATATAAATGAAAAACGAAGTTAATGTGCGTATGGCAGGTTCTGGTCGTTGTTAAGTAGTTTAGAGAGTCAGTGGATTATCGACAATCAAGCAGGTTACAAGTAGATTAGAGGCAGTACAGTGTGATGATAGTATGGGCGGAAAATATTTATTATTGGTAAAAACCTTTTAGTAGCTGGTTCCTTTTTATGGTGGGCAACTTCTTTCTTTTGCAGGAACGAGTTGTAGTTCGGATCTCTTTAGCAGTTGTGTTGTCTCCTTTCCCTGAGAGAGCATGCACTTCCCTGACTTTTTTGCCGCTGCAGACATTCTACGTCAAGTGTTTTGTATAACGGCGGAACACTCATGGTGGTAATTCTCTTTACGGCTTCCGCATGTTACAAACTCTACATCGAGAGGCAGCGGGTCATTGCACCGGAAGCATTTTGCCATTATGTAAAAATATACTTAATTAATTGCTAAATAAAACTTTAAATGTTGAATTAGTATGCGTTCAACACTGATATAATTGTGTTTAAATTTGTTGTTTTTTATTGTTTATAACTACTGCAAAAAACACGTCTTCACTCTACAAGAACTCAACTCAATTTTTGCAAGCCCACCATATTTTTATTCCGTATTTCGCAGGCTTCGATGGTATGTTTGTGTAAATGTGTTTTTCCCCTGTATATGAATAGTTCTTCCTCAGTGGTTATAACTTCTGTCGGTGTATAAGCAGATCCCAATTGCTACTACAGCATTGTCACATGTCCCGAATGGGAGCTGCTTTATCTGCACTTGGCCGTTCGACACGAGCCCTATGATAGTCAAATCTTATAAACTGATTTATAGCCCAAGATCGGTTTAGCGACATCGTTGCTCTATATACGGGATTCATGTTGGTTTTCCACAACCCGTTTGTATGCAGCATGTTGGTGTGTTTACACCAGTGGCTAGACAAAGACCAAAATAGGCATATAGTTCCTCTTCAGTAACAAATTTCCAAATCTATAAACTGAACAAAACTAATAACTGTACTATTTACTAATGATCTAATTTTCTGGAAGCCGTAGGTAATTAACGATTTACAATCAATTACGAAATATTCAAGTGACCCAATGGTGTGCATACGTCATAAACCTAAGTAATTAATGGAAAACTCCAGGTAAAGGTATATACATATTTCCAAAATTCCGTAATAAATTATTTTGTTTATAAATAAAGCACTAAAGAAAACTAATACTTACTTGAAGAAAATAGGTAAAAAGAGTTTGTTTTTCGGATAAAATGTGAAATAAATACGTTTCTCCATACAATATGTAGCAAGGTCGAGACAGAACTGTTCCATTGACTCTAGAGGTTGTTGTAAATTTTTTTTTTCTCACCCACTTAGATTTTTAATTTATTGTCCACATTAGAGCATTAAAAATATGTACGCTGACAAAGTTAGAAAATTTGGTAAAGGGGCAAATAGTTTCGAAAATGGAAAAGCTTTGGAACGACCTATTTACTGACAGAAGGGTTAAACAAATATAATATGTACATGCAAAGATAAGTCATTGTTTGTGAACAATGCTCGTATCACAATATTGCGATAGTGCTAGAATCGAGTGACGTTTAACATTTAACACAAGCAATTCAATGGGGCATTCTACACGACTGCGTTGTTGCTAGCTTCCTTACGATTGTTAAAAAATGCGAGAAAAATGAGAACGAGAGAAAACGTAACTCACGTAATCAAAGTCCACAAAAGTCGAACATGTTGGAAATTTCTGTGCGTTGGAACAGATGTTGTTTGCTGGTGGTGGTTTTTTATACACATAATTTGTGATTTTGGTGGAGTACAAAGTTCGAACAAAGTTAAGTGTTCGGAAATGTAATCTACTGCATGAATTATGAACGAAATGAGTAGTATAAATAGGTAGGTTCTGGCCCAGAAAAGTGGTGCAAAAATTGTGTTTAAGGGTGGTGTATGGAGTGGTTCATAGTTGCTGTTGTTGTTTGTCGTGGATGGCGGCGGCTGGTCTTATCTTGATAGTTGTTGTTGTTTGTCGTGAACGGCGGCGGCTGGTCTTATCTCTATAGTTGTCAAACATCTCCCTCTCTCTTTTTCTTTGTCTCTCTCTCTATAAAGACCACCTTCACCGCGCGTCAAGGAGTAGGTGTATAGGCAAACTGGCAGTGAACATTATTTTCAGAGTAGGAAGTAGCTGTCTTATACCTTTTTGCAATATAACAGGATATACCCATCAGTACCCGGCGACTTGAAGCCATCGAAAGATGCCACAGCAAATTAAATTTCAATCAGTAGTCGCCACGCGTGACGCAATATACTAGCTACGTCGAGTTGTTTTCATCGTTTCAGTCCCAGTTACCAATGAAGGAGTGTGCACCGAGCCCTTGACAGTCTGATTTCCCGGGAAATGGGTCTGAAGTAGTAAACTAAGAGTTTCCGCTTTAGACACAGTAAAGGTACCATCAGATTTTCTGAGTACATACAGCTTTGTTGATTTTCCTTTCTTGAAAACATTAACCTACTTGTTGGTGGCTCTCAGAAGGACTTATAGGAATCATTCTAAGATTTACGAATAATCTTCTTCTTTTGCTTCGATCGGCACTTTCCGAGCTCGATTTAAGCGATCTATTCAGGAGACTTCTGGCTTTCCAGACATTGGAGCTCAGCGTTCGACAAGGAAACCAGTTTCCTGCGGGGAGTTTTTTTGACAGGACATGCGAGTTCAAAACAGTTGGTGATGGCGCTACTCCGGTTATGATAGGCATTCTCCACCAATTGAAGCTAGAATAAAAACAAATCGATTTCGACCTCAATGACCATTTGGTGATAACATTATCGCGCGAAACAATTAACTTAGATGAATATCAAAAGCAAAGACAAAGAAAGTCTAGAAATACAGAAGAGCGTCAAGGTGAAGAGAAGGAAGTCTTTTCTAACACCCTCACATCATAATAGGAAATAAACCAAAAAAACAAACATAATCCAGGAACAAAACATAAGTATTCTAGCCTATCCATATATAAATACGAAGGCGTATAATGATTTAATTTTAGTATTTCAAATATTTCAGTACGAGCGCTAAATTAAATAAAAAAAGCAATAAAATAAAAAATGTTGGTGGTGCATATTATTTCGTTAATTTTAGTTGCAGTAACTTTCGCTGCACTGACGCCATGTGTTCATTTAAATGACAGTAGCTCAAATATCTTGAATTTGAAATTCTTTTACCGATTTCCGATCGTGTACATATCGATTTATCGGTTATACTTTTAAAACATCTGAATTATTCAGATTTAACCCTTGTGTAGGTGCCAAGGTACCTGGGTACTTTCGCAACATAATTTTACAAAAAAAAAAGTGTTCGATCACAGCCACTTGGTCAGTATTTTCAGTACCTTCCTAAAAAACCTTTCTATGTTAAATGCGTTATTCAGATCGAAAATCGAGTCATATGTTTCTTCTATAGAATTTTTTTGTTGACATGCTCTCGAATACATCATCAAAGTACTTGGGTACCTCCATATACAGGAATACCTCGACTTACGTCGCTAATTCGTTCCGGAGAAAACCGCGAACGTCGAAAACGACTTAAGTCTAAGCATACAAAAAGTAGCTTGAAGAGCAGGTACATACATAAGTAGATTTTACGAATATGTATTTATTTATGATATAAAGACGAATGTGGCTGCAGAGTTACCCACTGTAGGGGAAATCATGACTGGCAAAGATGGAATAACGCAGTGGAGCACAGTACGACCAAATACGAGTGTTCGGACATCTGCCCATAACATCATTCGACAAAGAAATGGGCCTATTGCTGGTTTGGAGATGAAAGCTGAAGCTGATATTTTCATGGCATTTTTCACTCCTGTTATGGTAGACATTGTGGTAGCAGAAACTAATCGAAAAGCTTTTAGTGTGTATGCATCGTTCAATTCCAATAATTTGAATAAGCCACCAAAGGTATGGAAACCCCTCACTGTTCCAGAATTGCAAGTGTACTTGGGCGTCCTCTTTATGGCCGGTGTGCATCATTCAAGTGGTAAGCACACATCGGCTCTCTGGAGCTCGGACTCTGTCATCCATTTTCGTGCTGCAATGTCTCTTTGCCGATATTCAGCAATTACGCGCTTTATACGTTTCGATAATATGCACACTAGGGCTTATCGAATGTCTACTGACAAGGCCGCCCCAATTACTGATCTTTGGAACTTAATGAACGAACAGCTGCATAGAAACTATAGGTCATCGACAGACATCACTATTGATGAACAGCTGTTTCCGTACAGAGGCCATTCTAAGTTTACGCAGTACATACCCTCAAAACCAGCCAAATATGGCCTAAAGGTTTGGTGGGCCTGCGATGCGTCAAACTATTATCCATTGCGTGTCGAAATCTATACTGGACAGGAGGCAGGTGCAGCACGCCAGAGAAACGTTTGAGAAGCGGTAGTTAAGCGGTTGATGCGAAGGTACGAGGGATCAGGCCGAAATGTAATCACCGACAACTTTTTCAGTAGCTTGGACCTTGCAAAATACCTTTTCGCTAAAAATTTAACTTTGCTTGGCACCGTTCGCCAAAATTAAACGTTCAGTCCGCCACAAATGAAAAGGCACAAGGGCGGTGAAGAGTTTTCGAGCGTGTTTGGCTTCCATGAATCGAAATATAGTATGGTATCATATGTACCGAGAAGAAATAAGGCTGTGATTGTCTTATCGTCTATGCATCTAGATAACTCTATCGCCGATGAACAAAATACAAGCAAAATACAAAGTACAAGCCAGAGATGATACTCTACTATAACAGCACAAAGAGCGGAGTAGACATGATGGACAAAATGACTGCATTTTACACTACAAAACGCAGAACCAAACCAAACCATGGCCGCTCGCCATGTTCTACAATTTGCTCGATGTCTGCGGTCTAGCAGCCTATGTCGTGTATTCTTTCAACAACCCGGACATCACTGAGTGATGGCTAACTTCTCAACGTCGCATTGTATCCAGTTAGCGCTCGGTAAGCCGATTCATCCACCAATGGCTGCTTTACCTTCACCAGAACGCGGAGCAGACGGACGCCTTGTCTGCAAAGGTACTTGCCACCTTTGCGTTTCAGGTCGTAAGCGCAAAACACGCAAGGAATGCATGTGGTGCATAAAGCCAGTATGCGATCAGCACTGCCAAAATTTAACAAAATGCCTCGCCTGCGTCGCTGCTAATCTATAGTTGCTGCAACATTTGACCAAGTAGTCTACATCACTATTACTTGTTTTTGTTTTTTTTTCAAATAAAAAATTTATGAAAAAATTAACTTTTTACAAACATCTTTGGAAAAATATATTTTTTTTTCCACCAATACTTTCTTTTTTTATATAATCCACACATTAACATACAATTACCATACAAATTACCATAATTTTTTGTTGCCACTTACACAAGAGTTCAACACAACAACAATTACAGTTTCGAGTACAATCATTTCAGCTACTTTACCACCACCTATTAGAACTGATGGTGATTCTACCGATGAATATCATTATGTGAATGTAGAAGAGAAAAGAAATGATAGTGAGAATTGTAATTATTTAAAAAACTCCACCAAAAGAAACAACCACGAAATACTGAACATAGGACAATGTCCGTTTGTCCGCATTACCCTACACAAAACAGAAAACACTCACGGAACAACGAAAGTAACACCTAAGCATAAAACACTGAACACACACTTACGGAACAATGAAAGTAACACCCAAGCATAAAACACTGAATGTAGGAAAATGTCCGTTGTCCATTGCCCTACATACGACACTTGAGTCAATACATGACCATACACCACGCATTTCGATGTCATCGCACAGTATAAAAGCCCAGAACAGAACTCTCCCAAAGTGTGTTGTGCTTCAGAACCCAAGACGATCCAGACGTGAATAAGAAAATAAAAGAAATTTTTAAAAGGTTTTTGGCGCAGTCGGTAGGATTCGAAGTGAATCTAAAAGTCGTTAAAAAAAAAAAATTTCCTTTCTTCTCGTGAAATAACCGCGCAGTGATTCGATCTACGTAAAATATCAAAAGTGCGATAGTGATCACGGAAAAGAGACTCATAGGTACACACATGCTACCATAACAAGCAGATCTTCAAATGGGAGCAGAGGTACCAGCAAAAGAGGCACATACACCCGAGGCAGAGGACAACTACGAGCGTGTAATACCATTCTTCCTGGTCCAGCTGGCACCCAATAGCAAACTGGAGAGGCTAAGGACCATAACTTTCTTAGCATCGCAGTCTGTAAAATGGAAAAAATTAAGAAGACACGGAAACATTTTACAATGTATCCGCTGTCAAAGGTTCGGGCACGCCGCGTCGAACTGCGAGATGCAGCTTCGATGCGTTAAGTGTGCAAAGAACCACATGAACGAGGAATGCGATCTGACACAAGACAAGGTCGCGGATAGGGAGCAGTTCGAGTGCGTGCTCTGTAGGAACCGTGGACACCCTGCAAACTATCGGGGATGTCCTAAGTTCCAAGACATTAAATTAAATCTGGCTCGTAAGCAGAAGATTGAGGAGAAACGATACGCAGGTCGCTCACAAACATCAGCCGTTAAACCCACAATAACCTACGCCCAAATGGCGGCAGGTGTGAGGCAGACGGTACAAAAGCCTGTGGCTGTTACTAAGGCACCAGTGGCTGTTACTAAGGCACCAGTGGCTGTTACTAAGCCACCAGTGGCTGTTACTAAGGCACCAGTGGCTGTTACTAAGGCACCAGTGCCTGTTACTAATTCACCGGAGGCCGAGGGGGACCTGCGTTCGATCTTGCCCGCCATCCAAGGGCAGATCGGCCAGCTCCAACAGCAGATCCATGAGCAGACGACCCGAGTGGACAGAATCTACCCGCTTCTGCCGGGCCTAGCGCCTCCTCAATCGTAATGGGTACGCCGGTAGAGAGTCCCTTTGTACAGAGCTGTACTTTTCAACTTGTTGCAGGACGAAAGCCCTGATGTACTTTTGGTTAACGAAACTAAGCTAAACCAAAAGCACACAATCCGGCAGAATTCTTATAAAGTGATTCGAAGAGACCGACCCAATGCCACAAGAGACGGGGGAGTTGCGATCTTCATTAGAAATAACTTTAAACATAAAACTATATATAGCAGTGAAGTGCGGAGGTCCCAGGTGCTAAAGGCCTGTATTGTGTGCATTCCTCTCCGAAATGGAAACAGAATGTACATTATGTCAGACTATGCACATGGAGCACCTCAACCTAACGTTTTCATCGCAGAGCTCGAAACACTTTTTCGATCTCTGCGCTTCAACTCGGTAGAAAACTTCTATATTCTGTCCGGCGATTTAAATGCCAAACATAGTGATTGGGGAAACGAATTGATAATACGTGGTCGTGGGGACAACGCGTTTCATAGTGTGTGCATAGTACTTTTTATTTTTTAACGATTTCATACAATTAAAATATCAATATGCCGTGTGTGTGCAAACATAAAGTCGATCGCAATCAACCAAAGATTAAATGTGTTGGCTGTAACGAATTTTTTCACTGTGATTGTGTAAACATAACTCCAGCTGATATTGAATTTCTTCAAAATTCAAAAAAACAATTTCGCTGCAAGTCATGTTCTGCTGCGAGGAGGAATTCGCTTCGCTCTCCAACTCTCAACAACTCCACCAAAGAGAAAGAGCAATCGTTTGTTCGTTGTCTTTCCGCTCTCACTGGAGATGAATCTCCGCTTCCAACACCATCGAATGAAGAGCAGAGCCAACTGTATCAACAACAAAATCATCGACAACTGGCAAAACAACAACAACCGCAAACTTCTAATCAACAGCTACAGCAAAATGAAATTACGTTAGAGCATGTGTACAGAGAAATTGTGGCGCTCAGATCTGAAAATGCACTTGCTCTCTCGTTGATCAGCGGTCTCCAAGAAGAGAAAAACAAACTCATGCAATTAGTCAATAACCTCAGAAGAGAAATGAACGTATTGCAACAGGAAAAGAGAGAAAAATGTGTAGAGATAGTGGGCGTACCAGATTTGAGTAATAGTAATGCTCTTGACTGTGCACTGCAAATTTTTTCAAAGGGTATATGCGCTGATGTTTCGAGAGAAGATATTGACAATTGCTTTGTAAAAAAATATTAAAAGTAAAGATAATTCAGATGGTCCCATGTCTAAGGTACTTGTTGTTAAATTTAAATCATATTTAAAAAAAAATGCCATAATGAAAAAAAAAGCTAGTAATAAGAATAACTTAACAACTAATATTTTTAATTGCAAAAGGAATTCCAAAATTTTTATTAACGAGTCCTTAAGTGGTACTACTAGGCGACTTTTACGTGCTGCGCAAAAGCTTAAAAAAGAAAAATTGTATAAGTATGTATGGGTGAAAGCGGGAAGAATATTTATGCGCAAAGGGGATAATGATAAATATATTCTTATTGAGTCGGAGTCCGATCTCCAAGCTTTAAATTAATCTGTAATGTTTAATTCAGAATTAAATAACCCAAATATTCCTTCTTTGAACTGCATAAATGTTGATTTCCCAGATCTTGCTTTTACCCCTAACTACTCAAAAAACTTTTTTATTGTGCACCAAAATATAAGAAGTATTCGCAAAAATCTTGATAACCTTCTTACCCATTTGGACTCGTTTAATAATAAACCAGATTTTATTTTCCTAACAGAAACATGGATTTATGAAGAGGAAAAAAATTTTTTTAATATTGATGGCTATGAATTGTTTACTTGTTGTAATAATGAATACGCTTCAGGAGGTGTTGCCGTTTTCGTTAAAAATGTGTCAAATGTAGATGTCTCTTCTCACAATTTACAGAGTTGTGATGTTATTAAAGTATGTATCTGTGATATAAAATTAACCATCCTCTGTGTTTATAGATTTCATGAGTCTTCAGTAAAGATGTTTTTGGAAGAATTGGAGGATCTCTTATTAAGTGTGACTTCGCAAGACGTTATTTTATTAGGCGATATTAATATTGACATCCTGCGGGATTCAGTTGAGGTAGACAGCTATTTATTTCTATTAGCTTCTTTCGGTTTGGAATCATGTATAAACAAACCTACTCGTATTCAAGACTTCTCAAGTACTTGTATAGACCATATTATGGTGCGATTTTTCAAGTCCGAAGATCTCTTGATTTATAGCTCTGTTTTCGATTTGCAAATTTCTGATCACTGTATGACTTGTTTAAGTATTAAATTCAATTGCAGTGTAAGTCCAAATATACTTCCTTCGTACTATATTTACTCTATCACTGATTTCTATGCGCTAAACGAATTTCTTCGTTATGAAAGTTGGCTAAATATTTTTAATGAAGATAATCCTTCTCGGGCGTATAAAGAATTTGTTGAAGTTCTTAATAAATATATTACACTTTGCTCAAGGAAAATAAAAAGAAGTAAAAGTAAAACAAAAAGACTAAAACCTTGGATTACGACGGAATTGCTTCAAAAGGTTAAGGAAAAGAATAAATTATATAAAAAGAAAATCAAATCTTGTAACAATCCTACTATACTAAATGCTTATAAGAAAATATGTAAAGATATTGCCAAGGATGTTAAAAAGTGCAAACATTACTACTATATAAACAAATTTCGAGAATTCAAAGGAGACTCGAAAAAAGAATGGAAATTGATTAAAGAAATTCAAAATAAATCTATTGCCTCCAATCTCTTCGAAAACCTAAAAGATAATGACACTATCATCAGTGATCCTAATGAAGTTGCTGAAAAATTTAATAACTTTTTTGCTTCTATAGGTAGTAAAGTGGTATCAGACAGCTGTGCAAATGCTTCCAAATGTGATTGTCCATTGGATGATGTCTCTTCTAGCGTTAGTTTTTATTTTGAACAAATCACGTCTTTCGAGTTATATAATATTATCACTTCTCTGAATAACTCAAGCTCTAAGACCAGCGACGGTTTTTCAAATAGCTTTGTAAAGAAAATAGCTTTAAATATATGTGACATTCTATCTTATATCTACAACAAAAGTATCGCTACTGGAATTTTTCCTGATGATCTGAAACAGGCCGAAGTGATACCTTTATTCAAAAAAGGCGATAAAACATCAGTTAATAATTTTAGACCCATCTCTCTTCTACCTGTATTTTCAAAAGTTTTTGAAAAAGCTGTCAAAAACAGAATGGTAAAATTTTTAGAAAAAAATAAGTTTTTCAGTAAATCCCAATTTGGCTTTCGCTCTGGTTATTCAACTGAAGGAGCACTGTTAAACTTCTGCACTGATGTTTATAATGGTCTTAACAATAAAAACTAACAGCAGCTCTTTTTATTGATATAACAAAAGCTTTTGATACAGTAGATCATAATATACTTTTGGAAAAACTATACAATTGTGGTTTCAGAGGAATGGTACACAAATGGTTTTCTTCTTATCTTACCAATAGAGGACAAAAGGTGAAAATTAATGGTACAATGAGTTCAAGCATATGCATATCTATTGGAGTTCCTCAAGGCTCGGTACTTGGTCCGATTCTCTTTTTAATTTTCATCAACTCGCTATTTTCACTAAGCTATCAGAGTAAGGTCAACGCGTTTGCTGATGATATGGCATGCACTTTTCAAAGTAATTCTGCTTTGAATCTTAGTGCTGATATAAATCACGACCTGGAACTTATAAGTCACTGGTTTCAACAGCATAAATTGGTGATAAGTGATAAAACTAAAATCATGTTTTTTAATGTGTGCGGAAAGAAGCTTGATTTTGGATATTTTTCCTATCATTGCGCTAATTGTACTAAATTCAAACACAGTTTTCACATTTGCAAATCGTGTACAAGTTCGCAAACTTTTTGTGTAATGGGATCTTGTTCTGAAAAATGTTTCACTATTGAGAGAGTAGATTCATTTAAGTACCTTGGTGTTATGCTTGACTGGAGGATGTATTGGTCTGTTCATACTAATGCACTTAAAAATTACCTTATTGCTGCCATTAGGCAATTTTTCTTTTTAAAACCGTATTGCTCTCAAGACCTTCTTAAAAGTATCTACTATGGATTAATCCATTCTAGGCTTGAATATGGTTTAGTATCCTGGGGTGGTACCCATGACAACAAAATGAATTCGCTGTTAATTTCTCAAAAGCATGTTATTCGCCTAATATGTAATAAAAACCGTCGTGTTAGTAGTCTACCACTTTTCAGGAATCTTAAAATTCTCCCCCTAAAACATCTATACTACTATAAGGTTCTAAAGATCTTTTTCTGTAGGTCGGGCTATGAATTAAATCGAGATTCTGCTAACTACTATCTTAGAGTTAACAACTCCAATCTTGCTTTGGTACCTCATCACAACCTACAAATATTCTTTAATTTCTATACGGCAATAGCTCCTAGACTTTTCAACAAATTACCGATTAGCACAAGAAACTTAAGATCTAAATCTATTTTTCTAAAGGAAATAAAACTCTGGCTTTTACATAAAAGCTATGAAGATATTACAAACCTAAAATATGTACCATCTGAACTATTGCATAAATATGTTATTTTATTTTATTATTATTGCTACCTTTTCCATTTTCTCTTATTATTGTATTTCGTATTGTAAACAAATATTGTAAAAAATTAGTTTTGCTTTTATTCTGCGACCCCACCGCACGTATTTTATTTTTAATTTTTGTATGTAAATTTGTTATTAGTTAATGCTATCGACTCTAGTTCACTTTGTACTATAGATAGCTTATTACTTTAATAAATAAATAAATTAATAAATAAAATAATATTCCCAACACTAGGGGGAGCCTACTAAGCCATTGGTGGGTTCTGCAGAGCCTAGAGTACAGACTCAAGATACTCGCAACGGATAGTCCGTCGTATCCTAGGAGCGGCTCCTATTTAGATCTCATGCTGCTTGTCTCTCGACTGAGACTGGCTGACAGGAACGAACGGTCTACTAACTGTCTACGGACCTTCGTATTGGACAGTGACCATTGCGGATTAAGCGCCGTAATCAAATTACCAGACGAATTTGCAGAGTGCGTCCAAACGTACCCCTATGATTATAGTAGGGCGCGCTGGCCACGCTTTGCCAATTCTCTGACGAGAGCGCTCACTTCGAGCGCCTCCTTTCCGCCATCCAATAGGAACTTGTCAAACTACGAGATTGACAGGTACCTCAAACAAATGGACGATACCATTAAACAGACAATGAACGGTAGGATACCACGCCAACGACAACACGAACGTGAACTGAAACGCGACAATCGACGCACTACACAGACAGAAAAGTAGACGCCTGACAAGACTCAAACTCCTGTACAGGCGGTTTACCGACCGACAAAACTCGGAAGTCAGGACAAAGAGTCTCTGATTAAAAATCTCCAACAACAAAGAGAATTACAGAATATCTGTAAGTTTGCATTGGAACAACAGAATTCGTGCTGTAAAATCCAACAGCGCGAGTATGTTCCCACAAATAAATAAAATATTTCGGAGAAAGAATCAGAATGACATTCAGTATCTAAAGCTTCCGAGAACGTCAGACAATGAACGTTTGCTACGAACAGTTAGCATCGATCCAGAGAACGCCGTCTTGGACGATGATTTCTTCGTGATCGAGGATACCCAGGAGAAGGTGGCGAAAGTGGGAGCTATATTCCAGGAAGTGTATATGGTGAATGAAAGCATTCGCCCGAACCGCGACCTGGAAAACAGAATCTTACTTCATCACTTCTACCTCCAAAAGGATATAGATGATTTGCGATCAGAGAACCTTGGTTTTACCAGGTTCAATGATGATTTTATGGCAAACAATGCCGTCGGGTGGCAAACACCCTGTTCATTTCGACGGTGGATCTCCAGATGATATTCGAGTCGCTGAAAAGAAAAAAGTCCACGGGAAGTTCAGTGCAGTGGAAAACAGCGGTGGTGCAACCAGTCCCTAAGAGGGGTAAAGACACCTTTAACCCGGCAAATCTTCGGTCAATAAGTCTCCTTCCGAGTATCAGAAAGGTCTTTGAGAAGGTGGTCAATAGAACCCTATCTAAATGGTGTTACGAGTGGAGAAGTTTTCACTGTCACAACCACAGGAATCGCAAACCGCCTTGCCATGACGTTTTGCCAACTTTTCGTTGGGTGCTGTATGGCCTGGATAATCCATACCTTGCCCCAGGAGCCGGAGGTCGTGGGATCGGGTCCCACGGCAATCTTATTTTCCTTTTTCCTTTTTGGCCAATTTTTCGGAGTGCTCGGTTCCGAAGGAGCTTTTGAGTTTCGAGGTCAAAAATGACACTGGAAAGTAGCCGCTCTGGCGTGAAGGTAAGGTGGTCGTACGATCAGTTGGGAAGGTATTTGGTGAAAAGGTTTGAACGAGAGCGGTTGTGTGGTGTAAGAAAAAAAAAAAAAAAAAAGAGGAAAAGTTCCGGTGAAGGAAATAGTTGTTTAACGTTTATTAGTTTAGATTAATTGCACTCGGCATTTCATCGAAGTCCGTGCAGTGAATTTAATTTTCCACTCGCTACTACGGATAGTAGAGAAAATTATCGGTCGGAAGTCGTTTCGGCGATAGGGCAGGAATAGCCGTGAAATAAAACGGAAAACAAGAATAGGAAATAGTGACCCAGAAGGAAAGAAATCTAAGGTTTTCCTGGGCGTTTTCCTCTGGAACAAGAACAGATCATCCGTACGCCTTACTCAACACCTTTTTGGCAAGGTCTACACCGGGTCAACGGTAGCCTGGAGCGGAGACATTCAGCTCAACGTGCGGGAGACTCGGGTTCGAGTCCAAGGCTGAGTCTTAACGTGTTTTACTCTATCGTGCTCGTCTTCTTTTTTATTGAATTATTTATATTGTTTTTTTCTTTTCTTTTGGTTACTACCTTTATTACTTCTAAACATTTTCTTTAATTAGTCCTTTTTTATTTTTATTACTTTATCTGGTTTGTTTTTCTTCTCTTTGGTTGATTTTTGTTGCTTACTTCATTTATTATATTAGTACGTAAGTTCCCCATCAGCTTTGTAAGTACCCATTGGCCGAGTTGGCCTGAGTGTAAGCAAAAGGGTGGCAACGTTGCGGCGCTTTGGGGGTGGGTTCAAACCCGAGGGGACGGGCGTTCATTGTTACTATTGTCTTTTTTCTTTCTTTATTTTTTTTTCCTTTGGTTTTCGTTATTTAATAAATTTTCTATTGAATTTCGTTTTCAATTGGTAAATCGGCTTTTTTTATAAATAAGATACGCGGAACCTTACCTGGTAGTCGCGATTCTTTCAGGAGGGCTCCTCGAGACACCAAGGTCAATGCGTGGCGCCCATTAATTTCATTTTTTTTACATCAAATTGCCCACGACCTTTTTACCATTGGGTCAGTCGGCCCTTGTTGTCTTGAGCCGCGGAGCGGGTACGTAACATTTTTTGGCGCCCAACGTGGGGCCATTAAGATCGAATACACGAAACACAAATAAAAATACACATTTACGTAAACGTTAATAATACAATTTTAAATTATTCTAAGCTATCGTTCACCTGGTATCTTCGGGTATTTAAGTGTCAAGTTTATTTGATCATTGTGTGTGTTCTTTTCCTCAGTGTGTACATTTATACAGGAAAACCTCAGATTTTTTTTTAAATGGAGATTAATAGGCTTAATTCAGAGGAATTAGAGTATGAGCTGAGGTTTAGAGGGCTAAGTGCTTCTAATGTCTCAGACATGAGGAAAATGTTGAGAACGGCTCTCAAACGTGATACGAGCTTCCTTTTAGCGGAGGATCCTTACACTTTTGAGGAGGATAAGTCTGCGGTTGTCTCAACGTTGGAGGAAATAGAGTCGTTAGTCAGGACGTTCTCGGGTGATGATAGATGTGGAGAGTATAAAAAGATAGGGGCCAAATCGGAGTGGGTGGTAAGACAGTTGGGTAGGATGATAGCGTTAGAAAAGGACGAACTTGATTTCATTGCTGATAGTAGGAATAAGGTGGTAAAGCTTCTATCTGAGGTTGATCTGAAAGCCAACGCGGTTGATTGGGAGGTCACCAATAATGCGGAGGAGATGGAAGATTTCCAACGGCAAAACCAAACAACAGATAGCCAAAAGCAACAGATAGCCAGGTACGACCTGTTAACATCTTACCACAAAGATCACTTAATATACCGCTTCAGCCACAGGCGACCTCATCTCCACTTGTGTTTAATGTAAAATCCGTACCGGTAATGAAGTGGGGTCTTAAATTCAACGGTGAACCTGGTCAATCGGTTACCAGTTTTCTAGAAAAGGTAGGGAACCTTAGGGAAGCAAGGAATTGTACCGAAGAAGAACTTTTCAATTCAGCTTTCGATTTGTTTGAAGGGAAGGCTACGGTATGGTTCAGAGCGATATGCCCTCATTTCAGAATTGGAGAAATCTAGTGGAGAAGCTGAGAGCCGAATTCTTGCCCCCCAGGATATGATGACCGATTGTGGGAAGAGATTCGTCATCGAACCCAAGGGCGCTCCGAGACAATAGGGATGTATGTCAGCGTGATGCTTGGGTTGTTTTCAAGACTAAGCGAAAGTTGTCCAGATAGCGTGAAATTGAAGATGATTCGGAAAAATCTATCTCCATTTTACCAAACACAACTGGCATTAGTTGACATCACTTCGCTTAGTCACCTTGTCGAGGTAGGCAGGAAGCTGGAAGCCACCAGGTATTTGGTGGAAAGTTATATTCCTCCTCCATCTAGAAACCAAAGACATCTACTGGAACCTGACCTGTCTTATGTAGAGGTTGCAGATGAAACAAGGTTGTCAGCAATTGCCAGCAGTTCCCAGACCGCCCAAAGACCAGTGACATGTTTTCGTTGCCATAGGCAAGGTCACATAGCCTCCAGATGTCCTCAACCTCTTCGCTGTTACGGCTGCAATCGAGAAGGAGTGATAAGAAGCAAGTGCGCTCAATGCTCATCTGCGGGAAACTATTGCACAACTCAACCAGCTGCGGGGCGTTTTGCACAACTCAACCACTTCCTGCTGGTTCAGAACGGAAGTGATAGGCGACCATATTTGGAAGTAAACATTTATGGATTGAGGATGTGGCGGGTAGATCTATTCTTGGTGGTCCAGGGTGGGATCAATTAAGAATTTTCAACCTAGAGCTGAAAGCATTCACGGGAACGGTTACAGTGGCAAATGGAGAGACGGTTGAGGTTTCAGGGGTAGCTCAAATCCCTCTCAATGTCGAAAACCAGATAAGGTTAGTCGAGTTATTGGTGATTCCCAAATTACCACATATCCTTATTCTGGGTGCTGACTTCGGGGAGGCCTTTTCAATCATTCCCGATCTGAAGAACCGAATGTGGAACTTCGGAGATGCTGTTTGCTCCCTCGAGGAACATGGCCAGCTATCAACATCCGATCAATCGGCACTCGCCGAGGTAGTCCAAACGGCTTTCGCCGACATGGGTACGGGATTAGGTCGTACAGATTTGGTCGAACACACCATAAAAACTAATTCTGAGCCAATAACACAGAGGTATTACCCGGTGTCTCCGATAGTTCTGGCCAACATTAATCTTGAAGTGGATGCCATGCTGAAGGCAGGGGTGATAGAACCGTCGAATAGTGCTTGGTCATCCCCGATCCTGTTAGTAAAGAAGAAGGATGGGAAGTTTCGGTTTTGTGTCGACTTTAGGAAACTAAACAGAGTAACTGAACGTGATGCTTACCCTATCCCTTACGTGTCAGCTACCTTGGATAAGTTACGGAATGCGAAATTTTTGTCATCTCTTGACATTAAATCCGCTTATTGGCAAATACTATTAGCCGAAACATCAAAGCAGTACACTGCCTTCACAATACCGGGTAAGGGACTTTTCCAATTTACTCGCATGCCATTTGGTCTTCATAATGCACAGGCTACATGGTAGCGGTTTATAGACAGAGTGCTTGGAGCAGATCTCGAACCTAACGTATTCGTTTATTTGGACGATGTGATCATCGTAACGGATACCTTCGAAGCGCATCTAACAGTACTGCGAGAGGTGTTGAATAGGTTAAAAGCGGCAGGTTTAGTGTTAAGTAAGGACAAGTGTGAGTTTTGTAAGCCGGAGTTAAGGTACTTAGGGTATATTGTCAATCAGAAAAGGCTTCTGGTAGACCCAGAAAAAGTGAAAAGTATGATTGAGTTTCCGCGACCGACAACAGTGTCAGGAGTACGGCGTTTTATCGGGATGGTATCATGGTATCGGCGCTTTGTACCGAATTTTTTTGATTTGCTGGCCACAATTACAAATTTGTTTAAGAAAAGGAGGAAATTTGTATGGGGTGATGATTGCGAGAACCCTTTTCGGATCTTGAAAGAAAAATTAGTTAGTGCCCCGATTCTTGCTTGCCCAAATATCGACAAACCTTTCGTTGTTCATACTGATGCCTCAGGGTATGGGGTTGGTGCAAGAAGATGATATTGGGGGGGAGAGTGTGATATGCTACATAAGCAGAACCTTGTCAAGGTCAGAGCGCAACTTTTCCACTATCGAAAGAGAGTGCCTAGCAGTGTTATGGGCAGTGGAAAAACTGAGGCTATACCTAGAGGGGAGCTCTTTTACAGTGGTCATAGACCATCATCCCCTGGTATGGCTTAATAATTTGAATGATCCACAAGGTAGGTTAGCCAGGTGGGCTCTTAAATTGCAGCAGTACGATTTCAAAATCGTACACCGTAAGGGAAAGGAGCACTTGGTCCCCGATGCCTTATCTCGATCAATACCAGACAATGTAATAGATTCGGTATCGGTACAAGACGCGTGGTACAATAAAATGATAAGATTGGTGTCCGAAGATCCTGATAAGTACTCTGATTGGCGTCTAGGAGATGGAGGGGTACTATATAAATATGTGCGTCCCAGGCTACAGAATACAAAATCGGAGGAAGATATCTGGAAAATAGTGGTGGCCAGAGACCAACGGGCCGAGCTACTAAAAGAGCATCACGATGATGTGCTAGGAGGCCATGGCGGGGTTCGGAAGACCTTCGACGTGTTTTACTCTATCGTGCTTGTCTTCTTTTTTTATTGAATTGTTTATATTGTTTTTTGCCGCGTTTTTGGCGACTTCAAATATGTGATCATTCCAATTAAGTTTGGTATTGATACACATACCAAGGATGGAAAGTTTTTCGGTTTCGTCGACACAAGCGCCATTCATGGATAATGGCTGATTATTACGGGTTCGCTTTAACGACAGTAGACAGCATTGAGTTTTAAAAGCATTGAATTCCACTCTATTATGTTTACCCCAATCGATTATGCTGTCAAGATCGGAATTCAATGTGCTTAACATACGCTGCCGTTCCAGTTCTATGGCCGAAGAGCAGGGACGTGAGTCCTGGAACGAATATGAAAAGCTGAGAGTACTGTCATCGGCGAAGGAGTGGATTGGATTAGAAGTAACAGACAAGAGATTATTTATGAAATGAGAAAGAGAGTCGGGGACAAAACAGAGCCTTGGGGGACACAAGCATTTATTTGGTGAATATCAGACTTGAACCCATCCAAAACAACTTGAATTGAACGGTTCGAAAGGTAATTTCTAATCCATAGAAGCAGAGATTTATCAATGCCATAAGCACGCATTTGCGACAAAAGAGCCTGATGCCAAACTCTGTCAAATGCTTTTGAAATATCAAGCGCAACGATCTTGCTTTCGCCTAAATTGTGCAAGGATTGGTTCCACTTTTCGGTGGGATATGCCATCAAATCACCAGTGGACCTGTTGCGGCGAAAACCGTATTGCCGGTCATTAAACAGCTTCCGCGATTCAAGATATTTCATAAGCTGACGGTTTATCAGCGTTTCCATGACCTTGGAAAGAAGGGACGTTAGTGCTATGGGTCGGTAGCAGGAGGGGGACGAAGATTTGCCCTTTTTAGGGACGGGCTGGACAAATGCTGTTTTCCATCTACTCGGAAAGAGACCCGAAGAGTAGGCAGATGGAAAAGCTTACGCAGAGGTTTCGCCAGCGCAGAAGAGCACGTCTTCAGAAGCATTGGGGCTATAAAATCCGGGCCAGCGGATTTGTGTACGTTGAGATCTTTTAGTACTCTTGGAACTGTACGAGTGCGGAAATGGATTTGTCCCAAGGTAAAATCAACGCTCTCAAGTACAGGCGGAGACAATGTGAAATCTGGCAGTGTTGAGCTATACGCGAAATGCGCAGCAAGCAGATTGGCCTTGTCTAAAGAGCTGACAGCTGGAATGTCATTGTAAATGACCGTGGGAATTGAAGACGAGGCTGAATTCTTCACGTTTTTCACGAACGACCAGAAGTTTTTGCTACCCTTGGGACATTGTAGCACTTTCTGCCTCAACTTTTGTTCGTGGAAGAATTTTACACGTCTAATTAATGCATTGCAGTCATTTCTGGCCCGTTTAAATTTTTTCCGATTTTCCTCAGTAGGGTTGGTTTTGTAGTTCCGAAAACTCAACTCTCTCAACCTGATGGCCTTTTTACAGCTCGAGTCATACCACGCATTTTCCTTGGGTTTGATACTCTTCACTCTGTGAGGAATGAAGGATCTTATACCCAGCAAAATAATGTTCGTGATAATATCAGCAGCGGCATCCACGTCACTATAGAGGAAACATAGTGACCAATTAAAATTCCTAAAAAAGTCGTTGAGGCCGCTCCAATTGGCTTTCTCCTATAGCCATACTTTTAGGAATTTGTTCTCTTACTGTGTGGGTGAAGAAGAGAAATTAGCTGATACGACACAGTGGTCAGACGAGCCTAGGGGGACAATATGGCGACAGAATATTTGTCAGGATGAGAGGTGAGAAATAGGTCCAAGGTGTTGGCGGAATGATCTGCAATGTCAGGTATTCGTGAAGGCTCATTTACTGGGTCAGATTATTTATCTCAGCAAAAATCTCTACGTACCGTCCTTCGGGTGTTGTCTGACATGAATGTCGAAGCCAATTAGAATTGTGTACATTGAAATCGCCCGCAATGACAATCTCAGTGTGAGGATGTAGGGATAAAATTCTTGTGATGGAGTCCGATAGCATATCGAACTCATTGAAATTTTAATTGCTATCCAGGTTTGGACTTCTGTAAATAAAACAGTAGTGGATTAAATGCTTACGGACATGGATTTTTAGCCACAGAAAGTTAAATTCCGGATTGGAACAGTGACCGTATTATGGCTGAAGTTGGTGAGCTACATCACTACGAATATAAAGGGCGAGACCGCGGTGGAGAAAGAAAAGGGGCACCAAGTTATATCCAGGCAGGTTCAAATCCGATAAATCGGTATTCTCCCCTACCTTTCTTTCACTCAGTGCCAGCTGGTGATAGCTGGTTTATATAGGGACAGGTGAACGTATACGGCGAAGAGATTCGTTCTAAGGCCACGAATATTACTCACGTCAACCCTAACATTTTCCATAGCACAAAACACCGACACCAAAGGAACCAACTCCGACGTCTGAAAGGTGGTAAAGCAGAATTGAGAAGTGCAAATTTCAAGTAGCTTCCCAACATCAAATCGATGTAGGTGTTATGCCCATACACCGATTAGAGTTGGTCCACCAACAATTTGCACTTTTGATTCCGCTACGTCAGATGCTACGTACTCTCGGTCATTGCACTGATCCGTCTGATCAAATCAAACGGGCGTTGCGACCGAGAATGCGCAGCCGTGGCTTGTGGAGGAAGGGACGGGAGGGAGTGGGCCTGATGCACTCGATCCGAATCACTTCACTTGTTTGCACTTCACTTGTTATTGTTTTTGTTTTTGCTTGCACTCGCGAGAATGTTTACTTCCTTTTTAATCGATCCACTAAACATTCTTTTGAGACACTTTTTATATACATATGTATATATATATATGTATATATATATAAAAAAAAACACAAAGAAAAAAGGCAACAAAAAAAATTATAAAACACATAAAATAAGATAAAAAGATATACATATATATTGTATATAATATATATTATGTATATATTTTTGTATATATATTTTAGTAAAGGTAGGTTAAGCTAGTTTTTAGTTAGGTTTGAGTTTTATATATATAAAAAAAAGTTATCTGATGCTAGGTTTAAAAAAAAAAAACAAATATTTTCTTAGCTTAAGTTTAAAATATTTTAATTATTATATTACAATTTTTTTTTATTGGGCCGAAAGGTAATTTAATCTGTTCTTTTTACTTTAGAGTGTCCGTATAGGGCCAGTAAGGTATTTATAAGTTAGTTAAGCTAGTTTAATAATTTTTGTCTAGCGTAAGATAGTTTTAAGATATTGATATTAAACAAGATTAAAAAAAAAAAAAACAACTCCGAGACGTGGATCGACGAAGAAGCCACAGCCGCGAATGTGCCCATCTAACTACAACAATCAGAGCTATGGGAATTCCTATTCAAACTATAATTCCACCAACAGAAGTTCACACAGCAATTATCCCAAGATCCAAAGACCTTATCACCCAAACCCCAACTATCATAACCCACCTGGAAACGTTCAAGATCAACCAAGAAATATCTCTTTCAACACCAACACAGGACCCGTTGACCCAATGGACTGCAGCAATCCGACTCAAATAGATGTAGGAAATTTTCGGGAACATAGCCCAACAAACTCTTCTTCATAACTATTGCAAATTTTAAATTCCTAATTCGAATTTCGTAGTTAGCCCAGGTGTCTTTAAAGAAAGTCCCATTATAAAACTTAAAAAACCAATCTACCTTAGATCGCTCAGCAAATTAACCAATATACTCGTAGAAGAAAAAATCTTAGTAAACAATCCCGAAGAATTTCAACCATCAAACCATAAACTAGAATTTTATCTATTCAAATTTCATGACAAATTTGACGGTATATTAGGCAACGACTTTCTTATGAAAAATGCAAGCATCATTAACTATAAAGCAAAAATTATTTCTATCAACAACAAAGAACTAAAACTGTACTTTAGCCACGAGATAGAAAATACTTCTTACCAAATAGACCCGTGGGAACATTTTTATAAGATTCCGGTAAACAAGAGAACAGGCCATGGGTTAATAGAAAAAAAAAATTAAATAAACGACTCTGTAACAATTGTGGAAGGAGTATATTATATAGAAAATTTTAAAGCAAGAGTAAGAATCCTGAATACGGACACAACCCCGCATATAGCCAACTTCAACAGACCTTTTGAGATAACAGAAACTGAATTAATTTACCAGTTCAATAAATGTGAACTACACGAAGGAAAGAAAACATTTATTAAAAATAGTCTCCTCGATAAAATTAGAACAAATCATCTTTAGGAAGAAGAAAGATCCAAACTAGAACACATCCTGCTAGAAAATAGGCAAATCTTCGACATATCGGGACCTTCCCCTTTCCGAATGCGATCAAGCATTCTATGAGGATCGTTGATAATATACCTATAAAGAGCAAAATATACAGGTACCCATACGTTCATTAACCAGAGATACAGAAGCAAATCCAAGAAATGCTAAGTAACGACGTCATCCAACCCAGTAACAGACCCTACAACAGTCCAGTATGGGTTGTACCCAAAAAACTCGATTCATTCGGAAAACCCAAAATGGAAATTGGTTATAAATTACCGGCGCTTGAATGAGAAAATTCTTGACAGGCTAGGAACGAGCATAATTCGACAATCGATCTAAGAAACGGATTCCATCAAATCGAAATGGAAAAACCAGATATAGAAAAAACTGCATTTTCTGTACATAACGGGCATTACCTTTCAACGATTAATGGATGTAATACTAAGGGATGAACACATCAAAAACCTAAGAATACTTTTTAATAAACTAAAATATGTCAGACTCAAAGTTCAATTAGATAAATCCGAATTTTTAAGGAAAGAAGTTGAGTTCTTAAGGCATGTAATCAACGAAAATGGTATATGACCCAACCAAAAGAAAATAGAAACGATAAAGAACTATACAATACCTAAGCCATCTAAAGAAATTAAAAGATTCCTAGGAAATGTTGGATACTACAGGAAATTCATAAGAAAACTCGCCGAGATAGCAGAACCAATGACCAGGTTTTTACAAAAAGGTGCTTAGATCGATATCAGCAGCGAAAACTACATTCAAAGCTTCGAAACACTAAAAAACAAACTAACTACAACACCGTAACTAGTATATCCCGACTCTAATAAAACCTTTGAAGCCACTACAGATGCTAGCCAATACGCAATAGAAGGCTATCACAAGCAAATCAACCAATAGCTTATATATCCAGAACCCTCAACCAACACGAAACCAAATACTCTACTATAGAAAAAGAGCTTCTTGGAATAGTTTGGTGCTTAAAACAGTTCCGGCCATATATTTTTGGTAGAAAAATTCATCTGTTTACAGATCTTCAACCCTTAGTATGGCTCAACAATCTCAAGGAATCAAACAGCAAACTTATCAGATGGAAACTACAACTAGAGGAGTACGATTGCAAAATATTCTACAAAAAAGGGAAAGAAAACAAAGTCGCCGACTCCTTAAGTAGGATAGAAACAAATACTAACGTCACATTAGAAAATGTTAAATCTATCACTGAAACAGTAACTCCTATTAACCTTTATAAGAGTCATGAACAAAAGAAATTCAGGATCTTTATACATAAAGAACAAAAAGGTATTCAACAAACAACGGGAAATAATAGGCATAAAGGAAGCTGATAAACAAAGTATCATTCAAATTATAAAAACAAAAACATTTTAACCCCGAATCCACAAACGCCATTATGGTCAACAATGACGAAATATTCTCAAATCTAAACTCAATCTACCTAGAACACTTTAAAAAGTATAAGATTATAAGATGTACGAAACTGTTAAAGGATATAACGAATGAGATGGATCTAGAAAAGTTAATAGACGAATCGCGGAATTAATGAACTCCATGAAGAACTCAAACTAGAATATTACTGCCCCAATATGAAATTAGCAATCACAGAATTTGTTAACTGTGAGATTTGCATACTAGCGAAATATGAACGGGGTTTCCTCCTCTTAAAATATCAGAAACACTAAGCAAACCTCATGAAATAGTTCACCTAGATGTCTTTTATCAATTAACAAATCACTCTTCGTAACTATGATATGTAAGTTTAGCAAAATAGCCATGCTAACTAAAATAAATCACAGAAACGGTACAGAATTTAGGAAAGTCATACTCAAATACATCAGCGCATATGGGAATATAGGTAAAATTATAACTGACAACGAACTAGATATGGAATCCAAAGCAGTTAGGAACTTCCTTCAAGAAAGAAACATTCAGATCCACTTCACTTCTAATTCCAACCATAATAGCAATTCCGAAAGACTCCACAACACTATTAACTAACACCTAAGACTCCTTAAACACACAAAATGACACTTACCAATTGAAGAACACTTAATCACACTGATCATGAAAGTCGTTTTATTAAAACGACACAAGGCGTTTTCAGAATCGAATCGCTTTAGGTGTCGGTATCACGAACTTTAAACGACTCGACTCTATGTTCCACATACATTCCACAACTAAAACAGGCTGTAAATTTGAAAGTTCAAATTGTCAAATGGTGTAACTTACGTTGATTTTTTCCGAACTAAAATTTTTAAATTCGTGTTTTGTGTGAAATTCGCGTTTATTTAATAAATTTTAGAAATAATATGGATAGCATTACTATAGTAACGGACTGGAGTAACGATGAGCACACCAAACTTATAAATCAAAAATAACATGTTTAATGATATGTATTTATTTTGTGCCGTAAAGTATACCTTTTGCCATTCTTTTTCATTCCTTGCAGGTGGCCCCAGACTATTCAGACTATTCTGCTGCTACCGCCTTCCAACCAGTTTTGGTCGCTTCCGGTTGACGAATATCTCTTTTAAAATTTGTAGCCAAATTTACCAACCGCCTTATTTGTTTTGGGTAGGAAATTTTAAACCTTAAATAATAAAATACAAAATATATTTTCACACAATTTCAGTTACAACATAAAGAACAAGCACATTGAGTATCCATTTGAGGTGTTCACAAAATCTAAATCGCCTTCTTTTGACGTTTCACTACGCCTTTTAGTATACTTAAACGACATCAGAATACCGGTATACGACAAATGTCACTCAAGACATACGTTCCACATTTCCTTAACTGTCCGATGTCGTTTTATGATGTAAAACGCCAACTTTAACGACAATCATGATACCGACATCCTAGAGTCGTTTTTCGACAAGTTGTTAAACGATTTTCGTGATTGGGGTGAATCTTAATAAACATATATTACAACAACGAAAACCCATAGATTTCGTTTTAGGAAAAGTTTAAGAAGAAGACTTCGAAACGATATACAAAGCAATGTTAAACAAAAAGGAAAAAGTTATCAGTAAACTAAATAGTAATATGTAGAACAGACGTAAACGAATAAACCACATAAAAGAAATTCGTGGAGAAAAAAACCACTCTAAGTATAGGAAAATAGATTCCGATCTAATCGATGATAAACATTTAGACATAGAGTCAGGATGTAAATATTAAAAACCCATGTCAGAAAGAAAAAGAAATTCCAAGACAATGCGAAAACTAGATTTAAAGTCTGAAATGAAATAAATTACCAACTTCAGGTTAGAATGACGACAATAATTCTTATACTAATCACTTTCATGAACGTCGTACCCCAACAAATTTCCATCCAAAATTTACACAACAACAATGGATATTTGTTGATAAAACTAGAGGACATTGGATTAATTAGGAACTACAAGAAACTACTCCACGTGATCAACGTAACTGAATTTGAAGTTGCCAAAGACTCCATAAAAAACAATATTCAAAACTTGTAACCGAAATCAGAAAAAATAGGCCCAATATATAATACCATAAAACACAGCTTTAATTTGATGGAAAACCAGATAGAGAATTTGAAACTACACCACAAAACTAAAAGAGATTTAATCAACATGTTAGGATCCGGACTAAAATTCATTGCAAGTACCATGGACAGCATTGACGAATAAAACTAGAAAACAAGAAAACTAGACTCTCTCATGGCAAACTACCAACAATTAATCAACGAAAATAACAAGCAGGTATCAATCAATAGCAACCTTATGGACCAAATCACATATAACGAAGTAACAAGAAACTGTAGGGAAATACATAAACATTTACGATAACAATATGAACTCAACAAGTAAGAAGATAGTATTAGATTCATGTAAAACATCCACCAAATGGGCTATGACATAAACCTTTAAAAAAATCAGAACAAATAATACTAACAAGTAAACTAGACATATTAACCAAAAATAAATTAACACCAGAAGAAATAGACTTGTTACCAGACTTACAAAGTTTAAGCGATATTAAAACGGTTGTATCAAAATATCAGGAACAAATAGTTATCATATTACTAATACCTCAGTATACAGAAACTCAATACTCCAAATTAGTAATACTCATAGAACCAATTCTTAATGCTTAAAATATGACAAAAATTTTAGAAACTAATGTAATCTTAACAGATCAAAATAATGCAATCTTCTATCCGAATGTAAAAGACAATTTAAAAATGAATTTACTAGAAAAGTAACATTTCAAACTTCAAAGAAGCAATTTGTAATATGTCTTTTTATAATCAAGAAAAGATAAAAGAAACTGTAAGATAAAAATCCATGAAAACACATTTAATAACGATAAAACAAAAATACACAAACATTTTGTCTTCCCTAATTTCTCAACAAAAAATCAAATTAATGAAGTAATCCCTACATTCAAGTTAAAAGACTTACACCTAAAGCAAATTGAAAACAGACAAACCCTTGAAGAAATATCTATTCAAAATAAGAAATGCAATATATTTAGTTGGAGTACCGATGCATTGATTATCGTAGTAATTAGTATCTTTATTATATATTTTATGTTAATTTTTTTTAAAAACAGGAAAAGTACACGTAATCAATAATGTGAAATATTCAAATAATGTAAAAAAGAATGTAAAGAAATCGTCGGAGCCTCGTCACCACGAGGCGGGAGTTACATCCAAGCATACTGCACACAACATAATTTAATTATACCAAACTGTTGCGACATACCAATGCCCACCTAAAAGGCTGGCATTGCTGTGTAAACAAGTGGTGCAAGAAACTCCACCAAAACAAACAACCACGAAATACTGAAACTAGGCCAATGTCCGTTTGTCCGTTGTTCCATATTGCCTTACACAAAACAGAAAACATGCTGCGTAAATAAGTAGAGCAACTAACTCCACCAAAACAAACAACCACAAAATATTGAATATAGGCCAATGTCCGTTTGTACGTTGTTCCGCATTACCCTACACAAAACAGAAAATAGTTACGGAACAACGAAAGTTATATAAAACACTGAACATACATTTACGGAACAACGAAAGCATTAAACACTGAACGTAGGCCAATGTCCGTTGTCCATGGCCCTACATATGACATAAACACTTGAGTCAATACATGACAATACACCATGCATGTCGATGTCATCGCACAGTATAAAAGCCCAGAACAGAACAATCCCCAAAGTGTGTTGTATTCCCGAACCCAAGACGATCCAGACGTTAATAAGAAATTAAAAGAATTTTTTAAAAAGAAAATTTCGTTTTATTTCAAACATATTTTCGTTTCTGCTATCCACGAATCAAGCCATCATCCATCAGCCAGACCACGTGCCATCGAACGGAAGAAGTGATAATCGGACGGCAAAATATCTGGGCAATATGGCGGGTGGGGTAGGACTTCCCATTTGAGCGTTTCTAAGTAGGTTTTAACGGGTATGGCAACGTGAGGCCGAGCGTCGTCATGCTGTAGAATCATTTTTTCGTGCCTCTGTTCGTATTGTGGCCGCTTTTCTCACAGTGCTCGGCTCAGTCGCATCGATTAAGTTCGATACCGTTCCCCAGTGATGGTTTCCACCGGTTTCAATAGTTCACAATAAATAACACAGCCCTGATCCCATCAAATACACAGCATAAACTACGCAGCATGACCGGGCTGTCCCCATGATTTTTTTCTCTTTGGGTGGCTGTAATGAATCCATTTTTCATCACCCGTAACGATGCGATGAAGAAAACTCTTCCTTTTTTGCCGCTGGAGCAGTTGTTCACAGTCGAAAAAACGACGCTCAACGTCTCTTGGCTTCAAATCATAAGGAAACCAAGTTCCTTGCATTTGAATCATTCCCAACGCATGCCATCGCTTGGAAATAGCTTGGCGGGTAACTCCTAATTCTGAAGCAAGCTCTTTTTGCGTTTGGCACAGATCCTCATCGAGCAATGCCTGCAATTAGCGTCTTCGAAAGTTTTATGCCTTCCTTCACGCGAACGGTCGTCAACATCGAAATCACCGTCTTTGAAGCGACGGAACCAATCACTTTTTGGATTCTCGATGCGCTTCAGCCACCGTGTTCTTCGAATGAAAGAAGAAAAGCAACACTTCCCGCAAATGACGATTATTTGGAACAAAATCAGACATTTTCAGACAACCAAAAATATATGATCCAAAAACAAAATCACTAATGTGTCAAAGCGGTTTGTTTACCATATGTCTAAGCTTGGTTCAAGATGTTTTGGATACGTTAAAATCGACCAGCAATTACTACTGCAGCCATTTTTTTGATAAACAGTGAGAACATAGTTGCACATCTAATAATATGAGGGATTTTTCATTGTACTTTAAGAAAGTTTATCTTTGCCTTCTTATCCTCGCTGCAATTAATAAATTTTCATTGCTGTGTGAGCGCGTTCGAATTAAATCATGACGTCCATTTTCTTTTGTAGTCTTCCGAAAATCCAAGTAATTCATTTATAGGTATACAAAAATTAAAGTGGAAACCATTAACATTGAAGGATTGGGTGACCAAGATGCATTTAACAGCATATCGCTTTCATTTTTATTTAAAGAAATATAATTTTTAATAGTGGTTGTGATGCCACATTACGAGAGCTATCAATTTCAAAACCTCTCGATTCATAACGAATTTCGTCGAATAAGAAAACTATTCCATTGTTTACAAGTTTTTTTTTCTCAACGGTCGTTCCATTAGTTTTCGATACAGTACCCTCAATGTAAATGTAACTTTCTGAAGTATGATGAGTGTTTATGATATTCCCAATTTGAGATACTCTCGTCTGAAAATATTCAGCATGTCTTATAGATTTGAATTAATTTTTCAATCTATATCCCAAGATAATAGAAAATGTTGATTTTGTAGATTACATTTTTTTGATGTTCCCCTATCAAAGTTGATTGTATATTGATTGAACTTTTAGTACAACCTGCTCATTTATAATTTGAGGAGTAATATGTATTATTATTATATATTATCATAATTTCGGTTTAAGATACAATCGAATTGATATCGTTTCAGCTCGAAAGCTGCTCTGATCGAGCAGATTCAATGTTATGGAACTTATCTTTTTGGCGTTCACTGGCAAATAGGTGACATTGCGTGGAACTTCAACTATTTAATATCCTGGGCTAACGTTGACCGAAAACTCATGTAGTATATGAGCAGGTTGATTATTGATATACGTATCATCAATTAAATTACATTCAATTCGCACAATGTTCACTCTATTTATATTGACGTAAAGATCTGATTCATGTAATTCGTTTGCAGCTAGCTTCTTCTTGCTGAACCCCACCAGAGATCCAGTGGAGTTAGGCTGTGAAAAATCAATCTCTATGTTACTTATCTCTATGATACTTATTATTTGCTTTGATTTTAATTGCATTGTTGCTGGAATTTTCCGTATTTTTTACATTGACAACCTGCTGAACATTTTTATTTATATCTTCAGTCTCATACGAACCAATAATATTATTATGTTGTCACCAAAATGAAATAAATTATTAAAATTATCGAAATTAGGTATAGAATTGTATGCATGAAAGTCAACTAAACCACATATGTATGTACGTAATTAGAATGTAGTATAATTGGAGGAAAGCACACTGTTGTGAGAGTCGATTTGTTTCCGCTTAATGTGAGTGTTTTTGATGTTTTCCCTATTTACATATATTTTAACAATACAATATTTTCTTTGATTAGAAATTTCAAACATAAATGACCACATACGCGTATAAATGTATTATATTAAAATTCTGAAAATTATCATAATTATATTGATTATTTTCACCGCTTCGCCACGCTCCCAGATATCTTATAACTTCTAGTGGTGGTCTTAAATTACCGAAACTGTCGAAATATTATATTTTTATTTTTAACATATGCTACCCAATGTGTTCCCAATCCGCTATCACTGTCCAAATTAATTACACTACATTCTTTCACCTCAACACCACGAACATTTGGTATGTGAATTTTCCCAAATTTCATAATATCAATATTGGTGGGTGGTCGATAGGGTAGTAAACTCATACGATTTTGATTGTTGCGGTTTTAAAAAGAGTCCAAATCCTCCCAAATCCCTTAAATGGCTGTAGATAAAGTCCTTTACTTTGATTAATTTTTATCCCTTCGATAGTTTGGTTCCGACGTTTATTCTCTTTCAACTGTTGCATGGCGGCCTTTGATTAATTTATTGCTTTAACTGCCGCCGCAGCTCTTCCAGAGAGGGATCCAACCGCTGATGGCCCCGCTAAGATATGTAGCAGAGGTAAGGAACCTCCAATTTTTGTTAAAAGTATTGTTCTAAGAATTGTAATGTTCTTTCGTTTATTCATAATAATCTTGTTAGCTGCTTGCAAGGCAGTTATTGCAATTGAATTCGGGTCTTGATTTATTGGATCTTTAATAACATTTCTAACCTTAATAATAACTTTTTTAAACGAATAATTTCTTTTGCGTTGACTTCTTTTACTTCTTTTGACACGTTCAGATTTGCAGCGCCCTATGCCGAGTTCTGTTTTCGCCTTCATTATATTATTAACTAATAAACTAATAATTTATCTGTTATTGATGATTCTTTTGCTTTTGTCCTTTGCCAAGCCTTTTGAGGTAGAATCTTATTAACTATGTATCGATCAGACAAATTTTTATTATTATGATATGCAAAGTCGTGTTCACGACAAACTTCATCCATCTGATTGATTTCATGATCTCCTAGACGTTCTCTTTCATATTCATTAGTTTCATTTAGTAGCAAAATACCGTTTAGAAAACAACAAAATTGTATTAAAGTAAAGACTTTTGACATTAAAACAAAAATTGGGAAACATGGAGCATTATTTCCAAATAGTATTCGAGGAATAATTGTTGGCTCATGAAATTGTGGAAAAACAAATGTCATGTTAAGTAAGAAGCGTCACCGCTTGGAACCGCACCCTATTTTTCATAACTTCTTTTATTTTTATTGAACAAATATGGATATTAATGAAAATTTATTCAAAGATCTCGTAAAAAATAAAAGAGCTTTAAGGAGAAAATATGCGCATCTCAAGACTGGGTAAATAATGAAGAAAACAGAATTTAAAAGTACGTTTAAACCAATATTTGAACCCTTAAAAGAAATCATGGAAAATGTCAAAAGAATTAACAATCGAAATACTGCTACTGACACCGATATAAATGACAAAGTAAAGTGCAGAAACCAGAATGAGACGTGCGTCTTTCGTACGTCTTCCTCCGTGACACCCTGAAATTTTTTCGAGATTTTGACAGAGGTTCAGGTGCATAGCGACAAAACCCGTTTCAAACGAGCTTCTATCCGTGAATACGTGTGAGCTCGTTTGATTTCGACGCGGTGAATTATTTTAATGAAAAGTACCGGAAAGGTGAGTTTCGTTCGTTTAGAAAAGTCAAACTGACGATGAAAGTAAACAAATGGACGTCATAATTGTCATAAATACAAATGGGACAGAGAAAAAGAAGGAAAACATGGATAAATATGTAAGTTAAAAAAGTTTTATTAATCATTTCGTTACTATTTTTTATAGGTAAAGGAATTGTGCAGTGTGTACCAATCATCTGGGCGGTGTTTAGCCTCCGATGAAGATATGGTACTTCAAGAAAGTGCAAATAAGATGTGCATAAAGGTCAATGCAATTTGCATTTTGTTGAATATTTTCATTAATACTTTTTATTTTACAGATTCTTCTTATTCATTTGTTTCCTGCATTTCCACACCACCCAGGGTATACAGGATAGCGCGTTAACCGTTTTTTTTTTCTTTCGGGTGTTCGGTTTCCCCAATAGGCCTATTGCACCCGCCTAGAAATAACATTATTAGTGTATATTTAAAATTATATAAAAAATATTGCAAAAATAAATACATATATATATAAAATTCAAAATTTACAGTTTCCAATTTGACAGCCACTTTGATTTTATTTTTTTTCTTAGAAAATATCTCACCACGCATGTTCATAGAACATACAAAAGTCAAAAGGTGAATATATAGGAAAAATTGCCAACAATATGTTAATATTGAAAACATATTGTCAATATCTCGCCAGTAAAGTTGTTTGAATTCTTAATTTTGCATTATATGTAGAATTCAACCGTATTTAAAACAATTTGAATTGTAATATTACTAAATAATAAAAGTCAAATAAATACATACAACATGCATAAAAAAAAGTTTTTTTCTCTGTAAATATATAGACAAAAATATTCATAAATGCATGTATACTGTTAAATGTTTATTATATAATATAATTTGGATATATTTAGATATATTTTATTGATTTTAATAGCTGTATACAACCTTTATAAATAGTAAAGTCGAATCTTATTTTTGCCTATTCTTATCATAACTATGAATATTGATATATTCTGAACTACTCTTAAGAAAAAACATCTTATATATTTATATTTTTGATGTGTAATTGTGCTTTTAATTCGAATGTATTTTAAAATTAATCTTAATAACAATAAATCCGACAGTTTTAACAGTTGTTAAATTCAAATTTAAAATAAACATGCGAACATCACTCCCCACGGAATTCAAAGTGTCAATCCAGCTTGAATGTATTGAAGCCACGTGCTTGAGGAGTTATAACAATGTGCGTGATTGTTTACAAAATTTTGACAGCACTTGAGGTACCCATGTGCTCTTTTGACAGCACTTGAGGTACCCATGTGCTCGCCCGAGCTTGCAGGCAAACGTCGGCGGCCATTTTGAGTGGGACGTCTCATTGGTGGTTTCTGGTAAAGTGTAAACTAAAACGACGACGACACTTACAATTTCAAAGTTCTTGGAATTCTCGGAAGAGAAAGAAAATGTTGAAATGTTGAGAATTAAGCATTCAACCTTCGGACAAAGATGTTTCATTTAAAACACTCACAAATTTCGATACAGATAGTCTCGATCAAAGAATAAGAATATCATTAAATCGAAGACCATCGTTTACAGATTCGAATCGAGATATAGTCTGTGGTCCATATTTCGATGAAGAGTCAAATTCCACGAATTTAAGTAGATCAAATTTTATAATTAATAATTAAAATGATTTCGTAATTGATGATGAAATCTTTCTCAGAACAGATGGGTTTTATGAATTAATTTTTCGGAAAGATCGATATGATAAAGCAGACTTGGAAGAATATCTGAAGATTTTACAAAAAACAAAAGTATTCTAGAAAAATTATGACGGTGATTCACATATACATATTAAAGGAAATAGAGGTTAAAAGTAGAGGTCAACATATTATTCAACCTCTAATTCAGCGAGTAACGAGAAAGACATAAAGAAAATTGGAAAAGCATACAGCAACAATTTTTTATCGGACATGAAATATTCTAGTAGTTCCATTGATTATCTGTATTGGGATAACCCGTGTATCGCCAAGGACACTAGCAAAACCAATCGTGGAAAAATCGGCGAACTTAAAAAAGAAACGCACCAAGAATGCAATTTAATGTTTTTGATTACTTTATTATTTCCGATGAATAATTGTCGATTTTCCAGTCGACGGTTGCGAGTCGCATGGATTAAAATACACACGTTTTTTTGCACAAATGCAATTTGCCGACGGCACTTGCGCATGACGAATTTATGTTGCGTCGCAACAACCCGAATGAACTCGTTGATAGATTAAGACTTTTAGTTGCATCTCAAAATGCTGGCAATAATAATCTTCAAAATGAGATATATTCAATTCTTCAAGAACTTCTTCTTCTTTTCCTTTTTTGCGGCGTCGTTATGGTCAGAAGTGTAGGACCATAACCTTCCCACTTAACTGCATTCCTACTGGTCCGCTTGTGGGGTCCACCGGTTTGACCTCAGAAAGTAGCGGCAGGCTTCCCGGTTTGGGATTACTTCATCGCTGAGGCCAATCAAATGCTGGTGTTTTTGCGTTGTTGTAGTAGTGTAATTTGTGGGGTACACACGTATCAAAACTGACTCAGTGTTTGACTCCTATTTTATAATAAAAATTAAACATTGTATATAGTGTAAAGTGTTCGTTTGCGTTCCTGAAATCTGTCTTCATCTGTGCATCTGTTTTTTTTCGTGTGCGAACACTTGTATCAATCTTTTTCCAAGAACAAAAATGTATTGTGTATGCGAAAAAAAAGTGGAGCGCTCTGACTCAAAAATTGAGTGCAATGACTGCAAAAAGCTGTTTCATCTTAAATGTGTAAATGTGTTAGTTGCCGATTTAGAGTACATAAAAAAAAACCGCAAAGCTTGGAGATGCTCTAAATGCGAACTCTCGCGACGTAACTCTTTTTGTGCCGATAACATATCCCTCCCGCTTCCACAAAAGAACACAATGGACTCTCACAAAGAAAAAGGACAAAATAATAAAACAGCTGAAACAATCGATTTGTTATACCAAGAGATTTGTGAACTGAAACAAAACATAAACAATGATATGATTCTTAAAGAAATACAGGAATTAAAAAAAATTAATAACGAATTTCTTGCAAAAATCAGTGATCTTCAAAATGAAAACTTTCACTTAAGGTCGGATATCGGTGTTTTGCAGCAACGCATAAATGAGCTTGAACAATCAAAATTAAATAAGTCGATTGAAATTTTCAATGTCGATGAGTCTACTGCAGTGCAAGCAGCACTAACTATCCTGCGCGATGGTGTCAACGAGAGTGACATTGACGCTCTTCGCATGCGTAAAATAAAAACAAAGAAGAGTGCAACGCCCACGAACATCATAACCCTCAACCTAAGCAGACAAAAAACAAAGGAGAAAATCATGAACATGAAGAAGAAAGTACAGGGACTCACAACAAAACTTTTGGGTGAAAATTCAATACATCATCAAAATTACATTCATCAAAATTCAATTCAAATACATCAAAAATATATATTAATGACAGTCTCACATCTTTTTTTTTTTTTTTTTTTTTTTTCAATTCATTTTTATTTCATATTAACTTATATCTATCTTACCCTAGTCAAAAATGCTTAAAACTAGCTTAACTATCTTAACAAATGTAACTATCTTACTGGCCCTAGGCGGACACTCTAAAACAAACAGAACAATTGAAACATACTTATGTCTTTCGACGTCTACATGAATTTACAATTAACATTATTATTAACTAACTAACTTAAGCTAAGAAAAATGTTTTTTTTTTATTAAAAAAAACTTAGCATATGATCATTTGTTCTTTAAATATTTTATATAAAACTTAAAACTACCTTAAACTAATTAAACCTAACTAAACCTATCTTATTCTAACTTAACTAAAATATATATACACAAATATATACATTATATATATTTTATATATATATCTTTTTTTTATGTTTTTATTTTTAATTTTTTTTTTTGTTTTAAGTTTTATTCTTTTTTTTGTGATTTTTCATTTTGTATTTTTTTTTTTTTTTTTTTTTTTTTTTGTCGTTTTTGCCCTAGCCTACCCTAACCTACCCTACCCTACCTTACCCTACCCTAGCCTATGTAAGCCTGCCATTGGTGTTAGGCAGGCCTTGCCTTGAAGAGGCTGCTCCTATCAAGGTGTCCGTTGACGGAGTTCTCTCCAGCCACCAAAAGCGTTGATGCTGGCGGACTACGTCTCCTCGATCCCGGCGTGAGACCGATCTACAGAACCTGAGGCGCTCGGGCTCACGGAGCGCGACATCGGGTTCGTAGAGGAATCGCCGCTCCACGGAATTGCGACCCACGTGGAAGATTAGCGGTAACGCCAATCTGTCCTGGATCAGCCCACATCTATCTAGATAGAGGAATGCTTCTGGCGGGACAAAGCCGTTAAGGCGCACTCTCTCATGATATAGATCATTGGGGTAGTAAGCCCCGAAGATCAGGCTATTGACCGAAGTCATTGCTCTTGCAACGTGGCTTCGAATCAGTTTGATCAGAAAATTATCTATCCGTACAATCCTGGCCCTATTGTATAGGACCTCGTTCGGGTAAAATTTTGTGTACTCGGATTCGGGAGTCCTATGTAGCCCGAGACAAGTCCTAAGACATTGTCTCTCAAACACCCGAATCCTTTCCATCAAGCTGGCTCTCACATTGAACCAGACGGGGCATCCATAGGCAACCATGGGCCTGATTAAGGCCATGTAGCAGATTACTTTCACCCTGGAATCAAGTTGGCTGCTATGAAACAGCCATCTTGTCAGAGCGAAAGCGCCCCGGGCCCTTGCCAGAGCAGCATCTACATGTTTGTCAAAATATAGATACTGGTCCAGCACGATCCCAAGGTATCTGACTACACTTTGTCTCGCCAGTGGACGCCCGTCCGGCCCAAAGATAGAGAACCTGCGCCAATTTTTTCTAGTGTCCCGAGAGGCCCTAGACAAAGGCGTTCTGAACAATATAGATTCTGATTTCTGGAAGTTGATTTTCAACTTCCAGTCATCACAATACTGCTGAATTTTTTCGAAGTCACGCTGCAGAAGAGTAACAATGACGTCGATCGTTGGACCTGATCTGTACGCGATTAGGTCATCTGCGTACGCTATTGAGTGGTGTAGAGAAACAAGTAGATCACTCAGGTAAATGCTGAAAAGGATCGGCGAATTTACCGTACCCTGTTGCAGTCCGTTTTTGATTTCAAATATTTGGGTAGAAGTTACATTGGCAATTTTCACAACGAACTTTCTACCGGTTAACATGTCAAAAATCATATATAGCAGTGGTTTACTTATGCCCAGCCGACTGAGCTTGTAATAAAGGCCTTCTAACCATACAGTGTCGAAGGCTTTTTCCAAGTCAATCAAACAGGCACCCGTGCATTGGTTCTTGCATTTATTCCATTGGATATCCGATACAAGTTTCGACGCGGCATGAATAGTGTCATGCCCCGCTCTGAAACCGAATTGGTTATCCGGAATGATTTTATTGTCCTCAACCCATTTAGACAGGGCTCTATGGATCACCTTCTCGAAGACCTTGCTGATACTCGGAAGGAGACTGATCGACCGGAGATTTGCCGGGTTAGAGGTGTCTTTCCCCTTCTTGGGGATTGGTTGAACCACCGCTGTCTTCCAATGCACTGGATAATATGCATTATTCAATGCATTGTTGAACAGGATGGCGTACCTCTCTACAGCCATTGGTGGAAGTTGCCTTAGCACAACATTGGATATGCCGTCGATACCCGAGGATTTTTTCCTTTTCAATGACTGAAAGATCATCTGGAGATCTTCCGTCGAAATGAACAGGGTGTTAGCCCCCTCACTGGCGATGGCATTGCTTGCCATGAAATCTTCATTGAACCTGGTAAAACCAAGATTCTCAGATCGCCAATGATCGAAATCATTTCTAAGGTAGAAGTGATGAAGCAGGGCTCTGTTCTCCAGGTCATGGTTCGGGCGAATACTATCATTCACCTTGTACACTTCCTGGAAAACAGCTCCCACTGTCGCCACCTTCTCCTGAGGATCCTCAATCACGAAAAAATCGTCATCCAGGATGGCGCCATCTGGATCGATGCTAACTGTCCGTAGCAAACGTTCATTGTCTGACGTTCTCGGAAGTTTCAGATCCTGAATGTCATTCTGATTGTTTCTCCGAAATATTTTATTTATTTGCGGAAACATACTCGCGCTGTTGGATTTTACAGCACGAATTCTGTTGTTCCAATGCAAACTTACAGATATTCTGTAATTTTCTCTGATCAATTGTTGGAGATTTTTAATCAGTGACTTCAGTGTCCTGACCTCCGAGTTTTGTCTGTCGGTAAACCGCCTGTACAAGAGTTTGAGTCTTGTTAGGAGTCTACTTTTTTGTCTATGCAGTGCGTCGATTGTCGCGTTTCGGTATATGTTTGTGGTATCGTGCTGTCTTTGACGTGGTATCGTACTGTTCATAGTCTGTTTAATGATATCGTCCATTTCTTTGAGATACCTGTCAATCTCGTGGTTTGACAGGTTCCTATTAGTTGGTGGGAAGGAGGCGCTCGAAGTGAGCGCTCTCGTCAGGGAATTGGCGAAGCGTGGCCAGCACACCCTACTGTAATCGTAGGGTGCCATTTCCGCGAACTCGTCAGGTACTGTGATCACGGCACATAGTCCGCAATGGTCACTGTCGTATACAATGGTCCGTAGACAGTTAATAGACCATTCGTTCGTGTCTGCCAGTCTCAGTCGAGAGTCTATAAGCATTAGATCCAGATAGGAGCCGCTCCTAGGATACGATGGACTATCCGTTGCGAGCAACTTGACTCTATATTCAATGTTGTGAAGAACCCACCAATGGCTTAGTAGGCTCCCCCTAGTGTTAGGAATGTTATTTCCCCAATCACTATGTTTGGCATTTAAATCGCCGGCCAGGATGTAGAAGTTTTCTACCGAGTTCAAGCGCAGAGATCGAAAGAGTGTCTCGAGTTCTGCGATAAAAATATTGGGTTGAGGTGCTTCAGGTGCATAGGCTGATACAATGTACATTCTCTTTCCGTTTCGGAGAGGAATGCACACAATACAGGCCTCTAGCACCTGGAACCTCCGCACTTCACCGCTATATATGACTTTATGTTTAAGATTATTTTTAATGAAGATCGCAACTCCCCCGCCTTGAGTAGCGTTGGGTCGGTCTCTTCTAATTATTTTATACGAACTGTGCCGGATTTTGTGCTTCTGGTTTAGCTTTGTTTCGCTAACCAAGAGTACATCGGGGCTTTCGTCCTGCAACAGGTTAAAAAGTACGGCTCGTCGCTCGATCCTTATCAGTGAATTTACATTCACCGATAGGATCTTCAAGTGTCTCTCTGCCAGCGTACCCATCATGACCTTAGGTGCGCTAGGCCCGGCAGAAGCGAGCAGATACTATCTACTCGGGTCGCCGTTTCCTGGATCTGTTTTTGGAGCTGCCCAATCTGCCCTTGGATTGCGAGCAAGATCGAACAGACATCCACCTCGGCCCCCGGTGCCTTAGAGACAGGCAATGGGGCTTTAGGAACAGCCACGGGTTTTTGTACCGTCTTTCCCGAACCTGCCGCCATTTGGGCGTAGGTCAACTGGGATGTGACGGCTGGTGTTTGGACGCTTCTCCTCGACCTTCTGCTTACGGGCCAGGTTTTCTTTCTTGATGTCCTGGAACTTAGGACATCCCCGATAGTTTGCAGGGTGCCCTCGGTTCCGACACAAGACACACTCGAGCTGCTCTCTGTCCGCCACCTTGTCTTTCCCAAGGTCGCATTCCTCGTTCTTGTGATTCTTTGCACACTTAACGCATCGAGGCTGCATTTCGCAGTTCGACGCGGCGTGCCCGAATCTTTGGCAGCGGATACATTGCAAAATGTTTCCTTGTCTTTTTAATATTTCCCATATTACACGCTGGGAAGCCAAGGAAGTAATGGACCTTAACCTCTCCAGCTTGCTGTTGGGTGTGAGCTGTACCACGAAGAAGGGAATCACTCGCTTCTCCCGTCGGGAGCTCACCGTGGAAAATGGCTTAACCGCCACGAATTTGAGGTCGTCACTCTCGAACTCTTTGAGCTCTGAGAGCATTTCCTCGGGATCTGTGATAGATTCCACGCCTTTGAGGAGCATCGTCCGCAACCTCTCGGCCTTTGGAGTGAAGGAGAAGAACTCCGTCGTTGACTCCTTCAATAGGCTTTTAATACGCTTATGCTGCTCCAGTGTCTTGCACTGAATAGCATAGCGTTTCTGGCCCAAACATTTAAATTCAAAATTACCTACACCAATGGCATACTTACACAGATCGATGGTTTCTCGTAAGGCCGTGGTATAGGTGAGGATCGGTGGCACTTTCTCCTTTTTCGGGCGCTGTTGCTGCGACTGATGCTGTTGCTGCTGCTTCTGCTGCTGCGGTTGTTGTTGTTGCTGCTGCTTCTGCTTCTGCTGTTGCGGTTGTTGTTGCTGCTGCTGCTTCTGTTGCTGCTTCAGCTGCTGCGGTTGTTGTTGCTGCTGCTGCTTCTTCTGCTGCTGCGGTTGTTGTTGCTGCTGTTGTTTCTGTTGCGGCTGTTGTTGTTGCTGCTGTTTCTGCTGCTGCGATTGTTGTTGTTGCTGCTGCTTCTGCGGTTGTTGCTGCTGCTGCTGCTTCTGTTGTTTCTTCTGCGGCTGCTGTTGTTGTTGCTGTTTTACTACTTCGGCGGCTATTGCCTCCTCTTTCAGCTTCTGCAACGCCTTAATTTTGTCAACTACGGCCTGTAGCTGGGCGCGCAGGAAGCGTTCTTGCTCTTCCAGCACACTACGTTCGTCCTCCGTAGCCGAACTTAAGAGGGCCGCGAAGGGGTTGTTGTCCCCCATGTAGCGGCCTTCTCTACCGTCGGAGAGGTATTCGACCTCTGCTTCCATGGGGATCACTTTCTTTACTTGTTGCTGTTGTTGTTGTTGTCCGGCTGCTTCGGACGTCGATGGTGGTGATGATGGCGCCCCTTTCCTCGCTTCGACCTGCAGCTTTTCAGTCGAAGTGGTGAGGGAGGGGCGCTTAATTAAGTTCGGCCTCGAGTTGACCCTTCTGCGCCTCTTCATTACGACGGCCGGCGTTGCGAAATCGGATGATAAATCATCCGATTCCTATTCCGTCTGACGAACGGGTCCTCCCCCGCCGTCTCCCGACATGTCTTCTCGCTACTGTTGTTACTACTGTTAGTAGTGGAAGAACACGAAAAAACACGAAAAATATTTTTTTCCCGAATGGGGATTTGATCTGCCGATCTTCGGATTATCAGTCCGGCGCTCTACCACCGTGCTAACCTTATAGTTGCGAGGTGTTTGACTAAGTCCGCACTTGTACTATTTATTGTTTATTTTACCACTTATGGAAATCAAGCCGAAACACTCCCTACCACTGCACTGGTCTGTGATCAACTGACAGTCTCACACCTCATATGAGGTCAGTGTTCTTCGAAGCGAAAAAAATTAAAAAAGAAAAAAAAAAATTAAGTATATGTGGATGAGGAGCGGCATAATTTTCTTGCGTAAAAATGATGGGGACGAGGCATTTAAAGTAAGGTGCCTTAATGATCTCAATAATATTTAATTTTACAAAAACTATAAATTAATAACTTAACACCAACACACGCAAGAAATTATGGCGCTTCTCAATTATCTACCCTAGTTATTCACCAAAATATTCGTAGCATGAGAAAAAACTTCGATCTCTTCTTAGCTCACTTAAATGCCGGTAATTTTAACTCAGATGTTATTGTGCTTACAGAAATCTGGTTGTACGACTATGAATTATCCAACTATAATATTCCTGGCTACGAACCTTATTTCAATTGCAATAATTCTTATAGCTCAGGTGGTGTCGTAGTATTTATTAAAGAAAAACAAGAATTAAGCTGTGAGGTTAAAAAACCAAATTTGAAAATTGCGGACATATTAGAAATTAACTGTTATATATGTGGTGAAAAGTTTACGATCTTATGTGTATACCGTTTGCATAGAAACAACATCAATATTGACCCATTTTTAGAAGACTTCAAAAGCATTCTCAAAAAAGTTAAGACTAAAAACCTTGTTGTTACAGGTGATTTAAACATTGATCTCCTAAAACGAAGCAATGATACATATAATTATTTAACATTAATGTCTTCCTTTGGACTAGAGCCACTCATAACGGTACCAACTAGAATAACGGAGAGGTCACAATCATGCATAGACCATATTTTTATTAGAATAGACTCCAACTTTCCTCACAATTTAACAAGTGAAGTTATTGACTTTAAAATCTCGGACCATTGCATGACGAACCTGAATATAGAAACCTACAAATTTAAGAATAGCCGTAAATACGTCCCCTTTAGTAATAAAAGCGAAATTGATGTTAATAAACTGGTAGAATTTCTGAAGTATGAATTTTGGGAAATAGTATACGAAGAAAGTAGGCCCACAAACGCTTATGACTTATTTGTTCAAATATTCACAGGCCATATTCAAAAAGCTTCTCTTTCTATCACCCCAAATAATAAAGGGTTAAAGCGTCTCAGACCGTGGATAAGCAAAAGACTACTACAAAAAATAAATAAAAAGAACTCGTTGAGGAAAAAATGCAAACGTCACCCCTGTAATCAGAGATTGAAACAGTACTATTTAAAGCTAACCAAAGATGTACAAAGGGAGGTCAAATCTAGTCGCGATACTTATTACTCAACAAAGTTTCAAAATTGTAGACGAAATGTTAAAAAGGAATGGAAAATAGTTAATAGCATTCTTAACAAATCGGACGAAAAAAATGATATTAAACAACTCGAAGTTAATGGTGAAACTATAACAAACCCTTTGGAAATAGCAAATCATTTCAATATGTTTTTCACTACAATGGCCTCTGATATGAAACCCAGTCCTTGTAACTACAGTTGTAATTGTAATATGTTTCCTGACATTGTTGAAGACATTTCCCAATGTGACACCTTTGTATTCCAACCGTTTACCCCAGTCGAAATCCATAAATGTATTCTGTCACTTGATAACAAAAATTCTTGTACCTCTGATGATATTACTAATAATATGTTGAAACGTGTTTCTTTCTATGTGATAGATGTGCTAAGCCATATATTTAACTTAAGTGTTCATTGTGGTATATTTCCCTTATCGTTAAAAACTGCGGAGGTAATTCCCTTTTTCAAAAAAGGATCCCGAACGTTGATGACGCAATATAGACCTATCTCCATACTTCCGACCCTCTCTAAACTATTGGAAAAGCTAATGAAGGTACGCATTGTATCTTTTTTAAACAAGAAACAATATTTCGGAAAAGAACAGTTTGGCTTTCGAGAAGGAAAATCTACAGAAGATGCTATTCTTAAGCTATGCACTGAAATTTATGACAGTTTTAATAACAACACCTCGAACTTAGTCTTGTTTATAGATATGACCAAAGCAATCGATATGGTTAATCACGATATTCTTTTAGAAAAATTACATAGAGCAGGCTTAAGAGGTGTAATTCACAGGTGGTTGTCTTCGTATTTGTCAAATAGAACTCAATGTGTTAAGTTACGTGGTGGTTACATAAGCAGTCCGCGAAATATTAAGATTGGTGTACCACAAGGTTCGGTGTTGGGACCGTTGCTGTTTCTAATATATACCAACTCACTATTCTATCAAAGACTTAGTGGAAATCTAACAGCCTTCGCTGATGATATAGCATTAACATATGAGAATAAAACTATTTTTGACTCTGTAGCTCAGTTAAACATGGACTTAAATATTTTAAGACAATGGTTCTCCAAACTTGAACTTCTTGTAAGCAATAAAACAAGGCTAATGATATGTAACCCAAAAGGTCTTTCATCTCTTGACTGTGATACCATATTTCATTCTAGTGCCTGTACCAAGCATTCGATTTCTGTTCATAAGTGTGATCAAATTAATTATCAAGATAATATTTCGTGTGATTCAAATTGTTTTAAAATAGAAGGGGTTGAAAACTTTAAATATTTAGGCATTACTTTAGATAATAAAATGACATGGAAGCCACACGTGGAAAACCTTAAAGATTATATGTTATCTGTCATTCGAAAAATGTATCTGTTAAAGGAGCACTGCTCTCAAAAAATATTATTAATGTTTTACTATGGACTTGCCCACTCCAAACTTCAGTATGGTATTGCAAGTTGGGGGGGGGGGGTACCTATAATAGCAAATAGCACTATTGAAGTATTGCGTAAATCTCAAAAGCATATAGTGAGAATTATTTGCAAACGTAATCGATTAGCTCACAGTTGGCCTCTATTTCTGACTTTGCGTATACTTCCACTTAACCACCTCTATATCTACAAGGTTTTAAAAGTATTTTATTTAAGAAGCGGGTACAGTACGACCTTAAGATCTTCAGATATATACAGTCTTAGAATAAATAATTTGGCTATGTCTAATATCCCACTCACTAAAAAAACCCGTTGTTTTAAATTTTATACTGCGACAGCACCTAGGCTCTTTAATAAATTGCCAGAACACATAAGAAAACTGTCTCAACCTGTCTTATTTCTAAAGGAGCTTAAAAAAATTCTTTTTAGTTTGGATAATTCGGCTGTCTACCTAATGCTTTAATGTTTTTGACTTATATTAAATTTGGTTATATTTCCTTTGTTTCATTATACTGCATATTTTAAATTTATTTTAATGTGTATCCTTTTAAAACGTGTAGTATACCCCACAAACGAGTATTTATAATAATATGTAGATTTCTTGATGCATTATTCGCCTCTAGTGAATACGGACTATAGAATGATGCCCCTTTATTTCCCTTTTGCTTGTAATAAAATGTTTATTTATGTACTTATATTTATAATATGTAACATGTAAAAAGGAAAGGAAACGAAAAAAAAAAAAAAAAAAAATTTGGTTGCACCAATTGTTTTTCGGCCTGCCTTTTTTGCGTGTTGAAATTGGAACGTTAATTGATATTGCCTTTTGGACGGGGTTCAAAGGATCTCTCCTTTGAACATGGCAATACCAACTGAGTCGGTCGCGCTCTATCTTTCTTGTGATGGTTTCTTTTACGTGGAGGCTTCCTCGGATCTTTGAACTTCTAATTCTGTCACGCTTTGTTACTCCCGCTGTCATGCGAAGCATCTTCATCTCAGCTGCCGTTAATTTGCTCTCATACTTTTTGTGCATTGTCCAGCATTGTGAACCGTATGTGAGCGCCGGACGTACAACTGAAGTGTAGAGCCTTCTTTTCAGCTTAGGGAGCATTTTTCGATCACAGAAGATGGCGGAGTGTTCCCGCCACTTCATCGTTGATATCGTCATCACAAGTTGCTTTTTTATTAATCATAGATCCCAGATATTTAAACTTTTCACACTTGGGAAGCACTCTTCCATTCAAGTAAATGTCTGGAATAGGCTGATGAGTGTCAGAGAACGGGCAGCACAGATACTCTGTCTTCTTTGAACTAATACGATACCCGTGTCCCTCAAAAATGTCCACCCACACATCAAGTGCTCGTTGTAGGGACGTCTGACCATCACTTATAATGGCTCCATCGTCAGCAAAGAATAGCTGGTGCACATTGGGGTCCGTCATTTTTCTTTCAAGCAAGCAATCACTGCTATAAAGAGCAGTGGGCCGAGGACGCTCCCTTGGTGTACACCGACTTTGATTGCGAACTCTTCGGTGACTCCTGCGGTGCATCTTACTCTTGTCGTTGCTCTCTCGTACATGTCCATAATCACTCGCACGTAGGTTTCTGGAACTCCTTTTTGTCTAAGCGCTACCCATAAAAGATCTCTTGGTTGCCGGTCAAAGGCCTTCTCGAAATCAACCAACACCATATGCAAGTCCTTTGAAGAATCACGATGCTTTTCCATCATGATCCTTATACTTTGGATTGCATCTGTTGTTGATTTACCCGAGACAAACCCGCACTGGTCATCAGATAGTCGTATTATTTTCCGCAGTCGGCTATCTAATACCCGTTCAACGATCTTCATGGTGTGCGACATCAGCTTGACAGAACGGTAGTTATCACAATTTCGCGTATCACCCTTTCCTTTGTGCAATGGAAGAAGATAGCTTTCCCTCCATTGATTAGGCATAGTGTCGCCTCTCATAAGTTTGGAGATAAGAACCATGAGCCATCTAGACCCGATGTCTCCCATCTTTTTCCAGAACTCAGAGGGTATCCCGTCCGGCCCAACAGCTTTTCTTTTCTTGGAGTTTTTAACCGCGTACCGAACTTCTTCGACTGTGATGTCGGATATTTCGGCATGATTCGGGGCGGCTCTTGGAAAGTACACTCGGGGAAACTGTTCGTTCAGAAGTTCCTCGCAATACTGTCGCCGTCTTCAGCATTGTTAATAAACTTTGGGAAACGAATCTCCTGAGCATTTCTTCTTCTCTGGGCGGCTATCTTAAAGATATTTGCTCCTTTGTTCAAATTGCTTTATCGAAGCTCCTGGGTAGCCTGGTTCCTGTCAGACGCGGAAGACGATATTTCTTCCAACTCCTGATATAGGCCTTTCATGCTTTTCGCTTTGAATTCGGCGCACTTTTTCTTCGAGATACCTTTGCAATATCTATATACCTTTTCACTGCGAGCTTTTTCCTCTCTATTAGTAGAAGAGCACTTTGACCAAGCTTGGAAAGCCATTTTCTTTTCGTGTATCACTGCTTTGGCTTCGTCTGTCCACCACGAGGTTTCTTTTGCGTGTTGGCAGGGGCCTTTAGATGTTCCGAGCAGTGATTTGGCTTTCTCCAGGCCAGATTGTTGTAGGGAATCCCACATGTCTTGTGATCTGCACTCCTCATTACCGACCTCATCGATAATGGAAAAGAGGTAGTTTTTCATGCTGGTAATAAAAGCTTCGATTTTTCTTTTATCCAGCTTATACCACTTGATTCTCTCAGACACCTTTGTTTGCTGCTTTGACTTCTTACTCGCCTCCATAAAAAATTCAGACAGGAGGAGACGGTGTTGAGGGGCGATCGCGTCTCCCAGGATCATTTTGCAATCTTTAACTCGTGGCTTCATGAAACTGGATACCAAATGATAGTCTATTTGAGTTTCATTTCCGCCGCTGCTATAAGTGATCAGGTGCCGGTTTTGTTTGACGAACATGGTATTTAGCACTATAAGACCGTACGACTTGCACATGTTTAGGATATCTTGACCTGAAGAGTTCCTGGTGCCGTATCCCAGCCCTCCGTGGTAGTCTTCATAGTCTTCGCTTGTCTTCCCGACATGTCCGTTTAAATCTCCCCCAACAAACAAAAGCTCTTCCTTTGGGATGATTTTGACGAGGTTGTGGAAATCTAGCCAGAATGCATCTTTTTCTTTTTGTTCGCATCCTACTTGAGGGGCATATGCGCTTACGATGTTCCACACCTCACCATGCATCACCAATTTGAGAGCCATCAAACGGTTACTGGACTTTGAAATGGTTAAGACGTTGCCAAGTAGCTCTGCCGCAAGGATGATGGCGATTCCGTTTTTTCCTTGTTCCAATCCATAGTAAAACATCTTGTAGGCTTTTGTTTTAACGTCCAAGAAACGTGCCCGATTACCGGTGTTTCGCCATTTTGTCTCTTGTACGCACAGGATGTCTACTCGCCTTCTAACCATAATTTCTTCAAGCTCATAGCTGCGACCACTCATGCCTCCAACGTTCCAACTCGCGACTCTAAAGTGTGGCTTACGCCGTTGCATTATTTTGATATCCCCCGGGAATCCTATAGCTCTGACCCGAGCATTGCTGCTCGTCCCAGGATCACGACCATTAGTAGTGCCTGGCGGGGTAGTGCTTTTCTTTTTAGCGTTCTTTTCCATAATGCTACGGTTTTCTTTCTTCTCCTCCTTTTTTTGACACGGGCATGCTCCAGATTTTTTTTTTTTTTTTGTTTGATCTTACTCTTACAACACCGGTGATCTCCAGTCGTGTCAACCCACTGATTTGCATGCACACTTGTGGGGCAGTTTAATGGTGGTATATGTGTCCCTAGGCTCACCTTGGTGTTTTCTAAATTGCCTAGATGTGATTTTTGTTTACCTTTGTTTTAGTCGCCTTTTACGACAAGCGAGAGGTATCGCTGCAGGGAGATTCTTAACCCGTTCCTGCACAGGTAATTCTTCAAGAACTACGCGAATCAAATATCATATATTAATATAAGACCTTAAAAAGCAAATCGTTATTACCGAAATGAGTGTCGACAAGTTCGGAAGGAGTTTCACACCACTTCGTAGTTCTCAAGGATTGGATTTAGTAGCTTCAACTATCTGAGTCTTAATAATAAAAAATGCACAGCTGCTCTTTTTTATTTTATTGACATCACAAAGGCGTTTGATACTGTTGACCATGCTATCTTGGCCTTTAAATTAGAGAAAGCTGGCTTCAGAGGTTTTATGGTTTATCAATGGTTTCTTTCTTACCTTAATAATCGCAGGCAGGCTGTAAAGATTGAAGATCAAATCAGCCAACCTTTAGACAACAAAACTGGCGTTCCACAGGGCTCAGTACTCGGCCCGATTTTATTTTTGGTGTACATAAACTCTATTTTTAATATAACTTTTAGAGGCTATCGTACAGGGTTTGCTGATGACATAGCATGCTTGTATTCTGAAAGCTCTCCACTAGACTTAATTGCCGATATACACCATGATTTAGAACAACTTAGGAATTGGTTTCTTATGCACAAATTCATGATAAGTGATAAAACTAGAATAATGTTCTTTAATCTGTCGAGTAATTCTGTTAACTATCCTTCTTTGGTTTTTCATAGTGCTGGTTGCCAGCACTTATTAGTTAGTCCAGATACCTGCAACGCAAGCTCTGACTTCTCATTATATAACTGCAACAGAGGGTGTTCACCTCAATGCTTTCATACAGAAAGAACGGGACTTTTTAAATATCTTGGATTTGAAATAGATAGCAAATTGAACTGGTATGTTCATACTGCAAATCTGAAAGAATGCTTACTTAAAACTCCAACGGTTGTGTATCGTCTGAGGCTTTCCTGTTCACAGAACTTGTTGGAAACTACAGTATGGTATAGTTTATTTGAATAAAGTTCAACCCTTTCTTGTTGTACAAAAACACATACTCAGATTAATATGGAGAAAAAATCGATTCGGAAGTACGTTCACAAAGTTCTTAAAGCATTTTTTGTGAGGAGTGGTTACAATATTAACAGACGCCCGACCTATCCTTACCTTCGTAGTTGTATTAGCCGTAGTTCCCTCATTCAAAACTCACCATTATTTAAACTTCTACTCAACAGTTGCCCCCAGTTTGTACAATAAGCTGCCGTCTGAGATTAGGCGTATCAATAGCGTTTTTATTTGCTGTAGAAAGGTTAAACTTTGGTTTTTTAACTTTGAAATGAAATAAATTTCTTTGCTAGTCGCCCAGTTTAATTTAATTATTTCTCTTGGTTTTTGATGTAAGCTAAAATTTGCTTTCTTTGTCCACTCCGTTTAACATCTCTCCGTAAACGAAATATTTTTACACTAAATTGTTTATATACTTCATTCGTCACGTCTGAAAAATACGTTTTCTCGAGGTCTGTAAAGTAGGCTTCCGTGGCGGCGATGACCACCTCATTCGACTGAAATTTCTGCCGGGGAGTGACTTTTTCAAGTTTGGAAAGAAAAAGAAGTCGCACGGGTCCAAATCTGGAGAATACGGTGGATAGGGCAGCAGTTCGTAACCCAATTCGACCAATTTGGCCGCGGCGAGGGCGGAGGTGTGAGCCGGTGCGTTATCATGGTGGAAGAGCACTTTTTTCTTCACCAAGGCGGGCCGTTTTTTCTTCAATTCGGCGTCGAACCGGCTCAATTCGGCATAGCACAGCCTGTGACCGTTTTGCCCTTCTCCAGGTAGTCGATGTGGATCACACCTTGTGAATCCCAGAAAACGGTGGCCATCACCTTTCCGGTCGATGGGACAGTCCTCGCCTTCTTCGGAGCACGTTCGCCGGGTGAAGTCCACTGTTTCGACTGTTCCTTGGTCTCTGCTGTGTACCAGCGGATCCGTGTTTCGTCGACTGTCACGAAACGACGCAGAAACTCCTTCGGATTGCTCTTAAACCGTGTCAAACACTGCTCTGAAGTGGTCTCACGGTTGCGCTTGTTGTCCGGAGTGAGCAAACGCTTTACCCATCGCGCTGACAGCTTTCTCATGCCCAAAATTTCATGCAGGGTATAACCCACGCGATCTTTTGAAATGCCTACTGTCTCAGCTATCTGGCGCACCTTCAATCGGCGCTCTGCCAATACGAGATCGTGGATTTTTGTCACGTTATCCTCCTTGGTAGCCGAGGTGCGACCACATTGAAACTCGTTAAACCAATTTTTGATGGTCGCCTTCGGAGGACAAGACTCACCGTATACAGCATCCAAACGCTCTTTGATTTCGCTGCGCAATTTCCCTTCCAAAAACAAGAATGGAATCACCGACCGATATTGCTCTTTTTCCATTTTTCTAAAATCCGCGGACACTCCCGCTTCCACACGCGTCCAAAACAAAACGAGTCCGATCCGGCTGAAATTTCGACAGTAGCCGTCTACTAGAATGTACTACACGATTGCAAGTTGCTCTTGCGATACTGGTGCCATAGCCGGTGAGGCTAAGTACTTATCGGACCACCCTCGTATATATTTTACTCGTTATTTGTTACTGAATTTTGTACAATAGAATTTAAAACTACTAGATTTATCTAAGCTATCTAACATAATATTGTAAATTGAAAATGAATAACAAATACAAATACAATACAGTACAAGACAATACATTACACCAAGCTACACGGGCTACATTGACGATAGTACCTATATAGATAATCAAAATAAGACATTTTTTATTCTTCACAGATAGTAGTTTCAATGCTCTTACGGACACAATCAATACAGACATTTCAAGAACCTTAAGACTAAATTTAAATTAGGGTTGCTAATTTATTATTTAAATAATATTTATTTATTGGAAATTATTTAATTTATCAATTATTTCTTTTATAATTACAATATACATATATGTAGGGACCAAATACAATTATTCATTTTTTTTATATTTATCAGACGATTTCACTTGAGACAATATCTGTTGATTTCCTTTTACGAATTCATAAAATTCTTCCCAAGTCATGTTAAAATTAAATTTACATGGAACAATAGCTTAGCGATGAATTCCATGCCACTCGAAAGCAACTCACTTTCGGTCAATACCCGTTCTAAGAAGCATGCAGTTACTCACACAGGAGCAGTAAATATTTCAACACCAGGACAAAACTGCATTCCCAACGCTAAAAGTGCAGCAACCGCTCTCTCAAAATCCCTCACTGCTGCTGACCTAGATGAGCGCCTCGGTAAACTCACCGAGGTCATATTAAATCGCTTCTCAACCGATATGCCTGCTCTCCGAGAAGACCTGGTTCAACAGATCTCCATAATCCAGCAAAGTTGTGCAGCATTCGTCGAAGACGTAAATAAAACCCTCGACGATCTGCAACTACCAGTGGAGCAAATCGAAGACGCTTTTGCTAAACAAAAACAAAGCTACATGGTTGAAGTGGACGAATTAAGTGAAAGATGTGACAGATTAGAAAGAAAAGAACTTTCAGCTGATGCAATTCTCTTCGGCGTTCCTCACCTGCCAGATGAAAATTTGAAGAGCTTTTTTAATCAGTTATGCCATAGTGTTGTTTGTAAACCTCCAATTTTAAACAACATCTATTCGAACGAATAATTCAAGCGACCCTCCCATCTTTATTAAGTTCAATAGTCCCAAAGACAGAAACACTGTGCTTAAATGTCTTGCTGAACAACGAAGACTTCAGGGGAGACACCTTTGTCTCAACGACATTGGCTTAGACTCCAACAAGAGGATATATTTGAAGAGAGCCTCACAAGTAGAAATCGCTCTCTTCTTCGAATCGCTGCCAACATGAAGCACCGAGGACATCTCTTCTCAGCATTCACCAGAAATGGAGTAGTTATAATCAAGGAGAATAAAAACAGCAACAACATCGCCGTAAATAAACAAGAACAACTGAACTCTATTGCCGCGAGACGTGAAGCAAAAAATTATGACAACCTACAAACAACAACAACTTAATTTATTTATTTACCACTTTCAACGTTCTCTCTTTTATTCTATTTACTTCTCTACCAATTTTTTTTTTTTTTTTTTTGTTTTTGTTTTTGTTTTTGTTCTTACTTTGTACTATTTACTTACTTACTTACTTATTTTTCCTTTTCGTTCAAACGTATTATGGTCTCAATTAAGTGTTTCCCATTGATTATAATATATTTTATGTTATTCATACTCATATATGTGGATGGTTTTTGTGCCAATCGCAGCTTGCCCTTTTTCTTTACTTGGTTTTTTCGTTCTAACAAATGGCCAATATAAGTTCAACTTGTCGGAGTAGCTCCTCATATGAACCAAAGATGTTGCTAAATGTTTTGTGCAACCAAAAAAAAGGTCTTAATATCTGTCACCTTAATTCACAGAGCTTAAAAAATAAAATTGACGATTTGCGTCTCCGTTTAGATGGCAGCAAGGTCGATATGATGTGTCTGTCAGAAACATGGCTAAAACCAGAGATGTGTTCAGACTTATTTCACGTTAACGGCTATAAATTAGTGCGCGTGGACAGGGAAAATAAAGTAGGTGGAGGTGTCGCAATATACATTAAAAATATGTACAATTTTAATATTGTTAGTAAATCTATAGGTTCCCACCCCATAGAATATGTGTTCGTTGAAATTTTGCTAAGGGAAGGAAAATTGCTAGTAGGTTGCATTTATATGCCGCCAAATGTGGCCAATTATTCCCTGCCTCGTGATATTCTAGAGAGGCTGGCTCCACTCTATACAGATATCGTAGTCCTTGGCGATTTAAGTCTGAATTTACTGAAAGCTAATAATATCCCATTCATAGAAATGGTTGAGTCTCTCCATCTTAGTTTTGTTAATATACATCAGCCAACACATTTTATGCCCAGCCGCAATCCTTCGCTTATTGATGTATGTCTTGTCTCAAAACGTAACCTTGTTTCATTGTATGATCAGATCTTTGCTCCGGCTTTCTCATATCATGATCTAGTGTTCATTTCCATCAATAATCTAGCACCTTTATTCAAAGATAATAACCGTTCCACCTACAATTTTTCTAATATGAACGTAGCTTCATTATTCTTGGACTGTCTGAGCTTAAATTAATAAATCGACATACAAATAAATTGTTTCAATAAAAATATTCACTACCTGTTTAACAAACATGTGCCAATCAAAACTATTACGAATAAGACAACAGCTCGCTGACTTACTAGAGAAGTTTTAAGGCTTATAAAGCAACGTGATTTGCTATATTCTAGGCGGAGGAGGTTCAGATGTCTTGCCCTTCTTAATGAGTACAAAGCTGCACGTAACGCAGTAACTTCACTTGTTCGACGAAATAAGCGCCGCCACTATTCAGAGTTATTTTCAAATAGCAATTCAAGTTCTAGTTTTTGGAAAAATGTGCGACGAATGGGCATCAGCTCCAATAAAATTGCAGCCCCTAACGATCTAGACCTTGAAGCTCTCAATAGCAAATTTGCCCAATCCTCGACTTACAATTATACTCACAGCATTTCAATCTCCCGCACAGATAGAGTTGAATACTCCTTTTCACTCTCAGGAGTAAATGAAGTCGATGTTGGACTAACTTTGTTAAAAATAAAATCGAAAGCGGTAGGCTCAGATGATATTCACCCAACTTTCCTTAAATCACTCCTGCCGTGTATACTGCACCAAGTCACGCACATAATGAATACGATCATTACTACCTCCACCTTCCCCAAAAGCTGGAAAGTTGCCAAGATTATCCCTTTGCCCAAAACATCATCTCTGGATGGTAAGGAGTTTCGCCCAATATACATACTCCCGTACCTAAGCAAAGTTTTCGAAAGTTTAGTGAGTTGACAATTTAAAAAATATCTCGACAATAACAACTTGATAACTAAATTTCAATCTGGCTTTCGCGCAAAACATAATTGCACAACGGCTTTATTAAAACTATGTGAAGACATCCGGGCAGGTATGGACAGTGATATGATTGGGTTAATGGTCTGCCTAGATTTTTCTAAAGCTTTTGATTGTGTAAATCACGAAATTCTCTTAAAAAAACTAGAAGAACAATTTCATTGTCGAAGGTCCTTATGTCACCTGTTTTCATCTTATCTTTCAGATCGTTCACAATTTGTTTTTTTATGATAACAAATGTTCGTCGCATCTTTGTGTGAAGTCCGGTGTACCGCAAGGTCCTGTATTAGGTCCTCTTTTATTCACATGTTAAATAAATGATATACATAATTGTTTTTCGACGTGTAATTTTCATTTATATGCCGACGATGTACAGGTCTATTCAATGCTCCCCAAATCCTTATGTACCTCGGCAATGAACCTTATTTCGGACGATCTAAATCGTATCTGCGCTTGGACAACAAACAATATGCTTAACCTTAATGCATCAAAAACCAAAGCATTGATTTTCTATAGAGATAGAAACGCACGAAATTTACCTCCTCTGCTTATTAATAACAACCCCATCGAATACGTCGATAAAATAAAAAATCTGGGAATACATTTCACATCCAATCTCAGCTGGAATATGCACGTAAACAGCATAGTGTCTAAGATAAATGGTGCACTCAGGGGCATCAAACCTCCAAATATTTGCCATCTAATGTGAAACTTAAAGTGGTGAAGTCATTTATTCTACCTATCATCACCTATGGTTGCGAACTTTTCCCTAAACTTGATCATGAGTCACTCAGGAAACTCAACGTGGCATACAATAGTTGTGCTAGGTACATTTACGGCATCGAAAGGCACGATCACATCTCTGAGTATACTGAAAAAATTACAGGCTGTTCGTTTACAGCTTTAATAAAATATCGCACCTTGCTGTTACTATATAAAATTGTTAATACTAAAGAACCCGAATACCTTTTCGGAAGTATTCGGTTTGCTAGCACACAACGCTCTTTAAATCTTATTATACCAAAACATAAATATTTGGTAACATCAAGACAATTTCAGATGTGGAACATCTTAATGAAAATTATTGATGGAAAACACTTTCTTCTTTTCTTTCTTCTTCTTATTAAATACTTTTCTCGTTTATTTTTCAACCTATCCTACTTGTTAAATTTATGTTAACTACCTTGTCTGTATCTTTCTTTTAATTTTTATATTTAAATGTTATCTTTTTTATCTTTTTTGTTTTTCTTTCTTCTTGAATTGTTTATCACAAATACCTACTAAGCATGTGCGAATTTAAAAGATTCTGTATCTTACTTGTATATGATTTTAATTACTACAAATAAATAAATAAAATAAATAAAAACTGAGTGCCCTTGAAAGTGAATTACGATGCACACAAGCGAAGCTTAAAGAAAGTGACCTACAGTATTCGGCGCTAAGGGAGAAGCTTCAAATTCAACAACAATCAGAAATGCCATTTGTATCCCGCATTGTCCAGATTACACCACCGGTGCCGACGTCATATACCGTATCCCAATGCACAGTACCAAGCACAGCCGCAAGTACCGCTACCATTTACAATCATGCCATTTACCGACCAACCGGTTCAGTAACGGTGAACAGCCCGTTAATATAAATAATATAAATAGGCTGATCTGCCAGGTTGCAGTCAAGTAAACGGTGTCAGGTCCGGATACGAGAATGAGATTCTTTATTCAACGTCGCAGGCAGTTTCGTCCCACGTTACAGGACCATCGCCGTACGCTGGAAATAGTGGTTCTTTGACTCAACACATGTTCGTAGCGCCCCGTAAAGTCGTCAACTTTCCCGAATTTTGTGGGCGTGCGGAAGATTGGCCAATGTTTTCCACCTCGTATGTCGAGACAACTGCAGCATACAACTATACGAGTCTCGAGAATTGCATGCGCCTACATAAGAGCTTAAAAGGTGAAGCCCGGGAAATTGTAAAGTCGTTGCTGATACACCCGCAAAGTGTCGGTGAAGCAATGGACCAACTTCGTTTGCGATTTGGCCGACCCGAACAGCTAATAAGGAGTCAGCTTCAACAAGTACGAGAAATTCTTCCTATTTCTGAAGCGTCTGTGCAGAAATTAGTGCCATTTTCAACCAAGGTTAGAAACTTAGCCGTATTTATGCAGTCAGTCAACGGACAACACTATTTGTCAAACCCAACCCTCCTAGATGAGCAAATGGCTAAGCTTCCAATGAGCAAGAGGATTGAGTGGGCGAGTTATGCAACATCGATACAGCCGCATCCAACAATTGTTGACTTTAGTAACTGGTTAGGAGCAGTCGCAAGTCTAATATCTACAGTTCAAGACAGTTGTAGTCGCACAACCGCAGAAACAAAGCGGCGGGTCGTTCTTCACACAACGGAAAACCAGCGCCAGCAAGCACCCAAATGCCCGATATGCCAGGAGCAACATAAGATCCTTGCGGAAGGTTTTTAAATTTGTCCGTGAGTGAAAGGTGGACTGAAGTCAAACGTGGTAGATTGTGTTTCAGCTGTTTAGAAAAGGGACACCTGACACGCAACTTTCGCCACCGGAGGCAATGTGGTACCGATGGATGCAGGACGAATCACCACAAGCTGTTGCATGAGCACAAGAAAGATCATCAACTTCACAATTAGAACAAAAAGGGGCTACTAGTACTGGCGAGGTTCTTAGCTGTGCGATGAGTATTGGATCATCGAAGTTGTTCTTCCGTGTCTTACCCGTTATGCTTTATGGACCAACGAAGCGAATCCAAACGTATGCATTGCTAGACGAGGGATCATCCATCACCATGGTGGACAGGGATTTAACGGATGAGTTAGGACTGCAGGGACAGGAACATCAGTTAAACGTTCGGTGGTTTGGTGGTAGAGTGACCCAATAACCTTCAACCGTGGTCAACTTACATGTGAGTAGCGCCACTAACAGAAAGAGACATGCGTTACAAAATGTCTTCAGTATACGCAATCTCCAACTACCGACGCAAAGCAGTGATCTTTGTAGAGCATCCAGGGATATAAAACGCATACCACTGTCGCCGTATGCCAACGTCACGCCAAAACTTCTCATAGGCTTGGACCACTGTCATCTAGGTCTACCAGCTAAAATGCTCTCAGTAAAATTTGGAGGGCCATTTGTCGCCAAAACCGAGCTGGGGTGGGTCGTTTTTGGTCCAACTCAAGGGTCCGTATCAATGAGTGCTTCGTGCCTTATGGCTAACGTCCACGAGGATGATGCTCTTCACAAGTTTGTTGAGGACTATTTCAAGACAGAGAACTTAGGTGCCAGCACCTATGATCGAAACTGAAGCTGATGTACGTGCTAAAAGAATCCTAGAAACTTCAACTATCAGAGTCAACGGCAGATTTCAAACCGGACTCGTCTGGAAGAGCGATCAAATAACATTACCCGACAGCTACGCAATGGCCAAGAAAAGGTTAATCGCCATAGAACGTAAAATGAAACGCGATGATTCGTTTGCCGCCGCCTACAACGTTTTTTTTCGAAGTTACGTCGCAAAGAAGTACGCTCGCAAGTTGCAGCCAGCAGAAGCCGCCATCGTTGGACCAAGAACATGGTAGGTAGGTAGGTAGGTAGGAGTGGCCGCCTGATATCAAGATGCCAGGCCCAATTAGCGCTTATGCGCCGTTTTGATGCCACCACTCAGTGACCTAATGTGCTATTATTAGAGTTTCATATCCATCCTGTGGAATTAAGGAATTTGATGATATTGCAGAATCCTATTTCCCTGAATTCTGATAGGTCGTCGAAGGAGAATTTGCCGAGTAGGTTCTAGCTAGAGCCGGACACTCACACAGGAAATGGGTGAGAGTTTCCTTTTCCAGTGGGTTCTTGCAACTTCGGCAGTAGGTGTTGAATGGGATGCCTAACTTAGCAGCGTGGGTACCGACAGGCCAGTGGCCAGGACAGATGGCTACAATTCTGGCAATCTCTTGTCGGGGTCTGTTAGTTAGGTCGAGGGTTCTTTTCCTGTTATAGGAGGGCCATGTTTTCCTTGATATGACGCAGTTGCTAAGACTGACCCATCTGGAGTTCGCCCTCGAGAGAAAGTGTTGTAGAAGGTTTGCCTTGACCAGTTTAATGGGGGGGAGTACTGCCTCCGCCAAAGAACAGTCGAGGGAAGAGCCGTGCCTTGCTAGAGCGTCAGCCTTTTCGTTTCCCTCTATTTTGCTGTGGCCAGGAACCCAAATGAGAGTAATGTTGAAATAGTCTCCTGCACAGCTGATTTCATCCTTACACTAATGTGCAACTAATTTGGATTTTATGGAGTGAGAGTCGAGGGCTTTGATAGCTGATTGGCTATCAATATATATATTGACATCTCTCTTGGTAATAGGATAGCGCGTGAGTAACTTGCAAGCTTCCTTAATCGCTAGTATTTCCGCTTGGAACACGCTGGCCGAGTCTGGAAGTCGCAGCGATTTGGAGATATTCAGTTCCGCTGAGAAGATACCCGAGCCAACCCCACACTCCATTTTCGAACCGTCGGTGAAAAAAGCTACTTGTTGGTTCTCAGAGTGCAGTCCCTGTTTCCTTGGATGGGAAGTGGACATGGGCGGCTTTACTTGGGTTGTGTATGGGTGTAGTGAAATCGGTTGCAGTCGTGGCCAGGTCACTAGGTAATAGGTCCAGCACCTTGCTATGACCGTAGGGCTTAGATGACCAGAACCCAGATTCTCTGAGTCTAATGGCGCTACAGGCTGCATTATATCTGATGAAGAGGTCCAGAGGGAGGAGGTTTAGGAGTACGTTAAGTGCCTCGGTCGGAGTAGACCGAAGGGCACCGGCTTAACTGGACACGAAACTTTGAAGGCCATGACCATTTTCAAAGGTCCTAACTTTCGTGTCCAGTTGTTCTACCGATTCCATGTCTGGATGGGGTAGATTATTGAGTTTGGAGTTAATGATCCTGCTGAATTTTTTCCAGTCAGTACGTTTAGGATTTCTGAAGGGGTTGGAGGGGTCGGCACTGAAATTCACATTGCAGAGTATCCATTTGTGGTCCGCGAACGATTTTAGATTCGATACTCTCCAGCTGTCGACCCTATAATTGGTGGAATTGAAGATTAGAGTTATATCGAGTACTTCCTCCCAACCGGGATGTGCTTCCGAACTCGGAAATACAAAGGTTGGGAGCTACCTACATTACATATATTGAGCTTGGAGGTTATTAAGAAATCAAACAGAGACTCACCCCTTTCGTTGATTTCCGAACTGCCCCATAGAGAGTGTCTGGCGTTGGCGTCGCATCCAAGAAGAAGGGTGTCCTTACCCTTTTGAAGTTGCCTAACCAGTAGTTGCACTTCAACCGGTGGAGATGGCATATCGTGCGACATGTAGCTTGATGCTATAATGAGGTTCGGCTGGCCAGAACCTTCCAGATTAACGACTGTTAAATCTTCGGAGCTAAGGTGGGGACATAAAAAGGCTTGATATGTTTCTTAGCTAATATACAGGTTCTGGGCTTACCGGTTTGTTTTTTGTAAAAAATGTTGTAGTAGGTGTCGTTGAGCCCTCGGATAATAGAACCGTTTACCCAGGGCTCCTGCAATATGCCAATGTCAATGTTTTCCTCCCGCAGGAAAACTAGCAGATACTCCGACGCACATTTCGAGTGCTGGAGATTAAACTGTATGACATTAAGCATATTGTAGTTACTGTTGTTGCTTTTGTTATTGCACTTGGTGTTGTTGAGGTTGGTCTTCCGTTTCGATCGATAGGCCCTCCAGCAATTTGTCAGTTGCATCGATCTCAACTAGATCGTCACCAGGGCCTGTCAGGCGGAAGATTTTGAGTTTGGCTTGCCTGACGCCAAACTTCACTTTGTAGTTTGCCTCCTTCAGTACTTCCAAGCACTTTTCATTGATGGAGAGCAAGTAAGTTTGGAAGTTGTACTGTGGTTCTTCGACCTTTATGATGGCCCAGTCCTCCGTGGGGATGTTGGGGTTTTGGAACTTGAGACATTGGAGAACCTTTCCGCTGTCTATAGTCGTCCGGGGTAGCCAAATACGTGCCCTTGGTATCCTGGGGATATCCTTAGCGGGGATGATCTTGATCTTGAGTTCATCCCAGGCATCGTTAACCTTAGCGATGCACTCGCTAAGGAAGTCTTTGGAGAATTGGTCAGCGCATTTGATATCCTGGAAACCCCTAACAATCTCTTCGGAGTCAAACCCAGGCATCTGGCCATTGGGGTTACTAATGATGTGATCCACCGTCATTACGGTAAGCTTAGCCTCGATGCTCGGCCACCTGTCAAGCACCGCTCTACCGTTGGTGAAGTTTTCGTCACCCAGCGCGACCTGGAGGTGATCTCTCGCAGTTTTCGCGTAGGAGGAAAACTTGCTGGGGGGTTTACGCGAGGAGGGCGCGGCGGCTGCTGCCGTGACCTTGCTTCTTTTAGGAGCGATTGAGGTCTCGTCTTGAGACCTGTTCCTTTTCGCTCCTTCGCGATTTGATGTAGTTTTGAGTCGGGTGTACTCATCCACCACTTCCTGATATTTGCGCCGATCCTCTAGGTCTTTCTCATGAGGAGTACCGGCTGCTTCATTCTTTGCAATCTTGCCAAGAATGAATACAGCTTTGAGGTACTTCTCTCTCATAATCTGGCCGGAGGATTTTTGCTTTTTAACCGGCTTTTGGTCGCTACTGCTGACTATAGCCGTTGCTTTGTTTTGAGGTTGAGGTAGAATTGGTTGGATATTGGTACTTTGCTTAGGACCCTGTTCCTTGGATGGACTGGCTACTTTTTCTTGGCTCGAAGCCAGTAGCTCGTCCTCGGATGAGGTGCCAAGGCTAGGCGACCTCCTTGTTTTGGTTTTGTTTTTGTTTTTTGTGTGAACAATTTTGGTCCCACGAGTAGGTCCGGAAAGGAAGGTCCGTCCCAGCAGAGCCGGGATAAGGCACTTATACAACCGACCTTGCCTGGGCATCGGAGGGGACCGTTAACGGCCAGTACTCTTTAACCACTAACTGACCATGCGGCCATCGGCACGGGTACCTCAACACCTTGGCTTAGAAGTGGGTTCTGGAATTTAGTCGCCTCTTACGACAGGCATTCCATGCCGCGGGAATATTCGAACCCCTTTCCCGCAGGGGGAAAGAACATGGTACTTGCCACACTTTGCCGTAACAAACCCCAATAAGCCAGGCAAGCTACGCCTAGTTTTTGATGCCGCCGCCACTGTTGAAGGAATTTCGCTTAACTCGTGGTTACTGAAGGGTCCGCGGCAGTTTCAACCAATGCCATCGGTACTGTTTAACTTCCGCGTAGGAGCCGTAACCTTGTGTGGTGACATAATGGAGATGTTTCACCTAGTTCTTATCCAGCCTAAGGATAGATGTGCCCAAAGATTTCTCTGGCGTGAAGGCAATGACGATAAACCACCGGACGTCTACGAGATGATGGTCATGACATTTGGGGCTGCTTGTTCGCCTTGCGCAGCTCAGTATGTTAAGACGGTTAATGCCTTGGAACATCGTGATCATGACCCTCGAGCCATCAAAGCCATTTTAAAACATCACTACATTGATGACTTCGTGGACAGCTTTGATTCGGTGGAGGAAGCCATCTGAATATCGAAAGAAGTACACGAAATTCATAAGGATGCGGGTTTCGAATTGCGTGGCTTTGTTTCGAATGCAGTTGATATCATAAAGGCCTTAGCTGATACTGAAGAGCATTCAGCGACAGCCAGTAATCGCGCAATTGAAGAAAGCCTTGCGACAGAAAAGGTGCCAGGCATGTACTGGCAGCCCTCGAGCAACACGTTTAGATACAATTTGAAGTTTCATCGGGTTTCATCGGTGGCTGGAAAAAGATGTCCAACGAAACGGGAGTTATGGAGCACAATAATGGCGGTCTTTGATCCGCTTGGGTTTCTTTGCCATCTTTCGATTGCTGCAAAATTGTTAATGCGCGAAGTATGGAAGCGCGACGTACGATGGGATGAGCAAGTGCCGAAAGATATTAACCCAGCATGGAATAAATGGTGCTCTAATATAAAACGCGTCGCCGAGTTCTAAGTCCCACGATGTTACTTCATTAAGACCGCGCCGTATCAGTTGCAGCTCCACGTCTTTTCTGATGCGAGCGAGAATGCATTTGCTGCAGTAGCTTATTGGAGGATTCTTGATCCAGATGGTCAGATAAGTATTGCATTCGTCTGTGCAAAGACAAAGTGTGCACCTTTGAAGTCGATGACTATCCCGCGACTTGAGCTGCAGGGTGCCGTACTGAGCACACGTTTAATGCAAACGATTATCGATGAGCATTCCACAAAAATAAACCAATGTGTGCTCTGGAGCGACTCTAAGACTGGATAACATCTGCACACCGCCGCTACAAGCCATTTGTTGCACATCGAATTGCTGAGATCTTAGCTGCCACGAAGACATCTGATTGGAGGTGGATCCCCACGAAGGTTAACGTCACCGATGAAGCCACACGGCCAAACTATTGCACTATAAGTGAGATCACCTGGTCTTCTGATTCAGCCAATGTCAGCTGTCATGTAGAAGAGGATAACGAGGACGAAGAAAGGCTTCAGGCGAAAACACAATGCTTGTCGTAAGTGAACCCTTTATTAGCTTCACCAAGTTTTCTTCTCTCCACAAGGCTGAAGCGAACGATTGGCTGGGTCATACGATTCGTTAAGCGTTGTCAGAGAAAACAATGTCCAAGAGGGGAGAATGGTCTGTCCGCAGCTGAACTCGATAATTCTGAGATCGTCCTATGTCGCCAAGCTCAAGTGGAGAAGTATAACGTTGACTTGGGTCAAATCTGTAGCGGAAAAGGTGTCGCTAAAGAAACCGCTCTTTACAAGCTCTCTCCCTATAAAGATGTCGATTGTGTTTTGCGTGTCAACGGACGCGGCCAGCTGGCTACCGTACACAACGAGACGTCCAATAATTTTACCACCTGATCACCGCTTGACCGAACTGATTGTGTTCCATCATCACTGCTAAATGAAACATCAAAATTTCGAAGCGACGATATGTGAAATCCCCCACAAGTTCTGGATTCCGCGCTTGAGGCAAGTCATGCGCAAAATCATCTCTAATTGTTATGTCTGCAAAATTGTCCGGGCTTCGCCGGTGACACCTGTCATGGGCCAGCTGCCAAGGGACCGCTTGACTCCATATGTGAGGCCATTTTCGTACACTGGCTTAGATTACTTCGGACCACTTACAGTTACCATCGGTCGTTGACAGGAGAAGCGATGGGTGGCATTGTTCACATGCCTTATAGTCAGAGTCATTCATTTAGAGGTGGCTCGTGACCTTTCAACGGATTCCTGTATCGTTGTCATCCGTAAATTCATCAATCGTCGCGGAGTGCCAGTCAGAATTCGGACCGATAATGGGAAGAACTTCGTCGGAGCGGACAGAGCAGCTAAAGTTCCTCTGAAGTTTTCGAGCAGAAACGCATCCAAGATCAATTTTCAACGAGAGGTGTTGAGTGGCTCTTATATCCATCTGAAGGCGGCGTGTGGGAACGTATGGTCCAATGCGTAAAAAGGGTATTACGTTATACACTAAAAGAGGTCTCGCCACGGGAGCACACCCTTCAGTGCCTCATAATTGAAGCGGAAAATATAGTGAATTCGCGCCCACTGACTCATCTTCCGATCTCGCCAGACCAAGAGGAACCGCTCACTCCAAATCATTTTCTATTGGGAACAACCAAGACTACGCAGACGCCCAGTATCTCCGAGCCACCAGAGAAGCTATGCGCGCTAAAAAAGCAATGGCGAATTGCCCATCAACTGAGGGATCGATTCTGGAAGCGCTGGGTTCAGGAGAACCTGCCGACCTTAATGTGCCGTACTAAATGGTGTCGACAAACTATGCAGCTGAGACCCGGAGACCTGGTATTCGTTTGTGATCCCAACATGCGAAGGCAGCAATGGTGTCGTGGTCGAGTTCAACAAGTGTACCACGGAACAGATGGTGAAATAAGACAAGCAGATGTGCTCACGAATTCAGGAGTGTTACGTCGTCCAGTGTCCAAATTGGCAGTCCTTAATGTTGATTGTGGTGAATCGAGTCGATCCACGGGGGCGGGGATGTAATGGATTCCGCCACTCTTGAAAATCAAAACGAACGAACCTTTCATCGCCGATGCCCTCTGGACGAATTTGAACGATGCTTTGACGGCTTAACGACAGTTTGTTGATTCGGTCTTCCTTTACGCGCTCTGTCATTGTCATTGTCGTTTGGTACTTTGGAAAGACCGCAGGTGCAAACTGCGGTAAACCATCACATATAAGTATGTACTGTATGTCATTCCGTTTCTTTATTAGAAATAAAACAACCAACCAACTAAACAAGCTGAGCCTGTTGTTATTTTTGAATCTCCGGCCATAGGCCATCGACATGAACATTAAACATAAATAACAGATGAATGATTATAATAAAAACAAAGAATTTGAAAATGGTAGCGAAAACAATTCACATTATTTGTATATCGCGTTATTAAATAAATAGAAATGTTCCTAAAACTAAAACATTCAATGCTTCTATTCTTGAATCCCGACTTTATAAAGCACATAGCGTTGAGGCAAGATCCACCTAGTCTATTTCTTTTTTTTTATTTTCACGTCCTTTACCACTGAAATAGAAGCGCTCAGCATCAGCATTTGAATGGGGAAATGTTAATGCAAACCTAGCAACAAGCTCAAATTCGGAAATAAGATATTTCTGCATTCTATTTTTTTCTGATCCAATAACGGAAATAGGAAATTCTCTCCATTCTACAATCAATTTATTTTCGTCACAATTTAGAATTTTAATGAAACTGAAAACAATTTCTTTGCAGCTCTTTCTCTTCGGTATGTTTAATGTCACCTCTGGAGAAAGAAACTCCATAACTTGAAGGTCAGGATTCCTTATTGGAAATCTTTTTAAAATCTCCTCAATTGACCTAATATAGAAATTTTTGCACCGTAATTTTACTTCTGACTTTTGATCTTCTGGTAATTGTTGCACAAGCTGTTCACACTCTGGCCCAACGTATGTATATGTCTATGAGGTCAATTATATTATTTTTATATGCTGAAGCGAAATCAGTGTATTGTTGTGAATCCAGCAGTTTATCAAAATCTTCCTCTTTAATGATATTTTGAGCTAGTTTCAGTAAAATCTTTTTCGACTCAGCGTACAGGGGATGCAACAAATTTTGATTACCTTGAAAAAGTCTATTAAAATCATCGAAATACTTCAGATCAAATTTTAGGAAGAAAAAGTAAGCTTTATTTTATTGTCTGCCAAATTTTCGTATATATTTGTAACTTTTGTTCTCTTGGTTTTTGCAGAATCTAATAAAAATAAATGCAGAAGAACTGTCCAATAATCTCACTAAGCAGGAATGGAGTACAAGCCACCTTGTCTTAGATGGATTTAATATCTTTTTTTTTTCGGCGTTAAAATATTCCTGGAACTCCTCTAGTATGGCACAGCTTTTTGGACTCTCCGACATATACGTAGCTACCATTGATAAAAGATTTTCACATTCATCTGGAAGTCCTGCACATCCGTAGTTAGCTACAAGGGCAGAAGAGTGGCATATGCATTTAAAAAGAACTACATTTGGAATGTCAGCTTGAAGCCTCGAAAAAAAAGAGTTGTTCTTTTCTACCATAACTGGGGCATTATCGCATGCTAAACCAATAATATTTGCTAAAGGAATTTTATTTTTTCGAAGACATGCTTTGTATAGAGCTTCTGCAGAACAATCAGTAGCATTTAACTTGATAAGTTCAAGTAATTCAGTATGAATAGTGAATGTTTTAGGGTTGGTGTATCGGTCCCAACAACACAAACTTTTTTGGATAGAAATGTCTATACCTTCATCAACTAATATTGAAAAATGAGTTGTCCACAAAATGTCTGCTAGGCGGTTAAACTCGACTTTAGCTAAAATATTATCGATGATTTTAGAATATTTTGCTCTTCCCAAGGTCATGTCGGCTGCAATTTTTGAATCAGGAAAAATATTTTTTAATAAAGGCAAAAGATGGTCAATAGTGTGCAATGCAACATTATGCTCCACAAAAAAAGCACATAATGTTAATTCAGCTTTTTCGTGAAGACTAGCATCAGCGTCCGCTTTACTAAACATTGCATTTACTGATGGTGTTGAGTCAGTTACTTTTATACTAACTATGTGTTTTGACATTTTTGAGTGTTTGAGTAACTCTTACCGGCTATCATCACTGAATTACACGCACGACAAAAAAATTTATGGGGATTGTCTTTAACCCGTACAACAAACGCTTGAAGAGTTTCTGAAATTCTTACCTGTTTTCCCCATATTTCGTTCTCGAAAATTTCCTCTTTCGAAAATTTTTCTTTGGAATTCCCCACGAAAAGGGGAATTCCCCACGAACTGGCAGTAGTATTAGTATTCCTCAAAACATTACTAATATTTATGCATACATATGTTAATACGTTTTACTTATACGAATATTTTAAAATTATGATACTTTGTTATTCTCCAATATGCATCAGATTACTATGAAATCCATTCGATGACACATACGTTTTTGTGTCATTCGTATTTCGTACGCATACAAAAAAATGAGTATGAATGACTAAAACGTATGTATGTACATATGGGTAAGTTCATTCGGATTGGATTCTCACAGTAATCTGATGCGTATTAGTGAATATCATAAAGTATCATAATATCTAAAGTCTTCGCATTAGTAATACGTAATATGTATAAAAATTAGTAATATTTTAAAGAATACAAATATATTAGTCTCACCTCTAGCCAGGAATACTGAAAACGTATTGACAAATTTTCTTGAATTGATGAAGCTCGTGTGACGTTTCAGTCTCAAAAGCCTTCACTCATCTTTCACGGATATTTTTTGTTTTCCATTCTTCGCTTTCTATGTTTCTTGCAATAATGTCCTTAATAGTGAATAAATTCAGGAAAACAGTAATCGCCGTTAATAGATGCCCCCTTTTCGTTCAAATATAAAAATTTTCCTCCATATTAATCCACTCTGGAACCTTGGTTAAATTCATCCAGTCGAATGATTTGAAATGAAAAACTTGTAAAACTTTACCACCTCCTCTTCAATTTTTTTTATTTCATTTTCTACATCGGGATTTGTTGTTTTAAGACCATGTACTAATTGATTATCAATAAAATTTGAGACTTTACTCTCTTGGAGTATTTTTCTCATATTATCAATGAGCTCCTTGACCACAATGATAGTGACTGGGAATGTATAAATGAAAAATAGACATTCGCCAAGAGGTTTCTAAAAAAATTCAACTAATAGCATTCGGTGCATTTGTCTCATTCTTAAAGAATTCTTTCAGTGGTTCCCACATCTTTAAAATCATATCTACATATGGCTGGCATCAGGGAAAGCCACCTGGTACGCGAATGAGATAATACTGTTTGGAATGAGACCTCTACAAATTCGCAAAAAGTTTTAAGCCTCTCTGTTCTGACTGTATAGATTGAGAAATATTTGAAAATCCTAATGACAATTATTTCACAATCAATCGCTAGTGTATCTGCAGCTAATGATATTGAATAGTGCAATATGTGGACAAGACAGCCCACGCCCTCTATTTTTCTTTTAAGTTCTGTCTTTAATTTGTAAAACACATTGCACATCCCACTTCTTTGAGCTCCACCAAAATTTGTATTAGTATTATTGCCACAAAAAGCCACTAACTTCTCAGAGGAAATATTTAGATCGTTTAGCGATTTCAGACAATAATTAGTTATAGTATCTGAAGTTTCATCCGGTAGAGCTTGCAATCTAAGTAATTTTGTTTTTATAATTTCTTTCACGTCAAAGAATTGAATCACTATCGCAAATTGTTTTTCTGTTTTGTGGTTACTTGCATTGGTGCCGATCCCATAAAATGAGACAGATTCCAAATGCGAAAAACACTGAGACAAAGAATAAGGTGCCAGAATATGTTTAATGAGAGCAGTTGCTTTTGTTCGGGCCGTAGATTGTTTGGCTGCTGTTTTTTTATCTAGATACATTAAAGAATCCAGTTTGCTCAAACAGACTAGTGATTTAAACGATTGATGATGGTTGATTACTCTGTATGCTGTTGACAATTCAGCTGATCACACTAACAAATGTTCACTTGAATCATTTTTTACACAGAAACTGTCTATTTTGCGTGATGAGGATGCAGATGACATTTTAGTTTTGTGTCCGGTTGTCTGATTATGATGTTTGATGTTGCCTTAATGTGATTTTAATGTGAACTACCTAGTCCACAATAACACTGTCAAACTATTCCGTTACTTCTGTGATAAAACTAGTCTATATGTTATTAACTCTCGTTGGCCTACCTGTTTCCAGTCTAGTAGCAATCCGTCCTTGATTGATATGTTCTTGACAAATTCCCGACGCGCTGTTCTGGGAAGCGATCAGGTTAGACCTACTTCTGACTTCATCCATGATTTCCTATTTTGTTCTGTTAAATATAACCGCACTCCTCCTTGTAATGACAAAATAATAACTTACAGATCTTACCAACATTTTAACCTTACCGACTCTCGAAGAAACTGTGACTCTAATACCTGGGACTCTATTTATTTTACATCTGACATTGATAATAAAATTAGCATATTTAGTAACCTATTAAATGAATTGTATGACGTTTGTATACCAACAGTGACTAAGACAATTAAGCCCAAACCTTGTCCATGGTATAACAATATTATTAGAGAATATATCCGCGAGAGAGAACGATTTTTTAGACTTTTCAAAAGAAATCCCACTGACTACAATAGACGCCAATACAACGTTGCTCGAAATAAAACAGTTGCAATGATACGCTTCTACAAGCGTGCTTACATCGTGCGAAAACTTGACCTTAAACAAAGCTCTAGAGAATTATGGAAAAACTTAAATAAACTTGGTGTAACTGACGGGAAAAATATAGCTGAGTGTCCTTTTAGCCCTAGTACAATGAACACTGTTTTTGCACCTGTCTCTACAATTCCATCAATTCTTCCAGCAAGTTCAGAGGACTCTAGTGTAGGATTTAGTTTTGAATGTGTCCAGTTAATTGATGTTCATGATTCGATTCGTAGTATCAAATCGAACGCTACAGGTCCTGATTGTGTGTCGCCTAAGTTTATAAAGTTAGTTTTGCCCATTATACTTCCGTATATGCTGAATATCTTCAACTTTTGTATGTATAGCTGCCAATTCCCAGAGAAGTGGAAAGAAGCCACCATCGTTCCTGTTTCGAAAATATCCAACCCGTCAGTTCCGTCGGATTTCAGGCCAATCAGTTTACTCTGTTTTCCAGCTAAGGTGCTTGAAAAGATTATGGCTACCCAAATACAAAAGTACTTATAAGCAGGTAACTATCTATCCAAGTGGCAATCAGGTTTTCGCCATTTACATAGTTGCGAATCTGCGGTTATCAAAGTTACTTCTGATTTGCGTACAGCACTAGACGCAAACAAACTCGGAATCATGGTTCTTCTCGACTATTCCAAAGCCTTTGATTGTATTAACCACTCAATCCTTTTGTCTAAACTGAAAAACTTATTTGGTTTTAATAATACGTCTCTCAGACTCCTTGCGCAATATCTAAGTAACCGCGTTCAAATAGTCAAAACGGAATAGGGAACTTCAAGTCCTACTTCGGTTAACTCTGGTGTACTGCAGGGATCTGTCTTGGGCCCGTTACTTTTCTCTATGTTCATAAATGATCTTCCAAACTCAATCAAAAACTGTCAAATGCATATGTACGCGGATGATGTCCTTATTTATCTATGTCAGTCTGTTGGTTTAATAGAAGATTGTGTAGCCCGTATAAACGAGGATCTCTTAAATGTCCAACAGTGGTCTAATAATAACAAGCTTAAACTGAATCTTTTAAAGACTATGGGAATGATATGTTCACGACAGAGAATTGACCATTCTGATTATCCTGCTCTTGTCCTGAACGGAAACATTATTAGCTATGTCGACAAATTTAGGTATCTAGGATATCAAATTAATAGCACTTTAACCTGTTGCGATGCTGTTTCGGATACAATAAGAAGAATATACCATGGCCTATCCAGGTTAAGGTCGTCATCGCATTCACTGCCTACAACAATCAAATACCGTTTGGTTAAAAGCTTGTTACTTCCTTTTTTCACGTTTAATTGTTCTGTGTATCCTTGTCTTGATTATGATTGCAACCGCAAAATAAATGTAGCTTTTAATGATTGTATTCGGTTCATTCATAATGTTCCAAGGTATAGTAGTGTGTCCCACCTAAATGGGTCGTTGTTCGGTTTAAAACTTGACACGTATTACAAGTTTAGAAATATTATAAAGCTTTTTAACATCATCCACGGTAAATGTCCTAGTTACTTACGTGAAATGATCCTTTTTGCTCAGTCTCGCAGAGGGTTAAAATTAATAATTCCGCGTTTTGCACACATAATTGGAGAACCGTCTTACTTTGTTCAATCTGTTCGTCTGTGGAATAATCTTCCTCAGGAACTGCAGAACATCACATCACCAGCCACATTTCGCAGAAAACTATTTTCAATTCTGTCGAATCAAAGCTCATAAGTAATACCTGTAATATACCCGTAAGTTAAAATTTAGCTTAAACTTCTCTTTGTTTTTTCCCCTTTTTCTCGATTTGATGTAAAATTTATTTGTAATATAAACTTTAGATACTTAATTATAAGATAAAACATCTTGTAGTATCAAGTTAAGTTATAACATCAATGAATAAATGAAATGAAATGAAATGAAAAAAATGAAACGTATATCTAACAAACTGTGTAAAATGCTTCTTCGTTCGTCTTTCCTTTCTTAATAAAAGACCACTCTTTAGTGTAGCCGTCGTTGAAATGGCATTTTCTTTTTGGTGGAGCCATTATTTACAATAATAAATTAATTACAAATAGTGATCGAACGAAACTTAAACACATGTAAGACAATAGACAATAGACAATAAGTGGCGAGCTAACTGGGTACTAGAGATGAGTCGATCGTGATTGATTCGTTCGTTTTGACCGAATCACCGAAAAGTATTGGTGATTGCAATCACACAACTACAAACCAATCAATCACAAAATCAATACTTTTCACGAATCATTTCCAAAAATTATGGAATCAGGAAAAGTAAATATTGGATGGGAGCAGTGTAAAGTTTTTGATGGAGTAAGTGTTATGATTTACTATAAATGTAGAGGATTCAACCATAAAGCGGTCGAGTGTAAAAATGAAGATACATGTTTAAAATGCCACGGAAATCATCAGACAAGGGATTGTCAAAAAGAAATGGTAATCAAATGCTTAAACTGCTTGCCCGCTTATACAAAACTAAACCTAGAACTTGATGAAAATCATGGCACCTTTAGTAGACAATGTCCGGTCTATCGAAAAAAAAAAACTGGAAATGAAAAAGAAAAAGATTGGATACTAGCAATCCAATAAAATAAAAGCCATATATACTAATATTCAAAGTATAACCAACAATTTCGAGCAACTAGAAATGTTAGCACATAAAAAAGAGTACGAGTTTATTAATTTGTCAGAGACGCACCTTACTGAAGATATGGAAGAAAACGAAATAAAATTAGATGGATACAACAAGATACATTGCCTATAAAATTCAACTAGGACTGGTGGTACTTCAATTTATATTACAACAAAATGGAGCATCACAAACGTGGTAAAAAAAGCAATTGATTTCCAAAGATGGTGGCTTTCAGTAAAGTGTACGCATAACAACTTTGAGTTTGTATTAGTTGCAGTTTATAGATCACCGAGTAGCTCCGAAAGGGAATTTTGTGAATTCTTTAAAGAAATTATTGAAATAATAACTGAAGCACAAACAATATCATCTTAGCTGGAGATTGATTGGGGTAGTGTCAATTTATACAAAAGGGAGATCGTGAGAGTGCTTAATGATAATTGTCTAACTCAAAAAATGGAGGAGTATACAAGAATAACAGAAACAACGAGAACCACAATCGATTACATAATAACAAATATCCAGAATATGAGAGCGAAAACGGATCCTGAAAAAATATCTTAGACCACGAAAGCATAGAAATCACGGTAGACGACACAAACAAAGAAAACGTAAGTGCAACGACTGTTGAGATTTTTAAATATCGTAAGAATCTATTTACAGAGGAACTTAATAAAATAAATAGAGTATATAACACAGCAGACAATGTACACGAAAACGCAAAAAAACTAGATTTGGTCCTGAAAAATACTGTTAACAAATTCATCATATCTAAATCCAATAGAACTAACAACGAAACAATAAAATTTTTTGACCACGAACTTAAAATGCTAAAAAAACAGAAAATTCGAAAGTATCAAAAAGCGATGATAATAAACACTGAAGAAAGTTGGGATGAATATAAAACGATAAGGAATAATTATAGGGGTAAAGTTAGAAATGCGAAAAACAATTACATAAAAAACAGGATTAAGCAATCAAATGGACAAAGAGAAATGTGGAAGGAAATTAAAAAATTAGTTTTGAAGAAAAGGAGTGTTGAAATCAAGAATATAATTTTTGACGAGAGAAACCACAATACCGACTTCGAAATAGCTAATAAATCTAACCACTATTTTATAAGAAGTGTGAAGGAAATTAGATCAACAATTGAAGACGTAGAAATTATAAATTTTATAGATCCCGTAGAAAGCAGATTCGAATTTAAACATATCACATTAAACAAATTGAAAGAAATAAGTCTGAAAAAGAAATCGAATTTCAAAATAATAAGCCCGAAAATAATCCTTGATAACTGGAGTACTATAGGATATACAATGCTATACATTGTAAACAACTCTCTTCAGGTAGGGGAATTTCCAAACTCTTAGAAGGATTCTATGGTTAGACCAGCTGCGAAAGTGCCTAACACAAGTAGAAGTCAAGATCGGTCTCAAGATTAATACATTAAGAACGTGTGAAAAAATAATTGAAAAAGTAGTAAAGCGCCAACTTATCTCATACTTAGAAAAAAAATTATATCCTCTCAATGTTTCAATCAGGAAAGAATATTCGTGTGAATCAGCGGTCAATCATATAATAAACGAATGGAAGTTTGGCGGAACACAGAAATATAGAATGGCACTATTCCTAGATTTCAAAAGGGCTTTTGAAACCATTGATAGGGAAATATTACTTAAAAAAATGTGGCTTTATGGAATTAGAGAAAGAGAATTGAAATGGTTTAGGTCTTATCTAACAAATAGAGTGCAACGAACAAAAATCAACCTCAGTGTATCTTATCCAGAAAATACATCCTTGGTCCACTGCTGTTTATTTTATACATAAATGATATGCCAAGAGTTATAAAAAGATGTAAGATAGCCATGTACGCTGATGACATGGTCTCGGTTTATGCTGAGACTCCGAGGAATGGAAAAGCAAACTTGTTGAAGATACCAGAAATCTGACTGAATGGCTAAAAATGAACAAGGTGAAGTTGAATGAAAAAAAACGAAACTTATGGAGATATAATCCAACAACGGAACGACTATTGAGATAAATGGTAAAACCATAGAGAATGTTAACAATATGAAGTAACTTGGAGTAATGCTAGACAAAGATTTAAAATTAAGTATGCATGTTGATTATGTCTGCAGAAAGATAGGACAAAAAATTGAATTTTTTAAAAGGATCAGGAGAAAAATGGATGTACCTACTAACCTCACTTATAGTGTATAATACAATTATTAAACCGCATTTTGAGTATTGTTCAACAGCTCTATATATGTGTTGCAACCAAAGCCACATTGATAGACTTCAAAAACTGTAAAACAAAGCTATGCGTAATATCCTAATGTGCAGTAGATTCACACCAATCAACTATATGTTAGGATGCCTTAGATGGTTGAATATCCAGCAACGACTTGAATTGAATACATTTATTGCAGTATTTAAATTAAAATATGGATCAGCGCCAAGTTATTTAACAAGTGGAATCAGACATGTAGGAGAAGTGCAGCCATATCGGTTGAGAAACGCGAATAATTTCAGGCTACTTCGCCAAAATACAGTACATGCTCAAAACAGGATTTGGTATAAGGGACTTAACATGTTTAATAGCTTACCTAGTGATATAATAAATGAAGCAAATTTTCAAAGATTTAAAGGAAAATACATTGAATTTGTAAAACATAATGTTTAAAAATTGTAAATGAAATAGATTGAGTTTATTTTTCCGCTAACTTACTTAGTTATTATAAATTCATATAAGTTTTTGGTAAAGTACTTAAAGTACTAATACTAATAATGAATATCGTAGTCTTTTTCCAGCAAGATAGGGAATATCCACAGAGCCGAATGAATGGAGAATGCAATTCTCCTTCCAAAAAATACTTTTCTAATGACCGATTCGGTTCTCTCGGTCATTTGGCCGATGTCGCGCGGACACAAGCGATTATTAAAAAAAAGAAATAATTAATCCGACTACGGATTGCGATTTATTCCAGACGCGGTATTAGCATTAGCTACTCGAAAAGAGGAAAATAAAACGATAGAGTTTCAAAAGGAACAAAAGATTTATTTTGATCCGCTCAATCTCAGTTCTGTACAAGAAGTGTTCGATAAATTACAATCATGGTGTATATGTACACTCGCCATAGTACACTCGCTTCTTTGCGCAAGCTGGTCTCTGCAGGAGTTTCCCGTCGGATCAGTTGATGGCGACCGTTTTTTTTGTTGGGCAAGGTCATTGATTTTCGAGTAATTCCCTCTACTCCCCCGCACGGCGATGTCGTCTAGGCCTGGCATGGCATATTTGCTACACACACACATGTGTGCATGTTTAAGTGGAAGGAGCCAGCAAAAACAAAAACATCGCATTTTTTTTGCATTGAGAGTTGATGTTAGCGCTTTTCGTACTGTGACCTGTGATTTTGGTGTTTAATCATGGTTTCCCGAATTTCAGCCCGAATACAAATTTGCCGTTCCCAAATTGTTAAGTTAAGTTTCATTAGTGTCGTTGATGTTTTGACTGTGACAATCCGAATTTGTCCATCAGTACCTGGATACGTTGCCTCAATCTTTCCTAATAGCCAGAGGGTTGGAGGTGTTTGATCATCTCGTAGGAGGACAAGATCTCCTACCTTCAGTTGGACGTTAGAGATCAGCCATTTTGGTCGTTGTTGGAGTCGAGCGGGGTATTCCGCCTTCCATCTCCGCCAGAAATCTTGTTCTGCATTAGCAGCCACCTGCTTAAATAATTTGGATTAATGTTGTTTAGATCGTCTTCGGGTGTAGCGTTTAAGGCTGAACCAACTAAAAATGTCCTGGTGTTAGAATTGAGAAGTCATTTGGATCATCGGTCACTGGACAAAGTGGTCGCGAGTTTAGACAAGCTACTTGAGCTAAAATCGTTGCCCATGGTATATTATACAGGTGGTATTTCATTGACTTTACGACGGCTCCCCAGAGTCCACCCAAATGAGGAGCTGCAGTAGGGTTGAAATGCCAAGTGGCACCATTAGCTTGCACCATTTTCACGATGTTGTTAGTCAAATGTTTCGTCAGCCTCTTCTTTTCCGCCTTAAGCATATTTGAAAAGTAGTTCCACAGTCACTGTAAAGATAGACGCATATTCCGCGGCGGGCTGTGAAGCGCTTAAACGCCGTTATAAAAGCAGCTGAAGTATAGTCGCTGCTAAGCTCAAGGTGAACTGCCTTTGTGCACAAACATATAAATACTGCGATATAGGCTTTAGTGACCTTATTGCAATGGCCCTTCCCTTTTGACATTGGATTTCAGGTGTAAGATCCAATAATTGGTTCGAAACGTTGGCATTAGAAGTTGTTGTCCTCTGTGCAGTGACTTGATGTATGCATCATGAATTATGAGGGATGAATGCATTTTGAGAGGGAAGTATGATTGGATGACGCTGCGAATAAGGTAAATCAGCGTTTTCTAATCGACCCCAACACGTAAGATGCTATTCCCGTCTATTATTGGAGAAACTCGTGATAGTTTACTTCCTTTTGGTACCGTTGTACACTTGGTTAGCTTCGAGATTTCTTCACCAAAGTTTTCTCGTTGCACCAATGCGATCAATCGGGTCAGTGCTACAGTAACCTCGCCTACGGTAAGTGTTCCACCAATGTGTGGTGATTTCTTTCAATTTGTAGTTTCGTTGAGGAACTCGCTTCCTTTATCACAGCTTGGCGAGGCATGAAGTAGTGCTTGCATGCAAGTGATCTGGGATCCACTTCCGTCATATGTCCTAGTGCAATGTATTCCTCAAAAACCCTTTTGTATTCAGTGTAGAATACTGAATTTGAATAGAATTTTTTCTGCAGCTGCGAAAATCGTACAAGGGCTATTTACTGGGGGAATACCTTCTTTGAAGGGAATTCGGACCACATATCTGCCATCCATCAATCGCTGATGAGTTTGGCAGAAATGAGCCTCACATTGTTCCTCTTCTGGTGACAGCATTTTTTTATTTGACACTTCTTCTAATTCCCAGAATTTGTGCTTTCAAGCTTCTGAACCTCCGTTGTTATATTAAGAGAATTTAGGGTTGGTGAAGTGTTGTAGTAAACGCTACCTGAAACGACCCAGCCCATCAAGAATTACTGCCGAATATATATCACTTCCGAGCAGGATATTGATCTTGCTTGGCTTGTAAAATGTTGGATCCGCAAGCTGAATCCTTTGTAGATGATCCCATTTGGTGCAGGATATGTTACTTGTTGGAAGTGCAGCTGTGAGCTTGGGTAGAACCATGGCCTTCACCTGAACTTTGAACTTCTCATTGATATTTGAGAAAATGGTGGGAGACACTGTATGTTTAGCTACACGTATGCTGCCTCCTCCTACGCCTTTGATATTTACGTGGCTTCGTTCCCTTCTAGGTTTAAGTGATTGTGCGGCAAATTGAATGAGGCTTCCGACCCCGGATCCAGTAGCGCCCGCAGCACCAGAGGTTGGCCAGTGGTTGAATAAACCTTGACTAGCGCAGTAGTAAGAAGAACCGTACTTGTTGTCTGGTTTTCTGCTATGCAAGTGTTGTGTGCTGAAGCAGTCCTGATAGAGGATAATTGATCTTGAGATTGTTCACGATGGGTGGAAGAAGAGCTGAAATAATGTGAAGGCCAACTAGCCACTGATGAGGGTGATTCATGAACATGCTCTTCGTTGATTGGCGCAATTATGTGCAGCAACGAATGATGTTTTTGTTTGCACTTAGCACACGTAAATGTACTTGTGCAATGATATGTGATGTGTGAATCAGAAAGACAGTTGAATCAAAGGCGATTTTTCTTGACAATTTCTTGTCTTTTCTTAGGATTCAATGCCTTAAATTTGAAGCATTTCCTGATGGAATGCACCGCATATTTAGACATAGTATGTGAAAGATGTGATCGAACTACGCTCGATGTGTGTTTCTTGAACCTTATTTGAGACGAAGACGAGGATGATTCCATAATCTCCAAAGTTCTTGCCTTCGTAAACAAAAAATCCTCAAGAACACTGTATATGGGATAGTCGATATAAGATGATATGAGTGCTTCTAACTGACTTCTGGTTGTATGCGGTAGTTTCGCAGTAGTAGCCGATTGAAGGTGCTCGAGATAGCTGAGACAGTAGGCATTTCAAAAGATCGCGTGGGTCATATCCTGTATGAAATTTTGGGCATGAGAAAGTTGTCGGCGCGATGGGTGCCGCGTTTGCTCACTCCGGACAACAAGCGCAACCGTGACACCACTTCAGAGCAGTGTTTGACGCTGCTTAAGAGCAATCCGAAAAAAGTTTCTGCGTCGTTTCGTGACAGTCGACGAAACATAGATCCACTGGTACACACCAGAGACCAATGTTACAATTGGCGCCGTGCTTCCTTGATATACCAAGGGAAGAGCGTCAATCGGAGAGTTTAAAAAATTGAAAAAAACACGTTTTCAAAGATTTGGTGTTTTTTATTTTAATTCCCAAATTTACTTAAACCCACGTGAGTTTCGGGTTTAACTCTGGATTAACTCTCGTTTAACTCTGCCTATCCTCGATATCAGCTACTCCTTTTATACGATGTTGTGCGTACGCATCTTACCCCCTCTTCTTTCTTAATTTTTGCCCACGTCTGAAATCTGCTTGTACGTAATACATACGCTGTACTTTGCTCCGTCCAATTTTCGCTTTCATGCATGAATGCAGGCACTCATTCACAATATCCCTTAATTGCGTTTAATTGCTTTTAGGGTTTTGCTATGGCCGTGCATGATTTGGTGTTTACCCAATATACTGCATGTATCGCATATGAATGGGCACATCAAAGGTGTCATGTGTCTTGTACGTTTCAAGGGTGTCGTATGTCTTGATTCATCGTTGGACTGTACTGACCCCACTTGAGTTTGTCGTACTGCACTGACCTATACCTTAAAATGGCACACTTGTATCATGTGTCTTGGTACATTGTTAGCGTTGTTGGCGGTGGGCAATTACCATTGGGTGTCGAATAGCGATGTTGGCGGATATGGGTGAAAGAAAGAAGAGAAGTGTGCATTTGCTGAGTGGACGATGCGTGCGGTCCGTTATGTGGATCACAACATCCCACCCTCCTATGAAAAAGAAAATTCTACCTAGAAGAGGCTAGAATTTTCGTGGAAAGCAAATCGGGTCGCTGCTGATATCGAAAATAGGTGTACTCTATGATCTTAACAATATGCACATATATAACAATTTTTTTCTTATATAATGGTTATAAGCTTTATGTAATACTTATAGATAATTGTTAATAATATTGTTTAAAATTATTAGACACTAATAGAAGTTTACAATATTTTAATTTGTATGTTTTCCTAACGATAATTAATATTACGTTTCGTCGTAATATATATATAATTTTATTTCCTAAATTTATTTGTTACATGTTTTTCATCAAAAATAATTTTTATTTTTTTTGTTTATATGTATATAAAATTCTTTGTTTACATTCTATGATTAAATTCCTGTTGTCAATACAAATTTAGGACAAGGGTTTGGAAGTGAGTGTTTAGGATTAGTGGTTTCTTCTGTGTTCTCTTTATTACAAATATTCTTATGTTTACTTGGGAGAGGGATAGGGCAAGGAAGGGATTCCTTTAGTTCTTCGGTGACTCTGGTTTTTCGTGTTTTTAAACGTTCGTTAATGAGATATACCGCTATTATTAGTATTATCAAAATAACGTAAGTTGAAATATAGTGGTGCATATTATGGGCATCTATAGGCGCTAATGGTTTTTCTTCTGCCAGATGGAGTTCGTTTAAGCCTCTAGATACTTGTTGGAGTTCATTTTGACTGGAGTATTTTATGAAAGCTAGCTTGTTTGTGTTATTAGGGTACGTATATGAGTAGTTTGTCAAAAAGTGTGAAATGTTTAGTGTAGGTATGTAGGAGTTGTTTACAGAGGACAATTTTTCGTTATATGCACGGATGATCAAATCTTTAGATCTTAAATAACAGTCTCCCATTATTTCTATTGTGGCTGGATCTTTCAGCGTATACGTTGATAGGTTGTCCTTGCAAATTTCGTCTATTTCGTAGTCGTCTAGTGAAGCGAATAACCACTTGTTGCTCTGCGACAGTTGTGTCCATATTGTTGAGAGATTAGTTTGTTTTATGTTACAAGAAGGGGGAAAGGAACCGATTCTACGAAGTAACTCTACTTCACACAGTGGATGTTCTGAGTTTGTGTTGAATAGAGGGTGAGTTATAGGACATAGAAATTGGTTGTCGTGAGTTTTGCAATTACCCAGGTCTTCTTTTCTTAAGCTGGAGTAATGATCCTTATTGTAGTCGATTAATAGGTATTCTGTAGTTGATTGTATGAACAGAAAACGGTCGTTGAATTTTGTCGGTAGGGGTATAATTTTGTAAATGTGGTAATTTTCTACGTAAGAGAGTGGGATTTTTATCTCGTAAATAACCTTCTCTTCCCGTACCGTGGCCTTGATAGTAGAGGTGTGATATAGGGAAAGAATGTCGTTAGCCATTATGGAAGGGATCTTTATTCCACCAGTCAGTTCCTGTTTTATTTTGGTTAGGACAGATTTAAGCTGGTTTGGTGTGATTATGGCTGGATGAGGTTTTCCATTTTTAGCGTCTGTTAGCAGATCTATAATATCATTAATAGTGGTCTCGTATCTGATGATGATTAGAGTGATTAGACTTGTTAGTGATTCAACCTCAGTGAATAACCTCTGTTCGGAATCTGCCTGGGTCAGTCTGTATGCCAAATCTTTCACTGCTTCTAGCTTTGTGTTTATTACGGATAATTGGTTTTCTATGGCTGCCTCCGATGTATTGAAAATGTTGACTGTAGTTTCAATTATTAATGTTTGGTTTTTGACCAAGGTAAGCAGATAGTCTTCATTGGTTTTCAGTTTTTCTATTTGCCTATCGTAAAAACTGGCGTCTTCATTATTAAGAGTGCCGAATAGGGATTTGCTGATGATTCCTACCGCGTCGATTAGTGCTCTTTTGTGACGGTTATTGGTTTTCAGTAGGTCGTATTTATTTATCATGTCAGTCACTAGATGGATAAGTTCGGCTCGGGCGCTATTGCATAAGATGTCACAACTCGTTTTCCCTTGTAGTTGTGTGCATAGGTTATCTATTTCGGAGACGTATTGGATGGCGTGTTTCGAAGCTTCGATTAACTTCCTTAGGTCGAAATATATCACTAGTTTCCATTCCGTAGAATATAATTCGGCTTTTCCTAATTGCTCGAAATATCCCCGGGGTTATTTGCATTAGTCCGAAGACAAGAGGAATTATGGTGAGTATTAGACAATGCATCTAAAAGGAAAAATTTCTTATTTGTTTAGTACTATTAAAACGGGTGTATTATTGTGTTTTTCTTATTCCACAAATGGTTTTATGTTATTGTTGTGTATGACTTTAAGTTTATTACCAACTTTGATTTCCGAGCTTTCTTTGGACAAAATTCTTGTAATTTGATATGGACCTTCCCAAAGAGCTGAAAATTTATTTTTCCTTGCTTGGTTTTTTAAAAATATCTTGTCTCCTATGTTATAGCTTATGGGCTTGGTTCCATGATCGTAATTATTTTTCGAGCTCTCTTTATTTTTTATTAAGATGTTTTTAGCGGCCTCATAACCATGCTGCAAACGTGCTTTTAATTCGTTTGCATAATTGTCGTAATTATACGAGATCTGTGGCTGTCTATGCAGAGAACTGGGAATCCGTGGAGGAAAACCGTATAACAACTCTTACGGGCTGAAAGCTGTACTGGTATGAGGTGTCGTGTTGTATACGAACATTGAGTAGGGTAACCATGTATCCCAAGTGAGTGGATCTTTGTTAACGTAGTGCCTAAGATACTCGGCTAAGGTTCGATGGCTACGCTCAAGTGCGCCATTTGTTTGGGGATGATATGGAGTTGTCTGTATCTTTTTCACTTTAAGAAGTGTATATACTTCTTTGAAGAGTGCACTAAGGAAATTGGTCCCTTGATCCGTGAGGATAGATTCAGGTATTCCGAAGCGACATATTAGTCGTTCAACTAATATTCGTGCTACGGTTGAAGCTTCAGTATTTGGAATTGGGATGGCTTCTGTGAATTTAGGGAGATCGTCTTGAAATGTCAAAATGTATTTATTGTTGTCGTGACTTAATGGTAATGGTCCTACTATATCTAGTGCCACTCGTTCGAAAGGACTTGAGCTTGTTGTAGTTACTTTCATAGGGATACGATAAGTTTTACTGAGTTTATTCCTCTGGCAAGATTCGCATTTCGAAATGTGAGCTTTTACATCTTTTGTTAACGTTGGCCAGATATATTTTCGCTTGATTCGTTTTATTGTGCGGGAAATGCCCTGATGACCTCCGAGCGGAGAGTCATGGAAATCCGTTAGTATTTTCTCGATTTCAGAATGGTCTTTCAGATGAATTCTTGTGTCGGAGTATAAAAATATTTTTATGTCGGAGTTTGAAAAGATTTCGGTTAAAATGCCTTTTAGGTCTTTGTATGAGTTCGAATAATTCGGTATGGAAACGTCTACACTATTAGTTTGATTGTCGATAAAATTGGTTTTTATATATTTTAATATTTTAAGTATTTTTTCTTTGTTACCTCCCTGCTGAGTTGGTAAAGGTATTGTAGCGATAATATACGTAATAGGTGTTGTGTTGTAACACTTTATTTCTTCCAGTTTTGGTCTGGTGTAGTTCGTTATTTTCCTAAACAGTAGTTCCTCTTCAGATTCCTCTGGTGCTAGTAAGAAAATCTGGTGTTTTTCGGGTTGGCTTTGGAGTACTATGGACTCAAATTTTTCAACAAGGGTATAGGTTGGAGGGTTTGGCGCAATTATCTCAAACTCATGGTCATTTACTTCGCCGTTTCTTCGCGTTTTTAGCTGGTTTGCCTGATTTCGCGTCACAACGAGAACGGTGTTAGTTGTTTTTTCAGATTCTGGTTGTATCCTACTGCATTAGCGTTGCATTTACCAGGTTTATATTTTATTTCATAATCGTATTCCTCTAACGCTATTCGCCAACGGGCCAGTCTAGAAGTTGGATCTTTAAGATTTAATAACCATTGGAGTGGCCTGTGGTCGGTGAGGATGGTAAATTTTCTGCCATAAACGTAAGGGCGGAATTGTTTTACAGCGAATATTATTGCTAGCAATTCCTTTTCTGTAGTTGAGTAGCGTGTTTCTGCCGAATTTAGTGTTCGGCTAACGTAGTATACAGGCTTGTCTTCAACTGGCTTTCCTTGGGACAGTACGGCGCCTATCGCGTGATCGCTAGCGTCAGTTGTTACTAGGAAACTTTCTTTGAAATTAGGATAAATCAATATTGGAGCAGTGATTAGTTTGTCTTTTAGTTTTAAAAACGATTCTTCGCAAAGTGGATCCCATTTAAAATCTTTATCCTTCTTTAATAGGTTGGTAAGTGGTTTTGCTATCAGCGCGGAATTCGGGATAAATCTGCGATAATAACCTACAAAACCGAGAAATGCCTTTATATCTTTAGCCCTTTTAGGTCTAGGGTAAGTTCTGACTACCTTTATTTTTTCAGGATCCGGTTTAATTCCGTCGTTGCTTATTACGTGCCCTAGATACATTAATTCCCGTTTTATAAAATTACATTTATCGGGTTGTAACTTGAGCTTATGATCCCGAAATCTTGTGAACACATTTCGTAACTTACCGTTGCGTTCCGCCAAGTTGGTACCGTAAATAACAATGTCATCAACATACACAAAACACTCTATACCAATCAATCCCATTAGAACGTTGTTCATAGTTCGTTGGAACGTGGCTGGTGCATTTTTCAACCCAAACGGCATTCGGTTGTACTCGTAATGACCGAAGGTTGTGCTAAATGCTGTTTTCTCTCGATCATCTTTGTCAACTAGTATTTGGTGAAAACCGTTTGCGAGATCGAGTGTACTGAAGTATTTGGCTTTTCCCAACTGGTCCAGTATATCAGTGATATTCGGGAGTGGGAATGCGTCGCCAACTGTGATATCGTTTAAACGCCTGTAGTCTACTACTACTCTCCATTTCTTGTTCCCTTGCGAATCTGGTTTCTTAGGAACGAGTAATAAAGGGGAGTTCCATGGACTATAGCTTGGTCTTATGATATCACTTTCCAGCATCTCTTTCACTTGTTTGTGTATCTCGGCTTTACTCGTTTCTGGTAATCTATAGGGTCTCACGTATATGGGTGGTTTTCCTGCTTCTGTTACTATTTTGTGTGTTGAAGCATCAGTGTAAGTTAATTTATCTCCTGGCAAAAAAAAATAAGTCGTTGAACTCACGGCATATTTGCATTATAGAATCTCTTTCTTCGCGGTTGCAATGTTCTATGTTTAACTGCTTTTCAAGGTTCTCTAACCTTTTGTGAACCGGATCGTTTTCCGGGTGTGTCTTGATAAGATCAAACCCTTCTAAATCGTCCCATTCCAAATCAAGATCTTTTTTATTTAATTTGACCTTTTCTTCATTTACATTTAGTAATACAATTTTGGATCGGTTTTTGTTCGACTTCCCTATGGAAGAGGCCAGAAAGACTCCCGGAGAAACCTGTTTGGTTTCTAGCTGGTATGTGGATTTCGTCTGAAAATTCTTCTGTTTGAGATGGTTCCGCGGTGATAACTTTCGGATGTGGAATCGTGGCTTCGGCCATTTCCCCATGGTTATGTGCGATTGAATCAATCCGTTCAGAGTGAACTACAGCTGAATTTATTTTCTGCTCTGACTCTGCGTTGACGTATTCCGGTTGAGGAGGATTTTTCTCCCCGGACTTACGTATTGGACCCACAGAGTTCTTTTCAGTGCAGAGACGGATTCCCAGAACATTATCTTTGTAGTCAATTAAGCAAGAGTATTTCTTTAGGAAATCGTTACCGATGATCCCATCAAAATTTGAAAAAAAAATTTTTTTCAGTACGTGGAAGGGATGTTTAATTTTTATTATTTTATCTTCGTCTTTAAAAACTAAGGTTTCTATGGTCGAGTATGCACTAATGGTGCTTTCACCCGCCATTGTCGTTATGACCATATTTTTATTATCGTTATTAATCTTGATGTCGGTATAGTTTTTAATTAAACAGATTTCCGCCCCTGTGTCTATTAGAAGGGTCTTAATTACACCATTTTCGAGAGGAATACGGATCATGCTTAAATCGTTATGCGGGACGAGGGAAATTTGGATAATGTAAATTGATTTTAATTTCTGTGTGTCCCGGCTTGAATATTTACTCAGGAAGGGACACCAGGATTCTCTTCTCGAGGACGCTCGTTTCCCGAGAGGTCAGTCTCGTTGTTTGTATTACACAGCTGATCTTGGTTTGGTAGCCGGTGTAGGTGTATTTGTCGGTTATCATCTATTCGGCGTTCTTGGTCTAGGCGTGCATAATTGCGTCTGTCGTTGTAGTTCCTACCCGATTGGTTTTGTCGTACCTGTGCTAAACGAGACCTGCAGTTTTGGTAGGTGTGGTTTGGTTTTTGGCAGTATGTACACGTAACCAACTGAACTTCCCTTTTTATAGGTGTTGAAAAGGTAGGGAAACCTGTGTTTCGATAGCATGTTTCGGCGGAATGTCCTACCTTACTGCATATCTGACAAGTCGGTTTCTGTGTGTTAGCATAAGAAGAGAGATATGTGGGACTTTTCTCTAGTCTAAAAGATTGTTCAACAGCGTATGTTATCGCACTTCTGAGATCATCTGCTTTGTAGGCTTTGACCAGAATTTTTAGGCTGTGGTTTCTGAGGTTGTCCTCGAATGTTTGTAGCGCTAGCTTGCCATTTTCTTGGACTAAATAATCTCGTACGGTTCTTTCTGAGATACCGGTTTGTGTGGCTAAATCCAGGGCAGTGAGTAGTTGTGAAAGTCTATCACCGAAATCTTTTACACTTTCTTTTGGTCCTTGTTTACAGGATAATAATTCGTTTTGAGTGAATGATCGGGAGTTGAATTGCCTAAAGTGTCTCTCGAGTTCCTTTACTAGGTCACTCCATTTGGCAAACGAGTCGAACTGTGTTAGTTCAAATGCACGTCCCAATAATCTTGTTTTTATGATGTCAAGATATGTTCGATGCAGATCTTCCGAGACGGAAGCTATAAATTTGTTCAGATCGCGAGGATTCCCGTCGAAGGTGGGTACGATGTTGAATACATCGGTTATGCTCATTTTGAATTCCATGGCGCGGTTGTCTTCGAAATAGTGTGGTAGAAATTCGAACAACTCCGCAATTGCTTTGTTTCTTCGCGTAAAAATTTTGAGTTTTTTTTTTTTTTTTTTTTTTTTTGCAAAAATTACCGAAGATCTCAAGGGGGGACCAGTATCAAAATAATGTGTATCTTAAATATAAATATAATTCCTTATAAATTTAATAAATACCGCTGCTGTATTTGTTACTGCTGTTACTGCTGCTACTACTGCTTCTACTGCTACTACTGCTACTGCTGCTACTGCTACTGCTTCTGCTGTTACTGCTTCTGCTGTTGTCGCTTCTGCTGTTGTCGCCAGGTAAGCTTCACGCCCTACAGTTGCTTGTTACCCCTGGTCTTTTTCACTGCCCAAACTTTGCCTCCGGCGTCCACTTAGGAATTCGCCAGGTCTTACGTTCTTAGGTCTTTCACACTTTTCACTTTTTTTTTTCACTACTGGTGTTTTAGCCCCAGTACGCTATCTTTTCGGTTTTTTTTTTTCTTGGTAGTCGGGACCTTTCTGGTATCCCACCGCTGCCACCAAATGTTACAATTGGCGCCGTGCTTCCTTGATATACCAAGGGAAGAGCGTCAATCGGAGAGTTTAAAAAATGGAAAAAACACGTTTTCAAAGATTTGGTGTTTTTTTATTTTAATTCCCAAATTTACTTAAACCCACGTGAGTTTCGGGTTTAACACTGGTTTAACTCTGGATTAACTCTCGTTTAACTCTGCCTATCCTCGATATCAGCTACTCCTTTTATACGATGTTGTGCGTACGCATCTTACCCCCTCTTCTTTCTTAATTTTTGCCCACGTCTGAAATCTGCTTGTACGTAATACATACGCTGTACTTTGCTCCGTCCAATTTTCGCTTTCATGCATGAATGCAGGCACTCATTCACAATATCCCTTAATGGCGTTTAATTGCTTTTAGGGTTTTGCTATGGCCGTGCATGATTTGGTGTTTACCCAATATACTGCATGTATCGCATATGAATGGGCACATCAAAGGTGTCATGTGTCTTGTACGTTTCAAGGGTGTCGTATGTCTTGATTCATCGTTGGACTGTACTGACCCCACTTGAGTTTGTCGTACTGCACTGACCTATACCTTAAAATGGCACACTTGTATCATGTGTCTTGGTACATTGTTAGCGTTGTTGGCGGTGGGCAATTACCATTGGGTGTCGAATAGCGATGTTGGCGGATATGGGTGAAAGAAAGAAGAGAAGTGTGCATTTGCTGAGTGGACGATGCGTGCGGTCCGTTATGTGGATCACAACACCAAGCAACAGTCGAAACAGTGGACTTCACCCGGCAAACGTGCTCCGAAGAAGGCGAAGAATGTCCCATCGGCCGGAAAGGTGATGGCCACCGTTTTCTGGGATTCACAAGGTGTGATCCACATCGACTACCTGGAGAAGGGCAAAACCGTCACAGGGCTGTACTATGCCAAATAATTGGGCCGATTCGGCGCCGAATTGAAAAAAAACGGACCCACTTGGCGAAGAAAAAAGTGGTCTTCCACCATGATAACGCCGGGCTCACACCTAAGCCCTCGCCACGGCCAAATTGGTCGAATTGGGCTACGAACTGCTGCCCCATCCACGTGCGACTTCTTTTTGTTTCCAAACTTGAAAAAGTCACTCGCCGGGCAGAAATTTCAGTCGAATGAGGAGGTCATCGCCGCCACGGAGGCCTACTTTACAGACCTCGAGAAAACTTATTTTTCAGACGGGTTAAAGAAGTTGGAGCATTCAAGTGCATCGAGCTAAAGGAGACTATATTGAAAAATAAATCGCCATTTCTCCAAAATTTTTGTTTTTCTTTTGTAGACTAAGTACTTATCGGACCACCCTCGTAAGCAATCCGGCAGGGCACGAATGCCATAGGGTTCTGCCTAAAGAAGGATTAGCTTAATCGACGGGCAGGGCACGAATGCCATAGAGGTCTGCCAGAAAAAGTGAGAAACACATTTGTTTGTGGTTAAATTGAATCTAAATTTATTTTCGATATATCTGTCTTTTTATTCTATTTCCCCCACTAGCATTTCCAATGCATATCGATCTCAAGTAGGTCGCGTGCCGTCATATTTCGGCTACACTGCATTGTGTTCCCACAAAGAATCACTCCTCAGATGACACATTAAAATGTATGCTCTGTGATGTTGAATGCCATTCATGACACACATCTATCGGAATACTTGGGCAGTGAACTTTGTAATGTTTATATTCCAATTCTCTCTGCCTGTATTCTCGCATTTTGTCGTGTGCCGTCCAGTGTTTAGCTTTTTGGTGTCGCATGACACTATTACTCGTATGTAATGTGTATTATGCAGTGTGTAGGAAATGTATGTTATTGTTTTGGTGGGTGCACAACACCCTTATCCTTTAGCGAAAAATTATTTGGAGAATAATTTTTCAAGACTTCTCTGTATCGATATGATTCGGAATTGCTTTACATCGGGGTTTCTTAAGTTACTAACTATTGTGTATGGCTTATTTTAGCTTATGAAGTATGTTAACATTTTTGGATAATAATTTAACAAAATTTTGTTTGTATTAACAGTTAGTAATCGGTATATATTGTGTGTATTGAATTTATTATCATATTTTACAATATATTTCTTAAGGCTATTGTTGTGGAACTTCTTCCTTTCACCATTTATTTTCTATTATTGAATTAATATTGTTTGCTTCTATTACTTTGGATTGGCCCATGGTAAGGACTTTGTAATTTTTTCTTACTTTCTAGTTTAACAAACGCTAAATCCCCTATTTTAAAGTCTGCAATATTTGTATTCTTATCATATTCTAATTTTCTTTTATTGTTAATATTAATAATTTTTCGTGTTTCTTCAATTGCATGCTTGAGTCTAATTCTTATTTCATTTGCATAGTTATCTAAATTATATACTTTTCATTGCTATTTATTACACCCCTTGGTACGTAGGGTAGTTTTCCAAAAATAAGTTCATATGGAGCATACTTGGTGTCTACATATGGTGTTATGTTATATGCAAATGCATAGTATGGCAATTCATTTAAAACTCTATGATTTGTCTCTAAAGATCCTATGCTTTGATGATGATATGGAGCTGAGTAAATTGTACTGTGCTTCAACATTGAGACTTCAATGAAGGTAATACCAACATTCACAGTCTTTTGTGTCATACCCCTTGTATTGCCATGATCTGCTCCTTGGAGTCAATATCATTGTGGCTTATATTATTATTTTCTACCATCATGGATTTCAAAATGTCGCTGTCAATTTTAATTCTTGATAGTGCATCGGCCTTTGTATTCATTTTTCCTTGCTTGTAAACTATCTCAAAGTCGAAGTCTGATAAGTCTAGCCTAATTCTCGTCATCTTCGAGGATGGATTCTTATGTGCGAATAACTAAATTAAAGGTCTGTGGTCTGTCACTATAATGAATTTCCTTCCATACAGATATGGTTTGAAGAAATTTATTCCCCAATGGATTGCTTACAGTTCCTTTTTTGGTTTGTTTATATCATATTTTTGTAAGGATTTACTAGCAAACGAAATTGGTAAATCGTGACCTATCTGACCTTGTGAGAGCACTGCACCTAGTGCAAAATCTGATGCGTCGGTTGTAACTATGAAAGGTTTGTCGAAATTCGGATATTGTAAAATTGGAGGGTTGATTAGTTTTTGCATTAATTCTGTGAATGCTGTCGCGCATTCGTTCGACCGAATGAATGACTGTTTCTGTGGCCGTTGTAATGGTTGGAATTTCTTCTTCTTACGTACATCATATGGCTATTGGTTTGGTTCGAATCCCTTTCTAGTTCGAGTGCCAGATTTATTTCATCTGATAGAGACTTGGGCTGAGCTGCAAATATAGTTGATTTTATGCTCTCATTTATTCCATTCTTGAAAATCGTAAGTGCATAATTTTGATTTATTCTCTCTATTACTTTCTTTTCGGCTTCTGATGTTTCGCTTGGTAACTTTTGTGACAATTTGGTGTGTACTTGTGGTATTGTTGTTGTGTTTTTTAATTTTTCTTTCAAGTTACTTTTTAATGTGGTCAATGTTGTTAGCGTTGTTGCAAAGCCTAACGCAGTTTTGACGTTCTGCGCAAGTTTGACGTGGAAAATGAATTCAATGAAAGTTGTTCTTCCGGTCTCTTTCAAAGTGTTGTGGAGTAATTCTACTACAGTTAGAAATGAGTCAAGATCTTTGAAGGCTCCTGTTGGTATTACCTTCATTGCAGTCTCAATGTTGAAATCTGCCATTTTGTTCAATGCTTCTAGGTTTGAGATTATAAGTTTTTCGTTTTTTCGATTTTTTCTAGAGCTGCGGTTTTGTCTTTCTCTTTATGTGAAACAATATATTGTTTAAGCGATTTTATCTCTTCAAGTTTCGAATGCCACGTTTGTTCCGTATAACCCCAATTTGAACTCTTTTTAATGTTACTTAATATTTTTTCTAGTTTGGTTAAACTGTTTTTCATAATGTTTTTTTTTTTAAGCATTATTCACATCTTTTCTTAGTACTAAACGTTTGACATAGTTCTTATAGTTATTGTTTATTTTAAATGCTATGTATATGAGAATTGTCAGAATGGGTGCCGTATATAGGGCAATCTCCGTCCAGATCTCAGTTGCCTTGTTCCAGGGTATTTATTCTTTTTCCTGTGTTTTTATTATATTGACGAGGTAGGCCAACCTCTTGCAGTCTTTATATATCTTGCCCCTCCTCTTCTTCTTGGATGGTGTGGTTTCTTCTTTTTTGATTTCTGTTAATCGTGCTTCTTTGTTTCGGAGTTGTCGTCTTTGGTATTCTTCAATGGTGAGCTTCTTGGGGCCTGCTGTATTTGGTGTTGTTGTGTAAGTTGGTACACCCACTGGCTCTCCTGGTGTATATTCTTCTGACATTGATGTTGGTATTGGATCAGTGTCAATGAATTTCTGGATCGTTTTTCGCAGGATTGAGTTGTCAGGATCAAGTTGTCAGGATCGAGTTGTCAGGATCAAGTTGTCAGGGTCGAGTTGTCAGGATCGAGTTGGCAGGATCGCCAGGTTCAGGATCGAGTACGTGTACAATTCCTTTAATTTATGAAACGCCGAGGCTTCCATATATTTGCGCCTTGTCTTTTCGCTCGGGGCTGCTACAATCTTCTGATGTAGTCCCCTAGCTTCTTCAAAAGATTTCTCCAAATTATTGTACTTACGCGCTTCTACATATATACGGATTTACTCGACCCCTCTAACGCCAAATAATCCCTATAGTCATCGCACAACTCTAACTCAATGGTTTGCACCGTCTCTATTAAATTATCTAACTTCGTCTTACTCATTTTACACTCACACACTCAGTATAATATACATATATATAATATATTTTGAAATTTATTTAAATGTTATAAAAATGATATTATAAAAGAGCCACACTCCTGATGTAACGCGTTGCTCCAGAAGAAACTCGAACCAGGAACGCTTACTATAGATGAGACCTCGAACCACGAACACTTCGCCGACCAACAGTTTTAGAGCAGATCTTCACTTCGTTTCTCACGGATAGGAATTTGCGATCTAACTTTAAATTGTCCCACGATCGTACACAAAATATTTTGCAAGTACTATAGTATTTGTGATTTCTGTTCACTCTATGTACACTTTGAAATCGAGGTTTTAATGAGATTTCACACAGTTTTTAGCTGTTTGTTAGAGGACGAGCTGTTCATCAAGTAGAATGTGGCGATTGGTTTTAAAAAAAACTTAAATTCTCATCATGTGTGTGTGTGGTTCAAATTTAAGTTAATATTAATGTTGTTTACAAAATGCTAATAAATCTTTTAATCGATTGGTAACCCTCTCGACTCTATGACACAAAATTGTATTGGCACGAAGGACCATAATATGGTCGAAGGACCATAATATGGTCGAAGGACCATAATATGGTCGAAGGACCATAATGTGCCGCGCGGGCACTAGCGATTATTAAAAAAAAGAAATAATTGATCCAACTACGGATTGCGATTTATTCCAGACGCGGTATTAGCATTAGCTACTCGAAAAGAGGAAAATAAAACGATCGAGTTTCAAAAGGAACAAAAGATTTACAATCATAGTGTGTATGTACACTCGCCATAGTACATTCGCTTCTTTACGCAAGCTGGTAAGGAGATTCCCGTCGGATCAGCTGATGGCTACCGTTTTTTTTGTTGGGCAAGGTTATTGATCTTCGAGTAACTCCCTCTACTCCCCCGTATGGCGATGTCGTCTAGGCCTGGCATGGCTAGTTTGCTACACACACACATGTGTGCATGCGTAAGTGGGAGGAGCCAGCAAAAACAAAAACATCGCATTTTTTTGCATTGAGAGTTGATGTGGGCGCTTCCCGTACTAATACCTGTGATTTCGGTGTTTAATCATGGTCTCCCGAATTTCAGCCCGAATGCAAATTTGCCGTCGGCAAATTGTTAAGCAAAATAATGTTGCGCTGCAACAACCGTTATGAAACAATATGACACATGGAACGAACAAAAATATAGAGTTGAGGAAAGAGCGAATTGTTAATTCCTTATGCTCTTTCGTATCTTTCGCTATGACTTCGATAGTATATATAAAGGGTCCGCCAAATAATTTTTTTTTTTTTTTGAAAATGCTATAAAAAAAACTACTGAATATTTTCTCAAATTTCTTTTTTTATTTGAAAGTACAATCCTTCCGGTTAATAATGGAAAATAATTTCATTCAAATGGCTGCCTCGGCTGGCCATGCAGTAGCCTACACGATCGGTCCAATTTTTAAGCACATTATCGATTGTGTGCAGCTGTATTTCACCAATGGCTTCACGAATATTGTCCTTTAAAGCGTCAGTTGCCTCTGGCTTGCCGGCGTAACACTTATCTTTGACGGCACCCCACAAATAATAGTCCAACGGTGTCAAATCGCAGATCCGAGGTGGCCAAACGACATCAGCTCTGCGGCTGATAATGCGATCTTCAAAAACAGGGCGCAAAACATCGAGTGTAGCTTCGGCTGTGTGGCACGTAGCGCCGTCCTGTTGAAACCAAATGTTGCCAATATCCTCCTCTTAAATTTTTGTGAACAAAAATTCGTTCAACATGGCCCGATAACGATCGCCATTGACTGTAACGGCCACTCCTTGCTCATTTTCGAAGAAAAATGGCCCAATTATGCCTCTGGACCAAAATCCGCACCAAACAGTGGCTCGTTTTGGGTGCACCGGCTTTTCAATGTATGCGTGCGGGTTTTCTGGGCCCCAAGTGCGACAATTTTGCTTGTTTACATACCCGCCAAGATCAAAATGAGCTTCATCTGAAAAGATGATTTTTTTGGCAAAATCGGCATCTTCTGTAAGTCGATCGCAGGCCCACTTAGCGAAGCGAACCATATTTCGAACCGCAACCATATTCGTTCAGCGGAAGGATAAAACTAATTATCTGTTAAATCAGACATGAGCTGAGTGTTACCATTCACGAAATAAGCACTACTTGAAAAAAAAAACGTTAGATGGCGGACCCTGTACTTGTTTCGTTATAATGTTCTCACTCCATTTGTTCGTTCAATTCTTTGCCGCTTCATTCATTTTCCGATGCAGTTTTCATCCCAAGCAAATATACGTATGTGAAAGTGTCAATCATCCTTTTTGAATCAGCTGTGAGTTACAATCGTTTAATTTGAATTGGAGTTTGAACATTAAAGAGTAAGTATCATTCTATTACCCCCTTAATATATCAAAAATTAATATAAATGTTATTGTAGGAAAGGAAGATTTTATAACAACTCCGAACAACAAAGGATAACATTGGGTTTTCTTTTTCAAAACACATATATGTAATTCAATAAAAAACAAAATCAAGAAACTAAATTCAAAACATACATGAAAACAACAAACAACATACAAAAAAGTTACAAAAACAAGGAACGAAACAGAATTCAGTATAATAAATCTTTAAATTATAATTCAAAAAAAGACATTGTGTAAGTTATTCAATCCAATACAAATATATTTGCATTTTCAGATCGATCGCATTGAACCAATACAGTGAATTGGTTTCTATCTCCATTCAACGATTGATTGATTGTGGTATTGATGAATCGTCGAATTGATGGTATTAATGAATCGATCTCTATATCTGAACGAACGAACGATTGTAATATTGAACCAGTCCAATATATCGGTCTCCATCTTTAAACGAACGATTGATTGATTGATATGACCGAATCATTTTTGAAACCAATACTTGAACGTTTCGTTCGTTGAATTTGAACGATTGACCCCTGTCTACTGGATACATACAGCGTAACTGGAATGACACTTGGCAAGTGTATGCACAACGGTCGTCGCATTTGTGTTTGGAACTACACTTCGCAGATATACTTCACAGATATATTCGAAGCTATTGGAATTTGTCGGGACATTTGATAGATCATCGGAATGTATGGACACCGCTGTTAATAACGGTAAGATGTCCCGATATGTCGGGACGAATGGCAAGCCTAACTCAAATAGATACTTTGATGGTGTCCATAAGGCTTTAAAGAATATCAAAGAACCAACAGATTCCGATGATGTTACAACAAAAAAATATGTAAATGATCATATAAATGAACCATTCAAAGATTGCCTTCGCGGCATGGGTCACAAAGTGGAGAAAAAGTGAGAAAATATTACGCGCATACATTTATGAAGAAAATGTGAAAGTAGTTGAAGTGCTGGAAAAGTTTAGGAAATATTTCTTCGATATACTCGACAAATTTAAGGAGAACAATGATAACGGTGAGATTTTAAATTATCTTTCCTTTTTAACATGATTTCAAAATGGCATTCCGTCGTATCAATTTACGGATTTCACCACACCAATTGTCTTCGGTCTTCCAATACGTGAAGTGCAGGTTCCAATACATGTTTTTAATTTTAACTTGAATTAATATTAATATTAACTTGAATTTGAACCACACACACTCACATGATGAGAATGTAAGTTTTTTTTAAAAACCAATCGCCACATTCTACTTGATGAACACTACAATAAGATACTAGGATACATTTTTTTTGAAGAACTTTGAAAACAACAACCTTTCCTAAATCATTTCTATACATTGCCTGGAATAATTATACATTATGCCATTGCCTAAATAACGAATTATTTCTTGTGGTGGTTGCAAGTTGCCAAAACTATCAAAATATTCTACGTGATTTTTATCTTTTCTATATGCCACCCAATGTATGCCAGGTCATGTAGATATGCCCAAATTGACAATTCCACATTCCGCTTCAAGTGGACGTTTTGGGAGCGCGTCACGCATAAAAACACCCCTAAAATTTGGTAAATCGCTTGCAAATTTCCTTAAATCAACATCAGTAAGAGCCCGTTTGGGTAGCATTTTTAATAGTTTTTTGGATTTGGACTCAAATATAATCCATATCCCTTCTTATAGGGTTTAAGATATAAACCTTTTCCCAGAGCAATAACCTCCATATTTTTATTATGGCGATTCGATCTTCTAATTGTTTTTTGGCCGCTTTTGCCTCATTTACAACTCGTGCAATTGTAGCTTCACCGGCTGACAAGCTTCCAATGGTCGCCAGAGCAGTCAATATTGGTATCAAAGGTAAGAATCCCCCTATTTTAGGTATAGGTATTATTCGGGGGACATTTATTGATAACCTTTTTTTCCCCTTAAACGATTTTTTTACAACTTTATTTGCAATTTTTATTGCACTCTCTATATCCTCTGGTTTTTTTTTGATTTAAGAGTTTTGTTGCTGCCCTTATGGTCTTATTGAAAAGATTCTTTCCACATTGAGATTTTTTTCTTCCGATCCCCATTCCAAATTTAACTTTTGCTTTCATTGCATTCGTAACAAACCATGCATTTGCACTTTCACCTACACTACTATTAGTGGATTTAAGTCTTGCCTCAGCTTTGTCGGCCAACACTTGATCAGCTATGTGTCGTTTATTTATATCGTTAGTTTGAGAATAGATAATATCATGTTGTCTGCACGCACTATCTAATGGGTTAATTCCCTGATCACCTCTAGAAAGCCGTTTTTTTAATTTAGTACCAGGCCCACAAAATTGATATCCGGGTAAATGAATTTCCACAGGTAATGAGTTAATTAATTTGTTAATTAGTCCCCTCCCAGAGGCTGCTTTATTACGACTGATTCGATTTTCATATAATATTGTCATTTTATTTTGATTATCTATCTTATCACTTAAAAAGCTTCCTCAACACTGTGAGCGATTGAATAAAGGAATACACTTTTAATACGTTCTTGTCAGTTGTCAAAATGCATTTTATCAAACAACATAAGAGTATATTAATACGAAATATAGATTTCTCTACCGGAAATTTAGGTAAAACAAAGCACAGCTCATTGCTACCCAATTCGATAAGAGCCCTAATTGTTGGACCATCAAATTGCGGAAAGACTAATATAATGATAAATTTAATAGAGAGTCCGAATGGGCTCAAATTTAAAAATATTTATCTATACTCAAAATCTACATCCCAACCGAAATATAAATATTTACAAGAATTAATTAGACCAATTAAAGGTATGCGATTTTTCCCTTTCACCGAAAACGAACATGTTTTAGCACCGGAAAAAGCCAAAGGTAATTCTATTATGATATTTGATGATGTCGCATGTGAGAAACAAAACCATATAAGATCATATTTCTGTATGGGGCGACATAAGAATATCGACAGTTTTTACTTATGCCAGACGTACACGCGGATTCCAAAACCTTCGGTGCGAGACAATGCAAATTTGATCATTGTGTTTAAGCAACTTGATTTAAATATGCGGCATATATACAATGATCATGTGGGCGCCAATGACATGTCTTTTGATATATTTATGCATTTATGTAGCAGGTGCTGGCAAGATAAAAATGGATTTCTCGTCATAAACAAAGATGACCTTATTGATTATGGTCGTTATAGGAAAGCTTTTGACGTTTTTATACAACTTTAAAATGTGAGTTACACACTATCATCTAATCAGTATTCTGTGAGATTGCAACTCACTCAAATATGAATATGAATGAGAAAATAATTAAAGATATAGTTAAGACTCGAAAGATATTAAGAAAGAAATTTCGAGATATAAAACAGGGGGAAGCTGATACGCGAAACTATCTAGAGACTTCATTAAAACCTATCACTAAGCCGCTCAAGGAACTAGTTGAAGAAACAAAGACTTTAAATAAGGAACGACAACTGAACACGTATCCGAATAAAAATAATATAAGTACAATAGAAACAAGTACTCCATTGAAATCGAGTATGGGCAAACTTTTCAATGATACAAGTACTCTTCATAGTAGTAGTTATGCTGCTGATGCCGATGCTGCTGTTGAGGATGAAGATGATGATGCTGATGACAATGATGAATATATGTCATTTTCACAATCAGATGATGGAAAACCCTTTGTCGATCTTACAACGTTGGAAAAGGCAGACAAATTAGAAAAGTTATATGGACCATATCGAGATGTTAACGACAAATGGAAATTTGGTAATACAGCGTTTGAGTTGAATAATGACAAAATTTCAATTGCTAACCGGAGTTGGTCTAAGACACCTGGACTCTTTGAGCTGATCTTTTATAAAGTTTAAAAAAATTTTAATGATGCAGATTAAAAGCTTATAGAGAAATGTTGACACTAAGAAATGCACATAAATGTAACCATAGTGCTAATGAACAACTAAAAGGTAAAAAAGGCATACAAATATACTAAAATAATTAAAAAATTATTTGTTAAAAACAAAAAAACCGCAAACATACATAAAGGTTCCGGTATAATGAGATTAAATTATAGAAAACCCAACTACATATATTGGAATGATCCTAATGAGTTAATAGATAGACTAAGACTCCTTATTGCTTCACAATCAGCTGGTCATACAAATCATAATAATGAAATTATGTCGATTATTGAAGAGTTGCGCGAAGAGAATATAATTGTGTAAATATGAAGTCAAATAGATCAATTTCAAAATGGTTATTGACAAGTTCCTCCTATTGCAATCAAAACAAAAGGTATTCCAGAAGACTTATTTCAAAAGTCGGAGGCTTTCAATTAGACAGCGATGCACATATAAATATTAGTTTCAAGCGTATTAAAAATCTTGGTAGTCCTATAGCAAGCAGTGATGCCACAAATAAATTATTTGTTGATAATTGTATAAATGAACTAAATTCTAAATTTAGAAATGAAAACAGTAAAACATTCTCTAATATCAATCAGGACATTGATATAATATATGAACAACTTAACAGTATACAGAAAACAGTTGAAGAAAACCTTAAGGTCCATACATTTTATATTGATGAAAAGGTTCATGCAATCGAGGATATTTTATTTCAACAGATTATAAAACCCACCCCATTTGGGCTACAACATAATCAGTCCAATGACGAACGTGAGAAGAGGATTGGTGCAGGAACTTCACCGTCAAGCTCGTAAAACTTTTAAACGGCGGAGGGTAATAACAAAAGGAATATATGACCTTTGGCAGGCTGATCTTGTAGAAATGGGGAACTATTCCAGCTATAATAATGGCTATCGTTACGTGCTGACTGTTATAGATACATTTTCAAAATTTGCCTGGATTGAAAAATAAAAGTGCTCCTCTTGTGGCTAATGCTATGTAAGGTATATTCAAGTTGAGGCCAAAACCAAAAAATTTACAAACTGATGATGGCAGGGAATTATTTAACAATGAATTTAAAAATTTAACTATAAAATATTACATTAGGCATTATTCAACACAAAGAGTACTAAAGGCATCAATAGTTGAACGATTTAATAGAACTTTAAAGGGAATGATGTGGAAAGAGTTCAGCTACCGGGGATCATATCGATGGGTTGACATATACAAAACCTTAATTGATAATTATAACAACAAAATACATAGAACAATTAAAATGGCGCCAGTTAATGTTAATTCTTCTAATGAAAAATCTTTATTGAAAACTGTTTACAATCATTTGAAAATATTCAATGAGCCCAAATTCCATGTTGGCAATAATGTACGAATAAGTAAATATAAACATACTTTTGAAAAGGGATACAACCCCAATTGGTCGATAGAGATCTTTCAAATCAAAACCGTACAAAATACAAATCCGGTTACATATATTCTGAAAGACTATTACGGTAAATCAATAAAAGTTGCATTTTATGAACGCGAACTACAAAAAAACTAGATATCCAGACCTTTATCTTGTAGAAAAGGTTTTAAAAGTAAAAGGAAACAGAGTTTTTGTAAAGTGGCGAAAATCCTCGCACCAGCATAACTCCTGGATTAATAAACCTGATGTCTTGTAATGAAATTTAATCAATCAATAAAAATAATTTTTTAACACATAATTAGTTTCATTTCATTGTTGACTTTCATCATGTCAATAGCTCCCACATTAAGCGGGAACTTCTCCCAAGAGAAGCAAGAATTATGTGTGCGGATTGATCGATTTTCATACATATAACTCTGTACCAAATGTCGATATAGATAATAATTTATTTCACATAAACGATTTGGTTTTTGAAATTCCAGTCGGTTCATATGAGTTCGATGATATTGTCGAATACTTACAGGGAAAATATAAAGAAAAGAATCCGAATGGAAAACTTGTAATTGAAGCAAACTATGTTATAATACGCTTCAGACAGAAATAAACAGTACGGACAAAATTTATTTTAATAAAGAACGATCGATTGGATCAGTACTGGGGTTCAGTGAAAGAATATTGGAGGCAAATCAAAAACATACATCAGATCAACAAATAAATATTACAAAAGTTCACGTTTTAAGTGTGGAATGTAATATTGTAACTGGATCATATTGTAACATAATGTTATTCTCCCACGCCCCAGTAACTCTCTCAGCACCTGTTGTTTGCTCAGCAAGTGTGCAAACTTAGAGATAACTTAATTCACTTTCGCGCTTAATTTGGTCTCTACACGAAAGCCAAGCTAAATCTCACTCACTACTTTTCTGGGTTAAAACTGCATAGTGTGTGAAGACTCTTGGCCGCGAGCAGATGTGTAACCAAACCCCGGAGAATATATTTGTGAACATCAAGTGTAATCGAAATCGATTAAATAAATAAATAAATTTAGTTTTTACAAAGAAACTGCTTTTGTATTTCTGGCGCAGTCGGGAAAAAGAAATCAAAAAAAAAAAAAAAAAAAAAAAAAAAAACAAGATCAATAAGATCCGAAGTAAAGACAACCACGCGGTTTTCAATTCGATCTGATTGTGAGACTTAGATTCGCTCGACAACGAAACCGACGAATTATAGACAAATTAAATAAAACTAAGTACAATAAGTGAAAAATAAACCTTAAACACAAATTTGAAATAATGCAAGTGTTACTGATTTAATCTACAATAATTTGGTTGGTGATAAGCCCCCGATTAACGGACTTGTTAGTGCCCACGTGGTTAACTCATTGGAAATATATTGCTCCCCGACCAAGTGATTAACGATAGCAAGATCATCTTCAACATCTAAAGGAGCACCAACAGCAACGGTGAGCAGAAAAATTCAATACAGCTTAAAATGGAAGTACTTCAGGCAGCAGAGCGTTTTAGGATAACCTTAGATTTAATTAGTAAATTAAAAGAATTCGATGGTGATGTAAATTCAACGGTAGATTTCTTGGATAGGGTTGATTCGCTGGCAGCCACATTTGAATATTTTGATCATGCAACTATTTCAATCCTCACAGGTTATATTAAGGATAGGATTGTGGGAAATGCTAGGATCGAATTGCAAAAACATGGCAGGGTTAATTCGTGGGCTGAAATAAAAGTAATACTAAAAACAAATTTCGGTGAAAAACTCTCGACTAACACTCTCATAGATAAAATTAGGACTGCTAAAGTAGAAACTACTATTGAGGATTATTATCATAGCATAAACCAGTTCTTGAGTCGAATAAATAATGCATTTTTATTAGAAAACAATGCTATAAATGACCAATTAATACTATCAAACAACCGTATAGCGTTAGATGCGTTCAAAAGCAATTTACCGGAACCTGCAAGAACAATAATTTACAGTAGAAATCCTAGTTCCTTAAACGAAGCCTATCAAATTGTTGTAGAGGTCGGTCATCAGCTATTGGGGCCTATCAAACGTTTTCAATATTGGGAAAACGACTATGGTCGAAATAAGCGGCGGCCACAATATAGCTATAGTGCTGATGCACAATCTCCACAAACCAATAGGTATGAGCAAGGCGAACAGGGAGGACAACAATTCACGAATTCTAACTGTACGATTGCACCAAATAGACAACAACCACATACAAGTACACGTTTTAGTGGTTAATCAAAACAAACTAATAGGTATCGACAGGGTGAACATTCAGGCCAACAATCATTAGATCCCAACTATACAAGTGCACGAAGTGCACAACAACGTCGCAATTACTACAGTTCCAGTGCTCAATCTCGACAACCTAATGAGTACAGGCCAAACGAACCTATGGATATCGGCTTGAACCAAAATAACAGTTCAAGCGAAAGCCCAAATTTTTACAACAGCCAGGAAAACGATTACCCTATTTAGTTGTACAAAGTCACACAGGACCTCTTAGATTCATTATTGACTGTGGAGCTGAATGTAGTATAATAAATAGAAATGTGTGTAACCCAAAGTGGATGATACCATCCACGAGTCATACACTTAGGATATGTGGTGGATATATAACGTCATATATAAAATACAGAATCCCACTTTTTAAGGAGTTTAGAAAAGAAGGATGTTTTGTTGAGTTTTTAGAGTACCCATTTCATAGCTTTTTCCACGGTTTAATAGGTAATAATATTCTTTGTGAACTTAACCCTGTGATCGACTATAAGAATAGAACCCTAACTATCGACGATGTTGTAATTCAACTATATTTTAATAAAGAGGAAGAGGTCTATGCTAAAAGCTGCCAGTATAAAGATTTTTCAGTTATTTATAACAATCAATTTTCTGATAATAAATTAACAGATACAGTTTTTGCAAAACATCTGAATAAATCTGATGTTGCAAAATTAAAGAAATTGTTATGCTCGTATAAGAACATTTTTTATCAAGAAGGTGACATGTTAACCTTCACGGGCAATATTAGGCATAAAATTAACACAAAAACCGAAATTCCAATTCATAGCAAACTGTATCGCTACCCAGAAATACACTCTGAGGAAGTAGACAAGCAGATAGGTGACATGCTTCGACAGAATATTATCAAGCCAAATAATAGCCCTTATAATGCATCCCTTTGGGTTGTGCCTAAAAAGGGTGACCAATATGGAGAGAAGCAATGGAGAATAGTAATAGATTGTAGGAAGCTGAATGAACAGACCATAGACGATCGGTATCCTATGCCCAATATGGAAGATCTTTTCGACAAACTGGGCAAATGTAATTATTTTTCGACCATTGATTTAGTGAAAGGCTTTCATCAAATTGAAGTCGATAGTCGTGATACAGCCAAAACAGCTTTCTCAACTAAACATGGCCACTACGAATTCCTAAGGATGCCGTTCGGGCTTAAGAATTCCCCGGCGACATTTCAAAGACTTATGAATAATGTACTAAGTGAACTTATAAATAAGGTATGCATTGTCTATTTGGATGACATATTAGTTTTCTCCACAAGTTTCGAGGAGCACTTAGTTTCGTTAAAAAAAGTCTTTGAAAAGTTAAAGGAATCTAATTTAAAAATTCAAGTAAACAAGTGCCACTTTGCCGATATGTCCACAAGTTTTCTGGGTCACATTATTGTAAATAACGGTATAAAACCAGATCCTTGCAAAGTCAAGGCTATTATGGATATAAAGCTTCCCACCACAGTAAAGGGAATTAAACAGTTCTTAGGAATTACGGGGTACTATCGTAAATTCATCAGGGACTACGCGAAAGTTACTTACACTATGATTAAATATTTGAAAAAAGGCACAAAAATCAGAAAATCCGACCCCCAATATGTTACAGCTTTTAATACTTTAAAAACCCTACTTGTCACTGACCCCATATTAAAAACTCCTGATTTTTCCAAACCATTTGCGTTGACTACGGACGCATCGGCTTACGCTTTAGGTGCAGTTCTCAGTCAATGCAACCATCCCATCTCGTATGCCTCCCGAACTCTCAATAATCATGAGATGAATTACTCAGTTATTGAAAAAGAGCTTCTCTCGATAGTTTGCTCAGTGAAATATTTTAGAACCTACTTATACGGTAGGCAGTTTACGATACGTACCGATCACAAACCTCTTGTGTGGTTAAACGGAATCAAAGAACCGAACATGAAGCTCCAGAGATGGAAAATTATGCTTAATGAGTACGATTTTAAAATAGAGTACTTGAAAGGGAAGGAGAACTGTGTGGCTGATGGACTCAGTAGATATGTCGACCAATGCCATGAGGATAATAAATCTTTGAAAATAGACGAGGAAACTAGCCTAGCAAATGTTTTCAATAACGAAAATGCTAATGAAATTGGTGATAAAGACGAAGAATCCGTCTTAGTAAAGGAAATAGGTGAAAAGGATAACGAGGAAGTTATCTCCACCGGTGCTACAATCCACAGTGCACCTGAGGATGAATCAGGTCACATAGACCGAAAAACTGATAAACACCTATAAAAACCAAATATATTTATCATACAAGAAAAATATTCTATAAAAATTGTACACAAAAAGGTGCAAAATTTTGTTCAGATAACTGATAATAATAGTTTATTTAACGCGATGGAAAGACTTTTGATAGGCAAAGGGCTTTATTGTCTGTATTGCGATGACCTGTCATTGTTCATTAAATTCCAAGATATATATGTAAAGTACTTTTCAATGAATAAAAATCTTAAACTTTTAAAAGCGAATAGGAAACTTAAAGATATATTGGATAAGAATGAAATAATTTCTTTAATTGAAAGAGAACACATAAGCAAGAATCATAGAGGGATTGATGAAGTGTTTATGGAACTTAAAGAAAGATATTACTATCCGAATCTTAAAGTCGAAATACAAAAATTTATCAACAATTGCGAGATTTGTAACATAGCGAAACATGACCGAAGGCCACTTAAGATTCCCATGCAAGTATCTGAGACACCAAGTCAGTTTAACGATATTATTCATATCGACATCTTGTTTCCTGAACGGAACAAAATGTATCTAACTACCATAGACAAGTTTTCAAAGTATGCAACATTGCATAAACTATCCGACAGAAATTGGATAGCAATTTTAAATGCAATCAAAGAGAGAATTCAGTTCTTAGGTAAACCAGTTAAGATTGTATCTGATGGTGACACTTGCCTCATACATGCTGCAGTTCTTGAGGGAAAATGATATTGTATTTCACAAAACCACCGCTTCTCTCAAAACGGGCAATGCAGACGTAGAGCGACTACACAGCACCTTAAATGAACATTTAAGGATTCGAAATGCGGCAAACGATCATTCAGAATTAGAAGAAAAACTTTTTTACATCATTACTAACTACAATAGGACAATACACACTACCACCAAACTTCGTCCAATAGATTTTTTAACAAAAAACTTTAGCAAAGAAGAAATTGAATCTTTAGCGGAAACATTTAGAAGAAACAAAGAAACAATAATTAGAAAATTTAATAGGAAGAATAATGTTGATTTTACTCATAGACTGTCTAGGAACATAGTTAAAAACAGAGCCGTTGGCAAAATTCAACCACGGTATAAAATTCTGCGAAATTTCCATACAGATGGACCCTACGTTAGCGATAGCACAACAAAAAGAAACACCAGGTATCACAAAAAACAAATGAAGCGGAAATTCAAGTACCAACAGTCTTTAATTAACAAGAAATGAAAATATTACGCCAGGAAATAAAAAGCCTGCATTTTGAGGTTAACTTCCGCCTTTTAGTAGCAATTAGGATCCAATTAAAATTCGGTTATTAAGAGAAATATCGTTTACGTTTATTTGGGCACTTACTAGTACTTTTCTGTTGAGAATACATTATATAATAAATTGCTGACTACTTATATGTAACTTTGTGACTGGCAGCAAGATTAACCTTGTTCAAAGTAAATATTTAATTTTTGTCATTCTTACAATAAAATTAATTAGTTTAAGCGCAGGTTGAACAATATCACATTTATAAATATAATCTATATTTAAGCCATATAAGTAGTTTGTTAAGTTAAGTAATAATAAAACAGAGTAAATAAACAAAAGTAATTTGAATACACGTGAATATATTTACATATTTATTTTCATATGACAGTCATGAATTATTGTAACCAATTGATTAATTTACCTCATTTTTTGTCACCGTTTTTATCATATATCAAAGATAAATGCTTTATCTAAAGCGAACATTCAGTAATAAGGATTACGTAATAATTGTATACTTTCATTTAAATTAGACTAAGTTAATAATGTAACGTTTGGAGACCAAACTTTTTTTTGTGGGGGAGGTGTTACATAATGTTATTCGCCCACGCCCCAGTAACTCTCTCAGCACCTGTTGTTTGCTCAGCAAACATCAAGTGTGCAAACTTAGAGATAACGTAATTCACCTTCGCGCTTAATTTGGTCTCTACACGAAAGCCAAGCTAAATCTCACTCACTACTTTTCTGGGTTAAAACTGCATAGTGTGTGAAGACTCTTGGCCGCGAGCAGATGTGTAAACAAACCCCGGAGAATATATTTGTGAACATCAAGTGTAATCGAAATCGATTAAATAAATAAATAAATTTAGTTTTTACAAAGAAACTGCTTTTGTATTTCTATATATTAACAATTCGCCAGCACATACAATCTATGAATTTTCATTGAGTGTCAGTCCAGGGTATAAAATTGATGAGAGCCCAACAAATGTTATTTATTTTTCCATCAGCACTCAACAAATAAGCACGATTGCATCGTTTTTGTTGATCTAAACGGCAACCTAATCAATTTTCGTGGTGAAAGAGTAACGCTCAGACTCCATTTAAAACCGTTGGATCAATGATTATTTACAATAAAAATATCTCAGGAGTGACATCACCAGTCACAACTTTTCTAGCAATCAAACAAAAAGGACTCAAAACACCTCATGAGAGATTAGTACCAATATCGGTAGCTAAGAAACAATACCTTAAATCAGTTTACAATTAAAAAAAAAAAATCAAAAAACAAAATGAGTGAAATACTAAACATCGTACAACATCCAATTTCTGACGAAAGCATTATAAGAAAGGAATTTCATAGTTACATACCATATTTGCAAGCATTTCAAAGTAGTGATGAAATTCGTATATCTATTCAGAACCAAGATATTTTCATATTACCTAGCGAAAGCTATATTAATATTGAGGGATTTGCCACTCTAGATAATGGGGCAGTTTCATCGAATATTAAATTGAAAAACAATTGCGCAGCATATTTATTCGATGAAATTCGTTATGAAATTAATGGATTTGAAATTGATCGAACACGACATTTAGGCGTAACTACAACACTAAAAAACTATGCTTCTCTCAATAAGGATGAGAGTCTGATGTTAAAAAATGCCGGATGGACTAAATCTGATGATATCGATTTAACAGGCGGACATTTTAATTTTTGTCTACCCCTTAAATCGTTAATGGGTTTTGCCGAAGACTATAATCGAATTATTGTAAACTCTAAACATGAGTTGATTTTATTACGTTCAAAGACTAATCAAAATGTTGTATATTCATATACATATATAAATATAAACAATATCACCTGGAAAGTTCCTCATATACAACGCCCATAACATTAGCATTTCGTAGTTGGGATTGTCATTTCAACCCAACTCTAACTCAGGGAATGCATCACTTGTGGAATGTTAAACTTTCACAACAAAATTAAACACCTCGCTTTATATTATTAGCGTTACAAATTGAGGGCAAGTTTAACGGATTGCGATGTAACGGATGCTAAAGTACATCTCAACTCAGAGACATATCCATATGATGACCTTAATCTCAAATTTGATTGTGATCGTTATGGCGTTTTATATGAAATGTATGCAAAATTTTAACAAGGCTATTACTTGGTGAATCCAAAACCTCTTCTTACACGTGATGAATTCAAGAGAATTGCCCCATTATTGTTTTTGATGTATCACATCAGAATCAGGCAATCAAAGCCGGACCCATTGACATAATAATTGAATTCAAGACATCTAAAAATCTTCCAACTAATACACTTGCATATTGTGTACTCATACATGATCGAATAATAAAATATACTCCACTTACTGGTGAAATCAAGACAATTATTTAAAATACGAAACTCTATAAATTCTATCAATTGAAGAGCAATCACTCTATCAGTAACATACATACCTTCACATAGACATGACTGGAAAAGCAGTAATCACTTTAGACTTTCAAGGATTTAAGGGAAATAATAATGTGTTCATTATAAAGGAGCTGGCTATTATTTTTAATTCTTGGGAGTTTCAAATTTTTTTAATTAAGCAGCCGTATGAGTTCAGAAATTTATCTATGAAATACCAAAAACAAACAAATTGGTTGACGAAAAATTATCATGGTTTAGCATGGGACGATGGATCTGTATCTTTTAAAAGTGTCAATAAGTTTCTACAAGAAAATCTAAAAAATTGTGACGTTTACGTCAAGGGAGCCGAAAAAAAAGACATGGGTTGAACAGTTTCTTCAAAAGACTGCAATTGATTTAAATAATCTCGGATGCGATAATTTGAAATCTTTAAATAAGATGTTTCAAACAACTACACGCTGTCACCACCAGCTCCAACACCATCATCAATTTTGTGCGCTTAGAAATGCTGTAATTTTAAGGGATTTTATTAACATAGAAATGTAAAAAAGCAACTTTCATTTATATTTATTGTTGTATATTAAGTATTTATATATATACATATATATATACGGGGTGTCCCACGAGCAGTGTGCCAAAAAGCTAGAACGTGTAGGTCTGGTCAAGACAAGAAAAAAATTGTATGGGAGAAGGGGGGTCTATTCCCCCCGTTTAGCCGGGAGGGGCAATTTTCTAAAAAATTGACTTAATTTGGAAAAAAAATTATTAAAAATCAACGGTTACATCCACAATGCCGTGATATACTTTTTTGTAAAGCCAGAAACCTCTTCTTTCATCTTGTTTCTAAACGAAGCTGTTTTAAGGAATAGTTTTTGAGAAATTAATTTTCAAACTCAAAATTTTGAAAAAAAAATGAAAAAAAAAAATTTCGAACTATTTTTTTTCAAAATTGTATGTAATTAAGTACTAATTTTTTGTCCAAAATTCAATTCTCTTATTAGTTTTTAGTTAAAAACAGAAAACCGGATGCAAAAATGTTTTGTAGTTTTCGAGAAATTAAAAAAAAACCCGAACCATTTTTTTCTAAGAAAAACCTTTTTTTGGTTTTAACGCGGCTGGACTTGTAGGCAAATTAATGTATGAAACATTGACATCTCTTTTATTATTTTTAAAAAAATTGGAGTTTTATTATAATCAATTTTCAATATGATCCCCATTTTTTAGAAGGCAAAGATTATATCTCCTTCTAATGGCTGCACATAAGTCAAACAATTTGACTCCAGCGACTTCAATCCGTGCTTTCAGTCGTTCCAAAGATACTATTTCTACTTCGTAAACATAATTCTTCATGAATCCCCACACATAAAAATCTAGAGGAGTTAAATCTGGTGATCTAGGTGGCCATTCCGTGGGGCCCTTTCTTCCAATCCAACGGTCACTAAAATGATCATCCAGCCAGTTTCTAACCCGTAAGCTATAGTGTGCTGGTGCTCCATCTTGCTGGTAGATTAAATTATCTGCTATGGCCAAAGGAACGTTGTCCATCAAATCGGCCAAAGGTCTCGTAGGAACTGCAAGTATGATTCTCCATTAATAACGGCATTCAAAAACCGGGGCCCGATTACAGTTTGTCCAACAATACCAAGCCAAACATTACAGCTAAAGCGGTGTTGTGATTTATTTTGTTTTTTGTTGTGTAGATTGGTGCTACTCCAATGATGCAAATTGTGGAAGTTAGTAACCCCATCTCTGGTAAACTGTGCTTCATCCGTCCAGAATATCCTTCCAAAATTGTTTCGTTCAGTTTCATTTCGAAGCAGTAATGATCGACAAAATTCTGCTCTCAAAAACTTGTCGTTTGACGTGAGTTCCTGAACTGTCCTAAAATGGTACGGGTGTAAGTTTTCGGTATGAAGCACTCTCCGTACTCTAGATTTGGGCACTCCAAGCATAATAGCTATCCTCCTTGTACTAAGGGAGGGATTACGTCAGACCAAATCCAAAAATTGCGGTTTTATTGTCTTAAGGTCCTAGCCGGTTGAACCCATTGGCGGCGGGCGGACCCAGACGAAATTGGCAGGTCAGTTTTCAGGCGTTATCAATGAAAAAAAAGGATTAATCCAGGGTTATTTCAATACTGTGTCAGTTTATTGAATCCTCATAAAACTACAAATTTTTTAAAAATAATAAAAAAGATGTCAATGTTTCATACATTAATTTGCCTACAAGTCCAGCCGCGTTAAAACCAAAAAAAGGTTTTTCTTAGAAAAAAATGGTTCGGGTTTTTTTTTAATTTCTCGAAAACTACAAAACATTTTTGCATCCGGTTTTCTGTTTTTAACTAAAAACTAATAAGAGAATTGAATTTTGGACAAAAAATTAGTACTTAATTACATACAATTTTGAAAAAAAATAGTTCGAAATTTTTTTTTTTCATTTTTTTTTCAAATTTTTGAGTTTGAAAATTAATTTCTCAAAAACTATTCCTTAGAACAGCTTCGTTTAGAAACAAGATGAAAGAAGAGGTTTCTGGCTTTACAAAAAAGTATATCACTGCATTGTGGATGTAACCTTTGATTTTTAATAATTTTTTTTCCAAATTAAGTCAATTTTTTAGAAAATTGCCCCTCCCGGCTAAACGGGGGGGAATAGACCCCCCCTCCCATACGATTTTTTTCTTGTCTTGACCAGACCTACACGCTCTAGCTTTTTGGCACACTGCTCGTGGGACACCCTGTATATACATATATATACATATATATACAGGGTGTCCCACGAGCACATATATATACATATATATACAGGGTGTCCCACGAGCAGTGTGCCAAAAAGGTACAGCGTGTAGGTCTAGTCCAGACAAGAAAAAAATCGTATGGAAGGGGGGGGTCTATTTCCCCCCGTTTAGGCGGGAGGGGCAATTTTCTAAAAAAAATTACTCAATTTGGAAAAAAAAATATTAAAAATCAACAGTTACATCCACAATGCCACGATATACCTTTTTGTAAAGCCAGAAACCTCTTCTTTCATATTGATTTTAAATGAAGCTGTTTTAAGGAGTAGTTTTTGAGAAATAAATTTTCAAACTCAAAATTTTGAAAAAAATTTGAAAAAAAAAAATTTCGAACTATTTTTTCTCAAAATTGTATGTAATTAAGTACTATTTTTTTCTTCAAAAATTCAATTCTCTTATTAGATTTTAGTTAAAAACAGAAAACCGGATGCAAAAATGTCTTGTAGTTTTTGAGAAATAAAAAAAAACCCCCGAACCACTTTTTTCTAAGAAAAACCTTTTTTTTGGTTTTAACGCGGCTGGACTTGTAGGCAAATTAATGTATGAAACATTGACCTCTTTTTTATTATTTTTAAAAAATTCGGAGTTTTATGAGGATACAATAAAGTGATACAGTATTGGAATAATCCTGGATTAATTCTTTTTTTTCATTGATAACGCCTGAAAACTGACCTGCGAATTTCGTCTGGGTCCGCCCGCCGCCGATGGGTTCTACCCGAATTTTGGATTTGGTCCGGCGCAATCCCTGCCTTAGTACAAGGAGGATGGCTATTATGCTAGGAGTGCCCAAATCTAGAGTATGGAGAATGCTTCATACCGAAAACTTACACCCGTACCATTTTAAGCCAGTTCAGGAACTCACCTCAAACGACAAGGTTTTGAGAGCAGAATTTTGTCGATCATTACTGCTTCGAGATGGGGTTACTAACTTCCACAATTTGCATCATTGGAGTAGTACCAATCCACACAACAAGAAACAAAATAAATCACAACACCGCTTTAGCTGTAATGTTTGGCTTGGTATTGTTGGACAAACTGTAATCGGGCCCCGGTTTTTGAATGCCGTTATTAATGGAGAATCATACCTGCAATTCCTACGAGACCTTTTGCCCGATTTGATGGACAACGTTCCTTTGGCCATAGCAGATAATTTAATCTACCAGCAAGATGGAGCACCAGCACACTACAGCTTACGGGTTAGAAACTGGCTGGATGATCATTTTAGTGACCGTTGGATCGGAAGAAGGGGCCCCACGAAATGGCCACCAAGATCAGCAGATTTAACTCCTCTGGATTTTTATGTGTGGGGATTCATGAAAAATTATGTTTACGAAGTGGAAATAGTATCTTTGGAACAACGGATTGAAGTCGCTGGAGTCAAATTGCAGGAAAATTTGTCAAGCATAGACTTATGTGCAATCATTAAAAGGAGATATAATCTTTGCCTTCTAAAAAATGGGGATCATATTGAAAATTTATTATAATAAAACTCCGAATTTTTTAAAAATAATAAAAAAAGAGGTCAATGTTTCATACATTAATTTGCCTACAAGTCCAGCCGCGTTAAAACAAAAAAAAAGGTTTTTCTTAGAAAAAAATGGTTCGGGTTTTTTTTTTATTTCTCAAAAACTACAAGACATTTTTGCATCCGGTTTTCTGCATTTAACTAAGAACTAATGAGAGCATTGAATTTTTGAAAAAAAATGACTACTTAATTACATACAATTTTGAACAAAATAGTTCGAAATTTTTTTTTTTCAATTTTTTTTTCAAAATTTTGAGTTTGAAAATTAATTTCATTTAAAATCAATATGAAAGATGAGGTTTCTGGCTTTACAAAAAGGTATATCGTGGCATTGTGGATGTAACTGTTGATTTTTAATAATTTTTTTTCCAAATTAAGTTAATTTTTTAGAAAATTGCCCCTCCCGCCTAAACGGGGGGAAATAGACCCCCCCTCCCATACGATTTTTTTCTTGTCTTTACTAGACCTACACGCTGTAGCTTTTTGGCACACTGCTCGTGGGACACCCTGTATATTAACTATAAAGTTTTTTGTTTCTTCTAACACACATACATACACACACACACCCTTTAGTGTATGGTCTAATTTATTTCTCAGAAATTGCACTGATGCCTTAATTCTGCTTATGCAAACCAACTGGTAAACGAATCGGGGCTCCCAAAAAAAGTTTGAACAAATTATTTACCAATGTGATTATTGCATAATTCTGTAACGTTGAAAAAAAATCTCAACTTTCTGCAATTATGTTAAATTCATGAAATAATATGGCTAAAAGATAACGGACTCGCCCCTTAACATATGCTGTAGATTATATCATAATTCGGTCTTGAACAAACAATAAACAAAAACAAAAAAATCTGTTTTCATTTTTATTTTCAGGTTCCGCTTTATATTAAAGCAAGGATTATTTTTAGAATACACTGATTTCTATAATTAAACGGCCTTGAAGTCATCTTGAAGTCAAAAACGACCTTGAAATCACATAGCAACACACACCAAATTAGTAATCCCCCTCAACCGACTAAGAAGCTCCCAACACATGAACGGCCTTCTTGTCAGATTAGCAACCAAAAAACAAAAAAGGCCTTTGAAACACCATCATTTTTTTTTCGGTCTTGAACAAACAATAAACAAAACAGAAAAACGGCCTTGAAGTCAAAACGCCCTTGAAGTCAAACAGCCTTGAAGTCAAAACGACCTTGAACGGTGATGACTCATTTGTGACGCATTTCCTGGTCTGAAACTCATAGAACAATAAAAATGCAACCACTTGATGTGAATAAGAAAAACGATAAAAAACAATTATCAACGGCTTATAGTCACATTAAAATTATACCACCAGGAAAATTTAAACTTGGAAGTTTGAACATGCATTTGAGAAAGGTTACACGCCCAATTGGTCAACAGAAAGATACAACAAGATACGAAAAATTAACATGACTAATCTGGTTACGTATTTACTAGCTGGCTCTTCAAGGCTCTTTCTATGAAATTGAACTACAAAAAACCAATCATCTCGATGTATTTCTAGTGGAAAAAGTATTAAAAAGTAAGGATTATAAAGTATATGTAAAATAGTTGGAATTTTCAAGCGATCACAATTCTTGAATAAACAAAAGCCATCTATTATTGTGATAAGACATATAAAAGAAAAATAAATAAAACATAAATTAATTTCATTTTTTTTTCATAATGCCCTCAAGCTAGGGTACTTATTTTATCGGAACAAATAAATCTTTCTGTATCTTGAAAACTTAAAGATAACTTATTTAAGCAATCTACAGATTGTATGTAATTTACTCCAAAACATTTACATATTTTCATATATTTCTCTTTTACTAAATTAACAATTTTTAATAGTTCTCTTCTTCTTCTAATATTTTCTTATCATTATTTTCATCCTTAAACATACCTAATACTTTTCCATTGACGTGTGGAAAATTATGCGAATTTGAACTTTCATAGCCAGACGTATGTATCGAATTTCGTGATAATATCTTCAAAAATGTCAGTAGAAAAATCATCAGTTTTTACAGTGTATATAAACGAATCGGTGTCCATATAATTTAGAATAACTCTATCATTAAATTTAGGGTTAATATATACGTAAAGAAAATCGTACATCAAAAACTTTGAAAGTTCAAGAACAACAAAACCTAAATACATGGGCAATCAAAGATCTTGCACCTCGAATTTTTTCCGCTTTTCAATATTTTCTATGGTTTTGCCATAAATGTCATTATTCATTAATTTGGAAACGCTCTTTTCGAAGACTGCTTGATTTCATGCGATGGAATGTAAATATTTAAAGAAATGTATTTTTGCAGCGAATCTGATTGTTTAACTCTTTGGGCGTATCTGGTACAAAATTTGAACCACGTTTTCATATACTATTGCGCAGCGGTGGTACAATTTTTGAACCACATATGTTTTAATTTTTCCCTACAGCTACAAAGGTTCAAAAATCATACCGCACACTGAAATATCTCTTATAACTGTTATTTTTTGATTTTGTTTTGACTTCACGATTGTTTTGTTATTTTCAGTGCATACATTTTTCATTATTGTGTGTGAACTAGGGTTGTAAGCATCATTTTTTTTTCAAAGTGAATTATGCGTTAGTTTTATTTCGATTCCCGTAAAACAAAGCAATTTCACAACAATTAATCCTCTTGGTGGTAAGTATTAGCTTTTATTTTCTTTTAGGACTGAAAGTTCTCTGTCAATATGGACATGTGATGTGGTATTTATTTTAGACCACTGCTAAAGTTGCTATATTTTTTTAATTTTTTTTTGTCTTTGTCATCAGTATGCAAAATGAATGCAGATTATATAAGAAGATTGTTAAATGAGCAGGATATTTCTTCCGATCCTGAATCTATTGTTGACGAAATCGTTGAAGAGGAAAATATACCAACAGTTAGCAGCAACATAATTGATACTTATAGTTCATCGGATTCCGATGACGAAGACAATTTACCGTTGTCGCAATTACATCAAACTTTCTATAAAGAACATTTTGTACATAAACAACAAGCAACAAACACACGAACTTGGGGAAAAAATTGCAAACCGTCACCGGCAGGTGAGTTTACCGATTGTGAAGGTCTTACAGACTATGTTTTGCAAATTCCTGAAAAAACGCCAATTAGACTTTTTGAACTGTTGCTCACAGATAGTTTTGTAAGTCATATAGTTTTGCAAACTAACCTATACGCTGAACAAAAACATATAAAAGCTGGAAAAAGATACATTCCAACCACAGCTAAAGAGATAAGAGCATATATGGCCATTAATTTGTTGATGGGCATAAAAAAATCATCAAGTTACAAAGACTATTGGTCAAGTGATCCTTTGTTACGGGACACTTACATCTCATCCATAATGAGTCTAAAGAGGTTTGAGTTTCTACTTTCAAATTTTCATTTAAATGACAACTCCGTAATTCCCCCAAGGTCAAGTCAGTCATATGATAAACTTTATAAGGTAAGACCGTTATTAGAAACTTTGGGGGAAAGTTTTTGTAAATGCCTAAATCCGCCAAAAGAAATAGCTATTGACGAATCAATGATTAAATTTAAGGGCAGGAGTTCACTCAAACAATATATGCCCAAGAAACCAATAAAAAGAGGATATAAGGTTTGGATTCTAGCTGGTAAAAACTGCTATTGCTGGCAATTTGAAATTTATACCGGTAAATCTCCTACCGGTGGCATTGAAACCAACCTCGGTGCAAGAGTAGTACAAAATTTAACAGCAGAACTCGGAAATAAAAATCACTTATGCTTTTTTGACAAATTTTTTACAAGTGTGCCATTAATGGAAAATCTATAAGCAAGGAAGATCTATGCATGTGGTACAGTTAACGTGACACGAAAATGTTTACCAAATTTTAAGACTGATAAGGAGTTGAAACGTGGAGAATGGGATTGGTACACCACTAAGGAGTTAGCAGCAATCAAATGGAAAGATAAAAGGAGTGTTCATATCCTCTCGAACTATCATGATCCAGAGGAATATATTGAGTTGCAGAGAAAAGAGAAAACTGGTGAGATAATAAGTATTTCTTCAACTCAGGCGGTGAAAGACTATAACACCAACATGAATTTTGTTGATCGTTTCGATCAGTTGCGGTCTTCTTACAAAATAGATAGAAGAAGCCTGAAGTGGTGGCATCGAATTTTTTTCTATATTTTGGACGCATGCATAGTTAATTCTTATATAATTTACAAATTAACGGGAGAACCACAGCTAACTGCAAAACAGTTCCGACTATAAGTAATTCAAGGCTTATTAGTAGAAACCATCGTTACAAGGAACAAGAGGACTTCAATGAATACCAGTCATTCGGCAATACCAGTTGTTGCATTAAAAAAATCAAAACCATTTGTCCCACTTCAAGTCAGGACTACAAGTTCTTCTCACCAGCCAGTTCGTGACACTCGGAGAAGATGTGCTCTTAGCAGTTCTACCAAAAAACAGGTGCGAACTGACTGGATTTGTGCAATTTGTAGGGTTCCCCTTTGCCTAAGCAAATCTAAATCTTGTTTCCAGGATTACCATATGGCTGGTACCAGCAGCGACGTCGGTACATAAAATGTACCACATATTTTTCACCTTAATTCCTAAAAATATGAAATGATTTTCTTTTTTTTTTCACATTTTTTGTTAATGTTCAACTTTAAAATAAATGACTTTAATAAAAAAAAAAAAAAAAAATTTTGCCACACTAGGGGGTATACAATTCTTTATTTTACCGTCGCCCAAAGAGTTAAATGTAAACACACGATTAACTTTTTCCAATACTAAACCATGTTGTAGGGCTTGCTTTTCAAATGTATTAAATAATTTTTTTTCGGCAGAAGGATTGCTTTTAATTTTTTGCATTTAATAGAACTATTTTCGGGGCAAAATTGCAAATCATTATGTTAGTCATGTAGTGATTCTGGATATTCCAAATCTATTTCTAAAACATATCCCATTTCATCCCTTTTTTTTCATTTACGGCCAGTAATATATACTTAGTCAGTTGTCAATATTTCTGGATCTGTCGTCTTAAATGCTTTATGTGGAACTAATTGAGATATTGCCCACGCGTACAGATTACTTGCATCGAAATATACAGTATATTGTGAAGGTTTATCGGGATCAAATGAAGAAATAAATTTGTTATTTTAATTTGAATATCAGTGACTGCACTGCGCTAAGCCTCCTCTTATTCCATTTTGGAAAAAGTTTAACATTTCCAAGTTGGTTAAGAGCACTAATTCTATTCCAGTCATTTTCAACATAGTATCCCACGATAAACCAGGTCCTGTATAATAATGGCACGGATTCAAATCATATATATTTAGACAGACTTTACGAACATTTTCAAACAAATCTACCAACAAAACAACATCACTTCTTAGATATATTTCCAGATAATCCTTTATACTACTACATTTAAAGTGATGCCAAATTCTAGGAGCAAATATATATTCTTCCTCAGAACATTCCTCATTAGTGAGTGAGAAAATTCTGATCTGACCGGAAGAGAAGATTTATTCAATCTATCCCACGAGCTTAAGAAATCATAGGGAAAAACACCTCTTATTTTAATGATTTCCTTGCTTCCAATATTGCAAAAATAAGCCTTCGTAATTTTAAAATCATCAGCACAAAGATTTTTTGTTAGCGAATGCTCTCACTTAAAAAACCAAAAGAATCTAAGAATCTTAAATTTACATATTTGTTGTCGCTAACAACTATTCTCTTTGATATTATTTAATTTCGCCCTCAATTTCTTTAAGCGATGTAAAAAATAAATAACTGTCATTGCCTGTCATATTATGCAAAAATATTGGTATAAAATTCGGAACTTTATATCTCAGATTGCAAGAATTATGTGCGAGGCCCCTTTGATTAGCAGTATAATGACAATGATCCTTAACTTTATATTCAAATTCTTCAAATTCTTTCTTACAAATAATGCAGGAATCCGAAAAATATGGAAAACATCATCCAACTTCGATAACTGCTTCATTACTTGAGTATTCTTCATACTATCATTATAAATTTCAATAGTGTCCTCAGCCAATCCATAAAAAAATTGTCTCGTACAGTTTGGACCTGCATATACAATATATGAAAACAAAAAAAGATGTTTATAATCAAATCTTTTAATTACAATATAATAACTAGTAGTTGTTACCTGTAAATGTCCGTATACGGTTCTTCGATTCTCTGGATCTAATGCTGATAGACTCTTGACTGAGAATGGCAGACACGAACGAATGGTCTATTAACTGTCTACGGACCATTGTATACGACAGTGACCATTGCGGACTATGTGCCGTGATCACAGTACCTGACAATTTCGCGGAGATGGCAGAGTATATCAAAACGCACCCCTACGGTTACAGTAGGGGGCGTTGGCCACGCTTTGCCAATTCCCTGACGAGAGCGCTCCCTTCGAGCGCCTCTTTCCCACCGTCTAATAGGAACCTGTCAAACAACGAGATTGACAGGTTCCTCAAACATATGGACGATATCATTAAACAGACAATGTTTAACGACGGCACGATACCACAAGCATATACCGAAACGCGACAATCGACGCACTGCACAGACAAAAAAGTAGACTACTGACAAGACTCAAACTCTTGTACAGGCGGTTTACCGACAGACAAAACTCGGAGGTCAGGACACTGTCACTGATTAGAAATCTCGAACAGTTGATCAAAGAGAATTAAAGAATATCTGTAAGTTTGCATTGGAACAACAGAATTCGTGCTGTAAAATCCAACAGCGCGAGTATGTTCCCGCAAATAAATAGAATATTTCGGAGAAACAATCAGAATGACATTCAGCATCTAAAGCTTCCGAGAACGTCAGACAATGAACGTTTGCTACGAACAGTTTGCATCGATCCAGAGAGCGCCATCCTAGATGACGACTTTCTCGTGATTGAGGATCCTGAGGAGAAGGTGGCGACAGTGGGAGCTGTCTTCCAGGAAATGTACAAGGTGAATGATAGATTTCGCCTGAACCATGACCTGGAGAACAGAGTCCTGCTTCATCACTTCGGACTGCAAGAGGGTACGGTAAGTGCGCCGATCCTTTTCAGCATTTACCTGAGCGATCTACTTGTTTCTCTTCACCGTATAGCGTATGCGGACGACCTAATCGCGTACAGATCAGGTCCAACGATCGACGTCATTGTTACTCTTTTGCAGCGTGACTTCGAAAAAATTCAGCAGTATTGTGATGACTGGACGTTGAAAATCAACTTCCAGAAATCAGAATCTATATTCTTCAGAACGCCTTTGTCTATGGCCTCTCGGGACACTAGAAAAAAATTATCTTTGGGCCGGACGGGCGTCCACTAGCGAGACAAAGTGTAGTCAGATATCTTGGGATCGTGCTGGATCAGTATCTATATTTTGACAAACATGTAGATGCTGCTCTGGCAACGGCCCGGGGCGCTTTAGCTGTGACAAGAAGGCTGTTTCATAGCAGCCAACTTGATTCCAGAATGAAGGTAATCTGCTACATGGCCTTAATCATGGCTATGGATGTCCCGTCTGGTTCAATGTAAGAGCCAGCTTAATGGAAAGGATTCGGGTGTTTGAGAGACAATGTCTTAGGAGTTCTCTCGGGCTACATAGGACTCCCAAATCTGAATACACGAAAATTTACCCGAACGAGGTCCTATACAATAGGGCTAGGATTGTATGGGTGGATAACTTTCTGATCAAACTGATTCGGAGCCAAGATGCAAGAGCAATGACTTTGGTCAATAACCTGATCTTCGGGGCTTACTACCCCAATGAATTATACCATGAGAGAGTGCATCTTAACGGCTTTGTCCCGCCAGAAGCATTCCTGTACTTAGATAGATGAGGGCTGATCCAGGATATATCGGCGGTACCGCTAATCTTCCACGTGGGCCGCAATTCCGTCGAACGGCAATTCATCTACGGATCCGATGTCGCGCTCCGTGAGCCCGAGCGCATCAGGTTCTGTAGATCGGTCTCACGCCGGGATCGAGGAGACGTAGTCCGCCAGCACCAACGCTTTTGGTGGCTGGAGAGGCCTCCGTCAACGGACACTTGGTGCAGCCTCTTCAAGGCAAAACCTGCCAAACACCGATAGCAGGCTTACGTAGGCTAGGGTAGGGTAAGGTAGGGTAGGATAGGGTAGGGTAGGGTGGGGTAGGCATTAGTAGGGTAGTATAGTATAAACAAAAAAAAAATAATAATAATATAATTCATTAAAATTCAACAAAAAAAGATATATATATTGTATTAAATATATGTTATGTATACAATTTTATATACATATATTTTACTTAAGCTAGAATAAGTTAGGTTTAGTTAGGTTAAGGCAGGCTTAAGTTTTATATATTCAAAAAAGCGATCATATGTTTTTTCTAATAAAATTAATTTTTCTTAGCTTAAGATATAATAAGATTTTTTAAGATATTATAATTCTACATATAACATAGTTGTCGAAAGACATAGGTTTAAGTTGATGGATCCGGATAACAAGTATCGACCGATTTTAATATATATGTAGGTACACTCGAAGTCTGCTTATATTACAACCATTTGCCTTTCATAATTTTCAAACTTCACTACTTTTTTTTCTCACTTGGTATATTGGTTACGAATCGTTTACATTCTTTTGCGTTGTATCTTATGAGGCTATTCTCATTATAAAAATACGATAAACAACTATTGCAAAAGAACAAATTCACTTATTTCTTCTGCAGTACTACATTTGTTAAAAGTCGAGTAATATTTTATTCTACATATAATGATTACTGTCAAGCAACAAGTTTATGTGATGCTGCTTCTCGTGAGATGTCAAATAGTGAGGTCCTTCCATATGAGGGTTTTTATCATTAGAAAAACCAAACACATTAACACTCACTTCATTAGTGAACTTTCAAAGCCATGTCATCAAGTTTTAACGGCAAACTGAGTCCCGTAAAATTCAAGGTAACATCATTCAACACAATTTGTTCAGCTGATATATTTTCAATATAATACGATGAAGTTGAATATGGCTTTTTGGTGTTTCGTTTGAATGCCGATATTAAAGCCCATTAGAAACAAAATACATTTTTATTTTGGACATTTATAACTGCCTTTTTATTTGCAATATATAATACACAAAGTGTTTGGAACCCGTTAACATTTGATTCTTATTTATATTAAGTTCTACATTTAAAATGGGTACCAAAGTCCATCCACTGTCCTTTTCTTGGAATTCATCCATTTTCTTTTGAATTTTCTCCTTCGTCAGAGCTTTTTTTCCATCGATTTCTTCGGCCAAATAAACAAATTGCATTTCAGTTGACATCTATTTAATTTCAATTCTTATCTCGTTTTCATCACGAACTTTCTCATATTTTGCAATTCAATTCTAAATTTAATTTGATCGAATCATGCGTATGCCACTGTTTTTTCCAATAAATTCTATCTATACCATCTTTGAATGAAATTGTTTGCATCTACTCTGATCCTTTACCATTCATTATAGATATTATACGTCCGCTAAAAGATATTTTTAATTTGAAAATATTTTCAATAATTCTTTTACATTGTAGATGTTACTTCTTTGGTGTTGTGACCAATTCTTTCGTGAAATTTCTATATTTCAAATTGAACACATTTTTCTGTCTTCTTCATCACACCACTGTTCTTGACGACGATTACTGTGAAAGGAAGTGGAAGTCGAACATTGATATGGATTCACATGCGCATTGTTGTGCGTAAGATACCGTGCTTTCCCTTTTATTGGGAGAAGAGTATCTAACGGAGCGAGTAAAAATTCGGTTTTATGGTACTTATTACGTTTTTATTGAATAACACTTTTACACTGCCGTATTTTGTACTGCTGCTCCTTCCTTTCAATCCTTTCCTTTTATACAATTTGTCGCAGGAATATTATCCCCTCTATCACGTACATGCATTGCGAAATTCCCATAACCATAGATCAGCTATTTTGAATATTTAGTCCAATGCATTGTGCAATCGGTCAAAGGCACAAGCGCACAATGCATTTGGGCAACCGGTCAAAGGCACAAGCGCATCATCAGCATTGTACCTATACGACTGACTCGGTTTGTTTACATTTGGTTTTCACCGTTTGCTTACATCGCATTTGTTTTGCTTTTAAGTGCACGTGATTTAGGGTGTCATTGCTAAGCAAAGCGATGAGTAATGTAGGTCAAGCTCGATCCAAGTGGTGAGGCACTGAGCGTAATGCTGAGCATAGACATTTGGCTTGATCGTGGTTATGGGATGGCTAATCGTGGTGTTGGTACGTGATATAATAGGTGCATGTAGTGTATTCACTACAGCATTTCTAAAACACTTGACCATATGTTTCTCTACAAAGGGAAAAGATTTTTTTGCACAGCGGACACTCTTTTGCCATTGTTTTTTTTTTTTTTTTGTAATATTAAATATATCTATCTTTTAAAAAAACTTGTTCTGTATTAGGGATGCTTATAATATATAACAATGTTTGATTACTTCCTGCAATTTTTATGCTTGAAAATTCGATAGCTTGTTCTAAATTTAGATATGGTACATATATTATTCTTTAAAAAAAATTCTTTTATTAAGTCTACTTCGCTTCCACAATTCCCGCCTTTGCCCATTGCAAGGCGTACTCTACATTTAGTACTTCTTCTTTGACAATTTCTAGCTTATACTTAATATTTGTTATACTTCTATTTTGTATATTTAGTTCATTTTGAAATGTTCTTAGAATATTATTAGTTGCATTAGTCAATTCGTTTATTCTATCAATTATTGATTTATTAATTATAACCTGATTATTCTCATTTTTCAAAGCATCATTCATTTTAGATTTTAATATAACGTAGTCGTCATAGTCTGGACTTCCAGTTATTCATTTCCATGCGCTACCTAGGAAATCTAGCGATCTTCGAAATCTAGTTCTTAGCTTTAAACTGTTGAGTAGGAGATGGATCTGGGAAATTTCGTGGTTTAGGAATGGATGGTTGTTGTCTACGTAGTGAATGACTTCTTGCTCTAGTTTTTGGATTGTTTCTTCGTATGCCTTCAAATCATGAATATGGACGAGTTTCAAGGTTCCACTCTGAACTTTGGCTGTACCAGTGCTAAGTGATATTATTTTTGATTTCGAGTAATCTAGTACATGTACTTCTGCGGCTATAACACCTTCTGTGGAGTAATTCGGCTGAGTAAAGGTATGTCGGTGATAGGTGGGGAAAGGAATGCTAAATTGGTAATTAGTTATGTTTCCTATTGTAATCATCAACTGATTTTCAAATACATTTATTGGAACTTCGATGGTTGGGATAAGGTTGTGATCAGAACTATCGCTACTATGTTGGGTACCAGTTAGGGAGTTAATTTTGGGTCTTAGGTGGTCTAGAAAGGGCATCCGCCACTATATTCGTTTTTTCCCGATTTGTACATAAGCTCGTAATTATATTCTTCGAGGATCGCCTTCCACCTTTTGAGCTTGCTGTTGTTATTCTTGTTACTCAAGGCGTATGTGAGGGGTTAGTGATCCGTGAATATTTGAACTCTAGCTGTATGGTAAAGGTAATTCCTGAAGGAATTCAGTGCCCAGATGATGGCGAGCATCTCCCGTTCATTTGTAGCATAAGGTTCTTCGGTTTTGTTCAACGTACGGGAAATAAAGGTTATTGGCCTGCCATTCTGTGCTAACACTGCCCCAATGGTGTAGTTGGAGGCGTCCGTGGTAAGTTGAAATTCCTTGGAGAAGTCGGGATAAGCCAATAGCAAATCGTCTGACACCAGTGAATTTTTTTATTTTTTAAATGCTTCGCCGGCTTCGTTGTTAAGAAGAATTTGTGTTTTGGTTGTAAGATTCTTAGAAATACGTCCGCCTTCCCCCCTTAAAAGGGCTGTAAGGATACCCCTTTATAAATCGGCGATAGTACCCTGAACGACCTAAGAAGGAGCGAAGATCTTTCAACGTTTTAGGGATTGGGAAGTCTATAATCACCTTTACTTTGGCTGGGTTAGTTCTAATTCCTCCACTTCATGTTTGAGGAATGAGCACTTATCTAGTTGAACTTTTAGGTTCACACTTTCTAGTGTCCGGAAAACTTTTTGAAGGTTTTCGAAATGTGATTCTTCATCCTTGCCCATGATGACAATAACGTCGATATAAACCAAACATCTCACCCCAATGTGTTCTCGCAGGATGTCGTCGAGGGCTCGTTGAAAAATGGCGGGAGCATTCCTCAGACCAAAGGGCAGCCTGGTGAACTCGTACTTTCCGTTATTCACGGAAAAGCCAGTCTTTTCGATATCCGATTCCTTGAGCGGGATTTGATGAAATCCACTCTTGAGATCGATTACCGAAAACCATTTACTTTGGCCCAATTGCGATAACACATCGTTAATTTGGGTATGGGATATTTATCTGGAACTGTGATTGAATGCACTTTCCGATAGTCGATGGCTATACGGTATTTTTTCCCCCTGATGAGTCGAGCTTTTTAGGCACTACCCATATTGGTGAGTTGGGGGATCGTGATGGTCTTATGATCCCATCATTAAGCAGTTGTTCAATTTGCTTTTCTACCTCATTCCTTAACGCTAGGGGGTAGGGGCAAAATTTCGAATAAGCCGGTGTTTCCGATGTTGTGCGTATTTCGCCCTTTACATTGGTTGTAAAGGTCAGTTTCTCATTAGGTTCTGTAAATAAGTTGGGAAATTGTTGGACCAGACTATCCAATTTCGTTCTTTGATAGTTGTTCATGTGTTCTGTGTTTAATTCAACTTTGTGTTCTGCCGTGTAGGCGCGTTGTTCAATTTTAATTTTGACTTTGTCTCTTATGATCCTGTAATTGCCTCTGGTGTGGATTATGGCCGAACGTTTTTTAAGACTATCATTTCCTAAAATGGCATCAAATGATTTGGGGAGAGTACGATAACTTGGCCGCCAAGATTTGATAACGGGATCTTGTAGAGGGGTCAAAAACAAGCACTTTTTACTATGGGAGGGGGGGTCCATCTCCCCCGTTTAGGAGGTAGAGGGACTTTTAGAAAAAATGGTTTAAATTGAAAAAAAAAAAATTAAAAACGGCGGCAACACTTACAATAAAGTGCTATACTGCATTTGAAAGCCAGAAGTTTGTTTTATAATCCTGCATTTAAATTAAATTACTCATGTCAATGCATTTAAAGTCCAAATTTTGATAAAAAACCTGAAAAATAAAAGTTTAGACTGATTGCTCTCAAAATTGTGAAATGAAATTGTAAATTAGCTTATATGTGTTCCATGTAACTATCAATTCTTAATCGAACACAAAAAACCGCATGGTTCTATGTCTTCTAGTTTTTGAGAAAATCGAAAATTACCAAAACTACTTTTTTTGATTTTGGTGACGGTGATTCCATTTTAAGGATTAATGTTAATAGACATAATGTATCTTTGTTAGTTCAGTACAGCAATTCATTTAGCGTTACCTAGAATGCACCACGAGGAGGTAGAATTGGAAGGCATTCCGCGTCTGGGTCAGTCATTTTGTCAGTTAGTCAGGAGTTAGTCAGTCATAGTTAGTTAAAAAAGATCAAAATGTATTACAAAGGTGTGTAAGTCTCGCCAATAAAGTCATCGTCCGTACTATTACTGCCGAGTTCGTTGAGTTCCTCGTTTATGGTGAGAAGCCGAGGATGTTTTGGCGGTAAAACACTTTCTAAATTTTCGCTCTGAAGGGTGGGAGGATCGATGTCTTTTAGTTGTAAACCCTCACTTATATCACCATCGGTATAACAAGGGTAAACTTTTTTTATATATAATAAAAACTCCATTATTTGCGAACCCAAGTCATCCTTATATTTCCTTTCTAGACAGTATTTTCGATAGAAAAATAGTGCCATGTATTGGTGAATATGGTCTGTTGTTTTGCGACATATAATGTTTTTTTTAAGAAGCTTGTTTTGGTTTTCAAGATCGTTTATTGTGTTGGTCGCATCGGTTTTCTCAACATATTCCCCTATGCTGTGGTTGGTCACTGCATGGATTGTTGAAGCAGTAAACATTATTTCAACTCCTATGTACTGGCGTGCACTGTCGGTACAAATGCGACTGGTGTTGTGGTTTACGTACTTGTGGATGAAAGGCCACAAATCTCGCTTGCATTTCGAGTTTACTTTAAAAAAGCGCCCGACCTTGTCTTCCTTGCAGAATAGTCCCAACACTACGCAGGTCATCTGTTCTGTAACTCGACCCCTATGGTATTTCCTTTTTGTGAGAAAGGTTTCATCAATTTGTACCGTCTTGCCTTCGCCGCCAATGTCTACCTCAACGTGAGAAGTTATCACTTCGGCTATCTCGCGACAATAGTTGAAATAGTCTATTATGGTAGATTTACTTAAAGTATATTTTTGGTCCTGATGGCGCCAAGTGATTAAATGCTAATCTTAAAATAAAAAAAACACAATAATAACAATTAAAAAATCCCTAATTTTCAGATTTTATTTATTTACCTGAAAAACTGTATTCACAGGTATTTTCATTACAAAAGAAATAATAATAGCTAGCACTTCGCGAATTTCAAGTCGACAATGAGGCCCATGGAAAAATGCGCCGATGGATGGGTTTATTGTATTACATATAACAGTTTTTGTCACCTTTTTTTTTAGAAGTTTTTTGTGCACAACGCCACCTCCAATTAAACTTACAACTATTATTTTTTTCCACTTTCATAAGAATGTTGCAACACAATGGGGGAGTTGAATTTTTATTTGGTATTAAACCAATTTCTTCGAAAAAAGTAATGCTTTTTTCGTTGGTCGACACTAAATCACCGAAAGAAGAAAATATTGAAAAATTATTCAATTTGGGATGGAGTAGTGGATGTTTAAACGCCATTTTTTATTTAGAGAAAAAAAAACACTTCGCTCCTACAAAAGTTGAACAACGAATGGCCTTAATAAACAATAACTAGTACCACCTTTTCATTAACGAACAAAAACCAACGGTACAAATTGATATTAAGAAATTATATATATTTGCTGCAGTCGAGCAGTAGTGCCAAGTTTATGTGAATTTTTCATAATGCATTACATTTTAATATTTGAAAATTGTAAGTTTGGAACTTTGGGCTACTTATATACATATATATGTATTTAGTGGACATTGGATAAATATAGGGTCCGCCAAATAATTTTTTTTTTTTTTGAAAATGCTATAAAAAAAACTGCTGAATATTTTCTCAAATTTCTTTTTTTGTTTGAAAGTACAATCCTTCCGGTTAATAATGGAAAATAATTTCATTCAAATTGCTGCCTCGGCTGGCCATGCAGTAGCCTACACCATCGGTCCAATTTTTAAGCACATTATCGATTGCGTGCAGCTGTATTTCACCAATGGCTTCACGAATATTGTCCTTTAAAGCGTCAATTGTCTCTGGCTTGTCGGCGTAACACTTATCTTTGACGGCATCCCACAATTAATAGTCCAACGGTGTCAAATCGCAGCTCCGAGGTGGCCAAATGACATCAGCTCTGCGGCTGATAATGCGATCTTCAAAAACAGGGCGCAAAACATCGAGTGTAGCTTCGGCTGTGTGGCACGTAGCCCCGTTCTGTTGAAACCAAATGTTGCCAATAGCCTCCTCTTCAATTTTTGTGAACAAAAATTCGTTCAACATGGCCCGATAACGATCGCCATTGACTGTAACGGCCACTCCTTGCTCATTTTCGAAGATAAATGGCCCAATTATGCCTCTGGACCAAAATCCGCACCAAACAGTGGCTCGTTTTGGGTGCACCGGCTTTTTAATGTATGCGTGCGGGTTTTCTGTGCCCCAAATGCGACAATTTTGCTTGTTTACATACCCGCCAAGATCAAAATGAGCTTCATCTAAAAAGATGATTTTTTTGGCAAAATCAGCATCTTCTGTAAGTCGATCGCAGGCCCACTTAGCGAAGCGAAAACGCATTGGATGGTCAGTTGGCTTCAACTCCTGAACCAATTGGACTTTGTATGGCGTCATACCAAGGTCTTTATGCAAAATTCGTCTCAATGATGTCTCCGAAATGTTCAATTGTTGAGAACGACGGTGAATTGATGTTGATGGCGCTTCACGCACACTTTCTGCCGCAGCAGCAATATTCTCGGGTGTACGCACTGTTTTTGGCTTTTCACGCTTTGGTTTATCGATGAGGATGCCAGTTTCTTTCACTTTTTTCACAAGATAACGAACATACGGAGCTGACGGTGCTTCTCTTCTTCCAAAATCCGTACGCAATTTTCGCACACATTCTGCAACATTACCATGATTTTCAAAGTAATGTCGCATAATTTCCCAGCATTGTTCAAGCGTATACACAACCATATTCGTTCAGCGGAAGGATAAAACTAATTATCTGTCAAATCAGACATGACCTAAGTGCTACCATTCACGAAATAAGCACTACTTGAAAAAAAAAACGTTAGATGGCGGACCCTTTAGAATAAATTTGAATTTTTTTAAATACAGATTCTGTGAATGCAAAAGAAACTTTGCATGTACCCAACCTCACACCAACCCCAATTCCTATAGCGCCCAAGCAGGGGGTTGCAGGGGGCAGCATGCCCCCCCTTACATACTTTACTGTTTATATATTGTAATGTTGGAAGCTAGCACTGATTTATTTATGTAAGTAAGCAAAAAATAAAAATTTCATAGAAAAGTAGTTTTAGTTATTTTCGATTTTCTCAAAAACTAGAAGACATAGAACCATGCGGTTTTTTGTGTTCGATTAAGAACTGATAGTTACATGGAACATATATAAGCTAATTTACAATTTCATTTCAAAATTTTGAGAACAATCAGTCTAAACTTTTATTTTTCAGGTTTTTTATCAAAATTTGGACTTTAAATGTGAATTTCTCAAAAACCATTAACATGAACAGTTTAATTTAAATGCAGGATTATAGAACAAACTTCTGGCTTTCAAATGCTGAAAAGCACTTTACTGTACGTGTTGCCGTTGTTTTTTAATATATTTTCTTCCCAATTTAAACCATTTTCCCTAAAAGTGCCCCTACCTCCTAAACGGGGAAACGGGGGGAGATAGACCACCCCCCTCCCATAGTAAAAAGTGCTTGTTTTTGACCCCATCCCATTTATCCAAGATTTTTACAAGATCCCATTATCAAATCTTGGCGGCCAAGTTATCGTACTCGTGCCAATGATTTAAGTGTGGGTAGGAGGAAGAATTTGATATTTGTATCTTCAAGGCCAAATAGATTTACGATTATGTGTTGATCAATTTTTATACTACCATCTATTGAATTTGCGTAAAAGGGTTGTAACTTTGCTTTAGGGTTCGGGACGAGCTCGGCGCGAATGTAGTTCTTATTAGAAGCGGTGTCGATAAGTGTTGGCTTCCCAACATCCAGCGAACACAGGAAACAGAACCGCAGAGCATGTCAGCGATCCCATTCGCACAGCTTCCCCTCCATGAAGGAATCCATAGAGTACGTCAGCGATCCCATTCGCACAGCTTCCCCTCCATGAAGGAAGCCATAGAGTACGTCAGCGATCCCATTCGCATAGCCTTCTCCTCCATGAAGGAAGAAGAACACCCCAAAACTATACCACATTGTGCAGTCAACGGCGTCCATCCCGAAAATATACTACACACTAATGTAAATATATGCACATGAGGGTAACGACCTAGGCACAGTCCGGATATGCATAGCTGATTAGTACATAGGAGTACAGAGATTAGCCGGTGGGCGCAATTAACATTTTTAAATTATTGAAGAAGAATCAACCAAGGAGTGCAGTCGTGATTCGGGATCATCAAATAAAAGCAAATTGAGTAATTGATATTGAGTTTTTATTTTAATATCATTCCTTTCTGCGAGCAGTTGTTCGCAATAAGCATAAAGGCTCAACTAGCCCAGTAAATCATTTGCTTCGGGACTCAACTGGCCCGGAACATTGGTCCTTCGAGCTCCTTCGATAAATCTGCGGCACATCAGCAGCAGTATATTACCAGCGGTACAAACAGCGGCACATCAGCAGCAGTATATTACCAGCGGTACAATCAGCGGCACAGCAGCAGCAGTAAATCAGCAGCGGTACACCAACAGCGGTACAAACAGCGGCACATCAGCAGCAGTACATCACCAGCGGTACATCAGTAGCGGCACATCAGCAGCGGTATATCAGTAGCGGCCCATCAGCAGCGGTACATCAGTAGCGGCACATCAGCAGCGGTACACCAACAGCGGTACATCAGTAGCGGCACATCAGCAGCGGCACATCAGCAGCGGCACATCAGCAGCGGCACATCAGCAGCGGCACATCAGCAGCGGCACATCAGCAGCGGCACATCAGCAGCGGCACATCAGCAGCGGCTCATCAGCAGCGGCACATCAGCAGCGGCACATCAGCAGCGGCACATCAGCAGCGGCACATCAGCAGCGGCACATCAGCAGAGGCATAACCAATCGCAAGCTATAATCAAAAAAAAAGCTGAAATCAGAAAACAACATTCACACAATTGGAAACAGGCTGAGTACAATCCAAATTATTAAATTATACGTATTAAATCAATTAATCAAAAATATATATACACATATTCATTGAAACATCATATTCATACCATCCATTTACACATATCATACATAAACACTAATTTACATATACGATCATACAATTTCAAGTGGATACATTTAAATTAAGCTAACAATAGTGAGTGATTTTATACACGTCATAGTATTCATTATGTCGAAGCTTGCAAAGTCGATTGAAGTGCAAGAGTTAACTCTTAAAGAACTACAAACCGATTTAGTAGAATTTCAAAATGATCCCGCGTCGCGATTTTCAAAAGGATATCGAGGAAGTGTTTAAACGCGCGAAGAAAGAACACGCCTCCATCGTAAGCACTGCGGCTGACCCCTTGAAAGAAAAATACTTATTAGATGAAATTTATACAAAAATAAAAAAAACATATTTTACATTTCTCGGTCTATTGCACGATGCCATCGACAAAGTTAACGAACAAAATCAAACACTAGACTTGTCACGGTCAAATCAAACCAAATCATCAGCGGCTGCAGATATTCGTCTTCCGCGAATCCAAATTAGGTCGTTTTCCGGGAAGTTTGAGGAGTGGTGTGAGTTCAGCAACTTGTTCCAAAATTTAATTGACCAGAATGTCGATTTATCAGATGTTCAAAAATTGCAATACTTAAAAAGCACAGGTGAAGCAGCGCGGCTAGTCCAGCATCTCCCAATCGATGGAAAAAATTACTAATCACCATGGGAAATGCTGTCTGACAGATATGACAATAAAAGAAAGCTGGTTAATACACAACTTCGCAATTTATTAGAGCAAGGTAAACTCACCCACGAATCCGCTGCGTCGTTAAAGGCCTTGCATGATACGAGCATCGAGTGTATCCATGCTCTCTCCAACCTAAGCCATCCTTAAGTCGAGACTTGGGACAGTATCCTTATTTACCTCTTGTACCGTAAATTGCCTCCACAGACCCAGAAGGATTGGGACGGTACATTAGGCAATTCAAAGGTGCTTCCAGAAATTAAAAAAAAATGCGATAAATACAAACTTTAACCAACTAAATAACAACGTTTGCTTGCAACGGCGTTAGTCAGGGCTGAAGCTTCCGACGGCACTTATTATGTTATTATCGATTAACTGGAACGCCAAAAAACCAAACACAACTTACTATAAAATCACAAACAAATTCGACATTCTCTCTTAGGGTCAGAGCATTTGTCTTCTCTCAACTCACCTCCCTTCTGCCAAAGCAACATCTGCCCAAAGGTAAGTGGAGAAACATATCTAACCTGCCTTTAGCGAATCCCTCTTACAACCTACCGGGGAAGATAGACTTACTATTAGGTGCCGACGTTTACTCATCTATCATTCTAGAAGGACACGTAAGGAGCCAAGAGGGTTCACCAGTTGCGCAACAAACTGAATTAGGATGGATCCTGAGTGGAAGCACTTGCCTGACCCCAAAGTCCAACACAATAACTATGCTGAATCACCACAACACTCTCGAGATGCAACTCAAACAGTTTTGGGAAATTGAAGAAAACCTAGACGAGAGAAAATTAACATCGGATGAAGAGCAGTGTCAATATCACTATCAAAACACATACAGGCGCTGACAGGATGGCAGATACGAGGTCCGACTTCCATTCAAGGACGGGGTTCATCCAACCCTGGGCGAATCTAAAAGGGGTGCTTTAGCTAGATTTTTTCAACTTGAAAGGAACTTCCAAACTAACAGCAATTTAAAGGAAGCATACATAGATTGCTTAAACAAATATGCGAAATTGAGACATATGGCAGAAGTCACCCCAGACACACAACTGATGACTGTGAAACACTACTTTCTTCCGCACCACGCGGTATTCAAGGAGTCCGGTGCTACCACGAAACTTCGCGTCGTATTCGATGCCTCGTGCAAAACCACAGGCGGCAAATCCCTCAACGATTATCTACTGATACGACCGCGACTACAACCCGACATCATCGCCAAATGGAGAAAGTAGCTTTTTCAGCGGACATAAGCATGATGTACCGACAAATTTGGATGGCTCCAGAAGACACAAAATACCAACTAATTCTCTGGACATCAACACCAAGGGAACCAATCAAAAAATACAAATTACAGACAGTAACTTTCGGCACGGCATCAGCACCATACTTAGCTGTACGAACTCTACATAAGTTAGCAGCTGACGTCGCACACACGAAACCTCACGTAACACGCGTACTCACCGATGGGTTCTACGTCGATGACCTTATCTATGGCGCCGATAATGAAGATCGATAAAGAAAACGATATCCTTACACAACAGGACGTCATTTCGACATTGAAGGCTGCTGTATTCCCTCTACGCAAATAGGCAAGTAATTCCTCCAAAATCCTGGAGCAAGTAACTGAAAATGAAAGAGAGATTAACTTACCACTCAACTTTGAGTCACCGGAAGGCATTAAGACATTAAGTATAAAATGGCACCCAGCAAATGATACATTCAAATTTAAAATCAACTTACCAGACGTCAAGAAGCACACCAAACGCTCCGTATTAGCAGACATCGCTCGAATCTTTGACCCACTTGGATGAATTTCACCATGTGTAATAAAGGCGAAGATCATACTCCAGCGACTTTGGCGCAACGAATCGACCTGGGACTCTGTTCTTCCGCCGGACATCGAAGAGGATTGGTTAAAGCTTCGCAAGGGTCTCGGAGCGCTGCAGACATGTGACGCTTCCGAGAAGGCATATGCAGCAGTCGTTTATGCACGCGTAATAACGAACGGCAGTGAACATATCAATATAATTACCTCTAAAACCAAGGTTGCTCCAATTAAGCCGATTTGTCTTCCTCGCTTGGAACTTTGCGCAGCACATCTCTTGGCAAAATTGCTCCATCGAATTGCTAACTCCATGTAGTTCAACGACATTGAAATGTATGCATGGTCCGATTCAACCATCTGCTTGGCTTGGATACGTGGAAGCCCATCAACATGGACTACGTTCGTCGCCAACCGAGTGACAGAAATTCAAAATCTGATCGGCTCGAACACATGGCGGCATGTAGCATCAAGGGATAACCAAGCTGACATCGGATCACGAGGACAATCCCCTGAAGAGGTCCTCAGCAACGAGATATGGTGGCGCGGGCCCAGGTTTCTGCAAGGCTTCGACGCACAAAATCAGCCAGCAGAAAAATCCATCGAAACCAACCTTGAAATGAAGGGGCTGAGGAAAGAAAATCATTCAAAATTACTGTCAAAATGTGTAGCTAACGAACTTACCGAGATTCCTCACAAAATATCCCATTGCACAGCTATCAACAACGAATTCTTTCACAAGTTTTCCAACATCAAACGGCTCATCCGCACCGTAGCGTTATGGAGGAGATATTTCTACAACTTACGAGCAGACACGAAATTACCCTTGAATTTGTTTCCACTCACAGCAGATGAATTGGAAGCAGCACAATATCAGCTTATCAAGCTTACCCAGGCAGAGCTATTTCCAAACGAAATGAAGATGCTCAACTCAAAAATGTCACTTCCTAAGGGAAGCACAATTCGGAACTTGAATCCCTTTCTCGATTCCTCTAACATTCTTCGCGTGGGAGGAAGATTGTCAAATTCATCGCTCACCTTCAACCAAAAACATCCAATCATCCTCAAACACTCGCATCACTTCACAAGGTTACTCGTAAGCGATATCCATTTCAGCACTCTTCACGGGGGTCAACAATTGATGATGGCAGAGATCCGCAACACATTTTGGATTACGAATCTCAAAAGAATGGTAAAATCAACTATTCACAGATGTGTTCGCTGCCACCGATACAACGCTAAGATGCAATTGCAACTCATGGGAAGCCTGCCTACACAACGAGTGACCGTATCAAGACCGTTCACGAACACCGGAGTCGACTACGCCGGTCCTGTAGAAGTAAAACTGTGGAAGGGTCGATGCAACAAGGTCTCCAATGGATACATCGCCGTCTTCGTCTGCTTATCCACCAAGGCCATCCACATTGAATTGGTGAGTGACCTCAGCTCAGCAGCGTTCATAGAAGCATATCGGAGATTCATTGGACGACGTGGCATCTGCACCAATCTGTACAGCGACTGTGGCACTAACTTTAAAGGAGCTAGCAACGAAATCAAAAGGGATAACAAATTCATCTCCTCGGAATGGTCAATTGAAGTCGCCAAGGATCTAGCCACATTACAGACAAAATGGCATTTTAACCCGCCAGCAGCACCACACTTCGGAGGTCTTTGGGAGGCTGGTGTAAAATCCATCAAACACCATCTTAGGCGAACGATTGGCGCTTCCAAACTAACATTCGAAGAATTTAATATGTTACTCACCCAGATCGAATCTTGTCTAAACTCCAGACCACTATGCCCTATGTCGCACGATCCACACGACCTAGCAGTCTTAACTCCAGGGCACTTCTTAATCGGGGCAGCTCTCCGCACAGTACCAGACAGGAACCTGTTGGAAAAGAACATAAACAGACTAGACAGGTGGAGATATATACAACGACTCACCCAGGAATTTTGGAAGCAGTGGAGTACAACATACATTCATCAGCTACAACATCGTCCAAAATGGCTACAGAGACTAGAAAACATAAAAGTCGGAGACATTGTCATAATCAAGGAGGACAACCTACCACCTTCATCATGGCTACTTGCTCGAGTACAGGAACTACACCCGGGTTCAGATGGTCACACGCGCGTGGTGACCTTACGGACAGCGTCGTCGACACTTAAACGCCCGATTGCAAAGCTATCTCCCTTGCCGATATCGGACTTCGCACACGACGCGTAATTCCGCCGCGAAACTCCGACGCGTATTACCGTCACAAAACACGGAATGATCCCAAAATCATCAACAATCCTTTTCTCAAACAAAAAAACACATTAAAAACAAAACAATCACAAAGTTCCTGCCTCCTTTTCCCATTATCACATAACCCCAAATACACTCATATACATATAAACACTCACATTTATCTCTATTTCATGTTCAATCTCGCACAACCCGAGGAAGGACCCGCTGACGACCGGCAGTGGGCATGCCATTGGCCCCCAATATCAACAATCGTTGGCGTACCACAAAGAAAAAAAAGCCAGGTTCATTGGCACAAGCCTAAGAACTTTCACTTTCCCATCCCACCGCATATGAACAACCCGAGGAAGCCGCACTTAAACATCAAACACCAAACTCACGGTCCAACGAAAACAATTGCCGAACACGATACACGTTTCCCGAAAGGATATCAACAAAACTACAGCTTTCCCTCCATGAAGGAAGCCATAGAGTACATCAGCGATCCCATTCGCACAGCCTCCCCTCCATGAAGGAAGTCATAGAGTACGTCAGCGATCCCATTCGCACAGCCTTCCCCTCAATGAAGGAAGAAGAACACCCTAAAACTATACCGTTGACTGCAGTCAACGGCGTCCATCCCGAAAATATACTACACACTAATGTAAATATATGCACATGAGGTTAACGACCTAGGCACAGTCCGGATGCATATGCAATTGGCACAGCCGATTTGTACATAGGAGTACAGAGATTAGCCGGTGGGCGCAATTAACATTTTTAATTTATTGAAGAAGAATCAACCAAGGAGTGCAGTCGTGATTCGGGATCATCAAATAAAAGCAAATTGAGTAATTGATATTGAGTTTTTATTTATATTTTAATATCATTCCTTTCTGCGAGCAATTTTTCGCAATAAGCATAAAGGCTCAACTAGCCCAGTAAATCATTTGCTTCGGGACTCAACTGGCCCGGAACAATAAGTATTTTAAGCATTGGACCGCTCTTCGTTCTGCCTTCGAAATGTGGCAGCGAAGAGCAATTTAACCTAAAAAATGGATGCCTGTGAAATAAACAGGTTCTTCTTGTACATTTCCCGGTTCTTCATAAGATTCCATATTTTTTTTTTTTTTTTTTTTTTTGTTGGAGGCTTCTACTATCTGCTGGAGCACTCAGACACAAGTACTGGTCCATTGTACTACCAGACAGACACCTTGTCTTTATTGTATTTTCCCCGTTGTCCGGAGAAAAGTGAGGAGAGGCTTCAGTGATGTTGAGCTAAGAGATTCGGCACCCACCACGTCGGCCCCAAGGGTGCGCCACCGTGCACGAGCGAAGGCGGGACAGTCGCAGAGAAAGTGTTCCGCTGTGTCGTCCTCCTCGCAACAAGCAGCACAGGTAGGCGTCTCACTGATGCCAAGCACGTAAAGATGCCTGGCAAAAGTGTAATGGCCCGTAATGACGCCCGTTAGCCTTCTGCAGTCATTTCTTCTTAAGGATAAGAAGAATGTTGCGGACTTTTTACAGACGTCAGGGCGTACGCGCTTAGTCATCCTGCATCCTGGATATTCCTTCCATCTGCGACTGTGTACGTTAAATACCCAGTCATTGATGTCAGATTTAACCGTTGAAGCTGGTAGACCTAAGGCGGGTTCAGGCCCTGAGAAACTCTCCTCTGAGCCTTTTCTAGCGAGTTCATCGGAGATCTCGTTTCCTGGGATTCCAGAGTGACCTGGAACCCATACAAGCCTAAGTGAATTAAGTCTTCCGACTTTGTTCAACAAGGTCTTGAGTTCATGCACTAGTTTGGAGTTGGACAGAGGATTGGATACAGCTTTGAGTGCAGCTTGGCTGTCACTGCAGACACATATGCTCTTTCCCCTCCATCTGTGTTTCACAGCATAGTGCATGGCCATTAGGATTGCGTAAATCTCCGCCTGGAAGACAGACGCGTATTTTCCTAACGAGAAGTGCAGTCGAATGTTTTCGCGCTCGAAGAAAACTCCGGCGCCGGATCCCTGATCAGTCCTGGAGCCATCTGTGAAGATGCGAAGACATTCTATTCCAGGTTCAGTGTCTGGCCAAAGCCAGTCCTGACGCCAAGGAAATGTGACTGTGTAGTTACAGCGCAGTAGGATGGCAGGTGTCATTGCGTCAGAGGGCATATCCATGAGACAGTGATCGTAGGATATTTCTCTCTCAAGTACACTTTCACTCCACTGCGAGTTGTACCAAAGACCATTCCTCTTTAGGCGAGAAATAGTTTTCAGTGCACACCCTCTGATATATATGTCAAGGGGTGGAAGGTTCATCATAGCATCCAAAGCAGCTCCCGGTGTGCTGGGGAAAGCCCCCGTGCAACTGAGGCAGACCGCTCTTTGGAGTTTGGTGAGTGAAGCCACAACGTGTTTTCGTGTCAGCCTGCTCCACCAAACAACCGATGCATATGAGATTATTGGTCTTACCATTGCCGTGTAGATCCAAAGGACCTTTTTCGGCGATAAGCCCCATGTTTTGCCAAAGGCACCTTTGCATTGCCAGAAAGCTGACTGCGCTTTTGTGGTTTTGGACTCAACATGTTTTGACCAGAGAAGTTTGTTATCTAGAATGACTCCCAGATACTTAGCTTCCTTGGATATAGGGATGGGAATGCCTTTTAGCACCAGCTGAGCAATGCCAGTTGTTTTCCTCCTTCTCGTGAAGAGAACGACATCGGTCTTAAGAGGATTAACCGACAGCCCATTTCTCGTGCACCAGTCATCGATCACGTTTAGCGCCGCCTGCGCTTTGAGACAGACATTCGCTAAACATGAGCCGACAGAGAGAACAGCAACATCATCCGCATAGGCCTGGGCATAGATTCCAGAGGCATTGAGAGCATCTAGCAGAGAGTCGACCACCATGCACCATAGCAGCGGAGACAAGACGCCGCCTTGCGGGCAGCCCCTGTTTACTCCAGACTTGACACATTGTTCGAGGCCTGTATCAGCGATCAATGTCCTGTGCACAAGCATTGCTTTGATCCACAAAACCAGTGCTTCATCTACGCCATGCCGTCTAGCAGCGTTACACATGCTGTCGAAGGTAGCGTTATCAAAAGCTCCCTCAATGTCGACGAAAATGCATAGTACGTACTCTTTCCTTTCGAGAGCGCATTCAATTCTCCCAACTAGGTTTTGAAGCGCAGTCTCGCAGGATTTTCCGCGCTGATAAGCATGTTGCATGTCCGACAGAGGATGCATTCGAAGGGCATCTTTGCGCACGTGCAACTCTACTAGTCTTTCCATGCTTTTCAGCAGGAATGATGTTAGACTTATTGGTCTGAAACTCTTGGCTAGTGAGTAATCCTCTTTCCCTATTTTGGGAATAAAGACCACTTTCACCGCGCGCCAAGGGATAGGTATGTAGGCAAGTGCCAGGCTAGCAGTGAAAATTCTTTTCAGTGTAGGAAGCAGCTGTCTTATACCTTTTTGCAGCATAACGGGGTATATCCCATCAGTGCCCGGCGACTTAAAGCCATCGAAGGATGCCACAGCAAATTCAATGGCCTCAGTAGTTGCCACGCGTGACGCAACATACCAGCTACGCCGAGTTGTTTTCATCGCTACAGCCGCAGTATCCAATGAGGGAGTGTGCAACGAGCCGATGACAGTCTGATTTCCCGGAAAATGGGTCTGAAACAGTAAACTAAGAGTTTCTGCTTTAGACTCGGTAAAGGTACCATCAGACTTTCTGAGTACCTCCAGCCTTGTCGATTTTCCTCGTTTGAGGACTTTAACCAACTTGCTGGTCGCGCTCAGGGATTTGATCTCTTCGCAGAAGGACTTATAGGAATCATTCTTCGATTTTGGAATAAGCTTCTTATATTCCTTCTGCTTCGATCGATATTTATTCCAGTCATCTTCCGAGTTCGATTTTAGCGATCTGTTCAGAAGACTTCTGGCTTCCCTACGAAGCCGTTGGAGCTCAGCATTCCACCAGGGAACCGGCTTCCTGTTGGGAGGTTTTTTGACAGGACATGCGAGTTCAAAACATTTGGTGATGGCGCTGTTCAGGTTATGAACTGCATCCTCCACCGATTGATTAGTTTTGAGTTTAGGCGGGACTTGAGTGGATTTCTCAAGCTCCTCCCTAAATCGCACCCAGTCTGTTTTTCTCGGATTCCGCTTGGGCTGCGAGGGGGAGATCCCGCACTTCAATTGGAATTCGATGTATCTATGGTCTGACAGCGTAACATCTGGTGAGACTCTCCAGTTAGTGATGGCCTTCGCATGCCTGTTAGATAAGGTTAGGTCAATCACTTCCTGTCGTCTCGCCGTCACAAAGGTTGGTAGAGAGCCAACATTGTTGATGAAAAGGTCAGACGAAAGAATGAAGTTTAAAAGATGGTCTCCTCTCCGGTTGCATTTGCTGCTGCCCCAAAATGTGTTTTGAGCGTTAGCATCGCAACAGATGATGAGTCCAATCCTTCTGGCTTCACAGTACTCTACGAGTTCGGAAACCGCCTTAGGTGGCGGGGGTAGTACCGAGTCGTAGGGGAAGTAAGCAGACGCCACGACGAAGTGTTCAATTTCTCCGTGCGCCTTGTAGCTCACTTTCGCAGCTACCAGATCTTGACCACAGCATTGACCAAGTTTGGTTGCCGATAGCGTATTCGATATGATGAGGCAGACCCTGGGCCTTTCGGATCGCTCATCATAAAGGATTGTAGCATCACGTATGCCACCAAGACCACACAGGCGTTTGTTCCACACCCATGGTTCTTGAATGGATACAATGTGATGATTTGTACTACTGCATGCAATTCTGCTACTTAGAAGAGCGGTAGCAGCCTTGCAATGCTGTAGGTTGATCTGAGTAAAAATCATGGATTCATACTGGGGAACACGTTCCATCCTTCGACTACTTGACATCAAAATGGAATACAATCCTACCAAGGCCGAAGTAGGGACGTGAGTCGTACGCGGTTTTCAGGGCCTCAACAGAGCCATTGTCCATTCCCACTACCAGAGTGAAGCCCTCTTTTTTCAGAGAGTTCTTTTTCTCCTTGTAGGAATAGACAGTCCAGGCCCTCGTGTCGAGTCCCGGGTTCTGCGCACGTAGTCGCGTCAGCACTTTCAGCTTGTTTCCGGGTTTTCCCGGAATCCAGCAGATGGCGCGCGTTAGTTTCGGGAGACTAACTACTTGATAAGTGCTAGTTCCCAGGGGGGGGATTTTCGGCACCATGCTCCTGATCCAGGCAGATGTCTGCTGAGAGGAACAGCTCACCACGAAGGTACCATTCATCAAAGCAGACCTCTCCGCTTGAATACAGAAGCCTGTTGCTGAAGCTAGCTCCAGTAGATGATCCTCGCAGTGTTGGCAATCTGCGCTGGTCATTCTGCTGTCACTGCCAGCCTTCCCTATTCTGACCTTTTCGGAGGAGATGGCTGCCTCTTTGTAGGAGAGGTGCTTGTCTCGACTCTTTACGGTCATTTGTGTTGCCTTTCCAGAGGAAGGGGTTTTTTTGTGTGAAGTGCCCGCCTCCGATGAGCAGCCTTTGGTCCTCTCCGTCTTCAGGTTTTTGCTTTGATCTTTATTGATCGCCGCATCTGCCTTTGGACTCCGATTTCCCGCCGCCATATCAGAGGAGGAGACATCACGTTCTCTCTCCCCAGCAAGATTGTCCCCGGCGGCCATCTTCCGCTTGCAAGTGCTCTTACCTTTTTCGGTTCGAGCTCCTGCTCCCTTCCGACGCCGCTTTCGAACAGCTTTGCCAGCCTGAGGGTTGTTATGATCCAAGACCGCTTCGCCTTCTGCGATCAGAGTCTGTCTGCCAGCATCATCACCTTTTTCGGCGGTGGCACCGACCATGACAGGACCCTGAACATCTTCAGCTCCGTCAGTTTTGGAACTTGGCACGCTCTTATTGGGAGTTTGACCGTCACCAATAAGAGGAGGAGTGTTTGAGGCGCATGCCGAAAGTGCTGGCATGCTTGTGCCTCCAGCAGCAGCCTTTACTAGCCGCCGACGTTTTCTGCGCTGCGCGCCGGCAAGAAGTGCGGGATCTGCAGGTGAGAGGGTCGGATGGGCTTCGGTAGGGGATACCTCCGCCGATCTGATCCTCTTACCTGCCTTTCCCAGAGGTTCGCCCTCAATCTTCGTGCCTTCGGCTGTGCCAGCCTCTTTGCACGATTTTCGGGCACGCCTTTTCCTCCTTCTTTTTGGGCACTTAGCAGTGCAATCTACAGCACGTCCCAATTCTGGGGCTCGTTCAACCTTGGCGGTTTCCCGTGCCGCACCATCGTCGGTGTCGCCTCTGTCGGTTGCACCGCTCACGCTCAGTCCAACCAAGTGGTCGGACAATAAGCCGCAGGAGTCGGTGTCGTTCCGGGCTGCCGGAGAGTTAAGAATGACTGGTGGGGCCTCCAGAATCCTTGCCCCGGCCGCGATCAGGGAGATCGCGGGTGGATTTCCGCTATTGCGGGTGCCACCTGGAGTATTTTCATCCATCTGGTTGTCCATTCATTCATGACTAACTCGGGGTTCTCCGGGTCTTAGTTCGAGGTCATTGACCTCTTAAGCCCCTCCGCCGCGACAAGGCGCCCGAAGAGCGAAGGGGAAGATTCCATATACTGTGCGAGTGATTCTGTGTGATTTCTATTTTCGGTCTCTAGGATCTGTTCGTAGCTGGTCAAATCATCCGCTTGGGGCTCAATGTGGGAATTCATTAGATACTTGTTTGGTACTTGCGCTTGCTGTGTCGAAGGCGCTTGTCTTTTCCCTGCGAAACGATTAGGCTGAGGCCTATTCATATAATTTAATGCTTTCGTCTGGATACTGATGTGTAGGGGCTCTGGTCTTGGTTGCGGTTTGGGGGCTGATGTTCTTGATGGAAAAGACGGATTATATTGGATTCGGTTCATTTGATAATTTGGGTTTACTGAGGGTTGTCTATGTACAAATTGATTAGGATGGATTTGAGGTTGTGGTATGTGGGCTAACTGTGGGTAAAAGTGAGGTTTATATCCTGCTGTGTGGTATTTCTGATGCTTTAAGTTTCTACAGGGAGGGAATGGAGGTACGACCTGGTTGTGAGATGACCGAACAGGACCTTGATGGGAATTTGTGTAGTGGGTTCTGAAATTCTGGTTATTTAATTTCAGGCATAAGTGCAATGCCTGTGGCAAATCGGTTGGTTCTCTTATGCCAAGGTGTCGTGGTAAATCGCCTCGTAAATCTCTGATAAGGATATCTAAGGCTTTGTCGCGATAGGTTTGTGTGAGAATTAACAGAGACTCGTTACCGATTTCCATACAACCAATTTTGTTTAGGATTAGTGAAAGGTGTGAATAAACAGTGTGATAAAATTCTTGGAGGTTGGGTGTCCTTGAACCAAAGATGACATTTGGTATTCTAGGGTGGACAAGTCCCGTTTGTCGGCGAAGTGCATCGTAAGACAGCGGGCTATGCACTTCCAGTTTAATGGAGTGTTGTATGATTCTAACACTACATCGGCTTGACCAACTATTTCATTGCGAATTACACTCAGGATTCCGAAATACTTGGGAGTTCCTTTGATCCCATCGTACAGCTGAAGAATCCGGTCGACGCTTTTTTTCCAGGAATTTTATTCCCCTGGTTGACCCGTGAAATTTTTCAAACAGCGTACAACATCAGGTATTTTGTCTAGCTCATTGATGTTCTCGCGAAGCTCCAGATTGGTAGCCTGATCGACTCCATGAAAGTGGTAAGAGTAGGGATTTATGAGAGATTAAACTATTTGTCTCACCTCTGTTTAGAGAACATTATTAACAATGCCAGTTACAAGGGAACTTAAAGCTTCGTTTGTGGCGACTCCACCGACGTTTATGGGCGGAGGTGAGGGGGGAGGATTTCATAAATTAAGGAATGCGGGTCTAATTGGATTTGGATTAAACATAGTGTATAATATCTATTCTAGAAGATCGCAAAATTTTCCTTTCACAAATTTAAGTATAGATATGTTTCTTAAATATATGGGAAAAATTATTTTAATTCGATTATGTTTCTTAAATACACAGGAAAGTTATTTTAATTCAATTATGTTTCTTAAATACACAGAAAAATTTGTTATTTTAACTCAATTATGTTTTGTAGGTACACAGGAAGATTTATTATTTAAATACGATTATGTTTCATAAAAAAAGAAAAAAAAAGGGATATTATTATAATTCGGTTCTTAAATTCGTTTCTTAAATACGCAAGTTCTTCTTTTAAATTCAATATAGATTTTTCACAAATTCAAAAATATGTCTGTTATACCTTATTCTACACTTACAATACTATAATTTGCAGGATCATGTCCGTGGTACGGCTAGTGTCTTACGAAGAGAGCCTCTTTATTGTTTGCGATACGAAATACAAATGTGTAGATTCCTTATCGACAACTTTATTTCTACCCGAAGGCAGGTGCATCGTAGAAGCAGTGTCAGCATTCAAATGTCCGGAGTGTGGTGTTGTATGCCGGGTTGTGCAAGGTGGAGTGTTGCGCGTGTCTCCATGGAATTTGACACTGCGAATGTGCATGCATCCGATGTAGATTTTCCCACGTTAACTCATATGTATACTATTTTTATATACTTATGTATATACAGCACGAACTCTGTAATCGCACTTAATAGAAATCGGGGTTGTGGCATTTCCAAAGTCCGTTGCACCTTCCGAGGAAAAATTATACAGATAGCAATATGATAGGTAGAGCAGATTTTCCGAGATTTGAAAATATTTTCTTTATTTAAAAGTTTATTTCATTTATTTTATTAAACTTATTCGTTAATTTTTTAATGAAGAATTACAAATGGTAATACTTTTTTGTTTTTCTTACATTTTTATTTTCCTTTTATTTATCTTTACTTAGAACTACCTTAAAATAGGCAAAAATGCTTAAATCTATTGACAGAACGATTAAAACTAACAAACTAGCCCCACACGGACACTCTAAGCTATACTACAATACAATTAAATTGCCTTTCGGCGCCATAATAATTTTAATTAAGCAACCAGAGAATAACTTACGCTAAGAAAATTGAAAAACTTAGCCTCATTTTTATTCTAAAATACATATTATTACTACCTGTTTTTTTCTTTTTTTTGATAAATCTTAATCTTCTTCTTCTTCTTCTTCTTCTTTTCCTTTTTCCGGCGTTGTTATGGTCAGAAGTGTAGGACCATAACCTTCCCACTTAACTGCATTCCTACTGGTCCGCTTGTGGGGTCCGCCGGTTTGACCTCAGAAAGTAGCGGCAGGCTTCCCGGTTTGGGATTACTTCATCGCTGAGGCCAATCAAATGCTGGTGTTTTTGCATTTTGCACCAATTGTTTTTCGGCCTGCTTTTTTTTTTTTTTGTGACACGGGCATGCTCCCTATTTTTTTGTTTGATCTTACTCTTACAACACCGGTGATCTCCAGTCGTGTCAGCCCACTGATTTGCATGTACACTTGTGGGGCAGTTTAATGTGTCCCTGGGCTCACCTTGGTGTTTTCTAAATTGCCTAGATGTGATTTTTGTTTACCTTTGTTTTAGTCGCCTTTTACGACAAGCGAGAGGTATCGCTGCAGGGATATTCTTAACCCGTCCCTGCACGGAATTTTTGATAAATCTTAATAGCTACCCTAAACTAAACTAATCACCTAATCTTACTTAGATCGGCCATCGGCCGACCTTACGCCCTGAAGGGTCTTAAGAGCTCGTCAGATGAGGCTTCCTCAAGCCACCAGAAGATACGGTGCTGACGTGAAATGTCCTCAATGTCTCGGTGCGACACCGCTTTACTGAACCTGAGATGCTCCGGCCCATGGAGCGACATCAGGTTCGTATAGGAGCCGCCGTTCCACAGTATTTCGGGCTATGTGGAAGATCAGGGGAACCGCCGATTCCCCTTGCACTGGCCCTCACTTGTCCAAACAGGAAAAGAAACCATTACGGCACACCCTCTCGTGAAATAAATCATTAGGGTAGTAAGCCTCAAAGATCAGACTGTTAATCGAGGTCATTGCTCTTGCAACATGACCTTCGAATCAGCTTGATGATGAAATTATCGACTCTAATCATCCGGGCCTTGTTGTATAAGACCTCGTTGGGATAATATTTTATGTACTGGGACTCGGGCGTTTTGTGCAGGCGGAGGCCTTTCCTCAGACACTGTCTTTCAAACACCCGAATCTTTTACATCATGTTTGCACTCATGTTGAACCAAACGGGAAATCCATAGGCAATCATGGGCCTGATTAAGGCTATGTAGCAGATTACCTTCACCCTGCAGTCAAGTTGGCTCTATATGTTTGTTAAACATAAAACAAACATATAGAGCCAACATCTATATGTTTGTTGAAATATGTATAAATACTTACCTTGTTAATACTTTAGTATACGCGTATGCACATACATTTATAACATAAAAATACCAAATTTTTTTTTGAAAAGATCTGTAATTGGTGTCTGTACTTTGTTACAATTTAGGCTTTTTAGAACAGCAGTCTCCCTTACCTCCTTTAGATGCAGAATATCTTTTATTGCAATAGCGTTTTTTCAGTTCACTGAATGCATGAGCTAAATGGTTGCACAGCAATTGACGCTTTTATTTTGGGACGTGGACTAAGTTCAGCTTTCAGCTATACTTTCGTTTTCTTGGGCTTCGTGATCCATTTCTTGGCCAACTGAACTTTCGTGCATCCATTCATTTAGCTCTTCATTTATAAAGGAGTCATTGCTGCAAGTTGTTGGAGCATTGATGTAAGGGTTACGCGATCATTGTCAATGTCTCCTTTTATAATGCCTAGAGGAGTGTTGTCCGTGCACTAGCTAGAAAGCAGATAGCATGTCTTAAGTTGAATTCCTTTATTTTTTGTTCCGGATGTGAAGTTTTATTCGCTATGAAATGTGCTTATACTTTTTTTTATAAAAAAAACTTTTGTTAAGCTAATAACGTTTTGGACTATGGGTTGGAGAATTGTGGTGCAGTTAGCTGGGAGACACATAACGGTTATCTCATCACTTTTCATCTCTTTGTCCTTAAGGTGGCATGGGGCAGACGATATCAATGGAAAAGGGCACGTTTTATTTATATTATCTGTATGTATATACACTGTATATCTAAATATATATATTATCTTAGACACATAACCCATATATGAATTTGTATGCACTAAGGCGATTTTAAGTTATTAATTTATACAACTTTTTCTAAACCGATCCCCTTCTTATCCTTTTGTACATTTATACCTGTAAGGGATCAGCACACCCTCAAAATGGTCGCTATAACTTTGTACCTGCCCACACCGTTGGTAGTACACTAGATTATTCTACAGAAAGAGAAATCAGTCTTTACGCCCATGTTCTGCATCCCATTTTTTTATGAATTCAACCACCAAAAATAGAATTAGATGTTCTGTATTCCGATCGAAATTATGCATTGTGAATTTTTTGTTCAAAAGTGAATATTTTGGTGTTTTGTATTCCATTCGAAATGATAAGAGCAAATGCGTTTCTGAAAATAGGAATTTAGTGTTCTGCATTTCGAAATCCTTTGTTTTCATGTGAATTGAATGCACTTTAGTTTCGCGTTGTGAATTGAATTCACATGCCTTTGTGTAGTGCACTTGCGTGACAGCTATGATGACCAGAAGCATTTTGAAAAATGTCAGTAAAAAAATATGAATTTCCATTAGCGTATTAAAAGAATTAATTTATTTAGGGAAACACACAAAAATCAATGGTAAGAGAATATATTCTTAAATTGCATGGAGAAAAGTCAAGATTTTGCGAAGGGGTTTGAGAAAGTTAGTACAAGGATTGAATAGTGAAGGTACTGCAACTAAGGATGTAGCAGGATGGAAAAAGGCAAGAATTTGTATAACAAATTATTAACTAAATAATATTTTTTACATTTTTGTTTGATGTGGGTGGGCGGTAATATATATATAAGAAAAAAACTTGAGAACAACAAGTAGGAACTAAAAGTACTGCAGGTGGACCCAGCAATATTCAACCAATTTCATCAACAGAAGATACTGTCGCTTAAATCTCAGGTATCTTTAGCGTTTTTGATAATATCCAAGGCACAAATGCTTTCCGTGCCGAGAATACCTCAAGCAATATTTCCATCGCCGAAAACCTGAAACAAATTCCCAAACAACTATCTACTTCACTAGTCTTAAGCAGCAAGGAAAACAGAAGTATAAATTAAAATGAAGTTAGGGATAAGAACATAAACAAATACATAAAGCGATGTGTGGAAAGAGATACTAAAAAGAACAAATATCCAAGGCATTGGTAGAATTCGTCGAAATAAATAAGGAAGATAGGTCCAGTTTAAAAAGAATATATCGATCTTTAGACCAAATTTTTGATGTATTAAAGGAGTAGGTTGACGAAATAACGCGGCATAAATTAAGAAAGGAACAACTTATAATGGATAAGTTTCAAGTTTCAAGTTTATTTACCATATAGCTAAAACAGTAAGATGAAAAAATCTTATAAATTAGTGAAAGATTTTGAATATAATGTTCCTAATTACAGATAATAAATACACAATTAAATCAAATAACTTAAATTAATAGAAGATTAATGCAAGAAAATAGAAATGAGAAAGAGTAATAGAGTGAAAAGTGAGAAAGAAAAGAAATAAGAAGTTCTAGTTGCTTTGATCAGAAAAAAAATTCTGTAGATCGTTTCGAAATCGTTGCATGTTACTGAGCTCTCGCAGATTGACCGGCAATGAATTCCACAGGCGACAGGCGGCTATAAAGAACTGTCTTTCAGAGTTCAGACACAAGAAACGTGGTAGTATTAAATATGTAGATCTGTTTGATGCCGAGAACCGAAGCTTTTCATAAAGATATGTTGGCTGATGTAATCTTATAATTTTGAGCTGATAGTTCTGTTAAAGGCTATTTTTAAATTTAACTTACCAGCACAGTGGCAGTTATAGAATATTTCACATCCATATGTCAGAATTGGCATTATTGGAGTTGTCGCGAGTATGGTTCTAGTTTTAAGGTGGGTATACTCCTGAGCAGTCCATAAGGTTCTAAGATGTATCATAAGCTTTTGCAACTATCGAGTTTATGTGATTGTTCCAAGTTAAAGTTCTGTTGAATACCAACCCTAGGTTTTTAGGAGTATTAACAAATTCCAAGGTAATCCCGTTGAGCATAATTGGTGAAAAATAGGACAGATCCAATAACTTTTTACAAATAACTAGGCATTTACATTTGTTAGCGTTAAGAGCCAGACCATTACAGTCGGCTCAATTGAAAATCCGAACAAGTTCCTGAATGATAATGAGCACACAGCTTTCGATGAGGCCTAGGGGACAACTCCTGTAGATTTGGATATCGTCCGCATAAAAGTGCTTAGATACATGGCGAATAATGGAAGCAATCTCGTTAATATACAATGAGAATAGCAAGGGGGCCAGGATTGAGCCCTGGTGAACACCCTGCAGTATAGGAAGAAATTCTGAAAGATTGTTATCCACGCAAACGGCCTGCATTCGGTTACTAAGATAGGACGAGATTAATTTAATTGCTTCTGGGTACAAATTATATTCTTGATGCAACTTCCTCAAGAGTACAGTATGATTGACCATGTCAAAAGCCTTAGAGAAATCTAAAAGAATCAAAAATGTTACGTTATATTCATCAAATTCGGCCTTATATAACCTTTAAGAGTGCAGTTGTGCAACTGTGTTGGGGGCGAAAACCTGATTGTATTTTTACCAAGAGATTGTTGCGTATAATATTATATTGCTTTTGCATAATGCGTTCCAAAACTTTGGAGAGAAAAGGAAGAATAGAGATCGGTCGGAATTCATTACAAAGCGCATTTTTAGGTATTGGTATGACCTTGGCCATTTTCCACTGCAGAGGAAATATTATTGTCGTGAGGATTGTATTAAAAATATTTGCCAAGTACGGCAGTAGGAAGGGCAGAATAGCTTTTAAGGAGATGGGATTAACTTCGTCTGTTTCTATAGCATTCGATTTTATTGAAATAAAGCTTTCTACCACATTTAGAATGGTTACATTAACAAAACTAAAGGGAGAACGAGTTAAGTTCGTTTGAAGACTGTTGGAGTTATTCAATTTTCTAGATGGTCCAGCAATTGGATTGGAAAGGAATTTACGATTAAGTTCGTTTTTATTGATGTTGTTTTTTAAGTTTGCACGTTGTTGTTTTCCAATTCCAAGTTTATGTAGGTTTTCCCATAGTTTTCGACCATCCGAATTAGTACTAAGACGACTGGAGAAGAAACGGATCTTAGCAGTTTTTATTTCCTGAACGACTTTATTTCGCAAAGATTTCTATGCTGTATGAAATTCTTCAACACGAAAACGAATCCACCTCTGATATGCTTGATCTCTTTGATTCATTAGATCTTTGATCCGACAAGTAAACCAAGGTTTAAAACCATACACCATCTTTGTTTTTAAAGGAACGTGACAGTTAAAGAGGCCATTTATGTTTTCGGTCAAAAACTTCACTTGGTCAACAGGCGAGGTTAACGTTCTTGAAATCCCGGTAGTAAAATGATGGATTTACTTAACTTGTTTTGGTGTTGAAATCGTAAGCCATAAAAATGAGGTCGTATTTAGAAAAGACTGGAGAGGCAAGTTGATCATAAAAGAGTATTCTGTCAAACTCATTTACAAAGACCAAATTAAGTAAAGTACTTGAAGTCTGCGTGAAGTAAATTGGTTCGGATATATTAACCGCGTGCAAATCAAAGGAGCTCATATTTGCACACAAATTTTGTTCAGCTAATAGATTGCTATTAAAATCACCGCATACAATAATATTCGGTGAACTAACCGCTATTAGTTCCCTAATTTCATATAACGGCGCTAAATCAATATATCTATTCGGCCTATATACCACTTCCAAAAGAAGGTTACTATCGACGCCTTTTATATCTAAAAACAAATAATCACAAGAGGATGTAGATGGGGAGAAACATTTTATTTTACAGAGCAAACCGAATTTAAATCGCAACTCCCCCGCCGCGCCGCGGCCGAATCTATCTAAGTGATAGAGATTATATAAATTTAATGAGTATGTAGCGTCGCTTACATCTGCAGAGAACCAAGTTTCTGATACACAAATTGCATCAATTTCCGATTTTTCAAACAAAAATCTAAATTCATAAATTTTTGGCATTAGGCTTTGTGCATTAATGTGAATAATCTTAAAAGCATCACGACAATGGTAAAAAACTCTAAGCATAGTTCACAATATAGCGTCACTGTTACCTCCGGAATTCATTGAACTTTCACTCAACTCTGTAACTATTGATTCTACTACGAGACATCAGCAACATATTCAAAACATTGGGAAGTACAAAGCATCTCATTTTACAATAGGTGTTTTTTATTATGCCATCCAGATCTTATCCGGATCATGGTTTACATGTATTACATTAACAACACGTGATCCAGCTCTTGATCTGGATCAATTTCAAGATCCGAGTTTGATTGGAAGTGAGTTTACACTATTTCCCACTGGTTTCGCATTCAAATTAGGCGAATCATTGCCTGATGAACATATGAAATTGTGGCCAGGATTTGGTTAAACAGTTTTCGCTTTCGTATCGAGTAATTGTACTCATAATGCTGTAATATGTGTATTATCTTACATTTCTAAAACTATTGAGTCTATTGGGGAAATATTACCCCCGATTGGTGGATATCGATAAAAAATTATTATCATCAGCATTTAAATCGATCATATCAAGTTTGTATGAAAAGAAACATTTTCTATGATATGGCAATTCCAGACTTAAATTTCAAAGATTGTTTTTATTGTGATCAATTTAAATTTCGACCGAGAAATCTGTTACTTCTTCATGCAGCAATGAATATTCAGGTGTGCTGCTTTCTTCACTGTCCGTGTCATGTAACCACTATAATACAAATATGAACTACATATTTAAATTCAACAAATAAACGCAATTTACCTCAATAACAGTTGCTTTCATCTTCAATTTGTTTGTTTATTTTGTTTTCAAATGTCAGATCTTTGACAGGACTGAACAAGACGAAATGTCAAGCTGGCTATTCGTTGATCTGTAGTGTTTTATTATGTCCCATGATCCTGAGTGGATCATGTGGCATAATAAAATACACCTAATAACAAGCAACATTGAGTAATAATTTAACAAGAGAAACACATAAGAAAGAGAAAAGAATAAGAAAGAGAAAAGAGAATATGTAATAGAAAAAAAAAGCAATAACATGAGTACTTTTAAGGAATATCAATTGGTGCATCTTCAATTGGGAGTCTTCTTTTTGAGCTTTTCCTAGAAGAGCTTGTAGTTTGTTATTGTTGTACTTTTTTGTTGATTTGTTCTTCTTCGTTCTTCGCTGATAACCATCTCGTGGCAATTTTTTTCTGCATCTCTTTATCGTTGACTGTTATGTTATTAGTAGTCCTTCGTTCCTTAACGATGACAGATCCGTGTTTGGTTAACACTGACATCAGCTGACCACGGCGCTTTATATGTGTAGCGAGTTGTAGCAAAGAGTGATTTTTAACAGAGAGACTCTCATTTAGGTAAATATGCTTTGCTGAGTCCAGACCAACATCAGCTTATTCGAAAATCGAAGAATGATTCCTATAAGTCCTTCTGCGAAGAGATCAAATCCCTGAGCGCGACCAGCAAGTTGGTTAAAGTCCTCAAACGAGGAAAATCGACAAGGCTGGAGGTACTCAGAAAGTCTGATGGTACCTTTACCGAGTCTAAAGCAGAAACTCTTAGTTTACTGTTTCAGACCCATTTTCCGGGAAATCAGACTGTCATCGGCTCGTTGCACACTCCCTCATTGGATACTGCGGCTGTAGCGATGAAAACAACTCGGCGTAGCTGGTATGTTGCGTCACGCGTGGCAACTACTGAGGCCATTGAATTTGCTGTGGCATCCTTCGATGGCTTTAAGTCGCCGGGCACTGATGGGATATACCCCGTTATGCTGCAAAAAGGTATAAGACAGCTGCTTCCTACACTGAAAAGAATTTTCACTGCTAGCCTGGCACTTGCCTACATACCTATCCCTTGGCGCGCGGTGAAAGTGGTCTTTATTCCCAAAATAGGGAAAGAGGATTACTCACTAGCCAAGAGTTTCAGACCAATAAGTCTAACATCATTCCTGCTGAAAAGCATGGAAAGACTAGTAGAGTTGCACGTGCGCAAAGATGCCCTTCGAATGCATCCTCTGTCGGACATGCAACATGCTTATCAGCGCGGAAAATCCTGCGAGACTGCGCTTCAAAACCTAGTTGGGAGAATTGAATGCGCTCTCGAAAGGAAAGAGTACGTACTATGCATTTTCGTCGACATTGAGGGAGCTTTTGATAACGCTACCTTCGACAGCATGTGTAACGCTGCTAGACGGCATGGCGTAGATGAAGCACTGGTTTTGTGGATCAAAGCAATGCTTGTGATCGCTGATACAGGCCTCGAACAATGTGTCAAGTCTGGAGTAAACAGGGGCTGCCCGCAAGGTGGCGTCTTGTCTCCGCTGTTATGGTGCATGGTGGTCGACTCTCTGTTAGGTGCTCTCAATGCCTCTGGAATCTATGCCCAGGCCTATGCGGATGATGTTGCTGTTCTCTCTGTCGGCTCATGTTTAGCGAATGTCTGTCTCAAAGCGCAGGCGGCGCTAAACGTAATCGATGACTGGTGCACGAGAAATGGGCTGTCGGTTAATCCTTTTAAGACCGATGTCGTTCTCTTCACGAGAAGGAGGAAAACAACTGGCATTGCTCAGCTGGTGCTAAAAGGCATTCCCATCCCTATATCCAAGGAAGCTAAGTATCTGGGAGTCATTCTAGATAACAAACTTCTCTGGTCAAAACATGTTGAGTCCAAAACCAAGCGCTGTCAGCTTTCTGGCAATGCAAAGGTGCCTTTGGCAAAACATGGGGCTTATCGCCGAAAAAGGTCCTTTGGATCTACACGGCAATGGTAAGACCAATAATCTCATATGCATCGGTTGTTTGGTGGAGCAGGCTGACACGAAAACACGTTGTGGCTTCACTCACCAAACTCCAAAGAGCGGTCTGCCTCAGTTGCACGGGGGCTTTCCCCAGCACACCGGGAGCTGCTTTGAATGCTATGATGAACCTTCCACCCCTTGACATATATATCAGAGGGTGTGCACTGAAAACTATTTCTCGCCTAAAGAGGAATGGTCTTTGGTACAACTCGCAGTGTTGAAGAGAGAAATATCCTACGATCACTGTCTCATGGATATGCCCTCTGACGCAATGACACCTGCCATCCTACTGCGCTGTAACTACACAGTCACATTTCCTTGGCGTCAGGACTGGCTTTGGCCAGACACTGAACCTGGAATAGAATGTCTTCGCATCTTCACAGATGGCTCCAGGACTGATCAGGGATCCGGCGCCGGAGTTTTCTTCGAGCGCGAAAACATTCGACTGCACTTCTCGTTAGGAAAATATGCGTCTGTCTTCCAGGCGGAGATTTACGCAATCCTAATGGCCATGCACTATGTTGTGAAACACAGATGGAGGGGAAAGAGCATATGTGTCTGCAGTGACAGCCAAGCTGCACTCAAAGCTGTATCCAATCCTCTGTCCAACTCCAAACTAGTGCATGAACTCAAGACCTTCTTGAACAAAGTCGGAAGACTTAATTCACTTAGGCTTGTATGGGTTCCAGGTCACTCTGGAATCCCAGGAAACGAGATCTCCGATGAACTCGCTAGAAAAGGCTCAGAGGAGAGTTTCTCAGGGCCTGAACCCGCCTTAGGTCTACCAGCTTCAACGGTTAAATCTGACATCAATGACTGGGTCTTTAACGTACACAGTCGCAGATGGAAGGAATATCCAGGATGCAGGATGACTAAGCGCGTACGCCCTGACGTCTGTAAAAAGTCCGCAACATTCTTCTTATCCTTAAGAAGAAATGACTGCAGAAGGCTAACGGGCGTCATTACGGGCCATTACACTTTTGCCAGGCATCTTTACGTGCTTGGCATCAGTGAGACGCCTACCTGTGCTGCTTGTTGCGAGGAGGACGACACAGCGGAACACTTTCTCTGCGACTGTCCCGCCTTCGCTCGTGCACGGTGGCGCACCCTTGGGGCCGACGTGGTGGGTGCCGAATCTCTTAGCTCAACATCACTGAAGCCCCTCCTCACTTTTCTCCGGACAACGGAGAAAATACAATAAAGACAAGGTGTCTGTCTGGTAGTACAATGGACCAGTACTTGTGTCTGAGTGCTCCAGCAGATAGTAGAAGCCTCCAACAAAAAAAAAAAAAAAAAAAAAAAAAACATCACTCAAGCACAGTTGCATATCGTGGGTTTTGCGATGGAGAGCCAATGATTTGAGAATTAAGTTTCGCTCTTGTGTTGAGCCAATTTTAATTATTATTGGTGGGTCGGTGGGGTTGTTTGCAGTCGATAGAATGGCACAAGTGGTGAAAAGTTGATTTCAAACTTTCTTCCGGTAGTATGGGAACCATAAAGAGAATTGCATCCTTAGCCAGCTCGTTTCTCTCGAGTGCATCACAACGTTGTCTTAGATCTGCGAGTTCTTCAGTTGTTGCTTGAGAGTGCATATTGGTTCTCTCTATTTCCTCAATGGGTTCTAAATCGTTGAAAGATGTTTTTAATTCAGCGAAGCACTTAGTCCAATTCGTTTCCATGAGCGCCAATGGTGAAATGGTCCAATGACGCGATTGTTGCGTTCTTGATGTGGGTGTTGGTGTGCTGAGCTGCCGAGATGTTGACACAGATGTGTTGGTGACCACTGGCTTCTTGGAGCGGATGTTAATGGAGGAGCTAGAGTTTGAATTAGACTCAAACGACATGTTGAAGCGGAGAATTTCAAGTTAGCAGGATAAATTCGGACTAAATTGAGTAAATTTTTAATCACAACGAAAAACTCAAAAAACTATATTTTTTTGTTTTGGCGTTATTGCAGATACCGATAACGAATACGCAATACTAAACAATTAATCAAGAATTGCCTACATATATGATTTTCACTAGGGCTCAACTATAACCCGTACATAAACTAGCTTCCACCCACTGCTTGGTTCGAAGACGAAGAGAGTAATAAGAATGAAAAAAAAACTGAAAATAGAGGAAATAAAGTTAACTGTATAGGAAGCCATATATGACTTTTGATTTTTTGCCGTCGCCTACTCACACTGTTCAGCTGCGATGAAAAATAACTGCTTCGGTCGATAAAATAGAAATGCACAAGCGCTAATTGGCAGCGGAATTCAAAAGTGTATGTTGAAAAAGAGAGAAACAAATTTTTTTTAACATTACATATATTTTTAAAGGCGATAATATTTTTTTTATTTAGATTTTATGTATGTAAAATCCAAGTGATAAATTTTCAATTACGCATGTGCTATTCCAGATGCATCGCGTTTTTAGCAAAGTCCATATAAGGCTCCTTATGCATCAATGAAATATCCTATGAGGACAGATCTTTCTCCAGAAATGTCTGCTTTTGAGACCCCTGCTTTTTTCTTTTTTTATGTTTTTTCTTAGAAACATATCACATAATGACAACAACATACATATAACATAATGAAATGGAATAATTTCTTTATTTACATATGTCTCTTATCAAAATCAATCAACTAGCCACGACTAGAACTCACAACTAGGACAGTTCTTTGTATATGATGCAGACAAAAGGAAGACATTAAATAGTTTCTTCACTTTGGTGACAAATATAAATTTGTGGGGCTTGGGCTGCCTCTACATGACAAGCTATTTCAGACATTTCCTACACAAAGTAATATATCGGCGTCTTCTAATACCAAAGAAGAACAATAAAATTAGTGAATTTGCCGACATCATCTAAGACAATATAATCCAAAAAAGCCAGATGGGGATGACAAAACTCTTGTTCTTAACGGTATTTCTGGATTCAGCTACAACTTTACAGATGATGCACCAGATTTATATGTTAGTGGAAATATTATGTCGCTTTTGGTGTCAACAGTCCCACGGCGTAAGAATCACAAATCATTTTTTGACAACTAGCCCGACAATTCAGGCTTATTTATCAGGTACGAGTATGTTAGACTAAATAGGATTTTTAATTTTAATTTATTTTAATTTTTTAAATTAAACTTTCGACTTTGTTTCGACCGACTCGGAATGTAGCAAATTTCATCTGTCGGAATTGCAGTAGAACATATTTTCGACTTTCGACATTTCGATAGCAAAAAACGTAAACGACTGCTTCCGCCTAAAGAAAGTAAGTAAGTCGTTTGTTTATTATCAAGTTCGTTTTATACATATATTTATAAATTTAAGGTGTTCAAGTTAATATGGAATTAATTTCCGATTGTAAAAATAACATATAAAAGGCTGACAATGAAAATAACAAATAAAAGGCAGGTTGAGGTTTTAATTGCATTTATGCAAGAAAAGCCTCACTTTGCAAGGGGCTTTTCAAAATCAGTAAATAAAGTTGATGTGAAGGATGAGTGGAGTTCGCTCGCTATTCAGTTAAATAGTTTAGGTCCTCTATCAAGAGATGATGACGGTTGGCAAAAGGGTTATATAAAGCTGTTCATAAAGTTAAAATTGAAATTTTGATCATAGGTGTGGAGCGACTTCCAAAACAAAACAAAAAAGAAGGTGGTCAGAAATAAAATGAAAAAACAAACGACGCGTGGTGGCCCATTTGACCAACAAGCTCGTGAAAACCAAAAATCAATTGTTGAAGAGGCAGTTATTATCCCACTGGAATAAGTGAAATGATGTGGAAAATAATTCGGAAACACCTTATAATTAATTCATAACTTATAACTATAAAATTTAAGTATGTAAATAGTAAGAGTGAAAACGTACATATGTGAATAGTAAAACTTTCCAGAACACGATCATCATATGTAAATACTTTCCATGTATTTAAGTAAAGAATTTTTAATTAGTTTTTATTTTTAAAGTATTTTATTATTATATTGTATTATTACATATTTCATATGTTATGTGCAGTTTAATAGATACGCAAGTGAAAACATTTAAGCCATGTCTATTTTATTTTATTTATAAACTGAATTCGCAATAAATTTTTATAGTAAAACAAAATGTTATAAAACTTTATTCCTTATATTAAGGATTCAGAAGTTTCTTCGTACATTGAATACTAGTATAGGGTCCGCCAAATAACTTCTTTTTTTTTTTGAAAATTCTATAAAAAAAACTACTGAATATTTTCTCAAATTTCTTTTTTTATTTGAAAGTACAATCCTTCCGGTTAATAATGGAAAATAATTTAATTCAAATGGCTGCCTCGGCTGGCCATGCAGTAGCCTACACGATCGGTCCAATTTTTAAGCACATTATCGATTGTGTGCAGCTGTATTTCACCAATGGCTTCACGCATATTGTCCTTTAAAGCGTCAATTGTCTCTGGCTTGTCGGCATAACACTTATCTTTGACGGCACCCCACAAATAATAGTCCAACGGTGTCAAATCGCAGCTCCGAGGTGGCCAAACGACATCAGCTCTGCGGCTGATAATGCGATCTTCAAAAACAGGGCGCAAAACATCGAGTGTAGCTTCGGCTGTGTGGCACGTAGCGCCGTCCTGTTGAAACCAAATGTTGCCAATATCCTCCTCTTAAATTTTTGTGAACAAAAATTCGTTCAACATGGCCCGATAACGATCGCCATTGACTGTAACGGCCACTCCTTGCTCATTTTCGAAGAAAAATGGCCCAATTATGCCTCTGGACCAAAATCCGCACCAAACAGTGGCTCGTTTTGGGTGCACCGGCTTTTCAATGTATGCGTGCGGGTTTTCTGTGTCCCAAATGCGACAATTTTGCTTGTTTACATACCCGCCAAGATCAAAATGAGCTTCATTTGAAAAGATGATTTTTTTGGCAAAATCGGTATCTTCTGTAAGTCGATCGCAGGCCGACTTAGCGAAGCGTTGTTCAAGCGTATACACAACCATATTCGTTCAGCGGAAGGATAAATCTAATTATCTGTCAAATCAGACATGAGCTGAGTGTTACCATTCACGAAATAAGCACTACTTGAAAAAAAAAACGTTAGATGGCGGACCCTTTACTTTCTTCTTCAAAATCAAGGCGTCATTTATGCAAATATTGTGTAAAGCTGCACATATATTTACAATTTGTTTCGCGTTTTCTGGTTAATAGTGAATTTGGAGGGCACTCAATAAACAACGGAAACGATTTTTTAAACACCTATTGTTCTCTCCACGATGTTGCTCGCTTTTGCATGCTCGGTGTTGAACAAATATTCAGAGCTTCCATTTTGATTTTTGTTTTGCATCGCCTGAAAATAAAATTGACTTTTTATAATATAAAAACTAGGATGTATCAATTTCGTCTTTCCTCATTTTCGTAGTTGTCTCACATTATCGACGTATACCAAATGTGTGCGTCCTGGCTAGCATCTAATGCCAGTATTCTCTCATCTTATGGTCCCACATCTTAAATTTATTTTTTTAAACCATTTTCATAAAACAAAAGAAAATATTTACGATCATGACGTTAAAACTATAAAAGCCCTTTCTATTTAAGAACAGATGTCGTTCTTCTCTACCTGGAGTTATTATCTGTACGTACGTATCGTCAACGCAACCAATAACTCCTGGAAAACCGCCATGTTCAAAAAAGAATAGTTTGGCCTCTTATTTTCGTCCTACGATGTAATCCAAGAAATCCACTTGGGGATCGGTCTCGGTCTTGGGGCATATTGGACACTTCTCTAAATATTATTCAGATGGTGGGCTACGCCAATCCCAGATTAAAATCATTTCCCATACCGTGCTCAGCAAATATACTCAAAAGAGTGGCCAACTTTATTGAAGCATGAAATTCTTTTCGAACTCATTTCGGCTTTCAATTGCCGAATAAGGAAGGATTATGTTGGGGCACTTGTTGTAACAATCTATTGTAAAACTATTTTTGAATATCATTGTGAATGATCATATGTACATATGTTAAAACTTCGTTAAATTTTTGAATTTGGCGCCTATGTGTTTTGGTCCGCCATATTTTTGGTTTTTTTTTCAACATCCGTTTTTTAACATCCATTGTACAACATAAAATTGTAATAAAAGAGCAGACTCGGCCTATTTCGTGGGTGGGTTCGAGACAGTCAACACTGAGCATTTTGGTCTTTTTTTTCTTTTTTTTCGTATACGCTTTGCCAACAGATTCGTCGTCGTGGAAGTGAGCCGAGATTCCAGTTCAACGTGGCAAAATTGATTTAAGTATATCTTGGATTTAAGCGGAATATCAGTGCGGTGAAGTGCGTGGTTTCACTAAAAAACAAACGAAAAGTCCCTAAGTGATCTTCGTCTTCGCGATAAAGGTATCGACCTCGTCAACAAGAGTTTCTAGTCTTTGGGTCATAGAATCCGCACCCCCTCAGACTGTGGAAATTTCCCTTTGCTTCAAATTACAAGAAGAAAATTTTTCCACAAGCGGTCAGAATCGCTGATCGTACATTTTTGGCGCCCAAGCGTGCAGCTCGTCTGGAGAACAGCAGCATCACTCATCACAATCAAGGAGAAGGAGAAGAGGAAAATCAAAAAGCAGTTATCATCCCATCAACTAAACTACAAAACAGGGAAAGCTAAGTATACCCCCCTGCTAAGGTACGTAAAAAACCACTCCAACTAGTCGAATGTGCGTTAGTCAAATTTAAACACATCGAATCGAAATTTAAATCAAAAAATCGATATCAAATTACATAAAACGCACCTTCAACGTATGAGGAGATATGCATGCAAATTGTTTAATTCAAATTTAATTACAATATATTGAATAAACGTGATAAAACCGTTCTGAAACAACATCGGATGGTATTGCCCACGATCCAATTTCATTCGAGCAACATACCCATATTTCGTGTAAAACGCACATCTTGTCGGCAGGAGATAAAATTTAAAATCCACAAGTGATCGTCGCAAATTTCTTACGTTCCACACACTTTCGCATTTACTTTCGTCGCTTATTCGCAAAATAGCTTTCGCCCACAAGTGATCGTCGTTCCACACTTTCACATCTGCTTTCGTCGTTCATTCGCAAAAATAGCTTTCGCCCACAAGTGATCGTCGTTCCACACACTGTCACATCTGCTTTCGTCGTTCATTCGCAAAAATAGCTTTCGCCCACAAGTGATCCTCGTTCCACACACTTTCACATCTGCTTTCGTCGTTCATTCGCAAAAATAGCTTTCGCCCACAAGTGATCGTCGTTCCACACACTATCACATCTGCTTTCGTCGTTCATTCGCAAAAATAGCTTTCGCCCACAAGTGATCGTCGTTCCGCACACTTTCACATCTGCTTTCGTCGTTCATTCGCAAAAATAGCTTTCGCCCACAAGTGATCGTCGTTCCACACACTTTCACATCTGCTTTCGTCGCTTATTCGCAAAATAGCTTTCGCCCACAAGTGATCGTCGTTCCACACTTTCGCATTTATTTTCGTCGCTTATTCGCAATATAGATTTCTCTCACGCGAATCGTCGTTGCTTCGGTACTCATCTGCATACACATACATACACATTTGTTCAAGGAAAATCGTCGTTTCCCTGGTTCGTTCATTGGGGTTTGGGTTTGCTTGACACACAGAACGTCACATTCGCAAACAGATCGTTGGTCATAATGTCGGAACCATCGATAGAAGAGTTGAAGCAAATGCGTTCTTCAACAAAGGGAAGCATAACCAGGATAAAAAATAGCATCAAAGATGATCTGTCATCAATAGAATTAGAATGTCGCTTAGGTATAGTGGAATCCTACTTCAAGCAACTCTTAGCATATCAAACGCAAATCGAGCGCGTAGCACCTACGAATACTGCAAGAGGGGAACTTGAAGAACTCTACATTTCTACAAAAACAAGAATACTTGCCAGTCTAGGTTCAACAAGAAATAGTATGAGTACTTTGAAAACTACCTTCTCAGTTCCACAATCGGTTAACCATCTACAAAAATTAAGCTTGCCTAAATTCAGTGGCAAATATTCAGAGTTTAAGAACTTTATTAATTCATATACTAAACCCGTGGATAATGATCCGAGCCTTTCAACTATCGAGAAATTTAATTATCTACTCACTTGCTTGAGTGGCCAAGCACTCGGCACAATAAAAGCCTTTCAGGTCACCGAGGTTAACTACCCTAAAGCATTAGCTCGACTCAAAGATCGCTACGACAACAATTGTCTCATATTCTTAGAGAACATAACTCAACTTTTTGAATTGCCTAAGGTTTCGAAGCCGTCCGCATCGCTTCTACGCGGTTTAGTCGACAACGTCTCTGCGTTATTCGGTTCGCTGCAGTCAATTGGAACCCATGCAGACATGTGTAACGCTGTAATAATTTATATTACGATGTCCAAGGTCGACGAAGATACTCGAGCCAAGTGGGATGAGCAGTGCGATTTTAAAACACTTCCAAGTTGGGATACGTGTGCTGAGGTTTTAAATAAACGCTGTCAATATCTTGAAGCTCGTGATGGTCAACAGCAACGTTCAGACCATAATAGAAAATCGCCAATTAAGATTAAAGCGTCCTTCAATCAACGTCCACAAACTTCTTTGACAATTACGCAAAGATCGTGTGCATTTTGTAAAGAAACCAATCATCTAATTAGCAGTTGTTCGTCGTTCTGCAGACTCTCGGTATCAGATCGCTTTGTGAACGTTAAAAAGCTAGCGCTCTGTTTGAACTGTTTGGGTAGAGGTCACACAGTGTCTAATTGTCCATCAACATATCGGTGTAGAACTTGTAAACAATCCCACCATAGCTTGTTGCATCGTATTCAACAACAGCCTACAGCAACATCGGAGAACAGTCCGACACATACCAGTTCTGCAGCTTCCCACTCCGCAATGGAAAAAGAATCCGCTAATAAGACAGTACAGGTCATTCTAGCTACTGCTTTGGTTTTGGTCCAGGATAGTTTTGGAAGTTTTCAATTAGGGCGTGTATTATTGGATTCGGGCTCACAAGTCAATTTCATAAAGGAGCGCTTCGCTAATTCTCTAAAGTTGCATAGGCAAAGAAAAAATTTGGATATAGCCGGAATAGGCTCAACCGAAACAAAAATAAGATCTCTTACTCAAACCACCATTCGTTCAAGATTCAACAATTTTGAGATTTCTTTGGAATTTCTAGTGACACCAACCATTACAGGATACCAACCTGATTTCGAACTTAAGATAAAGGACTGGAATTTACCCAACGATATTGAACTTGCAGATGAAAACTTCAACCAACCATCACCGATCGATATGCTGCTTGGAGCTAAAACCTTCTTTGACTTAATTCTGGCCGGTCAAATTAAGCTCAGACCGGGCCTTCCCTCGTTACAGAATACACACTTAGGATGGATTGTATCCGGGAGTTACAGGAGCCAGTCAAAACTCGAGAAACAGTTGTGCTGTCTAAATGCAAAAGAATACTCATTGGCATTTGTCGAAAAGTTTTGGGAGCTGGAAGCAGTGGAAGGACGCAAGTCTAAGTTGACAGAAGAGCAGTCAAACTGTGAAGCACACTTTCGGAAAACTATAGAAGAACTGCCAAGTGGAAGACTGATAGTTCAACTCCCCTTCAAACAAGATCCGCGATGCCTAGGAAACTCTTACGATATAGCTTTAAGGAGATTTTTATCGTTGGAGCGTAGGTTTTCGAAAGATCCTTCGCTCAAATCAGAGTACGTTAAATTTCTTCGGGAATATAAGGATTTAGGGTGTCTTTGGTAGAGAGCCCTAACTTGAAGGAGTCGCATTATTACCTGCCTCATCAAGCAGTTCTGAAACCAGACAGCGTCTCAACTAAGCTAAGGGTAGTATTTGACGCTTCATGCCGCACATCTTCTCAGTTATCCCTCAACGAAATTCTCATGACAGGCCTGACTGTTCAAGATGATTTGTTTCTCATATTACTTAGATTTCGTTTGTATAGATACGCCCTGACTGCAGACATAGTTAAAATGTATAGGCAGATACTGATACATCCGTCCCATCGTAAGTATCAATACATTTTATGGAGGGAAAACGAGCATTCACTCATACAAACTTACCAACTGAATACCGTTACTTATGGTATGACTTCAGCGCCATTTCTAGCAATCCGTTCGCTAATATATCTTGCTGACAAATTCGAAAATAAAAAATTAGGATCCAATGTAATTCGCTCGGATTTTTACGTCGATGACATGCTAACTGGATCAGACGATCTTGATGAATTGATTCAGATACAAAAGGAAGCAGTGACAATTTTGAACTCAGCAGTTCTCGAACTCTCAAAGTGGCACAGCAATACGTTGGACGTTGAGCAACCGTATTCGAAAAACAAAAATATACACGTAGCAGATTCAAATCTTACGAGTACTTTTGGAATCACTTGGGATCCTAACAAGGACATCTTTTCGTTTTCCTACAAGAACAATCGCACATATTCTAGTTGGAAGAAAAGATCTATGCTGTCAGTATCATCCTCGTTGTTCGACCCCCTGGGGCTACTAAGCCCAATAATTATCGTTGCGAAAATACTTCTTCAAAAGGTCTGGATTGAAAAACTAGACTGGGATGCGACAGTTCCACATAACATTGAGACAGAGTGGCGTCAATTTATGGAAGATTTATATTCCCTCAAACATATTTCTGTTCCACGGTTTGTTTTATCTGCCAATAAAAAAGAAATACAAGTTCATGGATTTTGCGACGCATCTCTTCACGCATATGGATGCTGCATTTACATCAGAACTACCGACAGTTCAGGCTCCGTTTTTGTCAAACTTTTGGTGGCAAAATCTAAGGTTGCACCGGCAAGGAAAAAGCAACTGCCACGGCTGGAACTTTGTGGTGCGCACCTTCTTTCCAAATTGTGGTCAAGAATCAAACCAATGTTCACTAAATCGTCCTCAAAAACATTCTTTTGGACAGATTCTACAATTGTGTTACATTGGATTTCCACACATTCCTCAAAACTCTCGACGTTCGTAGGAAATCGAGTGGCGGAAATCCAAGATCTCTCACAGGACATCAGCTGGAGATATGTACCCACAAAAGAAAACCCCGCTGACATTGTGTCGCGAGGCTGTACGACCCATGAGTTGCAGGCCTCCATATGGTTTTCTGGACCTTCGTTTTTGTTGGAAGGATCTGAAAAATGGCCAATGGAATCAAATGAAGAACTTTCTTCGGAATACTTGACGTTAAAAAAGAGAAAGACTGCATTGCATTGTAAAAACCATCCAGAGGATGCACCGTACTTATTAGATATCGTCAACAAACATAGCTCGTTTAGCAAAATAATACGCATGGATGAGGAAGCGTTCGGTGGAAAACACCAGATTTCTTAATCCCACAGAACTCGAATCTGCTCTCCATAAAATCGTATGGATTATTCAAAAACATTATTTCGCTGATGAAATTGACTTGATCCTCAATGGAAAACAACCTAAAGGAACCATCCAATGTTTGAGTCCGTTCATCGAGGAATCCAAAGGAAGTAAAGTGCTAAAGGTAGGAGGGCGACTAAAAAACGCAAACATTCCAGAGGAGCAGAAACATCCGTTACTACTTCCAAAGAATTCGCAATTCGTGCTATCTATGGTTAGGGAGGTACATACGTCTAATTTTCATGCGGGACCCAAGACTCTTGTTGCGCTAATCAGACAGAGATTTTGGATCGTTAACGCTAGAGATATCGCTAGAAGGGTCGTCAAAGGGTGCATATCGTGTACCAGATATCGTCCTAAACTACTTCAGCAGGTTATGGGCGATCTACCTGCCGAAAGACTTAGTTCGCCTCGGTCGTTCTCTCGTTGTGGTGTGGATTTTTGCGGACCAATCTACACCTTTTATAGGATTCGTGGCAAGGCTCCCTATAAAACGTATGTGGCAGTCTTCGTCTGCTTCGCATCAAAGGCTGTTCATTTGGAAGCCGTATCAGACCTATCTGCAGACGCATTCATTGCGGCTTTAAAGCGCATGATTGGTCGTCGAGGTTTACCACATACAATTTTTTGCGATAACGCTACAAATTTTGTGGGGTCCAACACAAAACTCAAAGAATTCCGCAAAATGTTGTTTCAACAAGAATCCTTGGAAATTATTAACAATTGTTGTTCTAATGACAGAATTAACTTTCGTTTCATCCCACCTAGGGCTCCACATTTCGGTGGGCTATGGGAGGCCGCCGTCAAAGTTGCAAAAGGCCATCTATACCGAAGTCTTCACAACGCTAGGCTGACATTGGAAGAGCTTTCAACGGCACTGGTCGAAATCTAAGCTGTGATGAATTCCCGGCCAATATCTTCGCTATCGGCCGATCCCAACGATTTTAAAGCTTTGACTCCTGGACACCTTCTCATCGGAGCAGCACTAAAGGCTATTCCCGAAGCACCAGATGATCAAGCTGACATTAGTTATCTGCAACGATGGCGTCGCATAAACGCGGTTAAAACTCATTTTTGGAAACGCTGGTCAGACGAGTGTCAACGAACTTCAGCAACGGTCGAAATGGTCAACTCCTCAACAGAATCTGGAAGCTGACGCCCTGGTTATTGTCCACGAGGATTACCTTCCTCCCACAAGGTGGTTGCTTGGCAGAATCATCAGAACCATTCCCGGAAATGACGCCAAGGTCAGAGTCGCTGACATCCGGACGACAAAGGGCATTATACGACGCCCAATTCGCAAGCTGGCTGTCCTACCTGTTTGAAAGGGACCTTTCAAAGGGGGCGGAATGTTGGGGCACTTGTTGTAACAATCTATTGTAAAACTATTTTTGAATATCATTGTGAATGATCATATGTACATATGTTAAAACTTCGTTAAATTTTTGAATTTGGCGCCTATGTGTCCGCCATATTTTTGGTTTTTTTCAACATTCGTTTTTTAACATCCCTTGTACAACATAAAATTGTAATAAAAGAGCAGACTCGGCCTATTTCGTGGGTGGGTTCGAGACAGTCAACACTGAGCATTTTGGTCTTCTTTTTCTTTTTTTTCGTATACGCTTTGCCAACAGATTCGTCGTCGTGGAAGTGAGCCGAGATATCGTTCCAGTTCAACGTGGCAAAATTGATTTAAGTATATCTTGGATTTAAGCGGAATATCAGTGCGGTGAAGTGCGTGGTTTCACTAAAAAACAAACGAAAAGTCCCTAAGTGATCTCCGTCTTCGCGATAATCGACCTCGTCAACAATAGTTTCTAGTCTTTGGGTCATAGAACCCGTACCCCCTCAGACTGTGGAAATTTCCCTTTGCTTCAAATTACAAGAAGAACATTTTTCCACAAGCGGTCAGAATCGCTGATCGTACAGATTACAACGACCAAATGATTTTTTTGTAATCCGAAAGTATTGAACGAATCCAGGTATTTAAAAAATTCCAGAATTACATTTGCTTTAATTATTTAACATAAAGACTTACTTTGTGTGCGGTAATTCGAAGAGGTTTTCCTTATTTCGTACTCACTTCCTCTTTAAAAATAACAGTTTCTTTTTGCTTCCATTTTCTTCGCAGTTACTAGCGAAGTGCTCAATACTTAATATAATTGATTGGTATTTATTTCTTTTAAATTTTTCCAAAAAAAAAAAAACAAATTACTGGCACAATACGAAATTTCAGTTGTGAGCTGTCAAAAAACAAATTGTACTAACAGTCAGAAAAAAATCGAGTACACATTTAGTCTAGGAGGGGAAAAGGAGTGGACGAAGGAACATTATTAAAAAAGTGGCAAAAGTTGATGGGGTGGACGTTTTTTTTTTTGTTTCCTGGTTTGAGAATAAGGTTGTCAATATGCTTTCTACATTCGTGGGAAGCGATCCTATGTTTAAGAAGAGGAGGTATTCCAAAAAGTAAAAGTAATACATGGAGGTTGACTCACATAAGATAATAGAGGAATACAAGGGGTTGCTGGCCTTTTGGATGCCATGCTTGGTCTGTATCGAATTGGCATAAGATCACAAAAGTGGTATTTAAGGTTTTTTCCCCCTTTTGGATAGGTGCGTGGTCAATGCCAGAATCTTGTGGTGCCGTAATTGCGACATATGCAAGCCTCTTTTGACTTCAAACAGTAGCAGAACACCTATACAAAACTGGGAAGAGTTTGCTCCAGTTGATTCCAGTTTGCTCAACGAGTCTAATAAGGAAAACGATAGGGCGGCGTCAAGATTTCCATTGAATTCCGTCCGCTTAGATTTAACTGACCACGAGAGAACTATGTTAAAATGATTGCCGATATATGTAAGTCTTTCATTATATGCAACAAATGTGGAGTTCATTTATGTCTAAACAAGGACCGAAATTGCGTTGCTTCATTCCATCTATAACTTCTTGCACACTTCATTCCATATACATATATGTTTATAATATTCGCCGTTTTCGATTAATACAATATTAAAAAAAAAAAGAAAGAATTTTCTATTGTGGTACATCTTTGCCACACTTTGCAACTTTTTCCGTTCGAAAAAGTGCTAACTGCACAAGCAGCCATATATGGCCAAGATACATGTCTAGCTAGACCTTTTCTATTTTCTAAACCTAGCTATCTTTACCAAGTCTCCTGACTTTCTCAACGAACGTATTTTATTGCATTCTTAAAGAAATGTTTTCGGATCGTAGTCACTATTATCTTTGAATTTACGGATAATGTCCCAGCAGCCTCATTTTACTATCAACAGTTCACTATCAAAGTTCACCAACAAATTGGTTGAAACAGGAAGAAAGCCACAAGCAATTCTCTTTTACAACAAACATAAAGTTGGCGTCGACGTCATGGATCAAATGTTGGGGGAATATACATGTAAACGACAGACGAAGCGATGGCCATTGGCATTTTTCTACAACATTTTGGATATCGCAGCATAAGCATATTTTATAATTTTCAAAAAAGTAAATGATATGAGTTCAACTGGCTTATAGTTCAAAGTATTTAACAAACACCTAAACCGCGTTTTAAATTTGCCAATAGTTCTTTCAACAACATTCGGAGTGGCTAAATGCTTTTTATTGAAATTAGACTGCATATTCCTGTTTGCGCAGATTTGTATGCTATTAAAACAAACGGCTCTAAACTGACGCCATCTTCCCCAAGAAACCATGCCCCGCGTTCGCCATTTTTAAATTTTTCCGCGAAATAATTTCGCTCGTTAGTCATATTATAGCATCATGACTTGACCCAAAGCGTGTCGCATCAACAGCTCTAATTATCATCTTGTGGTCAAAAATCTAAAGTTAAAGTTATTAATTATAAATTACGAGAAACTGTGAAAATCACTCCAAAAAGCACATGCAATCAAAGCCTTAATGCTAAAATATCCTTTTCTATTAAAAAAGAGGCTGGAGTTCTGATGGGGCTTGGTAATCCGAATTCAATATTTTTCGAAATAAAACATGTTTTCTACTTCCATCCTTGCGCTCTGCAATTTAATAGTTATATCAGAAACAAAAGCAAGACCTAATATAATATAGGTCACATAGCATATTCACTGCAACTGTTGCGACATACACAGAATCAGTACAATGATCGTCCAAAAGCTGACACTGTAACAAACATAAACAGAGACATGACCATTGCGACAAGCACAGAATTGTTATAATCCCCGCCTAAAAGCTGACAATGTAATTAACGTAAACAAACAAGCGTAAACAAACAAACAATAAACTCTGCTGACGAATACACTTCATACCAACAGGTCACAGAAAGCAACATTTAAGCACCAAATGTTGCTAAGGCCAATGTCCAGACAAAGGCATTTACGTTAATGACCGACCCCACATAACGCATTGCACCATCGTCGCAACGCACAGTGAATCGATCCAAGAACACCCTATAAAAACCAATGCAGAACTCCTCATGGTATGTTGTTGTGCTCCGAGTTCCGAACTGTTCAGACGCGTAAAGTAAAAGTATTTTTCCGAAAAAAGAAAACGAATTTTATATACGAGTAGGTAAATAAAAGTATTTTTTTCAAAAAAGGAAATCTTGTTTTATAAATGTTAAATAAATAAAAAATCTTGTTTTATAAATAAAAGTAAATGTTAAATAAATAAAAAATCTTATTTTATAAATAAGTAAAAAATGTTTTATAAAGAAAAATGCAAGTGCAAACAAGTATCGAAACCAAAACACCGATTCCATCAGCAGAACGATATATGCTGCCAGAAGAAATAAATCTTCAGGAAGGAACGGAAGTACCGCCGAAACAAGCTCACGTACCCCAAGTTGAAGACACCTCAAGATCGTGGATCGACGATGAAGATACGGCCGACATCCAAGAGTAATTCAGGCCACTGCAACAACGGCTCCGAAGACAAAACCGAAGGGAAGTTCCAGCACCACCAAACTAAGGAGCAGCAGGACAACATCACCAAAACCGTCATCACAATAAAAGGACACATCGTCGAGCATCCCATCAAGACTCCAAACGGACTCCGCAAAAAGTGAATACTTTTTTTCTCCCCTTTTCCCCCTTTTTTTCTGCAAATATATATATATACATCTTTTACTCATAAACATATTATACACGCAATCGTAACAGAAGTAACTAAGTTCAATCTATGATAAGTGATATTGAAGTAAGGATAAATCGGTTAAGGGCTCAATCAGCCGAGATTTGCAATTTGGTGCAAAGCCTCAAACCCGAAACAAAGATGCTAACGCTAACTTTACCTATCTACCTGAATACTCAGGAGATTACCGAGAACTACAAAACTTTATAGCTTTAATTGACAGAATACAACCGGTCTTGGCGAAATACAATGAACTCGATCAGAGCATCTTCTCAGATCTTATTAAATCGAGATGCAAAGGCAAGGCTAGGGAAATTCTAGAATCCTAACGAATAATTTCGGCGACAGACTAAGCGTCGATAATATATTCGATGAGATGCCTCCCGGTACGCACAACCTGTGTCGAGTATTATAACTCGATCAAACATATCCTTAGACGTCTAAACAACACACTTAAGCAAACACACTATCCCACAGATGGAGATTTAAATAAGAAGCTAGAACTAAACAAAAGATCCGCGTTAGAGATTTTCAAGACGAAATGCACAGAACCGATGAGATCGATCTTATATTGTAGGAACCCCGACTCTCTAGAAGGAGCGATAGACATACTTCACGAAACAGGGTACGCTTACCAAAATATACGTCCAAATATCCAATTAAAACCAAATAACGAATCCAACAAATCCAAAAACCCGTCTCATAGATATGAATCATCAAACACTAACCCAAACCCTCGAAATTTCAACAGAAATGCTTAGAATGCAAGACTCGAACGTCCGAATTCTTATAATCAAGAATCCCAACCCAGACAAACCTAAAACCAAAACCCCAACTACTACCAAAGGAACCCCTTCCCAACTAACAAGAACAACCAATATTCCACCCCGAATCTTAACACAGGAAATGCAAACTACTCTCGTAATTACCGTAATTACAATATCACCCAATCGCCAATTCACAATGTCTTCACCAACCCATCTCCTCGCTACAGAAACCAAACTGTAGAACCAATGGAAGTATATAATCAAAATATTGTGGAAGTAGGAAATTTTCCAGCGGACCCCATTTTAAATTACCCTACATAACCATACAAACCAAACATTTTCTAATAGATTCGGGAGCCTCGAGCTCAGTAGTCAACCCCATAACCTTCCAACCACACTTTATCAGGAATCTTCAGAAACCAATCAGTCCACCGATCCTTAAACAAAGATACAATAGTTACACAAAAAGTGACTATTCAAGGTCAACAACTAATCCAATCCATATCAGGTAGCTTAGATTTTCTGTCTTACCCATTCCATCAGAAGTACGACGGACTTATAGGAAACGATATTTTAATAAAAAATAATTCAATAATCAATTTCAAAGAAAAAATTCTCGTTATAAACGGCAGTAAAATCGAGATCAAATAAGTGATCATATTCAACTATGTGAAGGCTTTTACAATATTGTAGGTTATAAAACGTTAGCTAGTATTTTTAATACCAATAAAGAACCCCTGATTTTTAATTTCGCCACCCCGTTCGAGACAATCGACATTGAGGAAGTACATGACTTCCATAACTTCGAATCTCAAGGCATTGACCGCAATAAAGTAATCAAAAAGGATGAACTTCTTAAAGACATTCGAATGCATCACCTGAACCCCGAAGAAAAAGGAATGATAAGGAAAGTAATACTTTCGTACAAAGATATTTTTGACAACACGAAATCCTTAACTTTTATAAATGAAATAAAGCACAAAATAAATATGACAGATAGCAAACCAATTCAGTCAAAAATCTACAGGTACCCATCCATAAAGCGGTAATTCAGAGGCAAATTCAATATGCTAGAAACCAGAATCATAAGACGAAGCTCAAGTCCATACAACAGTCCAGTATGGATCGTTCCGAAAAAGGACGACACATCAGGAAAAACCAAGTGGCGGCTAGTCATAGACTATAGACGATTGAACGATAAAACAATCGATGACCGCTATCCCATACCAATCATAGAAGACAAATGCGAATTTTTAAGAAAGGAAGTGGAATTCCTGGGCCACGCGGTGAGCAAACAAGGAATCCTTCCAAACTCAAAGAAAATCGACGTCATGAAGAATTACAAAATATCTAAAAACCATAAAGAAATAAAGATTTTTGGGAATAGCCGGATATTACAGAAAATTTATTCGGAATTTCGCTGAAATAGCCAAACCCATGACTATATTTTCGTAAAAAGAAGCAAAAATTAACATAGAAGATAAAGATTATGTAAAGAGTTTCGAAACGCTCAAAGAAAATCGAATCACCGCACCTATCTTGCAATATCCCGACTTCAACAAAACATTCGAAGTAACAACACATGCAAGTCGATACGCTCAACACGGGAGGCGTTCTTTCCGAAGAAAACAGGCCCATCAGTTATGTCTGCGGAACATTAAACCAACACGAAATAAGTTATTCAGTCATCGAAAAGGAACTACTTAGCATAGTGTGGTGTCTGAAACAATTCCGACCATATAGCTTCGGGAGGAAAATTAAATTGTACACTGATCACAAGCCTCTTCAATATGAAGGAGCCAAATAATAAACTCGTAAGGTGGAAATTGCAACTAGATGAATACAACTACGAAATACTCTACAAAAAAGGCCAAGATAACAAGGTCGCGGATTTCTTAAACCGCATCGACTTTAACACTATAGACACACCAGAGAACGAACAGGTACCGAAAACTCAAAGAATATGAGTAACATAACCCGAACGGTAACACAAATAAATCTTTATAAATATCAACTTAAAATTAACGAAATTACATCAGGGTCTTTATATATAAAAAACAAAACAATTTCGGGAAAAGTAGGAAGATTATAGGCATGAAGACAGCTGCAAAATAACTGAAACCCCAACCGAGCCCAATCAAATCATACATTTAGATGTATTCTATTCTTTCAATAAATCACTTTTCGTTACAATGATAGACAAGTTCGGCTAAATAGCCCTCTTTACCAAGATGGAAAACAGAAGTGAACGAGAGTTTAGGAAAGCAATACTAAAATATATAAGCGTCTATGGACATATAGAAAAATTAATTACCGACAACGAATTAGGTACGAAATCCAAATTAATGCGAGATTTTCTCATAGAAAAGATGATCGAAATCCATTTCACCTCCAATTCAAACCAGACTAGTAATGCAGGCATCGAGAGGTTACATAATAGCATTAACGAACATCTCAGGCTTCTGAGATACGGAAAAAGACATTTACCTATGGAAGAATAACTTATTCTCATAAATAGTTACAATAACAATAGTGTCCATTCAACAACTAAACGCAAACCACTAGATTTCGTACAATGAAAGATAAAATACGAGGAGTACCCACGATTTCGTGATCTACTTATTCAAAAGCAATCCAATATAATAGCTAAACTTAATCAAACTAGGAATGATGTTACAATTGACCCAGGAATAAATTTTATTAAGGAAATAAGATGAGGAAAAAACCATCCTTTTTACAGGAAAATAGATTGCGAACCCCTAGATGAAGACCATGTAAGAGATAAGAAAAACAACCTAAAATATTATAAGACTAATGTAAGGAAGAAGAGAAAATTTCAAAATAATAACGCCCTTAAATTCAACGTGCATGACGAACGTAATAACAAAGACCGTACTACCTTAGGTAACAAGGATGTCAATGTTGGGGATAATACTTCTCAAAGTAACGGAAAACTTTTGGAAATTGAAGACCTGACACACAATAATGGATTTATAATATTCAAACTCGACAACGTCAGACTTATAAACGGATACACAAAGGTACTTCACATCATCAATATCACCGAATACAACATTAAAAAACAGGTCCAACACAGCATAGATATCTTAGAACTTAACACAACCTGGGTCACCCCAATGATTAACACAATCAAGCGTAACTTACAAATTTTAGATGATAAAATTAGCTTTCTAAGACCCCACGACAGACAACAACGCGGCCTTTTGAACATTGCGGGCAAAGGATTCAAGTTCTAAGCAAGAACTCTAGACAGTGATGAAGAAATCGAAATTACAAACAAACTTGACACACTCGAAAAGAATAATCATAATTTTATATTAGCTAGCAACCAACAAATAAAAATAAATGACCAAATTTCCTACCAAATCAAAAATATTACTGCCCACATAACAAACCAACAGAACCTAATAGAAACACACCTTAATACCTTTAGTAACGCAGTAGTCAAGAAGCATGATAACCTTCAAGACGAGCTTTCCCTTCTGCAATTAATGTACCAAATTAACCATAACATAAACCTCTTAAAAGACCATATCGACGGCATCAAAGAAATCATAATGACAAGTAGACTAAGATTAATCTCGAGAAACATTGTAACACCACAAGAGCTAGATACCGTCTCTGATTTCGAGGCTTTGCAATAAATCAAAACAACAGTAACATATTATAACAATCAAATAGTAATAATCGTACTAACTGCCCAATTTTCAAAATTAATCTTTTCGCGCCTATGTATTGAGCCCCTACCCACAATCCATAATAAAACCATATTCTTAAAAAAAACACAAAATTATCATCGACCAAAATAATCGTTTATACGATAACAATGTCAAAGACAACTTAAAAAACAGTTCAATCGAAATAGAAAATCTGTGCATTATAAATATTATATTGCTTAAAGAAGCTGACTATAACATACTAGAGAATGACGTTGAAGAAATAAAAGAAATAAAAGAAGGATTAATTGTAACCAAAAAACTAAATACTGAAGAACTCCATCACAATTGTAATAGTTTAAGCGTAAACATAAACGGAACTAAACTTATCGAATTCACTAATTGTTCCATTCGAATAAAAGGTAATACATTTTCCAATTCAAACAAAGAAATTGTCTATCATTTTATATTATCAACTTTCCTCATTAATGTTAATGAAAAACACATAATTCGAAATATAAAGCTGGAAACTTTAAAATCGAAATAAAATTTTAGAAATAGAAAGTAAAAATTATTATAAGAACATCGAAAATATTACCTTACACATTGTAACACACGCATTGTTTATCATAATACTGATCATAGGTTGTAGAAAGTAATTTGTAAGAAAACTTGTAAAAAGTTCGCCGGAGCCCCACACCAACGAGGGGGAAGTTATATCAGAAACGAAAGCAAAACTTAATATAATATAAGTGACAAAGCATATTCACTGCGAATGTTGCGACATACACAGAATCAGTACAATGATTGCCCAAAGCTAAAGGCTCGGTCCATAGAATCCGTTGATCCGTCACTCCGTTGATTTCAACTGAGTGCAAAGTAGAATATACACATTCTTATGGGAGGTGGCCCATAGCCGACGGATGTCAACGGACAAAGTAGAGCTACTTTCTACTTTTTGATCCGTTGACAGTTACATATTACATATTGGAGCTTACTCATTTACATTCTGAGGTTCACGTATGCACGAATTGAGAGTAAGCACGTTCATTGGTGGATGCATTGAGAGAATGCTTAGGAACTCTCTCGTACTGAGAGAAATTTCAAATTCAGTTGCCATTCAAAGTACGATTCGGTTGGTGAAGGTCGTTTAGTGTGTGAAAAGTGAACATTATTCTCGGAAAAAAATGTTATAAAATGTTCGAGGAAGAACTGATTGAGGCGATCAAAGGCCATCGGTGCCATCCATTTTATAACTCAGATGAACGCACTCCATCGATGATGAACGCATAAATGTCATCGACAATTGTCAACGGATTGACGGATTCTATGGGCCGATGCTTGCCTGCTCTATCCGCCAACACGTTTGCACTCAGTTGAAATCAACGGAGTGACGGATCAACGGATTCTATGGGCCGGGGCCAACACTGTAACAAACATAAACAGACATGGCCATTGCGACACACACAGAATTGTTACAATGCCCGCCTAAAAGCTGACATTGTAACTAACGTAAACAAACAAACGTAAGCAAACGAAACAATAAACTCTGCTGACGAATACACTTCATACCAACAGGTCACAGAAAGCAACATTTAGGCACCAAAAGCCAAATATAGGCCAATGTCCAGACAAAGGCATTTACGTTAATGTCCGACCCCACATAACGCATTGCACCATCGCCGCAACGCACAGTGAATCGATCCAAGAACACCCTATAAAAACCAATGCAGAACTCCTCATGGTATGTTGTTGTGGTCCGAGTTCCGAACTGTTCAGACGCGAAAATTAAAAGTATTTTCCAAAAATGAAAAAGGAATTTATCAATAAAAGTATTTTTTCAAGAAAGCAAATCTTGTTTTATAAATAAAAGTATTATTTCAAAAAAGGAAATTTCTTCAGCAAATATTTCTCTACTTACTCTGAAACTGAAAACAATTGTAATATTAATTACTTTTTTTAATTGTTGTGTCTCTACTTACACTGTGTCGCTAAGATGCAAGGTGTCAGATTTATCACGCAAAACCTTCCTGCGAACACTCTCCATCCGGTTTTCTTCGTGGTTTTCACCGATAATATTTAATGAAATGGCATCCATTTTTAATATAAATAATTTTAGTACATTTTTCATTACACAAAAAAAAAGGAAACTTTTATCCATACATTTCAAATTAACTTGAACAGATTCTGACATTTCAAACAAGAGTTTATAGTGGATTCTGACATTTCAAACAAGTATTCGAAGTGAATTCGAAAAATTCGATTCCAATCGGAATGCAGAACACTGAATTTCATTTCGAGTGAAATTGAAATTCGATTTTGAATCCAATTCCACTCTAAATGCAAAACAGGGGGTCAGACTCGATCCTCAATTAAAGTGTTCCATTTGTCCAAAATTCTTGTATAGTTCCATCAATATAAACATGATGTTATTAATGCAATATTATTGTATATGTGGCCCGTAAGGGAACTTTCAGGATTTTATACAATATTAATTCCCTTTCTTTAAGAGCTAGGGAAAATTTAAACAATTAATAAATGATTCCAACCAATGTCGCTATTTCTCTTTTAGGGGGTATAGGAAAAACCCAAGCCATATAAGGGTGGTGTTAAAAATGTATAAATAATTTCGATGTAATCGGTGGCTTATGTGGTTGGGACCGACGCGAGTGAACGTACGCTATAGTAGTGTACGTTTGTCAAGTGTCAATGTTTGAATATTCGAACCGAACTTTACTTCAAATTGAAGCCAACCGTCGCCGAGTCCGGATGTAATCACATAAGTCGTCGAAAAATAAGTACGAGTATATATGTAAGCATTTGCCTAATTAAGTCAATTGTTTGTTCTAGGGAATAAATGCTCTTGCAATAAAAGGCGATTTTATTCAGACGCGACATCTTTATTCCTTTTCGTCCATTTGCCTGGGAACTCAGCCGCTAGCCACGTGCCTGTTAACAGCCAGTTACGGATCGTTCCCGTTACTATACTCCCTCGCCTGGGAACTTAGCAACCAGCCCGTTAACAGCCAGTTACAGATCGTTCCTATTACAGTGAATTAGCAGTCAGCCTAGAGACCGTTATCAGTTGCGGAAATTTTCCAGTTGCCACAACGTTCCGCTACAGTAAGTGATTAGTAATTTTGGAATTGCCGCTAGGATAGTTCTGCAAATTCCAGCCACCTTTAGAACTGCCAACGGATAACCGTCGATTAGGCCCAACCAAGTTCAGGAGATTGCCGTCGTATGCCATCACAGCCAACATATCGACGCCAGCAGAATCGCCAATGCCTAATCTAGATTAAGAATTTCATTACGGACGTCCCGAATGCCTTGTGCGGAGTCAATTGAGGAAGGTGAGAGAAGTTGCACAAATTCCGGAGAACAAGTTGGACCTCATTATACCATTCGCCACAAAGGTGCAGAATCTAAGTGTGTTCTTCGAATCAAGCAGTATGCATCAGCATCTTGCGAACCCTGTCCTCTTCGATGAACTTGTTGGAAAGCTACCGATGAGTAAGGGATTAGAGTGGGCCCAGACCAGTGTATGCATCATGCCATATGCAACCGTCAAGCATTTAAACGATTGGTTGAATCAAATTGCCCGTCTTGTTTATGCTCTTGCAATAAAAGGCGTTTTTATTCAGACGACGGAGCCGGGCTCGTGACAGGTGGTCTGAGAAGTTTCCGAACTCAGCGTGAAGATTGCACTCATCAATATAAGCTAGTGAAGGTAGTTGTGCATCTTTTGAATTCTTTGGCTGATAATATTAGCCATTTTGGACTAGTTTTTATTTGACAGTTGTTTGGGTGAGTCAATGTAAGTTTTCTTGTGAAAAGGAACAGCAATGAATATCGAGCTGTTATTATTATTTTTGCTTCTGAAAGGCAATATTCGTATGCAAATCAAAGATGAGTTGAAACCAAAAACTGCAACAACTGGCGATAACATGGCTAAGGTTCATCAAATGGTGCTAGGCGACCTCCGAATTAAAATGAGAGAGATAGCAGAACCTATGAAAATGTCCAAACAACGTATTTGTCACATATTAAATCAAGATCTAGGCATGAGGAAGTTGTACGCGCGTTGGGTGCAGCGTTTGGTCACGTGATACCAAAGCGTGTTCGAATCATCGATCAATTACTGCCGATGAAACAACGTTTATACGCCCGAAACAAAAATAGAGTTAAAACAGTAAACTACAAAGGGGGAATCGGAGAAATGTTAATCGATTATCTTCAGAAAGGAAAAACCATTACAGGAATATACAGCGCATCATTACTTGAATAAATGAAGGCAGAAATTGCGGAAAAACGGCCGGATTTGCAGAAAAAGAAAGCCCTGTTCCACCAAGATAATCTAAGCCATTGCCATGGCGAAGATCCACCAATTACGATCTGAATTGTTTGACCATCCGCGATACTCACCAGATCTAGCCCCAAGCGACTTCTTTTTGTTCCCTAATCTATAAATTGCGCTAGAAGTAGGGTTACAAGGAGACTATGTAGAGAAAAAAGAAAAATAATGTCTTTATCTTTGTTAGGTCGAAAGCTTTTCAGACCACTTCGTATCTCTTTGGAAAGGCTTCTCGAATTTCGGTTCGGAGTCAATATAAAGTAGATCTTTTGCCTATGGGAAGAAACGAATCACGCATAAAATATCTGACAAAGAGAACCCTTGGATCTATGAGATGTCTTCTTCTTTTCCTTTTTTCCGGCGTCGTTATGGTCAGAAGTGTAGGACCATAACCTTCCCACTTAACTGCATTCCTACTGGTCCGCTTGTGGGGTCCGCCGGTTTGACTTCAGAAAGTTGCGGCAGGCTTCCTGGTTTGGGATTACTTCATCGCTGAGGCCAATCAAATGCTGGTGTTTTTGCATTTGTTTGCACCAATTGTTTTTCGGCCTGCCTTTTTTGCGTGTTGAAATTGGAACATTAATTGATAACGCCTTTTGGACGGGGTTCAAAGGATCTCTCCTTTGAACATGGCAATACCAACTGAGTCGGTCGCGCTCTATCTTTCTTGTGATGGTTTCTTTTACGTGGAGGCTTCCTCGGATCTTTGAACTTCTAATTCTGTCACGCTTTGTTACTCCCGCTGTCATGCGAAGCATCTTCATCTCAGTTGCCGTTAATTTGCTCTCATATTTTTTGTGCATTGTCCAACATTGTGAACCGTATGTGAGCGCCGGACGTAAAACTGAAGTGTAGAGCCTTCCTTTCAGCTTAGGGGGCATTTTTCGATCACAGAAGATGGCGGAGTTTTCCCGCCACTTCATCCACCCTACGCTTACGCGATGTTTGATGTCGTCATCACAAGTTGCTTCTCTATTAATCATAGATCCCAGATATTTAAACTTTTCACACTTGGGAAGCACTCTTCCATTCAAGTAAATGTCTGGAATAGGCTGATGAGGGTCAGAGAACGGGCAGCACAGATACTCTGTCTTTTTTGAACTAATACGATACCCGTGTCCCTCAAAAATGTCCCCCCACACATCAAGTGCTCGATGTAGTGACGCCTGATCATCACTTATAATGGTCCCATCGTCAGGAAAGAATAGCTGGTGCACAATGGGGTCCGTCACTTTTCCTTCAAGCAAGCAATGAAGGACTGCTATAAAAAGCAGTGGGCTGAGGACGCTCCCTTGGTGTACACCGACTTTGATTGCGAACTCTTCGGTGACTCCTGCGGTGCATCTTACTCTTGTCGTTGCTCTCTCGTACATGTCCATAATCACTCGCACGTAGGTTTCTGGAACTCCTTTCTGTCTTAGCGCTACCCATAAAAGATCTCTTGGTTGCCTGTCAAAGGCCTTCTCGAAATCAACCAACACCATATGCAAGTCCTTTGAAGAATCACGATGCTTTTCCATCATGATCCTTATACTTTGGATTGCATCTGTTGTTGATTTGCCCGAGACAAACCCGCACAGGTCTACAGATAGTCGTATTATTTTCCGCAGTCGGCTATCTAATACCCGTTCAACGATATTCATGGTGTGCGACATCAGCTTGACAGAACGGTAGTTATCACAATTTCGCGTATCAACCTTTCCTTTGTGCAAAGGAAGAAGATAGCTTTCCCTCCATTGATTGAGCATAGTGCCGCCTCTCATAAGTTTGGAGATAAGAACCATGAGCCATCTAGACCCGATGTCTCCCATCTTTTTCCAGAACTCAGAGGGTATCCCGTCCGGCCCAACAGCTTTTCTTTTCTTGGAGTTTTTAACCGCGTACCGAACTTCTTCGACTGTGATGTCGGATATTTCGGCATGATTCGGGGCGGCTCTTGGAAAGTACACTCGGGGAAACTGTTCGTTCAGAAGTTCCTCGCAATACTGTCGCCATCTGTGGAGAATTTTTTTGTCTCCTACAAGGAGTTGGCTTTCAGTATTGTTAATAAACTTTGGGAAACGAATCTCTTGAGCATTTCTTCTTCTCGGGGAGGCTATCTTAAAGATATATGCTCCTTTCAAAATTGCTTTGTCGAAGCTCCTGGGTAGCCTGGTTCCTGTCAGACGCGGAAGACGATATTTCTTCCAACTCCTGAGCCTTCCATGCTTTTCGCTTTGAATTGGGCGCACTTTTTCTTCGCGATACATTTGCAACATCTTTTCACGGCGAGCTTTTACCTCTCTTTTAGTAGAATAGCACTTTGACCAAGCTTGGAAAGCCATTTTCTTTTCGTGTATCACTGCTTTGGCTTCGTCTGACCACCACCAGGTTTCTTTTGCGTGTTGGCAGGGGCTCTTAGATGTTCCGAGCAGTGATTTGGCTTTCTATAGGCCAGATTGTTGTAGGGAATCCCACATGTCTTATGCTCTGCACTCCTCATTACCGATCTCATCGATAATGGAAAAGAGGTAGTTTTTCATGTTGGTAATAAAAGCTTCGCCTTTTCCTTTATCCAGCTTATACCACTTGATTCTCTCAGACACTTTCGTTTGCTGCTTTGACTTCTTACTCGCCTCCATTCAGACAGGAGGAGACGGTGTTGAGGGGCGATCGCGTCTCCCAGAATCACTTTGCAATCTTTAACTCGTGGCTTCATGAAACTGGATACCAAATGATAGTCTATTTGAGTTTCATTTCCGCCGCTGCTATAAGTGATCAGGTGCCGGCTTTGTTTGGTATTGAGCACTATAAGACCGTACGACTTGCACATGTTTAGGATATCTTCACCTGAAGAGTTCGCCGTCATGAAAAAGCGCAGACGGGTCAACCCGAAGACCGATTTGATTAAGCGCCCCTGCCTCACTACTTCGACCGAAAAGTTGCAGGTCGAAGCGAGGGAAGGGGCGCCATCTCCATCACCATCGACGTCCAAGGACAGCATCAACAGCAAACAAAACCAGTGATCCCCGGGAAAGCGGATATTGCCTACCTCCCAGATGGTAGCGAAGGCCCCTACACGGGGGACAACAACCCCTTCGCCGCCCTTTCAAGTTCTGCTATTGAGGAAGAGCGTAGCGAACTTGAAGAGGAAAAACGGGTCCTATGCGCCAAGCTGCAGGCCGTAGTGAGTAGGCAGATGCAGCAGATGGGAAGGGAGCAGGCAACAGCCGCCACACATCAAAGCCAGCAACAACAGCAGCCGCAGAAAAAGCAGCAGCAACAACAACAGCCACAGCAGCAGACGCAGCAGCAACAACAACAGCCGCAGCAGCAGAAGCAGCAGCAACGACAACGCCCTAAAAAGGAGAAGGTGCCACCCATCTTTACCTATACCACGGCCCTACGTGAGACCATCGATCTCTGTAAGTATGCCATTGGTATAAGTAATTTTCATTTTAAATGTTTAGGTCAGAAACGCTATGCTGTTCAGTGCAAGACACTGGAACAGCATAAGCGGATTAAAAGCCTATTGAAAGAGTCTACGACGGAGTTTTTCTCCTTTACGCCAAAGGCCGAGAGGTTGCAGACGATGCTCCTCAAAGCCATGGAGTCGATTGCAGACCCCGAGGAAATGCTCTCAGAGCTCAAAGAGTTCGAGAGTGACGACCTCAAATTCGTGGGGGTGAAGCCATTCTCCACGATGGGCTCCCGAATGGAGAAGCGAGTGATACCCTTCTTCTTGATGCAGCTCACACCCAGCAGCAAGCTGGAGAGGCTAAGGACTATTACTTCCATAGCATCCCAGACTGTCAAATTTGAAACATTAAAGAGGAGCGGAAACATTTTACAATGTATCCGCTGCCAAAGGCTTGGGCACGCCGCGTCGAACTGCGAAATGCAGCCTCGATGCGTTAAGTGCGCAAAGAATCACAAGAATGAGGAATGCGACCTCGGGAAAGACAAAGTTTCGGACAGAGAGCAGCTCGTGTGTGTCTTGTGTCGGAACCGAGGACACCCTGGAAACTATCGGGGATGTCCTAAGTTCCAGGACATCAAGAAAGAAAACCTGGCCCGTAAGCAGAAGGTCGAGGAGAAGCGTCCCTCGGATCGCTTCCAAACACCAGCCGTCACATCCCAGTTGACCTACGCCCAAATGGCGGCAGGTTCGAGAAAGACGGTAAAAGCCCATGGCTGTTCTTAAAGTCCCAGTGCCTGTCTCTAAGGCACCGGAGGCGGAGGTGGATGTCTGTTCGATCTTGCTCGCAATCCAAGGGCAGATTGGGCAGCTCCAAAAACAGATCCTTGAGACGGCGACCCGAGTATATAGTACCTGCTCGCTTCTGCCGGGCCTAGTGCATCTAAGGTCGTGATGGGTACACTGGTAGAGAGCCCCTTGAAGATCCTGTCGGTGATTGTAAATTCCCTGATAAGGATTGAGCGACGAGCCGTACTTTTTAACCTGTTACAGGACGAAAGCCCCGATGTATGGCTAGCGAAACAAAGCTAAACCAGAAGCACAAAATCCGGCACATAGAATAATTAGAAGGGACCGACCCAACGCTACTCAAGGCGGGGGAGTCGCGATCTTTATTAAAAATAATTTTAAACATAAGGTCATATATAGCGGTGAAGTGCGGAGGTTCCAGGTGCTAGAGGCCTGTATTGTGCGCATTCCTCTCCCAAATGGAAAGAGAATGTACATTGTATCAGCCTATGCACCTGAAGCACCTCAACCCAACGTTTTCATCGCAGAGCTCGAGACACTTTTTCGATCTCTGCGCTTAACCTCGGAAGAAAACTTCTACATTCTGGCTGGCGATTTAAATGCCAAACATAGTGATTGATGAAATAACATTCCTAACACTAGGGGGAGCCTACTAAGTCATTGGTGCGTTCTTCACAACATTGAATATAAAGTCAAGTTGCTCGCAACGGATAGTCCGTCGTATCCTAGGAGCGGCTCCTATCTGGATCTCATGCTAATAGACTCTCGACTGAGACTGGCAAACGAACGAATGGTCTATTAACTGTCTACGGACCATTGTATGCGACAGTGACCATTGCGGACTACGTGCCGTGATCACAGTACCTGACGAGTTCGTAGAGATGGCAGAGTATTTCCAAGCGCACCCCTACGATTACAGTAGGACGCGTTGGCCACGCTTTGCCAATTCCCTGACGAGAGCGCTCACTTCGAGCGCCTCCTTCCCACCGTCTAATAGGAACCTGTCAAACTACGAGATTGACAGGTACCTCAAACAAATGGACGATATAATTAAGCAGACCATGGACAGTACAATACCACGTCAACGACATAACGATACTACAAACGTGTACCGAAACGCGACAATCGACGCACTGCACAGACAAAAAAGTAGACTCCTGACAAGACTCCAACTCTTGTACAGGCGGTTTACCGACACACAAAACTCGGAGGTCAGGACACTGAAGTCACTGATTAAAAATCTCCAACAGTTGATCAAAGAGAATTACAGAATATCTGTAAGTTTGCATTGGAACAACAGAATTCGTGCTGTGAAATCCAACAGCGCGAGCATGTTCCAATAAATAAAATATTTCGGAGAAACAATCAGAATGACATTCAGGATCTAAAGCTTCCGAGAAAGTCAGACAATGAACGTTTCCTACGAACAATTAGCATCGATCCCGAGAGCGCCGTCCTGGATGACGACTTTTACGTGATTGAGGATCCTCAGGAGAAGGTGGCGACAGTGGGAGCTGTCTTCCAGGAAGTGTACAAGGTGAATGATAGCATTCGTCCAAACCACGAATTGGAAAACAGAGTTCTACTTCATAACTCCTACCTTAGAAGTGATATCGATCATTGGCGATCCGAGAATCTTGGTTTTACCAGGTTCGATGACGATTTCATGGCAAATAATGCCGTCACCAATGAAGGGGCTATGTTCCACACGCACATACAGTCATTTTCCTCGATTCCTAAAATCATGACTGAAGATGCCGCAAGCCTAACTCATCTGCTAAATGTGTGCAAAAAAAGTGTCTGTGTTCTTAAGTCATTAGGCTTTGAACTCAAACATTTTGAAGCCATTCTTGTTTTCTACATCGTCGAGAAGCTTCCTCAAGCGACTCGTGATCTGTAGCATGAGTAACGAACATACCAACCTTGAAGGAGATATCCGAATGCATTTCTAACAAGCGAATTCGTAGTGATTCTGGAGATGGCATTTATTGCCCTCCCAGCAAACTTTCTAACATAAAAACTAACAAAGATATTTATTAGACAATGATCAATAATTAAAATTATTTCTAGCCCCTTGCTGACTCGGACGAAGTGAATAATAATAAAAATAATGAACGTTTGAACGTCATTAAAGATAGTGTTCCCCCCGTTGAAATAATAAACTATGAGCTTTTCTCTTACTCTCGTAAAGAAATTCTCCCTCTAAAAGTAATTCTATCTGGACTTGACCTGATGAACGAAAAATTGATTAAGGGGAACTAATTTCATCCGGAATTAAATGCATCGATGTGAAAGTTATTAACAAAAATAAGAAAACAAACTCCCAGTTTAAAAACGTCATGTATGCGGTATACATATAGCCAACGCGCTGCAATAAAGCTGAATGAACTACGGCGAAATCATTAAGGCCTTTTCAACACAATGATTCGCTGGAACTATAAAAGGCAGAATCCCGGTAAAGTTACGCAATGCCACAATTGTCAACTTTACGGACACGGCTCCATGCATTGTCACGCTAGAACATCGTGTGCTAATTGTTCTGGCAATCACAAGACAACAGAATGCCCAACACCAGACGCAATCCGCTGCGCCCATTGCAGTGGACCCCGAATACGATCCGAATTGCATCAGCCGAGCGCAATATTTGGATATTCGTCAAAAACTCTCCTCTCCGAACCGAAAGAGCAACAAATAGACATTACCTACCACAGAAAAATCTGATGATCCTCAATCTCTTTCGCATTTCCCTCTCTTACCATCTCGCTCTTACACACTACCCATCAAACCAACCCACCAAATTAGACTAGCTGATCGATCTAGACCATTAGATCCTACTCCAATTAATGTGCTGTACGGATGTGTTGCTAAGCGGACGTGTGTGGCAAAGTGGCAGTTTCGGTCTGGTTTTTAGTAGTTTGCAATTCCATTCCAAGATAAATTAATTTTTGTTTCAATACTTTATGTCAAAATTGTGATTTTATTTTACAATATTGCCTTAAATTACAAGTTAAAACCATATAAAAATAAACAAAAATATATTTATAATTTCTATTTTGTAGAAACAACAAACCGCTGAATAAAATCTCCCCACTTACCCATACATTGCTTCCTCTCTAATGTCCGCAAAACGGAACAGAGGACAGTTCTCTCCATCACCTCCAAGGCGACCGCAGAAAATATCAACACTCTCACGACTCATACCACAAGCACTTTCACAAACACCGCAGCTTGAAACATCGTCTATCTCAAAAATGTCTAAGAAAAATAATTCCTATGAAGACTGCACTATTTTGGATAAACTGGAGAAAATTATGTTACAAATTGCCGACTCAGAAAAAAGAATTACCGAAAAAATTGATTTAGAAATTGGAGTTTTAAAGTCTACGCTTGAAACGGTTAATAACCGCTTGTCTTTGGTGGAATCAAAACAAAACGAAATTGACACACTAAAAGATGAGAACCAGGAACTCAAAGAAAAATTACAAAAACACGACGAGACCATACAAAAAATAAAAGCTCAGGTAGAGACCAACGAAGAAAAACAACAACTAAAGGAGACGATGAGTGATGCACTTTTACATGGGGTTCCACTGTTACCGAATGAATACTTACAATCGATTTTTAATCAACTTTGCGATTGTTTAAAATTAAAACCACCAAAAACTAAAAACATATTTCGTCTAAAGTCAAAAAACCACTCTTTTTCACCGCCGGTTATGATTAAATTTTTATTACCAAATGATAAGAGTCTTGTGTTGAGGTCGATGGGCAACCATCGCAAAACAAATAAAGCACAGCTTTGTCTTCGAGATATTGGCATGAGTGATACTGGTACTAACAACAGCAAACATTGTCCTGTTTACATCCACGAAAGTTTAACGGCTCGAAATCGTTCTCTTCTCCAATATGCACTTAAATTAAAGCGAGAGCAAAAACTTCAATCAGCATTTACCTTCCGTGGTCTCGTCTATGTCAAGGTAACCAAAGAAGAGGATACAAAATTAATTGAGACTGCTGATGACCTTGCCGTCTATGCCACAACGTCACGAACAACAACAAAAACAGCTCTAAAAGATGACAACAGAACATAAGTACATTATTTTAGTTATTTCATTTTCATTTGAATTTAAAAGCTTGTGTAATTTTTTTTTTACATTTGTATACTATAAATACCTATTATCATCACACTGCTTATCTTCCTGTCTATTGCTCTTCTTCTTCAATGGTACTTGCAGCTTATACATTCTGTTTGAACAGAGGTTGATTTGGAACCTCCTTCTCTTAGTCTTTGAGAATGGTTGATTCCAATGAACCATACAGAAACTTCACAGATGGTTTCAGCCAAAATCACACAAAGCGCGCAATGGTTAATGTTTTATGTAGCCAGCGAACTGGTTTGCATGTTGTTCATATTAATGCACAAAGTATCTTACCAAAGTTTGATGAATTTAGGTACTTATTCGAAGGTTCAAAGGTGGACGTGGTTTGTTTCTCAGAGTCTTGGCTGTCAAGTGATGTTAGTGATATTGTATGCTCCTTGAATGGGTTTCATAAGCCTTTTCGTTCTGATAGGGTTGGAAGATGTGGGGGAGGTGCTGCTATATTCGTCCGCAGGGAGATAAATTGTAAATTTGTAAAGAAGGCGGAACTTGGAAGTGAGATTGACTATGTATTTGTAAAAATATTATGTAATGGAAACAAAATCTTACTGGGCACAGTGTACAGGCCGAAGAACAATATAGATACAACAATGAGTATAAGAGTCATAGATGAATTATCTTTCATATCACCTTTTGTTATCGTTGTTGGCGACTTTAACTGCAATATACTTAATGATTCGTCTTTAGTCTACAATATGAGTACCTTAAATCTTTTTCCGGTAAATACATCATTACCGACTCATTTCACTAGCAATAGCAGTAGTCTTCTTGATGTATTTTTTGTCAGCCATCTGTACAAAGTTCTAAATTTTAATCAAATCTCAGTTCCTGTTTTTTCGCGTCACGATTTAATCCATATGACTTTTAAATGTGATCCTCTGATTTTAAGTAGAACCATAAGTTTTCGCGATTTCAGACATATAAATTTGCGTCAGTTGGAAGATGATTTAAAGAAAATAGAATGGTTTCGGGTATATGGATTGCCTGCTGTTGACGATCAAGTCTCTTTCATTCAAGAAAACGTAAAAAGCTTATTTGAATCACACGTTCCATTAATTACAAAGAATATTACAAGAAAAAACATTCCATGGTTCAACACTCATATAAAAAAACTGATTTTTGAACATGACCAGGCTTATAAATGTTGGAAACGTTTTCGATTAAATGTGTTATACAGTGTATTTAAAAGTTTGAGAAATAAGGTGACAACTGAGGCACGCGAAGCAAAGAGACGCTATTTTGCACCGCGACTGGACCCTTCTCAAGCTGGACACACACTCTGGAAAAACCTACGGGACATTGGTGTTGGCAAACAAAATAATAGCACCTTTGACAATATTGACTGCAATGAACTCAATAGGAAATTTTTATCTCTTCCAAGCCCAGAAGTCATCGATGATGCAACCGCCCTATCATATGAGAACAACTTGTTTTCGTTCCCATGTTTTAGTTTTTCACCAGTAGACGAAGCTGACGTCTTAGGGAGCTGCATTCGTGTAAAATCAAATTCAACTGGACTCGATGAAATTCATCCGGTTTTCATTAAAGTTATACTTCCATACATTCTAAAATACATAACGCACCTTTTTAATACGATTCTTTCGTCGAATATCTTTCCTTCTGCTTGGAAACTAGCAAAGATTATACCAATTCCAAAAAGTCAAAATGAGTTTAGACCTATTGCCATTCTACCATTTCTTTCCAAGTTCTTGGAGAAAATAATGAATGCCCAGATAAGAAAGTATTTAACTGACATCAACTTGTTATGTATAAATCAGTCTGGTTTCCGTCCGAAACACAGCTGTACTACAACTCTTATAAATGTTGTTGAAAATATAAGGCAAGCTGTTGACCGTGACAATGTTACTTTCCTCATTCTCTTAGACTTTTGTAAGGCGTTTGACATGGTCAGCCATAAAGTTCTGTGTAGCAAGCTTATTAATCAATTTAATTTCTCTTTCCCTTCGGCAATGTTAATACAGTCATATCTGAATTTCAGATCTCAGGCAGTTGTGGCAAATCGATCCGTGTCTGAATTTCTCATGTTGAGCAGAGGGGTTCCACAGGGTTCTATACTGGGTCCGTTATTGTTCTCAATGTACATTAATGATCTACCTCTTTGCCTCCAAAATTGTCAGGTAGATATGTACGCTGATGATGTTCAGATACGGAAAAGCTTTCCCCTTGGTCTGGTTGAAAATGCAGCAGTTGAAGTAAATGAGGATTTAACTAATGTTCATAGTTGGTCACAAAAAAATGCACTTTGTGTAAACCCACGCAAATCTAAATGTTTGGTAATTTCAAGAAAGTCCATTGACACCTCTGACTTTCCCAAAATATACTTAAATAATAAGCAAATAGAATTTGTCGAATCTGTTAAAAACTTAGGTATAACCTTTACAAAGACGCTTTCTTGGAATTACCACATCAGATTGACAATCGGGAGGGTTTATGGAGGGCTTCGTCTACTGTGGAGCAATCAGAAAATAACACCCTTAAAAACACGCATTATCTTGGCCAAAACATTACTTATCCCTATCATGCTCTATGGCTGTGAACTTTTCTACAATTGTGACTATGAACACAAGCGTAAACTTAATGTTGCTTACAATAGTATAGCTAGGTATATCTTTGGATTAAGAAGATACGACCACATTTCTGAATTTTCCAAATCAATATATGGCCTAACTCTTGAAAATCTGTTCAAATGTAGAACGTTAACCCTGCTGAAACCTTGCAAACACGTCAGCCACCTTACCTTTATAATAAGATACGTTTTTCGCGTTCTCCTAGATCTTTGAATCTTGTACCATTTCGTTATGCGTTTCTAATATCTGAGCGCCAATTTTTTATAAACGTGATACGTCTGTGGAACTCTCTACCCCGATCTTTAAGGATGATAAGCTGTAGTGGGCTATTTGGGATGAAGCTCAAGGAGTATTTGAAGACATGATTTTCTTTTCGTTTTTTATTCTTTGTTTTTGTACTTATATTCATCAAAATTAAAATATTTATATACATTATTATCATTATTTTTTATTTTTTATTTCTCTTTTCCTTTCTTTCTTAATTTGCTTTCATATTGTTATCTTTGTTGTTACTTATAACACATCATGTACGTTAAATAATTAAGCTTATACTATCCAAGAAGATATTGTATCTTATTGTATAAGTCTATACGAATAAATATATGAAATATGAAATATGAAAAAAATTAATTATGGTACCAAACTCACGCACGTGAAGAAAACAACATCTGCTACAACCACTCAAAGTAACAATCTATACCAGTGGTCGGCAAACGGAAACGGACCGCACTTAAAATGTCCATTTCGTTTATACAGGGTTCACTGCTTGAAGGGCGAATTAGGAGTGAGACGCAACACGAGACAAAAAACGTAACGACTCGAAAAGTGAAGAGTTGTGTATGTATTAGTTTTGCGCTCTCTTCAACCACTCGATACGCGGTTGAAGATTTTACTCCGTTTCATACTTCACACTTCAGCTCCCTCTACCATAAAATTCTTTTCAGCCGGTTGGATTACTCCCCTGTGCGCAGGCCCAATCAAGTTCGTTTGCAACTTCTCCATAAAATTTCAAATATAGCTGCTAAACACGTATACACAGGATTTCGACATTAAAAATGTAAACAAACCTGCGAAGTGTACTCTCTCTTTGTAAGTATAATTCCCTCTGCGGTCGAGTCGGTTATCAGTCGTATTGTGTGATTTTATTGCCGAGCTTTCGTTCGTTTGTTTTATAATTATTCGTATTTAAAAACGTTTCGTATCATTAATATGAATCCTAAAAAGCGAAAAGTGGACAATGAAAATAGGAATTTTCTGACCGAGTGGACTGAACAATATTGTTTTACGCTGCCTGATGAAACGGCATGAGCGAACAAGAAAAATGCACTGAAGCAGCGCTACGCGTGTGCTGGACGCTTAATAAACACCAGAAACCATTTTCAAAAGCACTTTTCCCGAAATTTTGCAAAAGGCACCTTGCTACACCATAGCACTTGATGAACCATGTGACATTGTTCATGATGAACAACTGTCTATTTTCGTGAGATTTTTTGATATTCAAAGTGAAGTGTTCAGTTAAGAGTTTCTAGCAATACGCCGTTGAAAGGTAACACTCGTGGAGAAGATTTATTCCAGACCTTTGATGGATTCATAACAAAATCCAACAAGATTTACATATGATAAAGTTGTGTCGCTTTCAACTGACGGGGCTCCAGCGATGATTGGCAGAGAAAAAGAATTAGTAAAGAGAATAAGAAATAAGAATGCAGGGCTTATCAGTGCATAATTCACCAGGTATTTATTTGTGTATTTATTTATTTTTAAACTCATTATTATTATTATTATCTCTATTCACCAGGCAGCCCTTTGTGGAAAACTAAGTGCAACATTGAAAGAAGCAATTGACAGTTTCGTTAAGTTGATTAATTTTATGAGATCTCGTTCTGGTCTCCAGCACCGACAGTTCAGAGAGTTTCTTGATGAATGTGAATCGGCGTATTCGGACTTACTGCAACACAACAATATTCGTTAGTTGAGTTAGTTGAGTAGTCAAGTTATTGAACGTTTCTGGCTGATTAAAGAATAAGCTATCTCCTTCTTGCAAAATTTGGATACGCCGGAGGCAAGGAAACACTTAGAGTTCATAACAAAAGAGCGCAATATGCTAGCTGTGGCTTTTCTAAAAGATGTTCGGAAATATCTAAATGAACTTAACATCGAGTTGCAAGGAAAATTGTCTGCTTTTCGTCGTAGGCTGGATGTTTTTGACAAAGATATTGCTAGACAAGAAATTATTCATTTCCCAACAATTCTTGAATGTAAAAAGGAGAACTCTGAAGAAGAAGACATTTCAGTGTTTTCAAAGTTTCTATTCGATCTTAAAAAAGAATTTACTGTAAGATTCCAAGATTTTGCAGAGATTGGGAAGCTATCTCAATTCCTTAAATTACCTTATGAAGTCGCTGCAGCAGCAGAATGAACTGATATGGCTGCGAAGTTATTCGGTCTTACAAGGGCTTCACTGCAAATGGAATTAATTGACCTGCAAGAAGATACGAGGGTGGTCTGATAAGTACTTAGCCTACAAAAGAAAAATAAAAATTATGCAGAAATTGCGATTTATTTTTCACTATAGTCTCCTTTTAGCTCGATACACTTCTCGATAAACTTGACCCAGCGATGCTCCAACTTCTTTAACCCGTCTGAAAAATACGTTTTCTCGAGGTCTGCAAAGTAGGCCTTCATGGCGGCGATGACCTCCTCATTCGACTGAAATTTCTGCCCGGCGTGTGACTTTTTCAAGTTTGGAAACAAAAACAAGTCGCACGGGGCCAAATCTGGAGAATATGTCTATGGGGCAGCAGTTCGTAGCCCAATTCGACCAGTTGGGCCGGGGCGAGGGCGGAAGTGTGAGCCGGTGTGTTATCATGGTGGAAGAGCACTTTTTTCTTCGTCAAGGGGGGCCGTTTTTTCTTCAATTCGGTGTCGAATCGGCCCAATAAGCCCAATAAGCCCAATAATACAGCCCTGTGACCGTTTGGCCTTCTTCAGGTAGTCGATGTGGATCACACCTTGTGAATCCCAGAAAACGGTGGCCATCACCTTTTCGGCCAATGCGACAGTCTTCGCCTTCTTCGGAGCACGTTCGCTGGGTGAAGTCCACTGTTTCGACTGTTTCTTGGTCACTGGTTTGTACCAGTGGATCCATGTTTCGTCGACTATCATCAGAAACTCCTTCGGATTGCGCTTAAACAGCGTCAAACACAGCTTTGAACTGGTCTCACCGTTGCGCTTGTTGTTCGGAGTAAGCAAACGCGGCATCCATCGCGCCGACAGCTTTCTCATGCCCAAAATTTCATGCAAGAGTATATCCCACGCGATCTTGTGAAATGCCCACTGTCTCAGCTATCTCGCGCACCTTCAACCGCCGGTCTGCCAATACGAGATCGCGGATTTTTGTCACGTTATCCTCCGTGGTTGCCGTTTTCGGGCTCATCAAAAACCGACGTGCGACCACGTTGAAACTCGTTAAACCAATTTTTGATGTTCTCCATCGAAGGGGAAGAGTCACCGTACACAGCATTCAAACGCTCTTTGATTTCGCAATTTCTCTTCCAAAACCAATAATCGAATCACCGACCGATATTGCTCTTTTTCCATTTTTCTAAAATCTGCGGACACTCCCACTTCCACACGCGGTCAAAACAAAACTACGAGTCCGATCCTGCTGAAACAGTAGCCGTCTACTGGAATCTACTACACTAAGCTGCTGCTTTGACAACCTTGCTGGGGAGAGAGAACGTGATGTCTCCTTCTCTGACGTAGCGGCGGAAAATCGAAGTCCGAAGGTAGATGCCGCGATCAACAAAGATCAGCGATGATCAAAGATCAACAAAAATCTGAAGACGGAGCGGACCAAAGACTGCTCATCAGAGGTGGACACTTCACACAAAAAAACCATTTCCTCAGGAAAGGAAACACAAGTGACCGTAAAGAGTCAAGACAAGCACCTCTCCTACAAAGAGGAAGCCATTTCCTCTGAAAGGGTCAGGATAGGGAAGGCTGGTAGTGACAGCAGAATGACTAGCGCAGATTGCCAATACTCATCTTCTGGAGCTTCAGCAACAGGCTTTTGTATTCAGGCTGAGAGGTCTGCTTTGATGAGTGGTATCTTCGTGGTGAGCTGTTCCTCACAGCAGACATCTGCCTAGATCAGGAGCATGGTGCCGAAAATCCCTGCCCTGGGAACTACTACCTAGTTAGCTACCCAGGTAGTTAGTCTCCCGAAACGAACGCGCGCCATCTGGCGGAAACAAGCTGAAAGTGCTGACGCGACTACGTGCGCAGAACCCGGGACTCGACACGAGGGCCTGGATTGTCTATTCCTACAAGGAGAAAAAGAACTCTGTGAAAAAAGAGGGCTTCACTCTGGTTGTGGGATTGGAGAAGGGCTCTGTCGACGGCCTGAAATCCGCGTACGACTCATGTCCCTACTTCTGCCTTCGTAGGAATTTATTCCACTTTGATGTCAAGTAGTCGAAGGATGGAACGTGTTCTGCAGTCTAAATCTATGATTTTCGGTCAGATTAACCTACAGCTTTGCAAGGCTGCTACTGCTCTTCTCAGTAGCAGAATTGCATGCAGTATTACAAATCATAACATTGTATTCATTCAGGAACTATGGGTGTGGAACAAACGCCTGTGTGGTCTTGGTGGTATATATAATCCTTTATGATGAGCGATCCGAAAGGCCCAGGGTCTGCCCCATCATATCGAACACGCTATCAACAACCAAACTTGGTCAATTCTGTGGTCAAGATCTGGTGGCTGCGAAAGTTAGCTACAAAGCGCACGGAGAAATTGAACACTTCGTCGACTCGGTCTGCCCCCGCGGTTTCCGAACTCGTAGAGTACTGTGAAGCCAGAAGGATTCTACTCATCATCTGTTGCGATGCTAACGCTCAAAATACTGTTTGGAGCAGCAGCAAATGCAACCGGAAAGGAGACCATCTTTTAAACTACATTCTTTCGTCTGACCTTATCATCAACAATGTTGGCTCTCAACCAAAATTGTGACGGCGAGACGACAGGAAGTGACTGACCTAACCCTGTCTAATAGGCATGTGAAGGCCATCACTAACTGGAGAGTCTTACCAGATGTTACGCTGTCAGACCATATATATATCAAATTCCAATTGAAGTAAGGCATCTCCCCCTCGCAGCCCAAGCGGAATCCGAGAAAGACGGACAGGGAGGAGCTTGAGAAAACCACTCAAGCCCTGCCTAAACTCAAAAAATTGGTGGAGGATGCCATTCATAACCTGAGCAGCGCCATCACCAACTGTTTCTAACTCGCATGTCATATCAAAAACTTTCCCAGCAGGAAGCCGGTTCCCTGGTGGAACGCTGAGTTCCAATGTCTTCGTAGGGAAGCCAGAAGTCTCCTGAATAGATCGCTTAAATCGAACTCGGAAGATGACTGGAATAAATATCGACCGAAGCAGAAGGAATATAAGAAGCTTATTCGTAAATCGAAGAATGATTCCTATAAGTCCTTCTGCGAAGAGATCAAATCCCTGAACGCGACCAGCAAGTTGGTTAACGTTCTCAAACGAGGAAAATCGACAAAGCTGGATGTACTCAGAAAGTCTGATGGTACCTTCACCGAGTCTAAAGCAGAAACTCTTAGTTTACTGTTGCAGACCCATTTTCCGAGAAATCAGACTGTCATCGGCTCGTTGCACACTCCCTCGATGGAAACTGCGACTGAAACGATGAAAACAACTCGGCATAGCTGGTATGGTGCGTCGTGCGTGGCAACTACTGAGGCCTTTGAATTTGCTGTGGCATCCTTCGGTAGCTTTAAGTCGCCGGGCACTGATGCGATAATCCCCGTTATGCTGTAAAAAGGTATAAGACAGCTGCTTCCTACTCTGAAAAGAGTAGGGCAATTTTCACTGCTAGCATGGCACTTGCCTATATACCTATTCCTTGGCGCGCGGTGAGAGTGGTCTTTATTCCCAAAATAGGGAAAGAAGATTACTCACTAGCCAAGAGTTTTAGACCAATAAGTCTAACACCCTTCTTGCTGAAAAGCATAGAAAGATTAGTAGAGTTGCACGTGCGCAAAGTTGCCCTTCGAATGCATCCTTTCTCGGACATGCAACATCAGCGCGGAAAATCCTGCGAGACTGCGCTTCAAAACCTAGTTGGGAGAATTGAATGCGCCCTCGAAAGGAAAGAGTACGTATTAGGCATTTTCGTCGACATTGAGGGAGCTTTTAATAACGCTACTTTCGACAGCATGTGTGACGCTGCTAGACGGCCTGGCGTAGATGAAGCACAGGTTTTGTGGATCAAAGCAATGCTTGTGCACAGGACTTTGATCGCTGATGAAGGCCTCGAACAATGTGTCAAATCTGGAGTAAACAGGGGCAAGGTGGCGTTTTGTCTCCGCTATTATGGCGCGTGGTGGTCGACTCTGTGCTTGATGCTCTCAATGTCTCTGGAATCTATGCCCAGGCCTATGCGGATGATGGTGCTCTTCTCTCTGTCGGCTCATGTTTAGCGAATGTCTGTCTCAAAGCGCAGGCGGCGCTAGATGTGATCGAAGACTGGTGCACGAGAAATGGGCTGTCGGTTAATCCTCTTAAGACTGATGTCGTTCTCTTAACGAGAAGGAGGAAAAATACTGGCATTACTCAGCTGGTGCTAAAAGGCATTCCCACCCCAATATACAAGGAAGCTAAGTATCTAAGTATATCTCCAAAGGGCGGTCTGTCTCAGCTGCACGGGGGCTTTCCCCAGCACACCGGGAGCTGCTCTAGATGCTATGATGAATCTTCCACCCCTTGACATATATGTCTGCAGTGACAGTCAAGCTGCACTCAAAGCTGTGTCAAACCCTCTATCCAGCTCCAAATTAGTGCAGGAACTGAAGACCTTTTTGAACAAAGTAGGAAGACTAAATTCACTTGGGCTTGTATGGGTCCCAGGTCACTCTGGAATCCCAGGAAACGAGATCTCCAATGACTGGGTCTTTAACGTACACAATCGTAGATGGAGGGAATATCCAGGATGCAGGATGCCTAAGCGCGTACGCCCTGATGTCTGCAAGAAGTCCCCAACATTTTTTTTATCCTTAAGGAGAAATGATTGCAGAAGGCTAACGGGCGTCATTACGTGCCATTACACTTTTGCCAAGCATCTCTATGTGCTTGGCATCAGTGAGACGCCTACATGTGCTGCATGTTGCGATGAGGATGACACAGCAGAACACTTTCTCTGCGACTGCCCCGCTTTCATTCGCGCATGGTGGCGCACCCTTGGGGCCGACGTAGTGGGTGCCGAATCTCTTAGCTCTACATCACTGAAGCCCCTCCTCACTTTTCTCCGGACAACGGGGAAAATACAATAAAGACAAGGTGTCTTTCTGTCTGTCTGGTAGTGAACAGTCAACTTCCTAGCCAGAAGGTTGTGCTACGTTTCGGTTGTGCTACGTTCAGTGACGTGACGAATCAAATCAAACGAACAAACAAATAAACAAATAACAAAAAAATATATATATGTATATACAGGGTGTCCCACGAGCAGTGGGCCAAAAAGCTAGGGCGTGTAGGTCTGGTCAAGACAAGAAAAAAATCGTATGGGAGGGGGGGGTCTATTTCCCCCCGTTTAGCCGGGAGGGGCAATTTTCTAAAAAATTGACTTAATTTGGAAAAAAAAATATTAAAAATCAACAGTTACATCCACAATGCCACGATATACCTTTTTGTAAAGCCAGAAACCTCTTCTTTCATACTGATTTTAAATGAAGCTGTTTTAAGGAGTAGTTTTTGAGAAATTAATTTTCAAACTCAAAATTTTGAAAAAAAATTGAAAAAAAAAAATTTCGAACTATTTTTTTTCAAAATTGTATGTAATTAAGTAGTAATTTTTTTCCAAAAATTCAATGCTCTCATTAGTTTTTAGTTAAAAGCAGAAAACCGGATGCAAAAATGTCTTGTAGTTTTTGAGAAATTAAAAAAAAATCCCGAACCATTTTTTTCTAAGAAAAACCTTTTTTTTGGTTTTAACGCGGCTGGACTTGTAGGCAAATTAATGTATGAAACATTGACCTCTTTTTTTATTATTTTTAAAAAATTCGGAGTTTTATGAGGATACAATAAAGTGATACAGTATTGGAATAACCCTGGATTAATTCTTTTTTTTCATTTATAACGCCTGAAAACTGACCTGCGAATTTCGTCTGGGTCCGCCCGCCGCCGATGGGTTCTACCCGAATTTTGGATTTGGTCCGACATAATCCCTCCCTTAGTACAAGGAGGATAGTTATTATGCTTGGAGTGCCCAAATCTAGAGTATGGAGAGTGCTTCATACCGAAAACTTACATCCGTACCATTTTAGGCCAGTTCAGGGACTCACCTCAAACGACAAGTTTTTGAGAGCAGAATTATGTCGATCATTACTGCTTCGAGATGAAACTGAATGAAATTATTTTGCAAGGATATTCTGGACGGATGAAGCACAGTTTACCAGAGATGGGGTTACTAATTTCCACAATTTGCATCATTGGAGTAGCACCAATCCACACAACAAAAAACTAAATAAATCACAACACCGCTTTAGCTGTAATGTTTGGCTTGGTATTGTTGGACAGACTGTAATCGGGCCCCGGTTTTTGAATGCCGTTATTAATGGAGAATCATACCTGCAATTCCTACGAGACCTTTTGCCCGATTTGATGGACAACGTTCCTTTGGCCATAGCAGATAATTTAATCTACCAGCAAGATGGAGCACCAGCACACTAGAGCTTACGGGTTAGAAACTGGCTGAATGATGATTTTAGTGACCGTTGGATCGGAAGAAGGGGCCGCCCGAAATGGCCACCTAGATCACCAGATTTAACTCCTCTAGATTTTTGTGTGTGGGGTTTCATGAAGAATTATGTTTACGAAGTGGAAATAGTATCTGTGGAACAACTGAAAGAACGGATTGAAGTCGCTGGAGTCAAATTGCAGGAAAATTTGTCAAGCATAGATATGTGCAGCCATTAGGAGAAGAAGGAGATATAATCTTTGCCTTCTAAAAAATGGGGATCATATTGAAAATGTATTATAATAAAACTCCGAAGTTTTTAAAAATAATAAAAAAGAGGTCAATGTTTCATACATTAATTTGTCTACAAGTCCAGCCGCGTCAAAACCAAAAAAAGGTTCTTCTTAGAAAAAAATGGTTCGGGTTTTTTTTAATTCCTTAAAAACTACAAGACATTTTTGCATCCGGTTCTCTGTTTTTAACTAAAAACTAATAAGAGAATTGAATTTTTGAAAAAAAATTAGTACTTAATTACATACAATTTCGAAAAAAAATAGTTCCAAATTTTTTTTTTTAATTTTTTTTGCAAAATTTTGGGTTTGAAAATTAATTTCTCAAAAACTATCCCTTAAAACAGCTTTGCTTAAAAACAGGATGAAAGAAGAGGTTTCTGGCTTTACAAAAAAATATATCACGGCATTGTGTATGTAACTGTTGATTTTTAATATTTTTTTTTCCAAATTAAGTCAATTTTTTAGAAAATTGCCCCTCCCGGCTAAACGGGGGGAAATAGACCCCCCCCCCCCTCCCGTACGATTTTTTTCTTGTCTTGACACGCTGCAGCTTTTTGGCACACTGCTCGTGGGACACCCTGTATATGTATATATGTATATGTAATTTTTTTTATTTTTTTATTTATCTATGGCTTATCTAAAAGATGCCTAACCTATATACCGGAATTAGCCAACAATTTCAACTTCGTTTGAGAGGAGTGCAAACAAATCTCCCTATCACACTTCATGATAGCGATAAAGTGTCTTAGCGACACTATGACGTCCGCTCTAATCAACATTGCCGCTTCGAATAAAAAAAATCACAAATGACCTCGATGTAATAACGAGTAACTTGGAATATGTCTCCAGTGCCGTGGACAACTCGCCTGAGTCTGCCAAAAAATTCTTTGTGGGGGCCGACGACATCTTACGCTCGGTCAAAAATCTCGTGGATACCAACTTGGCCGAAGAGTTCACCAACCGGCTCGACAAACTTGCGTCTGAGATTAACCGACTGCTCGTTACGTCACGGAAGACACCGGAATGTTTTAAAGACATTGTCACTTCTTTCCGCTCCGACCTTGACACCCTCCTACAATCCTCGTCAAAATCATCTATTAATCCTGAATATGTTCAGATCAACTACTCCCCCTTTATCGATGAATTTCTACCCAAGCTTAATAACTTAAGTGATGACCTTTCAACTACCCGCCTATCCATTGCCAACATAGTCGCCGAACTCTTATCGCTGACTACTAGATTCGATTCTCTTCCTTCCATCATCAAATCACCACAACTTCCTCTGAATATATCCCTATTCGACGAGCTGCAGAAATCACCGACTTCAAAGAAAACTACGCCTGTCCAAACTGATAACTGTGATACCGAGACTAACACGCAGCCGTCAACATCTACCGACCCCACAAAAACAATTCAAAAGTTTGGAACCTCGTGGACCGAACCTGAATGGGCACACTGTCTGAATAAGGTCAATAACATGAACCTCTCCGAGTTCTACCTGAAAGGAGCCCCTCCCCACGCCAACGTTTCCTGGCTCAAGAAATATTTTCTCGACCATTACTCCATAACAATCCTTCAGTGTGCTGAACTTCACCAAATCAACCCCAACAACCCAAGTCGGTTTAAATTCGTTGTTCCCTCGAAATATGCGTGGCTCTTCTCAAACCCTTTCAATGACGTCCTTACCATCGGAAACCTAAAAATATCCAAGTGGATTTCACCAAAACCGAACCTCAACAGCAGTAGCAGCAATAACAGCAATAAGAATAGTAATAGCATTAGTAACAGCAATAGAATTAATATACCTAAATCTAAGCTTAAAAATAATATTAATAATAAGCCAAACTCCTCAACTAATAATATCAGCCACAAACCCATCCCTTCCAACACTTCGCTTTCCTCCATAAGCCAGAATTCCACAAATCGTCCTTCGAAACCAAATAAGCATCCCAACCCTCCCACTAACCCCGGCGACAACTGGAGCTTCAAGACGAATTACTTTCCTAACTTTACACACCCCTCCATTTCTAATGTACAACCTTCTTACTCTACTCCTCCCAAACCCCAACGTCAAAGGGGTTTCCTTCAACCCGACCCCAAACATTGCCTCGCCTCCGAACCAAATACCCCTCCCGAATTCATTTCCCAATTTCGACCTCAGATCAGGAGAAAAATACCCAAATTGCCGCAGTTCCCATATTCTCAACCCCACACCATGCTCCATCTCCTCTGCCCCCAAATCGAATTCCATCTCCTACAACACAACCAATTCCTCACCCATCTCTACATCAACAGGTCCCTCCACAACAAATCCTATCTCCTCTCAATCTTTTATCGACCCCCTTCTGCCCCCCACAGTCAAACTTACCCAGCAAACCGCTAACCCCATCGAATGTCGTTATGCTCTCTCTCGGTTAAGAGATAAAAAAACATACGAAAACATCCGTCTCTTCCTAGCTCATCTCCATGATAAGTCAGACTTGGTTTGCTACGAAGGGAAAACTAACACAAGCGTAAGGATATCAATCGAACAGGAAGGTCTTCCTGCTGATTTCGCTAGCCTCAAAAACCTCTTCATAAAATACCACGAATTCTTCAATATTTCCCCTCAAAAAGTCTCAAATGATCACGAAACTTTCCGGCAATATATACACTCAAAGCGGATATCGCACCTCCAGCGTAACCGAGCTAACCACGATAGGTTTTTTCGTTCCTAATTGTCGCCATCCCCCTGTCTGACTATTTATTATCAAAATGTAAGAGGTCTCCGCTCGAAAACCCAAGCTATCCTGCAACAATCACATGCTTTGCCCTTAGATGTCTTCGTGATGACCGAAACAAACCTGATCCCCAGCATATAAAGGGTCCACCAAATAATTTTTTTTTTGAAAATGCTATAAAAAAAACTACTGAATATTTTCTCAAATTTCTTTTTTTATTTGAAAGTACAATCCTTCCGGTTAATAATGGAAAATAATCTCATTCAAATGGCTGCCTCGGCTGGCCATGCAGTAGCCTATACGATCGGTCCAATTTTTAAGCACATTATCGATTGTGTGCAGCTGTATTTCACCAATGGCTTCACGAATATTGTCCTTTAAAGCGTCAATTGTCTCTGGCTTGTCGGCGTAACACTTATCTTTGACGGCACCCCACAAATAATAGTCCAACGGTGTCAAATAGCAGCTCCGAGGTGGCCAAACGACATCAGCTCTGCGGCTGATAATGCGATCTTCAAAAACAGGGCGCAAAACATCGAGTGTAGCTTCGCTGTGTGGCACGTAGCGCCGTCCTGTTGAAACCAAATGTTGCCAATATCCTCCTCTTCAATTTTTGTGAACAAAAATTCGTTCAACATGGCCCGATAACGATCGCCATTGACTGTAACGGCCACTCCTTGCTCATTTTCGAAGAAAAATGGCCCAATTATGCCTCTGGACCAAAATCCGCACCAAACAGTGGCTCGTTTTGGGTGCACCGGCTTTTCAATGTATGCGTGCGGGTTTTCTGTGCCCCAAATGCGACAATTTTGCTTGTTTACATACCCGCCAAGATCAAAATGAGCTTCATCTGAAAATATGTTTTTTTTGGCAAAATCGGCATCTTCTGTAAGTTGATCGCAGGCCCACTTAGCAAAGCGAAAACGCATTAGATGGTCGGTTGGCTTCAACTCCTGAACCAATTGGACTTTGTATGGCGTCATACCAAGGTCTTTATGCAAAATTCGTATCAATGATGTCTCCGAAATGTTCAATTGTTGAGAACGACGGTGAATTGATGTTGATGGCGCTTCACGCACACTTCTCGGGTGTACGCAGCAGCAATATTCTCGGGTGTACGCACTGTTTTTGGCTTTTCACGCTTTGGTTTATCGATGAGGATGCCAGTTTCTTTCACTTTTTTCACAAGATAACGAACATACGGAACTGACGGTGCTTCTCTTCTTCCAAAATCCGTACGCAATTTTCGCACACATTCTGCAACATTACCATGATTTTCAAAGTAATGTCGCAATATTTCCCAGCGTTGTTCAAGCGTATACACAACCATATTCGTTCAGCGGAAGGATAAAACTAATTATCTGTCAAATCAGACATGAGCTAAGTGTTACCATTCACGAAATAAGCACTACTTGAAAAAAAAAACGTTAGATGGCGGACCCTATATAACCTCGAACTGTTCCCATCAAACTTTAATGTTTATCGCGATGACGAACTCTGACGGCTGCCCTTGTCGAGGCATTCTACTAGCCGTCCTTAATACAATTGACTCTTCCCTTATTGCAGTATCATCCTCCCCACTTCTCGACTTTGTTTCAATTAAGATTGCTCTACCCCAGAAGACACTATGCATCATTTGTTTCTACATCTTGCTCTCACAACCTATTGAATCCTATCAACTCGCCATTAACACAATCGACCAAATAACCGATTTAAGAAACCCTGAGGATGAAATAATTGTTTTCGGTGACTTCAACCTTCCTCATCTTAAATGGATCTAATCAAACGATCAATCGTTTTACAGTGCCAACAATTCCACTACTGCCAAAGAATGTATTTTCTTGGATCGCCTAACAGATTCAAACCTTAACCAAGTTAGTGGCGTCCTAAACTACATGGGTAGACAACTCGACCTCATATTCACAACCGATCCTCTCAACTCTTCTGTTTCACTTTGTCCCCTTTCCCTTTCAGCCATCGATAACTTCCATCCTCCCCTCATCCTTTCCTTCTTTCACGATTCTCCATCACAGAATAAACCCCCTACAGTTCTGGCCTCTTACGATTTCCACAAAGCAAAATTTCACCTAATCAATGAATACCTTAAAAATGCCCCTCTCAATTTTGATAACCTAACCGTAAATAATGCAATATCCATACTCTACAGAGAAATATTTCACTCTATCTCTCTTTACGTTCCCGTTTCACAACGCAAAACTTTGTCCACCTCCCCACTCTGGTACAATCGCAAGCTCCGTTCTCTAAGAAACAAAAGAAATAAGCAATGGACAATCTTCCTTCGTACTCAATGATCTAATGACTTTTCTGACTACCTGGGCAGCTATCTCCACTTTACCGCCCTTCACAACTTCCTCTATCAACGCTATGTATTTAACTGAAACGCAATCCAATCTTATAAACGATCCAAAGTCCTTCTTTAAGTTTGTTAACTACGAAAGAAAATCTGATGGCTATCCTACCTCCCTCTCCTTCCACGATCAAACCTCGAATGACCCCAATATTATCGCCAACTTTCTCGCCACCTTTTTTAAACAGCCTTTAGCCGACGACTCGTTTGCTCCAGACTTCTCATACTTTGATTATCTACCGAATTTTTCCCTTGGACCATTTCTTCCACGCCCAGTCGATTCTCATGTCATAGAAAACAAATTATATCTACTTATTGATGAATTCACTCCTGGACCCGACGGTCTCCCTGCCATATTTCTAAATAAAATGCTCCTCAACCATCTCTCGCCCTCTTTCGAAAATCTTCACTCTATCCATATCCCAAGGTGAATTCTCCCGCTTATGGAAAACCTATACACAAAAAAGGTCCAAAGAACGTTGTTAACAACTGTCGTCCCATTGCCAAACTGTCACATATACCCAAACTCTTCAAGAGTATTTTGTACGAAACTCTAAGTTTTTCGCATAAACGTTCTTGAAATGATGATCAAACATTCCCAGATCTCATTATATGCCGACGACACCTCAATAATCAACCCATCTCCACGGTTCAAGTCATTCGCGATCTTGGCATATTATGTGACCAGGTTCGTGAAGCGATGGTCTAAAGAATTCTCGCACCCTCACCTTACCCGATCTCTTTACATAACCTTTGTCCGGCCCCTTCTTGAATACGCCTCTCAAGTGTGGTCTCCTTACCAACAAACCCACATTTCTAGAATCGAGAGCATCCAACGCCGATTCCGACGTTTTGCTCTTCGAGGTCTCCCCTGGTGCAATACTTTGATTTTACCACCCTACCACCGCCTTAAACTAATCAACACGTTGGAAGAAAGAAGAATTGTATCTGACATTCTTTTCATCCATCGGCTCCTTTCAGGTACCATTGACTGCGCGACCCTCTATAACTCTGTCTCCATCAACACTAACCCCCGCAATGTACGAAATCCCCGTCTCTTCTATCTACCCACCCCCCGTACTGCCTATGGCTCCAATGAACCTATCTCTCGTATGCTGGGAAGTGTTAATTCGAATCCTTACTTCGATTTCAACCTCAGCACTCGATGCCTAAAAATCCGCTTTTTTAACCACCCTCCCCTCTCTTCCGTTCTCCCCAGCTAGTAAGTGAGATTAGATTAAGATTAGATTAAGATAGCTTGAATTAAGCCCAATAAATGGGGGCGTTAGCCCCCACGAAAATAAAAATAGTACAATGCACCAGTATTTGGGTCTGAGTGCTCCAACAGATAGTGGAAGCCTCCAAAAAAAAAAAAAAAAAGTTGCTCTTGCGATACTGACGCCATCTAGCGGTGAGGCTTAGTACTTATCGGACCACCCTCGTATTTCCTTGCAAAAACTGCATCCACCGAAGAATTTTGGGGTAAACATGTTCCAGAAAAATATCAAAATTGCAAAACACTATCAACTTGGCTACTATGTTTGGCTCAACACATACGAGTATATGCGAATCGTTTTTCTCAAAAATTAATTTTTTGAAGAACAAATATCGTTCGAGATTATCAGCCCACCTTGATGACACTCTTCGCATTTGCTGTTCCCCTCGTGAACCAAATTTTAAAAAACTGGACCCCACTTAAAATTACTTTCCGACCCCGGATCTATACTCTTATGAAGAGATTAATTCTCTTTTAAGTAAGTTATAGCAAAGCTTCAAACCTGTACCACAGGAGCAATTCAATGTTATTACATCTTTAACTATGAAGAATATCTATTCAAATATCCACTTAACGTAGCTACTTGGAATACAAGAAGCATATCAAATAAAAAAACTGAATTCTTTAATTTCATTAATGTTAAAAAAGTTGTTATTGTGTTACTTACAGAAACATACTTAAAAGATAATAAATCCTTTTCTCACCCTAACGATAATTGTTATCATCTTGACAGGAGTAACACTGCTGGGGGTGGTGTTGCCATCGTTGTAAGTAAAGATATTATCTATAGTTTACAGAAGCGGTGTATTGAATTAATCTGTTTAAACGTATTTCTAAGCAACAACTCCAAAGTGAGTATTTTTTCCGTTTACTTTCCTGGTGGAAATATATCCCCTGACAAGTTCTCACTTTAAACATGATTTACAAAAAATATTTAGACTGCGGGATAATGTTATTTCTGGAGGAGTCTTGAACTGTCGCCACCAATTATGAAACTGTCTCAGAGCTAATTACTGTGGCAACATATTGCAAAATATTAATGAGACACACCCAAATTTTTCGTTACTATACCCTCCAAACTCTACTTATGTTCCAACTTTTAAACTGAAAAGTCCTTCTAATCTAAACATTTATATTACAAATATTACAATTTACTGCAACACGCCGTTCACTTATGAGGTTCGGATCATTTCCCAGTAGGCATAAAATTTAACCTCTCAATACAAATTAAGCAATCGTAATTTTACTACAAATATTCCGCCGCAAATTGGAATCGTATTGCTGCATATACATATTAGCACCAACTGCATTCTGGGCAATGCTATTTCCGTTCCAATAAATAACATAACTCACATGGATATAATGTGCAAGGATTTAAAAATCCTTATTAAGCAGGGCTATAGATTTTGCTGTACCCAAGTATCCTCTTAAAAATAATCACTCCGTTCCACTGCCTAATAATGTTTTAATACTCGTAATAATACGGTTGGGGAACGCTGAAAGAAGGAAATGGATTCGCTATGATTGCTTTCGTCACAGTACGAAATTCCTTAATAATGCCATTGCGGAAGAAATCAACAATTTTAATAATAATCGTTGTAACAACCTCCTTTCCACATTTAACAAAGCAAGTAAGCCATTTTGGAAATTTTCAAAAATCCTTACAAAGAGAGGTTCAAGTATTCCACCTATGAGAGATCAAAATAATCTCTACATTGCTCTTGTAGAAAAAGCTAACTTGCTTGCAGACAAATTTTCAATGAATCATATTATTACAACACATTTCAGTGATCCATCTACATTCACTGAAGTAGCTAACACTAGTTATTCTCGATCAAATGTTAATTTGATTAAACCGTGTACAATAGACGTAGCAAAACTAAAACCAATGATTAAAAATCTTAAGACTAAAAAAAGTCCTGGTTTAGATGGTTGAAAACCATTCCTATCGCAGGCCTACAATATTGTTACTTACATTTTGCTACTTTCCAGATTGCTGGAAAACCGCATTGGTAATTCCAATTGCTAAGCCCGATAAACCAAAAAACGATATTAACAGCTACAGACCTATAAGCTTACTAAGCTGTGTAGGTAAACTGTAGGACTATATAGTTTATTTCCTATAAACTATAGGAAAAAATTTATGAAGGAAAGGATTAACCAACATTTAAGTACAAATAATATCTTGCCTGATTTCCAATTTGGATTTCGACATTCTCACAATACGTACCATAAATCGTAAGGATAAAAAAACGCGTCAAAAGTAAATTTCAATCTAAAAAGTCAACTGGGCTAGTGCTTTTAGATATTGAAAAAGCCTTTGATATATGTACATAATTTGATATAATTATAAGATAAGTAGAAGATTAAGATTAATTTCATGAAAACGCAAGCAATTTGGTTTACTCCTAGACGTAAAGACTGTTTTCTTATTAATAATGTTCATCTTCAAATAGGTTTCTTCTACATAGATTGGTCCGAGCACTGCATATACATATCTTGGAATTATGAGAGACAAAAAATTACTTTTCAAAAACACATTTTTTCTACTGTCAATAAAGTGAATAAATACATGAAAATTCTCTATCCCTTAATAAATAGAAAATCTAAGCTTAGTGCTGACAATAACATTTTATTGTACAAATCAGTTTTTAAGTCTATCCTACTGTACGGAGCTTCCGTCTGGTATTACTCCGCCATGTCGCATAAACTTAAATTTCATCTTAGTATTCAACTAACAGATTGCACGAAGAAACCAATATCAACTTTATAGTAATCCTTATTGATAAACTAACACAAAGATTTTACAATAATTGCTTTAACTCCCATAATGACCTAATTAAATGTTTGTCGCAATGAATAAATCTATCAGTTAAAAATGTAAAAATGAAATATGTATATTTCATTAGGGAATATTGCAATATTAGTTCTTAAGATTTAAATAAGGGTTTTACTTGTAGCTTTCCCTTGTATTGTTATCCATATCTCATTTGTACCTTATTTCATTATGAGTCATTTTAATCATAGTTGTAAAGGAGAAACAAAACCATTCTTACTACATGTACATACAGTAGTTTACGCTACTTAATAATAAATAAATAGAAGAAATTACATTGGATCTATCAGCAACTCGATCGGTTTCTCAATCCGAATTCCTCATCCAAATTTCAATCAAAAGGAAATTCCTCATTCCTCAGACCACCAAAACAGAAGCAATCCTCTACCAATCTCAAATGCCAGGGTGTGATGGAAATCATATCATCTGTCATTGTGTAAAATGCTTATCCATCCCTAGACAGACAAAGGTAATTAATAGACGCATATATCGTTTTAATTGTTTGGCCTATAATCACCAAATTAACAACTGTAATGACCCCCCCCCCCCATGTACAATACTATATGTAGCGGTCGTCATCACACCCTTCTCCACCTGCCAGCCTTACATCCTACTAAAAGGCATCGTATTCATCATCAGATGTCACATCAGCTGAATCTAACTATATCAATATAAATGTTCACATAACACCTTCAGTCAGGACATCACAATTCTAGGAAACCAACTGCGACGTCCTATTGGCGACTGTTATAGTTCACGTCAAAGCCATCGGCGATCCCCTTCATAGTTTTCACACATTGATGGATTCAGGTTCGCAGGCCACTTTTATTACCGATCAAGCTAATAAAGGGTCTCCAACAGTAGTGGTTTCTAACTTCTTTATACGCTTGGAGCTCCACACTTCGAACATTTTTTGAACAGGAAAGCATTTTATATAAAGGCCGGTTCAAATCCGAAGAACGAAGTGCGAATCCTTTTACAAGGAAATCTACAAACGTGACGCGCAGAAAAAATTTACTGTTCGTATACCATTCAAGATCTATGCTGTGTTAGGCAAATCACGACACATTGCGATACGACGCCAGTTTCAGTTGGAGAGAACATTTTTTAAGAAGCCTTAGAAAAAAGTTTAGCGAAATCATATCGGAGTACCTACAATTAAGTCACATGCGTCGGAACTACCGAAGTGGGTCACGATAATACTGTCACCGCTATTTCCAACATAGCAAAAATGTTTCTCAAACGATTGTGGCATCTTAATTTAGATTGGGATAATATAATTTTCAAAGAGATCGGGATATCGGGATATGGGATAGTTTTTTAAACGTCTTATAAGATTTACTTGGCATCAAGTTTCCCAGCTGGTTCCAAGTTCTAGTATTACCTATCAGTTACATATCTACTGTGACGCATATTCGAATGGCCACGAATCACTACCCATTAAAACGGTATCAATACGTCGTCTCGGATTATGTGGTGCTACGCTGTTGGTCAAACTACTAAAACACATACAATCAGGACTTCATTTGGAAATTACCAACGGAAACATTGTTGCATATATCGATTCTAAAATCGTACTGGCTTGGCTTTGCGGGGATGTCACGAGATGAAAAATATTTATCGCTAACACCATCTTCGAAATTCTCGAAAGCACCATCGTGCAGCAGTATCATGTTCCGAGGGAGTCCAACCACCCGAGGTTTGAATCTGAAGCACTTATTAACTCACACGGTGGCAAGGCCTTCTATACTTATATAAATCCGAGCTTATTCCAACTGCGGGTGACTTAATTCTTGGTCATGAGCTTCATGATGAACTTACAGTAGAAGAAAGACCTCACCACGTTTATCAAACAACCATATCAGACAACTTAATCGAACGATTTTCTTCATTAAACCAACTATTGCGGATCTCGGCTCTGTGTTCGCGGTTCGCCTTCAACCCACTTCAGGATAATCGACTAATTCGCAAAACGGTACCTAAATCTACGAAGGAAATCCATGACTGGACCTGCAATTGGTTTGAAAACATTCAATCTATATCTTTGCTCAAGCGCTTGAACACTTACATACAAAAAAAATAGCATAGTATAGCAACTGGAAACAGTTTTTAAACCTGAATCCAAAGTTTGATTCAAAACACATATTACGAGTGGGAGGCCGATTAGAAAACATCGCTCGTAAACATTATTTTACTATGCAATAACCATTTTACCGTCTTAGTTATCCGTCAGGCTCTTTTAACCAGTTTACATGGCGGTACTCAGATTACCTTAGCATTGGTCCAAAATAAGTATTGGATTCTAAGTGGTCGTATTGCTAAAATTCATAAATGCATAACTTGTTTCCGTCAACGTCCGAAACCATGTCAACAATTGATAAGTAATTTGCCTATTCCTCGCGTCAGTTTCACACGAGTCTTCACTCATTCGAATGTGGATTATGCCGGTCCCATTTTTATTCGACCATCCAAGAGACGAGGAATCTAAAGCAGCAAGGGCTATATCTTGCACACAACAACACAACCGTTACTCGCCGCTTTTCACCGATTCGTCTCCCATCGAGTACATTGCAGTCATATCTATAGTGACAACGGTACGAATTTTATGGGAGCTGATAAAATCATGCAGAGAACAAAACAGCATTTTCAAGGCACAGTAGAATCAGTCATAGAAGTCATACCCAGCTTGACAAAATTCAACACGACAAGGCATTTTATTCCCCCGCATCTCCACACATGGGTGGGTTATGGTAGGCTGAAATAAAGTCAACTAAATATCATCTTAAAAGATTTATTGGGACCTCAACTCAAAAAGGGGAGGGAAAATGTTAACGACGATGCCCTGGGCGCTCAAGCATGCCAACTAGGGATGAAAACGTTGAAGCAGTGAAGAAAATTGTTATCGAGAATCGTCGAATCTCTATCAGAGAAGTTGCTGAGGACATTGGCATATAAGTTGGCTCATGCCATTCAATCTTTTCAGATATTTTGGGATAATAAGAATATTTGTATAATTTTTGCGAACTTTGTTCAAAAATGATCAAAAGAACTGTTGTATGGGCATCTTTCGGCAGCTGTTGAATAAGGTGAATGATTTGCTGAAAAGGGTATATGGTTATAACTACGAAACCAAGCACAATCAAGCAACGGGATCGAACAGAACCAGAGTAAAGCCCTCTTTTTTCGGAGAGTCCTTACTTTATTTGTAAGGACTATGTCTTCAAAATAGACATTCAGGCCCTCGTGTCAAGTTCTGGATTCTGCGAACGTAATCGCGTTAATACATCCAGCTTATTTCCAATTTTCCCCGGAATCCAGCAAATGACGCCCGTTAATTCTAGGAGACTGACTACCTGCTAGGTAGTAGTTGATAAAGGAGGGATTTTCGGGACCATGCCGAAGGAACAGCTCACCACGAAGGTGCCATTCGGAGCAGACTTCTCAGCTTGAATGCCTATTGCTGACGCTAGCTCCAATAGACGCTCCTCGCAATGTTTACAATCTGCGCTGGTCATTCTACTGTCATTGCCAGCTTTCAATTTCTTGACCTTTTTAGAGGAGATAGCTACCCTTTTGTAGGCAAACTGCTTCTCTCGACTGTTTAAGGTCAGCGGAGTCTCTTTTCCTGAGGAAAGGGTTTGGCTGTGTGAATGCCCGGGGCAGTCTTTGATTCCTTTCGTTTTCTAGTTTGGGCCTTGATCTTTGTGGATCGCTGGAAAACATCAGGACTTCGATGTACTCGGATTGTTTTGGTTGTCCATTCATTTGAGTACTTCGGCTCTTAGTTCGAGGTCAGTGTCCTCTTAAGCCCCAGAGCCACAATTATCAATCTGTATTCTAGCCTAAGAATTATTGCATTTACCCTATTTGCTAAATGCATCAGATGTTTAAGTGGTACTAATGTCCGTTTTTGACCGGTTTGCTTTTGATTCTTACAAAACCTGTCAACTCCTTTATCTCGTTCACATTGAATAGACTCATAGATGGTGTTTGATTTAGTATTAACAGTGTTGTCGTTAACAACTAAATATGATTGCCTTTGCTTGTTACTAAAATTACGTTAGAAACTTATAATTTTTATAAAACCTGTGGACCTTGTTTCATTATAGTCTTTTTCGCTTGTTTATTCCTTTATGATTATTTTATTGAACTGTTTTATGTTTTTTCCAAACCCTGTCAATATCGATTCTATTAAACTGCATTTACATAGTACTGGTTTTAATAGCTGAAATATCATTATTATTTGGTACGACGTGTCGTACTGATACGAGTATCTTGTGTTTATTAAATGTGAGTATCCTACGCTTTTCTAATAGAGTGTTATGAAACATGGGCTCACATCCCACTCTTGCGATTTCTCGAAATGTACGAGTATATTAATGTTTTCCTTCTCCAAAAATTCTTGTATATTGATGGATCTTAATTCATTATCGGCTATGATTTTATTGGGCTTACCTATCTTAGCAAAATTACTTTCTATTGTAATTCTTTTATTATTTTTATGTGAGTTCTACTTTATATTGAATAATATGCAAAGAAAGTAGTTCTCATGATAACAAAAGTATCAATATGAATTACAATAATTAATTTAAGTCTGTTACTGTTTCATAATAATGAATGAAGCCTAATCGATCGAATAGGTCCACTTTCGTATTTTACTTGTTGGTATACCAAGCATTTATGATTGAAAATACATTTTGTTTTTTATTCTATATTGTATTCTTGTTTTTGTGAATGTAAACTATCAGGCATTGTTTGGCTGTTTTTGTTTCTGGTTTAATATCATGTTCTTTACGGGAATTTCTGCTGTGCTATATTATACTGATGATCTGGTAATTCAGAGAATATACATACCTATTGTACCTGTGGTACATTATTGTATATTTATGTATAAAAATCTCCCGTAATTATAGTCTATATCTCTACACTCTATTTGACTTTTATATTTATTGATTATTTCCTCTTATATTTATAGGTATTGAGTATTTCCGCCTGTGATAAGTTTTTGCTTGCAAGTATTTAATTGACTGGTGATCAATGAAAATTTTAGATCTATTAGCATACAAGTATGGTCTGAAGAAGTTCACTCACTTTGTCTGTCATCGAATAATTCCGTTCGTGATGTTCAAAATTCTAGTGTAAAAACAAATTTTAAGATTTGATTTTGTGTCCTTTTTGAAATATTTTTTATGGTTTTTGCTAAGTGTCACCAACAACCTTGCCCTTTGTGAATATACAATATATTGTATTTTCGGGATATATCCCGAAAATTATATTTCTCTTTTTAAAAAAATACCCTTAGCTCTTTGCATTTTTAAACGGTTCGATTCGAGTAGAGTGAATATATACTGATGTAAAACGAATTAGCTTTTATATATTCTTTAAGAGTTTTACTGGACTTGCTAATATAATATCTTAAAATCTTATTCATAAGCTTTTATATATTCTTTAAGAGTTTTACTGGACTTGCTAATATAATATCTTAAAATCTTATTCATAAGCCGTTGGAACGTCGTTGGGGCAATTGCATTCTAATAAACTCATAAAGTCCGTGAGGTGTAACAAACGCTCTTCTATGTCGATCTTTTTCATTAATTACGATTTAATGGTAACCACTAGCCAAATAATGGTGGTAAGGTATTGGAGTCTACCCAACTTGTCCAATATATCTATTTTATTTACTGAATACGGTTTCTTCTGTAGGCTGATTGTTTGGCCATTAAACTTAATACTAATTCTAAGTATATAATTGTTTAATAAGTCAATCTCTTTAATAAATTGGTACAATTTTTTATTTGGTAAACTCTTAAGTTTCTCATTGATAAGAGCTTCAAATGGCCATTTGAGAAGTCTTCTTCTTCTTCTTTTCCTTTTTCCGGCGTCGTTGTGGTCAGAGGTGTAGGACCATACCCTTCCCACTTAACTGCATTCCTATTGGTCCGCTTGTGGGGTCCGCTAGTTTGACCTCAGAAAGTAGCGGCAGGCTCCCGGTTTGGGATTACTTCATCGCTGAAGCCAATCAAATGCTGGTGTTTTTGCATTTGTTTGCACCAATTGTTTTTCGGCCTGCCTTTTTTTGCTTGTTGAAATTGGAACGTTGATTAATACCGCCTTTTGGACGGGGTTCGAAGGATCTCTCCTTGGAACATGGCAATACCAACTGAGTCGGTCGCGCTCTATCTTTCTTGTGATGGTTTCTATTACGTGGAGGCTTCCTCGGATCATTGAACTTCTAATTCTGTCACGCTTTGTTACTCCCGCTGTCATGCGAAGCATCTTCATCTCAGCTGCCGTTAATTTGCTCTCATACCTTTTGTGCATTGTCCAGCATTGTGAACCGTATGTGAGCGCCGGACGTACAACTGAAGTGTAGAGCCTTCCTTTCAGCTTAGGGAGCATTTTTCGATCACAGAAGATGGCGGAGTTTTCCCGCCACTTCATCCACCCTACGCTTACGCGATGGTTGATGTCGTCATCACAAGTTGCTTCTTTATTAATCACAGATCCCAGATATTTAAACTTTTCACACTTGGGAAGCATTCTTCCATTCAAGTAAATGTCTGGAATAGGCTGATGAGGGTCAGAGAACGGGCAGCACAGATACTCTGTCTTCTTTAAACTAATACGATACCCGTGTCCCTCAAAAATGTCCACCCACACATCAAGTGCTCGTTGTAGGGACACCTGATCATCACTTATAATAAGATCTCTTGTTTGCCGGTCAAAGGCCTTCTTGAAATTAACCACGACTATATGCAAGTCCTTTGACGAATCACGATGCTTCTCCATCATGACCCTTATACTTTGGATTGCATCTGTTATTGATTTACCCGAGACAAACCCGCACTGGTCATCAGATTATTTTTTATTATTTTATATTATTATCTTTTTATTATTTTCCGCAGTCGGCTATCTAATACCCGTTCATGGTGTGCGACGTCAGCTTGACAGAACCCTTTCCTTGTGCAAAGCAGGAAGATAGCTTTCCATCCATTGATTAGGCATAGTGTCGCCTCTCATAAGTTTGGAGATAAGAAACATGAGCCATCTAGACACGATGTCTCCCATCTTTTTCCAGAACTCAGAGGGTATCCCGTCCGGCCCAACAGCTTTTCTTTTCTTGGAGTACCGAGTCAACCGTACCGAAATTCTTCGACTGTGATGTCGGATATTTCGGCATGATTCGGGGCGGCTCTTGGAAAGTACACTCGGGGAAATTGTTCGTTCAGAAGTTCCTCGCAATACTGTCGCCATCTGTGGAGAATTTTTTTGTCTTTTACAAGGAGTTGTTAATAAACTTTGGGAAACGAAGCATTTCTTCTTCTCTGGGAGGCTATCTAAAAGATATTTGCTCCTTTGTTCAAATTGCTTTGTCGAAGCTCCTGGGTAGCCTAGTTCCTGTCAGACGCGGAAGACGATATTTCTTCCAACTCCTGAGCCGTCCATGCTTTTCGCTTTGAATTGGGCGCACTTTTTCTTCGCGATACATTTGCAACATCTATATACCTTTTCACGGCGAGCTTTTTCCTCTCTATTAGTAGAAGAGCACTTTGACCAAGCTTGGAAAGCCATTTTCTTTTCATGTATCACTGCTTTGGCTTCGTCTGTCCACCACCAGGTTTCTTTTGCGTGTTGGCAGGGGCCCTTAGATGTTCCGAGCAGTGATTTGGCTTTCTCCAGGCCAGATTGTTGTAGGGAATCCCACATGTCTTGTGCTCTGCACTCCTCATTACCGACCTCATCGATAATGGAAAAGAGGTAGTTTTTCATGTTGGTAATAAAAGCTTCGCCTTTTCCTTTATCCAGCTTATACCACTTGATTCTCTCAGACACCTTCGTTTACTGTTTTGACTTCTTACTCGCCTCCATAAAAAATTCAGACAGGAGGAGACGGTGTTGAGGGGCGATCGCGTCTCCCAGGATCACTTTGCAATCTTTAACTCGTGGCTTAATGAAACTGGATACCAAATGATAGTCTATTTGAGTTTCATTTCCGCCGCTGCTATAAGTGATCAGGTGCCGGCTTTGTTTGACGAACATGGTATTTAGCACTACAAGACCGTACGACTTGCACATGTTTAGGATATCTTCACCTGAAGAATTCCTGGTGCCGTATCCCAGCCCTCCGTAGTAGTCTTCATAGTCTTCGCTTGTCTTCCCGACATATCCGTTTAAATCTCCCCCAACAAGCAAAAGCTCTTCCTTTGGGATGATTTTGACAAGGTTGTGGAAATCTAGGCAGAATGCATCTTTTTCTTTTTGTTGGCATCCGACTTGAGGGGCATATGCGCTTACGATGTTCCACACCTCACCATGCATCACCAATTTGAGAGCTATCAAACGGTCACTGGACTTTGAAATGGTTAGGACGTTGCCAAGTAGCTCTGCCGCAAGGATGATGGCGAGTCCGTTTTTTCCTTGTTCCAATCCATAGTAAAACATCGTGTAGGCTTTTGTTTTAAAGTCCAAGAAACGTGCCCGATTACCGGTATTTCGCCATTTCGTCTCTTGTACGCACAGGATGTCTACTCGCCTTCTAACCATCATTTTTTCAAGCTCATAGCTGCGACCACTCATGCTCCCAACTTTCCAATTCGCGACTCTTAAGTGTGGCTTACGCCGTTACATTTCTTTGCTATCCCCCGGAAATTCTATAGCTCTGATCCGAGCATTGCTACTCGTCCCAAGATCACGACCATTAGTAGTGCCTGGCGGGGTAGTGCTTTTCCTTTTAGCGTTCTTTTCCATAATGCTGCAGTTTGACCGTTTTCTTTCTTCTCCCTCCTTTTTTTGACATGGGCATGCTCCAGATTTTTTTTTTTTACTCTTACAACACCGGTGATCTCCAGTCGTGTCAACCCACTGATTTGCATGCACACTTGTGGGGCAGTTTAATGGTGGTATATGTGTCCCTAGGCTCACCTTGGTGTTTTCTAAATTGCCTAGATGTGATTTTTGTTTACCTTTGTTTTAGTCGTCTTTTACGACAAGCGAGAGGTATCGCTCCAGGGATATTCTTAACCCATTTGAGAAGTAAATTGCGGTTATTCATACTGTTTTAAACATACATATTTCCTTTGACATCGACTATACTCAAAGAAGAACCAGTATCTATCAGAGTGAGGTATTTTATTTTATTTATGGTTGTTTCTTTTTTGAGCCAACTTGATAAAAAATCGGAATACTTCTACATTATTTCTTATGTACTCTACATTATATAATAAGAATTTTTGATTTTGTTGTGGGCGATATTGTCTGAGTTCCTAATGTTTACAGAATGTTGATACTTCTGATTTGTCTATTATGGGAGTTTTTGTTAAAACGTCAACAATAATGAATTACGAATGTTATGGGAGTTATTGTTAAAAATTCTTATATCATAGCTATGATTGCGGTTGTTGCCTGATTGAGATGCGTTTCTGTTGCCCTGCCTAACATTGTTTGAAATTATTCTGTTAATGCTCCTCTTATATATGATTGTATTTTTATGTTTTTAAAATTCTTCTCTTATGTAATATTACTCATAATGCCTATAATAACTCCCAACTCTTCATATATTTTACCTGTTTACCTGTGTCAATTCCTTTATTGTGTTTACTAATGCTTCGCAATTCTATGCCGTGTTAAGGGTGATACTCTTATAGTAAACTATCAATTCATCACTCTAATATTCTAAGTTTTGGATTCCTATTATTAAATCGCTTACGGTATTTACTCTCAGGTTGGTGATTCGTGATACTGGTGAAACCCCCCCTTAGTACACTTGCCTTCTCTCTGCGAATACCCAGCACTGGCAAGTCGCAGATTCTGCGCAAATACTTTCTCGATGATCTCTCAGATGTAGTCAACCTCCACTTGGCCAGTTTTTTGAATTCCACAGTCTGGGTTCAAATTAACACACCCCCTTCACATCCCTACGGTTTCACGAGCATAGTCAGGTAGCTATCTCTACCCGTTCTAGCTGTCAGCTAGAGCGCCAGTCTTAAGAGCCGACTAAATCCCCAATTGATTTCTGCCTCATGTAAAAAGACGCAGAGACTCTGCACTACGCACATTTACATGCCTACAACGATACACCACATCGCACTCGAAACAACATCAAAAATTGTTGACTCTCCTTAATGTTAAATATGGTTGGACTTTATTGGATAAAATATTCCGGAGGTCCTGTTCAAAAAAAGAATATTCATGAAATGCACAAAATTAAGGTCAGGCCCGTGCAACTAATTGAAATTAATAAGTACATTAAATTAAATGATTATTATTAACTTTAAAATTTTTTTTTTTTATTTCAGCAGCATAGTTTCACATCGATCCGTGCTGAGGTGCATTGCTGTCAAATATTATGTTGACACATTGTTGCAAGATGATAACTGCAAGACGGCACACGGCACTGCGTGCAATATAAGTGTGGAGTGATGTGTGCGAAATAGGTGTGGACGGCATGCCCTTTCGGCGGTCTTTTTCCTACGAGTATTTCACTCATTATTCGGTTGACTGTTCGTCCACTGTCCATTCGTTCTACGTGTCCTATCCATCTTAGGCTTCGCGATTGTATTACTTGGACAATGCTTGGGGCTGAATAGAGTTCCTCGAGTTCTTGATTGTGTGATTTTCTCCATTCGCCTCTTTCTTCATCCTGTCTTCCACCAAAGACCCGGAATCTATTCTCTTTCTTCGTAAAGTCTCACTGGCATTATTTTGGCTTTATAAATATACCTCCAGGTATTCCACTCATTATTCGTTTGACTGTTCTTCCACTGTCCATTCGTTCTACCTGTTCTGCCCATTTTAGTCTTCGCAATTAAATTTCTTGGACAATACTTGGGGCTGAATAGAGTTCCTCGAATTTTTGATTGTGTAGTTTTCCTCATTCGCCCGTTTTTTTTTTCCTGTCTTCCACCAAAGACCCGAAATCTATTCTCGTCCTTCTATGTCAGGGACCAGATTTCATATCCGTAAAGTGTCACTTGCATTATTATGGTTTTGTAAATATATCTACAGTTATAACGCTCATTATTCGTTTAACTGTTCGTCCACTGTTCATTTATTCTACGTGTTCTGCCCATCTTAGGCTTCGCGATTTTATTACTTGGACAATGCTTGGGGCAGAATAGAGTTCCTCGAGTTCTTGATTGTGTGGTTTTCTCCATTCGCCTCTTTCTTCATCCTGTCTTCCACCAAAGACCCGGAATCTATTCTCTTCCTTCGTAAAGTGTCACTGGCATTATTTTGGCTTTATAAATATACCTCCAGGTATTCCACTCATTATTCGTTTGACTGTTCTTCCACTGTCCATTCGTTCTACCTGTTCTGCCCATTTTAGTCTTCGCAATTAAATTACTTGGACAATACTTGGGGCTGAATAGAGTTCCTCGAATTTTTGATTGTGTAGTTTTCCTCATTCGCCCGTTTATTCATCCTGTCTTCCACCAAAGACCCGAAATCTATTCTCGTCCTTCTATGTCAGGGACCAGATTTCATATCCGTAAAGTGTCACTTGCATTATTATGGTTTTGTAAATATATCTACAGTTATAACGCTCATTATTCGTTTAACTTTTCATCCACTGTTCATTTATTCTACGTGTTCTGCCCATCTTAGTTTTCGCGATTAAATTACTTAGACAATGCTTGGGGCTGAATAAAGTTCTTCGAGTTCTCGATTGTATAGCTTTTTCATTCGCCCGTTTGTTTGTCCTGCTTTCCACCATAGATTCTCCTAAAATTCTTATTTTTAAAGACCTGAAATCTATTCTCTTCCTTCTTAGTCAGAGACAGGATTCATTTTTGGCAGTCAATATGGGTTTTTGAAGTCGTCAACTCTATTAAATCTTTTATCGTCTACAGTCAGGAGCGAAGTTTGAATCGATCTAAGACGGTCAGTAACCACATATCTCGTTTTTTTTTCATTTACTTCTAAGCCTACTTCTTTCCTCTTATTATAGGACTTTCTACATTTCTCTTAACGTTTCCTCGCTATCACCCAGCAGGTCCATATCGTCAGCGTAAGCTAGAACAGATGTGATGTCAGTAAGGTTTATTGCTCTCTCATTTCACTGAAGGCATCTCATTACTAATTTTAGCCCAAACAATAAAATAAGTCTCTTTGTTTTAACCATTCACATATCTAGTATGTTTCAGATAAGATGCTTCCTACTTTAACTTCCCCTTTGTTTCCCTGAAGGCATACCTATTTCTGTTTAACCAACTCTTAGCCTTACAAGGATATGATACATTTTCGATCGGTTTATAGATCATATGTGTTTACAAAATCTATGAAAAACTGTCCTATAGTGCAAATCTAGTCACTCGTTGAGCGGTTCCTCTGCCAAACTGGCAAACTCTTATTATTTACTTAGCGTATGATGTTAATCTCTTTAAGAGAATACTTGAAAACACCTTGTAACAACTTAGTAGCAACGATATTTTTCGGCAATTGTTGCACTCTGTTTGGTCACCCTTGTTAAATACGGGAATGATGAACCAGTTTTTTCCATTCCTCGGAGATAGTTTCATTGTTCCGTATAGTTGAAATGATCCCATGTAACATTTCTGTTAATTTTTCGCCTGTATATTTTATTAGTTCCGATGTTATTACTTCAATTCCTGCGACTTTATTATTCTTAAGTCGATAGATTGCTTTTCTTACTTTTTTAATAGTTGGCAGTTCTACCTGATGTGTGGATAACACCGTTTTCCATTCCTGTTTTTTTTTTGTTAGAAGCTACTATCTCTTGGAACACTCAGACGCAAATAGTGGTCCATTGTACTACCAGACAGACACTTTTCTTTATTGTATTTTTCCCGTTTGCCGGAGAAAGGTGAGGAGGAGTTTTAGTGACGTGGAGCTAAGAGATTCGGCGCACACCACGTCGGGCCCAAGGGTACGCCACCGTGTGCGAGCGAAGGCGGGACAGTCGCAGAGAAAGTGTTCTGCTGTGTCATCCTCCTCGCAACATGCAGCACAGGTAGGCGTCTCACGGATGCCAAGCACGTAGAGATGTTTAGCAAAAGTGTAATGACCCGTAATGACGCCTGCAAGCCTTCTGCAATCATTTCTCCTTAAGGATAAGAGGAATGCTTCGGCCTTCTTCCAGACATCAGGGCGCACGCACTTAGTCATCTTGCATACGGAATATTTCCTCCATCTACGACTGTGTGCATTAAAGTCCCAATCGTTGATGTCAAATTTGACGGTGGAAGCGGGAAAGCCAAAGCCGCGTTCAGGTTCTGAGAAACTCTCCTCTGAACTATTGCTCTTGATTTTACCCGGGTAATACCCGTTTTCGCGGGTACCCGGCAATGTCGGCTGTCGGGTACCCGACAACTCCGGGTAATAGGTTATCAAGGGCCATAAATATTCTTATTTGATTTAAAAAGTTAGTAATGTGGTCAATATAAGGGAGAGAAAGGGAAACAGCGATGAAAACATAGTTTATACTAAGAATAATATAAATGTAACATGAATAGACAACGACTTCTTAATTATTTAAAGTAACTACATATGTATGTATATATATACATTAGAGTGTCCCAAGAAAATCAAAATTGTTTTTTTTAATGCATACCTACCCTCTTATTTTATTTGTTTTATGTCAAAACAAGTAAAAATAAACTTTCATGTAATTTGAATCACAGCAATCCGTGCCGACTTGAATTTTAAGTTGACACTACGTGTTTACTTGAGCCATCGCACGTCAAGTCTTTATGTGCTTGTAATTTCTAATTGTTTTGTCGGTTAAACATATGTACATATTTGTTTTTATTAATAAATATGTCGGAGTCGGTGGAATTACGAAGTTCTAAAAAATATATATACATAATAGGTAATGCACAACATCAAATAACGGGTTCGAAACTACCTTCAAACGGACAAGTTCTATCAGTATTGTTTTATAATATTCCTGAAGTGAACCTAACTGTGAATGAAAGTAATCTCACTATTCGGGAGTGTATAATCTTTTGGGAAAAGGCACGAATACCTACCAAATCGATACCAAATTGTGTAAAGAAACTTATACGCTTGTATCATGTTTGGAGAGTCTTACAAAAAAATGTAAAGAAATCACAAGACGTGTTTAAGCGGCGTCAAGATGAATTTTTAACTGATCTAAACAATTTATTTGATATTGCCCATGCCGATGCGCTTCAATCAATAAAAAGAGCAACAGAAAAACTCTTCCTGCAGTGTCAGAGAGAGCCGGGCCGACCTGGTCATTTAGGTGGAATAGATAAAAATCTGACTGCTAAAGAGGAAAGAGCGCGAATTCGAGCTATAGAAGAGGAAAATCGGCGAATTAAATATGCTTCCACATCAACTTCATTGGTAGCACCTGAACCATTTCCTGATGATTCTTCTTCTAATTCTAGTGAATTAGGAGAATCACACCAAGATTTGTCAAAGGTAATTCGAAACACAGAATCTGGAGCCAGTCAAACACTAATGCGTAAAGACTTTATTACTCCAAAGTTAGTTGCCGCATTAGATAGGTGTCAGTTAAGTATGAGAGACTCAGTATTTATTCTTGGAGCTACTATTAAGGCACTTGGATATAATATTGACGAATTTCCGATAAGCAAATCGTCTGTGCAAAGGATACACATGGAAAAAAGGAAGGAACGCGCAGAAACTATAAAAATTGATTTTTAAAACGAGGTACCAGACGTAGTAACTGTTCACTGGGATGGAAAATTATTGCCCGCTTTGGATACTCGAAAATCAAAAGAAGAACGTACAGTTTCATACGAAAATAAAGAACAACTAATTGCTGTACCAACATTGGAAAATTCTTCAGGCAAAGAACAGGCAGAAGCTGTTTGGAAAGCGATTTTAGACTGGAATTTCGAAGATAAAGTGCAAATTCTCTGCTGTGATGCTATAGCTTCGAACACAGGTCATATTAGTGGAGCCTGTGTACTCCTAGAGCAAACGCTTGACAGAGATATGCTTATTTTTGCTTGTCGGCATCACATATACGAACTAGTATTAAAGAGTGCATTCGAAGTAAAAATAAAACAAGTAACTACAAGCCCAGATATTCCACTGTTTAAAAAATTCAGGGATCATTGGAAAAAAGTCGATCCTCTTAAAGTAGAATGCTATAGAAAAGAGGTAGAATCGGGCCTAACCTAAAATCAGACCTCCGGGTGCCATGCACCAAGCTCGATGGATGGCTCGAGCAATATATTTCTTAAAAATATCATTACTCAGTTCCCAGATGAAGCTAACTAACAAAGACAAGACAGCACTGTTAGACGTCTGTTTATTTATTGTTCTAATATACGTCAAACCATGGCTTCAATGTATTCTGGCAGCACCCTACAACGATTTATTCTTATTAAAGTCATTAAAATCCTACGAAAAAATAGATGAAATTATCGCGAAGGCTGCTTTGCAGAAGTTTCACCAACATTTATGGTATTTAACTGATGAAATAGCAGTTTTAGCACTCTTCGATGATGATGTAGATCTTGAAACAAAAGGGAAAATAGTGGAAAATTTTGCCAAAGAAAATTTCTCGACCCATGGAAAACGATAGATTCCATCGAAGGAAGAACTTTGTGGATCATTTTACGGTAAGTTGGATTTACATATGTATAAGTGTTGTACGTGCATAATTGTGTGTATTTCTTTGTTTATCAGTATACTTAATTATTGATTTTTTTTCAGAGAAGAATATTGACGATTTCATATCAGTCAAAAGCAAGACATTGTTTTCTCGTTTGAAAATTGATGATGGTTTTCTCAACGATGTTCCTTTTACATGGGCAAGCAGTGCTTCGTTTCTTCATGCTAAAAAGACGCTCTCAATGCTAAGAGCAGTGAATGATACTGCTGAAAGAGCTGTTAGGTTAATGCAGGACTTTCATGGCTTAATTACAGTTGAGGAGGAACAGAAACAATATTTGTTACGTTGCGTACAAGAACAAGGGAAGTTATACCCGGACTGTACAAAGCAAACATTGAAAAGAACATATCCTCAGTAATAAGTGTCCTAATGTAAAACACAATTGAATAAATAATAATACCTTTTTAATACAGTAGAGTCTTAAAGAAATATGAATTCGCCACTAATTCCATAGTAGTCACAGTACAATTCCCTGAATTAAACTTTGACCACAAGTCGGCACGGGTTATCGTTATCGTATTGCAATAATACTTTTTATTTACATGTGTTATTAAGGTCAAATAGAAAAAATATAGAGGGTATGCGTACAAAAATTTGCAAAAAAAATTTTGTTCCTTATGGCTTGGGACACCCTAATATACATATGTATATACATATTCATATACATATGTATATATGTAAATACATATGCATATATGTACATATGTATATATGTACCTATGTATATATGTACATATGTACATATGTATATATATACAGACTGTGGCAAAAGGGTTAATCGTACCAGCTGCGTTGGAATCAATATGAATGAATATGTCTATTTTTTTTTGTTTTTTTGTCTCTGTGTGCTAGTTTTTTTGTGTTAATCTTAATAGTTAAAACAACTGAATTCTGGATAAAATGTTGTTAAGTTATGGTTTAATCGTTTTACTGTTTAGTCTAAGCATATCATGAGAAATAACACGAGCACTCGGAAATGTACGTACCAGGTAGTACCGAAAAACGCATAGCTGAGTAATACCACAGAATAAATAGTATACAGAAGTTGCATCTCATACAAAGCAAATTTTGTTCTAGGGTTCCAATATTGGCACCCTATTGAACAGAGAGTACAAGCATGAGAACATGCAAGAGAGTACATATACAAAAAATTGAGAAGCTGGTGCGAGCGAAAGAGAGTAGCATGTGCGTTTTCGGTGGTTTTGTTTTTACGAGAGCAAAGCAGCTTACGATGTGTATGCAAGTGTGTGTGCGTGTGTGTGCGTGTGTATGCATTGATAGCTTCTTCTATCGTAAGCTTGCATGGTGTTGTATTGCTTCTCTTGTTTTCGATTGTGTGGATTGGATTCGAAATCACTTGGGCAGAAACCACCAATGAGACGTCCCACTCAAAATGGCCGCCGCCGTTTGCCTACAAGCTCGGGCGAGCACGTGGGTACCTCAAGTGCTGTCAAAATTTTGTAAACAATCACGCACATTGTTATAATTCCAAGAGTGTGTGTGGCGGGAGTACAATGCGGTAAAATGAAATGAGCTCACACGTATTCACGGATAGAAGCTCGTTTGTAACGGGTTTTGTCGCTACGCACCTGAACCTCTGTCAAAATCTCGTCAAAATTTCAGGGTGTTACGGGGGAAGACGTACGTAAGACGCACGTCTCATTCTGGTTTCTGCACTTGGGAATTGTACTTTCATGCGAATGGTTGTGTTTTCCTGCGTTTATATGTATATCGACTCCATTTTTACTTTGTATTTTGATATTTAACTCTATTTTTGATTTTGAATTGTTGCTTTTAAAATTGTTGACAACTTTGCATACGATTTGGATTATTCTTTGGACTTATTATTATATATTGATTGTTGAGGGCTTGTCATACGATTTTGAATAGGAAAAATGGATTCTGTACCGGCTGTTGGTAAAATTTTCCAAAAGTCCGGCATTCGATGCTGCATAAAAACATACGGTAAATCTAGGCGATATGGTGAAAAGATAAGAATGTTTAAGTTTCCTCCCTATGACTCAGCTATGGGTCAAATTTGGCGAGAAAAATGTAATATTCCAACAAAAGATTACACAAAAAAATTGTTGATTTGAGCCAATCACTTCTCAAGTTCTGACATTGGTAAAAAAAAGTTGAAATTCGGAGCTGTTCCGGTATTTAACTTAGAAGTTATTGAGAAGTCGTTGGAGCTTGATTGTCCAGCTAAAAAGAGCCGAACAAGTGACTCCGTAGATGGATGTTGTAATGACTGTGAAAAATATCTGAAATCAGCTAATTTTTACAGAAAAAAATATTACGACATGGTAGCAAAATATAAAAATCTCCAAAGCCGCAAACAAATAGCAACAAAATCAAGCGTATTTCAAACCATCGACTCTTTTCAAATAAGCAAGGAGTCAAAAACATTTTGCAAACTTCTTCTTAGTCCACGACCTAAAGAATATAAGCAAGATGTAAAAGATTTGGTTCAAAACATTTATTATGTCTCACAGTCAACGTACCAATTTTTCCAAATTAGATTTAGTGGATGGGTTTGAGGAAAATGGGGACCTTACAACACCAAATGGAGTTGCTAGTTTTAAAGTAGTTAAGGAACTATGGGAAATGGAGTGCAAATCTAATACAAAAATGTGTCTTAAACTTACAAGCCAGCACATATTTCCGAACTCTTTCGAAAAAATGAAAGTAAAACTAGCCACCCAAATTTTTAGTAGGACTGTTCAAGCAGCAATTAAAACTGTTATTGAGACAGTAGGCTTTAAAAGTTGCTCAAAAGAAGTTTGTTTATCTACGGCATGATTCATAGGAAATATTGACAAAATATTTGACTGCCTAAATAGTGGTTTGCTATCTTCAAAGAATTGTTATAATTCTGCAGTTCAACTTAACAGTCCATCACACGAATATATAAAATTGTTCCTTGAATACCTCAATGAAATCTCATTTGTTGACAAAAAGAAAAAAGTATTTTTTTTAGATGGAATGAAATTTACCTTAACCGCTGTATTACAATTAGTAGACAGCTATTTAAAAAAAAATCCCAAATATTTTTTTTAATGACAAGAGCATTAAACCAAGATAAGCTCGAAAATATGTTCTCGGTTCTAAGGCAAAAGGGTGGAAATAATATTAACCCCTCAGTTGCTGATATAAACACTTTATTAGCACGCTTAATGTCTGCAAATATAGTGCAGTTGAGTTCTTATAGTAACTGTGAAGAGCTGAGTGATACCACATTTGAAACGCTTTCAAATATTTTGTCAAATATGGACTTAGCTGATACAAATAATGAAGAACTCAGTCGAAACGAAAACTCTGAAATAGATATTAACATAGAAATCATTGATGATTTCGTATTAAATGATGACTTTCAGAATTGTTCGGAATTTAGTATCGATTTACGAAGTATTAACAGTTCCTAGTGAACTTTTCATATTTCATAAAAATTACAATTCTCTTAAAGATTTTGGTAACCTCGTTGCTCCTTCACAAATTTTCTTGGAAATTAGCAAGAAACATATTACAGTGTTTAGCAATATTTTTGACACACAACCACAAACTGTTGGTATAAAAAACTTGATAAAATCCAAATGCAAAAATGCCACACCGCAATGGTTTTCCACATGTTCTGATCATAAGGAAATAATATTGGACTTCATGATCTTAGTACTCTTGAGGAAGCATTGCTCGTGGGCTTCAGAGAAAAAAAATTTTACTAAAGCCCGCAAACTTAAAATCCTGTCGCACTAAAGTTTTTGGGTTATTCTTCCCTACACATATCAGATTGAAATTTGCACAAAAATCCCAAATAATGGAATAACGTTAATTGGTGTTACCCGGCCCTGTTAGTTTACATCGAAAAAGTACGCGTACGAATACCAAGCGCAACTTTCAACTGAAGAAAACTAAATATAGAAATCTAAAACTTGAAACAAAATTTTGTCAACACCACGTGCATTCACGACGTTGGATAGCAACACAATACACACACACACATAAACATTTTAAGATTGCTCTCTCGTTGATTCTCTCTGATCGTGGCTGCTCTCTGGTTGTTACTCTCTGATCATGCTTGCTCTCTCGTTGCTTGATCTTCCTTTCAGTTGTTCCGCCCGCACCATAAAGTGAAAAATCATCGCAGGCCGAGATGCGACTTCTGTATACTATTTATTCTGTGGTAATACCCGACAACACGGGTACCCGCATACCCGGGTAATACTCGACAAACGCGGGTACCCGCATACCCGGGTAGTTACCCTTTGAAGAAACAAAAAGTGCTAACATAAAGAAGAATGTGCGGCTAAAAATGCGACAGTAATGTAGTTCTAAACTGCATGAAAACGATATCAGGCCAGATGAGGATTTATACAAATTAATAACGCTCGTTTTAAGCAAATTCTGTGGTAATACCCGACAACACGGGTACCCGCATACCCGGGTAATACTCGACAAACGCGGGTACCCGCATACCCGGGTAGTTACCCTTTGAAGAAACAAAAAGTGCTAACATAAAGAAGAATGTGCGGCTAAAAATGCGACAGTAATGTAGTTCTAAACTGCATGAAAACGATATCAGGCCAGATGAGGATTTATACAAATTAATAACGCTCGTTTTAAGCAATGAAAGGATAGAAGCTCAATGGAGGAAATATTTGGATACACTATTTCATGTACATGGAGAGCAAACAGGAATGGTTCAGAGTAACAAATAAAAAACTTAACAGCACCAAACACCACCCCTTGACATACGAGTGTGGTCCGATAAGTACTTAACCTACAAAAGAAAAACAAAAATTTTTGAGAAATGGCGATTTATCTTTCAATATAGTCTCCTTTTAGCTCGATACACTTAACCCAGCGATGCTTCAACTTCTTTAACCCGTCTGAAAAATACGTTTTCTCGAGGTCTGCAAAGTAGGCCTCCGTGGGGGCGATGACCTCCTCATTCGACTGAAATTTCTGCCCGTCGAGTGACTTTTTCAAGTTTGGAAACAAAAAGAAGTCGCACGGGGCCAAATCTGGAGAATACGGTGGACGGGGTAGCAGTTCGTAGCCCAATTCGACCAATTTGGCCGTGGCGAGGACGGAGGTGTGAGCCGGTGCGTTATCATGGTGGAAGAGCACTTTTTTCTTCGCCAAGTAGGGCCGTTTTTTTACAATCATTTTACATAGTACAGCCCTGTGACCGTTTTGCCCTTCTCCAGGTAGTCGATGTGTCACCTTGAGCATCCCAGAAAACGGTGGCCATCACCTTTCCGGCCGCCGTCTTCGGAGCACGTTCGCCGGCTGAGGTCCACTGTTTCGACTGTTCATTGGTCTCTGTTGTGTACCAGTGGATACATGTTTCGTCGACTGTCACGAAATGACGCAGAAACTTCTTCGGATTGCGCTTAAACAGCGTCAAACACTGCTCTGAAGTGTTCTCACGGTTGCGCTTGTTGTTCGGAGTAAGCAAACGCGGCACCCATCGCGCCGACAGCTTTCTCATGCCCAAAATTTCATGCAGGATATGACCCACGCGATCTTTTGAAATGCCTACTGTCTCAGCTATCTCGCGCACCTTCAATCGGCGGTCTGCCAATACGGGATCGTGGATTTTTGTCACGTTATCCTCCGTGGTAGCCGTTTTCAGGGCACCTGGACGTGGCTCATCAAAAACCGATGTGCGACCACGTTGAAACTCGTTAAACCAATTTTTGATGGCCGCCATCGAAGGAGAAGCCTACACAGCATCCAAACGTTCTTTGATTTCGCCGCGCGATTTTCCTTCCAAAAACAAGAATCGAATCACCCGAATCACCGACCGATATTGCTCTTTTTCCATTTTAAAATCCGCGGACACCGACCTTAATTTTGTGCATTTCTCTTCATGAATATTCTGTTTTTGGTCAGGACCTGGCCAGAGGTCCGATCGGGGAACAAGTTTACCTCCGGAATATTTTATCCAATAAAGACCAACCATATTTAACATTAAGGAGAGTCAACAATTTTTGATGTTGTTCCGAGTGCGGTGTTATTGTGGTGTATCGTTGTAGGCATGTGAGTGTGCGTAGTGCAGAGTCTCTGCGTCTTTTTACATGAGGCAGAAATCAATCGGATTTAGTCGGCTCTTAAGACTGGCGCTCCGAGTCACGGGCATATTCCAACCTCTATCTCGCAGGAGGGAGCTTCTTGTCATGATCAGCTAGAACGGGTAGAGATAGCTACCTGACTATGCTCGTGAAACCGTAGGGATGTGAAGGGGGTGTGTTAATTTGAACCCAGACTGTGGAATTCAAAAAACTGGCCAAGTGGAGGTTGACTACATCTGAGAGATCATCGAGAAAGTATTTGCGCAGAATCTGCGACTTGCCAGTGCTGGGTATTCGCAGAGAGAAGGCAAGTGTACTAAGGGGGGGTTTCACCAGTATTCCGAGGAGAGAAGTCGGCGAAATAAATATTCGATGGCGTTGCTGTTATCGGGATCCGAACTCACTAATCGCAACAAGCGAATAAAATAAAAAAAGGTGTTTTCTTATCGACTAAATAAGTAAGTCAATAAATAAATTAGTACCAGACAGTGTCTGTGTGAAAAGAAATGATAAAACAGTGATTATAACATAAATAGAAACGAACTGGAAATGATAACAATGTAATAATTAACAGCAGAAGTGCTTTACAAAACCGAACAACTCGAGCAACTTGAATAGCAGCTCAAGACACTATGGAAAATAAAATACACCGGACAAAGGGATGTAAACGAGTTTATTCGTTTATAAGTAATGTTGAATATTACCTCACAAGAGTTTCGGACCAATTCGCATGGAGAAACCTCTTAAGAGCTTTGTTTATATTTTGAGGAGATTCAAGGCAGAACAGAAAACGTCGTCATCAACTTGCCATCACATCTATGGACGAATCACCAACCTGAGAGTAAATACCGTAAGCGATTTAATAATAGGAATCCAAAACTTAGAATATTAGAGTGATGAATTGATAGTTTACTATAAGAGTATCACCCTTAACACGGCATAGAATTGCGAAGCATTAGTAAACACAATAAAGGAATTGACACAGGTAAACAGGTAAAATATATGAAGAGTTGGGAGTTATTATAGGCATTATGAGTAATATTACATAAGAGAAGAATTTTAAAAACATAAAAATACAATCATATATAAGAGGAGCATTAACAGAATAATTTCAAACAATGTTAGGCAGGGCAACAGAAACGCATCTCAATCAGGCAACAACCGCAATCATAGCTATGATATAAGAATTTTTAACAATAACTCCCATAACATTCGTAATTCATTATTGTTGACGTTTTAACAAAAACTCCCATAATAGACAAATCAGAAGTATCAACATTCTGTAAACATTAGGAACTCAGACAATATCGCCCACAACAAAATCAAATATTCTTATTATATAATGTAGAGTACATAAGAAATAATGTAGAAGTATTCCGATTTTTTATCAAGTTGGCTCAAAAAAGAAACAACCATAAATAAAATAAAATACCTCACTCTGATAGATACTGGTTCTTCTTTGAGTATAGTCGATGTCAAAGGAAATATGTATGTTTAAAACAGTATGAATAACCGCAATTTACTTCTCAAATGGGTTAAGAATATCCCTGCAGCGATACCTCTCGCTTGTCGTAAAAGACGACTAAAACAAAGGTAAACAAAAATCACATCTAGGCAATTTAGAAAACACCAAGGTGAGCCTAGGGACACATATACCACCATTAAACTGCCCCACAAGTGTGCATGCAAATCAGTGGGTTGACACGACTGCAGATCACCGGTGTTGTAAGAGTAAAAAAAAAAAATCTGGAGCATGCCCATGTCAAAAAAAGGAGGGAGAAGAAAGAAAACGGTCAAACTGCAGCATTATGGAAAAGAACGCTAAAAGGAAAAGCACTACCCCGCCAGGCACTACTAATGGTCGTGATCTTGGGACGAGTAGCAATGCTCGGATCAGAGCTATAGAATTTCCGGGGGATAGCAAAGAAATGTAACGGCGTAAGCCACACTTAAGACTCGCGAATTGGAAAGTTGGGAGCATGAGTGGTCGCAGCTATGAGCTTGAAAAAATGATGGTTAGAAGGCGAGTAGACATCCTGTGCGTACAAGAGACGAAATACCGGTAATCGGGCACGTTTCTTGGACGTTAAAACAAAAGCCTACACGATGTTTTACTATGGATTGGAACAAGGAAAAAACGGACTCGCCATCATCCTTGCGGCAGAGCTACTTGGCAACGTCCTAACCATTTCAAAGTCCAGTGACCGTTTGATAGCTCTCAAATTGGTGATGCATGGTGAGGTGTGGAACATCGTAAGCGCATATGCCCCTCAAGTCGGATGCCAACAAAAAGAAAAAGATGCATTCTGCCTAGATTTCCACAACCTTGTCAAAATCATCCCAAAGGAAGAGCTTTTGCTTGTTGGGGGAGATTTAAACGGATATGTCGGGAAGACAAGCGAAGACTATGAAGACTACTACGGAGGGCTGGGATACGGCACCAGGAATTCTTCAGGTGAAGATATCCTAAACATGTGCAAGTCGTACGGTCTTGTAGTGCTAAATACCATGTTCGTCAAACAAAGCCGGCACCTGATCACTTATAGCAGCGGCGGAAATGAAACTCAAATAGACTATCATTTGGTATCCAGTTTCATTAAGCCACGAGTTAACGATTGCAAATTGATCCTGGGAGACGCGATCGCCCCTCAACACCGTCTCCTCCTGTCTGAATTTTTTATAGAGGCGAGTAAGAAGTCAAAGCAGCAAACGAAGGTGTCTGAGAGAATCAAGTGGTATAAGTTGGATAAAGGAAAAGGCGAAGCTTTTATTACCAACATGAAAAACTACCTCTTTTCCATTATCGATGAGGTCGGTAATGAGGAGTGCAGAGCACAAAACATGTGGGATTCCCTACAACAATCTGGCCTGGAGAAAGCCAAATCACTGCTCGGAACATCTAAGGGCCCCTGCCAACACGCAAAAGAAACCTGGTGGTGGACAGACGAAGCCAAAGCAGTGATACACGAAAAGAAAATGGCTTTCCAAGCTTGGTCAAAGTGCTCTTCTACTAATAGAGAGGAAAAAGCTCGCCGTGAAAAGGTATATAGATGTTGCAAATGTATCGCGAAGAAAAAGTGCGCCCAATTCAAAGCGAAAAGCATGGACGGCTCAGGAGTTGGAAGAAATATCGTCTTCCGCGTCTGACAGGAACTAGGCTACCCAGGAGCTTCGACAAAGCAATTTGAACAAAGGAGCAAATATCTTTAAGATAGCCTCCCAGAGAAGAAGAAATGCTTCGTTTCCCAAAGTTTATTAACAACTCCTTGTAAAAGACAAAAAAATTCTCCTCAGATGGCGACAGTATTGCGAGGAACTTCTGAACGAACAATTTCCCCGAGTGTACTTTCCAAGAGCCGCCCCGAATCATGCCGAAATATCCGACATCACAGTCGAAGAAATTCGGTACGCGGTTAACTCGGTACTCCAAGAAAAGAAAAGCTGTTGGGCCGGACGGGATACCCTCTGAGTTCTGGAAAAAGATGGGAGACATCGTGTCTAGATGGCTCATGTTTCTTATCTCCAAACTTATGAGAGGCGACACTATGCCTAATCAATGGATGGAAAGCTATTGTTCAGGAGCGTTTTCCTGAATTGAAGTATCAAGCGCATAAACTTGATATAACTTTGTTGAGGTATGTGAAGCAAGCACTTAAACTTGTTCACGTCGGAGTTGTTTTGAGTAGATTAAGACGATCAGTGTATATTGTTTGTGAATGACTGATGTATTTTCATAATTGGTTAACATCTTTTATACTTAAATTTAGCTTATCCTAACAACTGTCGGCAATACACCGTCAGCATAATGTTCATAATTATATTAATTGCTTAAAGCTAAACAACTGCCGGCAATACACCGTCAGCATAATGCTCACACTTATATTAATTGCTTAGGGCTAAATTACTGTCGGCAATGCACCGACAGCATAATGGTTCATCGACATATACGTGCTGCGTCAGCGCAAGGGTTGGTGTTGACATCGTGCGTTGAATTACCTTGACACACAATTGCTGTATGCGTTGCGTCATAGGTAATTCAACTGAACATTCTCCCCCGCGTTGAATGGCCATTCAACCCTCTATGCAATGGTAACTACAAATTCTGAATCTGTTGGTGTTTGATGAGGTGCTGGTCGTACTGGTTTCGTAATATTTGCTGATCTTGCTGATTTGTGCCTCCAAATTAAGTAGACGGCTAACATAATGGATAACATTAACGCCGAGTATCCAGTTGCAAAGTGGTGATGACTGTTTACTTGAAGCTTGTGTGGTAGGTCAAGAATTTCCTGTTCCTCAATTAATTTTTGCAGATCCGTTAGATTTTTCAGTTGAATATTGTGTTGTGTGATATTGAATTTGTGAAACAATACTATATGTTGCTCTGGTGTTTTTACTGAATACTGTTGGCATGATGAGAAGAATTGTTAGCAGTGAGGCAGGTACCAGACATTCGTCGTCTTTTTGTCGTTGTTGTAATTACTGGATCTGGTACTTGAGGCTGATGTGTTGATTCTTGGGCTTCATCCCCAGTTGTAACGTCATTCTTTGTTTCATGCTCAATTGGAAGTGGTGCTAATCTGTGGATCGGACGTTTCCAGATGCCTGATGCTGTTCGAACATCAACTACTCGTACGGCACCATCAGTACCCTTATAAGTCCTGGTAATTCTGCCGAGTGGCCATTGAAGGGGTGGAACATTATCTTCCCTAATGATGACCATGTCTCCCACATTGATATTCTTAGAGCACTCCTTCCATTTATGGCGATACTGGAGTTCGTTTAAGTATTCTTGTGACCAGCGTTTCCAAAATTCATGCTTGAGATGTGAGACCAAGTCCCATCTTGTTAGATGAGTGTGTTTTGCAGGAACTGCGTTTGCGTCGATCTGTGCAGTAAGGGGTTCCCCGATGAGAAAGTGTCCAGGTGTTAGTGCCGCTAGATCGTTCGGATCACTTGAAAGTGGTGTTAGTGGTCTTGAATTTAGGATGGCTTCGATTCCAATTAGCACCGTTTCTAATTCTTCATAAGTCAACGAGGCTGTTGAAACACTTTTTCTTAATAAGTGCTTTGCTGACTTAACGGCTGCTTCCCAAAGACCTCCAAAATGGGGAGCCCTGGGGGGAATGAAGTTGAATTGTATGGCTTTATTGCTGCATTCCTTTATAATGGTTGTACGTGCCCTTTGGGAGTAAATAGCGTCTTCCAGCTCGGACAATTGATTATTGGCTCCCACAAAATTCGTTGCGTTGTCGCAATATAGATGCTGGCAATGTCCTCTCCGGCCGATGAATCGTCTCAGTGCTCCTAGAAACGAGTCGGTAGTCAGATCGCTTACGAGTTCGATATGAACCGCCTTTGTGGCGAAGCAACAAAAAATTGCCACGTAGGCCTTTTGGGGTCGTTTACCGCGAATTTTGTAGTGAATCCAAAAGGGTCCGCAGTAGTCAACTCCTGTATTTATGAAGGGTCTTGATGGTGTTATCCTTGGTGATGGTAAGTTTCCCATGACTTGTTGCAGTAATTGTGGTCTGTCTCTATTGCACTTCACGCAGTGGTGTACTATGGACCGTGCCATTATTTTGCCCTTAACTGGCCAAAATCGTTGTCGAAGATGGGCTAGCAGTGTTTGGGTGCCGCAATGGCTATTGTTTTCGTGGATATCCTTCATCAAGAGTTTCACTAGGGGATTGTTGTATGGTAATAGCATTGGATGCTTGGCGTCAAAAGGAAGTGTTCCAGATTCTAATCGACCTCCAACCCGAATAATTCCATTATCATCTAAAAATGGAGCCAGACTGGCGAAATTACTTCCATGCTTTGACTCCTTGTATGTCTGCAGGTCATTGATTTCTTCCTTGAAATCGAATGCCTGCATTGCTCGAACTATTGTGACCAATGAGTCTTCTAGTTCCTTAGTAGTTAATAGTATTTCATTTTGTCGTTGACCTTTGGTACATCTGGCATGCTTGCAGAAACGTAGGATATATCCAACTATTCTTTGAAGTATCCTGAATGAATTGCGATGCTTAATTTTATATATCAATTCGCTGTTGCCATCATGAGTCACTGCTGCAACAATTGGTAGCTTTCGTTTTCGTTCTGTGTTTTCCGGAATTGAGAGCTCCTTTATGTATTTCGTTGGCCACATATCTTGATGGCCTGATAGAAAGAGAGGACCATAAAACCATATAGTGCATGATGGCAAGTTTGCTGGTTGGAGGCCCCTTGATAGTATATCCGCTGGATTGTGTTTTGACGGTACATGCCGCCATTGCTCGGGAAGTGTTAGCCCCTGTATAGTGGAAACTCGGTTAGCCACAAATGTTTGAAATGATGAAGATGGAGAGTTTATCCATGCGAGAACAATCTCAGAGTCTGTCCATAAGAATGTGGGTGTATCCATGAGGTTTAAATCTTTCTTAATTCGAGCTGTTAATTGGGCGCCAAGAGCCGCTGCACACAATTCTAGGCGTGGCAAAGTTTGTTTCTTCAGTGGAGCCACTCGTGATTTAGAACACAGGAATCTTACGATAATTCTTCCATCATTCATGGTTGTTCTCAAGTATACCACTGCACCATATGCCTTCTCAGATGCATCGGAAAAGGTGTGAATTTGAATGGTAGTGGGTACACCATTGTTGAACATGTGACGTGGAAATTGGAAGTTGTTTATTTCCCTCAAATTATTCCGAAATGTCATCCATCGTGTGTGTAGCTCAGCCGGCAGTGCTTCGTCCCATGAGAGTTGTAGCAACCAAAGCTCCTGGACGAATATCTTTGCTGTGACCACTAATGGAGCCATCATGCCCAATGGATCAAATAACTTGGCAAGATCTGAGGTTACACTCCGTTTTGTAATTCTACTCGTTGAGCTCATATTTGTTTTAACACAGAATGAATCGTTCTTTGGCTGCCATGTTAATCCTAATGTCTTAATTGAAGCACTACTTTCATCGTTAAAGTCAAGATCAACTTCTTTATCTTCCTTGGCAATGCCTTGTAGCAGACGGGGATGATTGGCGCTCCATTTCCGTAGTTTGAACCCTGCGGATTGTAGTATGTGTGTGAGTTGATTTTGCATTTCTACAGCAGTTGATAGATTATTATCTCCCGTCAGACAATCATCGACGTAGAAATCGTTGTGAAGTGTCCTTGCTCCTAATGCAAATGTTGCATTATACTCCTTTGCCAGTTGCTGCAAGCATTTTGTAGCTAAGTAAGGTGCTGATCTTGTACCATATGTTACCGTGTTCAGTTGATAGTAGCGCAACGCCTCGCTTACGTTGTTCCTCCATACGATGATTTGATATCTTCTGTCCTCCGGATCCATGATGATTTGTCTATACATTTTTTCAATATCAGTGCAAAATACATAGCGTGGTAAGCGGAAGCGGAGAAGTAATGAGAATAGTTCACTCTGCACTACTGGCCCTGTGTACATGATGTCGTTTAATGATACTCCAGTTGAAGTTTTGGATGATGCATCGAAAACTACTCGGAGTTTAGGAGTACTGCTGCTAGCCTTGAAGACACAATGATGGGGAATGACGTAATTCGGAGCTACAATGTTATTGAGGTCGATTTCTGTCATATGACCTAAGTCTTCGTATTCCTTCATGAATTTGATGTATTGGTCTTTCACCTCCTTGGTTTTCTCTAACCGTCGCTCGAGGGCCAGAAATCTGTTGATTGCTATTTCCTTGGATTTGCCAAGTGTGTTTGGGCTCTCATGAAACGGTAGTTTGACAATAAAACGACCATCGATGGTTTTATGTGTGTTTTGAGAAAAGTGAGCTTCGCACATCTCTTCGGCCCTTGATAACTTGCTACGCGCCGGTTCAACTTCTTCGAGGCTCCATAATCGTTCGATCATCTGATGAAGATCATTATCATCATACGTGGAGATGCAGCATGTTGTTGTATCTGGTCCAGTTAGAGCTACTTTACCAGCCAGTATCCATCCGAGAACTGTATTCTGTAGAATAGGTAGATTGTCTGCCAGACGTATCTGCCCGATGGAGAGCAGTTGATGGTAGAATTCTGCACCAAGGAGAATATCTATGTTGTCGGACTGATTGAACTTAGGGTCTGCCAATGGAACATTGCTTGGTATTGGCCATGATGAAATGTTGATATGTTGTGAAGGTTGTGGTGGTATTATGCTCGGCAGGACAAATGCCTCAAGGTGGGTATTGAAGCCTGTTGTTCTCGACTGTAATTTTACATTCACACGTTGATGGGCTTCCCTTCTCCCATTACCAATACCTTGAATACTCATTGATGAGTTTCTTGTACTGAGTCCTAATCTCTTTACTAGACGTGTGGTGATCAAGTTGACTTGAGAGCCTGAATCCAGAATGGCCCTGCAATTCGTCCTTTGTCCATTGGTAGCAATCAGTTCTACGATGGCAGTACTGAGGAGCACGTAATGATGTGACGAGTTCTTGGATGCTGCCAATGTTACTGATTGACTTACAGTGTTTTGGTGGTTGTTGTTTGTATTAATTGATTGTTTGTTGGTGAGAGAGCCTTTCGTGTTACTTTCAAGATGTAGCATCGTGTTGTGTCTTTGGCCACACTTTAAACAGCTTCTTGAGGCGCAATTTTTTGTTCCATGACCAGTTTTGAGGCAATTTAGACAGAGTTTATGACTTTGCGCTAAATGTAAACGCTCTACTGGCTGCAATTGTATAAATTGTTTGCAAGCAAATATCGGATGAGTCTCTGTTCCACAAGCCTTGCAATTTCCTTTATTGTTGTTACTTGAGGTGGTTGACGCACAAGTTCGAGACGATGCATCCTTTTTCTTTCGTCCAATTGACTCTAATGATTGGAACTGGTTCTCAAGGAACGTCAGAAATTCATTCATGGATTGCAATTCCCTTGGTTTCTTGAGTGATTGCTCATATAGGAATCTTGTATTTTGGTCTAGTTTGTTAACTAGTAAATGTAGAAGGAGGGGGTCCCATGTTGCAGTGTCCACACCGATGTTATTTAATGCCATCAAGCATTCTTGGGTGGTATCGTGGAGAGCCTTGATAGCCCCTGCTGATGGTTGCTGCTGTAGCTGGTTTGGTTGTCCGAGTAATTTTTGCAGGAGATTTGACGTGAGAACCCTTATATTGTTGTAGCGGTCTCGAAGGATGTTCCAAGCAGTTTTGTAGTTGTCCTCCGTGAGTGGTATATGGCGGATGAGATGTTCTGCTTCTCCGCTTAGATGTGTTTTCAGGTACCACATCTTTTGGATGTTTGGAATTGGTTGGCTGTCAACCATTTGGGAGAAGAGATCAAAGAATTGTCTCCACTTTAGATAATCACCATCGAATTTTGGGATGGTGACCTTTGGTAGATTTACAGGATTATGGGTGATGATGCTATTTGATGATGCATCCTTGATAATCGCATTGTTTTGTGGTTGTGACTTTATCGATAAAGCGATAAGGTTTTCTTGTGCCATCTTCTCGATTGCGATATATTCCGTGTAATCGTAACCGATTTCAGTTGGGTTGTCCCTTAATTCCCAAATTGTGCAATTTAATGCTTCTATTTGCAGCCAGAGTTGCTCAAGTGTTTGGTACTTTAATTTATAATACTGTGAGGGTTTATCTTCACTCAGAGATAGACCCTCGATCAGTCTACGTAGCGAACACATGATTGCTTGTTGTCTTCTTATCGCACCAACGATTTTTGGTGGGTTTTCTTCCACGGCTTCCACTGCTGTCTTTGATGTGGTTGCCCTCTCTTCTGTCTTTGTTATTGACCTTATTCCGTCTTCAATACGACGTTTATATTCGTCAAATAAGTTTGATATCTTGCTGAAATACTGATTAACGAAATAATCGTGTTCAGCCGGAGCATTCGGCAATGATTTTATTTTTACATCTGTGGTTTCAAATGTATTCCAATGCTCTTGTAAGCGTTGTAGCCGTTCTTCTAGGTAGGTTTTGGACTTCTTCCTGTCTGCAGGGTCCTTCTTGAAGTTGGTAATTATTCGTTGAATTTCTTGGCCAGTTGCCAACTGTGCCACGATCAGTTCTTCAAAGGATGTCATCTTGTTTCCGGAAGAAGTTGACGTTCGTTGGGATTAGTTGTCCTGGTCCACCTTTCCTTGATGAGAGCAGGAGAATTTTGTATCTGATCTGTAAGAGATCACGTCGGGGTCACCAAATGTTCAGGAGCGTTTTCCTGAATTGAAGTATCAAGCGCATAAACTTGATATAACTTTGTTGAGGTATGTGAAGCAAGCACTTAAACTTGTTCACGTCGGAGTTGTTTTGAGTAGATTAAGACGATCAGTGTATATTGTTTGTGAATGACTGATGTATTTTCATAATTGGTTAACATCTTTTATACTTAAATTTAGCTTATCCTAACAACTGTCGGCAATACACCGTCAGCATAATGTTCATAATTATATTAATTGCTTAAAGCTAAACAACTGCCGGCAATACACCGTCAGCATAATGCTCACACTTATATTAATTGCTTAGGGCTAAATTACTGTCGGCAATGCACCGACAGCATAATGGTTCATCGACATATACGTGCTGCGTCAGCGCAAGGGTTGGTGTTGACATCGTGCGTTGAATTACCTTGACACACAATTGCTGTATGCGTTGCGTCATAGGTAATTCAACTGAACAGCTATCTTCCTCCTTTGCACAAAGGAAAGGGTTCTGTCAAGCTGACGTCGCACACCATGAACGGGTATTAGATAGCCGACTGCGGAAAATAATAAAAAGATAATAATATAAAATAATAAAAAATAATCTGATGACCAGTGCGGGTTTGTCTCGGGTAAATCAACAACAGATGCAATCCAAAGTATAAGGGTCATGATGGAGAAGCATCGTGATTCGTCAAAGGACTTGCATATGGTGGTGGTTGATTTCAAGAAGGCCTTTGACCGGCAAACAAGATATCTTATATGGGTAGCGCTAAGACAAAAAAGAGTTCCAGAAACCTACGTGCGAGTGATCATGGACATGTACAAAAGAGCAACGACAAGAGTAAGATGCACCGCAGGAGTCACCGAAGAGTTCGCAATCAAAGTCGGTGTACACCAAGGGAGCGTCCTCAGTCCACTGCTCTTTATAGCAGTCCTTGATTGTTTGCTTGAAGGAAAAGTGACGGACCCCAATGTGCACCAGCTATTCTTTGCTGACGATGGAGCCATTATAAGTGATGATCAGGTGTCTCTACAACGAGCACTTGATGTGTGGGTGGACATTTTTGAGGGACACGGGTATCGTATTAGTTTAAAGAAGACAGAGTATCTGTGCTGCCCGTTCTCTGACCCTCATCAGCCTATTCCAGACATTTACTTGAATGGAAGAATGCTTCCCAAGTGTGAAAAGTTTAAATATCTGGGATCTATGATTAATAAAGAAGCAACTTGTGATGACGACATCAACCATCGCGTAAGCGTAGGGTGGATGAAGTGGCGGGAAAACTCCGCCATCTTCTGTGATCGAAAAATGCTCCCTAAGCTGAAAGGAAGGCTCTACACTTCAGTTGTACGTCCGGCGCTCACATACGGTTCACAATGCTGGACAATGCACAAAAGGTATGAGAGCAAATTAACGGCAGCTGAGATGAAGATGCTTCGCATGACAGCGGGAGTAACAAAGCGTGACAGAATTAGAAGTTCAATGATCCGAGGAAGCCTCCACGTAATAGAAACCATCACAAGAAAGATAGAGCGCGACCGACTCAGTTGGTATTGCCATGTTCCAAGGAGAGATCCTTCGAACCCCGTCCAAAAGGCGATATTAATCAACGTTCCAATTTCAACAAGCAAAAAAAGGCAGGCCGAAAAACAATTGGTGCAAACAAATGCAAAAACACCAGCATTTGATTGGCTTCAGCGATGAAGTAATCCCAAACCGGGAGCCTGCCGCTACTTTCTGAGGTCAAACTAGCGGACCCCACAAGCGGACCAATAGGAATGCAGTTAAGTGGGAAGGGTATGGTCCTACACTTCTGACCACAACGACGCCGGAAAAAGGAAAAGAAGAAGAAGAAGACTTCTCAAATGGCCATTTGAAGCTCTTATCAATGAGAAACTTAAGAGTTTACCAAATAAAAAATGGTACCAATTTATTAAAGAGATTGACTTATTAAACAATTATATACTTAGAATTAGTATTAAGGCCAAACAATCAGCCTACAGAAGAAACCGTATTCAGTAAATAAAATAGATACCTACATTCGAGACGGAAATGCTCAATATCTGATTTTAATGCGAGAAATGAAACAACAAGGAATAATCAGGAAAAGCAATTCTTTTTTCTATAGGAAATTTATGAGAGACTGTGCTAGATAGCAAAAACCATAAAAAATATTTCAAAAAGGACACAAAATCAAATCTTAAAATTTGTTTTTACCCTAGAATTTTGAACATCACGAACGGAATTTTTCGATGACAGACAAAGTCAGTGAGACGATACGACGATACTTGTATGCTAATAGATCTAAAATTTTTAATTGATCACCAGCCAATTAAATACTTGCAAGCAAAAACTTGTACCAGGCATAAATACTCAATAACTATAAATATAAGAGGAAATAATCAACAAATATAAAAGTCAAATAGAGTGTAGAGATATAGACTATAATTACGGGAGATTTTTATACATAAATATACAATAATGTACCACAGGTACAATAGGTATGTATATTCTCTGAATTACCAGATCATCAGTATAATATAGCACAGCAGAAATTCCCCTAAAGAACATGATATTAAACCAGAAACAAGAACAGCCAAACAATGCCTGATAGTTTACATTCACAAAAACAAGAATACAATATAGAATAAAAAACAAAATGTATTTTCAATCATAAATGCCTGGTATACCAACAAGTAAAATACGAAAGTGGACCTATTCGATCGATTAGGCTTCATTCATTATTATGAAACAGTAACAGACTTAAATTAATTATTGTAATTCATATTGATACTTTTGTTATCATGAGAACTACTTTCTTTGCATATTATTCAATATAAAGTAGAACTCACATAAAAATAATAAAAGAATTACAATAGAAAGTAATTTTGCTAAGATAGGTAAGCCCAATAAAATCATAGCCGATAATGAATTAAGATCCATCAATATACAAGAATTTTTGGAGAAGGAAAACATTAATATACTCGTACATTTCGAGAAATCGCAAGAGTGGGAGATTGCCCATGTTTCATAACACTCTATTAGAAAAGTGTAGGATACTCACATTTAATAAACACAAGATACTCGTATCAGTACGACACGTCGTACCAAATAATAATGATATTTCAGCTATTAAAACCAGTACTATGTAAATGCAGTTTAATACAATCGACATTGACAGGGTTTGGAAAAAACATAAAACAGTTCAATAAAATAATCATAAAGGAATAAACAAGCGAAAAAGACTATAATGAAACAAGGTCCACAGGTATTATAAAAATTATAAGTTACTAACGTAATTTTAGTAACATGCAAAGGCAATCATATTTAGTTGTTAACGACAACACCATCTATGAGTCTATTCAATGTGAACGAGATAAAGGAGGTTTTGTAAGAATCAAAAGCAAACCGGTCAAAAACGGACATTAGTAGCACTTAATCATCTCATACATTTAGCAAATAGGGTAAATACAATCATACCTAGGCTAGAATACAGATTGATAATCATCTGAGAAATGTAGAAATTGAAACCCATAATGTAATGACTAATTGAAATCAGCATCTTTACTATACTATTATTATTCTTACTATACCAATATTATAAAGAGAAAACATTTGTATGTTTGTAACGAATAAACTCAAACCCTTCTGCACCGATTTCAAAAATTGTTTCCCCATTAAAAAGCTATTATACATTATCCCTGAGTAACATAGGCTATATTTATAGTTCTTATCTCGATTATTGACTTCAATATTTATTTCCGTAAATTTAATTTTCATTAAATTTTTGTTAAGGGACAATAAGGGAGTTAGTTTACCGACACAATACCGACAAAACTTGGTTATCTAGGCTGGGTAACAAATATCCAGTTGATTATTTTCGGCGCTCGAAAAGAAAGAAAAGTTAACAATTTCTTTTTATTTAGGGGCAACTATACACGTCCGTTCTTCGCCTGCCAGAAAGAGGAAAGAGTCGAAGACTGGTCGATAATAGAGTTCAGTGCGGTATTATCATTTCTGAATCCAAGATGACAGCACTCCTGTTGTTGAGATCTTTGGTGCCATTTCACTTTCTTACAGTTAATTCCACGTTATATGTGTTTATGTTTACGACATAAATGTCTTTCTTGCATTTTTCACGTATTATCATTTTTATAATTGTGCTCTGTATTATATTATACGATGTTAAAATATCTTCAACGCACTCAAATGTAAAGTGTGCGATCCCAGGTTCCAAATGCAAATGGTCGGTGGGGTACATTATTTTCAAATATCTCCTCCGAATTTCCTACAACCATTTGACACTCACAAATTAAAATTTCTAGCTCTGTTCGAATGATATTATCAGTCATTTCCCGCCGATGAGATGAGCATGTGTTTAAAGCAATCATTTTTATTGTGAAGTGTCGAAACACTTCGATTAACCTTGAACATGCGAGTACAATTGCAAAGTGATCCGCATTGCTAGATATTGTAAACGGTAAAATAGAACTACATCAAAATACACAAGACATCAAATTGCCAGACAATTTCTGCACTGTTGTTCTAAACTAATTGAGAGTGTGTTTCCTAATATATCGACTAATTAATTAGATTATAATTATTCAATAATCCTGCTATTTTGGCAACAAAAAATGTTGATGTCGACGAAATTAACTTCCGGATACAACAACTGTTCAACTGTTGCCAGGTTATCTAATGTCTTTTAAATCGATCGACATTGTTGTAGATAAAAATGAAGCTGTATATTTTCTAACTGAGTTTTTAAATTCTCTAGATTTTTTTTTTTTTTTAGAGAGTTACGCTCTTATGATGTTTGTCACACAACCTGGACGGGATGCAGATGGTTTGTGTCGAAGATGGTCATTCACAACTCTTCGGGGGTGGTTGTCCTAAGATTCGAGATATATCAGGAATGCCACCATCCAATCTTCAGCTAAAGATTGGTTTACCTATTCTTCTGCTTCGTAACTTGAATCTACCTAAATTATGCAACGGTGCAAGTTTAATAGAAGCAACTATTTTCACTGGAAAATTTGAACGAGAAATCGTCCAGTTGCCACGTATTCCAATAATGTCGTCAGAATCTCCAATACCATTTAAAAAGCTTAAATTTTGTTTAAATACGTCGCAGGGTCAAACAATGTCTATTTACGGCTTAGACTTGAAAAATATGTGTTTCTCCCATTGACAGCTATGTCTCGCCTGCTCACGTGTGAGGAACCATGGAATCTATTCGTATTAGCAAAAGACGGGCTAATCAAAAATATTGTGTACCAATTAGCACTCAGATAAATTACAATAATTATAAATTATAAATTACAATAATAATTTAAAATAATAAAAATAATTATTAAAATGTTAAAAAACCAATTTTATCCTCATTTATAAAACTCAAATATAAATTTATAAATAAATAACAATATAATTTATTTTTTACAAACATCGTTTTGTAAAAAATCAATCTTTCAATTGAGTAATTTGTAATAAAATGTAAATTAAATAAATGTTATGTTCGTGTTGATTAAATCAACAAAATACAAATTTATTTTGTTATGATTATTTTATTGCTTACTCGTAGTTTGTTATTTTTGCTGTTGTTTGCCTTCGTCGATGACATCAACACACTTATTGCTACAATGCTTTATATTGTTATGCAAAATATTTGTTATTTTGTTGTGCTGAGGCGGTCATTTTTTTGGTATAAAGTACAAGAATAAAATGTTCATGGCATCAGTCCATGCCATTTGCCATTCAAGAAATCAAGCATTTTGAATTTTTTACATGGTCCTTCGAGCCGGATTAGCCGGAATAGTGGAAAGTGATTAGTTAAAAGTGGTACTAGATCAATATATTCAAACAGTGGAAATAGAAGATAGCTCGTACTCCATTACTCAGTAAACATGAGCGAAATCGAAGAAATCGCACTAAATCAGACGAGAATCACGGAAGAAGTGCATCGATTGTGGACAAACTTCAAAAAGGATGGAGAATCACGGTACTCTGTGGAGTATTTCAAGACACGGCTCGAGAAACTGGAGCAGCACTGGATTGACTTCCAACTAAACAATGGGTACCTAGAAGACGAACCCGCATCATGAATACTTTGCCAAAAAGTATTTTAGCCAGTTCGAATCAAGGTATCATGACATTAAAGGTGCCTTGAAGTCAAAACTGGATCAGTGGTCAACGAACAGGCGAGCCGATATTCTAGAATTACCAGCCAGTTCAAATCCAGCTACAGTAGTTCAGCCACCAAGGAGCACATCATCAGATAGAACGGAAGATTCAATTGGAAGAACGAAGTCCTCAATTCAGTGCACTAAGTTGAACCTCGCCAAAGGGAGATTTTTACGCCTAATTGACCGTCTGGTTTTCAGACAGAATTCCGTCTATCTCAAGTTCAAGCTGAGTCAATTACAAGAATGCTGGACAACGGTACGAACAGTTAATGAGGAAATTATGGTGTCAATGGAGAAAGCGGATTATGACGAGGAATTCATTGAGTTGGAGCAGATGTATCAAGATGCATATATTCATATTAAGGAGACAGAACAGACACAGCACCAGAGGGAAGCTGTAGTAACACAGCCTGAGAGGCATCGGGAAATTAAACTTCCACCTATAACAATACCAACATTCAGTGGAAAGTATGAGGAGTGGACACAATTTTGGGAACTGTTCGATCGTTTAGTACACCAAAGCAGAACCTTAAGCAATTCGAACGAATTCAGTATTTGAAGGGTAATCTAACCGGAGAAGCAGCAACTATTGTCAACCATCTATCACCTACTGCAAGCAATTATGCAACAGCAATAGAATTGCTAACCAAACGATTTCAAAATCCAGCAGCGTTGGTCAACAACTTTATTCAAAAACTGCTTACTTTGAAACCAGTTCGAAATGAAAATGCTCTGGATCTAAAGACTATGATGGATACATCAAGGAAAATCCTGTACGGTATCAGCAACTTGGGAGTGGATGTGAGTTCCTGGGATCCATTGGTGAGACAAATCCTATATCCAAAACTAGACAATGAATCAAGAAGGCTGTACCAACAATCAAAAGGAACATCAACAGAAATTCCAAAGTTAAATACATTTGCAGGCAGATTGAACATTGAGGGCAGATTGAACTAGAAGTTCAAAGATCCGAGGAAGCCTCCACGTAAAAGAAACCATCACAAGAAATATAGAGCGCGACCGACTCAGTTGGTATTGCCATGTTCAAAGGAGAGATCCTTTGAACCCCGTCCAAAAGGCGTTATCAATCAACATTCCAATTTCAACACGCAAAAAAGGCAGGCCGAAAAACAATTGGTGCAAACAAATGCAAAAACACCAGCATTTGATTGGCCTCAGCGATGAAGTAATCCCAAACCGGGAAGCCTGCCGCTACTTTCTGAGGTCAAACCGGCGGACCCCACAAGCGGACCAGTAGGAATGCAGTTAAGTGGGAAGGTTATGGTCCTACACTTCTGACCATAACAACGCCGGAGAAAAAAGGAAAAGAAGAAGAAGAAGATTGAGGGCAGATTCAGGGGATTGGAGGGCAGTCGAGAATTCAGCAGAGAACACCAATCGCAAGCGGTAAAACCCAACTCTACAAAAAGCCACTTGACTACAGTTACGCAGCCAAAATGCGCTGTTTGTGGCGAGAATCATCAGGTATTCAACTGTAAGAGATTTTTAAGTATGGAACCAAAAACCCGACGGGAAGTGATCCAGAAGTCAAGGCTGTGTTTCAACTGTTTGCGAGATGGACATGCCGCTAAAGAATGTTTGTCAAAGAAGGGTTGCAAGATACGCGCACAACAGCATAATTCTCTTCTTCATTCCCCTCAAAGTGAAAAGGCAGCTGTCTTAGTAACAAGCAAGGGATCAGGTAAAGAATCACCATCGACAACGCGAATCGTCGCTGCATGTCAAGCTAACAGGACGGTACTACTAGCCACAGCCATGGTAAATGTGTGCGTTGGACGACAAGTGAAACTGATACGAGCTCTGATTGATCAAGGATCTCAATCATGCTTCGTGACAGAAAAGTTGTCGAATCAGTTAAGGGCACCGTTGGATAAGTATGAGTCAAGGATAAATTTAATCGCAGCATGCCGCCTTACCATTCAATCAATTCATGATGAAGGAGTCAACATGGAGGTGGACGCTCTGGTAATGCCTGTTATCACATCAAGATTGCCATTACAACAATTTTCACCCAACGATTGGCCACATATTCAAGGCTTGAAGTTGGCGGATCCATGGTACGGACAACCAAAGGATATCGAATCGCTGATAGGATCAGACATTTTACCACATTTCCTGACCCATGGATTGATCAAAGGTCCACCTAATACTCCAATGGCACAAAATACAAGGTTTGGCTGGATATTGTCTGGACCGGTAGTGACCAACTTAACATCAAAACCGCAAGCACAAACCAAAGTCCTTACTTCATGTATCAGTGTGTGCAGCGAAGATGAAGGATTAAAGAAATGTTGGGAGCTAGAAGAAATACCCGTCGCAAGGGTCAGGTCTACAGAAGATGAGAAATGCGAAATTCACTACCTATTGACACACAAAAGGGATAAAACAGGACGATATATCGTCAAGTTACCACTGCTAAAGGATCGCATAGTCTTAGGTGATTCACGCAAAATGGCGTTAAAGCGATTCTTTTTGTTGGAGCAGAGATTCGCAAGAAATGAGAAGCTTCGGCATGACTATTGCAATTTCATGCAGGAATATCTTGCTCTTGGACATATGGAGGAAGTACAAGGAGATTCCTCAGAAAAAACGTATTATCTTCCACACCATGCGGTGATAAAAAATGACAGCACTACTACCAAACTGAGGGTAGTTTTCGATGCCTCGGCAAAAACAACATCTGGGGAGTCGCTAAATAGCATCTCCGATGGAGGTCGTTTCCAATCGTCTTCACAGCTGACATCGAAAAAATGTATCGTCAGATTTTACTCGACCAGGAGGATCAAAACTTACAACGTATTTTGTGGAGAGAAAACTCCAAGGATCCAATCAAGGAATACGTTCTCAAAACCGTCACATATGGCACATCATCCGCACCATACTTGGCAATTAAAACTCTATGTCAGCTAGCTGAAGATGAAAAGCAAGAGTATCCACTAGCAAGCAAAACATTGCTTGAAGTATTCTATGTAGACGATTGTTTGGGAGGTGCAAATTCCTTAAGAGAATGTCAAGATCTGCAAAGGGAATTGACGCAACTACTTCGGAAGGGTGGTTTCAACTTACGGAACTGGACATCAAATAATGCAGCATTCATAAAGGCATTGCCAAGGGAAGGAACTGAATTTGAGCCAGACTATAACTTTGATAGTGATACAACGGTTAAGATTTTGGGAATAAAATGGTGCCCAAACACAGACGACTTCCAATTTAAGATCAATGTCTCATCATTCAGCACAAAGGGTACCAAACGAGCTATACTGAGTGACGCTGGCAAAATCTTCGATCCTTTCGGTTGGTTATCGCCAGTAACTATCAAGGCAAAGATTCTTATTCAAAATCTCTGGCTTTTGGGCATCGATTGGGACGAGGATGTTCCAATGAAGATTAAAAATGAATGGAATGAATTCAAGACAAGACTATCATCACTTCAAAAGGTGAGAATTCCACGATGGACGCAGCAAATGGAAGGCGCCCACATAGAGTTACACGGATTTGCAGATGCGTCAGAATCAGCGTTTGCAGCGGTGGTGTATCAGAAGGTTATTTATCGCGGTTCTGCAAACAGTGCAAACAGAAGGATGCTTGAACTCAATTCCACTCTGTCCACTAACAGATAACATTGAAGATCTAGATGCGTTAACAATGGGTCACTTCATTATTGGATCACCATTGATAGCACCACAGCATGAAGTCATTCTGGACATGGCAGAGAGTAGTTTAAAAAGGTGGAAGTTAATTCAAAAACTTAAACAAGATGTTTGCAAACGTTGGTACGAGGAATACATAAACAAGATGCAACAGCGATACAAGTGGAAGCAACCCGCAAGGAATTTGGAGCCTGGGCAAATGGTGCTGTTGAAAAATGAGCTTCTCACACCAACGAAATGGCCTCTAGGCAGAATAATTGAAGTGCACAGCGGAATTGATGGGCTTGTCAGAGTAGTAACAGTAAAAACAGAGAAGGGAACATTCAAGCGGCCAAAAGCCAAGGTGTGTTTACTGCCAAACGAAGAAAATAGCATGAAGTCTGATAGTAACATATTACATTCCTCGAATCATTTATCCAGCAGGCCCAAGAGGAAGCTGAGAGATAAAACCCAAACATCAAGCTTCTCTACTGCTCTTGTGATTCTGTCGTTATTCGCATCCGTCATGCCGGGGTCTACAAATTATACAATAACACATCCAGAGACTGGATTATTTGTGGAACAAATTGGAACAGCCAAAATTCAACGAGGAGAGCTACGTACAAGCGTTCGATTTCCAATCACAGACATCTTACGGGATCAAGTTAATATGAACAAGACGAGAGATCAAATGGCTGAGTTGTGCAACAAGGCAAAATCATTAACAAAGGAGAGTCAATGCGATGAATTGATTCATCATATGGAAGAAGAATGGAAGAACGTACTTTCAATTTTTAATAGACTCCAAGTAACACCTTTGCGAAGGCAAAAACGAGGACTACTAGGAACCATTCTCACCTCAATATTAGGAGTAAACGATGCAGTATACCATGACATCGAGGACCTAGAAAACAACCAGAAGTCCCTGATAAAAAGGAACAAAACAAACAGTAAAATCATGTTGTCTACAATATCCAGTGTGAACGAGACGGAAGCTAGAATCAACAGTAAAATCAACAGCTTTACAAAAAAGCTGAATGAGGAGCAGAGTGAGGAATGTATTGTCCAGCACCTGTATAAGAAACTAGCTTTCAAGCAATGTTCATCTAGGACGCTAAGAATAACACACACTGTATGGAAAGAATTGTGGACACGCAATACCTGGATGTTAATTACACCCGAAGCAACTACTGTTTTTGTAAACTGTGGACCTACTCGAGAAGAAGTGTTTGTTAATAACACAGGAATTATTTCCATCACTCCGGATTGCGTCATCCAATCCAAATTCATACGATTTAAAGCGAAATTAATCAAGGAAAGGAGAATAATGATGCACTTTAGCGAATCAATTACTACTATAAACACATCCGTATCACCTCAAATTCCGGTTTATTTTACACATGAGACCGTCATCCCAATTAACAAAGATGTGACTGAAATTTCCAATTTCAATTATCAAGAAGCAGTCGAGGCTTCCGACTACCGACTACACGACCACAACTGGAAGACCATCAAAGAGCATCGGTATTGGACAATTGGGCTTTTTCATTTCATTCATTTGCCTATTGGCTGTGGTCCTTAAGTACGGCAAGTGTCCAATAACTAAAAACTCTACCAACATCGAACTGGAAGATCAAAACCACATTCGGAGTAGTAATTTTGAAATCAATTGGGCAACAACGTCGGAGGAGGGAAAATGTTGATTACATCAACAAAATACAAATTTATTTTGTATTGATTATTTTATTGCTTACTCGTAGTTTGTTATTTTTGTTGTTGTTTGCCTTCGTCGAGGACATCAACACACTTATTGCTACAATGCTTAGGTCAACGTTTTTCGGTTAGCAATATTTGTTATTTTGTTGTGCTGAGGCGGGCATTTTTTTGGTATAAAGTACAAGAATAAAATGTTCATGGCATCAGTCCATGCAATTTGCCATTCAAGAAATCAAGAAATCAAGCATTTTGAATTTTTTACAGTTCGTTTGTGCTTCATTTCAACTTTCCGAAAATTTTTACCAATTATATTTGAATAGACTACTTAGGAATATAACGAATGATTACAACACACAACTCGACTGAAAATAAAGGTTGAGGTCAGTTTCAATGATAACATCTTTAGCTACGGCCTTAACATTGATTCAGTATACTAAAGGGTCCGCCATCTAACGTTTTTTTTTTTCAAGTAGTGCTTATTTCGTAAATGGTAACACTTAGCTCATGTCTGATTTGACAGATAATTAGTTTTATCCTTCCGCTGAACGAATATGGTTGTGAATACGCTTGAACAACGCTGGGAAATATTGCGACATTACTTTGAAAATGAAGATGCCGATTTTGCCAAAAAAATCATCTTTTCAGATGAAGCTCATTTTGATCTTGGCGGGTATGTAAACAAGCAAAATTGTCGCATTTGGGGCACAGAAAACCCGCACGCAAACATTGAAAAGCCGGTGCACCCAAAACGAGCCACTGTTTGGTGCGGATTTTGGTCCAGAGGCATAATTGGGCCATTTTTCTTCGAAAATGAGCAAGGAGTGGCCGTTACAGTCAATGGCGATCGTTATCGGCCCATGTTGAACGAATTTTTGTTCACAAAAATTGAAAAGGAGGATATTGGCAACATTTGGTTTCAACAGGACGGCGCTACGTGCCACACAGCCGAAGCTATACTCGATGTTTTGCGCCCTGTTTTTGAAGATCGCATTATCAGCCGCAGAGCTGATGTCGTTTGGCCACCTCGGAGCTGCGATTTGACACCGTTGGACTACTATTTGTAGGGTGCCGTCAAAGATAAGTGTTACGCCGACAAGCCAGAGACAATTGACGCTCTAAATGACAATATTCGTGAAGCCATTGGTGAAATACAGCTGCACACAATCGATAATGTTCTTAAAAATTTAACCGATCGTGTAGGCTACTGCATGGCCAGCCGAGGCAGCCATTTGAAAGAAATTATTTTCCATTATTAACCGGAAGGATTGTACTTTCAAATAAAAAAAGAAATTTGAAAAAATATTCAGTAGTTTTTTTTATAGCATTTTCAAAAAAAAAAAAAAATTATTTGGCGGACCCTTTATAACTACTGAGCCAACGTGTAGCCGGGTAAGCTAGGCAAACATCATTTTAACTAAAATATTACAAACATAGTTGGAAAAACCATTGACCATTATTGTTAGCACAATATATTAACGTAGTCAGTAAAAAAATAGAATTTTTTTGATAACTTTGCCAGTCAAATCTTGGGTTTTTACAGCTGGGGGTGGGGTGGATCCTGCTGTTGTATTTTTTTCTCTTCTGCTTTTTTTAATTTTCGTATTTGCATTATCTTTTTTTTAACTTCCGTGAGTTGTCGAATCATTCTTTTTCCAACATGTAAAACGCACTCAAGCTTCTTCACTACAAAATCACGTTTGGCATCGGAAAGATTTTTAAATGTTTTTGAGTCCCCGTCATCAATGTAATATGCATATTTAGCTTTATGCAGCTCAACGGAGTTTTTAAAAATTTCAATTATGTCTTGAACTTCCTTTGCACTTTGCATAGCACGTTTTTCTTGTGTTCACTTTCATACCAAATTTCAAATTCGACGTAATTCAATTTTTTTTAACATAATCTCACAAGTTTTAAATGTTTTCGAAGAAACAATATAATCTAAAAGTTTGCTAGAATATTTTCCAATCACGGTTGAAACGCCGACCAGAGAATAAAAACCTCGCTTTGACCAAGTTCCGTCTCCCAAAACCGTAAACTCATCTTCAGGAAACCCTGCTTCATTATTTTCCTCTTTTCCTTCTTGGCCAGCTTTTTTCAATTAAATTTACCCAATAGAATTTGCTGCTATTTTTACATTTTCTAACAATCTATAGTAGGTGTTTATACTAAAAGAAGATGTTTTATCCATGAGTGGACAAAAGAGATCCAAACCGTTATGACCAATGCCAAGCAATCGCATTACAAAAACAAATCGACGGTTAATTTCATATGGTGTGTTTATTAAATGACACGAATCAATCTGTTTATCACCGCACTGACACTCTATTAAATCCCAATCCACGTATTCTGGTATATTACATTGTAATATACTCGCCAACGCAGAAAAAACGAGAGAAAAAGACAAGTAAGAGTGTCCTGCTTCAAGCTGGGTATCAACACTACATTTTCCTTGCTAAAGCACTAGTAAACTCTGTACTTTGCTCAGACCTATGCTGATTCCCTTGGAATTGACGAGATTTTCTCACAAAGTTTTTTTTGATTTTGAACGTGATTTTCTGCTGCCTTTTCCAAACGGATTTTTACTCATTTTAAAATATACAAATACACTTTAAAACGTAAACACATAAGTGAAAGAAAACACGCCGGTATGTGTAGAGTACCGGTATATACGAGTGTGGTCCGATAAGTACTTAGCCTACAAAAGAAAAACAAAAATTTTTGAGAAATGGTGATTTATTTTTCAATATAGTTTCCTTTCAGGTCAATACACTTGACCCAGCGATGCCCCAACTTCTTTAACCCGTCTGAAAAATACATTTTCTCGAGGTCTGCAAAGTAGGCCTGCGTGGCGGCGATGACTTACTCATTCGACTGAAATTTCTGCCCGGCGAGTGACTTTTTCAAGTTTGGAAACAAAAATAAGTCGCACGGGGCCAAATCTGGAGAATACGGTGGATGGGCAGCAGTTCGTAACCCAATTCGACCAATTTGGCCGTGGCGAGGGCGGAGGTATGAGCCGGTGCGTTATCATGGTGGAAGAGCACTTTTTTCTTCGCCAAGTGGGGCTGTTTTTTCTTCAATTCTTCGTCGAATCGCCTTTCCGGCCGATGTGACAGTCTTCGCCTTCTTTGGAGCACGTTCGGCGGCTGAAGTCCACTGTTTCGACTGTTCATTGGTCTTTGTTGTGTACCAGTGGATCCATATTTCGTCCACTGTCACGAAACGACGCAGAAACTCCTTCGGATTGCGCTTAAAGAGCGTCAAACACTGCTCAGAAGTGGTCTCACGGTTGCGCTTGTTGTCCGGAGTGAGCAAACGTGGCACCCATCGCGCCGACAGCTTTCTCATGCCCAAAATTTCATGCAGGATATGATCCACGCAATCTTTTGAAATGCTTACTATCTCAGCTATTTGTCAGGTTATCCTCCGTGGTAACCGTTTTCAGGGCACCTGAACGTGGCTCATCAAAAATTGACATGCGACCACGTTGAAGCTCGTTAAACCAATTTTTGATGGTCGCCATCGAAGAAGAAGAGTCATCGTACACAGCATCCAAACGCTCTTTGATTTCGCTGCGCGATTTCCCTTCCAAAAACAAGAATCAAATCACCGACCGATATTGCTCTTTTTCCATTTTTCTAAAATCCGCGGACACTCCCTCTTCCACATGCGGTCAAAACAAAACTACGAGTGCGATCCGGCAGAAATTTCGACAGTAGCCGTCTACTAGAATGTACTACACGACGTTGCTCTTGAGATACTGGCGCCATCTGACGGTGAGGCTAAGTACTTATCGGACCACCCTCGTAAAAACATACGGAAGAAGAGCAGCTGTTGTTCGCTCGAACTGCTTGTCAAGCACTGAAAAGGCAGCGCGCACTATAACTTTCTTATTTTTTCTAATTTCAATATGAAATTGTAGGAGTTGATTTTTAAAGGCAAAAGGTTTCGAAAAATGTTAAAAAAAAAATCGATTTTTAGAAAATTATATCCGGTACTACTTCATGATGTTGAAGAAGTTTTTAAACGCTCAAAGAAGGAACATTCCTTCATTGTGAACAGTTCATTTGGTCCCCTAAAAGAAAAATATTGAGATGAGACTTACACCAAAATAAAAAAAAATATATCTTAGCTTTGTCAGTTTACTGCACGATGCCATTGACAAATTTAATGAACATAACCAAACGTTAGACTCGTCGCGGTTGGCCTCATTCCAGTAATCAGTGGATCAGAATTGAGTAATAATCTATTTATAATATCAGTGTTGTACTTGACCCTTGAAAATTTTCTCGCCAAATTCTGCCTGTACAGCCGGAAATTATTATTTTGTGACTCAGCGGCTTCTTACGAGAGTAATCCAATTGGCAACAATGTCTTGTCTATGACAGCGGCACCCTGCACCAGGATCTTGCGCATCGTAGGTATCATAGGATGCCACGGATACAAACTTATATGAAGTTTTGCAGTGTCTATGCAATAATCTGCAGACTTGTGCAAATGGACTTTGTGACCACTTGATATGACTTCAAGGATGATTTTGAGTCGGTAAATGAAATTATAATCAACTCCAGTTATTTCCGCAGCTAATTCAGGATTGGAAAATAATCTTCTACTTGTGTTACCATCATTGGTACTTCCAAACCTAACTTTCGGTACATCCGCTTTTAGACCAGTTTCACGTCAAAATTTCTCTTGAATGATTTTTTTCCCCTCCTTAACAATAGCTTTGTCAACGTCAGATCTTAATTGCCACTTTTTTACAGTGAGTTTGTATGAGAGGTGCAATTAAAGTATCAACATTTCTTTTGATGGTTAAATCGTTGAGTTCTTTCAATGTTGCTCCACAAATATAGCACCTCATTGTTGACGTGGTCTGTTTGGCGGCATTACATTCTTTTGCGTCTACCATTGTAAGCATCATAGTATGTTTTACAGAATATGACTTTCCCTCCAGGAAAGATGTAGTTTTTATAGGGCTTTAATGGCATTTTCCACATACTCAACTTCTTCTAGGGTTATATCAGTTATACAGTTGACGACAATAACGCGGTGAGGAAGGGGTTGGATTTGCCATACCGTTTTGGTACCACATACCAAACGAAGCGGTACAAAGCTACTTTGAAAAATGTTAGTATCAGTGCCGTCATTTTCCATCTTTTGTTTCAATTGTGCCTGCTATGATCCATCACAGCCCAACTTGCAAAACAACTTTAATGGGTTAGATTCATCTGGTCTTAGATCACGTAAGACATCCTTAAAATAAGTCAGTAACCTTGTTGCGGTATGGTTTAATAAATCTTGAAGATTTACATGTGCGCATGTTTCAATCACTTCGTATGACTCTTTGGGCGGATAGCAGTCACTTTTTGCTTTTTGTAGGATGCTGTAACTAGGATACAACTTATTTATGGCACTTCTTATTTTTTCATATTGTCGCCGAGTGAAGTCAGCTTCCACGAATACAGAAAGTGCTGATAAAGGTGTTAGCTCTTTTTTTTGTCATCTTGTACTATTTTGTATGTTTTTTTCAATTATGTAGCTCTCGTTGGGAAATTCATAATCTGCTTAAGTATATTTGGAGCATCTTTTTTTCCAAATGTTTGTAATTTCGTTTGTGCAGCATAGTTTAACACATCATTATCCGCTCTAATACGTAAAGTTTCAGTTTTCCTTGTTTTACTTCTTTCGTTCAGCTCAGTAAATAGTTTTGATATTCGACCCGAACTTTTAGGCTGCGCTCTAGGTATTTCGAATATATTTTTTAGCCAACCGTCATTATTATGAAGAAATTTAGCTTCCGTTTTAGCAGCTTTTATCCACCTTTGCTGAAATTCTGACTTAATATGCGAAAACTTGTGCTTCAACGCCGTTAATTCATCTTCAGAATAGTTTTCGCTGGACAAAATCTAATTTTCCAAATAACTTAATTTTTCTTCAAAACTAGGCAAACTTTGCTGAGTCATTTTATCAAAAATTGATCTACGGGTCAGTATTCTAACACCTGAGTGACCGGGTGACTCTGAAACCAAATAATTATCAAATTAACAATTTTTATATAAAGTTTTCAATATTTGACAGTCTTGTTCTGTCACCTCTGGCAAAAAAGTGGGCGGATATGGGCGGCTAATTAGTCCACAATAATTTTATATAAACTATAACCTGTCATTATCAATTAACATAATAACCGGGAAGAATCCGGAGATACAACAAAAACTTTTTCAAACTTAAAATTGGGTTAAAAATTTTAAGAATTTTAAACTATATTTTCAAACGTTATATAAAAATATCCTATCACAAGAAATACAGCATCATATTTTAACTATATGCGTTCTTACCTTCTTGATCCATATCCATCACAATATTTTGAAAGAAGTCTGTAGTCATGAAAATATTTAACTTTTTGTTAAATACTACCCCACTTAGGAAACGCGTAAGATACGTGCAGTTGAAGGGATGACTATTTAACGACAAAACAAATGCGCGGGTTCTCTAGTCATTCGAGAGCTATAAAAAATATTTTTTTTTTCACCTGCGACAACTTCTTAAAAATTGATTTTTAACCGGCTAGATCATCAAAATACCCCTATGTGCGTATATAACAACATGCTCCACAATTATTAACAGCACCTTTTTCCAAAAATTTTCAACATCAAGCGGCTCATTTACACGGTAGCGCTATGGAGGAGATCTTCCCATAATCTACGAGCAAATAAGAAGCTATTTCTGAACTTGCGCCTATTTACAACAGAGGAATTGGAATCATTCATCATTGGAATCAGCTTGTCAGTCTAACTCAGTTAGAATTATTCCCAACTAAAATTAAGCCGGTCATCGTAAAAAATCCACTTCCCAAGAGAAGTACAATTCGAAGTTTGAATCGGTTTCCCGACTCTTCAAACATTCTCCGCATTGGGGGAAGAATATCGAACTCATCGCAAAGCTTCAACAAACAGCATCCCATAATTCTCAGAAAATCGCATCACTTCACAAAATTACTCTCACAATGCACTCTCCATGGGGGTCAACAATTTATGATGGCAGAGATTCAAAAGACAATTTGGATCACGAATCGTAAAATAGACCATACACAGATGTGTACCCTGCCATCAGTACAACACCAAGATACAAATGCAACTCATGTACTTATCTGATATCATGATTTTTGTATTTAATTTGTTTTATTTCTAATATACAGTTGTTAAAGGGAATTAAATAGTTTTCTGTTAAATTTATAGTTCGTTCATATATCACTATTTTGTAATAATGCTTATTTATATTAATTAACCAAATGGATTCACCACCTAATTCTTCTATGCTAGTTACATTATTATACTTATATTAACCAACATGTTTTCTGATGGATACAATTTTTACTATGTTTTTTGAATTCGGCATAGGTTTGATTAATTATAACCCTGTTAGTATATAATTTGTTGGTATTTTTTAGCAATTATAATAATAAAATTAAAAATTGTAAGTAACTCCCGACAAAAAACTCTATAAAGTAAAAAAAAAATTCTCTCGGCCTTTTGACTTCATTGAAAGAACCTATTTATTAATATTTTTAAGATAAGCGTCACCGCGTTGGAGGACAATTTTTTTCTATAAAGTCGAAAAGATTATATCTATCCAGTGGCTACCGCAAGTGTTGATACACATTTGTACCCGTTTTATCCCATTTTGCATAACTCTCTACAAGATTTCCGGTGATAACTATTCGTATTTCTGTCGAATATTCTTCTTCAGGGCTGGGATCGTCCGAGGCTTGTTGGCATAAGCCCGCGACTTCAAGTAGCCCTAAACAAAGAAGTTTGGGATGGTTAATTCTGGCAAAAACGGGATATTACGCTACCAGGAAACGCTTCCTTCATAATATTCATTGTGGCTCGTGCTGTGTGTGCGGTTGCTTCGTCTTGTTAAAACCACACGTTCATCAAGTCCCGCTTATCCAATTCCGGCAGTAAGAAATCGTTTATCATGGCCCTGTATCGTTCGCCAGTAACAATGATCCTATTGCCGATACTGTTTGTAATTTGTACGGGAACATGTGTAAGTTTTTCACTCAAGTTCGCTGTAAGCCGCGACATTCTCGGCCGAACGATCAGTCATGCGGCCACGTCTTGCATGGTCTCCTATGGTTTCAGTCTGTTCAAGTCGAGTAGCTAAGCGCAGGAATTTTTCCCAATTGACGTCGAAATTCACGCTGCACCAACCACCGATTATTGGTAAAAAAAAATGGATGTAATTATTCCATGCTCTTGCAAAGTATAGGGCTCCATAGCTTATTTGTTTGTACATATACTGTAGCCGTCTACCTCACGAATGTTAAATATGATTAAGGTACGTCACCATTTGGAAAAATTAAAACATCTTCCGTTAGGGTGATTAATTTTGCGCCACCTAAAAGAGCTGATGACCTTGAAACGCCTGAACAGATCTTCATAAATTGCAACTAAGAACTATTTCGATCACGTTAGCTTTCAAACGAAAAAAAAGCACCAAAATGAGTTCATTCGTTCAGGAGCTACGATGCCACAGACAGACACACAGGCGCACAGACACGTCAAACTCATAACATCCTTCTTCTTGTGTCGGGGGTTAAAAACAATCATACTTACGTATATTCCACTACTCCAGATTTTAATAGTTTTAATTTGTGAAAATCAATTTTATATGTCTAGTTCTTCTATGGTTAACATACTTGGATGAATTAAATTATCCTTAGTTGCCATTATGTTGTCCATTATTTGACTTTTCTAAATATCTTAATATTGTTTCCTGATATAAAAATGCAGATTTGTAGTTGACTTGTAGTCCGCTAGGTCTATTGTTAGTAGTATTACTAGTAACCTGTCGAAAAAATTTTCGATTAACAAAATGTACTTTTAATTACGAAAAGTTTATAGATAGAAGGTTAAAATGAAATCAATACGAAGAGATCGGAGAATATTTGGCCACAGACAAAATTGATTGTTGATTAGTCAACTTCCGGTCTATTTGCATCAGTGGCCTGGCGTTTGGCTTCGCTGGCGGCCTCGAGGCGCGGTGATTTGCGCTTGTTTGCCTGACGGATGGCCACTTCTTCCTTTTTTTGCTTGCTTCCTGGTGGCCATTTCCGGGGTCCTCTTTTGCTTCTATGCATACTTGGCCCAATAATCCTCCAGGGTCTCCTGGCAACGATTTAGGTTACCCTCTGGCTCCCATGTATTATCCTTGGCAGCATAGTTGGTCCATTTCAACTTCATACTCATTACACCAATAAACAGGAGCGTTGCCTTCTAGCATGATGATGGTTGCTTCCGGAACTTCAATTTTGACCCCTTTATGCCACCCTCTGGGGTCAGACCTACCTACACCCCAAACCTCAGCTCTCTAGGTCAAAGGGTGTTTCCGTGAAGTGGCCGCAAATTAGGGGATGGTAGCTCTTTAGTATTTTTAGATGTAATTCCAAAATGTTCTTTCTGTCGTTTTCAATTAGTATTTTTGAATTTTGAAGTGGCTGTTAATTTTAATTTGTTTGTTAAGGCTTTCAATAGCATTACGATTATTGCTATCCACATTACGTACGGTTATTTCTTACCTATCAGTACTATCCATCGTTCCAAATAACCATTTTTAGCTCTGCCTACGATATTTAATAAACCCCTTTTTGTCTATTTGGTTTACTTACGAGTATGGTCCTTAGTTTAGTTGTAACTAACTGTCTGAGTGAAGATCAACTGAATCTTCTAATCTAAAGTGTGCTTTATTCAATTCTAATAAATCTAAAACGTTCATCATTTCCGCTGGATTTACTATTGTATATGTAGGACTGTATCAGTTTCGCTAGCTCCTCCACTTCTTTGAATTTTATTTTCAGGAACCCGTTTTCTTCTTGTACATATATAATGTACATGTAGTAGCCTGGACTATGAGTGTTTTCATCATCAAAATTATTATTAGGAGTATTGTCTGCAAATTTAGGAGGTCTTTTAATATTAGAAAAATGCACATTTTTTAATTGAAACTTTCTAAAATAGGGTTCATCTTTATGCCTTACTCTTTTATAGTTCTTAATATACCCTTCATTTCTATTTTCTGTACAGCGTTTTTTTGAATACTATTGCGGTTGTGGTTCCCTCATTGTGGTTTCCTACAACTTTTCGAAGCTTTTGTTCTGTTTCTTCTATTGCCTGGATTGTCTCTATAAGCATAGAATATAATCGTAATCGTAGAATGTAAACGTTGATAACGTCAGAATTCCCGGTATGATTGTTGGGCTTTGTCCAATGTATTTCTACTAATTTTTCTTGTACATACTTTATTACCTGTTCCGATTTGAATTCATTATCCATTATAATTTTTTTCGGTATACCAAATGTAGATAGATAACTTTTCAATATAACAATTTTCTTAATACAGTTTCTATCATTAATTAAATATGCAACAGCGAATTTAGTTAGTTTATCAATAATTGTAAGAAAACTTAACTATCCTTACAAATTTATGAATCTTACTGGCCCTAGGCGGACACTTTAAAACAAAGAGTATAATTTTAACACATGCCTTTCGACTACTACGAGTATATAAAAAACTTACAATTAACATTATTATGATTAACTTAAACTAACAAAATGCTTCTTCTTTGCTTTTAATTTCTTGTGCTCTTTTTGTTGCCTTTCTAAACTTAATTCTTGTATTGTCTGAGAATAGTCCTATAATATATTTCTGTATTTTATTGAAGTCCCTGTTGAAAATATATTTATCATAACGCATACATATATATCCTTCATTTAAATCACATGAATGTATTGTCATACACACTAATATAGGCAATACATTCATTGAGGCGACTATATAATTCAGTACTCGCATCTACTCGTTCACTCTCAGCGTTAGGGATTCCAACTTCGAATTATTTCGTTATGCTGAAAGGGGTTTTACTGCGATGCCTGCCGAACGAACTGCGGGTTGACTTCCATCGTGTTATCGATGTCTGAAAACTCTTCTATGTAAAACGTGTGGCGGTCGCCATGCAACTAGTATGTGTGATCCTTTATTTACGAAGGCAAAAGGAGCTTCCACTAAAACGGAAAATCCAAAGAGCTCCAGCAATGCACCAATATCGCTCACGTAACCTACGCTGAATTTATACACGACTGAAACAACGCAGTGCGGTAACGTATACTTGCAAACAGCTCGTGCATTTGCTTGCAGTGAATCCTGTTCTGTTCCTTTATATGTTCGCATTATCATGGATGGTGGAAGCCAACTCTCGTTTATAAAATCTTCCCTGGTGAAGCGGTTAAATTTGCCCATTATTGGAGCGCATAGTTTGAGTGTCATTCCATTTGGAAGTACTAAGCCGCGACCGAGCAAGATGTGCAACAAGGTTCGATTAGTATTACGCAGTCAGCATGACGATCAGGCGGTGGTGTTCCATGCTATCGAAGTTCCGGAAATATGTTTTGATGTTCTCTCATAACCTAAAATTCACACAACTGCTGGGCTTCACGACTTGGTGTTAGCGGACGCACGGATTCCAGGACAACAGTTTGAGGATGGAATCAGTATTTTGATTGGTGCTGATTCTTATTGGCAATTTGCTACTGGGGAAATTAAGCGCTTAACAACAAGGTTGACAGCTATTAACACCGTATTGGGATGGACTATCCAAGGCTCATCGCATGTGTTGCCGTCTGGTTCGAATAGAAATTACGTGTCACTCCACGTCTGTGCCTGTGAAGATGTTGAAAGGCTCTGGAAGCTAGATGCTCTTGGAATTTCTCCTGAAGGTACGAAAGTGGTGAGTAGAGATTCAGTCTGTAATATTATTAGAAACGGCGATAGATATGTGGTGTCGCTACCGTGGAAGGCCACAACATTCAATCTTAACGACAATCGGACTGGTGCATTAGTTCGTGTGCAGACTCTGGTCCGCAAGCTGTGCAAAGCAGGCAGATTAGAGGAATATAGCGCAGCTGTCCAGGAGACGGTAACCACTGGTATAGCTGAAATTGCACCGGAAGTGATTGTAAACAAAAACCGATTATTTTACTTACCACATCGTCCTGTCTATCGCGAAGACAAAGAAACAACCAAGCTCCGCCCATGCTACAAATTATTGTTCGTTAAACGATTGTCTAGAGGTTGGAGACAATTTGTTGCCTGAATTGCTAGTGGTTCTGCTAAATTGTCGTGCCAGAAGGATCGGAATTATTGCCGATATAGAAAAGGCATTTCACCAAATACTTTTAAATAAAAACGATAGAGACAGCCGTCGTTTTTTATGGTTTGGGGAATCAATTAAAAATGAACAAAATTTACCAGCGGTACAAGTTTTTCTAGCGTGGACAATGAAGGTATCGCAGAACGCATTTACCGAGAAGCTAATCAAATACTCAAAGGTGCTTCTATGACGCTTCGCAAGTGGAATAGTAACTGTGAAAGAGTTCGGCAGTGTTTCCCATTAGAGGATAGACGTCCGAGGAGCCAAAAGGTGTTGGGTTTACGTTGGGTTGTAGCTACTGATGAGCTGGAAGTTGATTTAGATTCAGTTATGCATTTCCTAAAATTCAAATATAGCCAGGTCACTAAAAGGGTTGTTTTAAAACTGATGGCCAAAATCTTTGACCCATTTGGTATACTGAATCCTTGGAGTGTAAAGCTCAAGATCCTGTTTCAAGACATTTGGCGACAAAAGCTGGATTGGGACAAAGAGCTACCTTCTGAGCTAAAGGGCGTTTGGGTGGTTTGTTGCGACGAAATCGACCGACTGTCCGATATTGCAGTACCTCGATGCTTCATAACTGTAATCGGTTCGACTGAACTTCATGTTTTCGCAGATGCAAGCCAGTTTGCATTTGGAGCTGTAGCTTATGCCAGAACGATCGATAGCGATAGGAATGTGTCAGTGCAGTTCATTTGCGCAAAAACTAGAGTTGCACCACTCAAAATGACCAACCAAGACGGGCTATCTATACCCAAATTGGAATTGACTGCAAGGTTAATCGCTTCGCGACTTCTTGTCTACCTTCAAAGGAATTTGAAGATACATTTTTCCGATAACTTCCTTTGGACTGACTCTCAAATTGCCTTATTCTGGATCAAGGGAACGACAAAACGCTGGAAACCGTATATCGAGAGCAGAGTCCAGGAAATAAGAACCTTAACTAATGTATCAGCATGGAGGCACTGTCCAGGTTCATCCAATCCTGCCGATCTTCTTACAAGGGGAATCAGTGTAACATCTTTAATAAACTCTTCAATCTGGCTTCATGGACCCTCCTGGATGCAAGAAAAAACAATCTGCGCAGACCAACTGATAATAGTATTTCCTTGTGTGCATTACGTCTACGTCACCCATGCTGAACTGTGAAGACTTTAGTAGCTGGCGACGTTTATTACGTGCAACGGCTTACGTTCTTCGAGCATTCAATTGGTTTAAATGAAAGCAAATGTTTCCAAGGTATCTCTCAGCAGAGGAAATATGTCGTGCTAAGAAGTACTGTCTTCGGAGAATACAGCAAACGAATTTCCATCTGGAGATTGCAACACTTCGAAAAGGAAAAGGTATACCCTCAAATTCAACTTTATTAATGCTTTCTCCTTTCTTAGATGACAGTGATGAACTTCTTCGGGTTGGAGGGCGTCTGCAATTTGCTGTTGAAAACATTAACGAAGCTCACCCAATTATACTGCCAAAATCATCGCATATGACCAGGCTAATTGTCATCGATGCCCATGAAAAAAGTTCCATGCTGGTGTGTCTTCTACCCTCTCCAGACTACGTTCTACGTATTGGATAATCAAGGGACGACAGCTGATAAAAAGAGTAATCCAAAGATGTTTCGTGTGTAAAGTTCTTCGGGGCCAGACAGCTACAAAACCTAGAGATCGGGTTTTGACATCGCGACCCTTTGCTGTGACTGGTTTGGACTTTGCGGGTCCCTTGTATGTGACGGAACTAGGCAATCAGCGGAGGAAAATTTATTTGTTGCTTTTCACCTGTGCCGCAATCCGTGCCGTCCATATCGAATGCACTATGGATCTTACTACCGAGAGCTGTCTACTTGCTATAAGAAGATTTTTGGCCCGGCGAGGAGTTCCACATACTATTTATTCTGATAATGCCTCCACTTTCAAACGAGCAAGTTCAGAGTTAAGGCAACTTAACAATATAAAATCGAGTGAACGATTGAGTGAGCTCCAAATAAAATGGAAATTTATTGTAGAACGGGCACCATGGTGGAGCGGTTTTTGGGAGCGCCTAATAGGACTGATCAAAGCGGCATTGAGAGCAGCTATTGGAAAAGAAACGTTGAGCGTCGAACAGCTCCAAACGTTGTTAACTGAAGTTGAAGGAGTAATAAATTCTCGACCTTTAACGTACTGTGGAGATGACCCTTTGGACCTCGCGCCACTTACTCCGGCGCATTTCATCAGCGTTACCAATCAAGTGTCAATTGTGTCGTCACGTGAAGAATCTTCAGGAAAGGAGTTAAGAAAACTGTGGAAGGACCGTCTACGTTGTCTATCTACATTTATAAAGCGCTGGTTTAAAGAGTATCTTCAGCAGTTGCGATCGGTCCACCAAGTCAAAAACCCATTAAGTCATACTATACGAATAGGGGATGTGGTTCTGCTGGAAGACAAGTCGTTACCCCGAAACCTGTGGCACTTGGCAGTGGTGCAAAAAGTGTTTCCTGGACGAGATGGTCGGATTCGTGCCTGTGAAATACGTCTTGGCAGCGGATCCATCCTAAAAAGGGCAGTACAACTCTTATATCCTTTAGAGATAACCAACTCATCGTAGTTTTTTTTGCCGCCGGGAGGATGTTGAAAATATATTTATCATAACGCATACATACATATCGTTCATTTAAATTGCATGTATTGTCATACACACTAATATAAACATACAAGTAAGCCACATGTAAATTGAATTGCTGAATCTGTTTCTTTCTCCTTTTCTAACGTATGTTACACTTATTTTAAAATGTTCGTTTCATTAGCCGTTGTACCTTTGAGTTCATCACATGCAATAAACTTTGTCTTAAAACTTTTGAACGGATCGTTTTATTCCATCAATTAGAATTCGGGTTCACATTTTTTTAAAGTCGCTATCATCTACTTCTGAATATCGCGCATTCATAAATATTTTCTGGTCCATTCGAAAGATTAATTTAACAAATAATATATTGTAATATTGTTACGTGGAAAATACGCACGAAACTTTTTCCTCTCCATCCCTCCATTCCTAAATTTTTGTCCCGCCAGTATTCTCCGCCATCTCCTAAGGAGGAGGAACACTTACCGGTGTTCCTATGGCGAATTTAGAGCTATGGCCCGGTTTAGTCCAATCACCTTAAGGAGGTCGCACCATCAACAGGTACCATGCTGGACGGACGGTCGAAAGAGTGTGGACGGACGGTGCAAGGAGTGTGGACGGACGGTCCAAAGAGTGTGGACGGACGGTCCAAAGGGGGTGGACGGACGTTCCAAAACAAAGGGCGGACGACCCCAACCGACCGAGACGGACGGTTTCGCAATAATAGGCGAACGGCCCCAACAGGGTGAAAAGGACGGACGGTCCCCAACAAATCAAAAGGCACCGTGCCCAACCTAAAATATATTGTTTGATAAAAAGAAAAAGAAGATTGTGACCCTAAATAGTAAAGTGTCGTCCCCGCAAACCCATATGTGTTAATCTACATATACTTATTGTAAACTCCCCAATTTATGAAAACGGGTAGCCCAATAACCCCTAGAGACCTTTAAAGAATATCAGAATAGAACAGAAATAGACATAATTATTATTATAACTGAGGAATGTTTAGTTGGGCTTAGAAATTATACTATGATACTGTGGTGAATGCGTCCACCTTAACCAGGACAACAACCCCTTCCAACCGGACGAATGTCCGAAGGTTCGAAAATTTTAATGTGGAGGCGTTGGAACTCTGGAGTTGATTCCCTTTGTTCCAACGACCAAAGTTGTGTGAGTGTATATATGTGTTCCCGGTTGGACAGGGCCAGACGGACAATGACCAATTTAATTCGAGACCAACTTTGAGCGAAGCTGGACGGACAGTGGCCACCAGCGGAGAACAATACAAGAGACAAAGAAAAGTACCAAAGGTAAAGGAAAGTACAAGAGACAAAGGAAAATACAAGAGACAAAAAGAAAACGAGAGCCTGATACCTACATACATATATACGAGAATACGCGGTCAACACCAGAGGGACATAAACCCGAGGGAAACAACCTAAAGGACGAAACGGACGATTTACGAAACATACCAACGACGGAGGACGTTCCACACCTAAGTATCTTTTTATTTTTTTATAATCTTTTAGTACGCCTCATCATCCCTCGGTTATCTAGACCGTTGCGTTATTTTTAGCCGTTTGGCAACTGTGTTGTCCTCGTAGTGGGTATTGGGCAACCCGCTGTCCCAACTACCAAACAATAAACTATATTATACATCTATAATCTAATTTTTTTTTCATTTTCGTAGTTTTACGGAAAACTACGTGGCGCCCTGAATTCCTCCCATCCCAATATCCGAACCCCCCATTCCACTGAGTAGCCGCGTGCGCAGCTGAACGCGCGCACACCAGCTGTTGTGTTTTGACGCAACAATATAAATTGATCATGGCTAAAAGATCATCCCTTTCCGCGCTACGTTTTGCACGTGGTCATATTAAAGGATCCCTAGCTAAATTGGCCATTTACACAGAATCAATCATGGATTCAGTGCCACTAGTTGATCTTGAAGTGCGGCTTAACTGGGCTATTGAATTATGGAAGGTATTAAATTCCTGTCAAAAACTTTTGGATGAGTTCGCTGACAAGGAAGGTTATGTAGACCACTTACCAGAATTTGAAGAATTCGAGTCGAAATTTCTTATCGCAAATTCGGTGTTATTATTTGCAAGTAATGAACGAAAGGTCTCAGACCACGCCAAAGATGAGATAACCCGGTTAGCTCATCAGCAAAAGGTCTTAATCCAAACATTAAATAAACGTTCCGTCAACGAATCCGATTTTTTTTTCCCCGAAAATTTATATCGAGCCATTCACCGGTAATTATCAAGAATGGTCCACGGTTCACGATATGTTCGAGAGTGCTGTGCATAATAAATCTAACCTCACTGATATTCAGAAATTTAATTTTTTAAGATCTTGCCTCCGTGGTAAAGCTTTGAGTCTTCTCAACCATTTACTAGTGTCCGTCGCCAAGTAGTAGCAAGCATGGGAAAAATTTCAAAAACGCTATGATCGACTACCCAATCTCATTAGCAGCTACGTAAACTCATTTTTCGAGTTACCATCAGCACACACGTCGAACATGAATCTCCTGCGTAAGATTTCAGATCGCGCGGATGAAATTGTACGCGGTTTAACTTCGTTATATTCAAAAAAATTGAGATCCCTGGCTAATTTACATTTGAATAAATAAGTTAGATTCTGAAACCCGACAAGCTTGTGCAGAAGAAAATATCGAAAAAAATTACCTCACGGTTAATAAATGTTTGTACTTTTTGGAGCTTCACTGTGAGGCTTTAGAAAGCTGCATTGAATCTGTTCGTGATAGGAATAAAAGGACCCCAGCAGCCAAAAGTTTGCATGTTTCGAAATCACCCGGGGTTATGCTGAAATTTGTTTCATCTTTGGGGACTACTGTCTTGCGTTTGCAGTAGTAGCCGTATGATTATCGTAACACGCAGATGAGGATTATGGTGGAAGTGATCAATCCCAAGTAGCCCACCGTAAATTGGTGCACGTCATACGATATGTTACAGAAGGCATTGTCTTAGTAATATTGATGAGCTCTTGCTTGAGTGCGTTCAATTCGTTTACATGTTTCTTGTAGGACAAGGGTTTATGAGATGCTGTAGTCAAATTATCTGGTAGCGCATAATCCGATAGATTCGCTGCCGGAGAGAAAGAAAGTCTTGAGATTGTTCTGTGTATAAAGTGGGCACGCAACGTTATGAAGTCATTTTTAATAGTGCAGCCGGGTTCAATCTGCAGGATTCCAGAGCCTTCCATAATGGTTTGTTCTACGGTGTCATTACAAACTACATTTAACGTGGTCCTAACCTTTAAAATATATATCCATGCGTTTGCCTTGTGCAATTGGATCCAGGGACCATCATTTGCGCCTACAACGTTGCATGCAGGAGATTGTTGACCATGATTTAAGAATTTGATTTCGCAGTAGCTTACTTTTGATCCCCGTCTATTAATTGGATGCTGTAAATGGCAAATATGCATTTCTTCACTAAGGGAATTCCACAGTTGATAGGGGGTAGTACTGATCACGATGCAAATTAATCATTATGTATTCGGTTGATGGTTTTATTGTGAGAAATGATCTTCCCACCAGGGCTGGAACAGGAATCACTTTGAAGAGCTCGAATTCATCAAGACTTAGGAGTGGCAATTCAACCTTAAAGATTATGTGTCTCTTTAGCGCCTTGCCATCAACGCTCATAAGATGATAAAGTTTCGGGATTTCATCTTGTCCTACTGGGAGCCTGACTGCAGAAGGAAGGTTTGCTTTTATTTTTGTGATCTCCTGTTTCCGCAATCTTTCCTGTTGGTATCATTGTCTAATGTCATTTATAACAGCTGTGAGCTGTTCAAATTGTTCCTCTATCTCTTCGAAACGAAAATTCATCTCTTGCTCACTTTCTTTGATAATATTTATGGTGGCGTCAATTATGGAGGTCTGATTACGAATAAGGCGAACTATGTGATCTTCATTTTGTCTTATTGTGTTGATTGTTGCAGACATATGGTTGGCGTATTCATCGTCCAGAACCCACATTAGCCACAGCATTGGCCACATTGCCTACAAAATGTATAGCTCCACGGCGAGCTCTCTGAGTGACCGAGGTTATAGAGTGAAGTTCATTATCCTTTTGTATTTTTGTGTGCAGTCAATCAAATTGGAGCATGGTCCCTTTGCAAGTCTCATTTTTGTTTGGCAATAGTTGACAAATTTCTGATAGTTTTTTAGTATAAGTCATTATCGAGCGGTATTCGGTCCAATAAGGGGCCATGTCATAATAGGCTATTATGCTCCAACTGCTTGTAGTTATGGCTAAGGCTCTGAAATTTTCAAAGTAAATTCCTGGCTGTGACTGAAAGGGTTGAACCTTGACTGGTGTACATGCTATAATGGGAGTCAACGCAACTATCAAGAGAATAGCAAAGGTCGCTTTTCCAATTGAGTTGATGGGTGGTGATTTGTTCCGATGTCTGTCTTTGGATTGAATTCATCATCTTGAGTTAAAATAGGAAGTGGATTCTGTGTATTCGATCTGTGTATGGCACGACGGAATGTCCTGTTAGCCGTCCGTACGTCGGCCACTCGAACCAGTCCGTCGTTTCCGGTTATTACATTCGTGATGCGCCCAAGTGGCCATGGTAGCCTTGGTGTGTTATCTTCTTTGATTATGACCATCATTTCGGGTTTTGCATTCTGGCATCTCTCCTTCCATTTGTACCGGTGTTGTAGCTGATTCAGGTAATCACGTGACCATCGGCGCCGGAATTCCGTTTTGAGATGATTTATCAGATTCCAGCGAACAAGTATCCCTGAATCACTTGGTACGGCCGCGGGATCGACATTGCTGATGAGAGGTTCTCCAATGAGGAAATGGCCAGGGGTTAAAGCAGCGAGATCATTCGGTGAATCGGACATTGGGGTTATGGGCCTTGAATTTAATATCGCCTCAACTTGGATGACAGCTGTTTCAAGTTCCTCGTATGTTGAGGATGCTCCTGCTTGTAGCAAATACTTCGATGATTTATTTATTCCTTTTCTGCTTCGGATTTCATGAAAGCCATTAATTCTGATAGCTGGTTCTTGGCGCCAACAAAGTTTGTAGCATTGTCGCAATATATATTTCGGCAATGGCCTCGTCTAGCCATGAATCGTTTGAGTGCCCCTATGAAACCTCGTGCCGTTAAATCGGTTACAAGTTCTAAATTACACGCTTTGGTGGAAAAGCAACAGAAAATTGCAATATAGGATTTTTGATGGCGTTTGCCTTTTAACTGTGTGTTGAAACTGAGCCGCAAAAGTCGACGCCTGTGTTGATGAACGGCCTAGCTGGCTGAACTCTGTCTGCAGGCAAATTTCCCATTTGCTGAGTTAAAAGTTTGGGTGTGGAGCGAGAACATACGACACACTTGTGTAAAACTGATCGAGCCACAGTCTTTCCTTTTACAGGCCAAATGCTTTGCCTAGCTATTGAGAGCATGGTTTGCGGCCCAACATGATTGTTGTCCTCGTGAATTTCCATAAATAGGATTTTGGTGAACGGATGATCGTATGGTATAAGTATATAGCTTAGCGTCGTATGGTAAAGACGAGACTTCTAAGCGCCCGCCTACGCGGATCAGCCCTTCTTTATCTAGAAAGGGTGCGAGGCTTTGTATTATATTTGGAACTTCACCCTCGTCCTTCAAATGGGCGATTTCATTCGTGAATTTATCCTGCTGCATTAGTTGGAATATTTTCTTCCTTGATTGGCTTAGTTCCACCGCCAACAGAGGACCATTCGATGCTCGATTTCCGCCAGCCTTAATACAATTTTTTCAGCTGACAAGTCTTGGCTTTTCTTAATTTTGTTTATTAAGGCCCTTTGCCTTAAGTTGTGGATGTACCTCAATATGTAGGCTACTATTCTTACCGCGTTCTTAAAAGAATTTTTATGGTTGATGATAGCTAAAATTTGCTCCTGATACGGGGGTGTATCACGACCAGCGGTTTCTACAAATGGCTGATAATCATCAATTGGTTTGTATTTAGGTGGCCAGATTGAGGTGGTTCCATGTAAAAACTTTGGCCCATAGAACCAAATGTTGCAATTTTCAAGTCGTTCAGGTGCTATCCCACGTGAAAGCACATCAGCTGGATTTTCCTTTGACGGGATATAGTGCCATTGTTGAACTACTGTATTTTGTCGAATTCGCGATACTCGATTAGCAACAAAAATAGGAAGCGAGGCAGAGAATGATGAATTAATCCAAGCGAGAACAATTTCTGAATCGGTCCATAAGAAAGCGGCATCATTGTGTATCATCAGGTCCTTTTGTAAGCGAAGTAGAAATTCAGTGGCAAGGCAAGCGGCACAAAGCTCTAAGCGGGGAATGGTTGTTTGTTGTGTCAACCTTGTCTGTTTTGATGGTTCTACTCTTGATTTAGCGCATAATAATCGCACAGTGATTATATTATCAATGCTAACGGATCGGACGTATGCTGCTGCTCCATAGGCCTTTTCCGAGGCGTCAGCAAACACATGATATTGTATGTTTTTTGGCGGTATATGTGAAAATATGTGTCTATCAATCTTGATGTTATTGAGCGCCTGCAGACCTTCTCGATACTTGAGCCATGTCTTCCGCATTTCTTGAGGTAATGCTGCATCCCAATCAAGCTTCAATTCCCACAATTTCTGGAGAAATATTTTTGCGACGACTACTACCGGAGCCATGATTCCCAGCAGATCAAACAAATGTGCAGTGTCGGAGTATGCAGACCGCTTAGTTACCTTAACCCTATCAACCCAGAATGTCTTGACACAAAGCTAATCGGATTTCGGCATCCAAGTAAGTCCAACTGTTTTGATGTGCTCACTAACATTGCTGCCGAAATCGAGCTCGGTTTCTCTATCCTCGAGAGGTATACATTTCAGGAGAGATGCATGATTCGCGCACCACTTCCTTGCAAAAATGTTTGTAGTTCGAATTGAGTTGTTAGTAACTCGGCAATTTTGTCCGATCCAGTTAATACGTCGTCTACTCAAAAATCTCGAGCCAGTACTATTGATCCCAATGGAAATCGTTCCTTGTTCTCTTGAGCTATTGTTTGAAGACACTTTGTGGCTAAGTATGATGCAGAGGTGGTGCCGTAGGTTACTGTCTGAAGCTTGAAACACTTTGATGCATCGTTTGCGCTGCTTCTCCACCAAATTAACTGGAACTTTTGATGTTCTTTGTTTATGAGAACTTGGCGGTACATTTTCTCAATATCTGCGGTAAACACATATCTTGGCACGCGGAATCGTAGCAGCATTGAAAAAACGTCACTTTGAATGGTCGGACCATTGGCATAGATATCATTTATTGAGAGGTTTGTGGATGTTTTTGCAGATCCATCAAAAACTACTCTTAGCTTAGTAGTGCTACTGTCAGGTTTTTGAATACAATGATGTGGTAAGAAGTAATATGGTTTAGCAATTTGATGAAGGGTCACTTCTCGCATATGACCCATTTGTTGATATTCCTCCATGAACTGTCTATATAGTCTTTTTAGCTCTGGCGAATTCGCAAGCCTCCGTTCAAGTGAAATGAATCTTCGCAGCGCAATATCCTTCGATTCTGTCAAGCAAGTAGGCGCCTCTTTAAAAGGTAATCGAACCGCAAAGCGGCCGTTGGAATCTCTAGTTGTAGTTTGAGCGAAGTGGGCCTCACAATATTTCTCTACTTGAGTGAAATTGTTCGTAGTTGAAGTTGCTTCTTCTAATCACCAAAACTTCTCAATCTGTCTATCCAGAGCCTCATCTGCGGTGCAAATTCCGCACGACGCCACCATGGGATTGGAAGTGTGAGTGGGTACCTTGCCTACTACTGTCCAACCAAATACGGTATTTTGCAAGGTCGGAAGTTCGTCTCCTAAGCTTATTTGTCCCACAACCGAAGTTGAATAAAACATTTCGGCACCGATGAGCAAGTCTATTGGTCCTGCTCGAGCGAATTGTGAATCGGCTAAAACAATATTGCCTGGAATATTCCAGTCTGATGTAATGATAGGCCTTGACGGCTTTGGTGAAATGATTTTTGGCAGAATATGTGCTGCCAATCTGGCAGAGAACCCGTTGATTTTTGAACTTATCTCCACATTAATTCGTCGGTGGGATACCCGTTTATTTTAGCCGATGCCTTCAACATATAATGTTTTATAAGTCTCCTTCTAGCCCAAGGAATTGGCTAATTTCTCTGTTATAAGATTGATCTGAGATCCGGAATCCAATAAAGCTCGGCATGGTATTGGGCTGCCTGATTGGCTCTTTATATGGACTATGACTGTGTCAAGTATCACGCTTGAAGTCTTGCATCGGTTGTTGAAGGTAGAAGAATTGGTTCCCGCTGCAGATGTACAAAGACTGGCTGAATCTGCCGTGGACATTACCTTGCCTGTTAATGTTGATGCCTTTGGGTTTTAGACCTTGCTACTTCATCCAAATGAAGAAGTGTGTTGTGCTTCTTTTGGCATTTGGTACAGCATCGGGAAAGACAATCATTTGGATAATGTCTTGGTTTTATACAGTTTGTGCAATGCTTTGATTTTTGCACTAGGCTTAGGCGCTGTTGTTGGCTTAGTTGCAGAAATTTCTGACAGGAGAACAGCTGATGGTTGCCCTTGCAGGAAATGCATGAAGACCTCGATGCAGCTACCGTCGTGAACGCCTTGTTGGATCCTGATCTTTTGCGTTGGTCTTCTGGACCCCTTCTTGCGTTTGCCCCTAGCGCCTCTAAGGATTGAAACCTTACTTCCAAAAATTCCAAGAATTCTTTCAAGGAATACAGATTCTTGGGATGCGTTAAAAATTGCTCCCAAAGCATATATGTATTCCGATCGAGTCGTTTAATAAGTATGTGCATTAAAAGAGGATCCCAGTTTTCGGTCTTTACACCCAGGTTTTTAATGCTAAACAGGCACTCTCGAGTGATATCGTGCAGATTTTTTATGTTTGATGAAGTCTCATTGTTACTTGTGGATTGATCTATTAATTTGTTTAATAACGCTGTTACTAAGAGTCGAGTATTTTCATAGCGGCTTGTGACGGTTTCCCAAGCAGCAATATCATTTGCATCGGATGTGGAAAAATGCTGTATTAATCTCTCAGCTTCTCCAGTCAAAGTGGTCATCAGGTACCACATTTTCTGACATTGTGGGATTGGTTGAGTGTGCACTAATTCTGTGAATAGATCACGAAATTGAACCCATTTGGGGTAGTCCCCATCAAACATCGGCAATACTACCTTTGGTAGTTTCGATTCCGTATTGGCTGTTGCGAATACAGATCTTGGCCTTGATCGACGTCAGTCGTCAGTGCGTCTTCTACTTCAGCCTCTGTTGAAAGGTAAGCATCTACATCATAGACACTTGTATCGGGCTCTTCTAAGAGGTTCCATATTTTGTAATGGAAGCCTTGTACAGCCGCCCAGTGCTGCTCGATGGTCTTAAGCCTTATTGAATAATACTCTTCGGTGTGCTCCTGATTTTCTTCGATAAGGTGCTTAAGGGAATTTTTAATGGCGTCGATCATTGACGACTGTTTCCGTATTAATCTTGATATAGCACTACTAGTTTCCACAATATTGGCACTTGGTGGGACCTTTGGGATAGTGCCTGTTCCTTTAGGCCTGGTTGATAAAAGAGTGCGCTTTGTCTCTTCGTACATTTGCTACACCTTGTCATAGGTGTTTGACTGCACGTAAGGCGTGTCCACCTTTACGAAATCCTTAATGCTCTTGTGATTCTCTTGAAATTCTCTCCATATAGTCTGTAGTTTTTTCTTCTTGTATTTATAGGTCTTACGGTCAGCACCGTCTTTGCCAATGTTTGTTTTCCGCCTATGAAGTTCTTCAAAGATTGCCTTCTGTCGCCCCACAATCTCATAAACTTGCATTTCATCCATGGTGAACTGTATGGGGCGGCTGATTTTTAATTTTTGATTAGAAGGTGTTGTATTCACGAAAACAAACGTTGTATAATTATACTTTATTATACAATATTATAATTAAGAATAATAAAATTACTAATAGTTAAGTTAATAGCAAGATGCTCGTGAGTAGAAGCCCAATCCGGAAGCCAGCAACCAACCAACATGGAGAAGACCATGTCGCCCTCTAGTGGCCAAAGGTGTAGCACGGGTAGCATGAATAGTATACAGGGATGTCCAACACCTCCCCTTTTTAGTATTTTGTTCCCGCCACAAACTTATCTACTGGTCGACGCTGTCGTTCCGATCTCCTCGGAATGTTCATTGGGCCCTCACCATTATCTGTCATTGACATATGTGAAGTTGTAGTTTTATCTTCTGTGCGTGTGTCTATGTTGAAAATATTCAGAGCTGTATCCCAAGTGGTGGAACGACTTGAATTTTTCGAGTGTTTAAAACGGATCTGATTCGCATGTGCGCGAATGTGTTTTCCATTGTCCAGAAGGATGTTGTAAATCACTTTTCCTTGCCTTTTGACCACTTGTCCTGATGCCCACGTAAAGTGATTATTATTGTAAACTTTTGCATACGCAAAATCTCCCGGTGTAAAATGTTTTTCTATTGCACCATGTTTACGATTAAATTGTTTCCGCATAGTGTTGTTGTTTTCAGATTCGACTTTGAGATGTCCTTGTTTCGATGGTTTAATCAAATCTAAAGCTGTTCGAATTTTTCTCTGAAACAGGGCCTCGCTTGGTGACTTCCCGTCTGGGGTGTTCTTGTTTGGAGTTGACCGGTAGCACTGAAGGAATGTTTGCAGGTTGTAAGTAATTGTTCCCTTTCCATTCAATTTTTTTAGTGATCGTTTTAATCAATCCACAAATCTTTCAGCTTGACCGTTTGACATGGGATAATATGGACTGGAAACAACATGTCGGATACCATTCAATTCCATAAGTTGTTGAAATATTGAACCTGTGAATTGGGTTCCATTGTCCGAAACAAGAGTTTTGGGAAATCCAAAGCGAGCAAATATTTCTCTCAAAATGTTAACAGTTTGTTGTGCTGAAATTGATAATGTTGGAATTACCTCTGGCCATTTTGAGTACGCATCAACGACTACAAGGAAATAATAGTTTTCTATGGGGCCGGCATAGTCCATATGAAGACGTTCCCATGGCTCTGATGGGGTTGGCCATGGTTCAAGAGTTGTTTTGATTGGTGTCTTAGCTGCATATGCGCAATTATTATAGTCTTGTATTAGATGTTTGATATCTAAATCTATGTTGGGCCAATAGACTAAACCCCTGGCGATAGACTTTGTACGTTCTATTCCTGGATGACCTTGGTGAAATTGTTTGAGAATACGCTGGCGAAACATTTTGGGTATTACCACGCGCGTTCCATACATGATAACGCCATCTACAAGGATTGCTCCTTGCGGTGAAATAGTACTTCCTCCTCCTCATTGTAATTGTTGATGTTGGTCGGCCACCCTTGAACTACATATATACTGAAATATACGTTTTAATGTCACTTTCATAGATTCACTTCTTATCATTTTATGAGTTACAGGTAATTGTTTAAGTGTGTCGCTGAGAATTTGTTTTACTTCGTTTTCCATTTTGATAGCTGCTATGACCAATTCCGAATTGTTTTTTTCCTTGTCTTTGCTTATTAATCGTGATAAAACATCAGCGTAACCGAAGCTGCGTGTGGAAATGAAAGAGATGTCGAAATCATACGCTAATAATTTCAGTTCCCATCTTTGGAGACGATTAGCTTGGTGTACAGCGATCCCTTTTTTCATTCCAAATATTGCGAGTAGTGGTTTATGGTCTGTATGCAAAGTGAAAGTTCTTCCAAATATCATTTTATGGAATTTCGTAACACCGAAAATTAAGGCAAGCGCTTCTTTTTCAATCTGGCTGTACCCTTGTTCAGTTGATGTTAGTGAACGTGCTGCGTGAGAAATGGCTTTAACGGATCCATTCGCATATTCGTGGAGAATGCATGCTCCTATTCCGTACTTTGACGCATCTGCTGCAACAACAATCTTTTGCGTTGGATCGTAATGTGCCAGAACCAGTCCTGAAGCCAAAATTTCCTTTAATTTTTGAAAACATTTGTTGTGAGTTTCCGTCCAATTCCAGTTATTATCTTTTTTTAGTAAGTCATCAACAGGACCCCTATGGTTTCGCATTTTATCTACGAATTTTCCATAAAAATTGATGGTTCCCAAAAATGAACGTAGTTCGGAGACGTTTCTGGGCTCAGGCATTTGAGTAATAGCTCGAATGCGATCTGGATCCGGTTGGAGGCCCTTCTCATTGATAACATATCCAAGGTATTTGATTTCATTCTGGAAAAATTTGCACTTCTCGAACTTTACTTTAAGTCCATAGCTTTGTATTCTTCGAAGAACTTCCAATAAATTACGCCTGTGCTCCTCTTGATCTTTTCCGGCGATAAAAATGTCGTCGATGTACGCAGCAACTCCTGTCAAGCCGTTGAGCATTTTATCCATGATCTGTTGGAAAATTGCTGGGAATGTCTTGACGCCGAATACCATCCTGTTGTAGCGGAATAATCCGATATGCGTGTTTATTGTTAATAGGTGCTTTGATTCTTCGTCCACTTCTATTTGTAAGAAGGCGTCGCAGAGATCTATGTGGCTGAAGTATTTTGCGTTTGCCAATTTAGAGAAAATGTCCTCCGGGGGTGGAAGTGGATACTGATGCGACTCTAGGACAGTGTCCAATCCAGTGCAGAAATCAGCACACAGCCGTATTTTTCTGTTTGGCTTCCTGATGGCTACAATTGGGGCTGTCCATTCTGAATAAACAACTGGCGAAATTACTTTTGACTCAGTTAAGCGCTGCAGTTTCTCTTCGACCAGATGTTGGACAGCGTATGCCACAGGGCGCCTTTGTTTAAAAACTGGTTGGGCATTTTGTTTTAAAAGCAAATGTGCTTTAGACTTGGTGCACAATCCTAGTTTACCGTCAAAAACATCTGGAAAAGAAAGCTTTATATCAGTAATGTCGTTATTAATGATGTGTTTAGAACTTCTCCGATTCTCGCGAAATGGATTCTATGGGAAGCTTATCGAGCTGAAAAGCCTCTATCCAGTCTAGACCCATGACGTTAAGGTCGTCAATGGTAGTTACAAAACAAGTTAATGTTGCTCGCTTGTTGTTGCATTCCACTGTACATTCGAACTGTGTTGTTAATGGCAGTGTTCCAGTAGCACTGCGAGCAGTGTGTTCGACTTTGGTTCCTTGGGGAATACCGAGTTTCTTGAAGTTTTGTTCTGATATGATTGTTATGTACGAGGCTGTATCGAATTGTAGTTCAATCACTGCATTATTAATTTTAACTTGTATGTATTTGCGTCGTGAACAATTAATTTTGTTTGTAACGAATATTCCTCTGGACTTGAAAGTATTGAAATTTGAAATGTTGGGCTTCTTTTTGTTGAATTTTTGTTTTTGCTGACGCGTTTTTTGTTGTAACAAAATACTTCTTTGTGGCCAATGGAGCCACATTGTTCACATTTATGGTATTTATATGTGCATTCACGAGCGAAGTGCATACTACCGCAGAACCAGCATGGTGTCTTGGGCTTTGATTTATCTTTTGTCGCTTCTAGTTTGTGTACTTGCGCCTCTTTGGAACCCTCTATTAATGCGGTATCAGCTTTTAAATTTAGGAGTGTCCAAAGAAATGTTCTCGCTGTCCAATTTCGTTAACATTTTTGTCCGGACTTCGAAATCAGATGGAGATTTAAGACCCATGACGAATATTAAACATTTAAATTGGTCGAGTGTTAAATCTTTCAATTTAAAAAGCTCACAATGTCTATTTACAATTCCTGCGTATGTTGTGAAATCCATAGAGGTGTCTTTTGTAATTTGAAGGCAATTGTATCTTATATTGAATTGTGAAGTCTGCGGTCCAAAGAGCAATTTTAATTTTGATACTGTTTCCTTGAATGAATATTCTCGTGGATGTTTTGGTAGTATATAATTGATGTATTTGTTGTGCACTACTGTATTCAATTTTCGAAGTAAGAGTCGGACTTTTGCGGCATCATTTAAGTTAGCGGCATCAATTTCAAACAAATCTTCGTACCGAGCAAACCACGTGTCGAATGTGAGATTGAGATCGGCCTCGTGAACGAATTCGGTAATATTTGATGATAGTGATTCGATGGATCAAATCATACAGTTGGATAGTGATCAACTACTTTCGATGACGAATGATTTTGTAGCACTTTTTCGTACTAAGATGTGATCTATTAATGACTTCGTTCCTCTTACTGTGTCTATTCTTGTGTATATAATGATGCTCGCTAACCCGAGCGACGCTATCATTTCTAAATAACTGTCCACATAATTTGAGTTTGTATCTCGAACATTGATATTTATATCAGCCATAACAATTATTTCATCATTGCCTTTCATTTCACACAACTTCTTCCCTATTTCTTCTATAAAATATTTTTGGCTTAATCTAGGTGCTCTGTATATACCAAACACATACTTTTTTTTTATCAGTGAGGTAGATTTCTATGTTCTCATAAGGCATGCTTTACTAGGCAAGTGGTTGTATTTTATATTTTCACGTACCAACATTAAGATTCCCCCACCTCTACGCATATTACTATTGAAAAATTCTGGACTATGAAATCCATCCAGTTTATAATATACTGTTTCTTTGTCTTCTATGTTCGTTTCAATCAGTACGATAATATCCAAGGCACTTATTATGTACATATATGACTTATTCTAAGACAAAAACTATCCCAATTCAACCGCAGTGATCTTATATTAAAACATAAATAGCAATTTCCTCTTAATTCATTTAATGCTGCTAAAACCTTCTTTTACCCTACAATCTATGTCGCCGAATATCGTTTCTTTTTGTGTTCTCCATTTTTTGGTGGAAGTAATTCTGTTTATGTTATTGGCTTACAATGCAACACCTTACTGAGCGTGTGATTTTCTCAACATCGCAGACCATGTTGATGGTAACTGCTTGAATGCTCTCATTTCTTCTTGCCAACATTTTCTCGCTGCTCTCCCAGATATATTTCCAGTTTTCTTGTTTGGCTTTTTCTTTTGCCAGCCATAGTACTCGTAGGTGTTTGTTGTGCCTTATTGTTAATATAGACTATAGCTGATTGTTAATATAGACGGTTACATCGGGCTTGTTTATGTTTATATTGTTTTTGTTGCTCGTGCTGCTATTGTTTAGAATAATGGCTTTGAGCTGGATCGGTCGAGTTGCGCGCGCTCCTCTAATAAATTCTGTTTTACAATTATTCGAGGCAAACGTTGCTACTATAGTGGATTTATCAGGGACTTTCGTTTTCGATTTGTTGACGTCAGTGATGTCGCTATTGCTTATATCGAAAGTAATAGATCTGCTTATCGTTTTAACTATTTCTATCGGATTTTCCAGTGGTGTGGGTGTGATGTTTTTGATTTCTATGTTATTTTTTTATCATTTGCTGTTCAATATTATTGATTTGCGCTTGCATATTTTGTCAATAATGTCTTTTTTGTTATTATTTTCCCTAAGTTCAGCTATTTCTTTAGAGAAACCATCAATTAGCTGAATATTTTTTGACATGTTCTATTCATCTCATCATCCTTTATTCCCTAGAACTCGCAACTTTTTACGATTTCCTTCATCTCTTCTCTCATGAGCTTGATTTCGGCTAGGACTACCGCATTGTTGTCAATATTCGTGCTTGTGTTCATGGCGCTGCTTGCAGGTCGTATGCGTTTCGCGGTAAATCAGGTGTTGATGTGTGCGATACTATAACATAATCAGCACTTGGGACATCTTCTGTGCCTCTGCATACTTGGTAATTCCATGTGTCCCGCCTTGCACCCATGGTTCTCCATGATTTTTCTGTAACCGTCGTGCACGCGCACGGAGCGCACACTGCAAAATCGCCTTCTAGAAGCAAATTATCACCGCAATGATTACACACATACGAGGGTGGTCCGATAAGTACTTAGGCGCCAGTATCGCAAGAGCAATTTACTATCATGTAGTACATTCTAATAGACGGCTTCTGTCGTCTTTTAGCTGGATCTGACTTGTAGTTTCGTTTTGACCGCGTATGGAAGCGGGAGTGTCCGCGGATTTTAGAAAAATGGAAAAAGAGCAATATCGGTCGGTGATTCGATTCTTGTTTTTGGAAGCGAAATTGCGCAGCGAAATCAAAGAGCGTTTGAATGCTTTGTACGATGACTCTTCTCCTTCGATGGCGAACATCAACGAGTTTGGTTTAACGAGTTTCAACGTGGTCGCACGTCGGTTTTTGATGAGCCACGTCCAGGTGCCCCGAAAACGGCTACCACGGAGGATAACGTGACAAAAATCCACGATCTCGTATTGGCAGACCGCCGATTGAAGGTGCGCGAGATAGCTGAGCCAGTAGGCATTTTAAAAGATCGCGTGGGCATGAAATTTTGGGCACGAGAAAGCTGTCGGCGAGATGGGTGCCGCGTTTGCTCACTCCGAACAACAAGCGCAACCGTGAGACCACTTCAGAGCAATGTTTGACGCTGTTTAAGCGCAATCCGAAGAAGTTCCTGCATCGTTTCGTGACAGTCGACGAAACATGGATCCCCTGGTACACACCAGAGACCAAGGAATAGTCGAAACAGTGGACTTCACCCGGCGAATGTGCTCCGAAGAAGGCGAAGACTGTCCCATCGACCGGAAAGGTGATGGCCACCGTTTTCTGTGATCCACATCGACTACCTTGAGAAGGGCAAAACGGTCACAGGGCTGTACTATGTCAAATTATTGGGCGGATTCGACCCCGAATTGAAGAAAAAACGGGCGCTTGGGCTACGAACTGCTGCCCTATCCACCGTATTCTCCATAGTTGGCCCGTGCGACTTTTTTTGTTTCCAAACTTGAAAAAGTCACTCCCCGGGACGAAATTTCAGTCGAATGAGGAGGTCATCGCCGCCACGGAGGCCTACTTTGCAGACCTCGAGAAAACGTATTTTTCACACGGATTAAAAAAGTTGGAGCATCGCTGGGTCAAGTGTATCGAGCTAAAAGGAGACTATATTGAAAAATAAATCGCCATTTCTCCAAAATGTTTGTTTTTCTTTTGTAGGCTAAGTACTTATCGGCCCCTTCGCTCTTCGGGCACTTGTCGCGGCGGAGGCAGATGCGGCGATCAACAAAGATCAAAGCAAAAACCTGAAGACGGAGAGGACCAAAGGCGGAGGCGGGCATTTCACCCAAAAAAACCCCTTCCTCTGGAAAGGAAACACAAGTGACCGTAAAGAGTCGAGAAAAGCAGCTCTCCTACAAAGAGGCAGCCATCTCCTCTGAAAAGGGCAGGATAGGGAAGGCTGGCAGTGACAGCAGAATAACCAGCGCAGATTGCCAACACTGCGAGGATCATCTACTGGAGCTAGCTTCAGCAACTCCATGTATTCAGGCGGAGAGGTCTGCTTTGATGAATGGTACCTTCGTGGTGAGCTGTTCCTCTCAGCAGACATCTGCCTGGATCAGGAGCATGGTGCCGAAAATCCCCCCCCTGGGAACTAGTACTTATCAAATAGTTAGTCTCCCGAAATTAAAGCGCGCCATCTGCTGGATTCCGGGAAAACCCGGAAACAAGCTGAAAGTGCTGACGCGACTACGTGCGCAGAACCCGGGACTCGACACGAGGGCCTGGACAGTCTATTCCTACAAGGAGAAAAAGAACTCTCTGAAAAAAGAGGGCTTCACTCTGGTTGTGGAATTGGACAACGGCTCTGTTGAGGCCCTGAAATCTGCCTACCACTCACGTCCCTACTTCGGCCTTGGTAGGATTTTACTCCACTTTGATGTCAAGTAGTCGAAGGATAGAACGTGTTCCGCAGTATGAATCTATGATTTTTACTCAGATTAACCTACAGCATTGCAAGGCTGCTACTGCTCTTCTAAGTAGCAGAATTGCATGCAGTAGTACAAATCATCACATTGTATCCATTCAGGAACCATGGGTGTGGAACAAACGGCTGTGTGGTCTTGGTGGTATATGTGATGCTACAATCCTTTATAATGAGCGATCCGAAAGGCCCAGGGTCTACCTCATCATATAGAACACGCTATCTGCAACCAAACTTGGTCAATTCTGTGGTCAAGATCTGGTGGCTGCGAAAGTTAGCTACAAAGCGCACGGAGAAATTGAATACTTCGTCGTGGCGTCTGCTTACTTCCCCTACGACTCGGTACTACCCCCGCCACCTAAGGCAGTTTCCGAACTCGTAGAGTACTGTGAAGCCAGAAGGATTGGACTCATCATCTGTTGCGATGCTAACGCTCAAAATACAGTTTGAGGCAGCAGCAAATGCAACCGGAGAGGAGACCATCTTTTAAACTTCATTCTTTCGTCTGATCTTTTCATCAACAATGTTGGCTCTCAACCAACCTTTGTGACGGCGACGACAGGAAGTGATTGACCTAACCCTATCTAACAGGCATGTGAAGGCCATCACTAACTGGAGAGTCTCACCAGATGTTACGCTGTCAGACCATAGATACATCGAATTCTTATTGAATTGCGGGATCTCTCCCTCGCAGCCCAAGCGGAATCTGAGAAAAACAGACTGGGTGCGATTTAGGGAGGAGCTCGAGAAATCCACTCAAGCCCCGCCTAAACTCAAAACAAATCAATCGGTGGAGGATGCCGTTCATAACCTGAACAGCGCCATCACCAAATGTTTTGAACTCGCATGTTCTGTCAAAAAACCTCCCAACAGGAAGCCGGTTCCCTGGTGGAACGCTGAGCTCCAATGTCTTCGTAGGGAAGCCAGAAGTCTCCTGATCAGATCGCTTAAATCGAACTCGGAAGATAACTGGAATAAATATCGATCGAAGCAGAAGGAATATAAGAAGCTTATTCGAAAATCGAAGAATGATTCCTATAAGCGAAGAGATCAAATCCCTGAGCGCGACCACCAAGTTGGTTAAAGTCCTCAAACGAGGAAAATCGACAAAGCGCATGTACTCAAAAAGTCTGATGGTACCTTCACCCAGTCTGAAGCAGAAACTCTTAGTTTACTGTTGCAAACCCATTTCCAGGGAAATCAGACTGTCATCGGCTGGTTGCACACTCCCTCATTGGAAACTGCGACTGAAACGATGAAAACAACTCGACGTAGCTGGTACGTTGCGTCACGCGTGGCAACTACTGAGGCCATTGAATTTGCTGTGGCATCCTTCGATGGCTTTAGGTCGCCGGGCACTGATGGGATATACCTCGTTATGCTGCAAAAAGGTATAAGACAACTGCTTCCTACTCTGAAAAGAATTTTCACTGCCTATTCCTTGGCGCGCGGTGAAAATGGTCTTTATTCCCAAAATAGGGAAAGAAGATTACTCTCTAGCCAAGAGTTTTAGACCAATAATTCTAACATCATTCCTGCTGAAAAGCATGGAAAGATTAGTAGAATTGCACGTGCGCAAAGTTGCCCTTCGAATGCATCCTCTGTCGGATATGCAACATGCTTATCAGCGCGGAAAATCCTGTGAGACTGCGCTTCAAAGCCTAGTTGGGAGAATTGAATGCGCTCTCGAAAGGAAAGAGTACGTACTAGGCATTTTCGTCGACATTGAGAGAGCTTTTGATAACGCTACTTTCGACAGCATGTGTAACGCTGCCAGACGGCATGTCGTAGATGAAGAACTGGTTTTGTGGATCAAAGCAATGCTTGTGCACAGGACATTGATCGCTGATACAGGCCTCGAAAAATGTGTCAAATCTGGAGTAAACAGGGGCTGCCCGCAAGGTGGCGTCTTGTCTCCGCTGTTATGGTGCATGGTGGTCGACTCTCTGCTAGGTGCTCACAATGCCTCTGGAATCTATGCCGGATGATATTGCTGTTCTCTCTGTCGGCTCATGTTTAGCGAATGTCTGTCTCAAAGCGCAGGCGGCGCTAGACGTGATCGAAGACTGGTGCACGAGAAATAGGCTGTCGGTTAATCCTCTTAAGACCGATGTCGTTCTCTTCGCGAGAAGGAGGAAAACAACTGGCATTACTCAGCTGGTGCTAAAAGGCATTCCCATCCCGATATCCAAGGAAGCTAAGTATCTGGGAGTCATTCTAGATAACAAACTTCTTTGGTCAAAACATGTTGAGTCCAAAACCACCAAAGCGCTGTCAGCTTTCTGGCAATGCGAAGGTGCCTTTGGCAAAACATGGGGCTTATCGCCGAAAAAGGTCCTTTGGATCTACACGGCAATGGTAAGACCGATAATCTCATATGCATCGGCTGTTTGGTGGAGCAGGCTAACACGCAAACACGCTGTGGCTTCACTCACCAAACTCCAAAGAGCGGTCTGTCTCAGCTGCACCCTTCCACCCTTGACATATATATCAGATTGTGTGCACTGAAAACTATATCTCGCCTAAAGAGGAATGGTCTTTGGTACAACTCGCATTGGAGTGAAAGTGTACTTGCGGGCGAAATATCCTACGACCCCTGTCTCATGGATATGCCTTCTGACGCAATGACACCTGCCATCCTACTGCGCTGTAACTACACAGTCACATTTCCGTGGCGTCAGGACTGGCTTTGGCCAGACACTGAAATTGGAATAGAATGTCTAAGCATCCTCACAGATGGCTCCAGGACTGGGCAGGGATCCGGCGCTGGAGTTTTCTTTGAGCGCGAAAACATTCGACTGCACTACTCGTTAGGAAAATATGCGTCTATCTTCCAGGCGGAGATTTACGCAATCCTAATGGCCATGCACTATGTTGAGAAACACAGATGGAGGGGAAAGAGCATATGTGTCTGCAGTGACAGCCAAGCTGCACTCAAAGCTGTGTCCAACTCCAAACTAGTGCATGAACTCAAGACATTTTGGACAAATCGGAACAACTTCGGAAGACTAAATTCACTTAGGCTTGTATGGGTCACTCTGGAATCCCAGGAAACGAGATCTTAGATGAACTCGCTAGAAGAGGCTCAGAGGAGAGTTTCTCAGGACCTGACCCGCCTTAGGTCTACCTGCTTCCACGGTCAAATCTGACATCAATGACTGGGTCTTTAACGTACACAATCGCAGATGGAGGGAATATCCAGGATGCAGGATGACTAAGCGCATACGCCCTGACGTCTGCAAAAAGTCCGCAACATTCTTCTTATCCTTAAGGAGAAATGACTGCAGAAGGCTAACGGGCGTCATTACGGGCCATTACACATTACACTTTTGCCAATCTCTACGTGCTTGGCATCAGTGAGACGCCTACCTGTGCTGCATGTTGCGAGGAGGATGACACAGCGGAACACTTTCTCTGCGACTGTCCCGCCTTCGCTCGTGCACGGTGGCGCACCCTTGGGGCCGACGTGGTGGGTGCCGAATCTCTTAGCTCAACATCACTGAAACCCCTCCCCACTTTTCTCCGGACAACGGAGAAAATACAATAAAGACAAGGTGTCTGTCTGGTAGTACAATGGATCAGTACTTGTGTCTGAGTGCTCCAGCAGATAGTAGAAGCCTCCAACAAAAAAAAAAAAAAAAAAAAAAAAAAGTACTTATCGGACCACCCTCGTACGTATTTAGCTTATGAAGAGTTGGACAGTAATAAAAGAAAATTGCTCACCACTCAAATTAGGATTTGAAAAATTAAGGTTTTTTGAAGCACTGATGTCATTGTAGTCTATTTTTCGGATGTATAATAAAGTCAATATCTTATATTTATATACTCTACACTTGTGTAACTCAGGATATTAAGAATTTGAGCAAAAAAGTACGTTATCTTAGAGCGAATTAAAAACATGACATATGAAATATTTGACGTCTGTGCAAAGTCGTCCTACCTGGCAAAATTCACTCCCAAACATCAAGCTGAATGATCTCGTCGTTATTAAAGAGGGCAATCTACCACCTGGAAAATGGGCTATGGGCCGCGTCATCGACTGGGAGCCTGGTGCGGCCAGTCCATAAACTAGTAGTGTTGTAGTGTTTCCCGTCTCCTGAAACCCCCCCGTTTAGGGAGGGCAGGATGTTTAAGAACGCCAGATGAATTTTAATCATCGACACATTACTTTATTGTTGTTACGGCAAGTTATTATTCTGTTCGCAGCAGCAATAACCATCTCATTTTCGTCTCTTCAATTTGACACACAAATACATAAGCCTATATTTACAATAGCATAGCTTAATTACTCCGATCTGAATTTTTACGGGTATATTTCGATGTGAAGGACAAATTCTCACGTTGCACCGTAAGGAAATGGGACAGCACTCTTCAACTCAAAAGTTCAGCTCGGAAGATGTACAGTCAATTGTTTGTTACCTCAACGTAAGCCCCGCTTACTAGAACTAAAAATACCAACATTTGGAGGAGTATATACAGAATGGCCGAATTTCTAGCCCGGGGTATATTCGCCGGGTCAGGATCTGTCACATGAATTTGTTTGCGACACCGACAGATGTGCTAGCAGTTTGCGTAATACGCTGACCCCTGCGTTGAGACCCGTTCGGGACACTCGGTCGTAGCGACGCCTTGTCACTGTCGCGTTGACAGCACCCAGTCAGTCTCCTTACGGGTGAGAACCAGAATCCGGATCCCGACTGATGATCGGTTGCCAGGAATAGTGTGAGGCCGAGCCCGTTTAGGTAAGAACCCTAGTCGAGGCCTTAGCTGTTGTCGGCTTGTGCCCTTGAGCACGGCTTTGACGTCTAGTCAGGCCTTTCCGGGTTAAAACCCAAATCGGGCAACTGACTCTACCGTATTTGCCTCGGGAGCAGATCCTAATAGGAGTTGGTTGGTCTCGTATGGCTTAAAACCCGAGTCGAAGAATCAATTTAGTCTTTTTAGTCCCCACTCACCGTTTTATTCGCTAAGCGGTCGCCCCAACTAATGTCGACCACACACTCGTCCCCTTGTAGGTGACGCAGTCAAAAGGGTTTTATTATTATTAATTTATTTATTTTTTTGTTAAAAAAAAAAAATTTCTTGGTTTCGCGCAATGTGATGCCACCTTAGCATCAACACTGCGTCGTTGTCTTGACAAACACTTCTTACCTTGTTCGTATGGTAGTTGTTGTCGTGATTCGGCCGGACTTTGGTTTCCTTCCCTTTGCTCTATGCTATTGTCTTGGTTGTCTCCTTGGTTGTTGTTGTTGCGACTGCTTGCTGCTTGGTTGTCGGTCCTTGTCACTTCCTGTCACTGCTTGTCATTCTGACAACTGACTCAGCCTTTTAAGGGCCAGGGCGAACGGCGATGTGAATGGCGCCTTTCTAGTCGTTGCTGATATTTCCTTTGTTTACGGGATCTGTCTACGGTGACGGTAGCCGTTTGTCTTTGGTATCTTTGATCTGACTGGTCTTTGGCAAATTGCTAAAATGAATGTTTGATGATTTTTTTGTGTGCTTTTTGTTTGATTGTTTTGTGTTTAAATTTGTGTTTATTTTGTGTTAATTTTCTGTTTATTTAATTTCTGAACTTGTGTTTAGTTGTGTTATGGTTGGTGGTTGTTTTATAGGTACTTATGTATGTGTTTTACTTGTTTCTGTGTTTTTTGAGTATGTTTATTTCATTTCTTTGTTTACTTTTGCTTGTGTTGATTGGACTCGGGAAAGGTAAGTGAAACATGTATGTATGTTTGTAGAGGAAAATTTATTTATTTCATTTTTGTTTTAGGCTTGCAAATTTTCCTTTATCACCGAATTAAGTAAAATTTAAAAGTTTCAGTACACCCATACCTCGCTTTACGACCTAGATACGTTCCTCGAAACTTGGCCGCAAAGCGAAAAGCCGTATAAGGAATCAATTATTCTAATACAAATTCATACAAATTCAATGGGATCGGTTTAAATTTGTTAAATATGTAACATGGTTTATCATTCAAAATGCATTTTATCTTTTTATTTCATTTAAATCAAAAATACATACATAACAAGTACATACATTTGTACATAAAATAATAACAGACTCCAAAAACCAACAATAATCTATAAACAAAAATGAAACAACTTCATGTTACATAAAATATGTGTATGTATACATACATATTTTTTTTTTAAATGGCTTTAATCTGAAGACGATGAAGAAATGGTAACCTGCAGATCACTGTCGTCATCATTTTTTGCTGGTAAAGATGGGCCTGGCTTAAAAAAAATGTCCAACGTTGTTTGTCTTGCCTTCTTGTCTAATTCGTTCTTCAGTGATTTATAACAGCTAATGGCTGGGTTAATTCCTCGAGAAACTTTAGCGCTACGCTCGATGTCAGGATCGTTTTCAAGGAGGATGTTTATTTTCTTGTTCGAAATAGGAAAAAGCTTCCGACAACAGGCTCTGTCTCTTCATCAAATGCCGGTTCTGCTTGCAACTGAATGAGTTCCTCATATGAAAGGGGTTCCCTATCAGCTTCAAGTAGATCAAGCACATCACGTTCCTTCAAACCTTCAAAGCCGAGATCATGTGCTAGATCCAAAATGTTTTGCCTAATTTCAACAGCATCCTTGATGTTATAGTTTTTCCAAAATGTTTTAATTCAAGATTTACCATCGGTTTCCCTTATAAGTTGTCGGAAAGTTCGGCGTGGGTAATATGCCTTAAAAGTGGCTATTGCACCCTGATCCATTGGTTGGATCAGAGCTGTTGTATTTTTCGGAAGGTACTCAATCATGACATCTTCAGATAGTTCGGATAAATTAGTAGGATGCCCTGGCGCATTATCCAAAATTAGCAAAACCTTGGTGCTTAAGTTATTGTCTCGCCAATATTTTTTCACTTCTGTATAAAAGTGACTTTTGAACCAATCCTCAAAAGTAGCTTTAGTCATCCAAGCTTTCTTGTTGGATCTCCATATGACGGGTAATTGATTTTTATTTAGCCTTTTAAGAGGCCTTGGGTTTTCGGAAAAATATATTAAAAGTGGTTTTAGCTTAAAATCACCCGCGGCATTTGCACCAAGTAGCAAACTTAACCGTTCTTTAGACAACCAGGCGCGGATTTTTCGGTTTTTGATATGTATCAGGCATTCGCTTCCAATAAAGCCCTGTTTCGTCTTCGTTAAACACTTGTTCAGGTTTATAACCACCTCTTTCAATGATTCCCTTTAAAATGTTGAGATATTTGAGGGATGCGGCCTCATCGGCGCTAGCTGCTTCACCTTTCATTTTCAAATTATGCAAATTAAATCTATTTTTAAATTGTAACAATCAAACAATGTAACAATCAGTAATAAATATGTACATAAAACACTCACACCAGCCGCTTTATGAGCACACACTCGCTCATAACGCTCGTAAACAAGAGGAAATAGAAAAGAGTGTGCATCGAGATTGGCAACATGTAGATATATCGACATCGAAAAAAAAGTTTTTTTTTGCCGTTATAACGAAACATTCTAGGCTCTAGTTCTACTAAAAAATCGATTCGATAATAAATTACTTATTTCTCAGGCGCATGTTAAGGCAATTTTCGGGCTAAAGGGCGTCGAGATGGGCTCCGCAAATAATGTACGGGCACTTAGTGATAAATTCAACTCACACCTTCGTGCCTTACTCACATTGCCATCACCTGAACAAATTACTGATGGACTGCTCATATACCTCATCTTTCACATACCTGACAAAAGAACACAGGAGAAATAGGAGGAGGATTTACCAACTCATATACTACCAACATGGAAAACTACATATGTCATCATTCCTAGAAAAAAGATGTCGGATGATGGAGAATTTGGAAGGCGCTATGGTAGCTCAAACACCTAGCAACCAGGAGGGAAAACATCTACATCATACTAAGAGCCCAACGGTTGCAACTTTGCTTGAACTGCCTACGGAAGGGCCATAACTTGCAGCAGTGCAAATCCGGTCACTGTCATCACTGCTCTGCCAAACACCATTCATTGCTTCATTTGAGCTCTATTCCCCCCTCCGCTCCCTCTTCATTTCTTGCGCATACGTCAGAAGCTGCCATAGAATCTGCATATGGTCTTTTTTTTTGTCAAAAATCGCTCAGGCACCTTCCTTCCTTGCCGTGCCATACTGGACTCAACATCTCAAATCAACTTCGTAACGACTCGATTAGCAAATCATTTACAACTCCCATCGCAAAAATCCCAAATATCAACTTCCGGCATAGGAGAATCTAATCTTATAGTTGACAAATCGGTCGACGTTTTCGCACAGTCGCAGGATGCGACTAAACCACTTCGTTCACAGCTATTGTGACACTAAATATAACAGACTATCAACTAAATTTCAATTTGAATACTTCTCAGTGGAAAATTTTGCAAAATATCAAATTAGCCGGTCCTCAATTCTTTAAACCCCAACGCATTAACATTTTGATTGGTGCTGGTTTATTTTGTGATCTGGGGCGGAATCGGCTAAGGTGATTTGCGATAAGTGACAGTCACATTCTCGGTTTCGATATCGTGTAAGGTGATAGTCACTGTGATTGTCACATTTTTGTGACAGTTTTCTGGTGACAACTATTTAGCTATCACTTTCATATGTTTTGTGCGTTTAAAGTGACTATGTTTTGTGTTTTGTGTTTTTTATCATATTATTCAAAATAAAAAATATGTTTTCTTTCGAGCTATTTTTAAGCAAAGATTAAGAGACAGATTAAGATTATGAGACAGTGATGACAGTCAGAATTCTGAGGAAGAATTTGAGAAATCGGTCTAATATTCACCAGTTTGCAGATGATATGTAAGTAGGAATAATTTCGCAGTTCATATTGTTAAAATTATGCTAAATGATTGTTTTTTTAGATTCATGTTTGTGTTTGCTGTGAATTGAAGGTGCCGTTGAATGAAAGTGACCTTCCCCAACAACCAACCAATCTTATCCACCAATCCAATATGCAAGAAGACCTCCAACCATCCAACAGAGAAGTCGAAAATTTGTGATGTTGTTAGAGACACTCTATTATAAATAAAATAAAGCAATGATTTTGCAACAAATTCAATTTATTGCTGTTTTTAATTTCTGAATTTTTTTCTTGGATAATTTGACAGCTCTTATGTGTCATCAACTCTGAAAAAACAAGTGTTGCTCCTTTTCTGATTTTTTTTGTGATAATCTTACCCGATACCGAAAGATGATGATCGTCACAAATGACTATCACCAAAGTGACTATCACCTATCACCTTAGCCGATTCCACCCCCGATGTGCGTTGGTCAAATTCGATTAGCAGATGATATACCAACGCAAAAAGCCCGTCTTGGTGGGTTATCGCAGGAGGAGTCTCATACTTGAGCAAACCATCATCAACCCTAACAGTCTTCAGCAAAAACCTTAACGAAATAGTTCAGGATACTTTGTTGAATGATTTGGTAAGGAGGTTTTGGGAAGTTGAAAATTGCTTCGACTCCGCTTCGTCTTTATCAGAAGAAGATCTTTGGTTAGCGACACTTTCAATAAAATTTTACTCATCTGCATTCAATCGAGCCCTTCGTAGATTTAAGAGCTTAGAAAGGAGGTTACAACTAATCCTGAATTGAGAACCGAGTACTTTTCGTTCATAAATGAGTAGAAGTCGCTGGGTCACATGTCATTAGCAGATACCCACGATTGATATCACCTATCATAACTAAAACTAAAATGTTTCTCAATCGCTTTGGAAGGAAAAGCTGCATTGGGACGAGAGCTTATCCCAAACTCTTCAGAACAACTGGATTAACATATGTGCTCAGTTTGATCTTGTAAGTTTTAAGTTTTAAATTTTCTCGCTTCATACTAATACCCCAATCTACCTGGGAGATGCATGCATTCTTAACAAGCTTAACAGCTTTTGGTGCTTATGCTGTTCATTCGTTTCGAGTTCGAGGGACTTATAAAATCATCTTTACTGTGCGCGAAATCAAGAGTAGCACCTTTGAAAACATTGACCGTTCCTAAATTAGAACTATTAGCGGCATTACTTCTTGCTGAGCTACTTGCATCCATATCACAAAGTGTAAAACATCCCTGTAAAGTTGGTCAAACTCAATGGTGACGCTGTCTTGGTTTTGCGAGCAGCCATCAAATTTTAACATATTTGGCTCTAATAGAGTTAATAAGATATAAATACTCACTAGTGGCATGACTTGGCATCATGTACCAACTTTATTAAACCCGGCTGGTATTTTCGAGAGGATGCACTCCAGAGGAACTGCTACATTCTGAACTATGGAAGCGCGGGCGAACATTCTTAATATAAGATTGCTCACTCTGGCCTAAAACAATGGAGTTTCTAACCGACCTACCAGAACGACGTCGCAAAGGTCTTGTCGTTTCATCGCATCAAGACATATGGCTTAATTGTAAATTTCACAACTCTTTTGAAAAGCTACAACGCGTCTTCGAGTTTGCAATCCTTTGACTCCAGAAGGCATAAAAATGGGAACACATTTGTTAATTCGAAATATACAGAAAGTCCATTTCGTATCTGAGTTCAAGGCGCTAAGATCTGAGAAACAACTAGATGCATCAAGCAAATTTCGTTCGTTAAATCCCTTCATTGATTCATACGCGCTGCTTCGTGTTGGAGGACTATTGCAAAATTCGCTTTTGGACTTTGAAGTCAAGCAACCGCTTTTGCTACCAAATGGCCATCCAGTCACTAACGCGATAATCCGATCACTTTCATAGAAAATATTTTCAGCTGGACCACTAAGTTTGCTTGCGTCAATTCGGCAACATTTTTGACCAATTGGTTGTCGGAAAGCTGTCACAAGAGTGGTAAGCAAATGCATCAGGTGTTTTCCCCTAAAGTCGAAAATGTTCGATCACATCATGGGAAACCTACCAGCGGATAGGGTGCAGAGTAACAGGACATTTTTTCTTACTGGAATCGACTCTTGCGGACCTTCTTATTAAAAATCTGAAATTCGAAATTGACCGCCAATAAAATGCTACATCTGCATTTTCGCTTGTTTCTCAACGAAAGCATCTCATATGAAACTGGTTAAGGACTTATCTACTCCATCCTTTTTAGCTGCGTTAAAACGTTTTATTTGTAGAAGAGGCAGGCCACAGATAATTTGGTCAGACAATGCCACCAATTTCGTCGGCACTAAAAATGAGTTGGCTGAGTTAAGGCTACTGTTCTTGAGTGAAGAGCACAATCTTTCAGTGTCTAACCAGTGACTGGCAGATGGTATTAGTTGGAGATTTATTCCATTTCGGTCGCCACACTTCGGTGGCCTTTGGGAGGCAGCTGTCAAACCTGCAAAATTGCACTTTTTGCGCACTGTTGGTGTCTCGGCATTAACATTTGAAGAGCTTCGAACTCTTGTGTGTGAAATCTCGGCAATAATTAACTCTCGTCCACTTTATCCAATTACCGCTGATTTAGAAAGTACTTACGCCTGCCTACTTTTTAGTCGGAGCACCTTTCACAACTATCGTCCGACATAACCCGACATCACGCATCTTGGTATTAGTCGCTTGGACCGATGGCAACGTGTCTGCTACATGCAATAGATATTTTGGAAGAAGTGAAGCTCATCATCAAGCACTGCTTCAGGAGCGAGGAAAGTGGCGTACATCAACTTCGGCCATTCGTGTGGGCTCATTCGTGCTTCTAAAAGACGAAAACCTTCCGCCCATTAAGTGGCAACTCGGCCGTGTGGATAATACGATATGTGGTGATGACGGCGTGCCACGCGTTGTTATTATTCGCACCACAAACGGACTGATCAAGCGAGCTGTAGGAAACAGTTGAAAGCTTACACTTTCCATCGGGGGGAGAATGTTCGCAGCAGCAATAACCATCTCATTTTCGTCTCCACAATTTGATGCACAAATACGTAAGCCTATATTTAAAGTAGCATAGCTGAATTAATCTTTCTGTTTTATACATATTACAATACATATTTTCTCTATTATTGTCATCTCTTCTCTTTGCTGTACATACATGAACTATAGAAACTGTTAAGCTCACTTCCACCGCAATCACGGACGAATAAACATTGTTTTCGCGATTTCATTTCTTTTATTTTTTGTTTTCGAACAATAGGTGGTGCAAACCAGTACCTCCTCTCAACATTTACTTTGTTTATTTTGCCAAGAACTGTACAAGCACCCTATAGATTTTGAATTCGATTGGTACTAGAGGAACGTTTTCTATGCAGGTTTCTTTGTTTTTTTTTGGTATTTCATTATGAGTTTATCGTCCCTACGCCGTGTTTTTATTCTATGCAGTTACTAATTTCTTCTCATATCTTTTTTTACCTTCAATTCCGTTTTTGCTTCGCCCCTTCATAAACAATTTGTTATGATACTTTTTTTCAATTTATTTATAATATGTAACGAACAACTTTTTGAAATACATGAACCTGAATGATAATTATCATAAAAACAAGAAAAACACCAATTTTTTCGGAAATAAGCGCAAAAAATAAATGCAGTTTTTTTACAGGAGCAATGGGTTTTTAGAATTTCGTCTTGAAAACAAACTTCATTTAAGTTCATAATCATTTCTTAAAATTGAAAATTAAAACGATTGATTGAATTTTAATATAATCCTCATAAGAATTACTTTCTCGATTTTGTTTATTTAATTGTGAACAATTCAGAATTTTTTTAATCAAATTTTTAACTTGTCTGTAAAAATAAACATCACAATATTGTACTAGTGATATACATAGCTTTGCAGGTTATAATTTAACAGTACAAGTCGATATTTTCTCATCATCCTGGAAATTATCATCAAACATTTCGAATTTTTTTGTCCTCCGATGAGATGAGAAGAAGAAATTTTTCTTTGCCCACGATACATTCCTCGAGAAAAGTAGCATATAAAAATTAAGTAAGTTTTCCGGATTTTGAATATGTGACCACAGCTTTCTTATATTTTTTCATGTACTCATTAACAATCTTCTGAACCCTGGGTCGAAATATACCAGTTTGCTCGTGCAAACAAAAAAAATACTTGAGGCAGGAAACGCCCAGACAAGGTAAGACTGCATTGTGCAGTATACGAATGTGTAACTTTGTTCATATGCTTCCGGTGTAGAAGTACAAATTTATTTCCGACTTCTGATAAAGCTCTGTTGAAAGTAAATTGATATTGTCCTCCTAAATGAAAAAAAAAAACCATTAAAAAACAGTTTATTATGTTTTTTTTTCAGTATTTATAAATTATTAAACATTCCTGTTTGATTAGTATTTATTTCGAAGTCAGCGTTGAAATTTGGTATCAAGTTCAAAGTTTGTATACAGAAGATTTCCGCTGCAGCTATCATATTTTCAGTAGACATAGTTTCTTTTTTGGACACATATTTTGTTATTTTGCGCTGACGAATTTCATGTTTATGCTTAAAATTTTTCACCCAACGTTCTGAGGCTTTGAAATCAGGGTCTTCGAATTGTGCAGCCGTAACTAATGCCCTTGCTATGAATTTTTCGTATTAACTTGTTGATAGTTTTATCTAGCTTCAAGAAAATGATCGTAAGTCCATGAGTCAACTATAGCATATTTATCAAAGATAGTTCCTCCTTTTTTAACATCCTCCTTCCATTTTAAAAGACACTCTTTTTTTTCAAGTGACTGCATCCTTTTTTTTTGTAAAGTTATCAAGCTCCTTGTGGGATGTGCCTCAGCAATGTTAATAACCTTTGTTTTATAATCTAATGAAATATAATCATTGGGTTTGCTTTTCCTTATACTCGGGCTCGTATTCTTCTGGTGACAATGTCATGAACCGTCTCAAAATTCACTTCTTCACACACTTCAATTGCATGAAGTAAACCTGAATCATGAATAAATTTATTTTCATTCAATAATTCGAATGTTGTACTCGTATAATACAGCTTTATGTCAATTAACATTACATCTTCAGGTATCACAAGCGAAGGCTTAGATGCAATTAAATTGTTTTCGAAAAGAAGACCTTCGTAATATATAACTGCATTTTTCAATACTTTTGACTTAGTACTGTACAAAGACGATTCAAAAATTCTATTCTCACTTGCTGAGGAACCAGGAAGTGCTTCGCTTGTCGACATTTATCCAAAATAAATGAATTTGAAATTATGCTCAGAGTAAACTCCAAAAACAAACTAACGAACTGTACATTTCACATACATTAAAATGCGGCTGACCAAATCCAAGGACGTTTCAGGTACAGACGCTTAAGAGACCCTTTTTCAATTGTGTGAATTTTTGTATAGGCTCAATAGTATAGAGGCAAAATTGCTGAACTACGATCAGGTCAAACGGATAAACTCCGTATGGAATCTTACGTATGTACTATAAAAATTTGTATTCTGTAAACTCTTCATATTATTTTTGATACTTACAATTTTTTTAATATTAACCAGTTGTAAATTCTTCAATTCACTGTTCGATAATATAAATAAATTAAAAAAAAGGGTCATAATTATCAAATTGTAATAAATTATGTTTGTTTTTTTTTTTAGCTTGGGATTTTTTCTTCTCGACATTAGCCTAGTATGCGCCTTATAACTTAACGACATAAGTAGTATTACATCCAAAAGTAATGAAACAAAAAAATGGCCGTGGATTCTACATTGAAAAGTTGTTACCATAAAAGGAGTCCGGGTAAGTGCTATCATTTAGTTTGATAACAAACCAGTTGATATGCCCTCAACTTATGTTGGAAGTGAAACAGCAACAACAATACAGAGATATTTTAGAAAAGAAAAACAGTATAAAAATATGAACAATATGCATATCGCAAAAATGATCTACTGAGAGCGCGCTGCATCACTTAGTACCGAATGTGAAAAATAGATTCACACACAAGGAGGTCGCAATTTGCGTTTTCCTCGATATTGAGCTGGCTTATGATAATACTGACTACAACTCAATCACCACTGCACTATCCCGGAGAGGTGTAGTCGCCCTAAAGGTACAAACATACCATTTTCAGAAGAAGCCAAGTGTCTGGTTATTTGTTGTATTAAATGGAAACACCACTATCCTTTATGTTTAATCTGTATGATCTTTATTGGAAGACTACCGAATGACCACTGCCTGCCTATGCAAGATGAAGAGAGAGAGATCAGCAAGTGATGGTGTGCATATTTGTTATAACATCGCTGTTATACAAATATGCATGCCTAAGACAACATACGAGTCTATACATCATCTTCTTCCTTTCACTTTTAAATTGTAATCCATTATTCTACTAAATGTCAAATTCATTTTCAAAATAATATAAGTAGATGAATAATCATAATTTTGTTAAATACTTCATTCAATATATGATACAATATACAATATAGTTCTGATCAAATATTATAAATTCAAGAAACAAACATCTTTTAAAAATTAATTAATTCATGAAAATAGTTTGAATAAGATTTGACGTTATGCCGATTGAAGAAGTCTGGCCTTTTTATATTTCGTCCATATCTTGTAGTGTATGAAGGTTCTGCTACATTTTGTTTACCCGTATTACAATTATTACTATTAGGACTATCCGTAGTCACTTTTTTATTATCTCGTTGATCCAAACTGTGTGGGGGTGGGGTGAACATATGGGTGGTTTGATTGTTTGCCGTATTCCCCACCACTATGGGTTCATTAAATGTTTTAATTTGAGGAGCATTCATCGACTTCCATATATGAAGTGTATTCCGTCGAATAACATTATTATTTTCGTTTCTAATCCAGTAAGAACGAGGTGTTTCATGAGGCGATACAACTACTGCAGGTTCCCATTTCTTATTATGAAGATAGACAACATTTTGACCTTTTCCTAGTACCAAATCTTTTCTTGGCCGCTTAATGTTTCCCATCCTTGCTTGTTTTCTTTCTAAAAGATAAGGTAAATTGTCTGATACGTTCTGTTCTAACTGTTTACTATGAATTGGTAATTTGGTCCTTAATTTTCGTGACATTAGCATTTCCGCAGGAGAAAAACCTATACCCGGTACCGGTGTGACTCTGTAGTCTAACAAAGCTAGTTCTATATTTGATCTTCCTATTTTCCTTAACATACTCTTAACTATGAGGACAGCTTTTTCTGCCAACCCATTAGATTGTGGAAACCGTGGGCTTGAAAATATAAAATCAAAATTCATTTCTTTCGCAAATTTAACTAAGGTGAATGAGTTAAACGGTTGGTTGTCGGCTACTATTATCCTAGGGATGCCATGCACTGAAAACATTTTTGTCAGTACATTTACTACACTATTTGCCGTTTTGTCCCAAAGATGAAATAGTTCGATCCATTTGGAATAATAATCAATAGCTACTAGATAGTATTTACCCCCATATTCTAAAATATCAACACCTACCTTGTTAAATGGCAATTCTGGTATAGGATGAGGGGTTATTAAATGTTTTTTATTTTGCGACCTATTTCTTTCGCAGATTTGACATTTAGATATATACGACTCTATATCTCTTTACATTTCAGGCCAATACATCATTTGCTTTGCTCTGTTAACTGTTCTGGTTATACCCATATGGAATTCATGTAACTGCGATAACATTTCACCTCTTAGAGCCTTAGGCACGAAAACACGGTCTTCAAAGAAAACTAAATAGTCCTCCACGTAGATTTTGTCTTTCACTTCCCAGAAGATCCTCAAGTTTTCATCGAGCCTATATTTTGTTGGTGGCCAGCCTTCTCTATAAATTTTAATAAGGGCTCTTAGTACCTCATCTTTATGAATCTCCTCCTGAAATTGTATTTTTCTCGAATCACTCATATTTATGGTATGAACGAGGTCTTTGAGTGGTGTTTCTGTATCAACAGTCATATCAGGAATTGAATGTCTCGATAATAAATCAGCAATATGGAGGAATTTTCCAGGAACATATTTAATATCCAGTTTATATTTCGCAAGCTTTAACTTCATTCTTTGTAACCTATGCGAATGTACTTGATTGATGGCTTTCTTACTGATCGACACAAGGGGTTTGTGATCAGTATGAATCATAACTTGCCGTCCATAAATATATCTATTAAATTTCTCGCATGCATAAACTATTGCTAACAACTCTTTTTCAATTTGCGCATAACGAATTTCTGTCTCTGTTAGGCTCTTAGAAGCATATGCTACAGGCTTATCATTTTGCATAAGGCAACACCCAAGACCATTTTGTGAAGCATCCGTCTGGATCGTTATTGGGATGGATGAATCGAATGTTTGTAAAATTGCATGCTTTTTTAAAAGGTTTTTAATTTTGCCTAACACCTCCGAATGATTACTTGTCCACATAAACTCTACATTTTTGACCAACAATTGGCGGAGTGGTGCATTAGGCTCAGCAAAATTGGGTATAAAAGATCGCAGATAGTTTAGCGTACCCATTATCTTTTCTAGTTCTTTTTTGTTTTGTGGGTCTCTAATTTGAAGAATTGCTTTGATACGTTCGGGGTCTGGAGCAATAGTATCACCTGTGAAAATATGTCCTAAATATTTAACTATATCCATTCGATATTGAAGCTTTTTTTTATTAAACTTGACATTAATAGCACGTGCCTTCTCAATGACTCTCTGAACGTTAGTATCATGCTCATCTAATGTTCCTTCTCCTACTATCAGGTCGTCGATATACACAAAACAACCACTTAGCTTACCAAAATGTTTAGCGTTCAGTTTTTGAAATATTTCGGGAGCCACCTTTATTCCAAAAGGAAGAACGTTGTACTCGTAAGTACCAAAAGGTGTGCTAAAGACTGTTAGCTCTTTGGAAGACGGACACTTTAACTGCCAAAATCCTTCTCGAAAATTAAAAACTGAAAAATATTTCATACTTGGTATGATTCTTGGTTGGACTCTTGCTTGGCAAAAATCTTCCAATGTTGGTATGAGAAAGTGTTCGTCTATTAAATGTTTATTAAAATCCCCAGGATCTAGACATAACCGTAAGGTGCCATTGGATTTTTCTACCACAACTAATTGGTGTGTCCATTCTGAGGGCTCCTCTCTTTTCCTAATAATGCCTCGTGTTTCGCCATGTTGTATTAAATGGAAACACCTTTATGTTTAATCTGTATGATCTTTATGGGAAGACTACCGAATGACAACTGCCTGCATATGCAAGATGAAGAGAGAGGGATCAGCAAGTGATGGTGTGCATATTTGTTATAACATCGCTGTTATACAAATATGCATGCCTAAGACAACATACGAGTCAATACATCAATTGACCTTGATCACAAACGTAACTGGAACTCAAACATCAAAAACAAAAGCGCAAAGGCGACTAAGGTACTGTGGGTCTGTCGAAGCACTTACAGCTAAACCTGGATAGTAAGACCTGTTATCACTTATGTGGTGAACAAAATACTACAATAATTAAGTTTCGAAGGTTTCAGAGACAAGCATGTCTCGGCATTACAGGCACCATGCCAACTTGCCCAACAGCAGAAGCACTAATCGGAATTACTCCACTGCACTTTTTTTATTAAAACGGTTACAATACGCAGTGGATTCAGACTCCTACGCTCACATACACTTTTGGAAGACTTCGACAATCGAAAAAAAAGCATACGGCCCCTGAACAAACACTCTATTAATATCCTTAAATATAATAGTCGATATTATTCGTAGAAAACTGGTCAGCTACCTTTCGGGACACTGTAGTTTGAGAAATTAATTAAAAAATTCAACCTCTCGTCTTAAATCGAGTGTCGACTCTGTCTAGAGGACGAAGAAATTGCAGAGTACATAGATCTGCACTGGTCGCAATGTCCCATATATGTTATATGTTAGTACTAGCATCCTATTAAAAAAAAAATGGAAGGAACACATAGTGAAACTTAATGGTCGAAACATATTAGCCCATTCAGTTAAAGAATGGATTTCTACGCTGTAAGAATCGAATAAAAAATCGCAAGTCAAATAGTCACAGGACTGCATTTTTGTAGGAACTTCAGCATTTAAGAGATGGAAAATTAACTCCATCTAAAATTAAGATATATCGCAATCTGTGTGTAGCTTACGAAATTATTAGTAATAAGGCCTCAAAAGACTTTATTTCAAACAAATTTGAGCCTCCCTTTTCAGTTCCAAATACGTCAAACTCGAATATACGTCTCCTAACATGTTGAGGGTTATGTTCATTTATTTTTGAAATATCTGTTAATAAATGCCATTTCTTCGTTTTCATTATTTGATTTTTTTTTACAATGTACAATGTCCTTTCCAATTGTTTGGTGTTTCATATGTTATGTTATTTCTTTAAATTTTTTTATTTATTTATTTTTTATGTGCCTTGACACAGGTGCGCTTTAATCCACCCGAAGCGTTGGAGGTTATATAGACTCTGTCGTTCGTTGTTGTGGTCTATTTTGATTTCACTTTTACATTAAGCATTTTCCTTTTGAAACCTACCAGTATCCCCAGATTTTAGGAAAATCTATGAACTAAGTCAGTTAGTTGAAATCGTTTTAATCGTCTGGTTGGTGTTTGTTCGTCATTTGGGGTTGTTCGAATTTCATCGTTGATGTGTTGTTAGACTTTAAGTCGGTGTTTTTTGCATCAATTCTTTGATTCTTCTGCAACGGTTGCTAGGTGAAGTTCTCTGTGGATTTCGTCATTTGGAATATACGACGATAGTCCGTAGTATTTTATTCTGTGTACGTTGTATTATTTGGATATTAGAGATCTTTGCTGTACTCCATAGTCTTAACCCGTATGTTCATATTGGTTTTATCATTGTCTTGTATGTAAGTAGTTGGTTATCCATTGATATTTTTTATTTTCTGCCTAGCATCCAGAAACATTTGCAGAATTTATCTTCTATTTGGTTTTGTATTATGTGCTGTTTCCATGTCAATTTACTGTTAATAAACATTCCAAAGTATTTGGCGTAGTCGCTAATTTGTATGGGTTTGCCATTAATTGTTAAAGCGGGTGTATTGTCAATCCTTTTTGTCATCACCTGTACAGACTTCTCCTTGTTTATTTAGATGCCCCATTTTGTAAAAGACTCGATAGTATTGATGTGATACCTTTGAGGTTTATCATTTGAAAATAATAGATGATTTAATAGTAAAAAGCAGCTCTTTCTTTAGTTTCGATATTGAAAATAGAATGGTTTTGTTCTTAGTTATATGATAATAATGTTTTTAATTTTGACATGCAACATTTTTCAGATGACTGTTCCCAATCTCTCCAGTTGATTAGAAGGTTGCCTTCTTGTGCCCTCTTCTTACAAACAATTTGCTATGGTTTACGTATCGGTTTTTTTACCGGTGGAAATAGCGGCGCCAGCAAAAAATAAAATTTACGTTTTTATTAATTATTATGTTCGCTAAATAAAACTTATTTTCTTTTCTTTCTCTTAATAATACTATTCTATATTCGACTATCAATTGTCTCCTTTACTTTACCGTATTTTATTTTAGTGAGTTGTTCATCAACCATTGGAGTGAGGACAAATAAAACAAATAAATTATATTATTCCATGGTGTCAGAAGTGGGATCATAAAAAAATATCATAAAAAAAAGTTAAACGAAAAACTACGGAAATTTGGCACGTGACTGGCAATGGAAGGGGAACTTCATTATGTAAATTATAGATAACAACAAAATGAATTACCCAGAAAAGAATTCATTTCTTCCACATTTTGTGTTTAGTGGGCACTCGTGCATCGGACATTTATAACACTTTGTTTCCAGATTAAGCATTTTTTGATTCAATGAGCCTGAGCGCAGAAAATAAGAATGGACAACGGGAGGAAAATGGACAGGAAAATGATGGCGAATTAGCGGCTAGTGCAAACACGCAACAACGAAAGCCACTGGAAGTTGTCTTAGAAGCTTTCGACGATTATTGTATACCAAGAGAAAATATCGTCATGGTATCATTCAATTTTAATAACATCATACAAAAGGAAAAGCAAAAGTTCTCGGAATTTGAAATGGAGTTAAGAACGCAAGTAAAATACTGTGATTTTGAAAGCAAATGTGGTGAAAGCTGCGAACAAAAAAAACTTCAATTAAATTTGCTGGATGGACGAGATGAACCATTGAAAATAGTTATTGAAACTTGTAAAACATACGAAGTTGCAAATGTTAACAAAAAACAATTTCAATAGTCGTGCACCATTAGTAGTAAACTCAGTTTCTGAAGAGCGCATAATCGAGCCTGTTTTAACTGTGGTCAAGTTTTTAATTTTGGACAACTTAATAAATACAATGCAAAGGAGGTTTACTCTAGTTTTTGCGGTAAAAAGGGTCATTTTAATTTACTGTCGATCACGTGGAAAGAATCAACATGGAGGAGAACATCAACAAAGAGGGCGTCGTCAGGGTTCTGGAAGTCGCCAACAAACCGGAAATCAACAAAATACATCCAGACAGCACACGGGTACCTAAGATTGGAATAAAAAAACTGGTATTGTCACACAAAGGAGTGTTAATAGCCATTTCATTATTTAGAAAATAAAAATATAAAATCAATAAAAATAAAAGCATAAAATCAAATAACGCTTTAAGTAACATTAAGTGGATCAAGCAATACCGAATAAATGGGAAAATTATTGAATTCAAAATAGATTCTGAAAATGCCCCCTGATTTCTAGTAGTTGATAATTATATTGAATTATTACTTGGTTTAGAAACATGCATTGAATTTGGACTGACCAGGCATCTAGATGTAAGCTACATAACTAAATTACCTACATCCAAAGAAGAGTTTGTAGCACCTTGTAGCACTTGTGCAATACAATTGAAAGACAATTCACCCCCAGCATTACATTATAAAAAACGATTTCCATTCAGCATTTTGAATCGACTTAAAAAAAAAATTGAAGAAAATGGAAGATGAAGGAATTATAACGCCAGTAGATTATCCTACCGACTGGGTAAATAACTTACAAATAGTCGACAATTGGCGACCTAAGGATATGCTAAGATCCAAAACCATTAAATACCTGTATTAAAAGAGAGCACTATGTAATACCTACAATAGAGGATATAACTAGTAATTTAGCAAATAATCAACTGTTTTCGGTTTTTAATCTACGCAATGAACCTAACAACATTCATGACTCCATTTGAAAGGTTTAAATTTAACAGAGTACCTTTTTGGAATAAATAGTGCACCAGAGATGTTTCAAAGAAAAGTAATACAAACATTTGGAAACATTCCATGTCTTTTAGTTTATTTTGATGATATTTGTATAACTGCCAAAGATGAAAAAGAGCATGACCAATTATTGTTAATGGTTATTGAAAGGGCCAGAGAAAATAACATTAAATTTAACCCAGCTGAAATTCAATACAAAACAAATGAAATAAAATTCATGGGTATTATAATATCGGGAAAAATTAAATCAGATTGTAAACACATTAAAGCCATTTTGGAAATGAAAAGGCCAGAAAATAAAAAAAGATGTAATGAGATTTCTTGGATTAAATATGTTCTTAGCCAGATTTATCCCATTTATTATGCCTAATTTACGAAAAATTCGGAAAAAATAATCGAAAAGAGCCATTAATTCAAGAAAGTACACCCAATTATCCGTTTCATAAAATATCGATGGATTTGTTGGAATATGCTGGTCGTAATACAATACTTTTCTTTAATTGATTGATATTCGGGATTCTTAATAAAAGAAGCGTTAACTAAAAAACTACTAAAACTACTAAAGAAATTATCTCTATCCTCAGTAGGAATTTTGGCAAATTTGTATGGTAACCAAAATGAATGTATTCATATTTTAGCCTTCAGATATCGGATTGCTTTAATTTGAAGATTTTATATCAGATTTTCTATTAAGAAAATGTGTTTTGTAAAAAACCAAAAAACAAAACGCGCGTAATGAGAACATACCATTAATCTCCATATTCTATGTTTATCGAATATGCAAGTACATAGGTACATACATGAATGTATTGGACTTTATTTTAGTAAGTTGTTCATTAACCATTGTAGAATGAGGACGATAAAAGTTTTTCTCAGCATAGAATAGGATATTATCGGCGGTTCACATACTTACGTATAGTCGGTGTTCGAATTGCTGGAAGCTGCTCTCCCACTCGTCGGTCCCTTTGAATGATCTCCCCTTCTCCGTCAACTGGTGCAAGCTTTTCGCAATCGCAGCGAAATCCTTTATGAATCGCCTGTAGTAGGTGGCCAGGCCTAGAAAACTTCTTAATTGATGTTTGTCTTTGGCCAATTCTTGACAGCTTCGACTTTTTCCGGGTCTGTTCTTACTCCCTCTGATGATATGACATGTCCCAAGTAGATGACTTTCAGCTGGAAGAGAGCACATTTCTTCGGATTCATTGATGTTTGTCGAATGTTTTTCCTACCACAATGATGTCATCTAAATACACCAGTCAGGTTTTCCGGGTCAGCCCATGCAGTCTCTTTCCAAATGTCGCCGAAGCATTGCATAAGCCGAATGACATTATTGTAAACTGCCACGGGCCGCTTCCGTAGTAAAGGTGGTTTTCCCGCGGCCCTTAGATTGCATCTGTACTTACCAACTGCCATCTTTCTTTTTAACTAAAACGACAGGTGATGCCCATGGGCTGTTGGAACTCTTGATTTGTTATTTCTCCATCGCTTAGACCATCTCTGCCTCTTCTGCTTGTTTTGCCAATGGCACTTGTCTAGCCCGTTGCCGAATTGGTCTTGCATCACCGGTGTTTAAGCTCCACTAGGTGTGTCGGCCATGATTTCCGCTTTGCGTAGCAAAGATATCTGCAAATTCGACGAGCAAATGTTCTGCCAATATCTGCCGTTTCCTATCGAATTCACAGTGCTGCAAAACGGTCTGTTTAAGATCCGCTAGTTTAGATGCAGGAAATTGTCTCGCCGACTCCACTCCAGTTGTTGTTGAGATTGCAGAAACTGACGCACATTTTCCAATCACCTCACCTCGCCTAAGTCTTACGCTGCAATTTCTCGGATTCATCAACTTCACTGGAACCATGTTGTACTGTCTCTATATTGGGTGGGTTACGTCTTTGTTAATTACTGACTTCAGGCTGACATCGGTTTTTCTCTCGTACTGCATTGGAATTTTGAGGTTACCATATCTCAGCACTTACCTGCCAATATTCAATCTTCTTCTTCTTCTTCTTTTCCTTTTTTCTCCGGCGTTGTTATGGTCAGAAGTGTAGGACCATAACCTTCCCACTTAACTGCATTCCTACTGGTCCGCTTGTGGGGTCCGCCGGTTTGACCTCAGAAAGTAGCGGCAGGCTTCCCGGTTTGGGATTACTTCATCGCTGAAGCCAATCAAATGCTGGTGTTTTTGCATTTGTTTGCACCAATTGTTTTTCGGCCTGCCTTTTTTGCGTGTTGAAATTGGAATGTTGATTGATAACGCCTTTTGGACGAGGTTCAAAGGATCTCTTCTTTGAACATGGCAATACCAACTGAGTCGGTCGCGCTCTATATTTCTTGTGATGGTTTCTTTTACGTGGAGGCTTCCTCGGATCTTTGAACTTCTAATTCTGTCACGCTTTGTTACTCCCGCTGTCATGCGAAGCATCTTCATCTCAGTTGCCGTTAATTTGCTCTCATATTTTTTGTGCATTGTCCAGCATTGTGAACCGTATGTGAGCGCCGGACGTACAACTGAAGTGTAGAGCCTTCCTTTCAGCTTAGGGGGCATTTTTCGATCACAGAAGATGGCGGAGTTTTCCCGCCACTTCATCCACCCTACGCTTACGCGATGTTTGATGTCGTCATCACAAGTTGCTTCTCTATTAATCATAGATCCCAGATATTTAAACTTTTCACACTTGGGAAGCACTCTTCCATTCAAGTAAATGTCTGGAATAGGCTGATGAGGGTCAGAGAACGGGCAGCACAGATACTCTGTCTTTTTTGAACTAATACGATACCCGTGTCCCTCAAAAATGTCCCCCCACACATCAAGTGCTCGATGTAGGGACGCCTTATCATCACTTATAATGGTCCCATCGTCAGGAAAGAATAGCTGGTGCACATTGGGGTCCGTCACTTTTCCTTCAAGCAAGCAATCAAGGACTGCTATAAGAAGCAGTGGGCTGAGGACCCTCGCTTGGTGTACACCGACTTTGATTGCGAACTCTTCGGTGACTCCTGCGGTGCATCTTACTCTTGTCGTTGCTCTCTCGTACATGTCCATAATCACTCGCACGTAGGTTTCTGGAACTCCTTTCTGTCTTAGCGCTACCCATAAAAGATCTCTTGGTTGCCTGTCAAAGGCCTTCTCGAAATCAACCAACACCATATGCAAGTCCTTTGAAGAATCACGATGCTTTTCCATCATGATCCTTATACTTTGGATTGCATCTGTTGTTGATTTACCCGAGACAAACCCGCACTGGTCATCAGATAGTCGTATTATTTTCCGCAGTCGGCTATCTAATACCCGTTCAACGATTTTCATGGTGTGCGACATCAGCTTGACAGTAGTTATCACAATTTCGCGTATCACCCTTTCCTTTGTGCAATGGAAGAAGATAGCTTTCCCTCCATTGATTAGGCATAGTGTCGCCTCTCATAAGTTTGGAGATAAGAACCATGAGCCATCTAGACCCGATGTCTCTGATCTTTTTCCAGAACTCAGAGTGTATCCCGTCCGGCCCAACAGCTTTTCTTTTCTTGAAGTTTTTAACCGCGTACCGAACTTCTTCGACTGTGATGTCGGATATTTCGGCATGATTCGGGGCGGCTCTTGGAAAGCACACTCGGGGAAACTGTTCGTTCAGAAGTTCCTCGCAATACTGTCGGCATCTGTGGAGAATTTTTTCGTCTGCCACAAGGAGTTGGCCTTCAGCATTGTTAATAAACTTTGGGAAACGAATCTCCTGAGCATTTCTTCTTCTCTGGGCGGCTATCTTAAAGATATTTGCTCCTTTGTTCAAATTGTTTTGTCGAAGCTCCTGGGTAGCCTGGTTCCTGTCAGACGCGGAAGACGATATTTCTTCCAACTCCTGATAGAGGCCTTCCATGCTTTTCGCATTGAATTCGTCGCATTTTTTCTTCGCGATACCTTTGCAACATCTATATACCTTTTCACGGCGAGCTTTTTCCTCTCTATTAGTAGAAGAGCACTTTGACCAAGCTTGGTGTATCACTGATTTGGCTTCGTCTGTCCACCACCAGGATTCTTTTGCGTGTTGCCAGGGGCCTTTAGATGTTCCGAGCAGGCTTTGGCTTTCTCCAGGCCAGATTGCTGTAGGGAATCCCACATGTCTTGTGCTCTGCACTCCTCATTACCGACCTCATCTATAATGGAAGAGAGGTAGTTTTCCATGTTGGTAACAAAAGCTTCGCCTTTTCCTTTATCCAGCTTATACCACTTGATTCTCTCAGACACCTTCGTTTGCTGCTTTGACTTTTTTCTAGCATCCATAAAAAATTCAGTCAGGAGGAGACGGTGTTGAGGGGCGATCGCGTCTCCCAGGATCACTTTGCAATCTTTAGCTCGTGGCTTCATGAAACTGGATACCAAATGATAGTCTATTTGAGTTTCATTTCCGCCGCTGCTATAAGTGATCAGGTGCCGGCTTTGTTTGACGAACATGGTATTTAGCACTATAAGACCGTACGACTTGCACATGTTTAGGATATCTTAACCTGAAGAGTTCCCAGCCCTCCGTGGTAGCCTTCATAGTCTTCGCTTGTCTTCCCGACATGTCCGTTTAAATCTGTTGGCATATGAATAAATTTAGTCTTGACATATTGTTGACATATGTAAATGTTATGTAAATATATATGTATAAAGAAAGGTTGCGAACTGCTGGAAATAAACTGCAGTCAGTCGTTTCCGTTTACTCTCCGATGATGGGCACGCGACCCAAGCACTTGTGATCTAATTGTATTTTTTTTTCTAATTAAAATGAATAATAAAATAATTGAATTAAAATAAATACATATTTTGTTTTAATCGACTGTACAATTTTAACATGGTAGCAGAGCGTAGTTGCTGAAAGTTCGGGGATGTTGTTCATAGAGGTGTTATGGGTACACGTGGTAGTGACTCGAAAGGAAATTTAAAAGTCAAATCAGAACTGATTGAAGAAAACGAGCGGGAATACAGGCAAGTCGATATGGCAGAAGAATTTAAGTTAACACTACCAGTGTTTGATGGGAACGGCTACAGTACTTGGAAGAAAAGAATTTCCATATTTCTAAAAATGAAAAAATGTGATATGGTGATATTACGAGAGCGTGCCGAATCCGAAAATGAAAACACGTGGAACGACGCGGATTTAAAAGCCATGAACTACATATATAGTGCTTTGTCAAATAGACAGATGGAGCTCATCGACGAAGAGACATCCAGTTATGGAATTATAAAGAAATTAGACAAATTGTATTTACGTGAGTCAACAGCATTACAAATTTGTGTAAGAAACAAATTAGATAGACTAAAACTGAAAGACTATGACCAAACAAGTGAATTTTACAGTGAATTTGAAAAATTGATAATTGAATTAAAAAATGCAGGCGCTAAAGTGACTGAAAAAGAAAAACTGAATTATTTGTTAAGAACGCTACCAAATTCGTTAGATCATATCGGAGATTTAATTGATGTGTTACCTGAAGGAGATCGAACTGTTGATTATGTAATTAATAAAATCAAAATGTACGAGGACAAAGAAAAGGACGAGAATATGAGTAAAAAAAATAAGACTGGAAATTCAAATGTATTTAAAAGTGAAGTAAAAAAGGAACAGACATGTTACAAATGCCAAAAATCCGGACATATTCAGTACGAGTGCCCGACCCGGAACAACGTTGAAAATATATGGAGGGGCTGGAAAGGAGGAAGACAGCATCAAGGGCGAGGAGGCGCACGATACCATCTCCAGCAGCAGCAGCAGCGAGATGACAGTTTCTATAGAAGAGGCAACGGCAGCCATAGAGGACGAGGTGCAAATCAACGAGGGCGAGGCTATCAACAACGGCAAGATCGTCAGAGCTCGGACCAAGGAAGAATGACCTTCACAACGGAGATAGTAACTACACATAGAGTAGGTTACAATGTCGAGGTAAATAATTGTAAAAATAAAGTCGAATGGGTTTTAGATAGTGGATGCACGGATCACATAATAAATAATGAAAAATATTTTATAGAATCAAATAGACTTGAAAAACCGATCAATGTAAAAATAGGTGATGGTCGTGAATTGAAAGCAACTAGGGTAGGTAATGTCATAACAAAATTTGTGGCAAATAATAATGAAACAGAAGTGGAACTTAAGGATGTATTTTTTGTTAAAGAAATGGATAGAAATCTAATGAGTTTTGGAAAAATCACTGATAAAGCTAAAATCGTCTCAATGGGCAATACTTCAAAAATATATACGCTAGAAAATAAACTGATAGCCATAGCTAACAAAGTAAATAATATATATAAGATAAATAGTTTTGTTGAGAATAAACAAAATTACGTAACAGAAATTTATAGTAAAAATATGACTCTGAAAGAAAAATATCATAGATTATTAGGTCATGTTAATTTTGGATATTTGAATATTTTAAGTAAAAATAATTTAGTTGAAGGTTTGCCAAATGATTTAGAGAGTGAGTATTTAAAGTGCGGTACATGTATACAAAATAAAATGACTAATATTGGTTTTGAAAACAATAGGCATAGAGCAAAAGAAATAGCTGGAATTATTCATGCAGATGTTATTGGACCGCATGCTACAGTAGGCTATATGGGTGAAAAATATTTTTTGATTTTGATTGACGATTTTAGTAAAGCAGGAAAAGTTTATCCAATTAAAGGAAAAAATGAAGTTTATGACTGTATTGTAACATACGTTAATCAATTAGAAAATTTAACAGGAAAGAGAGTAAAGCGGTTGAGATGCGATAATGGAACGGAATTTTTAAATAAAGATATACATAGTTTTGCTAAAGAAAAGGGAATTTATATTGAACCGTGTCCTCCGTATATTCACGAGTTGAATGGAACTGCTGAAAGATATAACAGGTCAGTAATGGAAACAGCTAGATGTTTAGCATCTGATGCGAAAATACATAATAGATTTTGGCCAGAGGTAGTTAAAACAGCAGTTTATTTGAAAAATAGAACACTAGCGAATACATTTGAGAGGAAGACTCCGTATGAAATAATGATGGGAGAAAAACCAGATATAAGCAATTTGAAATTATATGGAAGCAAAGTTTTTGTTAGAGTTCCAGAGGTAAAGAGAAAAAGTAAATGGGATAGAAAAGCTGATCTAGGACTTTTAGTTGGATATGAAAACGTTGGTTATAGAGTTTTAATTAACAATAAAGTAATTATAGCTAGACATGTAGACATAATCGAAGAAAATACAAAATTAATTGGGTTTAGAGATAACGATGAAATGAATGACAATGATTCAATTGAAAGTAGTGTTATTCCGGAACTTCAAATTGAAAATGAGAAAGATGAAAATAATGAGCATGCGATTAATTTACCTAGTATTAGTGACGAAAATATAACAGCAATGGGAAGATCAGAAAGAAAGAAAAATCCTGTAAGTAGATATGGAAGTCCAATATCAAACTGTATTTACGTAAATTACGTTAGTGTAGACAGTCCAGAAACATATAAGGAAGCAATAGATAGAAAAGATAGTGAAGACTGGCGAAAAGCTATGAACAAGGAAATTGAATGCTTGAATAAAAATAACACATGGATATTGGTTGAAAAGCCGAAAGATAAGGAGATATTAGATTTAAAGTGGGTCTATACAAAAAAGGCTGATGATAGATTTAAAGCTAGAATTGTAGCAAGAGGGTTTCAGCAAAAGGAAGTATTGGACGACATTTACTCTCCAGTAGCTAGAACACAGACGTTGAAAATATTGTTAAATTTCTCTGTACAAAACGAACTTGCAATACACCAAATGGATGTTGAGTCAGCATTCCTAAATGGAAAAGTAAAATCCGAAGTGTACGTAAGGCAACCACCAGGTTACGATGATAATACAGGCAGAGTGTTTAAAATAAAAAGGGCTTTATATGGTTTGCGAGAAAGTCCACGGACATGGTATGAGTGTTTAGATAAGTACTTAAAAGAAATAGGATTTAAACGAAGTAAAATTGATTATTGTCTATATTTTATGAAAAGCAGTAATACTAAAGTTTATTTGATAACTTTTGTTGATGATTTATTAATTTGTAGCAAAAATAAAAAAAATATAGACATAATTAAAAGAAAATTAGCATTTAAGTTTAGAATGAAGGATATGGGTCAATTAAAAACATATTTAGGTATAAATATTGAGTATGATTGTGAAAAGAAAATCATGAAAATAGATCAAAAGGATTATATTGAATCGTTAGCGAATAAGTATTAAATTAATTAATTAAAATGAATAATAAAATAATTGAATTAAAATAAATACATATTTTGTTTTAATCGACTGTACAATTTTAACAAAATCTCCCCCGACAAACAAAAGCTCTTCCTTTGGGATGATTTTGACAAGGTTGTGGAAATCTAGCCAGAATGCATATTTTTCTTTTTGTTCGCATCCTACTTGAGGGGCATATGCGCTTACGATGTTCCACACCTCACCATGCATCACCAATTTGAGAGCCATCAAACGGTCACTGGACTTTGAAATGGTTAAGACGTTGCCAAGTAACTCTGCCGCAAGGATGATGGCGATTCCGTTTTTTCCTTGTTCCAATCCATAGTAAAACATCTTGTAGGCTTTTGTTTTAACGTCCAAGAAACGTGCCCGATTACCGATGTTTCGCCATTTCGTCTCTTGTACGCACAGGATGTCTACTCGCCTTCTAACCATAATTTCTTCAAGCTCATAGCTGCGCCCACTCATGCTTCCAACGTTCCAACTCGCGACTCTTAAGTGTGGCTTACGCCGTTGCATTACTTTGCTATCCCCCGGAAATCCTATAGCTCTGACCCGAGCATTGCTGCTCGTCCCAGGATCACGACCATTAGTAGTGCCTGGCGGGGTAGTGCTTTTCCTTTTAGCGTTCTTTTCCATAATGCTACGGTTTGACCGTTTTCTTTCTTCCCCTCCTTTTTTTTTGATTGATCTTACTCTTACAACACCGGTGATCTCCAGTCGTGTCAACCCACTGATTTGCATGCACACTTGTGGGGCAGTTTAATGGTGGTATATGTGTCCCTAGGCTCACCTTGGTGTTTTCTAAATTGCCTACACGTGATTTTTGTTTACCTTTGTTTAGTCGCCTTTTACGACAAGCGATAACAAGGCCCTGCACGATATTCAATGTTATGTATAAATATATATATATATAGGGTCCGCCAAATAACTTTTTTTTTTTTTGAAAATGCTATAAAAAAAACTACTGAATATTTTCTCAAATTTCTTTTTTTATTTAAAAGTACAATCCTTTCGGTTAATAATGGAAAATAATTTCATTCAAATGGCTGCCTCGGCTGGCCATGCAGTAGCCTACACGATCGGTCCAATTTTTAAGCACATTATCGATTGTGTGCAGCTGTATTTCACCAATGGCTTCACGAATATTGTCCTTTAAAGCGTCAATTGTCTCTGGTTTGTCGGCGTAACACTTATCTTTGACGGCACCCCACAAATAATAGTCCAACGGTGTCAAATCGCAGCTCCGAGGTGGCCAAACGACATCAGCTCTGCGGCTGATAATGCGATCTTCAAAAACAGGGCGCAAAACATCGAGTGTAGCTTCGGCTGTGTGGCACGTAGCGCCTTCCTGTTGAAACCAAATGTTGCCAATATCCTCCTCTTCAATTTTTGTGAACAAAAATTCGTTCAACATGGCCCGATAACGATCGCCATTGACTGTAACGGCCACTCCTTGCTCATTTTCGAAGAAAAATGGCCCAATTATGCCTCTGGACCAAAATCCGCACCAAACAGTGGCTCGTTTTGGGTGCACCGGCTTTTCAATGTATGCGTGCGGGTTTTCTGTGCCCCCAATGCGACAATTTTGCTTGTTTACATACCCGCCAAGATCAAAATGAGCTTCATCTGAAAAGATGATTTTTTTGGCAAAATCGGCATCTTCTGTAAGTCGATCGCAGGCCCACTTAGCGAAGCGTTGTTCAAGCGTATACACAACCATATTCGTTCAGCGGAAGGATAAAACTAATTATCTGTCGAATCAGACATGAGCTAAGTGTTACCATTCACGAAATAAGCACTACTTGAAAAAAAAAACGTTAGATGGCGGACCCTTTATATATGTATAAATATATATATATATATATACATTTATTTTTATTTTTTTTTGTTGGAGGCTTCTACTATCTACTGGAGCACTCAGACACAAGTACTACCAGACAGACACAGACACCTTGTCTTTATTGTATTTTTCCCGTTGTCCGGAGAAAAGTGAGGAGGGGCTCCAGTGATGTTGAGCTAAGAGATTCGTTACCCACCACGTCGGCCCCAAGGGTGCGCCACCGTGCACGAGCGAAGGCGGGACAGTCGCAGAGAAAGTGTTCCGCTGTGTCGTCCTCCTCGCAACAAGCAGCACAGGTAGGCGTCTCACTGATGCCAAGCACGTAAAGATGCCTGGCAAAACTGTAATGGCCCGTAATGACGCCCGTTAGCCTTCTGCAGTAATTTCTTCTTAAGGATAAGAAGAATGCTGCGGACTTTTTACAGACGTCAGGGCGTACGCGCTTAGTCATCCTGCATCCTGGATATTACTTACATCTGCGACTGTGTACGTTAAAGACCCAGTCATTGATGTCAGATTTAACCGTTGAAGCTGGTAGACCTAAGGCGGGTTCAGGCCCCGAGAAACTCTCCTCTGAGCCTTTTCTAGCGAGTTCATCGGATATCTCGTTTCCTGGGATTCCAGAGTGACCTGGTACCCAATTAAGTCTTCCGACTTTGTTCAAAAAGGCCTTGAGTTCATGCACTAGTTTGGAGTTTGACAGAGGATTGGATACAGCTTTGAGTGCAGCTTGGCTGTCACTGCAGACACATATGCTCTTTCCCCTCCATCTGTGTTTCACAACATAGTGCATGGCCATTAGGATTGCGTAAATCTCCGCCTGGAAGACAGACGCATATTTTCCTAACGAGAAGTGCAGTCGAATGTTTTCGCGCTCGAAGAAAACTCCGGCGCCGGATCCCTGATCAGTCCTGGAGCCATCTGTGAAGATGCGAAGACATTCTATTCCAGGTTCAGTGTCTGGCCAAAGCCAGTCCTGACGCCAAGGAAATGTGACTGTGTAGTTACAGCGCAGTAGGATGGCAGGTATCATTGCGTCAGAAGGCATATCCATGAGACAGTGATCGTAGGATATTCTCTCTCAAGTACACTTTCACTCCACTGCGAGTTGTACCAAAGACCATTCCTCTTTAGGCGAGAAATAGTTTTCAGTGCACACCCTCTGATATATATGTCAAGGGGTGGAAGGTTCATCATAGCATCCAAAGCAGCTCCCGGTGTGCTGGGGAAAGCCCCCGAGCAACTGAGGCAGACCGCTCTTTGGAGTTTGGTGAGTGAAGCCACAGCGGGTTTTCGTGTCAGCCTGCTCCACCAAACAACCGATGCATATGAGATTATCGGTCTTACCATTGCCGTGTAGATCCAAAGGACCTTTTTCGGCGATAAGCCCCATATTTTGCCAAAGGCACCTTTGCATTGCCAGAAAGCTGACAGCGCTTTGGTGGTTTTGGACTCAACATGTTTTGACCAGAGAAGTTTGTTATCTAGAATGACTCCCAGATACTTAGCTTCCTTAGGGATGGGAATGCCTTTTAGCACCAGCTGAGCAATGCCAGTTGTTTTCCTCCTTCTCGTGAAGAGAACGACATCGGTCTTAAGAGGATTAACCGACAGCCCATTTCTCGTGCACCAGTCTTCGATCACGTTTAGCGCCGCCTGCGCTTTGAGACAGACATTCGCTAAACATGAGCCGACAGAGAGAACAGCAACATCATCCGCATAGGCCTGGGCATACATTTCAGAGGCATTGAGAGCATCTAGCAGAGAGTCGACCACCATGCACCATAACAGCGGAGACAAGACGCCACCTTGCGGGCAGCCCCTGTTTACTCCAGACTTGACACAATGTTCGAGGCCTGCATCAGCGATCAGGTTCCTGTGCACGAGCATTACTTTGATCCACAAAACCAGTGCTTCATCTACGCCATGCCGTCTAGCAGCATTACACATGCTGTCAAAAGTAGCGTTATCAAAAGCTCCCTCAATGTCGACAAAAATGCCTAGTACGTACTCTTTCTTTTCGAGAGCGCATTCAATTCTCCCAACTAGGTTTTGAAGCGCAGTCTCGCAGGATTTTCCGCGCTGATAAGCATGTTGCATGTCCGACAGAGGATGCATTCGAAGGGCAACTTTGCGCACGTGCAACTCTACTAGTCTTTCCATGCTTTTCAGCAGGAATGATGTTAGACTTATTGGTCTGAAACTCTTGGCTAGTGAGTAATCCTCTTTCCCTATTTTGGGAATAAAGACCACTTTCACCGCGCGCCAATGGATAGGTATGTAGGCAAGTGCCAGGCTAGCAGTGAAAATTCTTTTCAGTGTAGGGAGCAGCTGTCTTATACCTTTTTGCAGCATAACGGGGTATATGCCATCAGTGCCCGGCGACTTAAAGCCATCGAAGGATGCCACAGCAAATTCAATGGCCTCAGTAGTTGCCACGCGTGACGCAACATACCAGCTACGCCGATTTGTTTTCATCGCTACAGTCGCAGTATCCAATGAGGGAGTGTGCAACGAGCCGATGACAGTCTGATTTCCCGGAAAATGGGTCTGAAACAGTAAACTAAGAGTAAAGGTACCTCGGTAAAGGTACCATCAGACTTTCTGAGTACCTCCAGTCTTGTCGATTTTCCTCGTTTGAGGACTTTAACCAACTTGCTGGTCGCGCTCAGGGATTTGATCTCTTCGCTGAAGGACTTATAGGAATCATTCTTCGATTTTAGAATAAGCTTCTTATATTCCTTCTGCTTCGATCGATGAAAACTTCTGGCTTCCTTACGAAGCCGTTGGAGCTCAGCATTCCACCAGGGAACCGGCTTCCTGTTGGGTATATATATACGTACATTATATATCGATATATATATATTGATGTATATTGTTATGCAGGCAGCAAGCAAAAAAAAAAGAAGAAAAACAAAAGGGAACGGCAAAACACCGCTCGCATACCGACTCAGCACCTTTTCATTCTTACTCTCTTTGATTGACCCAATTCGTGCATCAGCAATAAATTGAAATAAGGAAATCATTTATTGACCCAATTCGAACATCAGCAATAAATTGAAATAAGGAAATCACTTTGTTAACCGATTTGTAATATATCAAATGTCAGCAATAATTAGACTATAAGTACATCGGAAAATTGTAACCTTGAGAAGTCGATTTTTAGTGATTGTAGTGCTGTCACTGTGGTTTTTGAATAAAAAAAACATATGTAAAAGTTTAACATCGCCTTGTTATTCGACCATCCCATCGGTGGATTTCCAATTAAACTTTCTCCGACGGTAACACCAGCATTCCCCGAACCCGGAATACAAAGCTGGCCCGACGAGGGATCCTCGCTAGAGTTTTTTTTTTATTGTCTTAAAAACGACGGCATAACACATTTTCTGGTGGCAGCGGTGGGATTCACCGAAGATCAACAAGTAATCAGAAGTTCATCGATGGAATCCATCTTATGTACTATATTGTGAGTAATTTTCCTTTATTGTAAAGCAATTATTTCCTATACATTCGTACATATAAAATGGATAATAGTGCTCTAAACATTCTCAACCTTCCGCGGTTCACTTAATTCCCTGCGCAATAGTAATAATATCGAAAACGAAAGCGAGAATAGTACAGATAATGATAGCGAAATTAATAACGGTAGTGGTTCAATCCCGAGAATGGCTGAGATTCCCATAAACGTCCTGATCAACTTCATCCCTACCTTTGACGGTACAAGCAACGAAGTTTTTACCTTTATTGATTCATGCAATGATGCTATCCAATTAGCGTCTCCCCCTCAAAAAGATGTTCTTTTTAAGTTTATCAAAACAAAGATTCGTGGTAATGCTACCACAATTTTAATGAATAAGGAAGTCAGAGACTGGGACACTCTCAAAAAAAATGTTCTCATATTTAGGGAACCTCACAGTGCATTACAGCTTCATAGGGAACTAATTTCTATTAGGCAGAATAGGGACGAGTCCGTTGTTCACTACCAGCAAAGAGTCGAAACCCTGCAGCGACGGCTGTTACAAAGTAAGCTCGCTGAAGAACATAGGAAGGAAGAACATAGAGATGGGCAACTGGGAATACATCCAAAACGAAACCTTAACGGTTAACCCGTAAACCCGAAACCTTAACCCGTTTATGAGGGGTTGCGGGAAAGATTGTCGACGTATGTAATAACACAACGCCCGAAAACGATAGCCGAAGCGGCCCAATTGGCGTCTGAAGAAGAGCAACGCATTAATATGTTTAGAACCAACACTTAGAACCTACACTTCCAGAAATTTAGCTAAGATCAACTTCCAAATCATAAGATGTTACAATTGTGGCAAACCTGGACATGTCGCGAAAAACTGTCGACTTCCAAAAAGAGATCAAAATGGAACCTATAGAAACCCATTTAAACAGAACGCGAATCAACCATCCACTCCAGCCGAAGCACAATTCAAAGAGAGAAATTTTCGGTAAGCTGCATGGCGAGTGAGGCACCATTGCAGTTAAGGGCTTTGGACAGCTCTGAAAGTCCTCATATTTCGGGAATAGTTAATGGCGAAATAAAAAGGTTTAAAATAGATACGGGAGCCGAGATCTCCCTTATCAAAGTAAATTGCGTATATAAAGACGAGAATAGGAGGTAAATCCTGTAAGACCTTAGGAGAAACCGAAACCAAAATTGCATTCTGTTGTGAGGTTGGCAAATTAAAGCCAAATGTGATTAAATTCCATGTGATTGAAAACGGTTAGGAGAACACGATGGATTAATTGGGAATCATTTCCTAAGGGAAGGCGGTCTAACTATTGATTACAAAGAGAATGTAATAGTAGGTAGTTTCGGAAAGATTCCACAAAGGTATTTGAACGAAGAATACATTATTAAAGGAAGAACTGAGGTATTCAGAACTGTTAAGATAAAAGGCAATCTAGATACAGAGATCGTGATCTGATCATTCCAGGTTGTGTAACCGAGAACAAACAAGGAAAATGCCTAGTATCGATTGTAAGCACAACAGACATACCGTTCAATTTGATGGATGTATCCATACAAGGAGCTAATTTGAGGGATTTCAATATTGCAGAAAATAGAGTTCAGAGGGTGGCAAAGAATGTTCGCACTGATCACCTGAACAAAGAGGAAAAGGAAAGCCTAATGGAGATTATTAAAAAATTCAGTGACTTATTCAGTACAGATAACGAAAAGCTGTCACACACATCGGTTGTGAAACATAAGATACGTACTTTACCGGGTTCGAAACCTATATTCACCAAAAGTTATAGATACCCAAAAGTTCACGAGGAGGAAGTTCGTGAACAGGTCAAGAAATTAAAAGATGACGGTATAATACGTGATAGTAACTCCCCTTGGAGTTCACCACTATGGATAGTCCCGAAAAAGGCTGACGCAAGTGGGAAAAAGAAATGGCGTATGGTTATCGATTACCGCAGACTAAATAATTTGACTATCGCAGACAATTATCCTCTGCCCAACATCGCAGAAATTTTAGGAAAAGCCAAATACTTTTCCACTTTGGACTTAACGTCCGGATTCCACCAAATTCAAATGGCAGAAGAAGACATAGAGAAGACAGCATTTAGTACTCCATATGGGTATTTCGAGTATACCAGAATGCCGTTTGGATTGAAAAATGCTCCAGCCTGTTTCCAGAGACTCATGAACACAGTTCTGGCAGGATTACAGGGCATCAAGTGTTTTGTCTATCTAGACGACATCGTCGTACATGGACAAAATTTGAAAGAATACAATGAAAAATTAGTAGAAGTACTTGAACAGCTAAGGGAGGCAAATCTCAAACTTCAACCCGACAAGTGCGAGTTTTTGAGAAAGGAAGTTTCCTACCTGGGTCATGTTATAACGGACGAAGGCGTTAAACCAGATCCTAGAAAGATTAGAAGTATCATCAATATGGAAGCACCTATAAATCCTAAGGGAATAAAATCTTTTCTCGGCATGATTGGGTACTATAGGAAATTCGTAAAGAATTTCAGTAATATTATTAATTAATTCAGTAATATTATAATATAATATTATAATATAATAATATTATTAATTAATTCAGTAGATAATATTATTAATATTATTAATTTCAGTAATATAATAATATTAAATGGTTTAACTATATCGCAACTCTTTTGCGATCGAGAGCATCGTAAAGGCGGGTCAGATAAACGCATATACGTAAATGAAAGTTTAACACCGCTCAATAGCTCTCTGCTGCGTCATGCTATCCAACTTCGTAAAGAAGGAATTTTCTACTCTACGAGAACTAGAAATGGCTTTGTTTATGTTAAAAAGAGCAGTGATGATAAGGAGGTGAAGATGGACTCCAGTACTTTTTCGACGCTTCCCACTTCAACTTGATGTTTTTGGAGCGGTTCCTCTAATACATTGTTTCATTTTATTAGTATACATTTTTATTTTATCTTATTTTATTCTAATCAATTACTTTAGTACTCACTTTACATCTCATCTCCTGTAATTCTTTTTGCTGTTTTTTTTTTTTTTCTTTTTTTTGGTCTAATTGTTGTAAATTTTTATTTTCGTTCTATTTATTTTTGTCTTACATATAATGTCAATTCGTTTGGCTCGTCCTGATGGCTTTTTATTGTCAACTAAGTCTGTCTTGCGAATACTATCCAATGCGGGTGAAGGTTTCAGAGTTTGTTGCATGAATGCGCGTCGCTTGAATTTAGAAAAACTAGATTTTGTAAGGTACATCTTTAATTCCTCGGGGGTTGATGTTATTTGCATAACAGAGACTTGGCTTAAGCCTGATACTCCCGATAACTTGTACCAACAAATGGGCTACAAGCTGATACGCAATGATAGGGTCACTAATACTATTGGAGGCGGGTTGCAGTATATTGTAATGCTACGATTGATTGTAAAATCCTTGCAAGATACAAGGTGTTGGCATTGAATTTTTGATACTAGAAATTACGGAAGGCAGTGTTAAAATTATATTGGGAGTTGCTTACAACCCTAATAGGAGTTGTTCCTTTGAGCCACTTTTTTCTATTCTGCGTGAATTATCAGCAAATCATGAAAATATTATCGTCTGTGGGGATTTTAATGCCGATCTTTTGCTCTCTGATTCTAGAGCCAGCCAATTAAGAGACGAAATTGCAACTACTGTCCTCAGCATTACTAATTCTTATGCTACGCGTTTCAGTCCTAATTCTGCCCCAAGTCTTCTTGATTCGATGATTGTCTCTAACCCGTCAGATGTACTTCTTATGGATCAACTATCTCTTGAAGGAATATCTGACCATGATTTACTTTTTTGCACCTATAACATTAACCTCTCACGTTGTATTGTTCCATCTACATTTCAATTCCGTGATCTCAAATCTGTAAACATCAATGCCTTGCATATAGATGCGTTTCTTTCTCCTTGGGATCTTTGCTACAGACTACATAATGCCAATGATAAGGTGAATTTCTTTCAGTATTTACTGTTAGAATTATATGAAAAGCACGTCCCCCTGAAGAATGTTTCAGTTCGCAACATAAACTGTCCTTGGTTCACATCTGAAGTGCTCAGTTCAATAAAAACCCGTCGTAAATTGTATTGCAAATGGAAACATCACCCTACTACCACAAACTGGGAGATATTTTGTCAAGCTCGAAACCACTCAACTTCTGTTACTCGAAGAGCTAAGAAGAGATATTTTATGTCAAAACTTAGTATTAGCCAATCCTGTCGTAAGCTATGGAGTAGTCTTCGCTCTATTGGGGTTGGTAAAAAAGAAGCAACTGTCAATTTTCCTGATCCAAATGACCTAAACAAAGCCTTCAATTCTAATTATTCACAGTCATCTAACTTTGTTCCAAACAACACCGCATTGTATCAATTTTCAACGGAATTTGATTTTGTAATTGTCTCTGAACAGGAGTTACTAATGAACATTCGCTGCCTTAAGTCCAACTCCGTTGGCGAAGATGGAGTTCCGATTTGTTTTATTAAAATGACCCTACCTCATATCTTACCTGTTTTCACTCATATAATTAATTTCTGCATTACTTCCTCATCATTTCCGGACTCGTGGAAACTCGCTAAAATTATCCCTGTGCCCAAAAAGCCTCATCCATCATCTTGTGCTGATTTCCGGCCTATAAGTATTCTGCCTTGTTTGTCAAAGGTCTTTGAAAAGGTTCTTGCAAATCAGATCTCTAAACACATTAAACACCATAACCTATTTTCTTCGGTACAGTCAGGTTTCAGAGCTGAACATAGCTGTGTCACAGCACTGGTTAAGGTCCTTGATGACATAAGTGTCCAGTACGATCAAGATAAATTAACTGTACTGTGTTTGTTGGATTTTTCAAAGGCCTTTGACAGAGTAAGTCATGAAATTTTATGTACAAAGCTCAATTTGTATTTTGGGTTTAGTAAAATGGCGTTGCGACTAGTTAGTGATTACTTACATCTCCGTAGTCAAAGGGTGAAAGTAGGAGACATGTTTTCAGAATCAATAAGCTTGCAAGCTGGTGTTCCTCAGGGATCAATTCTAGGCCCTATGTTATTCTGCATGTTTATAAATGACCTGCCCTTGGTCTGCCAAAGTGTTATGTTACATCTTTATGCAGACGATGTTCAATTATATCTCTCTAGACCATTCAACTTATTGGAGGATTTGATATGCAGAATAAATGAAGATCTCCTAGGGATCTACAATTGGGCGTTGTGTAATGGTCTTACACTTAATCCATCAAAATCCCAATTGATTCCAATATCGAAAAAGAAATTTGATACCGCCACTCTTTCACCGGTTTTTGTATCACAGTATCAGCTTTTGTTTATGGATACTGTTACTAGCCTAGGCTTCAAAATAAATCGCTCGTTGTCAGCTAATGATCATATTAACTTTTCTGTTGGGCGAATTTATGGAGGTCTTCGAAAATTAAACCTCTTCTCTAACTTAACACCTATTGAAACTAAACTGAGACTCATAAAATCACTCCTTCTGCCTATCATTGACTATGCTGCTGTTGTTTACTGCAAACCTGACTCTCACTCTATGCACAAACTTCTAGTTGCATTTAATGATAGGTACATTTTTGGTTTGCGACGGTTTGACCATATCTCGCAATATCATCACCGGGTTCTTGGATGTGCTTTGCAATAATTTCTTGATGCTAGATGTTGCTTATTTTTGCATAAAATTATACATCGTAAAACCCCACAATATCTGTTTGATAAGCTCCGCTTTGCACACTCTGCTCGAACTTTGAACCTTATAACTCAATCTTGTAACTACTTGAACTCTTCAAGATTTTTCTTTATATATGCCATCAATCTCTGGAATTGTCTGCCAATTACTGTAAAGCAAATAATACGAACTTCACAATTTAAAAAAGCGATTTATACTAGTTTTCTTTAAAACATACAAACAGCAAACTGAAAACTTTTATTTTCTCTTTAGTACAAAATTTTTTTCTAGTTATATTATACAAGACCATGCTACTTATTATATACATTTTTATTTACTCTTCTTATTATTTTTCTAAGATACATACATACATATCTCTAATTTTAATTATCTATCATGATTTACTATATCCGTATCTTAAGTGCTATAAAAGACTATGTCTTATTTGTACGCCGAAATAAATAAATGAAAAATGAAATGAAAAAATATTGCCGAACCTTTAAGTAGACTACTAAAAAAGGATGCTCCGTTTATTTGGGGTCCAGAACAGCAAGAAAGTTTCACTAAACTAAAGGAATTAATTACTACTCACACTATACTACAATATGCTGATTTTAGTAAACCATTTGTGATTACCACTGACGCTCCCAATCGAGGCATTGGAGCCGTACTCAGTCAAGAACATAACGGCAAGGATCTTCCAATACACTACGCAAGCCGGACTCTTAACAAAGGAATGCCTGGCCATCATATGGGCAACTAAACAATTTAGACCATATATTTATGGTACCAAATTCGTTATCCAAACTGATCACAGACCTCTGACATGGCTCTTTAAGGTTAAGGATCCAGGGAGCAGACTAGTAAGATGGCGCCTGAAACTTGAAGAGTTTGATTATACCATTAGTTATAAGAAAGGTAAAGAGAACGTGATTGCCGATGAACTCAGTGGAAATGTCAGAATAACCGAGCAAGAAAAGGAAGAGACATGGCAAGACTTAATGAGTCTATTAGAGGAAGAAGGTATTGATGTAAATAATGAGAATGAGGAAAATTTAGCAAGTACAAGTAGAAAAGAAATAGAAGCAGAAGACTTAATAATAGACGATTTTGAGCATCATCAGGAAGCCGAAATGAAGAATGAAAATTCTAGAATGTTAGAACAGGTTGATAATCCGGATAGAAGATTAGCTATAATTAAGGAATATCATAAGGGTTTTATAGGGGGTCATACAGGTCAGAAGGCTACTTACGCTAAGGTTCGAAAGAAATAAATATGGAAAGGAATGCAAAAAGTTCCCAATGTCAAACTGAGAAAATAAATAGAGTCTCCACGAGAAATCCAATGACAATTGTCAGCTCAGCTAACAGAACCTTGGAGAGAATTATGATCGACCTTATCGGACCAATGGAGGAAACGGAAGAAGGATTTAAATTCGGTTTAACCATACAGGACGACCTTTCGAAGTTCATTAAATTTATTCCACTTAAAAATAAGAATATGGAAACACTGGCGCGAGCTATTATGGAAGAATGGGTTATGAATTTTGGAATGCCAAATTTAATCGTATCCGATAACGGCACAGAGTTTTGCAATTCCCTTTTTGAGGAATTCTGCAAACTATTAGGGATAAAACACATAACAACCAGTGTAGCTCATCCACAAGCTAATGGGAGCGTAGAGAGAGCACATTGCAGGTTATTGGAATACCTTAAGACAACAGGAAAGGAATTAAACCAATTAAAGGATTGGCATAGGCGAATGCCCTATTACCGCAGAGAACGACCTAATAAGAGACCTACAAAATAATACTGGTTTATATTTCAATCACTTAGGAGCCGGGAAAGAAATAAATAATAATGTATCAATCATAATAAATTTAGACATAAACAGGTTAGAACAGTCCAGCTCGAATATCCGAACTATTATAAATTCAATAGATAATAATTGCCTAGAGTCTAGAATAGGATGTAAGGAGTTTCAACAAACAGCTAAGCGGGAAATAATTAAGATAGACCATAGAATCGGAACAGTTTTGGGAATAATTGGTAAACCAAAAAGGGAAAAACGCGGCTAAATTAACGTAATTGGTTCAGATTTAAAGTTCTTTTTGGAACCATGGACAATGAGGATGCCGAATACTATCATACGGCAATCCAAAGCGTATCTGAAAACGAGCAGCGTATTAAAGACGGTATGGAGGAAAACATAAAAATGTTGAGTTATTTAAATAAAGAGGTATTAGAGGGCGTAAAGAACAGTAAAATTACTATGAACAAAATTAACAACGTTATAACCGAATTAATAATGACGAAGCCAATCTCAATCGAACCATCCTTATTAATTCGTATTTTGAAGACATATCAAATAAAGTTAACCATAAAATAATGCAACTGGAATTAGAAGTAGAAAAGATTGTAGACAGCCTCTTATTCATTCAAGCAGGGATTTTACATCCTCGAATAATTGAACCGACCGACCTACTAAATGAATTAAGAGACCTAGAACATAATAGAATCCTTGCAAAAGAACCAAATACGGAAAACTATTCGCAAATCCCAAAACTCATGGAATTAAAAGCGTTTACTAAAGAGCAAAACATAATCATTGTCGTTAGTGTACCAACAGTAACAAAAAACAATTACGATGTGTATTAAATAATTGCTATTCCTAAAATAGTTACAAACGGAATATTGACTATACCTTTAAATTATAAGTATTTAATTATTGACCAAACGAGAGAAGAATATAACATAAAGCATAATCTACAAGATTGTAAATTTGTTAACCAATTATTTGTTTGTAAACCACAACTACTTAAAAGCACCATAAGTGATTCAGATTGTGATGTAAATATCTTTATGAGAAATAGAGCCTACAACTGTGACATTAAATTGATAAATTCAAAAGTAGAAATCTATCACCAAATTAAGAGTAACTCATTTTTATATACAACTAGCTGACCCGACAGACGTCATTCTGTCTAAGCCAAATATGATCGATTGGATGAGGTAGGAAAAAGTAGAAAAAAATAAGTAAAATTTAAAAATCAAGTGAAAATGTAATTTTAAACAAACTTATCTACATATCTGGAATATAAAAAAATTAACCAATATATTGTTGGTCAATAGTTTAACTCCTTGTTGGCCAAGGAATCAAAAAAGCATTATAAGATTTTTTTTTTGATAATTTTTGATTTAAGACTGTTATTAGAAGAAAAATTCATGTTTGGTTTCTCAAGGAATTCAAAAACTCAGCTGGCTAGTTGGTTGCTTCGTCTTCGTTTGTTACACAGTCGATAGATTTGAAGGAATCCAGGGAACCAACGATTTGATTTTCAATTGTGCAATTTAAGTGATCCACATTCTTGTTCTTTGCCGCTAAAATTGCTCTTTCACTCAACCAATCGTAGTTTTTTGTGGTTAACAATGATGTGCGGAAACACCATACTCACCATTCAATGGATTTATCATTTTGATATTAAAATAATATCCATCTTCTCCTTGCCAAAACATCAGCAGGTATTGCAACGTGTCATATGAACGATGTGTTTCAGATATTTGTTGCAGTTGCCCAGTATCGCGACGTGTAAGCACAATATCGCGTGTTTCCAAGTTTTCAACAACAATCAGGATGGCAACTTCGTTTCACGGGCTGCTTCGCTTTGCTCTTGTGATTGAGAAGCACGAAGTCGAGCCATACAAACGCGGCGCTCTTCACGGGCAATTTCTTGTTCTTCTTCAGTCCTTTCATTCGCAATGTTTCGTATCCTTCTTGCATTACGGCTTTTCGGGAAAGATTCGATCGTCTTGGTCGCGGCATTGTTAATCATGAGTCAAAGAGAATACAAATTACTGACAAAATTTATAATTATCAAATTTTCGACCATATTTAACCATAGACAAAATTACGTTTAGCTGTCATTTGCGTTTTTGTTATACCACTTGTATTCTCTTTGACGTTTTATGTCACGTCACACGGGAACGCGGTCGAACGGGATAAAAAGTATCCTATATCCGTCTCCTGGTTCTGAGTTGCCTCCCCACCAATTTTCAGCCAAATCGGTTCAGCCGTTCTTGAGTTATAAATAGTGTAACTAACACGACTTTCTTTTATATATATATATATATAGATATATAGATTACCGATGAAACTAGTTTTAAATGTAAATGTAATAATAACACAGAAACAGGAAAACTTTTTGGCACAGGTATAATAACTTTAAATGAAACTAGAAACATATGATACTACTATTAGAACATCGAACAAAAACACTGACGTATTGCTGAGAGACAAATATTCCTATGGAGAATTAGACGACTGCTGTGTAAATGCCAAACTTAGAGAGGTTCTTCCAAGAACCAATGTCCAAAATTACAGCGAAGGACATACATGAACTACAGGACTTATCAGTGGAAATACAACAACAAAGAAGTTTCTGGTCAAAATCTGTAGAAAAGATACCCGAACGTTCACAGGGTGTACTTATCTCAATATCAGGAGTTTTTAGCGTGCTGCTCATAGCCTATATGATGTGGAAATGCAACTCCGAAAAAACAACTTTAGCTCTGTTTAACAGATGTTTTAATAAAAAAAACCAAGTAAATCCCGAAATAACCCTTAAAGTGGACAGCACACCTGAACAACGAACAGAAAACTTCGAGATGCAGATGTCAAAATTCAATCTAAGGATAAGGTATCCCTAGATGTGTTTAAAGGGGGGAGGTGTTATGCAGGCAGCAAGCAAAAAAAACAAAAAAAAAAAAACAAAAGGGAACGGCAAAACACCGCACGCATACCGACTCAGCACCTTTTCATTCTTACTCTCTTTGATTGACCCAATTCGTACATCAGCAATAAATTGAAATAAGGAAATCACTTATTGACCCAATTTGTAATATATCAAATGTCAGCAATAATTAGACTATAAGTACATCGGAAAATTGTAACCTTGAGAAGTCGATTTTTAGTGATTGTAGTGCTGTAGTCACTGTGGTGTTTGAATAAAAAAACATATGTAAAAGTTTAACATCAGTGCCCCTTGTTTTATTTTCGCTATCGCCTTGGTTTTTATTCGACCATCCCATCGGTGGATTTCCAATTAAACTTTCTCCGACGGTAACACCAGCATTTCCCTAACCCGGAATACAAAGCTGGCCCGACGAGGGATCCTCGCTAGAGTCTTTTTTTTATTGTGTTAAAAACGACGGCATAACAATATACACATATATATACATATATTTTTTTTTAATTGTTTTATTCCATTCATTGAATCCAGATAACATTTTTCAAGTATTATTGCTTAAAATTGATATTTAGATTGTACATACAAGTATCTTAGAACATTTAGTTATATAGAAGTCCAACGGTGTCAAATTACGGTGCCAATTAACATCGCCACGACGTGAGATAACACGGCCATTGAATTTCTCGCGCAAAAGAGCCATTGTTTCGTTGGCTGTGTGGCAAGTGGCACCATCCTGTTGGAAGCACATATCGTTCAGGTCCATATCCTCCAATCGGCTTGTAGACAATTGCAGTAATGATTTAAATTTATTAACCATTAAAAAACTTTTTATTTTTAATGTCATAAACGAAACCTACAACGATCAACGGTTTAAACACCCAATTGATCACGAAGTGAACACAAGGCAACGGGCGAAAGGTGTTCTTAAGGTGCCAAGGATACACAACTCCTATGGTAAACAACAACTTTCTTTTGTGGTACCAACTATCTTCAACCAACTTTCCCGATGTCTATGGAATAATAATTTAGTGCACATAAGGAAAAGAAGATTAAAAAAACTTACAAACTCAAGCTGAAAGGAATTACTCTGCAATAAGATAAGTCATTTAAATTTAACAATTTTCTGCCGAAAAGCCACTACGGTTTCGCAGATTCTTAATATTGTCCACATTTTTCTATGACAATGTGTAAATTGATTAATATACGAGTAATGCCGACTTACATTTTACATGGATTCTCTTCTGCAGCTTCAAGGTTTCAATCAGCATAGAAGGGATAACTCCATGGAGATGTTAGATAGTACATATATGTAAAATTTGTAAGCTATCTTTTTGTAAATTTGTAAATTAACTGGGACAATAAAAACAAACAAAAACAAAAATCCCTACAGGCTTCAGCGCTGGCTTTATAGTCCTGGCATGATCGTTTTACCTTTTCGAAAAACAGCACATAAGAGCCAGCGTCTCTGATGTTGCGCTAGCAATGCACTGTTGCAATGTAGTGGTCCGAGCCGATGTTGGCTCCTCGGAAGGTTTGTACATCTAGGATGCTGGAGGGGTGTCTGACGTCGTTCGCAACGTGATAAATCTGGTTGATGGTTTTCTGATCTGGTGACCGCTAGGTTCCTTTATGGATGTTGATATGTGGGAATCGCGCGCTTACTAGAGGTTACTGCTAGGAAGTCAAATAGCCTGAATCCGTTGTCAGAAATGGTGTTGTGAAAGATATGTTATCCTATGGTCGACTCAAATATGTCCTCTTTGCCCAGTTTTTGCGTTAAAATCACCTCGGACAATTTTGGTGTCATAACTGGGACATTGGGCGTACGTCCAGGAGGTCATAGAACTCATCCTTGAGGCCATCATCTTTTTCTTCCGTAGGGGCATTTTAGGCTTATATTCCCGGGCATGCCTTTGATGCGGATTGTTATGAGGCATTCGCTTACATGACGGAAGGTTGAGACTTTTTGTCGGAGTCTTCCTCGAATAACAAATCCGCATCCGAATAGACGTTGTTTATTGTAGCAGTTACCGTAATAGATATCACAGTTTTTCAACCTTTTCTTGCTGGTCCATCACATCGCACTTCTTGGAGTGCGCTTATATCAGCTTTGTAGCAGTCGATAATTTTTTCCAGTTGGTTGTGTGCACCTGATCTATTAGTGAATCGCACATTCCATGTGCAGACTCGCAGATTGTTTCGTTTATATGTGTCGTTAACATTGTATCCGTCCGTATCGGAAGGCTTATTGTTGCTTCGTAACAATATTTGTTTTCCGTGATAGGGATGTCAACCCTAAGCACAACCCCCAACCTGGAGGGCCAGATTCGCTGCACACATTGATTCACTTCCCGGCCAGCTATCCAGGAGAGGCCGCACGGATGCTGTGTGTCAGCTTGGATTGAGCAGAGATGTCAAGATGTCAGAATCACCGATTATTAATAAAAAGTGCATACATATGGATTCTGATGAGGTTGATTTCAAATTCAGGTAACTCAAAATCGCGATGAGACCATTAAACAGCTGCGAGAACGGTTAGAAAAAGAAGCGGTAATAGGTTACTATCTAGTTGATGAATTGGTTTTAAGAAAAAGTAAAGCGGGAATGTTGCAACTATTTGTTCCAAACGAGATGGAGAATAAAGGTAATGATTAGGACAGTTCATGAAAAAAATTGGCCATTTAAGTACAGCTCACACATGTGATCAGTTAAAAAAAAAATATTGGTTTCCAAAGGTGGACAGGTTTATACAAAATCGTGTTCGCGGTATAATGTGTTCAGCCCCTGCTCGTATACATGAGCATAATCTCTATAGTACACTTGGATAATTTTGGTTGCTGTGTATAAATTCAAGGCGTAGGCACAGTTTATTAGTAATCGGTGCCTTTACGAAGTATGTTCGTTTGTATGTAGTTAATTCCACGAGTACTAAGGAGGTTCAGGCCTGTCTGGACAAATGTTTTAGCTATCACAACCGATCGTGTTATACATTCCTTGAGTTTGATGCATATCTTTTGGAGCATAATATCTCTCATGTCAGGGTAGTTGTCCAATCTCCACAAGCAAATGGACAAGTGGAACGTGTAAACGTTCATTAACGAGTCATTAAGCCTATACTTTGTAAAATAAGCGAACCCGTAAGTCGCACCAGTATGTTGAAACGAATTGAATATAGTCAGAATGAGCACTTCACTACAAAACAAACGCCAAGTAAGCTGCTATTCGGTATAGAGCAGAAAGGTGAAAGGTAATTTGAATTATTTTCTCAAACGATGTTAACCGCGAAAACTTACTCAGAAGGCGATTTTATTGTGATATGTAACGTGATACGGTCGTCGGGACCAATAAGAAAAATAGAGAAATACCGCGGCCCATACCTTATTCATAATGTTTTATCACATGACCGGTGTGTCGTTAGGGACATTGCCAGCTCACTCATTTACCATACAATGGCTTGGTTGAGGCATCGTGTATAAGACAATGGAAAGCAGACGATAGTGCAATAAATGATCCGACGAAACTTATGTGGGCTACACTTGTTAGAATGTGAGTAAGGATAGAATAAGTTAGTTCAATCGTGGTCGATTTTAATGTCAGATCGGCCGATGATGTAAAATTCTGACAAAGAATGACCCATGTAACTACTCTGTTCTACTTTTCCAGTTTACTTAGACGATCGTCTTGAGTTGTCAAGATATTCAAAAGTCAAATGGACAAAATATTCGATCAATGAATTGCTTGTTCTATCGTCCAATCAAATAGCCCATTAAAACGAACTAACCCAATTCAAAAAAAAAATATTAAAAAAATAATTGTCAATTTGAAAACAGGAGCCAAGGGGGAAAGTCTCGTTTCGTGTCGGTTTTTTTTAAAAAGAAAAATAAAGAGAAGGGAATTTAGTCGTCTTTAAAGTTTATAATTTTTTTTTTTAATTTTAACTTAAGCGTATTTAATAAACTTGCCTAGAGATTAACTGGGTTAGGTGATTTCATATTTATCGCACTTATACAATATATTTAACAATTTTCAATTATTCGCTTTATTATTTTCGCCATTGGGGGAAAGTTGTTCTTATACGAGTATAGAATTTAAAACCGTTTTAGGTTTATATTCCGTTAATATGTTTCGATAATGTTTTTTTCCCAGAAGAAGAATCATTGCAAAAACTTAAAAAAAAATGTTGCTGCAAATACTCGCAAAACAGCCAAACCAAAGCAGACTAATGCAAATTGTTGGAGAGTTATTGGTCGCGGTACACTGCTGTGTATGATGAAGTGTTGCTAATAGCAGAGAACGATGGCGAGAAAGATGAGTTAAAATCTTCCGTGATGGTGATCGTCTTGAAACGACGAAATCCACGTGTTGTGAAGTCCTTGGAGACTGAATGACCTCATCGATGAAATATCGACAACCAGCAACGAAGCAGTCAGGCACTTAACTATACCTTGCATGATCAGTCCCACATGGCTTTCTACCGAAAATATGATTGCCAACATTTGACGGCATCTTCTAACAATGGCTAAATTTTAAAGACATGTATGCTACATGCGTGAAAAACGATCTGTCGCTATCTAACGTTGCGCTTGCATTATCTCAAAAGGCTGAAGGGGGAAGCGGAGACGCTCTTGCGTAACTTGCCGGTAGTGGAAAGCAATTTTAAGATAGCTTCGGATATACTTCAGCAACGTTGTGAAAACAAGCGGCAACTTGATGAATTTACCAACAATGATCACAAAATCGGCAGCATCTTTACGTAGGATTGTAGATGGAACAGCTGAAGCAGTTCGCGCGATCTCTGAATTTGGACGACCGACGTAAGAGTGGCTGGTTTTTCTTACGGCGAAAAAAATGGATTCAGCTACTTTGAAAGATTGGGAGATGTCTATGAGATCGCATAACGCAATCCTAGCTTACGGCAAATTATCTAATTTTTTCGAAAATCGCATTCACGGCTTAGAAGCGTCAAACACATATAACATTAAGCCAAAAGATGTTACTTCGAAGGCTGTAATATCTTCCCAACCAATCCGCAGCCACCAATTAACATCAAAGGCTGTCAAATATGTACTGGCAAACACATTTTAATGTGTCATGCTGACTTTCCGAAACTAAAGCCTTGGGAGAAATTGCAATTTATTTTGAAGTCAAAATTATGCAAAAATTGCTTTAGAGGTGATCATGTTCAAGCTCACTGCCCGTCAAAATGTGTGTCCCTAAAATGCAGCGAAAATCACCATTCTTTGCTGCATGACTTTTTAACTGTTCGACCAAGCAGCGCTTGCACTATTGCTATTGGCACCCGTAATGCTCGTCACCGTATGTATTGAACACGTACGGCCACGGCCACAATTACGGGCGTTGTTGGACAATGGCTCAACACTCATCAGCGAATTGTCGGTGCAACAATTGCACCTGCGTTGAACATGGTTTCGGGCTCCGGTAACTGGTGTCGAATGTAGGTACACGTCCAAATCTGTGTATGCTCTCTCAGACAACCAGATATAAACTTAAACTGCACCGCATTAATATTACCTCGATTAGGCACCTGATGCCTCATAATGCAATCGACACTAAGGAGCTTGGAAAATGTATGGATCTAGAACTGGCGGCACCCAACATTCAGCAGGCATAGGTACATATATGTCATATTAGGTGCTGACCCGTATGGATCTTTGATATGCACCGACAATCAACAGTTGTCAAGAGGTGCTCTGATGGCACAAAATACCCATCTGGAATGGTCATTTATGGCTGTTTGCCAAAATAAGCCACTCTCCACTTAGCTTGAAGTTATAGTACTTTCAGGTACCCCGCACTTACTGATTTAGTCCAAAGCATGTTTCGTCGAAGGTGAAGACTTGTCGACTAATTCTGCAATGACACAGGCCGAAATTTATTGTGAGAACTAGTTTGAACAAACTATTCGCCGAAATAGCGACGAGCGCTTTATTGTTCACCATTCGTTCAAAAGGGACCTCGATCTGATTGAGTTGTTGGCTACAAAAACAGATGCATTAAAACTCGGTCGTTTAAAGGTCCACTTATGCATACGGTGAGTTCATGGCAGTGTATCTTTGCCTTGGGCACATGGAACAAGCGCAGAAGGGGTCGAGCCTAAACAAGCGTGTTATACACATCATTACAAATTTTGATTGATCCAGCAGACGCCGATATGCAGCGTATATTTTGGCACAATAAAGAGGGCATCATGGAAATATATCGCCTTCTAACTGTTACTTACGGCTTAAACTGTTCGCCATATTTAACAATAAAAGTGCTTCATACACTGGCTAAGGAAGGAGAAACCACATATCCGGAAGCATCTCGCATACTCGATTGCTTTTATATGGATGACTGCCTTCACGGGGCACATACTACGGAAGCTGTACTTGAACTTCAAAGTCAACTTCAACATCTTCTTCAGAATGGTGGCTTTCACCTTCGAAAATGGAACTCGAACTCGCCACAGTTCCTGCGCAGTCTTAACGTCAACGAAGATGAAATTACTAACTGTTGGGATCTAAACTTAGACCGGGAAACGAGAGCTCTGGGTTTTTATTGGTTTCGTGAATCTGATATCATCGGTTACAAGGTGAATGTAACACCACTTGCTGATGCTATCACAAAACGACAACAGCTTTCCAACATTGCGCGAATATATGACCCGGCCTGTCCATTGTGCACTGCGATTGAATGGAGAAACGCTCTACAAGTCTTGATAAGGTATGTTCAAAATACATATTTTTCTAACGAGATTCCTTGTCTGATTCAGATTAAGCCCATCGAGCCGAAGAGCAGACTCTTAAAACTCAACCTAATGAAAGATCAACACGGTATTCTGCGTCTTAATGGACGATTGAAAAACACCATTATGCCTACATCCGAACGCTTTCCCATAATCTTGCCCAAAGAAAGTCGCTTATATACACTTATATACTCACGAAGGCATTATGGACACCAACAAAACTCAATTCTCTTCGCCGACGGTTCTGATCGATTGATGCGCGATATATAATCAAAAAATATATTCGCCAATGCGTCAACTGCTTCCGCAAAAATCCACCTACCACAAATCAGATGATGGGGAGCCTGCCCGCCCATTATTGCACTGCTGCAAAGGCATTTCAGCATTGTGGCCTCGACCACGGTAGTCCTTACCAGAACCAGATGAAAGATGGAGGACATAAAAGGTACAAGGGATATGTCGCTGACGACTGAAAGTTTCCTCGCCGTACTGCGACGGTTTATAGTGATTTAGCTACATGTTTGTTGGGGCAAATACTATTCTCAAGGAAAGTTTGTTAGCCGTCCAAAATCAGCTTGACCCTGGTGCACAACTGATTGCATGCCATGGCGTCGCATGCCATTTTATCCCACCAGGGTCTCTGAACTTTGTTGGATCATATGCTAAGTTTTGTAAGCAAAACAAATTTTTCTTAGCTTAAATTAGTTATAACGATGTTAATTTTAAGATTATATAAGTTATGAAAAAACAATATTTAATTGTTTAAAAAAAATATTTTTATTCATTTCTAGGCAGACTGCCTAGCCTTTATTGGTCATAAAGAGTAATAACTTAAGACTAAAAGCTACTCAATACTCTTGAGAGCAGCAAACTCGCTTGCACTCGCTTCGATCGCTTACTCGAGTATTTGGCCGCTAGGTGTAGTGAACGGAAATTGGGTCGTGTCAATGAAATGTATTGAACGGAAATTGGGTCGTGTCGATGAATTGAGCGTGCGGTACGGAAAGGTGATCGATTTTCCGTTAATTCTTCCCCCTCTAAATGCGATGGTCCTCAATCGCTTAAAAGTAGGGAAGATCGTTGAACCTTGTTCTGGGAGTGGTAGGACAATTTATTGCTAATGTCATTTTGGACTGAGTTTGAACGTCCTTTATTTCTGGCTGCTGAATAATGACTCTTGAATTCTCTCTTCTGGTAAAGATTTTGTAAAACGATAGGATTAGAAGGATGATGCCAATGAATGCCATTGGCGCATAGCTGATGAATGCCTGTGAATTGTGTTCGTCTTGGAGTAACTCAATTTGCTTTGTGTTAATGATGTGTAGTTCGCCCATCATCTCTAAAGACATAGTTTGTGAAAGTTTTTCTTTCTAGGAGTTTGTTGTAAGACTGCTGGAAGGATTGTATGAGTGGACACTTTTTGTGCTGTGAATACTCTGTTGTTAATGGTGATATTGGTTTTGTTATATTTGATGAGAAAGGTGCCAGTAAGGTTGTGGTGTGTAGTTTCAGCTTCGAGAGTTCCATTGAAGTCGTTTAGCAATATTATTCCTGATGATATTTAATCAATCGTGGCAATGTGCTTAAGTTACATGTAGCTTCTTTACTTTTTAACAAATTGGGAATGCATGTAGAGTTTTTAATGTTTACAAGATATTGTTTTCTACAGATTGAAATATTGTTTACAAATTTACATTCATTGATCATACCAAACATTTCATCTTTATTCCTTATAATTAATCTCTATTGCTATTCCTTTTCTTTTTACAGGATTAAGTAAAATTTGTTCATAAACATTATGGTCTGTTATTGGAAGATTAACAATATATAAAATTGAAATTGAATTAGTTATTACTTTAATTTCAGCGAAATTTAAGGCTTCTTCTATACTGGAAAAGGGGATATTTTCCTTACTTATTGTTTTAATGGCTAAGCTTATTTCTTCTTTTGATAGAATAAGTGAATTAACAATGCCTAATTTTGCCCAATGAGTGGCTAAATTTACATTTTGGAGTTCTTCTTTTACAATTCTTAATTTATATTGGATTTCAGATATAATATTATTATTCGCATTTTTGTTCTCCTTAATCATTCCTATAACTTCATTTGTAATTTTTGTTAAATTATTGATTCGCTCGTTATGTAGTCTATTGATTATAAATTGATTATTGGAATTAGCAAGTAAATTATTCATTTTTTTTTATTGTCACGTAATCGTCGTGGTCGGGATTGCCAGTAATCCATTTCGACGCAGAGCCTATAAAGTTTAGTGATCTTTTGGTTTTTTGTGGTTTAAGGTTATGGCTTAGATTCTGCATTTGTTGGTATTCATGTGAGAGATAGGGAAGTAGGGGATCGTTTTTCGTTTCGTTTCGTTCCAGAGTTGGAGCAATGTTGGTCAGGAATTGTTCGTATTGGTCAAGGTCAACTTCATGTATCAGTTTCAGGTTTCAGTTTTGTATTTTTGCTTGTCCGATGTGTAGTGAAACAAACTGTGAGTTAGAAAAAGCCAGAATCTGAATTTCTCCTATTGCAGTAAAAAGTAGATGTCTGAAATAGTAAGAGGAAGGGGTAGGATTGTCAATTAATTTCTAATATGGCTTTTGTGGATGGTTTTCCCTGATTCTGTTATCACTACTGTATTTTTATTTTCTTTAACTATTTCTTGTTCTAAACGTTTTTTGTATCTTGCTCTTGTATCTAAATGTCAATTTTGAGCCTAGTCGTTTATTGTGTTTTACATACATATATTACATCTCCTGGATTGTAAGTTTTCGGTGGCTTTCGTTTTTAATTGTGATACCTAATGTCTTTTTGTTGTCTGTGTAAGATTTTCTCTATGTTTTTCTTGCGATTGTTCTCGAATTCTTCGGGAGTTATTTTGGGTGATCGGCCGAGGAAGTGTTTGACCGGTTTTTTACCAGTTATTGAGTGAACTGTGAAATTATATTCGTTAGTGGCAATTTCAAGCAACTGTTCGAAGGAGCGATGTTCGGGAAACTGACATTATGTATATTTGTTTTATTCTATTCAACAATTTGTAACTTTCTTTGTATTCAGATTACATATTGAATTGTATAACACTTATGCTATTTTGAGTATGTGCCATAATTTGGTGGTAACATTCTAACTTTAAACCTTTTGTTTCCAAACCAATTATTACTTTAAAACTGTAAGCTTTGAATTGTCATGTCACTTTTGCTTTTGAATTCGAACTATCCGGACAAATAAAATTTGATCTCAAAAAATCGGAATCATCGAAGAGTCTGTTCGGTTTTAATGCATCTCATAATCTCAGAAAGAGATGTTCATTTACTTCACTTTTGTACGCTGGTGTTTTATAGATGCGTATACCAAGTTCGTCTTCGATCATGGATGTTATGCTTGCCGAATTGAGTGCTAGCTCATTGTCAATAACTATGTTTTCAGGAACACCGAATGAAAAAAAACATTTCTCGAAGTGGTTGTCTAATATCAGTCACGGCCCTTGATTGAATAATCTTGGTTTTTGCGAACTTTTTAAGTTTACATATTACAGTCAGAACTAAAACTTTTTCCGTAGAAAAGACATTTTGGGATAACGGTTGGTTCAAGGGTAGGTTTGTTTGGGTGTCGCGTTCATATTTATTTTCTTTACTGGTTCGGCAGTTCTTTACTAGTCTTTTTATTTTTGCTGCCACTTTTGGGAAGTATAAGTTTTCAAGTAGTTGTTTCCGATTTTCCTCTGCATTACGATGCGCTCTGTGATGAATCTTTAATATTTTTTTTTTCTTGTTCCGTTTCATCAACAACGTCTTCGACCATCGATTGTGTGAATCTAGCTTTAAAATTGCCAAAGTAAAGGAGGTAAATAATATGTATTTGGCCCATAGTATTTTCTTTTGTGAATAGGCCGTTTATGGTGCTGGGATTAAGGAATTTTTTGAATAATGTCTGTGCCGGAATAGTTGGGTTGAATGAAAATATGCCTATGGTAAGTTGGAAATGGGATAATAAATTGGTGGCTGGTTTCATCTCCTATTTTAAAAATAAGTCGATTACGAAATACATTGATGGGATTTCAACTACTGGTATCAAATTGTGAGAGGAACTATCGTCACTGTGTACTGTCATTGTCATTGAGTTTACTTGTGTTGCCTGTGGAAGTCGTGATACAACGTTTGCGAATATATTTGTCATTCCTGGCTTGTACTTCAGTTCATAATTGTACTGTTCCAGGATGGCGTTCCATCGCTTCATCTTGTGGTTGTTGTTCTTGTTGCTGAGTGCATAGATCAGTGGTTGGTGGTCCGTATAAATCTTTACCTTTTTTGATCCGCACAGGAAGTTCCTAAGCAAGTTGAGAGCCCAAATGATTGCAAGCATCTCCTTCTCGTTAGTGGCATAGTGTTCTTCGATATTGGCCAGTGCCCATGATAGAAAAGTGATTGGCTTGTTGTCTTGGCGCATATAGCGTAATTTGAAGCGTCAGTCGTCAGTTAAAATTCTTTATAAAAATGGGGATAGGTTAAGATAACTTCAAGGGAAGATAATGAGTCTTTAATTTTTTGGAAAGAATTTAATGCATCTGTGTCAAATTCGATTACATTATTCTTGGAAAGGTACTTGGACACTCGTCCGTCTTCCCCTCTTAATAGGAATGTCAGGGGTTTCGCTATTTTCGCGTAGTCTTTGATGAAGCGGCGATAATAGCCTGATATGCCTAAAAAGGATCGAAGGTCTTTGAGGGTTTTAGGGGCTGGCATATTGGCGATGGTCTTTACTTTCTTTGGATTTGTCTTAATTCCATTTTTACCTATAATAAATCCAAGGAACTCAATTTGTTCTTGAAAGAATTCACATTTATCCAACTGGATTTTCATGTTGGCACGTTCTAATGTTTCAAAAACTGCTTTGAAGTTGTTTACATGCTCGGTTTTGTTTTTGGTGACGATTATAGGCATAGATGTGGTGCGTTTTTGAGTCCGAAAGGGGGACGCGTGAACTCCAATTTTCCATTATTTACCGAGAAGGCAGTTTTTTCAATGTCAGATTCCTTGAGTGGTATCTGATGAAATCTGCTTTTTAAGTCGATTATAGTGAACCAATTGTTATTACCGAGGTTGGCGAGAACTTCGTTAATTTCAGGAATTCAGGACGGTATTTTTTTTTCCATGGAAGCGTCTATTTTCTTTGGGACGATCCAAATAGGCGAGATGTATGGTGATTTAGATGATCTTATGATACCGTCCTCAAGTAACTTTTTGATCTGCTTGTTGACTTCTTCCCTTAGGGATATAGGATAGGGGTATGTTTTTGAATAGATTGGTTCGGAGGTTGTGGTTCGGATTTCTCCTTTGACGGTAGTTGTATAGGTAAATTTTTCGTCTGGAGGTTAGGGTATTTTTTAATGATCTTGATTAAGTTAGTAGAGTTTCCTTTGTTAAGATGGGAAGTTCGAATGTTAACATTGTTAACAGTTTCGGTAAATTGCTGTTTGAGAGGGATGATTAGATTCGAGTAAATGGTCATATAATTCTCCTTGCTATGAATGACAGCGTCTAGTTTCTTTAGCGTGTCATTACCAATAATGCCATCAAACAATATACGACTAGGAAGGATATAAAATTTGATTTTATCTATGGGAGGGTCGAAAAGTTGAAAAAAGCAATAATGCGTTATTTCTACGTTTCCTCCTACTGAATTAGCGTAGAAGTTTTTTTTCATTCGGAAGAGGGTTTCTAATGTGACGGGGTTGAACATAGTTTCTGTTTTATCCTGTGTCTATTAAAAATTAAAGTAGGTGTCCGCTCTTTGCAACGTGCTCAATGTATGGAAGCGAAGAGCTTTTCAGTCTAAAAAATAAATGTCGTGTAGTTATTCCGGTAAGTAAAGGTTAGTGCTTTCGTCTGGGTCAGTATAGCTAGTTAATGTTTGTTCATGGTTTTGGTCTTCTTGGCTTATCATACTTTCATATTCTTCCGAATCCTGTCTGTTTTGATCGGATTCTTCTATATGAAAAACCCGTTGCATTTTGTAAGGCTGATGAATTTGCTGAGAGTGTTGGCGTTTTTGAGGGATTGGAGGATTTCAAGTTGATCTCGATCTGTCGTCGAAACAACACCTACATTTTGTTCCCCAGACATACTTATAAATTTTCGCGAATTCGTAGTTCAATTAATATCTAAAATGTCGAAAACTTGTGCCAATTGCAACGATAAACTTAAACGATCTGAAATGATTGTGTCGGTATATTTTCACAAAGATTGTATCGAAATTTCTCCTGAAGAATCAAATATTTTATTAAAGCCAAATTTTAATTGGCAATGTGACTCTTGTTCTCTTATAAATCTCTCCAACTTTCTCGATCGATTTACAGAGCTCTCACAGTGTGTTAGTGAAATGAAAAGAGAAATTTGCTCATTACGCGAGTTCTTACATAGCCCCCAAAGTGTACATGTAAAACCGCTGTTATATCAAAACTCTCCATTTTCAACTGATCTCCCAAAAACTTCTTCAACTCCATCAATTAATGCCCCCTGCGAGAATTTAAATCCATCTACCACCAATGATTTTAACCAGAGCGCGGCACTGAGTGGCGAAAATATTATAGCAAACTATCAAAAAGCAAAGAATATCAATTCTAATGTTATAAATAAAAATAATTCTCCGCTTGTGAAGGTTAACAAAAAGAAGAGTAATAAAGACCCCCCTCGAGGTCCTGTTATTAATGTTCCTATCTATGGAACAAATTCTCAAAGCAAACTTAAAGTGATACCTAATAATAAATGGGTGCATCTGTCAAGCTTTTCAAATGATACCGAACCTGACTCAATTATTGATTATATATCTAATATGACTGAAATCCCATCTCAATTATTTAAGTGCTATAAATTAACAAAAAAAGATGCTGTTATGAGTGAATTACGCTTTGTTAATTTTAAGCTAAGTGTTCCTGAAGATAAATTGCATATTATTTTAAAACCCACATTATGGCCAGCATTTGTACGTGTTAAGTTGTTTGATCATTCTCCAAAAAACATAAAACACCAAGAAGCAATAACCACAACATAAATAATATAGCAATCAATTCTTGTCAACCTGCGCGTCTCTCTGTCCGATCTTCAAAAATCTCTCAATTTTTAATATTTTAACACAATGTTGGTGGGTTACGATCTAAAATGGATGACATTCTTCTCTTCTCATCTTCCCAACAATTTGAATCATTGCCTTAACTGAAACATGGCTCTCTGAGAACCATTTCAACTCCGAAATGTTCGACAATCAGCTGTACAATGTTTATCGGAATGATCGATGTTCTCATACAACTGGACTGACCCGTGGCGGTGGAGTGTTGGTTGCAGTTCGTTCTTCTATGCCGAGCATGCAGTTAGAGTTACCACCTTCTTCAAATTCTTCAATCAACATTGACCAATTAATTATTCGTTTAAGCGTTGATAATACTCATGATGTTTTTCTTATCATTAGTTATACACCACCGAAAAACAAACAAGCCTACAAGATGTTTTACTATGGATTGGAACAAGGAAAAAACGGAATCGCCATCATCCTTGGCATTACTTGGCAACGTCTTAACCATTTCAAAGTCCAGTGACCGTTTGATGGCTCTCAAATTGGTGATGCATGGTGAGGTGTGGAACATCGTAAGCGCATATGCCCCTCAAGTAGGATGCGAACAAAAAGAAAAAGATGCATTCTGGCTAGATTTCCACAACCTTGTCAAAATCATCCCAAAGGAAGAGCTTTTGTTTGTTGGGGGAGATTTAAACGGACATGTCGGGAAGACAAGCGAAGACTATGAAGGCTACCACGGAGGGCTGGGATACGGCACCAGGAACTCTTCAGGTGAAGATATCCTAAACATGTGCAAGTCGTACGGTCTTATAGTGCTAAATACCATGTTCGTCAAACAAAGCCGGCACCTGATCACTTATAGCAGCGGCGGAAATGAAACTCAAATAGACTATCATTTGGTATCCAATTTCATGAAGCCACGAGCTAAAGATTGCAAAGTGATCCTGGGAGACGCGATCGCCCCTCAACACCGTCTCCTCCTGACTGAATTTTTTATGGATGCGAGAAAGAAGTCAAAGCAGCAAACGAAGGTGTCTGAGAGAATCAAGTGGTATAAGCTGGATAAAGGAAAAGGCGAAGCTTTTATTACCATCATGGAAAACTACCTCTCTTCCAGCAACCAGGCTACCCAGGAGCTTCGACAAAACAATTTGAACAAAGGAGCAAATATCTTTAAGATAGCCGCCCAGAGAAGAAAAAATGCTCAGGAGATTCGTTTCCCAATGTTTATTAACAATGCTGAAGGCCAACTCCTTGTGGAAGACGAAAAAATTCTCCACAGATGGCGACAGTATTGCGAGGAACTTCTCAACGAACAGTTTCCCCGAGTGTACTTTCCAAGAGCTGCCCCGAATCATGCCGAAATATCCGACATCACAGTCGAAGAAGTTCGGTACGCGGTTAAAAACTCCAAGAAAAGAAAAGCTGTTGGGCCGGACGGGATCCCCTCTGAGTTCTGGAAAAAGATGGGAGACACCGGGTCTAGATGGCTCATGGTTCTTATCTCCAAACTTATGAGAGGCGACACTATGCCTAACCAATGGAGGGAAAGCTATCTTCTTCCATTGCACAAAGGAAAGGGTGATAGGCGAAATTGTGATAACTACCGTTCTGTCAAGCTGATGTCGCACACCATGAAGATCGTTGAACGGGTATTAGATAGCCGGCTGCGAAAAATAATACGACTATCTGATGAACAGTGCGGGTTTGTCTCGGGTAAATCAACAACAGATGCAATCCAAAGTATAAGGATCATGATGGAAAAGCATCGTGATTCTTCAAAGGACTTGCATATGGTGTTGGTTGATTTCGAGAAGGCCTTTGACCGGCAACCAAGAGATCTTTTATGGGTAGCGCTAAGACAAAAAGGAGTTCCAGAAACCTACGTGCGAGTGATTATGGACATGTACGAAAGAGCAACGACAAGAGTAAGATGCACTGCAGGAGTCACCGAAGAGTTCGCAATCAAAATCGGTGTACACCAAGGGAGCGTCCTCAGCCCACTGCTTTTTATAGCAGTCCTTGATTGCTTGCTTGAAGGAAAAGTGACGGACCCCAATGTGCACCAGCTATTCTTTGCTGACGATGGGGCCATTATAAGTGATGATCAGGCGTCCCTACAACGAGCACTTGATGTGTGGGTGGACATTTTTGAGGGACACGGGTATCGTATTAGTTCAAAGAAGACAGAGTATCTGTGCTGCCCGTTCTCTGACCCTCATCAGCCTATTCCAGACATTTACTTGAATGGAAGAGTGCTTCCCAAGTGTGAAAAGTTTAAATATCTGGGATCTATGATTAATAGAGAAGCAACTTGTGATGACGACATCAAACATCGCGTAAGCGTAGGGTGGATGAAGTGGCGGGAAAACTCCGCCATCTTCTGTGATCGAAAAATGCCCCCTAAGCTGAAAGGAAGGCTCTACACTTCAGTTGTACGTCCGGCGCTCACATACGGTTCACAATGCTGGACAATGCACAAAAAGTATGAGAACAAATTAACGGCAACTGAGATGAAGATGCTTCGCATGACAGCGGGAGTAACAAAGCGTGACAGAATTAGAAGTTCAAAGATCCGAGGAAGCCTCCACGTAAAAGAAACCATCACAAGAAATATAGAGCGCGACCGACTCAGTTGGTATTGCCATGTTCAAAGGAGAGATCCTTTGAACCCCGTCCAAAAGGCGTTATCAATCAACATTCCAATTTCAACACGCAAAAAAGGCAGGCCGAAAAACAATTGGTGCAAACAAATGCAAAAACACCAGCATTTGATTGGCCTCAGCGATGAAGTAATCCCAAACCGGGAAGCCTGCCGCTACTTTCTGAGGTCAAACCGGCGGACCCCACAAGCGGACCAGTAGGAATGCAGTTAAGTGGGAAGGTTATGGTCCTACACTTCTGACCATAACGACGCCGGGATAAAAAGGAAAAGAAGAAGAAGTTATACACCACCGAAAAGTTCTTTTGAAATATATAAAAATCACGTTGATAATTGTTCATTTATTTTTAATAATTTAAAAGTAAATCAACATATTATTATTAGATTAGATTAGATTAGATTTAATTTATTCATTCATTTTTACATTTTTTTACACATTTTACAATTTTCCATAGATAAATTTTGGGTTGCTTTGAAAGTGAAAAAAATAAAAAAACAAATAAATAATAGTAATCATTCTTAACTTTATCGTTAGCGTTGAATGATACTTTACAATATACATTTTATGAGCTACATATATTGAAGTGGGGTGACAATCTGGACAAAGAATATAACAACAATGGTTTAAGTTTAAATTATTTTGTTTTGAACTACAGATAGTTTTCGATTTCTTTTAAGTCTTGTGTAAAGAGCCACTCTTTTACTTTTTTCAGAAATGAGTTGATATTTTTTGTACTTCTGATAGATAGAGGTAGTTTGTTGAATATCTTGGGTGCTTTTGCAGTGTAAAAGTTAGAGAAATGAGATTTATGAGAAGATGGTTCAGCGAAAAGGTGCATGTTGTTTATACGAAGGTTGTATAATTGAGAATTTCTACTGGGAATATTACCACTTTGTTTGAAAAATTCCCTTAATACTTTCAAAATATATAGATGTTTTAAGGGTAGTATTCGTAATTGTTTGTATAAAGGCTAACTTTCTGTATAACGACTTTTGTTGCTAATTATACGAATAAGGTGTTTTTGTGCAATCAATAAAGGTCTAGATATAGTTGAGTAAGAACCACCCCAGCCAGATAATCCGTATTGGAGTTTTGAGTGCGCAAGACCATAGTATACCAAAGTCAAAACACTTTTGGAGCAGAATTGTTTTAATAGATACATTTTGCGCGTAATAAGCATCAGGTAAGTTTTAAGATTGTATATATATTCTTTCCAATTCAATTTAGAGTCGATTGTAATACCTAGATACTTAAATTTGTTTACTGATTCAATTTTAACACAAGAATTTGGACAGCGATTGGTGTCAAGGAAATTTTGTTTGCCACATTCATGTACTGGAAAGCTAAACTGCTTGCAGTTAGGGTCATGAAAGAATAAGTTATAGTCGAAGAGTTGGTGGTCAGATATTTTAAAATTCATCAGTCTAGTCTTTTCACTAACAATTAATTTATGTGCAAAAAACCAATGTCTTAAAATTTCGAGATCTTCTTGAGTTTGTGTGACACAGTGAAGATCAGAGTAAGATTCATACGTTAGAGCAATATCGTCAACAAAGGCCGTTGAAAGACCGTTAAGAGGAAGCTCAAAGAACGAATTTATGTACACTAAGAAGAACAGAGGGCCGAGTACGGATCCTTGAGATACACCATTTTTTAAGATTCTAGCTTCACTGTGTGTGCCATTAACAATTACTTTTTGTACTCTACCTTTCAAATATGATTTTAGCCATTGAAAAACTATGCCTCTAAAACCTGCATTAAATAGTTTACTTAATAAAAGATCATGATCAACTAAGTCAAATGCTTTGGTCATATCTATAAAGAGGGCCATTGTTGATTTGTGGTTATTTAGACTGCCGTAAAGCTGAATGCATAGCCTGAGAATTGCATCTTCAGTTGACTTGCCTGGACGGAAACCGAATTGTTTTTGGCTAAAAAAATTGTTTTTGTTCAAAAAAAAAAAAAATCTTTTTGTCATGAGTTTCTCGAAAACTTTTGAAAGTGTTGGGAGAATAGATATAGGTCTATAGTTTGTGATATTTTTTTTATCCCCTTTTTTAAAAAGTGGTATTACTTCAGCACATTTGAATTGATGTGGGAAGTTTCCCTGTTCAACACTTGAATTAAATATGAAGCACAAGACATCTGAGACATAAAAAGCTATTTTTTTCAGTAGCTTACTTGAGATACCATCTGAAGAGCACGAGTTTTTATTTTTCAATGACATTATTGTTTTGTATGTTTCAAAGGAAGAGAAATTACTGAAAACAAAACTGTTTGGTTGATGGTGATCATTTCCCAATTTAGCTTGATTAAGGCAATTACATTCAGTATTGCAATCTGTTAAGGGATTCAATATTTCAGATACATTAGTGAAATATTCGTTAAATGTATTTGAAATGCAGTTCTGATCTGTAATGGGAACATTATTAACGACCACAGATTCTATTATATTAGGCTTCTTGGTTTTTCCTAATATGCTATCAATTACTTTCCATTCCTCTTTATTATTACCCTTCGAATTTTCAAGTAAATTCTCGTAATATTTTTCTCGAGTCAGTTCATTTTTATTTACATTATGGTAAAGTTTATGATAATACTTTTTCAGTTTTTTGTTATGTGGATGTTTTTTTAGTTTGATACTAAACTTATTCTTTTTGTTAATCTGCTTTAGTAAGCATTTATTCATCCAAGGTTTGAGACATATTTTTTTAGAGTAATTTCTGATTGATGTTGAGAATCGTATGTGGTTTTGCAAAATTGAAATAAAAAGGTCAATCGAGGTGGACGGGGTGTTTGCCGTATATACATACTTCAAGCCAAAATTCATGTTGTAGCATATTTTGTAGCGAAGTATAATCAATTTTAAAAAGTAATTTAGGTTGTATTTCTTTAGATTTCTTTCTTTAACGTCGTCAGATAAAACTATCATTTTATGATCACTGATATTTAGATCGGCAACAAACCCAGTGTATCGTAATGTACTATATCCTCTAAATCGGCCAAAAATGTGGTCAATGCAAGTAGCCGAAGTTTCGGTTTGGCGAGTTGGTTCATTGATTATTCCTTTGAGACCATTCGAAGCCATGAGATATAAATAATTTTCAGTATCTTTATCTAATAAATTGAGTATATCAATGTTAATATCTCCAATTAGAATGAAATTACTGGATTTATTCTTACAGAGAATTTGACTGAGTTCATCTATAAACTGACCCCTACTAAACGCATGCAATCTGTACAAGCACAACATATTATACTTTTCTTTTTTATAACAAAACGACAGCATGACTGCATCCGCAGTGCACATGTCGATTTTTGAGTACTGATGGATTACACTCTCTTCAATATAAACAGCTACACCACCTGACGAATACGATTCATTACAACAATAAAAAGGTATATATCCCGGTATATTATAAAGGCTCATCTCACACTCATAAACCCAAATCTCAGATAAGACAATTACTATTGGCAGTGATTTTAGTGACTCAATGTGACTTAATAAAATATGGAAGTTTTTTCTTAAACTACGAATATTTTGGTGTAAGCAAAAATAGTTTTCAGGAAGACTATGGAAAGCTGACATGTCACGAACAGATGGAACAGGAGGAGGAATAGGATCATCGATATTCATATTTTATCAAAATCAGAAATACAATTTACTATTATTGAATTTTCACCCTCATTCCTTCTCATGAAAATATTCCCATTCCTTGTCCATACGTATTTAATTCCTTTCGTAGTTTCGAGTGAGCGCGCAGTATTAAGAAGTCGACGTCTCTGATGCGTTAAATCTCTGGTTTACCCTGTGCTCCAAATATTCTTGTGGTAATCTTCTCTTTTTTCTCTCTCTTATATTTCATAATTTTCTCTTTCATGTACCGAGAAACAAATTTAACACGAAGGATATTGATACAATTGTCAAGAGAATTTTCTCTTTTTATTGTTTTGACATAACACTGATCGATGTTTGTTTTGTTTATGTTTACATTTAGTGCATCACGGAAGAAACCAACAGCGAGGTCGATTTTTGAAATTGTTGGCTGATTAGGAACATTATACACTTCTATGGTATTGGAAAGAAGTCGTTGTTCAAGATTATCTACCTTTTGTTCAAGCGTGAGAATTTTTTGTTCGCTTTCTTTAATTTTGGTAACCATTTGATCAATTTGGTTTTTGTGGTAGTTTTTGAGCTGCAGGAGCCGGTACAGATGACGTAGTAGCTGTGACGTTGGTGGAAGTTGCAGCAGCGGCATCGAAGCAGAGTGGAATTATGTTCGAGGTTGCGGTTGAACTTGCAGTTGATGGCGATGCAGATGGAGTGAGTTTTGCAGAAGTTGCGGGAATTGGAGAATATTTATTTGGAGTGACTCCAGAAATAGATCCTCTCCTCTCAGTCTATTGCATCTCCAACAAGCAACATATCTTAGGTGATTTTAATTTACCTTATTTAAATTGGGTTTTTAACCCAGATGACAAATGTTTGATTCCATGCAATGTTAGTAGCGATTGTGAGAGTGTGGTTGTTGATACTCTAGCTGATTTTGGACTCAAACAGATCAATTGTTTTCAAAACAATTTAAATCGTTATCTTGATCTAGTTTTCACTGATAATGAATTTGGTGTGAGTATTGACAGTTCCAGTCCTCCGCCCTTACCTAATTCTGATCATCATTTAGTTCTTTGTATGTCTTTTGAATTCTTTGAATATATAAGGCAAATACCTGAAACTAGGTATATTCTCAACTATGATAAATGTAATTTTGTTATGTTTCTAATTCTTTGAATAGGGTGAACTGGCTGTCTTTTTTAATAATGTAGATATTGAAGAGACTTTTACCATATTAACGAAGTTATTAAATGAGGCAATTGATTCTAATACTCCTAAATTTTTAAGTAAATCTCAATCAAAGCCTTGCTGAATAAAAAATTAATAAATTTGAATAATCGAAAAAATAAAGCATTCAAACTCTACCGTGATTCCATAGATGATAATGTTGTATATACGAAATACCTTCGATGTAATCGTGAATTCAATTTTCTCAACAAATTTCTTTATAATCAATACCTTTTAAGTATTGAATCAAAGCTTAAAAGGAATAGTAAATGTTTCTGGAAGTTTATTAACAACAAAAAATGTTCTACTGGAATTCCTAACTCAATCAGATACATGGGGCAAACATCTAGTGAACCGTCAACCATCTGTAACTTTTTCGCTGACTTTTTTCGGTCTGTGTTCAAACCTACATCTTCTCAAACAAGCCCTTCGTTTACTACTTCATCTGAATTAATCAATTTTAATCATCTATACGTAGAGAAAAGCGATATTCTTGATGAAGTATCGAAATTAAAAGATGGAAAGCAATCTGGATTTGACGGTAGTGCTCCCATCATTTTAAAAAAATGTGCTCTTTCTCTAGCTACACCCCTTGAAATAATTTTTAATCGCTCTCTTCGAGATGGATACTTTTTAAAACAATGGAAAAAGTCTTATGTCTATCCTGTTTTTAAATCTGGATCAAGAAATGATGTCATAAACTATCGCCCAATTTGTAAAATATCTGTCATTCCTAAATTGTTTGAAAAAATTGTTTATAGCAAAATCGTTTTCTCAGTGAAAGAATTAAACTCCCCTTTCCAGCATGGGTTTATCGGTGGCAGATCAACTATGACCAATCTTACAGTTTTTAGTAATTATGTACTATGTGCTCTCGAACAAGGATATCAATGTGATACACTGATTTCTGTAAAGCGTTTGACAGAGTTGATCACTCAATATTAATTGCCAAACTTCATAATTTCATAAAATGATGATCTAAAATTATTCATACGTATAAAATCTACTTCGGATTGCATAAAACTGCAAAATGATCTTAATAAGTTATCCGTTTGGTGTTCTATTAATGATCTGCACTTAAATGTATCTAAATGTGATAGTATGATGTTCTACCGTGGTGCATCTCCAATATTATTTTCTTACGATATACATGGATCTTCTTTATCTAAAGTCACTCAAAAAAAGGATTTGGGTGTGATCTTTGATTTAAAATTTACGCTTTCAAAGTCGGCTATCACATGCGGCCTCACGACTCACGACTCATTTCCCATCTCCTCTTTCAATTTAAATTCCGTGAGGCGAGCGCTATCAAATGCGGCCTCACGACTCACGACTCACTTCCCATCTCCTCTTTCAATTTAAATTCCGTGAGGCGAGCGCTATCACATGCCAGCCTCAGATGAGTCATACGTCTTTTTCAATTTCCTCTTTCGACATACATTCGTGAGCCGAGCGCCTACTTTTTTTTTCATTTTGAAGTTGTCTCCGTGAGATAAAGTAGAGCTCTACGCATTTTCTGCAAGCAACATCCGACATGATTGTACAAAGTACGAAAAGAAATGAAATGGAAATGAAAAATAACGAACAAAGAGAAAGAGAAACGTGAATGTGAGTCGTGAAGAATTTCGCCCGCGACTCACCGGGAATTAAATTCTCCATCTCATTCGCACTCATCTCCTTTCTCTTTTAATCTTATGTGAGTCGTGAGTCGTGAGGCCGCATGTGATAGCCGACAAACCACATTGATTACATTATTTCAAAGGCCAGTTCAATGATTGGATTCGTTTCTAGGCATGCTAAAGACTTCCTAGATCCGTTTACTCTTCGATCACTATATTTTTCCTATGTGCGTTCAATATTAGAATACTGTTCACCTGTTTGGAATCCTATGTATAGTATTCATTCAACGAGAATTGAAAGAATTCAGAAACCCTTGACTAGAATCGCAATTCGGATATTGCGATGGAATATTGATATGCCAACTTATAAAACGAGATGTTTGTTATTAGGCATTCAGTCCTTGGAAACACGACGTTCATATTTTGATGTTATGTTTGTTAGGGATTTAATTAATTACAAATTCCATGTTCCAAGTCGTGGTACACGTAGTAATCGTTTTTTTTTGTGTACCCTTTCATAGGGTTAATTATGGAATTAATGAACCCTTAACTCGTTGTCTAAGACAAACAAATTCTTTATGTAATGTGATCGATTTTAATTCATACTTACATAAGTAGAGACTGTTTTAAAAAAAGTTATTATTAAAACTGAACCTCGCTAGGTAGTATTTATTTCTTTATATTCTCTTTATTGTTAAGTATATTAAGTAGTCTATAAGAGCTGTGTCTCTGCTTGACGAAATTTTGTGAAATAAATAAAATAAATAAATTATTGGCATGCTGAGCCCTGAAATCAACATTTTGCAACTTCAAGCAAAGATGCAAAGCTTGTGGTAGATCTGCAGGTTCTCGTATGCTCAGAAGTCGTGGTAAATCCCCCTTCAGTCCTCTGACAAATGTGTCAAGAGCTTTATCGTGATAGCACTGAGTCATGTTGTTTAAAGATTCTTGGGTCATGTTCATGGAACCAAGCTTGCTAAGAATAAGAGATAAATGATGATAGACTATTTGATAAAATTCTGGAATGGTGTTATGTCCTTGTACAAGGGTCGTCATCTGGTACTCGAGGGTACCTAGGTCTCTCTTGTCGGCGTAGTGTAGGGTGAGGCATTTCGATATCTTTTCCCAATTTAATGGGGTGTTATAGGATTCTAGGGCGATGCCTATTATTTTTTTCCTAATGACTGATAGAATGCCGTAGTATTTGGGAGTATCTTTGAGGTGGTCGTAGATTTTGAGTATCCGCTCGACACTCTTTTTCCACGAATTAAACTCTTCAGGCTGTCCCGAAAACACTGGGAAACTTTTAACAACGTCCGGTATTTTATCCATGTCAGATAGGTTTGCATCGTTAATGACATTAATGATTTGATCATTGTCATTGTTTATGTCAGACGCGGTATTCATAATCGAGTTAAAAATTTGTCGTCCCTGTATTTGTAACGTCTCTGTTACTAATCTGGTTTTTAGTTCAATCATGTCATATGGTTGTCGGGGCTGAAGTGGAAAGAGAAGGATTAGCATCTCTTGGATTTGAAATTTTCATTTTCTATATATTTTTTGTTTGTCGACAACCGAAATTAGAAATTTGGTTATAGCAATGAATAATAACAATAAATTAAGAACGATATAATTTGATAATAGTTTTAAATTCAATTCAAATTTTGTAATGATTGATTAATTAATATTGATAATAATTTTTCAATACAATGTGTTATTAAAATAAATTCAACCAATAGTAAATTTACGTAAATCTTAAGTTAAAAAAAATTGTACGGCTTACAGAAAGATTACTGCGGTTGCTATTATTTGCATCACGTTGACGGGTTTCAGGGTTTCGGGAACTGTTGAACTGCTGGGTGTCTGATAGGGCGGCTGTCCACAATGTCTGGACTCCGTTTTGTCCTTTTTTTTTTATGTAGGGCTACTAAGGGACCTCTTTTCCCTTACACACGCACTATTGTTACAATGGTTTGATGTCCACTTTCAATTTAATTTATATCGTGCTTGGTTTTCACGATTTCACAACACTAGTTCTCAGTTCGGTTTTCTCTTTTTCTTCTCACTTGTTTATCGCGAGAGGAGCGTTCAGATGTTTGATTTTACGCGCACCGGATTAGATTTTACTCGAATTCACTGAGATCAGCAATTATAGTATTTCCCGCACTCACGCACTTTATCTAACTTGGTTATCGTTATTTAAACGCGCTATTCAACAGTCCCTACTGCTCGGGCGCCAGTTATGAAAAACAATATTTAATTTCTTAAAAAAGATATTTTTAATTATTTTTAGGCAGACTGCCTAGCCTTTATTGGTCATAAAGAGTAATAACTTAGTTCCGTGCAGGGACGGGTTAAGAATATCCTTGCAGCGATACCTCTCGCTTGTCGTAAAAGGCGACTAAAACAAAGGTAAACAAAAATCATATCTAGGCAATTTAAAAAACACTAAGGCGAGGCTAGGGACACATATACCATCATTAAACTGCCCCACAAGTGTACATGGAAATCAGTGGGTTGACACGACTGGAGCTCACCGGTGTTGTGGGAGTAAGATCAAACAAAAAAATCTGGAGCAAACAAATGCAAAAACACCAGCATTTGATTGGCCTCAGCGATGAAGTAATCCCAAACCGGGAAGCCTGCCGCTACTTTCTGAGGTCAAACCGGCGGACCCCACAAGCGGACCAGTAGGAATGTAGTTAAGTCCTAACCTTCTGACCATAACAACGCCGGAAAAAGGAAAAGAAGAAGAAGAAAGAGTAATAACTTAAGACTAAAAGCTACTCAATACTCTACATGCATTTATTGGTGCCTAGTGTTGAGGTCAGCAAACATGTTGCATTCGCTTCGATCACTTACTCGAGTGTTTGGCCGCTAGATGTAGTGAACGGAAATTGGGTTGTGTCAATGCAATGTATTGAACGGAAATTGGGTCGTGTCGATGAATTGAGCGTGCGATACGGAAAGGTGATCGATTTTTCGTTAACTTATATAGTAGTCAGACATAGATAGTACAAAGACATAGATTTAAGTTGTACTGCTTATTTTAGAGTGAGTGAGATTGACAGCTGTCAATAGCGAGAACAAAGGGTGAAAAGTCAGCTCCTGAAAAATAATAAAAATATTAAAGTATTTAGGCCGTATTAATTAAAAAGTAAAGGTGTATTCACTAAATAAACCCAGTGCAACACACACTTCAAGGATTTAGGTGAGTCAACTTCCTTTTTCATCCACAAAACAAAACAAAAAAAACAAAGATGTTGAACAAAGGATCAAAGCTGGCACGAACACCTCCAAGGAACGGCAATAACAACGATGCAGTGGCACAATTATCAACACAGGTGACTAAACGCCGTATGGTAGAAATATCACCAGAACCATTGCTCGAGAGGGGTACAGGTTCGCAACATAATGCAGTGGTTAACGTACCTATAGGTGATCTAAAAGCAATGATCGAAGCATCTATGGCATCGCTACTCGATGACAGGTTGCAAAATCTGCCGACCAAGTCAGATTTGGCTGACATCAGCATAAAAATGCAAGAATTGCATACGGACAACAAAGTTCTAAAAGCCAAATTGCAGCTCATGGAAGATCGATGCATCTCCTTGGAACGCAAGGTTGAAGCGCTGGAAAAAAGAGCAATAGAGAAGAACATTGTTGTGCATATACCAACGCAAACGGGAGTTGAGGCCGAATCGCGAGCAAAAGAAGTGTGTCTAGAGCTCTTGCAGACGACGGACACGTCATTGGTTGCTGATACTAGGGCGGTTGGTCCTAAAGCCAACATATCAAACATTATCGTGAGGATGAAAAACAAGGAGGATGTAGGACGCATACTAAGATCAGCATCTAAACTTCGCGGCACTGGGATTTCTCTACACAAAGATTTCACCATGGCATCCAGACAAAGGAGAAGACAACTGATAGAACTTAGAACCGCTATCATAACGAAAAACAAGTATATAAAAACTGAACTATTATTTTGACAAGAATAATATCATACAATGTGACAGCGCGAACGGACAGGCAACACTCCAGCATATGACCAACGATAGATCGAAAATCATCGAATCGTGACAGGAGATCCAGATCAGAACGCTAATGATGCAAGCACAAGCAGAAATAACTACACTGCTTCCCAAACTGTCCAGCAGAAACGTTTTTAATTGTAATGCCGTCTGCCATTTTAATGTATCTAAACTTAATGCACGTAGTAAAAAAGTAAATAATTGTAAAAAAATGAAAATATTGTCTTATAATATAGCAGGTTTAGGAAATAAGTCTCTATTTACCGAATTTTATAATTTTGTAAATTCATTCGATTTCATATTTCTATTCGAAACCTTCACAACGGAAAATAACTACAATCTCTTTGAAAACAAGTTCATAAAATATGAGTTCTATTGGATACCTGCCACAAGAAGACATGCAAGGGGAAGAGCTAGCGGAGGATGTTACTTTGGTTATAAGAAGGATTTGGAGGTCTGCTGCGAGTTCAGAACGATCGAACAGCTTACATATTTGAGCATGTGCTTGAATAATAAAAAATTCTATATATTTCCAACATATCTCAATTGTAACCACTGGGAAAGGGATTTCGAGAAACTACAAGAGGCAATGATATGTTGCAACGAACAAAATATCATTATAATCGGAGACTTGAATGAGCGGGTTGGAGAAATCGGCGGTATGGAAAACGTTAAGATCAGCGCAGAGCGGCGGTCTAAGGATGCATTATGTAACGAAAGGGGAAGGAAGCTTGTAGAGTTTTGCGATTCCTTTGGCTTCCGAATTCTAAATGGTACCACTCTAAGTGACGAACAGGGAGAGCTGACATTTATTAGAGGCAACGGCGCATCAGTTATAGATTACTGTCTGACAAAGGGTGAATGGAATGATCATATCATTGATTTTGAAGTGAAACAAGCCCCATATTCAGACCATTTCCCAATCTCCGTCACGTTTACCTATCCATCAGTGGTGAACGATCAAGTTAGAGAAATGATGGTGATTCCAAAGCTGACATGGAAGGACAATAAAGCCTATCTGTATAGAATGAAAATGGAGGAGAAAATGCAAGGACAACAGATTACGAGCATTGCGGAGATCGAGCAAATTATTAAAGAATCATATCCCAATGAAGCTGCAAACATAGTAACATACAAGCAAAAAAAAAGAACCGTGGTTTGATAAAAGTTGCCAGAAAGCTAGAGTAGTATCGTTTGCGTGGTTAAAACTATTCCGTACATTCAACACAGAGACGTTTAAAAAATCCTATCTTAAAGCCAATCAGGAATTCAAGGACATATGCAGACAAAGGAGGCGAACTTATTACGAAAGCGAGGCGTATAAACTGGGACGCTGTAAGAGTTCACCAGAATTCTGGAAGATAGTAAAAAAACTCAACGGAAACAATTATGTGATCAACAGGGGTCTTGCACCGAACATACTCTATGAATATTTCAAGAATTTATTGAACCCGCCATTGAGCCGTCCTAATTTCGAATATGCGACACCAGACATCCGGAACAACATCTTGGATGGCCCGATAACTCATCAGGATCTTAATGCAGTGCTTCTCTGTCTGAAAGATAGGAAAGCAGCAGGATCGGATGGTATACCAACCGAATTCATCAAGTACAGCACCAACGGTCTTAAAGATAACCTTGTTCGCCTGTACAACAACACTTTAGAACAGGGAATAATACCACAACGATTCAAAGAAGCTCTGATTTTCCCTATTCACAAAAAATGGGGTACAGGGGATCCAGGTAACTATCGGGGCATATCCTTCCTAAATGCAATCTACAAAATTTTTGCAACAATACTGCAGAGGCGACTAAATACATGGATAGAAAACAACAACCTATTAAAAGAATTTCAAGCCGGCTTTAGATCTGGTTATTCAACTATTGACCATATATTTGTATTGAATAGTATAGCAGCTACATATATGAATCATCATAGGAAACTTTACGCATTTTTTGTGGATTTTAAGGCGGCCTTCGATACAGTGAACCGAAACGCCCTGTTTTACAAATTATATGGAATGGGAATGTCATCCAAATTTGGAAGGGTCATACAAAATCTGTACGGAAACACTAAGGCAGCTGTGTGGAACGGTGAGTCTTTATCAGAATGGTTCCAGACGGAGGCAGGGGTAAAACAGGGATGTCCGTTGAGTCCCAACCTATTTGCCCTCTACATAGACGATATTGTAGACTTTCTGCCTGGAGGAGTTGAATTTGCAGGAGTTACCTTTAAAGCCCTTCTGTTCGCGGACGATATCGTGCTGCTGGCAAACTCACCGGAATCCCTGCAATCGATGATAAATCGTTTATATGAGTACTGCAAGCTATGGAGTTTAATCGTAAATTTGGAAAAATCAAAGATAATGGTTTTTAAAAAAGGAAGAGGTAGATCTGCATACAACGAAAAATGGAACTTCAATGGAGAAAGAATAGAAGTAGTAAAAGAGTACAAGTACCTGGGAATCCTGTTATCAAGTAACCTTAGTATGAAGAAGCATCTACATGAAAAGCTTACGAAATCTAAGAACGCAATTAATGCAACGTGGAAAAACTGCTTCAACAATAAAAATATATACCACAGCAGCAAATTTAAGGTATTTGAAGCCGCATCTGAAACAATAATGCTATACGCGGCGCAGGTATGGGGATATAGGCCCTATGAAGAGGTAGAGAAACTACAACGGTTTTTCATTAAAAAGATTTTCCACCTCCCCGCTAATACGTCGAACTATATGCTTATGCTGGAAACAGGCTTATCTCCTCTATTTGTGAAAACACTTAAACTGCAAATCAACTACATATTAAGGGTGGGGAAAATGCCAGACAATCGGCTTCCCAAGATAGTTGCCCTACTAGCAATTAGGAATAAATCCACATGGTACGAAGAGTGGTTGAAATGAGCAGGTGGGTGTGGAGTAGAGCTGAACGGGGAAGACAGGAACTGGGAAAATTCATTATATAAGTTAATAGAACAAGTCGACCTTCAGGCCAGAAAGAAGTTTTTAGAAGAAGCGGCGGGATCATTACATCGTAGTACATACAGCCGGCTAAATCACAACCTTGAGGGTAGAAACTATTTTAAAGACATTCATACTATCCAAGAAATTTCAACAATGTTCAAACTTCGAGGAGAACTTCTAAGGCTCAATTTCGTGCCGCATAGGGAAGACCTGCCTATACTCTGTAGTATGTGCAATTTAAGGGAGAGGGAAGATACCTTACATTTCTTGGGCAAGTGCCCAGTCCTAAGAGAAACTAGAAGAAGTGTTTTCGAAAAGGATTTTTTATCGGAGAGGGATATGATATCACTTCTCAACGAAATCGATGTCAAGAAGCTATTTGCGTATTGCAGGATTGCTTTAAAATATAGAGAAAGCATATTAACAGAAGTCTTTGAAATCGATTAAAATAATAGGAGCACTTAAAATTAGATGCGGAGCTATTAGTACAATTGTCAATCTGGCAGACGGCAATGCCATGCATATTGATTTTGTTATACCTTAAGCTAGTAAATCAAATGGAAAAATAAAATCTACTCTAATCTAAAATCTAAAAAATCTATTTTAGAGTGTCCACCTAATGCCAGTAAGATATTTAAATTTGTAAGGATAATAATAATCTAGTTTTAAGCATTTTGATCTAGCGTAAGATAGGACCATGGCGCAGTGGATAGTGTGTCGACCTCTAACGCACAATGAGCGAGTTCGGATTCCGATAACATCAACGCCACCGAATGTTTATTACGCGGATTTTCTTCTCGATGGGATACCTGCAAAACCTTCCGTAATACACTTGCCTTGAAAAAGCTTCTCGGTACTCGCCGTCGGAAGCGGAATTAAACTGACTGAATTGTGAATATCTACATGAGCTTCAGGTGCGAAATAAATGGCGTCGAACCAGGATAACCTCCATGTTGGTGACACTATACTCATTCGAGACGAACGTGCGCCACGTTCTCGTTGGTTGTTGGGCTGCACGAACTAGTGAGAGTAGCCACCGTCCGTACTCAATCTTCACAAACTAAACGAGCAATATCCAAACTCGTCGACTTGCCCAAGGACGAGAAGACCACTTACGAATACGGTGGCAGTTCAAACCATCCAGCACAAATTTCGTCGCAGGACCTTGGCGAGCTGGACAGAAATGCTAATGAAGTAGCAACCCGGATTCATTCGAAGGTTAGATGCAACAAAGTGGTTAATGCGTTATTTTTTTGTATTGTGGAAATCCCGACTCCTGCACTCTGTCACTTGTAAAGTGAGACGAAAAAGAACACTTTTGGGTTTACTTTCTTAGGTTTCAATTATTTTCAATTCTCACGGCACATATTGTCTAGTGTCGTGAGAATTTAAAATGAGTGAATTAGATAAGACTTAGATTAGTATTGTGCATTTCGCACAAGTAGTACATTTTTTGTACTCAAGTTGCGGCGAGTGTAGGAATTAAACTTTCTTATAAGGCCAACTCAGGTGTCAAGGTCCACATTCGATCAAGGGTACACATTAGACATTTTCTGACTCGATGTCTGGCCGGATGATTGTGATGTGTGAACTCGTAGTGATAAGTTGTGAGTTGTAAATTCGTAAAGTTAAGACATTTCGTACCTTCGTTTGTTAAATAAACTTAAATTAAATATTGAACATTTTTTGCTGTAAACAAACACACTCTTTTCCGTCAACTACAGCTACAAGCAGAAGTAAATTATTACTTTTTGGCCGGGGATATTAATGCAAAACATGCAGCGTGGGGAAAAACAAACATTCTCAAATACCAGAGTTAATGATCTATTTAACTGGCTAGATCTAAATACGATTAAGTACCGACTCGACCTGCTCGCGACGGAGACCCCTTCCTTTCCTAGAGGAGAATCTTTTCTGGACTTAGCCCTCATCGACACGAGACTCATTCTCCGCGGCGCGCCTCGTCATCCGCGAAACGTGCGTTAGAATACGATAGTGACAATTTCGGACTAGCCGCTGTAATACATATAATTAATGAGCGAATGGATCCGGGAGAACATAACCAAATGTACACGTTTGATTTTCAAATAACACACTGGTTACGTTTCTCAAGATTTTTAAAGCGTGAAATAATTCGTCAAGAAATCGACCCACCAACGAACAGAAACCTGAGCAACGAATGAAGAGATAGATAGAGAGAACGCTATCAAACGAACAATGGATCATAGCATCCCTAAAGCTCAACCTCCGTACGATTTAACCACAAAATACTCTGACCCTACAATAAGAGCTTTACAAAAACATAAAAGTATGCTGTTGTCCAGACTAAAACAACTTTACCGACAATTTACTGACAGACGAGACCCGGAGATATGAACACTGAAGTCAATGATCAAAAATCTTCAACTTCTTCTTCTTCTTCTTTTCCTTTTTCCGGCGTTGTTATGGTCAGAAGTGTAGGACCATAACTTTCCCACTTAACTGCATTCCTACTGGTCCGCTTGTGGGGTCCGCCGGTTTGACCTCAGAAAGTAGCGGCAGGCTTCCTGGCTTGGGATTACTTCATCGCTCCAATCAAATGCTGGTGTTTTTGCATTTGTTTGCACCAATTGTTTTTCGGCCTGCCTTTTTTTTTTTTTTTTGTGACACGGGCATGCTCCAGATTTTTTTGTTTGATCTTACTCTTACAACACCGGTGATCTCCAATCGTGTCAACCCACTGATTTGCATGTACACTTGTGGGGCAGTTTAATGGTCGTATATGTGTCCCTAGGCTCACCTTGGTGTTTTCTAAATTGCCTAGATGTGATTTTTGTTTACCTTTGTTTTAGTCGTCTTTTACGACAAGCGAGAGGTATCGCTGCAGGGATATTCTTAACCCGTCCCTGCACGGAAATCAAAAATCTTCAACAATTAATTAAAGAAAATTTTAGAATATCTACATATTAGTTTGCATTGGAACAAAAAAATTCTGGCTATAAAACCCAGTGGCCAGAATATGTTCCGGCAAATACTCGTTAATCAACTATTTAGAAGAAAAGATCATAACGGTATTCCTTGTTTGCAAATCCCCCAGACAGACCAGGGACGACAGACACTAAAATTTACTCAGACGAAGCTGATATAATCGGTTCATACTTCCAAAGAGTGTACATGGTGAATGATTCCGTTCATCCGAACCTCGATCTGGAAAATGAAGCACGGTTAAATCATATACATCTTCTCAATGAAATTGGTGTCTGGCGATCTGAGAATATTGGTTTCACTACATTCAATGATGAAAACCCAGCAAATGGAAATATCGCCAGCGAACCACCTGTTCGTCGAAAAGATGATCTCATGTGCTTCCTTGATTCAATGAAAAACAAAAAATTGTCGGGCACTGATGGGATTCCTAGCATAGTATTACAGCATATACAAGAGGTAGCAATCGATATATTAGTGACGCTTTTTAACAATATGCTGAATAATGCACATTATCCAGCACATTGGAAAATGGCGGTAGTCCACCCTATTCCCAAAAAGGGGAAGGATAAGAGCAACCCAGCAAATCTTCGGTCAATAAGTTTACTTCCTATTATTAGCAATATTTTTGGGTTGAGCATAATAAGGTTCTTTCGGAAAACCCATTTGGTTTTAGGGCGAGACATGACACTATTCATGCTGCGTCGAAACTGGTGTCCGATATCCAGTGGAACAAAAGCAAAAACCAATACACAGGGGCCTGTCTGGTTGACTTTCAGAAGGCATTCGAGACCGTGTGGCTACATGGGCTTTTCTTAAAATTAGCCAGGCTGCATATGAACAAACCGCTGTTATATATGACATGTTAATAGACAAGAAGTTCGTTGTAAAATATAGCAACGTTACTTCAAGCAGGAATTACCATATTAAAAACGGTTTACATCAGGGGGCAGTAAATTCTCTTCTGCTTTTTAACATTTACACAAGTGATCTAGTTGGTTCCTTTAGTCACGCTTTGGCATATGCAGATGATCTAGTGGCATGCAGATCGGGTAAAAAAATTGAAACCATCAATGCGCTCTTGCAATATGACTTGGATAAAATTAAAAGATACTGTGATGATTGGAAATTAAAAATCAATTTTCGAAAATCAGAAACAATTCTTTTCAGAACACCTTTGAACAGGGCCTCTAGGGATACTAGGCGAAACTGGCGCAAATTGACCATCATTGGACAACAAGGGCAGCCATTGGCGACACGAAATGTAATGAGATATCTTGGAATTTGGATTGATCAATATTTATATTTCAATAGACACATAGATGCTGTTCTTGCCAAAGAAAGAAGATTGTTTCAAAGCAGTCTACTTGACGCTAGAGTAAAAGTCATATGCTACATGACTCTCATAAGGCCAATTGTTTGCCTATGGCTGTCCTGTGTGGTTCAATGTGGCTCCATTTGACATAGAAAAGTTTCGCTAATACGAAAGGCAGTGCCTTCGATGTTGCCTGGGCTTATATCGAACACCAGAGTCACAGTATGTGAAATATTATCCTAACAAGGTTCTTTACGATAAGGCTGGATTGATTAGAATTAATAACTTTCTTATTAAATTGACTCGGGGTCATATTGCAAGAGCAATTATGAGCGATAACAGCCTGATCTTTGGGGCTTATTACCTCAATCAGTTATACCATGAAAAGACAAGACTGTCTGGCTTTTTCCCACCCGAAGCATTTATCTATTTAGATAATAAGGGTTACATACAGGATGATAATGGTATTCCTCTGATATACCACTTCCGACGCTATGCGAGGAACAGGCGACTCTTATACGACCCGGATGTCATCGCTCGGTCTGAGTACTTTCAGTACAGCACCTTGGCTTCAATTTGGGATAAAGAAGACGCGATCAGACCAAAAAGTCTGTTCTGGTGGTTGCATTCACAATCCACTCATGAAAGTGAAATCCACCCATAGGCGGCACGTATAAAAGAACGCCAACAACGACCCCTACCTTAAAAGGATGCAGTTAAAGGGATGAACACATGTCTGATGTGACTTACACACCGGACATGTGTTCATCTCATTAATTATAGATTAAGAATATTTTACGCTTTGGTTAAATTTACTTATTTATCTAGTTAGAGTAGGTTAAGTTTAAAATTAAGAAATTAATTATAGTGTCTAAGTTTTTTATTAATATTTTCTTAGAAATAAGCCATATGTAAGTCAGACGGCAATAAATAAAAATGAAGTCGAAAGATGTTAAAATTAAGATTTAGATTAGTTTAGAGTGCTCGTTAAGAGCCAGTAAGAATATGAAGTATAAAGTTAAATTAGATTTAAGCATTTTGTCTATATAATGTTAAATTAGATTTAAGTTTTGTCTTTAATAAGTCTATTGTCCTGCACTAAAATTTCGCAAATAGCTTAACTAAAGGCGCCAGTGGTTTATAGGAATTCCTTGTTTAAGTCAGGGTAAGTGAGAATTGACTCTCTAGACACGAGTGTTGATCACAGACCAGCGTGGTAGAAGGTAGTGCTTCGGCTTGTTCACAATAGAAAACAAAACAAACAATAAAAAAGTAGTAGATCGAATGTACAGTCGGAGGAGAAAATAGCTTTTCGCCTTTTTTTTCGTGATCTTTCTGCTAATAACAATTGTAGTAGCAGTTGTGGGAAGATATGTTGGGAGACGGCTGGGAAGACCCGTTGGTCATACTGAATCGGAATCGGATAATTCATGATCTCGCAATTCCGGCCGCCGTGATGAAGAGGCGCAGAAGGGTATACCCGAGGCCCAAATTAATTAAGCGGCCTCCCTCCCTACTTCGATCGAAAAGCTGCTGGTCGAAGCGAGGAAAGAGGCATCATCACCAACACCATCGACGTTCAAAGCAGCTGCACAACAACAACAACAATCAAAACCAGCGATCCCCGTGGAAGCGGATATTGCCTACCTCTCCGATGGTAGGGAAGGCCGCTACTCGGGCGACAATAACCCCTTCACCGCCCTTTCAAGTTCGGCTACGGAGGAAGAGCGTAGCGAAGTTGAGCAGGAAGAAGGCATCCTTCGCATCCAGTTGCAGTCCGTAGTCGATAAGCTAAAAGAAATAAAAAAAAAGGAGGAAGAGCAGGCGACAGCCACCCCACGGCAAAAGCAGCAACAACACCAGGAGCCGCGAAGAAGCAATAGCAACAACAACAGCCACAGCAGCAACAACAACAGCAGCAGCAGAAACAGCAGCAACAACAACAGCCGCAACAGCAGAAGCAGCAACAACAACAACAGCCGCAGCAACAGAAGCAGCAGCAACAACAACAGCAGCTACAACAGAAGCAGCAACATCGTCCTAAAAAGGAGAAAGTGCCACCCATCTTGACATATACCACGGCCCTACAAGAGACCATCGATCTCTGTAAGTATGTTATTCGTGTAGGTAACTTTCGGTTTAAATGTTTAGGCCAAAAACGCTATGCTATTCAGTGTAGGGCACTGGATAAGTGTCACACGCATAAGCGTATAAAAAGCTTATTAAAGGAGTCCACTACGGAGTTTTTCTCCTTCACACCGAAGGGTAAGGTGTTGCACACAATGCTCCTCAAAGGTGTGGAGTCGATTACAGACCCCGAGGAAATGCTTTCAGAGCTCAAAGAGTTCGAGAGTGACGACTTCAAATTCGATTCTCCACGGTGAGCTCCCTTCTTCTTGGTGCAGCTCAAACCCAGCAGCAACCTGGGGAGGACTATCACTTCCTTAGAATCCCAGAGGAATGCAACCTTAGGAAAGACAAGGTGGGCGACAGAGAGTAGCTCGAGAGTGTCTTGTGTAGGAATCGAGGACACCCTGCAAACTATCAGGGATGTCCTAAGTTCCAGGACATCAATAAAGAAAACTTGGCCCGTAAGCAGAAGGTCCTTCGGGTCGCCTTCAAACACCAACCATCACATCCTAGTTGACCTACGCCCAAATGGCGGCAGGTTGGAGAAAGACGGTACAAAAGCCCATGGCTGTTCCTAAAGCCCCAGTGCCTGTCTCTAAGGCACCGGAGGCCGAGATGGATGTCTGTTTGATCTTGCTCGCAATCCAAGGGCAGATTGGGCAGCTCCGATAACAGATCCTTAAGCAGTCGGCCCGAGTAGATAGTATCTGCTCGCTTCTGCTGGGCATAGCGCACCCACGGTTGTAATGGGTACGCTGGTAGAGAGGCCCTTGAAGATCCTGTCGTTGAATGCAAATTCACTGATAAGGATTGAGCAACGAGTCGTACTTTTTAACCTGTTGCAGGACGAAAGCCCCGATGTATTCTTGGTTAGCGAAACAAAGCTAAACCAGAAGCATAAAATCCGGCAAAGTTCCTACAGAATAATAAGAAGAGATCGACCTAACGCTACTCAAGGCGGGGGAGTTGCGATCTTTGTAAAAAATAATATAGAACGTACAATTATATATAGCGATTAAGTGCAGAGGCTCCAGGTGCTAAAAGTCTGAATTGTCTGCATTCCTCTCCGTAATGGATAGAAAATGTACATTATAGCGGCCTATGCACCTGAAGCACCTCAACCCAATATTTTTATCGCAGAGCTCGAGACACTCTTTCGATACCTGCGCTTGAACTCGGCAGAAAACTTCTACATTCTGTCCGGTGATGCCAAACATTTTGATTGGGGAAATAACATTCCCAACACTGGGGGGAGCCTACTAAGTCATTGATGGGTTCTTCGCAAAATTGAATATAGAGTCACATTGCTCGTAATATTAATTTGAATCTCTTGCTGATGGACTCTCGACTGAGACTGAAAGACATGAACGAATGGTTAACTGTCTACGGACCATTGTATACGACAATGACCATTGCGGACAATGTGAAGTGATCACAGTACCTGACGAGTTTGCGGAGATGGCAGAGTATGTCTAAACGCGCCCATATGATTACAGTAGGGCGCGTTGATCACGCTTCGCCGATTCCCTGACGAATGCACTCACTTGGAGCGCCTCCTACCCACCGCCCAATAGGAACCTTTCAAATTATGAGATTGACAGGTGCCTCAAGCAAATCGACGATATCTTTAAGCAGACAATGAACAGTACGATACCACGCCAACGACAGCCCGATATCACAAACGTATACCGAAACGCGACAATCAACGCACTAGCCAGACAAAAAAGTATACTCCTGACAAAACTCAAACTCTTGTACAGGCGAATTATCAGACAAAACTTGGACGCCAGGACACTGAAATATACAACAGTTAATCAAAAAAAAAAATTACAGAATATCTGTAAGTTTGCATTAGAATAGCAGAATTCGTGCTGTAAAATCCCACAACGCTAATAGGATCCATAGAGCACCGTTCAGATGACGACTTCTTCGTGATCGAGTATCCTCAGAAGAAGGTGGCGACAGTGGGAGCTGTCTTCCAGGAAGTGTACAAAGTAAATGACAGTATTAGCCCAAACCACGACTTGGAGAACAGAGCCCTACTGCATCAAATTATATCTTCGAAATGACATCGATCATTGGCGATCAGAGAATCTTGGTTTTACCAAGTTCGCCATTGAGGAGCTTATACCCTGTTCATTTCGACGGAAGATCTTCAGATGATCTTCAAGCCATTGAAGAAGAAAAAATCCGCGGGAGTCAACCGCCTCTCCTCGAGCGTAAACTGAAAAATTGTCCGAATCCCTCCACCACTCACGAAACACCAACCAAATCTATCAATTTCCAACCGGATTTCTTCTCTTCCAATCAAAACTCTTCCTAGAGATCAAAGTTTTAACATAATTGTCCAGCCAGTTTCACAACCAATTCAAATAAACCTTCCCATCAGAGTCTCAAAATAGTGACCCACTTATAAATATATTTACCCACCCAACAGAGTCTATTAAAAACTACATGGCCATAACAAAAACAACAACAACTACAACCAGTACAAAAATCACAGCATCAACATCAGCGTGAGCAAACACCAAAATCCTCCACACATTATGATGACCTCCTTGGGGATCCTGCTACGACACAAACGCATTCTGCCCCAGAACCCATTACCGCGATCTACAAGTCAACAATACCAAAAACATCCTTCACCACTTCACCAACTCTATTGTTTCTTCCGTAAAGGTCACAGGTGAGAAATGAGAAACTGTCTTCAACGACCTTAAAAGAACCAGACTATCCAAAGAATAACCTATGAACAAAAAAAAAAGCAATAACAAAAAACAAAAAACAGAGACACAGACTAAACTAACGACATACTGGCTCAATAAACCGATTAACACATCACAAAACAGGTTTGCCCTCCTCTCCCCCGAAAAAACGTTCAAGACCGACCCTTACTCCAGCCAAGCCCACTGCTGAAAATCTCCAAAAGCCTCGAAACCTCCACTTATATATGTCCAAGGAGTGAAAGTTAAAGGTATCATCGCGAATGCACTTAATTAAGTTGCGCAGGATAACTTTTATATACCAAACGAAGAGGTAAAGGTCCAACCAAAGGAGTCTCAACATTATACAATCATTTTAAAAATGCTGCAACAAAACTCGCTGCCTTTGTCAGAGTGACTAACATCTACAACATAACAAAATGACACATTAAAGAACCTCTCTCGATGTTCTCAATCGAAATAGAAACCAACAAAAACAATAAAGAGATCTATGACATACATACACTATTGCATTGTAAACGTCATTGATCGCGGGGTGCAAACCTAGTCCGTGTTGTGAAATGAATTGTTCAAATTGCTCATAAAAAAAGAACTCTATTGCTTAACATTATTCATTGTAAGCATTATTTTCATTATGCATGGGTAAATATTACTGCACAAGATGTGGAACTCATAAAATCAAGTGGTAATTCGTTTCAAGTAATTTCAAGACGCCGTTCAATGGACTTGACAGTTACGACCGTACCTAAACATGACAACAAAAATGCTCGGGTCAATACCAATAACAGCAAAAATCAAACGGTCACAAATTGTCAAAATTTGGCAAAAATAACTCGTCCCTAACTTTAAATAATGCCGGTGAATATACTCCTCAAATTATTTATTTGTAATTGGCAAACTTGGAGGATGCAATTTCTTCAACAAATAAAGGAACTTCTCTGAACGAATGAAGTCTCAAAATTAAAAATAAATTCACAAGAGACTGAACTTAATTGCCAGCAATAACAACAGCAAATTGTTGGTGCACCTAATGTCAATAATGATAACGCTTTGTCTGCAACAAAATAAATTCAATCCAAAACCTCAAATATAAAATCGGTTATCTGCGCTAAATTCACTGAATTCAAAACTAAGCGACAACTAATGATTTCCAAGAGAACCAACAAGAAAAACGTCAATACTCTGTCGATCGATGTTGATGGCATCAAGCTGAGGTAAACTTTACAGATTACAAATTAAACTTTAATTATTCATTGCATAGTTCTGGGCTAGACTAGCAAATAAGATGAGTGTCTTAAGATCGCCCTGGGGCGCGATTTTTTTTTTTTTTTTGTTTTTTTTTTTTTTTTTTGGAGGCTTCTGCTATCTGTTGGAGCACTCAGACACAAATACTGGTCCATTGTACTGCCAGACAGACACCTTAGATGGCGTTGGAGCTCATGTGGAGCCAGAACCAAGCTTCTTTTTACTCACTTATGTTGTGTGCGATTTGTTTTTTCACATAAGTGAACGGAACCTAAAGCTTAATGCCGATTCCGAACGGCGAGAGCCGAGAAGCTTTTTCATGGCAAGTATACAACGGGGGGTTTTGCCAGTACCCCGCCGAGGAGGGACGCCGCGAAATAATCATTCGATGGCGTTGGTGTTATCGGGATCCGAACTCGCTCATCTTGCGTCAGCGGCCGACACACTACCCACTGCGCCACGGCGCTCCCTAGTAATGAATGACACTAATAACAAAGACATATACGATTTAATCCACCTTCTCCAATGCAAAATATCATTTGAGCCATCACAAAAGGATAATTTCGCAGTGCACCAACTGCCAAAGATATGGACACACAAAGAACAATTGTACAAAAGATCCAGTTTGCGTCAAATGTGCCGGATCGCATAAGACCATTGACTGCCAAATGCCTCTACGAGAAGGTACAGTAAAATGCGCTCTATGCGCAGGCAATCATACTGCAAACTACAAGGGGTGTGAAATCTATAAAGCCCTACAAATAGAAGGATTCCCAGGTCTACGGAAAAGACCCAACCCTGAAATTACTGCTGACGAGTATAAACACAAAACCTCGAACAATATCCAACCAGGCAGAACTTATGCCCAGGCTGTAAATGAGATGCAACAAAAGGAACAGAAGGACCACTCAAAAGTAGTAAAAATGACAACAAGCGAAAACGCAAAAACAAATCCAAAACCAGAAACTACGCACTCAAATACGAATAATAATAACATAAATGACATAGCCGAACTCAAAGAAATTATGAAAAATCTTATACATTAAATGACAAACATGATGAATATCATAACCTTTCTGGTTACCAAATTTAATGGACAATAATCTAAAAATTGTTATCTGGAACGCTAACGGACTAAGTCGCCATACCCTTGAACTAAAACAATTTCTATATGACAATGATATTAACATTCTTTTAGTATCAGAAACTCATTTCACAGACAAACGTTTCCTACGAATCCCACGCTACAATATACACAACACAAATCATCCTGACGGAACAGCACATGGAGGTACGGCAATTCTGATAACGAATAAAATTAAATACATTACACTTGACAAATATTGCTGTGAACATATTCAATCAACCACAGTTCAACTACAAGACAAACATGGACCATTTTCAATAACAAGTATCTACTGTCCCCCAAAACACAACATTACTAGTGCACAATATGATCATTTTCTTAAATCACTGGGTACCAGATTTATAGCTGGCGGAGACCTGAATGCAAAATATACTGACTGGGGATCGAGGCTATCAACCAAAAAAGGACGAAACCTATTAAATCCAATTCCACTAAACAACTGTAAGCACCTTAGCACAGGCGAACCAACCTATTGGCCAACTGACGTTAACAAAATTCCGGACTTAATTGACTTTTGTATAGTCAAAAACATTCCCCAGAAAAACCTTAAAATTAAACCACGCTACGAACTATCATCAGACCATTCACCATTCCAACTGAACTACCTAAATAGTGTCAATAACCTTCAAACGTATCACCACATATACAACAATAAAACGGACTGGGACACATTCCGGGACTATATAGAATCAAACTTAACAGTAGATATCCCACTAAAAATCAACAATGACATAGAACGGGCTGTAGTGCACCTGAATGACATAGTTATTGCGGCAGCTATAACTGCAACACCACTCAATAAACGCAAACATTATGACTATCACACACCTCCAAATTTACTAAAACTCATAAAGGACAAAAGAAGACTCCGGAAAATATGGCAAACTACCCGCTCTCCTGTTGACAAAAGCAGACTTAACAAAGCCGCTAAAGAACTCAAAGAAAAATTACTTACCATTCAAAATAACGGCATAAGCGACTACTTAAAAAAACTAACACCTACTTCTGAAAGTAACTACTCTTTATGAAGCTACTACCACAAAAAAGATTAAAAGTAGAGCACTACACCAACCTCCCATAAAAAAGATCGATGACACATGGGCTAGAACAAACTGGGACAAAGCCGAAACACTAGTTAAACACTTTGAGGAAGTGTTCACCAATGACGGAAATACAGACTCCTTACCATCATTCGACAACGGAATAATCCCCAACACAAACATAAAAAAAATAACTATTGAAGAAATAGAGCATATTATTAAAAGTAGAATTAAGCATAAGAAAGCTCCAGGATATGACCTCATGACATGGTAAGATTCTTGACGAATTGCCTAAAAAGGCAGTTTTATTTAAAAGAAATATATATAATTCTACAATAAGACTAAAATATTTCCCTAAAACCTGGAAAGTGGCTCAGATTATAGCTATACCTAAACCTGGCAAAGACGCAACAAAGGCAATATCATACAGACCTATCAGCCTTCTTCCTATTCTATCAAAAATATTCGAAAAGCTCTTACTCGACCGAATTGAACCACTACTAATCCAAAATATATCAATACCTGACCACCAATTTGGTTTTCGACGACATCACTCCACCGTACAACAAATTCACAGAGTTGTCAACAAAATTTCAACTGACCTGGAAGAAAAAAGATACTGTGTGGGCGTATTTCTAGACGTGGCTAAAGCCTTCGACCAAGTATGGCATAAAGGCCTTCTACACAAACTGCGCCACATTCTACCTCTTGACTTTTACCTCTTACTAAAAAGCTACCTCACGGAAGGTATAAAGACGAATCTTCGAACCTTCACCAGACGAAAGCAGGAGTTCCCCAGGGCAGTGTCCTAGGTCCAACTATATACCTATTATATACTGCTGATATCCCAGTTCCAAGAGAGGAAAAATCAATGATAGCGACTTTTGCGGACGACACAATAATCCTGAAATCCCATCCAAGCAGGTTTGAAGCCACTAGGCAGCTACAGAACACACTGGACCAAATAATTAAATGGTTCGATGATTGGCGAATTAAAATTAATGAAGACAAAACTATACAAGTCACGTTCACTAACAGACCAAATGATCAATCCCTACCACTAAAAATAAACGACAAAATTATCCCTGTGAACAACGTTGCCAAATACCTAGGAATGCACCTAGATTCAAAACTGACATGGAAAAACCACATATTAAAAAAGAAACAACAGGTATTGATAAAATTCAGACAACTTTACTGGCTTCTTAATAAAGACTCTAAGCTCACAATAACCAACAAATTGCTGCTATACAAATCAATAATTAAACCCGTTTGGACATATGGCATTCAGCTATGGGGAACATCAAAAAAATCGAACATAGACATAATTCAAAGACAGCAATCAGAAATATTACGCACAATAGCCAACGCAGAATGGTACATAACCAATGCTGACATCCACCGCGACTTGGGAATTCAAACTATCAACCAGGAAATAACGAAGACAAGCAGACAACACCACATAAAACTATTACTACACAAAAATGACGAAGTGAACCCCATCCCCTTTCAAGAAATCTCAAGTAGAAGACGACTTCATAGAACAAGACCAACCGATTTGGTTCTCTAACAAAACAAGATAACAATTGATAAAGAAATTTAATGTACTTAAAGTAAAAATAATGTAATTTTGTAATAACGATTTGAATTGTATCTACTGTCAGTCCAAGTGAAAGTACAATAACTTATAATTATTGTTAAATGTAGTAAAAATTCTACTAACTGTTTAAATGAATGGGCTAAATAAAACTGGTTACAAAGCCTAAATATTCCAGAAATCAATTAATTATAAAATGTAAGTGTCCCAGGACAGATGTATGCAAATTTGGAAATAAAACAAAAAAAAAAAAAAAAAGAAAACTACTAGTTAGGAAAACCGAAGGTGTAAAAGTCATTTCAATTTTTTTTTCCTACTCAATAAATGATACTGACTATTTAGTACAATAGATGACTCTTCCTTCCCTCTCCATTGTGAAACCATTGCTTCAAATTGTCTTCCAAGTAATGTAGACTGTAACGATTCTCTTTTTGTTGTACACCAAAATGTCAATAGTTTAACAAAAAACTTTTTAGCTCTTATCGCTCATATTGATTCGTTTGTGCTCATGCCGGATATTGTCTCTGTCTCTGAAACAACTTTGAAATAAAGACTACGATATTTCCGGGTTTAGATTTTTTCTGCAAATACTAATGACAATTACGCTTCAGGTGGTGTAGGCTGTTTTATAAAAGATGTATTAAATATTGTCAATGAGTCTTTTATTTCTAGTCCTGATCTTGTTGTCGCTATTAATATTTATATCGTTTGCAAACTTTGAACGTCACCCTTGCTTAGGCGCCTGACTGCTGTCATCGTTGTTTGTTTTTCTTTGTTGGTAATCCCGCCGATCGTGTTCGGCCATTTTGGCAATCATTTCTTGTGTCGGTGCTTAAGCAAGAGGACGTGAAAAAAGTGTAAGTATTCAAGTCACACATTAATTGTATACATTCTTCAAATTTTATTATAATTTCATCAAATAGGAAATAAAATTCATTAGTAAATTATTATTATTTCGAATCCTTCTCGCCGTAGTGCGGCCGGCACAACGTTTATGTCACTTTTTCACGTGAACGTGAAGTGAAGTCGCTGCAATACGTGTGGACGCAGTGCACAGCATACCGCAGTTAAAAGGCAAATCCTTACCATCAGCAGGATTAATACGTCAAGGCGAATTTCACCACCAGGCAGGTTCTCTCCGAATTCGATCCACAGAAGAGAGCTACTTCATAGCGGACATTCAGCGGCAAACGGACCGCTACTTGGAAGCGTGCATCTATCAGCAACGAAGTTAACAAGCTTTGAAGAAACACAATTGAGGGGTGAGTACACCTGATTAATTTGATTTTGGGGTGGATAAATCGGTGTGTGTTAGGGATCGTTGATATCGCGTTAAAAGTTGAGGCGAGGTAACAGAATCGTAATGCATATAACTAGATACTATCAATGCCAGACACTAGTTCACGAACATCTACTAAATATAACGTTTAGAGATGAAATTCTCTCAATCGAAGCCAAGTTGCAAGAAATCATAAAGCAACTAAACCTTTTACGATCTGAAGTTTTTAAAACAAATGGCGAATGTTGCGATCGGTAATTTTGGTAACGGTGTCAGGACTGGCGGTAATTCTGGTAACGGTGCTGCAAGCAGCGGCGATTCTGGTAACAGTGCCGCAAACAGCGGTGATTCTGGTAACGGTGCCGCAACCAGTGGTACCTTGGGGAACGGTAGCGACTCGGGGGTGGTAGCAAACGCTTTGAGTGAACTGGGCCGCACTTTATCGAATACCAGACCGGAGCAGGGGAAACAATTATATGATCTTCCCGAGTATGACGGTCGTCTAGGGGACTGGCCCATGTTTTTTGAGTCGTTTGTAATCACGACAGAGCAGTACAGCTATACAAATCAACAGAATCTTATGCGGCTACAGAAGGCATTGAAGGGGAAACCGAAGGAAGCAGTGGAGAGAATCGTTTGTTGCACTGTTCGCAACCAAGGCCCAAAACTTGTCATCATTCCTAAGATCTGGCAAGTGTGAACAGCATCTGTCTAATTCAATGCTGATGGCTGAGTTGTTGCTTAAGCTGCTAGTTGAAAGAAGATTGGAGTAGGCACGATTCGCTCGCAACACCGACACGATACCGACGGTGGAACATTTAGTGCAAGAGTTGGCCAACGAGGTAAGAGTAGCTTGCACGGACTTAAGTGAACTACCAATGCAAAATATAGCTAAGCGGGATAGGGCAGCGCGGTTCTTCTTAACAGATGAGGTTAGCGATGAAATATAGATATATAACTGTAGAGCTTGTTCGGATAAGAACGAGATATTAAAATTAAATGTTTCTTGGAAATTACGGGTAACGATGGCGATTGGCTCGATGATGTTTCAACTGTTTGGAGCAAGGTCATCAAACGAATTCATGTACGAAGCGTAAAAAGTGCAGCTCAACACATAATTCGAGAAATCTTCACGAGCTTTTGCACGGGACTCCGAACGGGACATTACCACAAGCTGTTTAAGAGAAGCGAGTGTTCACTGGCACTATCTCGATAAAAAGCTGCCTTTCATAACTCTACCAGCCAAGCTGTATGGGAACAGAAAGACTGTAAAGAGCTTCGCATTTATTGATGAGGGTTCTTCGATATCACTGATGAACAAAAACTTAACTGATCGACTTGGTCTAAGGGAACCAGAGGAGAGTTTAACGATGCAATGGTTCGCAAAAAACACTATAAAAGAACTATCAAGAAGATCTCTGGAATACGACCAGGGAGTAAGATATTTGAGCTGAGGAATGCTAGAACAGTCACAGACCTTCGGCTGCTTATTCAAAATCTAGACATCGCGGAGCTGCGTACAAGAAATCGGTTGCCGAAATGCCTCCCAATAGATGAACACACAAACGCGATGCCGCGTTTGATAGGCCTCCACAACATAAGCCTCGGGATTTCAAGAAAAATCATCGCCGATGGCTGGAAGGGACCTGCTGTAGTATCGACAAATATCGGATGGGTTGTCTCCGGCAATAGAGAAATGCGTTCGAACCTCAGTAGTCCAATGTACTCCACCCAGCCTGGTCATCAAGGTGAACTGGTGGAACTGGTCAGGAGTTACACCGTCGATGATGACCTTGGGGTGAGATTCGTCCAAAAAAATTGTTGAGTCAGCCGATACAGCCTAGAGCAAAGGAAATATTGGAAAGAATGACAAAACGAGTAGGAAAGCGTTTTGAGACTGGGCTGTTGCGGAAGTGCGACAATGTTAGTTTACCGGCGAGTAGAGGGATGGCTGAAAGAAGATTCTCTGCATTGGAAAATAAATTTCAGTGAAATGAGGAGTTCTGCCGTGAATACTGTGGACTCATGAAAGACTACTAAAGAAAGTGATACTCAAGAACGCTTAGTAACGCTGAGGCTCGAATAAGGGAGGAACGCACCTGGTACTTGCCGCATTTCGGGGTGGTTACTCCTAAAGAAGTAAAAGGAACCTCTCTAAACTCCATGCCTCTTAGTGGTCCCGATGGCGTTCAACCGTTAATAGCTATCCTGATGAAGTTTAGGCAAAGGCTAATAGGAGTGTGTGCAGACATAGTCGAAATATTTCACCAGGTGAAAATTCGAGAAGAAGATCAGACAGCTCAGAGGTTCTTATGGCGGCCTCACTCCAAGGAGTTTATACAGGAGTATGTTATTACATCAATGATCTCTGGGGCTACCTGTTCGCCATGCTAAGCACAGTTCGCAAAAAACAAGAACGCAGAAGAATTTCGTAACAGATTACATATTCCCAACTGCAGCAGATGCAATCGTAAATAATCATTACGTTGATAACTTCGTGCATTGTTTTTCATCGGAATCAAAAGCTACGCGCGTAAGAAACAAAGTGGCTTCGAGCTTAAACGATTTGTATCCAATTCGAAAGTGGTTGCGGGAGAGTTTGGTGAACCGGAACCGAAGACTTCAATCTTAAGCCTCGACAAGGGGGATGCTGAACAGTACGGAAGGGCATTGGGCTTCCATTGGAATACCAACCATGACATTTATAAAATCTTTATGTCCTTTCGGAAGATCGATCCAGTCTTGTTAGGAGGTAGCAGAAGGCCAACGAAACGCGACGTACTAGCTATCTCTATATCGGTCTTCCACCCATTTGGTCTAGCTGCCGAGCACTCTTTAATAGCCCAATTGGCATTTCTATCTATCTGGCGTGAGCGTGTAGACTGGGATGAAGAGATTCCTGATGAGGCGATCTGGTTAAATTGGATCTAGAAACTAAAGGAAGCCCAAGACATCAGAGTTACTCGCTGTTACAGTAGCGCTTTTACTGACAAACCAGTTAAATTGCATGTTTTCGCCGATGCAAGTGAACTGGCTTACGCCTGTCGCCTACTGGAGAATTCTTGAAGAGCCTGGGATAGTTCGTCCGACGTTTGTGGCTGGGAAGACTAAGTGTGCACCATTAGGAGCAACATCGATACCGCGACTCGAACTTCAATCTGCAGTGCTGGCAACGCGATTAAGGGATATGGGTCTTCGATGCCACGACGTTACGTCAATTAGAGTGGTGATGTGGAGTAGTACCGTTCTAGCATGGATGCGTTCGGATCATCGGCCATACAAGCCAAACATAGTGCATCGTGTAAGCGAGATCTTAAGCAGCAGCAAGATTGAGGAATGGAGATGGCTTCCAAGTGCACTTAATCCAGCGGACTACGGCACCCGTTTACACAATGGGAAGCGTACATCATCCTGGCTTAGCGGTCCTGCATTTTTGGAAGACCAAGAGGACACATGGCCTGTAAGGGAACAGTACTCGAGAACCTACGAAGAACTTCGAACGAAAGCAACGTTTTTTTTCGTGAGCAGTGAAAGGGTTTTTGATAATTTTTCATGTTTCCGAAGATTGAGAAGAGTCGTGGGTTGGATAATGCGCTATCAGCGCGAAAATCTTTAGATCGGAGCAGTTGTTTCGAATGGATGGCCGAATAAACTTAGCGGTTGCGATCCCAGCTTGTTCTCGTAACCCGATAATAATGCCGCAGAAGCACCGGGTGACCGAACTTATTGTGGGCTACTATCACAGCGCCTGGAAGCAACAGAACGAGGCTACCATAGTTAATGAGATAAGACGACGCTATTGGATACCGTATATGCGAACGGTGGCGCGGCAAGTGTCGAGGAGATGTGTGGTTTGTCAAAAGCAACGAGCTCACCCTCAACCTCCGCTCATGTGACAATTGCCAGAATTCGTTAAACCATTCATGTATATCGGGCTAGGCTACATGAGACCATTCTTCGTAATAACTATGGATCGCATTGTTAACGTGCCTTACAATCAGAGCGGTACACAGGGAAATAGTTTGAGATCTCACGACCGATGCTTGCTTGATTCGTAAATTCATTAATCGACACGGGACCCCAGTACGCATTCACTCGGATAATGCCACCAACTTCGTAGGACTGGATAGAGAACTTAAACGACAACTCCATCAATGGGACCACGATTTTATTTCAGACACCCTCGCGAACTCGAACATCGAACGGATCTTCAATTGCCCGTTGAATCCCCATGCAGACGAATATTGGGAGCGCTTAGTACGCAGCGTTAAGCAAGCTATAGGACATGCCTTACACCGCGAAAACCTGCAGGAACACAGCCTTTATAGTCTAATGTGCGAGGCGGAAAACATCATTAATTCTCGCCCGCTAACTCTAATCCCGTTAGACACACTCGCCAATAAACCCTTAACCCCTAATCGTTTTCTTTTAGGTGTGCCTAATTCGCGGCAAACTCCTCACCCTCATGCCGAAGATTTGAGAGTAACGAGAAAGCAGTGGCGTAAGGTGCAGCAGGCGCAACACCGCTTTCGGCAAAGATGGCTGTGAATATTTGCCTTGCCTGACCAATGACGTCGTCCTAATATGTGAAAGCAACGTACATAGATCGAAGTGGCCCTTAGGAAGAGTTATCCGAGTATTACCAGGCAAGGACCACAGGTCAAGGTAGCAGGTCAAAACTAGGTACTCAAATGGCCGGCGTGCATGCTGCCGAAGCTTGATGTTAGTGAATCACGAGACCGATGATTCACGGGGCCCGGGATGTTGTCGCTATTAATATTTATATCGTTTGTAAACTTTGAACGTCGCCCTTGCTTAGGCGCCTGAACGCTGTCATCGTTGTTTGTTTTTCTTTGTTGGTAATCCAGGCGACCGACTTCAATTTCATGATCATTCCGTGTTCGGCCATTTTGGCAATAATTTCTTGTGTCTGCGCCTAAGCAAGAGGACGTGGAGAAAGTGTAAGTAGTCAAGTCACACATTAATTGTATAATTTCATCAAATAGGAAATAAAGTTCGTTGGTAACGTATTATTATTTCGAACATCCTCGCCGTAGTGTGGCCGGCACAGATCTTATTAAAGTTTTTTGTTGAAATTGACCTTGATATATACGTCTTTGTTTGTGTATATAGATTGTTTTTAATATCTTAATGTTAGTTGAAGAATTCTCTAATTTTTTAAGACAAGAAAAATCAAAGAACCTTTTTTTAGGTGTTTAATCTAAATATTCTGGAAACACATAACACAATCTTAAACTACTTTTTTTTTATTCCATTTATTTAACATCTGTCTTTTGAACATCTAGTATGGATTTGGGTGATCTCGTGTGAGAGTTGGGGATAGGAATGATGGCAAGCGCTCGCGCTATATGTACTTAACCCTTGTGTTACCAACCAAATTAATCTACACTATTGGCCAACCCGGGTACCCATATAAATTTGTAAGTAAAATTCCACTGTAATTCAAAATTATCTTATACATTAAATGCATAACGTTTCATTTATGCTTACTCATTATAGTTAAAGAAGATATTCAGTAAATACAGTAAACAAAGTCATAAAATAAAAACGATTACAATGCCTTGGTTCTGGAAATATGTTCGATCATAAATTAGATTGCGGTTATTTGACCGCATCGGTCTGTTAATGAAAATGGTAGAATTATATAGAAAAGTTTCTAATTATAGGGTCCGCCAAATAACTTTTTTTTTTTTTGAAAATGCTATAAAAAAAACTACTGAATATTTTCTCAAATTTCTTTTTTTATTTGAAAGTACAATCCTTCCGGTTAATAATGGAAAATAATTTCATTCAAATGGCTGCCTCGGCTGGCCATGCAGTAGCCTACACGATCGGTCCAATTTTTGAGCACATTGTCGATTGTGTGCAGCTGTATTTCACCAATGGCTTCACGAATATTGTCCTTTAAACCGTCAATAGTCTCTGGCTTGTCGGCGTAACACTCATCTTTGACGGCACCCCACAAATAATAGTCCAACGGTGTCAAATAGCAGCTCCGAGGTGGCCAAACGACATCAGCTCTGCGGCTGATAATGCGATCTTCAAAAACAGGGCGCAAAACATCGAGTGTAGCTTCGGCTGTGTGGCACGTAGCGCCGTCCTGGTGAAACCAAATGTTGCCAGTATCCTCCTCTTCAATTTTTGTGGACAAAAATTCGTTCAACATGGCCCGATAACGATCGCCATTGACTGTAACGGCCACTCCTTGCTCATTTTCGAAGAAAAATGGCCCAATTATGCCTCTGGACCAAAATCCGCACCAAACAGTGGCTCGTTTTGGGTGCACCGGCTTTTCAATGTATGCGTGCGGGTTTTCTGTGCCCCAAATGCGACAATTTTGCTTGTTTACATACCCGCCAAGATCAAAATGAGCTTCATCTGAAAAGATGTTTTTTTTGGCAAAATCGGCATCTTCTGTAAGTCGATCGCAGGCCCACTTAGCAAAGCGAAAACGCATTGGATGGTCGGTTGGCTTCAACTCCTGAACCAATTGGACTTTGTATGGCGTCATACCAAGGTCTTTATGCAAAATTCGTCTCAATGATGTCTCCGAAATGTTCAATTGTTAAGAACGACGGTGAATTGATGTTGATGGCGCTTCACGCACACTTTCTGCCGCAGCAGCAATATTCTCGGGTGTACGCACTGTTTTTGGCTTTTCACGCTTTGATTTATCGATGAGGATGCCAGTTTCTTTCACTTTTTTCACAAGATAACGAACATACGGAACTGACGGTGCTTCTCTTCTTCCAAAATCCGTACGCAATTTTCGCACACATTCTGCAACATTACCATGATTTTCAAAGTAATGTCGCAATATTTCCCAGCGTTGTTCAAGCGTATACACAACCATATTCGTTCAGCGGAAGGATAAAACTAATTATCTGTCAAATCAGACATGAGCTTTATAAATAAATAAATAAATAAATAAATAAAAAGTGTTACCATTCACGAAATAAGCACTACTTGAAAAAAAAAACGTTAGATGGCGGACCCTATATAACCTCGAACTGTTCCCATCAAACTTTAATGTTTATCGCGATGACGAACTCTGACGGCTGCCCTTGTCGAGGCATTCTATTAGCCGTCATTAATACAATTGACTCTTCCCTTATTGCAGTATCATCCTCCCCACTTCTCGACTTTGTTTCAATTAAGATTGCTCTACCCCAGAAGACACTATGCATCATTTGTTTCTACATCTTGCTCTCACAACCTATTGAATCCTATCAACTCGCCATTAACACAATCGACCAAATAACCGATTTAAGAAACCCTCAGGATGAAATAATTGTTTTCGGTGACTTCAACCTTCCTCATCTTAAATGGATCTAATCAAACGATCAATCGTTTTACAGTGCCAACAATTCCACTACTGCCAAAGAATGTATTTTCTTGGATCGCCTAACAGATTCAAACCTTAGCCAAGTTAGTGGCGTCCTAAACTACATGGGTAGACAACTTGACCTCATATTCACAACCGATCCTCTCAACTCTTCTGTTTCACTTTGTCCCCTTTCCCTTTCAGCCATCGATAACTTCCATCCTCCCCTCATCCTTTCCTTCTTTCACGATTCTCCATCACAGAATAAACCCCCTACAGTTCTGGCCTCTTACGATTTCCACAAAGCAAAATTTCACCTAATCAATGAATACCTTAAAAATGCCCCTCTCAATTTTGATAACCTAACCGTAAATAATGCAATATCCATACTCTACAGAGAAATATTTCACTCTATCTCTCTTTACGTTCCCGTTTCACAACGCAAAACTTTGTCCACCTCCCCACTCTGGTACAATCACAAGCTCTGTTCTCTAAGAAAAAAAAGAAATAAGCAATGGACAATCTTCCTTCGTACTCAATGATCTAATGACTTTTTTGACTACCTGGGCAGCTATCTCCACTTTACCGCCCTTCACAACTTCCTCTATCAACGCTATTTAACTGAAACGTAATCCAATCTTATAAACGATCCAAAATCCTTCTTTAAGTTTGTTAACTACAAAAGAAAATCTGATGGCTATCCTACCTCCCTCTCCTTCCACGATCAAACCTCGAATGACCCCAATATTATCGCCAACTTTCTCGCCACCTTTTTTAAACAGCCTTTAGCCGACGACTCGTTTGCTCCAGACTTCTCATACTTTGATTATCTACCGAATTTTTCCCTTGGACCATTTCTTCCACGCCCAGTCGATTCTCATGTCATAGAAAACAAATTATATCTACTTATTGATGAATTCACTCCTGGACCCGACGGTCTCCCTGCCATATTTCTAAATAAAATGCTCCTCAACCATCTCTCGCCCTCTTTCGAAAATCTTCACTCTATCCATATCCCAAGGTGAATTCTCCCGCTTATGGAAAACCTATACACAAAAAAGGTACAAAGAACGTTGTTAACAACTGTCGTCCCATTGCCAAACTGTCACATATACCCAAACTCTTCAAGAGTATTTTGTACGAAACTCTAAGTTTTTCGCATAAACGATCTTGAAATGGTGATCAAACATTCCCAGATCTCATTATATGCCGACGACACCTCAATAATCAACCCATCTCCACGGTTCAAGTCATTCGCGATCTTGGCACCAGGTTCGTGAAGCGATGGTCTAAAGAATTCTCGCACCCTCACCTTACCCGATCTCTTTACATAACCTTTGTCCGGCCCCTTCTTGAATACGCCTCTCAAGTGTGGTCTCCTTACCAACAAACCCACATTTCTAGAATCGAGAGCATCCAACGCCGATTCCGACGTTTTGCTCTTCGAGGTCTCCCCTGGTGCAATACTTTGATTTTACCACCCTACCACCGCCTTAAACTAATCAACACGTTGGAAGAAAGAAGAATTGTATCTGACATTCTTTTCATCCATCGGCTCCTTTCAGGTACCATTGACTGCGCGACCCTCTATAACTCTGTCTCCATCAACACTAACCCCCGCAATGTACGAAATCCCCGTCTCTTCTATCTACCCACCCCCCGTACTGCCTATGGCTCCAATGAACCTATCTCTCGTATGCTGGGAAGTGTTAATTCGAATCCTTACTTCGATTTCAACCTCATCACTCGATGCCTAAAAATCCGCCTTTTTAACCACCCTCCCCTCTCTTCAGTTCTCCCCAGCTAGTAAGTGAGATTAGATTAAGATTAGATTAAGATAGCTTGAATTAAGCCCAATAAATGGGGGCATTAGCCCCCACGAAAATAAAAATAGTACAATGCACCAGTATTTGGGTCTGAGTGCTCCAACAGATAGTGGAAGCCTCCAAAAAAAAAAAAAAAAAAAGTTGCTCTTGCGATACTGACGCCATCTAGCGGTGAGGCTTAGTACTTATCGGACCACCCTCGTATTTCCTTGCAAAAACTGCATCCACCGAAGAATTTTGGGGTAAACATGTTCCAGAAAAATATCAAAATTGCAAAACACTATCAACTTGGCTACTATGTTTGGCTCAACACATACGAGTATATGCGAATCGTTTTTCTCAAAAATTAATTTTTTGAAGAACAAATATCGTTCGAGATTATCAGCCCACCTTGATGACACTCTTCGCATTTGCTGATCCCCTCGTGAACCAAATATTAAAAAACTGGACCCCACTTAAAATTACTTTCCGACCCCGGATCTATACTCTTATGAAGAGATTAATTCTCTTTTAAGTAAGTTATAGCAAAGCTTCAAACCTGTACCGCAGGAGCAATTCAATGTTATTACATCTTTAACTATGAAGAATATCTATTCAAATATCCACTTAACGTAGCTACTTGGAATACAAGAAGCATATCAAATAAAAAAACTGAATTCTTTAATTTCATTAATGTTAAAAAAGTTTTTATTGTGTTACTTACAGAAACATACTTAAAAGATAATAAATCCTTTTCTCACCCTAACGATAATTGTTATCATCTTGACAGGAGTAACACTGCTGGGGGTGGTGTTGCCATCGTTGTAAGTAAAGATATTATCTATAGTTTACAGAAGCGGTGTATTGAATTAATCTGTTTAAACGTATTTCTAAGCAACAACTCCAAAGTGAGTATTTTTTCCGTTTACTTTCCTGGTGGAAATATATCCCCTGACAAGTTCTCACTTTAAACATGATTTACAAAAAATATTTAGACTGCGGGATAATGTTATTTGTGGAGGAGTCTTGAACTGTCGCCACCAATTATGAAACTGTCTCAGAGCTAATTACTGTGGCAACATATTGCAAAATATTAATGAGACACACCCAAATTTTTCGTTACTATACCCTCCAAACTCTACTTATGTTCCAACTTCTAAACTGAAAAGTCTTTCTAATCTAAACATTTATATTACAAATATTACAATTTACTGCAACACGCCGTTCACTTATGAGGTTCGGATCATTTCCCAGTAGGCATAAAATTTAACCTCTCAATACAAATTAAGCAATCGTAATTTTACTACAAATATTCCGCCGCAAATTGGAATCGTTTTGCTGCATATACATATTAGCACCAACTGCATTCTGGGCAATGCTATTTCCGTTCCAATAAATAACATAACTCACATGGATATAATGTGCAAGGATTTAAAAATCCTTATTAAGCAGGGCTATAGATTTTGCTGTACCCAAGTATCCTCTTAAAAATTATCACTCCGTTCCACTGCCTAAAATTTTTTTAATACTCGTAATAATACGGTTGGGGAACGCTGAAAGAAGGAAATGGATTCGCTATGATTGCTTTCGTCACAGTACGAAATTCCTTAATAATGCCATTGCGGAAGAAATCAACAATTTTAATAATAATCGTTGTAACTACCTCCTTTCCACATTTAACAAAGCAAGTAAGCCATTTTGGAAATTTTCAAAAATCCTTACAAAGAGAGGTTCAAGTATTCCACCTCTGAGAGATCAAAATAATCTCTACATTGCTCCTGTAGAAAGAGCTAACTTGCTTGCAGACAAATTTTCAATGAATCATATTATTACAACACATTTCAGTGATCCATCTACATTCACTGAAGTAGCTAACACTAGTTATTCTCGATCAAATGTTAATTTGATTAAACCGTGTACAATAGACGTAGCAAAACTAAAACCAATGATTAAAAATCTTAAGACTAAAAAAAGTCCTGGTTTAGATGGTTGAAAACCATTCCTATCGCAGGCCTACAATATTGTTACTTACATTTTGCTACTTTCCAGATTGCTGGAAAACCGCATTGGTAATTCCAATTGCTAAGCCCGATAAACCAAAAAACGATATTAACAGCTACAGACCTATAAGCTTACTAAGCTGTGTAGGTAAACTGTAGGACTATATAGTTTATTTCCTATAAACTATAGGAAAAAATTTATGAAGGAAAGGATTAACCAACATTTAAGTACAAATAATATCTTGCCTGATTTCCAATTTGGATTTCGACATTCTCACAATACGTACCATAAATCGTAAGGATAAAAAACGCGTCAAAAGTAAATTTCAATCTAAAAAGTCAACTGGGCTAGTGCTTTTAGATATTGAAAAAGCCTTTGATATATGTACATAATTTGATATAATTATAAGATAAGTAGAAGATTAAGATTAATTTCATGAAAACGCAAGCAATTTGGTTTACTCCTAGACGTAAAGACTGTTTTCTTCCTAATAATGTTCATCTTCAAATAGGTTCCTTCTACATAGATTGGTCCGAGCACTGCATATACATATCTTGGCATTATGAGAGACAAAAAATTACTTTTCAAAAACACATTTCTTCTACTGTCAATAAAGTGAATAAATACATGAAAATTCTCTATCCCTTAATAAATAGAAAATCTAAGCTTAGTGCTGACAATAACATTTTATTGTACAAATCAGTTTTTAAGTCTATCCTACTGTAAGGAGCTTCCGTCTGGTATTACTCCGCCATGTCACATAAACTTAAATTTCAACTTAGTATTCAACTAACCGATTGCACGAAGAAACCAATATCAACTTTATAGTAATCCTTATTGATAAATTAACACAAAGATTTTACAATAATTGCTTTAACTCCCATAATGACCTAATTAAATGTTTGTCGCAATGAATAAATCTATCAGTTAAAAATGTAAAAATGAAATATGTATATTTCATTAGGGAATATTGCAATATTAGTTCTTAAGATTTAAATAAGGGTTTTACTTGTAGCTTTCCCTTGTTTTGTTATCCATATCTCATTTGTACCTTATTTCATTATGAGTCATTTTAATCATAGTTGTAAAGGAGAAACAAAACCATTCTTACTACATCCAATCCGAATTCCTCATCCAAATTTCAATCAAAAGGAAATTCCTCATTCCTCAGACCACCAAAACAGAAGCAATCCTCTACCAATCTCAAATGCCAGGGTGTGATGGAAATCATATCATCTGTCATTGTGTAAAATGCTTATCCATCCCTAGACAGACAAAGGTAATTAATAGACGCATATATCGTTTTAATTGTTTGGCCTATAATCACCAAATTAACAACTGTAATGACCCCCCCCCCATGTACAATACTATATGTAGCGGTCGTCATCACACTCTTCTCCACCTGCCAGCCTTACATCCTACTAAAAGGCATCGTATTCATCATCAGATGTCACATCAGCTGAATATAACTATATCAATATAAATGTTCACATAACACCTTCAGTCAGGACATCACAATTCTAGGAAACCAACTGCGACGTCCTATTGGCGACTGTTATAGTTCACGTCAAAGCCATCGGCAATCCCCTTCATAGTTTTCACACATTGATGGATTCAGGTTCGCAGGCCACTTTTATTACCGATCAAGCTAATAAAGGGTCTCCAACAGTAGTGGTTTCTAACTTCTTTATACGCTTGGAGCTCCACACTTCGAACATTTTTTGAACAGGAAAGCATTTTATATAAAGGCCGGTTCAAATCCGAAGAACGAAGTGCGAATCCTTTTACAAGGAAATCTACAAACGTGACGCGCAGAAAAGATTTACTGTTCGTATACCATTCAAGATCTATGCTGTGTTAGGCAAATCACGACACATTGCGATACGACGCCAGTTTCAGTTGGAGAGAACATTTTTTAAGAAGCCTTAGAAAAAAGTTTAGCGAAATCATATCGGAGTACCTACAATTAAGTCACATGCGTCGGAACTACCGAAGTGGGTCACGATAATACTGTCACCGCTATTTCCAACATAGCAAAAATGTTTCTCAAACGATTGTGGCATCTTAACTTAGATTGGGATAATATAATTTTCAAAGAGATCGGGATATCGGGATATGGGATAGTTTCTTAAACGTCTTATAAGATTTACTTGGCATCAAGTTTCCCAGCTGGTTCCAAGTTCTAGTATTACCTATCAGTTACATATCTACTGTGACGCATATTCGAATGGCCACGAATCACTACCCATGAAAACGGTATCAATACGTCGTCTCGGATTATGTGGTGCTACGCTGTTGGTCAAACTACTAAAACACATACAATCAGGACTTCATTTGGAAATTACCAACGGAAACATTGTTGCATATATCGATTCTAAAATCGTACTGGCTTGGCTTTGCGGGGATGTCACGAGATGAAAAATATTTATCGCTAACACCATCTTCGAAATTCTCGAAAGCACCATCGTGCAGCAGTATCATGTTCCGAGGGAGTCCAACCACCCGAGGTTTGAATCTGAAGCACTTATTAACTCACACGGTGGCAAGGCCTTCCATACTTATATAAATCCGAACTTATTCCAACTGCGGGTGACTTAATTCTTGGTCATGCGCTTCAGGATGAACTTACAGTAGAAGAAAGACCTCACCACGTTTATCAAACAACCATATCAGACAACTTAATCGAACGATTTTCTTCATTAAACCAACTATTGCGGATCTCGGCTCTGTGTTCGCGGTTCGCCTTCAACCCACTTCAGGATAATCGACTAATTCGCAAAACGGTACCTAAATCTACGAAGGAAATCCATGACTGGACCTGCAATTGGTTTGAAATCATTCAATCTATATCTTTGCTCAAGCGCTTGAACACTTACATACAAAAAAATAGCATAGTATAGCAACTGGAAACAGTTTTTAAACCTGAATCCAAAGTTTGATTCAAAACACATATTACGAGTGGGAGGCCGATTAGAAAACATCGCTCGTAAACATTATTTTACTATGCAATAACCATTTTACCGTCTTAGTTATCCGTCAGGCTCTTTTAACCAGTTTACATGGCGGTACTCAGATTACCTTAGCATTGGTCCAAAATAAGTATTGGATTCTAAGTGGTCGTATTGCTAAAATTCATAAATGCATAACTTGTTTCCGTCAACGTCCGAAACCATGCCAACAATTGATAAGTAATTTGCCTATTCCTCGCGTCAGTTTCACACGAGTCTTCACTCATTCGAATGTGGATTATGCCGGTCCCATTTTTATTCGACCATCCAAGAGACGAGGAATCTAAAGCAACAAAGGCTATATCTTGCAACACACAACACAACAACACAATCGTTTCTCGCCGCTTTTCACCGATTCGTCTCCCATCGAGTACATTGCAGTCATATCTATAGTGACAACGGTACGAATTTTATGGGAGCTGATAAAATCATGCAGAGAACAAAACAGCATTTTCAAGGCACAGTAGAATCAGTCATAGAAGTCATACCCAGCTTGACAAAATTCAACACGACAAGGCATTTTATTCCCCCGCATCTCCACACATGGGTGGGTTATGGTAGGCTGAAATAAAGTCAACTAAATATCATCTTAAAAGATTTATTGGGACCTCAACTCAAAAAGGGGAGGGAAAATGTTAACGACGATGCCCTGGGCGCTCAAGCATGCCAACTAGGGATGAAAACGTTGAAGCAGTGAAGAAAATTGTTATCGAGAATCGTCGAATCTCTATCAGAGAAGTTGCTGAGGACATTGGCATATAAGTTGGCTCATGCCATTCAATCTTTTCAGATATTTTGGGATAATAAGAATATTTGTATAATTTTTGCGAACTTTGTTCAAAAATGATCAAAAGAACTGTTGTATGGGCATCTTTCGGCAGCTGTTGAATAAGGTGAATGATTTGCTGAAAAGGGTATATGGTTATAACTACGAAACCAAGCACAATCAAGCAACGGGATCGAACAGAACCAGAGTAAAGCCCTCTTTTTTCGGAGAGTCCTTACTTTATTTGTAAGGACTATGTCTTCAAAATAGACATTCAGGCCCTCGTGTCAAGTTCTGGATTCTGCGAACGTAATCGCGTTAATACATCCAGCTTATTTCCAATTTTCCCCGGAATCCAGCAAATGACGCCCGTTAATTCTAGGAGACTGACTACCTGCTAGGTAGTAGTTGATAAAGGAGGGATTTTCGGGACCATGCCGAAGGAACAGCTCACCACGAAGGTGCCATTCGGAGCAGACTTCTCAGCTTGAATGCCTATTGCTGACGCTAGCTCCAATAGACGCTCCTCGCAATGTTTACAATCTGCGCTGGTCATTCTACTGTCATTGTCAGCTTTCCATTTCTTGACCTTTTTAGAGGAGATAGCTACCCATTTGTAGGCAAAGTGCTTCTCTCGACTCTTTAAGGTCAGCGGAGTCTCTTTTCCTGAGGAAAGGGTTTGGCTGTGTGAATGCCCGGGGCAGTCTTTGATTCCTTTCGTTTTCTAGTTTGGGCCTTGATCTTTGTGGATCGCTGGAAAACATCAGGACTTCGATGTACTCGGATTGTTTTGGTTGTCCATTCATTTGAGTACTTCGGCTCTTAGTTCGAGGTCAGTGTCCTCTTAAGCCCCAGAGCCACAATTATCAATCTGTATTCTAGCCTAAGAATTATTGCATTTACCCTATTTGCTAAATGCATCAGATGTTTAAGTGGTACTAATGTCCGTTTTTGACCGGTTTGCTTTTGATTCTTACAAAACCTGTCAACTCCTTTATCTCGTTCACATTGAATAGACTCATAGATGGTGTTTGATTTAGTATTAACAGTGTTGTCGTTAACAACTAAATATGATTGCCTTTGCTTGTTACTAAAATTACGTTAGAAACTTATAATTTTTATAAAACCTGTGGACCTTGTTTCATTATAGTCTTTTTCGCTTGTTTATTCCTTTATGATTATTTTATTGAACTGTTTTATGTTTTTTCCAAACCCTGTCAATATCGATTCTATTAAACTGCATTTACATAGTACTGGTTTTAATAGCTGAAATATCATTATTATTTGGTACGACGTGTCGTACTGATACGAGTATCTTGTGTTTATTAAATGTGAGTATCCTACACTTTTCTAATAGAGTGTTATGAAACATGGGCAATCTCCCACTCTTGCGATTTCTCGAAATGTACGAGTATATTAATGTTTTCCTTCTCCAAAAATTCTTGTATATTGATGGATCTTAATTCATTATCGGCTATGATTTTATTGGGCTTACCTATCTTAGCAAAATTACTTTCTATTGTAATTCTTTTATTATTTTTATGTGAGTTGTACTTTATATTGAATAATATGCAAAGAAAGTAGTTCTCATGATAACAAAAGTATCAATATGAATTACAATAATTAATTTAAGTCTGTTACTGTTTCATAATAATGAATGAAGCCTAATCGATCGAATAGGTCGACTTTCGTATTTTACTTGTTGGTATACCAGGCATTTATGATTGAAAATACATGAGGGTCTCTATATTCTTTTATACCAGAGGAACATTGGAAACGAACATACACATTGGAAAAGCAGTTTACTTTAGTTCGTATTGATCCCTCGAGAGGCGTGTAGCGTATAATTTCGCACAATCAGTTAGTTTGAATATTTTCGTGCGTATCAATGGTACTTATAAGCAGTTTCTTCAGTTCATTCTTTTTTTCAAGACAACAGTTTCAATAACGCTTTTTATACGGAATATAAAAGATGGAGGAGTTATCGAGAGCTGAATTTTTGAGGTAAAGTTCCCAGTAAAAATGTCGCTAATTTTAAGTTACACGAAACGATATTTCGGCTAATGCATACATTTATTTACTGATAAGATTGTGTGAGGCAGAAAAAGATGAGTACTTGAAACAGTTATTGGGCGAGGAAGACAATGAGAGTTGGCCTTCTGACAGTGAAGACGACGACTGGCTTCCTAGGTAATTTGTCCCATGATTCTCGGACTAATAAATATCTCACAGCATCGAATGATGAAAACAGTCATGAGGAAGATTTAGTTGAGCACGCAGATCGTCGAAAAGAATGTCAGATGCAAGAGCAAGTAGATAAAAGTCAAAACGAATCAGAGGAAGAGAGCGAAGATGAGGCTGCTGAAGTATCACAAGGTAATATTTTTTTTATTACAGTGCGTGTGTCTGTATGGATATAGTGCATTTATTGATGTAACAAAAATAATTTTTCAAGTAATTTTCACATCAAATTGTAATATGTTTCAGGCAGCATCAGTACAACGTTGTGGCTAAAGATAAAACTATTTGGAACAAAAGTATACAACGGAATCATCAAACTCCTTCAAGGAATATTGTCAGGCAAAGAGCTAGGCCTCAGAGAAGTACAGAAATGTTATCGATTGCCGATACGTTTAAGAAAATCATGTCCATTGATATCATCGTACGTCACACGAACAAAAAAACTGTATATCAAGAGTATAACAGTAAGCATGCTGAAAATGAGTCACGCATATGGAAGAAAGTAACACAAGGAGAAATGTATTCCTTTTTTCAATTTTGGTTTGTGCTGGTGCAAATAATTCAAATACCGATCATGTACAAGATATGTGGAAGAAAGCATCATTCCCTTTGTACCGTGCAACGATGGGACGACAACGATTCCAATCGGTTATCAGGTTTATACGATTTGATGATCAGAACACACGTCGTGCACTAACAGCTAATGATAAAGCTGCACCAATTACTGATATTCGGAATATGCTAAATGCAAACTTGGCTGAAATTTACAAACCAACAGAAAATTTGACTATCGATGAACAACTTTTTCCTTTCCGAGGGAAAACGAAGTTCACTCAGTATATGCCTACGAAGCCTGCTAAATATGGCATAAAAAATATGTGATGCAGATAATGGTTTTCCGCTCAAAGGAATTATTTATACAGATAAAATAGGTAATACTCGAGATGTCAATCAAGGAGAAAGAGTTGTCAAAGAACTTGCAGTCGGTTTCTGTAATGTATGTATTCAGCAATACGAGTCAGTTGTTTGTCCGCCCTCAAGCAGATCACATCATATACATGTAATAAAGTTGACTTAAGGAAGTTAGTCTGCCCTTTTATTCAAGTCATTACAGTGGCAACGAGGATGTTTGAATGTTCGATTTTGAATGTATATCCTGCTAAGACTAGTGCAATTCGTTGTTCAGGGTCATTCGAGCACAGGTGTATCTCCAGCTGAGCTAATGTTAGGAAGGAAATTAAGAAATAGACTAGACTTACTTAATCCTAAAAGAAACATGCAAATTAATCTAAATAAAATTAAAACAATGATTGAAAAACAACAGGAAATTCAAAAACAAAACTATGAACGTAAAATAAGAAAAGCTTTTAAAGTTAATGAGTTGGTCATGGTAAAAGACTATCGTATAAGTAATAAAGTAGTTTGGACAAAGGCTAGAATTGTAAAACGCTTAGGCATACAATATTATTTAGTTGAAGTTATTGAATCAAAAAAAATCTGGAAAAGACACCTAAATCAAATTATAAGTGCAGGTGAAAATTAAAATTGTATTGATTATATACCTACAACATTGTATGATAATTTGGATAACGTGATTGTAAAGAAAGGTGAAGCTACAGAGCCTGTTATTAATCAAAATCTTAATGTAAGCAACGAGGAGGTATCTAAAAATGTTGTGAGGAAGCAGTACAACTTAAGAAGTAAGAAAAATAATGTTTAATATAATATGTAATGAATACAACATATTGTGGTAACTGCATATATAAGGGACAAACAACTGAAGGGAGATATTGTAATGTATGTATTCAGCAATACGAGTCAGTTGTTTGTCCGCCCTCAAGCAGATCACATCATATACATGTAATAAAGTTGACTTAAGGAAGTTAGTCTGCCCGTATCAAAGGATCTGGTCGAAACATATGTATGGATAGATTTTTCACGACTTTGCCTTTAGCTAAAAGTCTTCTTTCGTGGAACCTCACTATCGTTGGTACTTTGAAAAAAAATAAGCCATACATTCCTCAAGAAATGAAAGCTTCGAAAACAAGAGAAACCCTGTCAACTTTTTTTGGCTTTTATGAAAAAATTATGATATGTTCTTATGTGCCAAAGAAAAACAAGGCTGTGATTTTGCTCAGTACGATGCACTATGATGATAAGACGTCTGATGCAGCACATAAAAAACCAGAAATGATATTGTTTTAAAACAAATACAAAGCCGGCGTCGATACTATGGATCAAATGTGCGCGAGATACACTACTCAACGACGAACATGCAGGTGGCCACTCGCTTTTTTCTACAGGGTCCGCCATCTAACGTTTTTTTTTTCAAGTAGTGCTTATTTCGTGAATGGTAACACTTAGCTCATGTCTGATTTGACAGATAATTAGTTTTATCCTTCCGCTGAACGAATATGGTTGTGTATACGCTTGAACAACGCTGGGAAATATTGCGACATTACTTTGAAACAGAAGATGCCGATTTTGCCAAAAAAATCATCTTTTCAGATGAAGCTCATTTTGATCTTGGCGGGTATGTAAACAAGCAAAATTGTCGCATTTGGGGCACAGAAAACCCGCACGCATACATTGAAAAGCCGGTGCACTCAAAACGAGCCACTGTTTGGTGCGGATTTTGGTCCAGAGGCATAATTGGGCCATTTTTCTTCGAAAATGAGCAAGGAGTGGCCGTTACAGTCAATGGCGATCGTTATCGGGCCATGTTGAACGAATTTTTGTTCACAAAAATTGAAGAGGAGGATATTGGCAACATTTGGTTTCAACAGGACGGCGCTACGTGCCACACAGCCGAAGCTACACTCGATGTTTTGCGCCCTGTTTTTGAAGATCGCATTATCAGCCGCAGAGCTGATGTCGTTTGGCCACCTCGGAGCTGCGATTTGACACCGTTGGACTATTCTTTGTGGGGTGCCGTCAAAGATAAGTGTTACGCCGACAAGCCAGAGACAATTGACGCTTTAAAGGACAATATTCGTGAAGCCATTGGTGAAATACAGCTGCACACAATCGATAATGTGCTTAAAAATTGGACCGATCGTGTAGGCTACTGCATGGCCAGTCGAGGCAGCCATTTGAATGAAATTATTTTCCATTATTAACCGGAAGGATTGTACTTTCAAATAAAAAAAGAAATTTGAGAAAATATTCAGCAGTTTTTTTTATAGCATTTTCAAAAAAAAAAAAAATTATTTGGCGGACCCTTTATAATATCCTCGATATCTCCTCTCTTGCTGCCTATATTGTTTACCATGAAAATAATAAAATGATACCAAAGAGAACGGACCAAAGGAGACTTTTTTTGCGCCAGCTTGACCAAGAACTGGCTATGCCATTGATTGAAGAGCGAGCTTCGAATCAACAGATCATGCGACACCATTCAACAAAACTGGCGATCGAAACCTACTATGACAAGGCGATTGCAGTTCAATCAACTGTTGATAATCAACCACGTGACAACACTTTTTATTGATTTAAAAGAATAAGATTATGAGTTTAATAAATAAATAATTGGAAATGAATATTATTTATTTATTTATAGTTATTTACTCCCTTTTTGCATAAAAATATTCAAATTTTATACGAAATCCACAATTTTTGTATGCGGGTACCCGGTTAGATTATATGAGTCTTTTTTTTCAAAACGAAAATTTTCTTAGTTAAAGCAAATAAAATAAATCAGTTAGTGCATAAATCTATGAAGAATCGGCCAAATGATGGGGATCCGGGAGATTATTAGAAAAAAAATTATTCAACAAAATGTACGTCGATGGGTTTTTTTTTTTTTTTTTTTTTTTGTTGGAGGCTTTTGCTATCTGCTGGAGCACTCAGACACAAGTACTGGTCCATTGTACTACCAGACAGACACCTTGTCTTTATTGTATTTTCCCCGTTGTCCGGAGAAAAGTGAGGAGGGGCTTCAGTGATGTTGAGCTAAGAGATTCGGCACCCGCCACGTCGGCCCCAAGGGTGCGCCACCGTGTACGAGCGAAGGCGGGACAGTCGCAGAGAAAGTGTTCCGCTGTGTCGTCCTCCTCGCAAAAAGCAGCACAGGTAGGCGTCTCACTGATGCCAAGCACGTAGAAAGCCTGGCAAAAGTGTAATGGCCCGTAATGACGCCCGTTAGCCTTCTGCAGTCATTTCTCCTTAAGGATAAGAAGAATGTTGCGGACTTTTTACAGACGTCAGGGCGTACGCGCTTAGTCATCCTGCATCCTGGATATTCCCTCCATCTGCGACTGTGTACGTTAAAGACCGAGTCATTGATGTCAGATTTAACCGTTGAAACTGGTAGACCTAAGGCGGGTTCAGGCCCTGAGAAACTCTCCTCTGAGCCTTTTCTAGCGAGTTCATCGGAGATCTCGTTTCCTGGGATTCCAGAGTGACCTGGAACCCATACAAGCCTAAGTGAATTAAGTCTTCCGACTTTGTTCAAAAAGGTCTTGAGTTCATGCACTAGTTTGGAGTTTTGGATACAGCTTTGAGTGCAGCTTGGCTGCCACTGCAGACACATATGCTCTTTCCCCTCCATCTGTGTTTCACAACATAGTGCATGGCCATTAGGATTGCGTAAATCTCCGCCTGGAAGACAGACGCATATTTTCCTAACGAGAAGTGCAGTCGAGTGTTTTCGCGCTCGAAGAAAACTCCGGCGCCGGATTCCTGATCAGTCCTGGAGCCATCTGTGAAGATGCGAAGACATTCTATTCCAGGTTCAGTGTCTGGCCAAAGCCAGTCCTGACGCCAAGGAAATGTGACTGTTTAGTTACAGCGCAGTAGGATGGCAGCTGTCGATCGGTACTCGGGTACCCGGTTGGTAACATAAGGGTTAAGAATAAATACAATGTCGTCAACGAATTTCTGGCAGGTGACTAGGTCGATTTTGTGGATTTTTTTAATACTTCCTGTTTTAATCATCGTTGTGCCTGTTCTTATTGCGACGATTTGGGAGTTGATATAATCCAACATTCGAACGTTGCCATGGCTCGCGGTGACTCCAAGGATGATCTACTCTATTTGATTCAGTTAGTATGGTTATATTGTTATTTTCTTTTACTATTTCTTTTTTAAACCAATGGGTAAGTTTGATCCTAATCGTTTGTTTATTCGGACATATATTTCTTCGCCTGGAGAGCGAGTTTTTATGGGGTGACGTTTCTTGTTGTGGTTCGTGATATCAGCCTCTTGTTTTACTCTGAGTTTCTCGATGTTTTCTTGTCTCCTTTTTTTTGAATAAGGCCGGGTCAGTAATTACGTTCTGGCTGAAAAATACTTCGATTGGCCTTTTCCCTGCTGTGGAGTGAATTGAGAAATTATATTCATAAATTCCGTGTTCCAATAACTCTTGGAAACTTCTGCGAATGCGATCAGCTTTCAGACAGCGCATCAATTCTGTAACGGTGGAGTGTAGCGTTTCCACTTGCCCATTGATCGTATGGAGGAGCCTTAAATGCAACTTAAATTCATGCAACATAAATTTAATGACTTCGGAGTTTAACGATTTCTCGTTGTCGATGACTATCGTTACGGGTGATCCGAAATAGAATAATATATATCTGAAAGGCTGGCCAATATCCTCAATAGCTCTAGACTACATAATTCTCCTTTGAGCATATTTCGAGAATTTGTCGAGCGCTGTGAAGACTAGTTTCTTTTCAGTTGTATAGATATCCAGATGGACTATTTGTCCAGGAAACTGAGGAATAGGTGCTGCTTGTGTCAGTTGAACGCTGCCGATGTGGAAAAGCACACGGCACTTTCGGAGCTTGTCCAAAAAACAACCCTCAAATTTGAAGTGACGGAACGGAGAAGAAAAAGGAACAAGGAACAAGAAAACGACACCAACACGATACTCCTCACTCGCTCCGCGTATCTTTTTTCTTAAAAAAAATAATAATTATTTTTAGTTTAAATAATAAAAGTATCCTGTGCAGGGACGGGTTAAGAATATCCCTGCAGCGATACCTATCGCTTGTCGTAAAAGGCGACTAAACAAAGGTAAACAAAACTCACATCTAGGCAATTTAGAAAACACCAAGGTGAGCCTAGGGACACATATACCACCATTAAACTGCCCCACAAGTGTGCATGCAAATCAGTGGGTTGACACGACTGGAGATCACCGGTGTTGTAAGAGTAAGATCAATCAAAAAATAAAAAAAAATAAAAAATGTGGAGCATGCCCGTGTCAAAAAGGAAGGGAAGAATGAAAACGGTCAAACCGTAGCATTATGGAAAAGAACGCTAAAAGGAAAAGCACTACCCCGCCAGGCACTACTAATGGTCGTGATCCTGGGACGAGCAGCAATGCTCGGGTCAGAGCTATAGGATTTCCGGGGGATAGCAAAGTAATGCAACGGCGTAAGCCACATTTAAGAGTCGCGAGTTGGAACGTTGGAAGCATGAGTGGGCGCAGCTATGAGCTTGAAGAAATGATGGTTAGAAGGCGAGTAGACATCCTGTGCGTACAAGAGACGAAATGGCGAAACACCGGTAATCGGGCACGTTTCTTGGACGTTAAAACAAAAGCCTACAAGATGTTTTACTATGGATTGGAACAAGGAAAAAACGGAATCGCCATCATCCTTGCGGCAGAGTTACTTGGCAACGTCTTAACCATTTCAAAGTCCAGTGACCGTTTGATGGCTCTCAAATTGGTGATGCATGGTGAGGTGTGGAACATCGTAAGCGCATATGCCCCTCAAGTAGGATGCGAACAAAAAGAAAAAGATGCATTCTGGCTAGATTTCCACAACCTTGTCAAAATCATCCCAAAGGAAGAGCTTTTGTTTGTTGGGGGAGATTTAAACGGACATGTCGGGAAGACAAGCGAAGACTATGAAGGCTACCACGGAGGGCTGGGATACGGCACAAGGAACTCTTCAGGTGAAGATATCCTAAACATGTGCAAGTCGTACGGTCTTATAGTGCTAAATACCATGTTCGTCAAACAAAGCCGGCACCTGATCACTTATAGCAGCGGCGGAAATGAAACTCAAATAGACTATCATTTGGTATCCAGTTTCATGAAGCCACGAGCTAAAGATTGCAAAGTGATCCTGGGAGACGCGATCGCCCCTCAACACCGTCTCCTCCTGACTGAATTTTTTATGGATGCGAGAAAGAAGTCAAAGCAGCAAACGAAGGTGTCTGAGAGAATCAAGTGGTATAAGCTGGATAAAGGAAAAGGCGAAGCTTTTATTACCATCATGGAAAACTACCTCTCTTCCATTATCGATGAGGTCGGTAATGAGGAGTGCAGAGCACAAGACATGTGGGATTCCCTACAACAATCTGGCCTGGAGAAAGCCAAATCACTGCTCGGAACATCTAAAGGCCCCTGCCAACACGCAAAAGAAACCTGGTGGTGGACAGACGAAGCCAAAGCAGTGATACACGAAAAGAAAATGGCTTTCCAAGCTTGGTGAAAGTGCTCTTCTACTAATAGAGAGGAAAAAGCTCGCCGTGAAAAGGTATATAGATGTTGCAAAGGTATCGCGAAGAAAAAATGCGCCGAATTCAAAGCGAAAAGCATGGAAGGCCTCTATCAGGAGTTGGAAGAAATATCGTCTTCCGCGTCTGACAGGAACCAGGCTACCCAGGAGCTTCGACAAAACAATTTGAACAAAGGAGCAAATATCTTTAAGATAGCCGCCCAGAGAAGAAGAAATGCTCAGGAGATTCGTTTCCCAAAGTTTATTAACAATGCTGAAGGCCAACTCCTTGTGGAAGACGAAAAAATTCTCCACAGATGGCGACAGTATTGCGAGGAACTTCTGAACGAACAGTTTCCCCGAGTGTACTTTCCAAGAGCCGCCCCGAATCATGCCGAAATACCCGACATCACAGTCGAAGAAGTTCGGTACGCGGTTAAAAACTCCAAGAAAAGAAAAGCTGTTGGGCCGGACGGGATACCCTCTGAGTTCTGGAAAAAGATGGGAGACATCGGGTCTAGATGGCTCATGGTTCTTATCTCTAAACTTATGAGAGGCGACACTATGCCTAATCAATGGAGGGAAAGCTATCTTCTTCCATTGCACAAAGGAAAGGGTGATACGCGAAATTGTGATAACTACCGTTCTGTCAAGCTGATGTCGCACACCATGAAGATCGTTGAACGGGTATTAGATAGCCGACTGCGGAAAATAATACGACTATCTGATGACCAGTGCGGGTTTGTCTCGGGTAAATCAACAACAGATGCAATCCAAAGTATAAGGATCATGATGGAAAAGCATCGTGATTCTTCAAAGGACTTGCATATGGTGTTGGTTGATTTCGAGAAGGCCTTTGACCGGCAACCAAGAGATCTTTTATGGGTAGCGCTAAGACAAAAAGGAGTTCCAAAAACTCGGCGGGAAAACTCCGCCATCTTCTGTGATCGAAAAATGCCCCCTAAGCTGAAAGGAAGGCTCTACACTTCAGTTGTACGTCCGGCGCTCACATACGGTTCACAATGCTGGACAATGCACAAAAAGTATGAGAGCAAATTAACGGCAACTGAGATGAAGATGGTTCGCATGACAGCGGGAGTAACAAAGCGTGACAGAATTAGAAGTTCAAAGATCCGAGGAAGCCTCCACGTAAAAGAAACCATCACAAGAAATATAGAGCGCGACCGACTCAGTTGGTATTGCCATGTTCAAAGGAGAGATCCTTTGAACCCCGTCCAAAAGGCGTTATCAATCAACATTCCAATTTCAACACGCAAAAAAGGCAGGCCGAAAAACAATTGGTGCAAACAAATGCAAAAACACCAGCATTTGATTGGCCTCAGCGATGAAGTAATCCCAAACCGGGAAGCCTGCCGCTACTTTCTGAGGTCAAACCGGCGGACCCCACAAGCGGACCAGTAGGAATGCAGTTAAGTGGGAAGGTTATGGTCCTACACTTCTGACCATAACGACGCCGGGATAAAAAGGAAAAGAAGAAGTTTAAATAATAAAAGTGTTCTCAAGAGACTTCGTTTTTGTTTCCCTTATTGTTCGTTACGAGGACAACTGTCAACGGGTGCTGACACTTGTAATTCAAGCTTGTTGGGGAGCCTGTCACACTTGTATTTCATACATACCACACATACCTAACTAAATTCCTTATTTTTGCACTCATTTTCGGAAAATAGAACCGTTCCATTAGCTGCATTTTGTTTTCAAGAACATTTCTATGCGCACGATTGTGGCTTTTAAGAATCTGCTCCTCTTGTTCGGTTTCACTATACAAGTCTTCGACTATAATTCGCGTGTACCGTATTTTATATTTTGTGAATTATAGGGCATACAACTCCTGTACTCTTCCCATAGTTTCCTCCGTTGCCATAAGGCCATTATTAACGAAAGGGTTCAAATACAATACTTTTTGAAAATGGAAACAATGTTTTCTTTAGTGTATGAGGGCTGTGTGGAGGAATGGGTAAGGTAACTAGGAAAATGTCTGGTAAATTCATAACCACTCTCTTCACCAAGTGATAGACTAATTTCTTGAAGGCATTAATGGGCACTTCCACGAACGGGATTAAATCGTGAGACGAGCTTTCGTTATGTGAAATGTAGAATTTAAAGCGTTTATTTCTTGAGGAGGACGGGAGAGCGCATCTGCTACATCGTTGCTTTTCCCTAGTTTATACTGCAACTGGTAGTTATACTCTTCCAAAATTGCTTTCCACCGCTTCATCTTGCTATTATTCTTACTTCTGAGCGCGTATGTAAGAGGCTGGTGATCAGTATAAATCTTTACGTGTGCAGAGCTATATACATACATAGTTACAAAGCGATCTCAAAGTCCATATTGTTGCTAACATCTTCTTTTCGTTAGCTGCGTAATTCTCTTGGATTGAGCTAAGGTTACGGGAAATGAATGTAATTGGCATGACGGGAAAAGAACAGCGCCAATGGCATAATTGGACGCGTCGGTGGTTAATTCAAAAGGTTTTTTGAAGTTGGAATATGATAAAATTAGGTCGTTGGTAGTAAGGGATTTTTTAATTTTTTTTAAACAAATCTATAGAAGTAGGATTAAGAGAGAATCAAGAGAGTTTTTGCAGACTGTGTTTTTGACGTACGTCCTTCTTGCCCTTTTAAAAGGGATGTCAAGGGCTTCGCGAGCTTAGCATAATCCTGCACGAAGCGACGATAGTAACCTGACAGACCGAGGAACGATGGCAAATCTTTTAGAGTTTTTGGCATAGAATTATTTTGGATTGCCTCGACCTTTGCGGGTTAGTTTTTAGTCCTTGTGAAAAAACAATGAACCTCAAAAACTCGACTTCCCGCTTGAAAAAATGGCACTTATCAAGATGCACTTTCATATTGGCATCATGGCATGTTTGGCTTCTCTTTTGCTAAAGATGTCTATATCGTCGATATAAACATAGCAAATTTTACCGATATGGTTCCGCAGTATGTCATCGAGTGCCCGTTGAAAGATTGATGGCGCATTCTTAAGGCCAAAGGGAAGTCTGGTAAGTTCATATATACCGTTGGAAGCTGATGTAAACCACTTCTAAAGTCAAGAACCGTAAAGAATGTGTTTTCAACAAGCTGAGCAATCACCTCCTTGATTTCCGGAATGGGATAACGATCGGCTATAGTAACGCTGTTCAGTTTCCTATAATCGATCACAATTCGATATTGCTTTGCTCCGGATGACTCGGGCTTTTTCGGCACGATCCAAACTGGTGAGTTGTAGGGGGACAGTGAAGGTCTAATGACGCCATCATCCGGTAGTTTTTGCAAATGTTGTTTCTCTACTTCTCCCTTGAGTGACAAGGGAAATGGGTAATATCGGCTATAGACTGGATTGGATGAAGAAGTTCATTTCTGCAACTACATTTGTATTATTGGTCAATTTCTCCCCAGGTTCGGCAAATAGGGTTGCGTGTTTGATAGTAATTGAATTCAGCAAGTGTTTTTGCATAGGCGTTAAGTGTTCGATTTTAATGGATATTGCGTTAACGGATTGCGCTTGGAGTTATTTTATATGGATTTGAACTTTATTGAGGATAGTCATGTAACTGTCCCTGGTATTAATGACCGCTGATAGTTCTTTCAAGCTGTCATGGCCCAATATCCCATCAAACATTTTCAAGGTAGGTAGAGAGAGACTTAACGTAGAATATTTGCTCATTTGGGATCGGTTTTTTGACCAAGTTGGGTTTTACATAATTTTTACTGGACTCGGTGTCGATGAGAAATTTCAATGTATTGCCATTCGTCGTTTCCGTTTATCTAAAAAATTAATATCGCTGTAAAAAGCGACTGTTCGATTGGATATGGTTGTTCTGTTCGGGTATGTTCAGGGGAGGGCTATTCTGGGTACTGTTCATAATGATTGGAAGTATGTTCGTCATAGGCTTGCGCGTAGGCCTCCATTTCGATTTATCCGCTTCCTGTACTTGAGCGGATGTCGATGGTTGCTTCGAGTTGTCAGGACAAGTATTGATATGGAAATTAGGTTGCCTTGTTCTTTGAGAAAAACAAGCAGGTTGGAAAGGCACTTTCGGTTGAGTTGGATTAAAATAGGATTGGCGATTGGCTGCATTGATGTCGGGAATTTGGTTGCTACGACCCTGCGTTAGTGGTTCGGCTTATATGGGAGGTTGACTCATGAAAGGTCTGTTTGGTTGCGGAAAGCTAGAGCGGAAACCTTGGTTCGATTGTTGTGGAATGGGGCGAAAGTTTGGATTTTGGTATCTGAAGGGATAATTATTCTGGGGGCGAAAACCGTGGAAATGTTTGTGCTTGGGGTGTATGGGAATGGTATGCTGAATATGCTGGTCCAGGAATGGTGTTCAGTGGCCTGGCTGGAACTGTATTTCGAGGTATCGAGTGATGGGGCCGTGGATATTGTGGACTGAAATTTCTTCTTTCCTTTCCTGGCTGGCCTGGATGATTTGCGATCTAAAATGTTGGTTCTTATATTTGAGACAGAGGTGCAGTGCCTGCGGCAAATGGCTCCTTCATGCCAAGCAATTCTGAGAGATAGCACTTTAGACCCCTAACGAAGCTGTCTAGAACTTTGTCACTGTAGGTTTGCGTTAGAATATGCATTGCTTCGGGACTAATGACCCCTAACGAAAGTGTCTAGAACTTTGTCTCTGTAGGTTTGCGTTAGAATATGCATTGCTTCGGGACCAATGTCCATGCACGAAATTTTATAGATTATAAGGGTTGATTGGGAGCAACCGGCTTGGTAAAAGCCTTGAACGCTCCTATTTCCTTGCACCAAGTGCAACATCTAGTACTCCAGAGTCGTAACGTCCCTCTTTTCAGCATAGTTCATGGTCAGACAATGCGCTATACAGTTCCAATCAAGAGGCGTGTTATATGCTTCCAGGGCTGCATCCACTTGTCCGACGATCTTATTGCGGATGACGTTCAGTATCCCATAATATTTGGGAGTACCCTTGGCATGCTCGTAGATCCCGAGCACGGGCTCGACGCTTTTCTTCCAAGAAGAGTATTCGCTGGCGTCTCCCGAAAAATTCTCAGACATCGTACAACATCTGGTATTTTCTCTAGGTCAGTCCAATCGGCCCTGATACTCGGGTGAATAGTCTCTAGAAAATGTGATGTGAGTTCGGATTTAGAATATTTTTGACTATGGTCTTTGCTTCTTCTCAAGGACACGACCGACGATGGAAGTAACGAGTATATCTAGTTCTGGTGTGTATCTCACGCCCTGATGTTCAGTATGAGATGAACTTGTTTGGAATGAATTATTAAGATAATTATTATAAGGGCAAGAATGACGGTGGAACACCAATTGGCGAATTTGTTTGTGCATTGGGTCCACCTGAGGTTGCGGGAAGGTTATTCACGGGTTCAATAGGAGAGGGATTATGTTGGGTTATGTCAGGTCTCAGAGACATAACGCCCTGCGGTATGGTTTTTGTTTTTATATCCTTTCTTCCTTCCTCTCTTCAAATAATCGATTTGAAAGAAGGAATCTTCTATTGAGCATTTATCTTCGTTTCACTATCTTTTCAATCTTCTTACGTACTAGATTCTTAAATGTTTCAATATTCTTTTATAAATTTCTAATTTTAATACTTCAAATATTGCGTCTTCTCTGCTTTTTAAAATTTTAACTGTTTCTAGATTTTATTCTTTGCATTTATCTATTTTCTATTTAAATTAAACCAATAAAAAATGGTATTCTTTAAAAAAACATTTTTTTATATTATTAATTCTTATTTTGTAATGCTTAATCTAAGTTTAGACTAGCCCCACGGTGATCATATTCAGGATGGCTGATAATTCTTTTTGTCTCTCGTTTGTCTCCTACTAGAGGGCCTTGTTGTCCTGCACTTTTCTCACTGCTTTATTTTTCCTTTAGTTTGTTCACTGTCACTTTAATGTTTTTTTTTTTATTTTTCCAGGGTAGGGGGATCAATTTCCACGCGTTATTATTTTTCACTGGCACTATAGCTACTTAAGGTCGCGGGCACTGGGGTCCTGTTAAATTTCGTGCCGAGAGTCAGAAAGGGTGGGGGCCCAGTTTAAATAATAGCCCAGTCGCTAACTGTGTATTAAGGATACCTGGCACCCTCCTGGATCAAATAGCCTTGCCTGTATACTGCGGGGCTCTGTACAGGTCGATCACCCATTCTTGCGCGACTCGTGGGATCACATATGGAAAAACATAACACAGACAAAAATAGTAAAATGCATCGTCTGAAGAGGCCAACAGCACAGGTTGCCACCGCCGAAGGCGCGATCGATACAGACAGCGTAACCGGGGCTCTCCTTCAGGGACTACAGATTGGTACCGCTACCGACGATGAATCCTTGGCTTCATCACAGGTAAGCAACACCATGCAAGTGGTCTCAAAAACTGAGGCCCAGCTGCTGGAAGAAAAGGTCGCCTCTAAGGCCACAGGCAAACCTGTAGAAACGATCAAGGCAAAAACACCGGCCCAAAAAGCAAAGAGCAGCTATAAGAGGTCGGTGCAGTATATCAGGAAGATGAGCGCGAGAGACTCCTCAACGCTCTCCGAGCGCGAAAAACTCCTGATCAAGAAGCACAAGAAAGAGGTAGCCAAATTCGAGAAGAAATCGGCTCCCACCTCCACTCACGCTTCCAAAAAGGACACAGGGCGAGATAAGAAGCCATCGAACACGCCCCTTATCAAACCCAACGTCCCAAAATTGACTCGACAACAGCCAACACAACCGGCCACTGTCGAAAAGAGCGCACAGCAACCGGGCACCTCCAAGGGACACACTGCCTCAGGATCGAAGCAGAACGTTAAGAGGGGGTGCTCCGGGGAAGAAATTCTAAGGGAAGCGAAAAAGGCGAAAACATCAGCCAGCTTCAACCTTCCCATGAGTCTACAAGTGGCTATTGTCGACCGTTCCAACCCGAATGGGAAGATTACATCCGACAATTGGCTAACGGTTGAAGCCAAAATACTGGAAGCGATGCTTATCGCAGATAGCAGCGATGAGATCAACTTCGACGGAGCAGGCCGGCAGAAAGGAGTTGTCGGTTGTGACAATCAGAGGTCCCTAGACTTCTTAAAGCGCACAATCGACAATTGCGGCGATATCTGGCAGAACGCTAAACTCGAGGTTATCCCTCGTTCGATGCTTCCGCTTCGCACGTTAGCTTCAATATGAATCCCTCCACCGGTTCCCGAAAAGGACGAATACATATTGAAGCTAATTGACAAGCAGAATAAAGAGCTTGACACTCACAGCTGGAAAATAATTTCTTCAGCCAAGAGTAAGAACGGAGTGGGAAAGGACCTCATGGTTACCATTGACCAAAAGTCACTCGACCACATCCGCAGCAGATCCGGCAACATCAAGTTCGGGCTGGGAACCCTGAAGTTAAGGCTCCCCAATGAACGCGGCAAGTCACAGGAGGCTGCTAGTAGTGCAAATTAATTTACACCACTGCAAAGCAGCCACCGACGACTTGATGGTGTACAGCCTTAATCCAAGTACCTTGGCTCCTTAGGAACAAAATTCAGGGATTGAGGTCTAAGGTGTATAATTTATACTATCCACATACGAACCTGTATAGTCGCCAAGAGATACTTAAACATGTTTCTCCCAGGTACATACAGCAATGGAGACCTCACGGTGGTAATCTACGAACAACAGGACAAATCAATTTTGCTCCTGTCCGCAAACTTGCCATCCGATGAGGAGGATCCATCTTCAGACGCAGTCCGAGCACTTGTGCGACACGCCAAGTCACGCGGACTGTGTCTGTTGATAGGCTGCGACGCGAATGGACACCACACTCAATGGGGAAGCAGCGACATCAATAAAAGGGGTGAGTCCATTTTCGATTTCATTATCTCCACCAACATCAATATTTGCAACAAAGGTAATACACCCACGTTTCGCAACCGGGTTAGGGAAGAGGTAATCGACCTCACTTTACTAAGTGAGTCTGACTCCATCCGAGTAGAGAATTGGACCTAACTAACTGTTCCTTTTCGGACCACAGCCGAATACTCGTCAACCTTAACGTTAATAAAGAAAAACCGAAACCTTTCAGAAACCCTCAGAAGACAGACTGGAATCTTTTCTCAAACCTAGTTGCCATCAGGTTAGAACCGCCACAAGCCATCAATAATCCTGATCCGACTTACATTGAGTATTCAGTCGAAAATCTTGTGAGAATTCTGAAATCGGCTTTCAACAAATCCTGTCCTTTGCAACGTGCTCGCAGGAAGACCAGCGCAGTCTGGTGGACTACAAAGTTAAAGCAACTCAGGACCAGGACCCGAACTCTAGTCAATAGAGCAAAGATCTCAAAAAGAACCGAAGACTGGAATAATTACAAATCCAGGTTCAACGAATACAAGAACAAAACAAGAGCAGCAAAATCTTAATCCTGGCGGGAGTTCTGCGAATCAATAGAGGATCTCAACGATCCTCAAGGATCGCAAGGCTCAGGAAGATCCTATCCAAGGACCCCTGCGTCTCGGGATTCATCCTTAAACCAGATGGTTCTTGGGCAGAATTCAGTCAGGAATCCCTAGAACTGCTGACTGAAACCCACCTCCTAGGCTGTAAAACCCCTGAAACCACAGTCTCCTTCGAGACGACGATTCCTACGGTTCACACAACCGAAGAAATAATAAACAAGATTATCACAACGGATAAAGTATCATGGGCAATAAATTCGTTCAAACCCTTTAAATCTCCGGGGCCGGACGATATCTTGCCAGCGATGCTTCAAAAAACACAGACCCACACTGTACCCCATCTCGTAAGCATTTTTTCCAATTGCCTGCGCGCGGGGTACATCCCAACACAGTGGAAAGAAATAAAGGTAATTTTTATACCTAAGGCAGGTAAACCATCCCATACTGCCGCAAAGGACTATAGGCCAATTAGTCTCTTGTCGTTTCTATTAAAAACCTTGGAGAGACTCCTTGACCTCTACATCAGAGGACTCATCAACTCACGCAACTTATGCAACACTCAACACGCCTACCTTAAAGGCAGATCAGTGGAAAGTGCTCTATATAGTGTTGTCCGTGAAATTGAGGGCTCGCTGAACCTAAAAGAGTTTACAATGGCAGCCTTCCTCGACATAGAGGGGGCCTTGAACAATGTAAACACAGAGGCCATAATAACAGTTCTTGAGGACATAAAAGTAGACAAATCCATTGTAATCTGGATTCAAAATATGTTGAAGAACAGAATTATCAATGGAGACATTGGACACAGTTCTATAAGGAAAGTGACAACTAGAGGCACACCACAAGGAGGAGTTCTCTCCTGTGGCTTGATACAGTTAACAAAATCCTCAAATTCTTTATGGGGAAAGACACAAAGACAATAGCATACGCGGATGACCTAGTTATCTTGATAAAAGGTAAATTTCTAAATTTCAGTGTATTATGATTAGGCCTGGTAAAGGTCTTCGCTATTCCACACACCTTGGATTCGACCTAATAAATAGAAAAAAAAAATACGTGGAAGTTCCTATCAGTTCCGGCTGTGGCGATGAAACACTAATTGGCCTCGTGGTCTGACATATAGCACCCATGCTTCTCAGCCGAGAACTCTGGGTTCGAATCTGGGTAAGAGCGCGAATGTTCCTCCTCTGTTTTCATTGTTTTATTTTGTGGTGGTTTTCTATTAGCGTCACCAAGGGAATTTTCTCCTACGTTCTCTTTCCATGTGTTCCACCTGGCCGGAAAGTGGTCCGATCCCGGAACAAACGGGGTGAGTGGACCGGAAGGCTTGAGAAACGAAAAGGAAAGGGAGAGCCGGGAACTCGAGGATTCTTTTGGTGAATGTCGAAGCGGGAGGTTGTGCACATCATTGTTCCTGGTGCGGTTTTGTTTTTTTTCTTTTTTTTCTGTGACAGAGTTTTGCTTGAACCGTGGATGTCAAAGCGCAAGGGTGGGCGTGATCTTTGGTCGGTTATTGTTTTCGGGGTTTTTGTTTTTTTTTTAATTGGCGAACTATGCGTCGTTGATTTAAATTCGAAATTTAAGAAAGAAGAAAAAAAAAAAAAAAAATGTCCAATCGCGATTGATAAAAAAAAAAAAAATTGGAAAATAACAAATTAAAAGAAAATTTTCGAAATTTCGCGCGCGTTGGATAGTTATTCCGATAACGGGCGAAAATCTTCAACGCGCGTCTGATTCCCTTAAGGCCATTCATTGTCCCTTAAAAAAAAAAAAAAAACCAGCAAATCCAATTGTGAGAACAAAAAAAAAATAATACATTAAAGTCGAATGAAACATTGAAGTAAAAATAATAAGACTGAAATACAACAATAAGAAAAAAAAAACAAAAAAAAACGGTGCGCGTTTAAAGCAGTGCATAAAAAAAAAATACCCAGCATACCATCGAGAGACGACGGCGTAGGTGGTCAAGCCGCCGACACAAAACAAAAAGTTCCAGCGGAGTTCCAGGTTCCGGTTTCAAGACCAGCAGTTCTGTGGTTTTCCTTATTTTTCCTTCTTTTTTTGGTTCTTGTCTGTATTATTACTTTTTGTTACTTATCCTTATTATCTTTGTAGAGTTAAGTTAGTTTGAGGTAGGTTAAGAGTAGCTAGGGTAGTTAAGGTATCATAAGAATTTTAGCATTAAAAAAAAAAAAAAGAACAAAGAAAAAGACGGGTTTATTATATTCGTTTTGGTATTCGATATTTTCTCTGAACGGTCCTGGGAATCAGGAGTGGGTCCAAAGCGGGCTCTAGTACCTCGTCGCGATTCTCGGTATTAGAGTAAATCGTCCATAAGGCCAAATCGCGTGGCGCCCTTTCACCATCTAAATTCACGACCTCTCTCGCAGAGTTGGTTGGGCGGCCTTGCGGACGATAGCGCGGAGGGTGGCGGGTTGAACGGTAACAAGTGAACTAATGGAATCTGCGTTGAGGGAACTCTCCTCGCGAGCAAGACAGAACGGTCTGAGAATAAACCCCCAGAAAACCGAGCTGGTCTTGTTCACCAGGAAAAGGAAAATTCCGATATTTGCTCCCCCAAAGTTAGAGGGTACTCCACTCAAACTCAAAGCGGAAGCCAAGTATCTAGGCATCATTCTTGACACCAAACTCTCCTGGAAGGGGAACCTGGAGGAAAGGATGAAAAACGGATTGAATGCTTTTTATGCAAGCAAAAAGACCTTCGGCAAAAGATGGGGCTTGCAACCATACATCATTCATTGGATGTACACAGCAATCATCAGACCCATTTTAACTCATGGGGCCCTAGTCTGGTGAACTGCTAGAACTGCACGAAAAGCTATATGAACTTGCTCAACACAGCACAAAGGTCAGCCACTGTTTGTACAACGGGAGCCATGAGAAGCACGCCGCAAGCAGAGTTGGACATGATACTTCATCTTCTTCCCCTGGATCTATTCATAAAAGGCTGTGCTGCAAAGAGCGCTCCCAGACGAAGGGAGTCCTCTATGCGGAAACAAGCCAACTATGGACATGCGTCCATACTTAGAACAATAGACCACCTGCGAAAGAAACAAGGTTTTAGTGGCCTCGCAACTACGACCGACTATATTTCCCCCCAAAAAGACTTCTATCTCAGAATACTAATCCTTTTCCCCGACAGAGAAGAGTGGCTATCAAACGCTGTGATCAACGACCACGAGATCACTCTCTTCACCGACGGATCGAAAATGGACACAGGCACTGGGGCCGGGTTCTACTCTGATACCCTGCATAAACAGAAATCATTTAGACTCCCTGATTTTTACAGCCTTTTTCAAGTTGAAATCCTAGCAATAGAAAAAGCAGTGAAACACCTACAGGTAACCGATATCCCACCATCAGATATCACTATCTTCGTAGACAGCCAGGCTGCACTAAAGTCAATAGGATCCTGTACAACGAGATCAAAGGCTATCATGAAATGTCGCGACTCACTGAAGTCCATCAGACACCACAAAGTCAAACTCTGCTGGGTCCCGGGTCACAGTTCAATCGCAGGGAACGAAAGAGAGGACAGGGGTCACGTCATTACAACCAAAGTTCAGCGCATTATACCGGATCATAAATGACACAATCATAAAAGAAGCCAACTCGTCTTGGCTTACAAGAAACGACAGCCACACGAGAAGATCATCGAGGTCAGAGCTCAATATCGGAAAAACAAAGAAGCTCCTGATGCTTTACCGAAACTTGATCCGTATGCTCGGCGGAGTTATCACAGGACACCGTCCCATTGGAGCAATGCTCCGGAAATGGGAATCGCGATCCAGCGATCTCTGCCGGAGCTGCGGCGATGAGGAAGAAACTGAGACGATCCAACGTCTGCTTTCCCACTGACCAGCTCTCCAGAATCGACGCCTAGCGTCGCTGGGTCAAAGATTTTTTACAGAGATTGCGGACGTGGCAAATGCAGATATATCGGATCTTCTAAAATTCATAAAGAGGACGGGATGGTTTCAGCCACCACGTGATAGGACAGGTTAATTTTATGTGTACCCACACAAACGAAGGGAATCACAATGGGCCTCTTGGCCTCCGAGTGGAAGTTATGTTTAACCATCACACTCCCTTTCTCTAACCTAACCTAACCTAGACTATTCTACAAAATATTCTACTTATCACCTAATGCGACTATGGATGGAATGATGGGAACATGTAGGATAGTGAAAGAATGTGGGTTTTGGTTTGTGTGGTGTCGGGTGCGGCTGCTTGCTTGGACGCATGTTGGGTGTCGGGTTGACCCATGGTACGGATTAGAATTAGAATTAGATTTTTTTTAGAATTAGAACATTTTTATTCATTCGTTTTTCATTTCATTTCCAGCTTAAAACTAGTACAAACTTTTGATTTGAGGAATGAATAATAGCTATCATTCTTTAACTTGAAGTTAGTGTTGAATGATACGATTATGAATTAAATTTACACAAATTAAAAACTGTTGTGGGGTGACAATGAGCAATATAATAATAACAATTCATTAAGTTAAGCAAATTAATAAATATTTCAAAGATAGTTTAACAGATACATATATAAAAAAGAGTATAATAATTCAGTTAAAAGAAAAATTGAGAGAGAATAACAGGGAAATGATACATTTCTTATGATTACATAATTTTGATACAAATTTCAATAATAATTATCAATAGAATTTAAGTGAATTGTGAAAAGCCAGTCTTTTACTTTTTTCAAGAACGAGTTTAAGTTTCGAGTTATTCGGATAGACAGAGGTAATTTATTAAATGACTTAGGTGCTGCAACAGTATAAAAGTTGGAAAAATGAGTTTTGTGAGCAGTGGGTTCATAGACTAGGTGCATGTTATTAATTCTTAGATTATATAGCTGCGAGTTTCTGCTAGGGATATTTCCACTTTGCTTAAAAAATTCTTTCAGTACTTCAAAAATATAAAGATGTCTCATAGGTAGAATTCGCAATTCCTTGTATAAGGGCCAACTTTCAGTATAACGTTTTTTATTGCAAATTGCGCTATCAATAAAGGTCTAAAAGTATTTGCATACGAACCACCCCAGCTAGATAACCCGTATTGTAGCTTAGAGTGCGCAAGACCATAATATATTGATGTTAGTAACTTTTTAGAGCAGAAAGGTTTTAAAAGATACATTTTACGCGTTATGAGCATCAAATGATTTTTTATGTTGTGACAATGGTCCTTCCAGTTTAAGTTAGAATCAATTGTAACACCTAAGTATTTAAAATTTTCCACTGAATCAATTTTGAAACAAGAATTTGCATTTTGAAAATTGGGTTTACCACAATCATGAATTGGAAAGCTAAATTGCTTACAACTCGAAGTATGAAAAAATAAATTATAATTACAAACTCGATGACCGGATGTTTTGAAAGCCATGAATTTAGTTTTTTCACTTATTATTAATTATTATGATTTATGGTTAGAAAACCAAGTTCTTAGAACCTCGAGGTCCGCTTCAAGTTGTAAAACGCAATTAAGATCCGAATTTGACTCATTGGTAAATGATAGATCATCTGCAAATGCCGTCGAGAGGCCATTCAATCTGAGGTTAAAAATTTAGTTTATATATACTAAGAAAAACAGAGGACCGGGAACAGAAGCCTGTGATCATTCGTGACGTATGATAATGTGTTGCGCGTTGCGTTTTGCGAGACGTGTGCAAACATTTTTTTTTTTTATTTATTTATTAGACTATTTATTTTTTACATTTTTTACACTAACTATTATCTTATATGAAATTCATGATTATTCAAACAGAATTCTGAGTTTAAAAATGAAATATTAATAGTACACTTTGTGGTAAGATGGAACCAGTGTTAAGTGTATGATTATAAGATCCAGTATTTAAAATAAACTATTAAAGCCGGAAAAGGAAAATTGAGAAGAAACCCATGATATACTATAGGGAGCAAAACATCATCTCTATCAAGCGAAGCGAAATAAAAGGAGAAAAAAATTATAAATTATAATAAGTGAAAAACAAAAAATTAAAACTCAATAAAAATTAGACGAAAGTGTAATAATTGCACGTTGTTATAATGTAAAATTACTTTAAGATATTACTTGAAAAAGGGACTCCACTTCAGATCTTGAGAGCCATGTTCTAAGTTTTTTTTTTTTTAATTGATAACTATGTAGCAGGAGATTACATATATCAAATGGAAGTTTGTTAAAAATGTAAGGTGCTATAGTTGTTATGAAGCGTATATTGTACTCTTTATTAGCCCTAGGAACATAAACCGTAGACGCAGTTCTAAAAGAATATACCCTATTTTCAAAGTTAATAATTCCACTTCTAATAAAAAATATTTTGAGGGCTTTGTATATACATTTACATTTTTATTTTTATTCGCACATAATTCATTACAATATTTTGCCATCGCACATTATTAACAAGAGATTCAATACAAACATATATGGTATCTTACATCTTTAATATTTTTTAAGCATTTGATTTTGTTTCTTTATGAATTAAATATAGAAGGAAAATACGAAAAAAAAAAACCTTCCATTAGCAAAGATATGTTAACAGATATGTACTATTGTACAAGTCAAGTTATAAAATGAAAACAATGTTCGTAATTCAGTGTATGTATAAGGAAAAATATAATTGAATATAGATATGGATAAATAAGTAAGTAAATATATATGAAGTGATTGATTAGATGAAGGGATAAATAGAGTAGTGAATAAACAACCGGATAGTTGAATAAATAAATAAAAAAATAAAAAAATAAATAAATAAATAAATAAATAAATATATAAATAAATAAATAAATATATATATAAATAAATAAATAAATAAATAGATAAATAAATAAGTAGATAAAAATGTAAATAAATAATTAAATACATAAATCAATGAACAAAGTAGGAAATGACGAGAAAAAAAAAAGGAATATATAAATAAATGTTTAGGCAAGTAGAACAGTGTTTACAATTAAATTCATTACATATTCACATTAACAAGAAAATGTACAAAAAAGAAAAAAGAAATAGGATAAGTTTATAAGCAAAGTATATTATATCTACAATATAACAACAAATTAAGATGTTATTGTCTGGAATTTGTATCACCTAATTGATTTATTAAAGGATTTTCGTTAACAGAACACTTTTGCAAAAACTGGACTGTTATCTTATGAATCCTGTCGGGAATCAGTTCAACATTCGCCTTTTCGTGTAGAATCGATGTTGAGTAATGCCAAGGAAGATCGAGCATCATTTTCAATATCTTATTTTGTGCCACTTGTAATTTCTTGAGGTGGCACTGAGCACTCTTTCCCCAAATCTGGCAGCCATATAGTATAGCTTGAAAAATTACCTTATGTATAATGATTTTATTTTGAAGTGATAAGGCAAACTTCCGGTTAATGAAGGGATACAACATATGTATACCTAAGTTTACTTTTTTAATGGTTTTTAGTACATGTTCCCTGAAGGTTAGCTTTGGGTCAAGGTATATTCCCAAATACTTCACAACGGGTTCCCAATTTATTAGAGTACCATTGTATTCCAAACTGCTATTGGGCAAAAAACAAGCTTTTTTTTCGGGTGAAAAAAATGGCTTGCACTTTGTTCTTATTAACTTGAATTTTCCATTTATTAAAATAATTGAATAGAACTTCCAACGCATGTTTAAGATTTGTCTCAATAACGAGAGAAAACTTATGAGAAGAAAGTATCACTGTGTCATCAGCAAAAATGGCAGCTTCACAGCCCGGTACCCGAGGAAAATCGGAAGTGAACAAGTTATACAAAGTTGGACTAAGGGCTGAACCTTGTGGAACTCCAGACATAAAATTTATCGGACGTGATACACCACCATCAACGTAAACTTTAAAAGATCGATTAGACAGAAAACTAGAACAATTTTACACAGATATTGTGGGAAGTTGTAACTAAGCATTTTATAAATAACACCATCGTGCCATACGGTATCAAAAGCCTTTTCTATGTCCAATAGCACCATGCCAGTGGATTTGCCCTGGTCTCGATTATCTTTCACAATTTTGAGTACCCTCGCTACTTGATGTATTGTACTGTGATTACGTCTAAAGCCAAATTGCTCTCTAGGGAAAATATCATGCTCGGAGACGAAATCCATGATTTTATTATTAAGTACTTTTTCGAATATTTTGCAGACTTATTGGACGATAACTTTCAGGATTTTCCTTCTGTTTTCCAGGTTTGAGTATTAGTACTACTTTAGCATTTTTCCAGGCATTTGGAAAGTACCCGGTTTTAATGCAAGCGTTATAAAGAAACGTTAAATATTTAACTCCCACCTGAGGTAATTTCTTTAAATAGATATTTTTTATTCTATCAGGTCCATCTGCTTTCTTAATTTTTAACAGTTTAATAAAAGAAGCAATTTCTTCTTCTCTAACAAAACAAGCTGAAGATATTCAAGGACTTGAAAGATTAATGTTAAGCAAGGACGTATTTACTGTGGCCATTGTTATAGGATCGCCTAGATTATTCGATTTCAAATGATTTTTAAGAAATTATCCCCTAGAGCATTTGCTTTTTCTTCACTTGTAAAGAATGAGCTTGTGCTATTTTTGAAAAAGGGGATTTGTAGATTTTTGTTTTTTATAATCCGGACTATGTTCCAAAAGGGTTTGCTACCTTTGTTCAGCCTCATCAGTCTTTTATTCCAATCCGCATTACGTTGCGATTGTATAAGATTAGAAATTAGGTTGTTTAATGATATAATATTGATTTTGAATTCATCGTACCTATATCTCTGCCAGTCTCTTTTGATTATACATATTTCTTATTTTAATAATACTTAATAAAGAAGGTGAGAGTTTCGTGGATACACATTTTTGAATCCTTTTGGGAATGCATATGTCAATAGTTCCCTACAGGAGCTCAGTAAAATTGTGTACGATAACATCAACCTGATTTTGATTTTGGATGCTATCCAGGTTCATGCTAATACTTTGTAATACGCGCTTTATGGACTTACGAAAAATCGGCCAGTTAGTGCGATTAAGATCAAGAATATAATTGTGTTTTATTTTTCCTGTACAATTTAACCTACATAGAACAGGATTGTGATCAGAATTAATTTCAAATAAAGATATTGGATGCGTAACGATACCAGGACAATTTGTGACAAACAGATCAAGAACGGACGGTCTTGCACGAGAAGACGACGGAATGTAGGTGGGACTGAGAGGAAACAAAATTGTAAAGGGATAAGTGACTGCTAAGGTCGAAAGTATATTTCCCCAAGTATTAGCTCGAGTACAAACCCAATCCCTATGGCGGCAGTTAAAATCACCACCAATTAGGAAATTACCCCGCTGAGAAAAGAGTTTTTGAAAATCACTCTTCAACTTTTGTTTCTTAACATTTGTAGTAATGCCACCGGGAAAATATACACAGAAAATTTTAAAGGAAGTTCCATTTTCTAACATTAACTCTACACCAACATTTTCCATAACATGTGTTGGAATAATAGGTAAAGGCGAATGTTGAAGAGACCTTTTAATGAGTATTGCAACTCCACCACCTCTACGATCGACTCTGTCAACACGGTAACATTTGAATTCAGAAGTAGATAACTTTATTTCCGAGTTAAGCCAAGTTTCTGACACTAGCGCAATATCAACCTTATTCTCAACTAGAAAACTAATTAATTCTGAATGTTTGTGTCGAACACCCCTAGCATTCCAAGTGACAATATTTAAATTGTTATTACTTAACATCATTATATAAAAATTTAACTGCTAATTGTGCGACGACATTAAACTGTTCTACTTTAGTTTTGCAGACAGAAAGTTGTGTAACCATCTCCAACGTTAATGAATTGAGTTCTTCAGCAGAGAACAAGCCATTGTTGCTAGAATGTTGCTAGCACTCATTTTCTGCGTTGATAGTTTTGGTGAATTAGAGTTGAAATTCGCCCACGCTGAGGAGGAGGGATTTTGAGAGTTCCCCACTGCCTTTTCTCTCTGACGGTGCGTTAAAGGTGGAAAATCAGACATTGATGTATGAGAGAACTCAATGTTTTTTTTAACTAGTCGCTGATGGCTCCAAACTTAGGGGAATTACTGGATGTGACTTCAATTTCATACTTACAGACCTCTGCTTAACGTCCAAGTATTGTGATCGGGTGATGCAGGTAACATATGTGGCCTTATGCTTCTCGTTACAGTTTGCACACTTAAATGGAGCAGCTGTACTAGGGCAGTCTGCAGTTTTGTGTGTACCAGCACAGAAGGCACAATACGTTTTCACATGACAGTTTTTTTCGCCATGACCGAACATTTGACAATTGTAACATTGTGTCAACTTGCCCCTTTGCCTACGAACGTAATTCCAGTTGACTTGAGTATGCCTTATCGAGCGGATGTTCTTTTTTAAATCATTAAGCTTGACCGAGCCATTTTCGAATGAGATTAAATAGTAGAAATCCTTAAATTTCTCAAACTGCCTTATTATTTTTTTATCACCAATACACTTTAGTCCTAATTTTATAAGTTCGCTCTTCAACAAGTGTTCCTCAATATCTCCCATCCCGTATAGCATGGTTTTAAATACTTTTTTAAGCACTTTTTAAATCGTGAGTGAAATATTGGCAGTAAGCACTGTTTAGTGCCTCCAGTACACGATCAAAGGATGTAATCGAGTCACATAAAATTTTTATTCCAATGGAAAGGATTTTCACGGAATAATCGGTAACACTTAGATTCTGCATCATGTTATGTATGAATTCACTTGATTTTTGTAGTACCTTAATTGGTGGTACATGAACCTTTTTAGCCGATTTATTTAGTAACACATCGTCCATATCGTTATCACTATCACATTCCGGTTGGCATTGCAAAGAAGTCCAGTAGTTGGCTCTGGAGTCCTTGCTTTTAACACTATTGGCCATTTTTAAAGAAATTCGCACTTTTTTACCTGAGGACAAAGGCCAATCCTCAGTATTTTCCGTTCTACGTTTGGCTATTGTCTTTTAAATATATCTAATTGCTTTCAAAATAAAGTCACACGTCTTTCTCATACGAGACTCTCGGAATGGCTTTGTATATAAATAAGTACTTCGTTACTATATAGGTAGTATATTCGCTGCTTGAAATAAGGGCATAGAATAATCGAATAATTTTTTTCTGTGCTGCAATAATAGGTTTAAGGTTGCTAATGTAAGCACACCCCCAGTATAAAAGACCATATTCGAGGCATGATTGCACCATTGTGTTATATATAGCTCGAAGTAACCTATGTAGGACAAGCTTACGGAGGAAATACATTTTCCTCAATGATAGGTATAGTATTTTTTTTGAGTCATTACGAGTATATGTGACTTCCAGTTCAATTTGTTATCTATCATGAGCCTAGATACTTGATTTCCTTTACGACCTCAGAGACAAAACATTTGTTTATGCAATTTTGTTTATCACAAAGCACATGATGAGATGTGATACTTTCAATTATTGTGTTTGGGTAAGATAGTGGTAAAAACATAGCCTAATCAACTAAGTAAAAGTTGATGGTAATTGAGCCAAATACTAATTAAATGCAAAACAGAGTTTACTTGACCACGGATCGTAGCTAGAGAATAATCTACATTTGATAGAGCTAGATCGTTAGCATAATCGTTAGTATTGCTCCTAGTACTGAGCCCAGAGGTACACCAGTGTTAGGACACATTTCTTCCCTGACAAACCCATTTATCTTGACACGCTGTATTCGATTAAACATGTAGGACTTAAACCAATCGGACATATTGCCTCTAAAGCCAGCGTTATTGAATTTTTCTATTAATAAGTTATGGCTAACTAGATCGAATGCTTTTGTTAGATCAAGAAACAGCCCAACTGTTTTTTGATTGTTATCAGTATCACTATATATCCTTTCTAAGAAAGCCATAATTGCGTCTTCAGTGCACTTCCCTGCTCACAAATCCAAACTGCTATGTGTTAAGAAATCTAGTCTTATCGAAGAAGATGAGCATTTCGTTTACTATGACCTTTTCAAACATTTTTGAAAATACAGATATTATACATATTGGCCTATTGTTGTTAGGGCCACTTCGATCACCTTTTTTGTATACAGGAATAATTAACATGGATTTGAGGCAGTCGGGGAATATTCCACTCTGAAAGCTAAGATTGATAATATACGTTAATCAATTATCAACATACCTATCTTCTTAATTATGGCATTGCTTATGCCATCTATACCACATGAATTTTTAGCTTTTAAGCTATAAATAATAGTGAAAAGTTCAGAATTACTAATTGGCCCGTAATAAAATGAGAGTGGACTTGTAGATATCTCTTGTTGCTTTCCTTTAACTTATATAAATCCGATTTATATTTTTCGGCTACTCTAATGAAGAAATTGTTAAATTCATTGCCCGTATCTTCATTATTACTTGCAATTTGGTTCCCTAACTAAAGTAACTTAACGTCTGGCTCTTTTTTGTTCTTGCCTAATATCTTGTTAACTATACGCCATTGCTCTTTGGGATTATGTCGATTTTCAGCAAATTTTTTTTAGAACGTTTTTGCCTATCTATGAGATTGTGCACATTAGTTTGAAGCTTTTTATATGTTTGTTTAACTAAGCGCTGGTGCATTTTATTCTTATTTTTTGAATAAAATTTATTTTTTTCTTTTATTTTTGCACAGATACTATCATTTATCCATGGTTTAATCTTAGTGAACCTGACTCCTCACTTAACACTGATATACGCTTTGAGTTTTTCAATTAAAATATGCAATACGTATAAACGTGCAATAAACAGAATCTCATGTTTCTAATGACAGACGCAGATACACTTTTGAATATATTGCGAAAATATTCTTATACAAATTTGATCTGTTTTTCAGAGTTTTTTGTTTAAAAAGTCGTTTAGAACTATGCCAATGAATAATGGCCATTTATACCTATTTTTAGAATGTAAGAATGTAAGTTCGCTGGATTTGAGAAATATGTGGTCAATGCATCACTTTGATTTATCACCAACTCTTGTTGGAAGATTGATGGGTGCTTGAAAACCTGAAGACGTTAATATAAGCATATAGCCCTCACATTCCTTTGGAAGGTAGAGTAAATTGATATTAATGTCCCCCACTAGACAGATATATCACACTTGATAGAGCACAATAGACGTTGGAGTTCATTGATAAAAATATTGATATGCACAAAGTGCAGTCGATTTACTCATATACAAACGAAAGTCACAACGGAATTCTTACCTAGTTTTAGTTTTATGACAACGCAATCAGCACATTCCATATCTGGAGTGGAGACCTCCTCTACTACTGTTAAAAGACACAACCGTGCCTCCTGGTGGATAAGATTCATTGCAATTTGGGCAAGTACAATAACTGAGAATAGAGAAATTATAAACTTCCTTTTCAAACACCCAGATTTCCGTTGACACAACAATTTGAGGTAAATTTGTAAAACAATTTTCTGAATGAGCACAGTAATTATAGAAATTCATTCACATGCTCCTTATATTTTGATGTACAATTGTAAACTCTGAAATTGAGGTAGACAGTCGCGTACCAACGAATGTTTCGTTAAAATCATCTATAGAGACTTGATCATAGAAGTCGTTTAAATTATGTACATGTCATATTTTTTTATTATATACTTAAAAATAAAAGAATCTATAAATGTCTAAGATCCTCTGAACACCTGATGTGCTTGACTTCCGACCCATTTGATCGTCTCATCATGATTTTATTGCGACGCACCCATAGTTAATCATATTTGAACTGCTTCTTCGCTATTTTAGCTTCCTTCAGAAGATATTTCATGTCAGCAGGAAGCCAGTCGTTTGCGAAAACATTTCCCTTTGCAGAGGGCCAGATGAAATTGGCTTTAATTGGTTTTTTATTTTTATATATCTCGCGAATATTTCCTCCATTGTACTTGCTCTCCACGTCTTCAGTACCAACAAATCAGACACTGCAAGGTTTCCGTTTACTCTCAATATCTTCCTATTGCAAAGGTCATTGTCTTCTTCGCATATTTGCAATCTCAGTCCAGTGTTCATGATTTGAACAGCTGTATCAATGACGCATTCATTGACATCAGTCGGTACGTTGCGGATCTCCAAGTAGTTCTTGTAGATTTTAGCTTTTCTCCTTTCTGATGTCGTTCGTTATTTTTGCAGCTTCTTCCTATGCAGTGGGACGGCTATTCATTGCATTAAACATAGATTCTGTGGAAGTGATCGTTTTTTTTAAATTCCATGAATTGGTCGTATATTTCTCTGAGAGTGATGTTGGTGTCTCCGTCATTAGAAGTTGACGATGATAAAGACAATCTCCCGGTATCAATGCGCCTTTTTTTATACACATAGCGCAGTTCCAAGGTTTTTTGTTTTTTATTAGATATTCGATATCCACAGGTTTCAATTTCGCACACTCTGCATGCAAGCATTTACACTTATTTTGCTTGCGTCTCTAACAATTTTATTCATACACACTGCACAGCTCGACATTTTTGCGTCTTTCCTCTTTGGCGGCTTAACTACTGCTTCGGTTTTGGCGGTATTTGTTGTTGTTTTTGTTATGTTGTTTACTTTTGTTATGCTGTGTTTGATGAGAAACTCAGGTTTATTTCAGTTGGCTGGAAAAGTTAAAAGGGAGAGTTTTGATTGGAAGAGAAGGGAAATCCGGTTGAAGTTCATATATTTTGCTGGTGAGTGGAAGATGGAATCGGGGGATTTTCATGTTTATGTTCGGGGAGACACGAGCATAAGACACTCATACATCCTTTGTTGAAATTTTGGAAAAAAAAGAAAACAAAAATAACAATGGATATTAGAAAAAAAACAATGGACATTAAATAGTGCTGCGTCTAGTAGGGCCCTTTACATTAAGTGTCCCTGTCACTTGATAACTCGGTAGAATAATACAACACATGGCACTCGATTAGCCTTCTGTTTTTGCACTTCACTCAAGTATTTGTATTTTGGCTTGGAAGTTGACTGATCGTTTCATGATCGATCTTTTAGTAAATCCATTTTATGCTTAAAGTGAGATTTAACTTCCGTCATTCACCTGGCAACAAGTGTTCTACATCGGCTAGTAAAAAATAAAAAGAAAGACATTAAAACCGCGGTTTACTTTTAAAGGCTTGCGATAGTACAAGTCACCACCGTCAACTGAAGTTATCACCAGAAATTCACCGAAGAAGGTAAATTTTAATCTTTTCTACTTCTCTTTAGTCTCTGATTACCCATCAGCTGACACCGACTTTGGGGCTAGCGCTCCAACAGACTTTGTGGGATCCAAGCTCACAGCAAAAGTAAACAACAACTAAAGCTTTTGACAAAACACAGACGGCATATCGTGGACACCAACGAAAGGATTTGCGTCTGCCTAAAAGCATGCTCACTTGCTCGCTTGGAAGATGGTTGTGCAAAGGTCGCAGGCTAACACGCAAACACGCTGGGGCTTCACTCACCAAACTCCAAAGAGTGGTCTGTCTCAGCTGCACGGGGGCTTTCCCCAGCTCACCGGGAGCTGCACTAGATGCTATGATGAATCTTCGACCCCTTGACATATATATCAGAGGGTGTGCACTAAACTATACTCGCATTGGAGTGAAAGTGTACTTGCGGCCGGAATATCCTACGACCCCTGTCTCATGGATATGCCTTCTGACGCAATGACACCTGCCATCCTACTGTGCTGTAACTGCACAGTCACATTTCCGTGGCGTCAGGACTGGCTTTGGCCAGACACTGAACCTGGAATAGAATGTCTAGGCATCTTCACAGATGGCTCCAGGACTGGGCAGGGATCAGGCGCTGGAGTTTTCTTTGAGCGCGAAAACATTCGACTACACTACTCGTTAGGAAAATATGCGTCTGTCTTCCGGGCAGAGATTTACGCAATCCTAATGGCCATCCACTATGTTGTGAAACACAGATGGAGGGGAAAGAGCATATATGTCTGCAGTGACAGCCAAAGCAGCACTCAAAGCTGTGTCCAATCCTCTATCCAACTCCAAACTAGTGCATGAACTCAAGACATTTTTGAACAAAGTCGGAAAACTAAATTCACTTAGGCTTGTATGGGTTCCAGGTCACTCTGGAATCCCAGGAAACGAGATCTCCGATGAACTCGCTAGAAGAGGCTCAGAGGAGAGTTTCTCAGGACCTGAACCCGCCTTAGGTCTACCTGCTTCCACGGTCAAATCTGACATCAATGACTGGGTCTTTAACGTACACAGTCGCAGATGGAGGGATCAGGATGACTAAGCGCGTACGCCCTGACGTCTGCAAAAAGTCCGCAACATTCTTCTTATCCTTAAGGAGAAATGACTGCAGAAGGCTAACGGGCGTCATTACGGGCCATTACACTTTTGCCAAGCATCTCTACGTGCTTGGCATCAGTGAGACGCCTACTTATGCTGCATGTTGCGATAAGGATGACACAGCGGAACACTTTCTCTGCGACTGTCCCGCCTTCGCTCGTGCACGGTGGCGCACACTTGGGGCCGACGTGGTGGGTGCCGAATCTCTTAGCTCAACATCACTGAAGCCCCTCCTCACTTTTCTCCGGACAACGGGGAAAATACAATAAAGACAAGGTGTCTGTCTGGTAGTACAATGGACCAGTACTTGTGTCTGAGTGCTCCAGCAGATAGTAGAAGCCTCCAACAAAAAAAAAAAAAAAAAAAAAAAAAAATCTTTTAAGCCCAAAGAACAATGCAGCTTCCGAGTGATGCTACGAAATATGCATCCATCTGCAGGCCAAGAAGAAATTAGAAAAGAACTAAACGAATACGGTCACAATGTTACTAACATACACAACATCCTAAAACGAGGAACTAAAAAAACCACTTCCACTCTTCTCTGTTGAACTCCAAAGCAACAAAAACAGCAAAGACATCTATAACATCACACACTTACTGCACTGCAAAATCGCTTTCGAGCCACCACACCAAATGAGAACTACAAAACTCTCAAAGTACGAGTACAAAGATTCCCGTCGCTCAGAAAAAAGACAATAGAAGACCCAGCGATTACTACCGAAAACAAAAGCCATTACACAAATAATTCAAAAACCACCTTCACCTCAACTATACCAATGTCAACTTTCGCTGACGTTACCAAAAACATTCCTATCCAGAAAGCGCCCAACAATATTCCGACTACAAACAACAAACAAAACGACTTCTCAAATTCTTCAGACGACCTATCCGAAATCAAACAAATTATGAAACAGCTGATAACGCAGATCTCTAACATGATGAACATTCTAACCTTATTAATGACTAAACTTAACAATGGACAGTAATACATATCTAAAAATAGTCATATGGAACTCAAATGGACTGATCCAACATGCACAGGAATTAGGACAATTTAAAGGGTCCGCCAAATAACTTTTTTTTTTTTTGAAAATGCTATAAAAAAAACTGCTGAATATTTTCTCAAATTTCTTTTTTTATTTGAAAGTACAATCCTTCCGGTTAATAATGGAAAATAATTTCATTCAAATGGCTGCCTCGGCTGGCCTACACGATCGGTTCAATTTTTAAGCACATTATCGATTGTGTGCAGCTGTATTTCACCAATGGCTTCACGAATATTGTCCTTTAAAGCGTCAATTGTCTCTGGCTTGTCGGCGTAACACTTATCTTTGATACACGATCGCAACCGAGTGTTAAACCTTTTATGTATCTCTGTTCTGTTTACATGTTTAGATTATGTATTGTGTTTAAAGATAGTGACTCTGTTGTTTTTATGTACTTTAAGTTTCTGTACTCTAATTTTCTGTTAACCCAAGGTTGTTTGTCAAAATTATTAGTTATCTAAAATGTGTTTTTAAGAAAGTTGAACTCACTCTTGGCGCGAGCGTCGTCGAATAAAGATCGACTATTGTAAACGACTATTAAAAAGGAAAAGTTTTTTATTCTGCTCCCAAATGTTTTTGGCGCAGTCGGTAAAGAAGATAGTAAGAAAAAATTACTGAAAGTTAACAATAAAGTGCAGTGTTGGAGAAATAAAGTGCAAAAATAAACAATAAAGTGCCGAATATTAAGTAGTATCAAAAAAAACAAATAAATAAGTTCCACAAGTACCAACACATCAAGACAACGATTTCAACAAGAAACAATAGTTATACGTACTTAAGTAATAATTATTATTAAGATTAGACAAAAACAAAAAAAAACAGGTATGGCTAGCATAAGTTTATTAGATATGGTTAAGGATGTCTCCGATTTTACCGGATTGCCTGAAGAGCTTGATATATTTATCAAGCACTTCTTCTTCTTCTTTTGCTTTTTCCCGCGTTGTTATGGTCAGAAGTGTAGGACCATAACCTTCCCACTTAACTGCATTCCTACTGGTCCGCTTGTGGGGTCCGCCGGTTTGACCTCAGAAAGTAGCGGCAGGCTTCCCGGTTTGAGGCCAATCAAGTGCTGATGTTTTTGCATTTTTTTGCACTAATTGTTTTTCGGCCTGCCTTTTTTTTTTTTTTTTTTTTGTGACACGGGCATGCTCCAGATTTTTTTTGTTTGATCTTACTCTTACAACACCGGTGATCTCCAGTCGTGTCAACCCACTGATTTGCATGTGGGGGGCAGTTTAATGGTGGTATATGTATCCCTAGGCTCACCTTGGTGTTTTCTAAATTGCCTAGATGTGATTTTCATTTACCTTTGTTTTAGTCGCCTTTTACGACAAGCGAGAGGTATCGCTGCAGGGATATTCTTAACCCGTCCCTGCACGGAATGATATATTTATCAAGCACATTGATTATATATATTCTTTTTCAACTGATATAGATATAAGTTTAAAAGGATTCATTAATTTACGTATAAGACAAAAAATTAAAGGCAAAGCAAATCTAATTTTAATAAATAATAATAATCCAACAGAGTGGTATGCGATTAGGCAATTACTTTTAACTAATTGTACTATTGACGAAAGTGTCGAGAGTATAATTACCCAAATAAAAACATTACAATTTGAAAGTACTGTAAGCGAAATGTTTGAGCGTTGTATTAATCTTTTAACTAAGTTAAATATTAAAACATCTTTGAATTTAGAAAATCCTGGTTGGTATAGTAGCAAGGAAAATGAAGAAATGGTGCTTAAACTTTTAACAAAAAAAATTCCCGTTGAACCTAAACTAATTTTAAATGCAATTAATCTCTCTAGTATTAGTGAAGCCAGAAGCATCCTCGTCGAAACAGACACATTTAATAATTTTTTTCCCCAGACATATCCTAACAATCCCACGCCACGAATGTATAGACCAATCTACCAATGACAATTTAACCAACACGACTTCCAAAATAATCCACAAAACTTAAAATTCAATACATACAATAGACCGGTCGAACATCAAAAATACAATCAAAATAACTTCCACGATTCAGGTTATTATCAAGGCAATAGTACAACTAATTCCCGAAATATTCCACAAAACTCTCACGATATTCCCAGTTTTTCACAACAATCAAACAATACAAATAAATTTACACAAAGGATGCCTTCAGATAACTACAACCTAAGATCGAATCAGAACCGGTTAAATCCAAACGCTTTTAAACATAGTCAACAGATTAGAACAATGTGCGTTGATCACATATAATCAGTAGACTTGCCAACTTGTTCTGGGTTATAAAATTTTCAATTGCCCGGCCAAGACCACTTCCCTGCATAGTAGTACAAACTACACCAACTACCATCAAACTTTTAATTGATACAGAGGCAAGTACGCCAGTTATACAAAAAAATCTTTTTCATGAAATGTTTAAAACAAATTTGGCAAACCCATTATTTCTCAAATCAGTGAATTCAAATATCATAGTTAATTCCAAAATAACCATACCTCTTTTTAAAGAATTTAAAAAAGCAGGTACAATTAAAATGCTTGAGACCGAAATTGTAGGTGATTTTGATGGCATAATTGGGTGCAAAATCTTAAAACCATTGCAGGCCAAAATAGACTTTGAGAATTCCAAACTCGTTACCAAAGAAGCCACACTTCCCTTAATATTTGATATCTCTCAAACAAGGCTAAAAGAGAATGAAATAAGTATTCTTCATAATAATGATGAGGACATCAGTTTTAAATCCCTCGATATAAATTGTATAATTAATAGGCTGAAATTATATAACCTCAACAAAGAGGAAATCAAGCCTTTAATTTCATCTATTAAAAAGTTTAAGAAGGTCTTTTACCTCGAAGGCGAAAATCTGTCTTCAGTACTAAAGTATAGTCATAAAATACCAACAAAAAATGACATCCCTATATTTTCAAATACCTATAGGTACCCCGAAGCACATACATATGAGGTAGACAAACAGATTTCCGAAATGCTCAAATGCGGTATTATTGTGAATTCCTCTAGTCCATATAATGCTCCAATTTGGGTGGTTCCTAAAAAACTTGACAATTCTGGAGAACAAAAATGGCGCATTGTCATTGATTATAGAAAACTCAATGATGTGACCAGAGAAGATAAGTTTCCGATACCTAACATTGAGGATATACTATCACGGTTAGGAAATGCCCTATATTTTTCGACGCTGGATCTTGCAAAAGGGTTCCATCAAATCTCAATTTGCAAAGAAGACAGGCATAAGACCGCTTTCTCCACAGCAAATGGTCACTATGAGTTTACTCGTATGCCATTCGGCTTAAAAAACGCCCCTGCATCCTTTCAAAGGATGATGAATGAGGTATTGGACGATTATATAAATAAAATTTGCGTAGTGTACCTTGATGACATCTTAGTCAACATCGTTGCAAGAACATATCGATTCATTGAATAAAATATTCGAAAGGCTTCTTAGTTATAACATGAAGGTTCAAATCGATAAGTGCAATTTCCTCAAGCGTGAGACCGAATATCTTGGGCACATAATTTCTAAGGATGGCATAAAACCAAATCCTAACAAAATCGAAATTATTAAACAAATAAAAATACCTCATACGGCAAAACATATGAAATCATTTTTAGGCATCACAGGCTTCTACAGGAAGTTTATTAAAGACTTTTCCAAAGTAGCACTTCCACTTACCAGGTGTTTAAAAAAGAACTCTAAGATTATCGTTTCAGATAGGCATTATATTGAGTCTTTTAACAAGCTTAAAAGACTTATATGTAATTGTCCAATCTTAGCATACCCCGATTTCACAAAGCCTTTTACATTAACTACTGATGCCAGCAATGCCGCTCTGGGAGCAGTGCTATCACAAAACCAACATCCTATTGCGTTTGCTTCTAGAACTCTAAATCGCCGTGAATTAAATGATAGCACCATCGAAAAAGAGCTTCTCTCCATCGTGTGGGCTACGAAATATTTTAGACCATATTTGTTTGGTCGAAAATTTAAAATACAAACTGACCATCGACCTTTAGTATGGCTAAATTCAATAAAAGAGCCAAACTGCAAACTACAGCGTTGGAAGATAAAATTAAATGAATATGACTTCGATATTGAATATATCAAAGGAAAAGAGAATAATGTTGCTGACTTTTTAAGCCGTATGGACATAAATAATATAAACAACGATGACATTAAATCGGATATTGCGACAATACATAGTGGTAGAGAAAATTTAAACGACCATATTTATATATCAGAAAGACCCTTAAACATATATAGGTATCAATTAGTTCTGGAAATAGGAAATTCGAAAAGTTACAAAAACCAGATTTTATATAAAAGAAAACGAAGAACAACAATAACTTTACCTGAATATAGTGAAGAGTATGTTTTAAAGGTTCTTAAGGAAATCATACCAATCAAAGGCGTTTTTGGAGTTTTTTGCAAAGATGATTCTATTTTTGTTGAGCTTCAGAAAACCCTTGTTAAATATTTTTCTTGTGCAAAAAATATGAAAATCCTTAGATGTACTACATTCCTTAAAGATATAACATGTTTTGAACAACTTTTGGATATGATTGAAAAAACTCACCTTGACAAAAACCATAGAGGAATTGACGAAACCTATTTTGACTTGAAGAGTTCAATTTACTTTCCGAATCTTAAGCTGGAGATATATAAGTACATAAACAACTGTATAATTTGCAATATGATACAATATTATCGACATCCTAGTTCATGTTCAAGTTCATGATATCTGAAACACCTCAGAAGCCAAACGAAATCCTAAATATAGATGTGTGGTTTCTGAACAAAAACAGCATGTTTCTTACCTGTGTGGATAAGTTAACAAAACATGCATCTGTTCATTCTTTACCTGATAGGAACTCTATTTCAATAGCAGATATTTTAAGGCAAAGATTTGCAGTTTTAGGTAAACCTTTGAAAATAGTAGCCGATAATGAGTTTAACACGCCTAATACGCATGCTGGCAACTCCATTATTGAAAGGTTCCACTTAACACTTAATGAACATATGCGTTTGTTAAAACTTGACAAGGAAAATATCAGCATTTCAGATGATGCCTTAGTTTATAAGGCAGTTGAAATTTATAACAATACCGTACACTCGGTCACAAAATACAAGCCCAACGAACTCCTTCATTCAAACTTGAGTCAGGATGAATGGGCTAACCTCATAAAACGAATACATGAAAATAAAGAAAAACGAATTAACAAACTAAACGAGGCACGAGCAGAACCTAGTGAATTCAAAGAGCGTGAACTAGTTAAAAATGTAGGGTTCCATAATATAAAACACTTGCCTAGATACATTACGAAAGACGTAAAGGAAAAGGGCACAACATATTTCAAAGATCAAAATGGTACTAAATGTGATAGGCAAATCGTTAAGAGATACTACAAATACCAAAAGCCAATTGAAGATGTTAAATTCGATAGAAAGCTTACAGGCAGAGATTATTCTAAGCGTAATAAAAATATAATATAGCTCATATATAAATATAAAGCAAAATAACTTTAAGTGAATATTTATACACACGTCGCTCAAACTTTTGCCGAAAAAAAAAAAAACTGTTTGACATATGTATATAATAATGAAATAAGCAATAAGAGGATAAATTTGTAAATTTAGTTATAAGTTTTCATATGAAATGTGTTATAATAATATGAACGAAAAGAAAGTTTTATGTTACAAAAGTTAATTCATTTGCTAGAATTGAAAATAATAATAAAAAAAAAAAAAAAAAACTTTAACCAACATGGTAAATGGCCTCGAAACTACGACTCGTTCTGTTGGAAGGTTTCCCATCAGTTGTTGGTGCATTTTTGCATTGTATCGATGGCATCGGATGCATCTGTGGATTGTGGACTTGACCGCCTTAGGTTAGTGATCCAGTATTGGCTTCTGATCTCTGCCAACATGATCTGTTGTCCACCATGCAATGTACGTTGATGTACCTCGCTTACGATAAATTTTGAGAAATGATGGAGGTCTTTAAGGATTATTGGATGTTTTTGGCTGAAAGGTATAAAGGAGTTAGTTAAACGTCCCCCTACTCGTAGAAGCCCTTCAGAATCAAGGAATGGATTCAAACGAAGGATATGACTTCCCTTTCCTATCTTTGTTTTTTCTTTAAGTGATTTGATTTCGTTAGGAAATAGTTCACCTTGAACAATCCTGATGAGATGGGTTTTGGCAGCTTCTAGCTCTTCAAGTGTAATTGGATGGGTCTCCATTGACCTCCCATTTCTCTTGTTTTTTAAGAAATTCGAATATCTTCGCCATATAGCTGCACTGCGTACAATACGGTTCAGAGTTGAATAACGTTGAAGGTATTCACTGTTAGTGATTGCACAGTGACAGACTACTTCTGAGGAATTTGCAGGTAATTGTGTTAATTTAACTTTATGACCTAAAATTTGTATTTCTTCCTTTCTATTTTCCTTTTTAGTTTCCAGTTGTGTTTCGCAAGTCATTGGTCCTGGATACTGCCGTGCGGAAAACCCTCTTAAGAATTGTGGCCCATGGCACCACATGTTTCTGTTAAGGAGTTCCTGTGGCAATAATCCACGTGAGCCAATGTCTGCCGGATTCTCTTTGGTGCCGACATGTCGCCAATGGCTGTGAGTAACTGGATTTCACTGACTCGATTTGCCGCAAAGGTTGTGCGGATTTCCCTTGATCCATGCGAGTGCTATCATGGAGTCAGACCAAGCAAAGGTTTCAATGCCTTCAAATTGCATGGCCCGTTTTACCCGATGTAGAAGCTTTGCTACTAATAGCGCTGCACATAACTCCAGCCGTGGTAATGATACGCATTTTGCTGCCGATGGAGCAACCCTGGTTTTTGCAGCTATCAGATGAATGTGCTCCTTTCCTTCATTTAAGATGTGAGCGTATATTACTGCGGCATAAGCTTTCTCTGATGCATCCCTGAAACCATGAAGTTGTACTTCCGATGAACTGCTGTATTGAATCCACCGAGGTATTTCGAGATTATGAAGAATACTCAATCCTTCTCGCAGTTCTACCCATTGATTTTTAACAGCTTGAGAGACTGGTGAATCCCAAGAATATTCCTTCAGCCACAGCTGTTGAAGAATCAGCTTAGCCTTTATGACGCCTGGTGCGATCCATCCCAGCGAATCGAAGAGACGCGCGATATCTGCAAGTATGGATCTTTTGGTGAATTCTTGGACATCGGGTAAGGTGATTTTAAACGAGAATGGAGCCACTGAATCCCAAGTGGCATCCGACGATTCAAATTTCAGAGGCAGATTTATTTCCCTTTCGTTTTCAGGAACCTGTTCCAGTACTCTTGCGGAATTACTCGCCCATTTGCGAAGAGGAAGTACAGCTGATTTGAGGACCTTGAGAAGATCTACTTGCAAAGTAATGGCCTCTGTTTCGTCGTTAGCTCCATAGATAAGGTCGTCGACATAAAAGCCATCGGTGAGTACCTTCGCAACGTGGGGATATTCATTTTGAACATCTGATGGCAATTTATGCAACGTCCGTACTGCTAAGTATGGTGCCGATGCAGTTCCAAATGTGACCGTTTTTAGGGCATATGTTTTCATTGGTTCGTTGGGATTATACCTCCATAGTATTAGTTGATATGGGGTATCTTCCTTCGACATCCAAATCTGACGATACATCATACTTATATCAGCCACAAATGCAGTCTTGAACTTTTTCCAGTTGGTGATGAGATCAATGATGTCTGCTTGCATTCGTGGCCCCACCATAAGGCAATCGTTGAGTGATACACCATTCGACGTTTTGCATGAAGCATCGAATACCACACGTAATTTGGTGGTGCTGCTCGACGCCTTGATAGCCGCATGATGAGGCAGATAGTAGTGGTTGCTATTGTCCATGGATGCTGTTACCTCTTCCATTTGACCTAAAGAAGAGTATTCGCGAATACAATTAATGTACGCTTCTTGAAAGGCTTGGTACGCCAAAAATGTTCTTTCCATCTGAAAGAATCTTGCCATTGCAGCCTTCTTCGAATTCCCCAGGGTTGGGCGAATTCCATCCTTGAAGGGGAGTCGTACTTCATATCTCCCATCTTCTTTCCGCTGTATTGTTTTGGAAAAATGTACTTGACATTCTCCCTCCTCTGGTGATAATTTTCTGCCATCCAGATTTTCTTCAATCTCCCAGAACTGGGCATCTATAGATTCGATGTGGTTTTGGACAGCAAAACAAGTAATATTTGTTCTCGACATAGTTTTTCCTGTAAGAATCCACCCCAATTCTGTCCTTTGTGCTACAGGAGAGCCCTTCGGTCCGTTCACTAAGCCTTCTAAAATTATTGAAGAGTACACATCCGCCCCTAACAGCAAATCAATCTTCCCTGGAATGTTGTAGGAGGGATCAGCTAATGGCAGATTCGACAAGTGATGGGATTCTCCTTGCAACGGATAAGTTGGTAGCGTTGCTGTAAGCATCGGTAATACGAATGCAGTGACATTCAAGGAAAATGTTGCATTGGAAAATGAATGCAAACTAAAATTCACTTGGTAGTCGGTGCTGCCTGTTGGATTTTTTCCAAGACCTGTGATTTTAGCAGACACTATTCGCCTTTTGAGTTTAAGAAGCTGAGTGGCATGCTCAGTGATAAACGAAGCCTCTGAACCAGTGTCTATGTATGAAGGCCCTAAGAGTGCACTGCTTCCCATTCGATGCATACACCTTGACGAGTGCAGTTGCTAATAATGTTTTTGCCTGCATTTGGTTAAAATGTGAACTAAATTGCTGTGAAGTGCTTGGCTGATCAGTAGGAGAATTTAATGGATTGGGTTGAGACACAGGATGTTGAATATAATGGGAATGTATTGATTTGTATTGGTTTGGATTATGGTTGCGGAATTGAGGTTTTTGTTGAGTGGTTTGTAGTTGGGCTATATTTTGTCCAACTTGTGTTTCCTTGTGGAGTAATGTGTGATGTTTGAAACCACATTTTTGGCACCTATTGGTGCTGTTGCACACCGCGGCATGATGATCATACCCCAAACAATTGTTGCAAAATCCATTTTTTCTTGCTACGTCAGCTCTGGTTTTGACGTCCATTTGCAAGAACCTTTTGCAATGTCTCACCCCATGAGAAGCCTTGCAAAGTCGGCATCGAAATTGTTTTGTTGGTTGTGAATTTAGTTGGCAAGAAGCGGCTGTTTGTCGAAACGAGTTTGGATTTGTGGTTTGTGAATGGCCATTCAATTCGGAAATGTTTTCAAGTGAATTGAAACGTGCTTCAATGAATGCCATGAATGTTTTTCAATCCGGGAGGTGCTTGGAGGTGCCTAGCTTTTCCTCCCAGTCCCGTTGTGTCTGTGGTGGCAGTTTTTGAAAAATTAAATAAATTAAAATGGCATCCCATGTTTCGATGGTTATATTAAGGTTGCTGAGCCCTTGAACGCATTCGTTGCTGGTGTCATGCAACGATTTTAGGCCAGCTGCTGTTTTTTTTCTGCTCTACTAGCCTGCTAATTTGAGTGTTTATTAGTTTGCGTTCATTTTGATACATATCCGTGAGAATTGTCCAAGCTGAGACAAAACTCTTGGAGTCGATTGGAAGGTGTTGAATTAATCGCGCAGCTTCCCCACAAACCGATGTTTTCAGATACTGCAACTTCTGAATATCTGATAATTCATTGTTTTTTCGAATTAGTGTTTCGAACAAATTAAAAAATTCCGACCAATCTTCGAATTTTCCCGAGAAGGGATTGATATGAATTCGTTGAAGACGTACATCGGAACCGGAAGATCTGGTGGTGTTTAACCGAGACATGTCGATTGAGGTATTGTGTTCCTCCACTAACCGATCAGTCTCATCGTGCAACTGTCCGCTAAAAGTGAAATAGATTCTCTTGATTTTTGAGAATATTTCATCCTGCATGTATTTCTCTTTTATTGGATCAGCCGCATTCCCGACTATATTCGAATGTTCTTTTTTCGCCCGCGGTCAAATACCCCTTTGACTTTCGCGATTCTTCATCTTTTTTGAATAGTCCCGACTAATTTCATTAAGAATGTCTTCTTGACATTCAACCGACTTTGATAACTTCGACATTATGTTTTAATAGTTAATCACAACACCTTTATTTGATATACATATAATATGTTTATATCTTATTTTAGATTAAGGATATTGAATTGTTGAATAAATTTTTATAATTATTTGTAAAAATGTTAAGGATTGTATTTATAAAGATTTGTAATATTATTTAATAAAATAAGAAAACTTATTCTTACTTTGTGTAAATTTGCAAGTAGAACCGTTGGATTTCTTCACCGTTGAGAGTCCAATGTTGGGATCTTTGACCGTTGAGATCCACCGTTGGTAGTAAACCGTTGGGAATCCACCGTTGGGATTGTTCACCGTTGGAGTCCACCGTTGGGAATCCACCGTTGAGAATATTTTCTACTGTGGCCGATAGAGTTTTCGTCGTATCGGAAACGTATATTTGCGCTGGATATGGTCATCCAGCTATACTTAATCCACAGTACACTTTATAAAAAATACCTCACTCCGCTTCCGCTTCCTTGTGCTCCTTAGTTGAAGGACTTATCACAAGTCTGGCTTTTCGTTGGGTACTGTGGCCGATAGACTGTCCGTCGATGATCGGAAACGTATATTTGCACTGGAGACCTTTCTCCAGCTATACTTACTCCACAGTACACTTTGAAAATATATGTATTTTTTTTTGGAACACCAAAAAAACACAAAAAAACTGGAAAAGAAACACTGTTTACTTTGATCCGGCTCGAAGGACCATGTTCCGCACTGAGCTGAGTGGGAAATCAAAAATGTTAAAAAAAAACGGCGCTAATTAAAATATTCCGCACTTAGGCGAGTGGGAATTTGCACTAATTGCGCCAAATACGATTAAATAAAATAAATCGCAGAGTAAATTTGAATTAAACTTTATTGGTTGAGTTGTAACCGCCAAGTGGTTTTTCATATTGCATTTCCTTCCTGGAAGCTGTTGGTCCTTATGTACCAATCTACAGCTGATCAGTAGATGGAGGTCAATAGCCTCCGCTTAGGTAGGTAGGGGATATTCCTAATACACAATATAGAACTACATATGTTGAGCAAGAGCATGCATTGCAATTAATTCCCCACACCCTTGGAGTAGGTACGCTGTATGTTCTATGTAGTATGTATGTATCTCGCTCACACACTATTCGGCCGCTGGAATCGTTCAATTTGACATTTGATCATTGTTCGGCCTGGTGTGGTGAGTGAGTTTGTTTATATTTTTGTTTATTTAAACTTTATTTATATTGTTTGCTTTATTTTATTTTATTATTTTTGTTTTGTGTTTTATTTATTGTTGCGACGCAACAGTACTCTAATTTTCTGTTAACCCAAGCTTGTTTGTCAAAATTATCAGTTATCTAAAATGTGTTTTTAAGAAAGTTGAACTCACTCTTGGCGCGAGCGTCGTCGAATAAAGATTGACTATTGTAAAAGCAAAAAGGAAAAGTTTTTTATTCTGCTCCCAAGTGTTTTTCCTGGAGTATGGAGAATTCTTAAAGCATATAAGACCGCGCTTCATCGCAGGAGATGACTTCAACGCAAATAATACGGTTTGGGCTCAAGACTGACCAACAAAAAGGGAAGTAACCTTACGGAAGCATTGACTAGCTACAATTGCAAGTTTCTTAGCACTACAGAACTTACATACTGGCCTACAGACCCCAAGAAGAAACCAGATCTAATTGATTTTTTTTATCTCTAAGCAAATCAACTTAAACCTACTCGCAATAAAATCTTGCCTTGATCTGTCCTCTGACCACTCACCTATACTAATTTGATACCACCAAAAAGCCCAAGTGAACAAAACTATACCGCACTTAACAAACCACAAGACAGACTTGAATGCGTATCGCGAATTAATTGACAAACAAATTGATATTAAAATCCCACTAAAATCTAACGAGAACCTAGAGAGTGCAATAATACACTTCAACCACTTGCTCTACACTGCTGCAATGAAATCGACACCTACACTGAAGCAACCAATTAAGAACTATGAACCCACGTCAAACTTTATTAGACAAAAAATAAAAGATAAACGCAAACTAATAAAAAATTGGCAAACAACCAGATCACCACTTGACAAAGCTAAACTCAATAAATCGACGAAAGAACTAAAAGCAATCCTGAAGGAAGACAAAAACCGCAACCTAACTAAATATTTAATGAAAATTTCAGCAACTCAAAAAAACTAACTACTCGCTATGGAACTTAACTAAGAGACTAAAAACCGGAACCACTCACCAGCCACCATTGATGAATGCTGATGGATCCTGTTCCAGAACCTCTGGGGACAAAGCTAAGACCCTGGCTGACTACTTCAAAAGTACTCGTACATTCACAAACACTATCAACGAACAAAACATTTTAACCTCACCTATAACTACTACAATCGACACAAATTTGAAAAAAATAACCGCGAACGAAATAAAACTCTATCTAAAAGATAGACTCAACCTAAGAAAAGCCGCCGGATATGACATGATCACTGGAAAGCTACTAAAGCAACTCCCTGACGAAGACCTCAGACAAATCTTTAATGCTATACTCCGACTAAATTATTACCCCAAAGTCTGGAAAGTGTCCAAGATAATAGCCATTCCCAAGCCAGGCAAAGACCCAACAATGACCAACTCATATAGGCCAATAAGCTTATTACCTATTATATCGAAGATTTTTGAAAAGATGCTACTTGACCGTATTAACACAGTTGTAAGACAAAAAAATCTCATACCGGACCACCAATTTGGATTTCTGCAAAAGCACTCGACAGTTCAACAAGTTCACCGAGTTACCAACAAAAAAATAAACGATCTGGACAAAAAAAGGTTTTGTGTGGCAGTTTACCTAGACGTTGCGAAGGCTTTCGATAGTGTTTGACACAAAGGACTCTTATTTAAACTTAATAAAATGTTACCAGACTACCTAGCAATAATCAAAAGTTATTTAGAGGACAGGCACTTCTATGTGCAATATAATGACGAATGTTCCGAACTATGCAAAATAGACGCAGGTGTCCCTCAAGGAAGTGTTTTAGGACCAACGCTCTATCTTCTCTAAACATCCGACATAACAAGGCTAACTAATTCCATGCTAGCTACGTTCGCAGACGACACAGTTATTCTATCCTCCAACAAATGCATTAAACTTGCTACACAAGAAGCTAACTTAGCCCAAGATAGAACTACCGCCTGGTTCCGCAAATGGGGAATCAAGATAAACGATAACAAAACCGTACAAGTCATATACACGACAAAAAGAAACTTTGATCCACAAAGCATCAAACTAAACAACAAAGAAATTACTATCGACAATGCTGCAAAGTACCTGGGAATAATTGTAGACAATTAACTGATATGGAAACCGCATATTATATTCAAACGAAGCGTCATCAATAAATAAGTTCAGGCAGTTATACTGGCAGACAAACTCCTAATATACAAGATAATAATAAAACCCATATGGACTTACGGAAATTTGGGGCACTATCTGCATAACAAAGTTAAACATTATTCAACGACTACAAACAAAAATCCTACGAACGATTGTCAATGCACCGTGGTATGTACATTACCAACGAAGACCTGCAGCGCGACCTCAACATAACCACCGTTACAGACGAATTTAAATAAATAAGCAGAAAACATAAAATCTCACTATGTTACCACTCAAACAACGAAATCCACCAGAACAGGAAATCAACGCAAGTAGACGATTAAAAAGACGCAAGCCAGTGGACCTTCAAATTTAAATTCTATTTCTTTTTTTTTAATTTTTTTTTATTGTACTCGATCTATCCCTTTGTGTTAAAAAAATTAAAAGAAAGCTAACTATGTATGTATGATAAATGATAATGTTAAACAACTCTTTCCGTTCAACCTGAATTTGTAAGGCATTGGCCACAAATATCATTGTATTCTGTATCTCTTATAACAATTACTAGGTGTCATCCAGACAGATATAATGTATATTTGGGAAACAAAAAAACTTCCGTCAACTCAAAAACAATCTCCTGTTTGAACTTTGGGATGACGTCTATTCCTCTGCGGAAATGTCTCAGCTGCTTGTATAGCTTTTATTGACTCTATTTTGCCTTTAAAAAATGTAACCAAGAGACTTAAATCGTGGATCTCTAATTATTTACTCAATCAAATCAAATTCAAAAACGATTTCAAAATTTTGTTTATAAAGAATTCAAGAAATACTAGCATAAGGAACAAATACAAAAAGATTTGCACTGAGCTTAAGAAAGAGATTCCTTTATGCCGCGACACCTATTATCACTCATAGCTTTCTGCTGCTAAAGATAACTTAAAGAATGAATGGCGTCTAGTTAATAAAACTTAACGAATTGAGTCTCTCTACAAAACCTATTGCTACCCTTTTCAATGAGTGTCTAGTATCGGATACACTTGAAATTGCCAATGAATTTAATTCTTATTTTGTCGATCTAGCCAATTAAATGCTACCATTGTCGAACCTCTAAACTTGTCGTCTTTGTTTTTCGTGTAACTATGATGAACAGTTCCAAAATGATAGTTTTGTTTTCAAACCGATAACTCCTCTTGTAGTTCTTAAGGTTGTTGGCTCTTTAAGCAAATCGAATTCTTGTGGCATTGACAGCATTTCAAGTAACATTTTAAAAACAAACGCCTGTTTTCTCCATATATTTTTAATCGTAGCTTCTTTGAGAGAATATTTCCTGATGCACTTAAATGCGCCGATATTATGCCTTTACATAAAAGAGGTTCGCCTGCTGAAATTTCAAACTATGTACTATAATTATAACTATATGAATGCATTGCATCTTATGAGTCAACACATACCAGATAGGACGCATCTGGTTAGTGTCGTGCTCGTTGCTCCGATGTCCATTTTATACAGCATTGCATACAGGCAAACCACACCGATCGCAACAAACAGAGCACAAAACGCCAAAACAAAAAAACACTCCGAAGCTACTATTTTTGATTGAGCAAAGGAGCGCAATTTATAATTATACTTCTAAATACCATGTTGATAAACGTTTATGGATAAGCTGTGGGAAGAAATCTCCACTGAAATTAAAAGTTCATGTGTTGAAACGTTTTATTTTATTCAATCGTACATTCTGGAATACTTGTAGTATTTAAAAACCACAATGACTGAATTAGTTTTTTCCAACCCACACCAAGCGCAACAAATTATCGGAAACATTTTGCCTTTCGGTAAGTAATGAGAAACGTTTTCTTGTCGTGCGACAAAAAAACGTTTTGTCGCCTTCGATGTGGGTTCAGCCTATCTCCCTTCCACCAGTTATTTAACAGGGGTGGCCCACAGGGCTCTGCGCTCGGACCAATTTTATTCTTGATCTAAATTAATTCACTGTTTCTTTTTATTTTAAAGGTAAAACTACGGCTTTTGCAAATGATTTTAGTTTCTCCTATAGTTGGATGAGTTCCCTAGAATTATTTGCTGACCTTTATTGGGGTCTGGACCGTCTACGATATTGGTTCGCACAGCATAATTTAGTGATAAGTCCCAAAATCAAAGTAATATTTTTTAGTCTTTCTTCGTATAAAATGGATGTAGATATGCATTTTGTCATAAATTTAAAATTTCTGTTTGTTACTGTGAAACTAATTCACACTTATTTGATAAAGGCTTAAATTTTAGCACTCGTTGTTATACGTTAATTAATTTATGTACCTTGGTCTCATTACTGACTGCAAAATTAGTTTTCTGAATCACGTGGATTCCCTAAGAAAATATTTTCGAAATACTCTTATAATATTTTCCTCGTTTGATGTAGGCTTTTCATATTCAAAACAGCGCATAGCCATTTGTTCAGTTTTTGAAGTAAGTCAATATAGATTTGGTAGCAACGCGTATTAATAACTGATAAATAGTACTCAAAATGAAGTTTAATTACTTGGATAAAACACTGTGTTAGCAGTCTTTTAACCAAAGCCATTATTTTTCCCTAGCTCCCTAAAAGTAATGCAATTGACTACTTGATATTTGGTTACTATTATTCTTACATAAAAAAGACGGTAATGCAAACACAAATTTAAGACGAATGACCACAAAAAGCATACATATATTATTTGAAATTTGTTTTCGACTCTCCACTATTACCACCAATTATCAAATTGCAGCTTGGTAAAAGGTAAGGTGTTCTCTCTTGAGTAAAAAAAGGTAGACTGTAGGCCAATCGAATAAAATACGTACGAGTATTATTCACGAAAATTGTAGAATGATGTATGAAAGAAGGAAATTTAGAAGTGTGTGTGTATATTTTTGTTCAAAAGTTCCAAAAGTGCAAACATAAGAGAAAGTCAGCACACATGTCATAGTTAAGCTCGTACACACAAAATGTTCTTCCTCTTTTGATGTTTACACAAAGAAAGTTAACTTTATTTAGCTTTTTGTTTTGTAGATCAATAGATAAATACTTAAATAAAAATAATACATATAATTTGAAGTAATAAAATTAAATTAATTTAAAAAAATAAAAATGTTGTTCATTTCTGTTCAAAAAATAGCACAAAATTAAACTCGTACACTACAGAATATTAAATAAAAATTACACATAATAAAAAAAATAGTGAAACAAATTAATGATTAATATTTAGTTGGAAGTCCCGAATTGGCTTTTACAGCTTTTAACCGGTTTGGCATAGATCTAACCAACTTTTCACAGTAAGACTGCGGTATGTCATTCCACTCCTCTATGAGGGCGTTTTTGAGATCGTTGCGGTTTGAAATAGAATGTTGCCTTACTTTTTCCTCCAAATAACTCCAAAGGTTTTCAATTACGTCGAGATCAGGCGACTGTGGCGGTGTTTCAATCACTTGGGGGCAGTTATACAGCAACCATGATCGCACATTCCAGGCTTTGTGTTTTGGATCATTGTCTTGATAATACCGAAAACAATCTCTTATCCCAAGTTTTTCTGCACTTACTGCTAGGTTTTCTTTTAAAATATCTAAATAAACTGCTTGATTCATGATGCCATCAATAAAATGAAGATTTCCTGGTACAGCTGCAGACATGCAGCCCCATACCAAAACCGATCCTCTGCCATGCTTAACCGTTGCTCGCAAGTTCTTTTCCTTCAAGTCTTCATTTGGTTTTCTCCCCTTTCTGCGTGAACCACGTATCTACAAAACATATTTTTTTTCAGGAATTAAACAAAAACGAATGGTTTCCTTCAATCGAACATAATAGTGAAACTTTATTTTTTTTTAAATATGTTTTACTATTGCTAGCAATTAATAGTTTGCATTCTGGTTTAAATATAAATTCATATATGTTATAAATATTTTTGTTATGTACGAGTTTCCATCTCACATGCCTTGATGCGCAGTTAGCAGATACGAGTTTTTTACTTTTATGTGAAACACCTTTAAAAGATTGACACTGTAACCTCTAGGCTAGTCAAACTGCCAAATTATATTATAAATAATAATACATAAATTTGGCTGATATACATATGTTTATTTATTCTTAATAATCTTTTATTTTTGAATGAATAAACTCAAAATATTTCCATTCTGTATTAGAATTAAACCTTAGGTTATCATAAAAGCTGTGATAATCTTTTGGAATTAGTTTCTTTAAATTCTGTAGTTCGTTATATTTTTTAAGCGGCAAAGGGATTGAATTTTCATATAATTTTAAAATAATTTTCGAAATATTTATTTTCGCTTTTCTTTGGGGTGATAATGTCCAATCATTGTCAAAGTCAAGTTTATAATATATTCCGGTGGAATCATATTTTATGCATTTGAGATATATAACTTGCGGGTAACCCGTTTTATTGCCAGGTCTTATGGATTTCTAAAAATTAATTTCAAAAAAAATTTGAAGAATCTGTGATCTACGTAGATCACTTTATACGGTCCTGGATTGGTTCAAGATTCTGCAATGATTCGGATAAAATCAGCAGGAACGAACATCTCATGGACTTTTTTTTTCTTTCTATTGTTGAGTGGACAGAATCACATTCTATCTGAGTATGTCAACAGTTAAATACTTTTGATAAATTGTCGTGTTATATTTGGTCGCAATGAATTGTAAAAGGTTAGCTAAGTTTACGTTTCGATTTTGTGCGATAAAACCATAGCTAAATAGAACTGTTGAAACATTCAGATCACAATAATTTTCTAGGACATCAGAAACACACGAAGTAAAAGCATTTGCGTACTTTCAACCCTCTCCTTCGTGCTATACGTAGCAAAAAACTTCTGATATTATAAAATTGGAAAATGTAAAGTGATGCACAGCAAGCTTTTGCTTGAAATACATTGCTGATGCAGCTATAAAAGGCACCAATTGGACAGCTTGGACATCTAGAGAAAATGCATTTATTTCATTCTTAAAAGCTTTAAATTTGTCCGTATCTTTCCCCAACCTTGTCTTATTTTTATTATAAATGTGTTCATTGTATGTGTCTTGGTCAATATTTTCGTTCTTGAAACTAAAGCACAAATCACATTGATCTTTTTCAGGTTTATACAAATCAATATTAAAAGAATGTGTTATTTTCAAGAAGGATAAATAGGATGACCTTTCATTTTGTGGTATGTTTTCATCTTTCATAAACTGTTCATACATTTTATAAACATCTTTAAAAGATGTGTAATTAAAGTCCAAATACTGATTATCTGTTTTTTGCCTGCAATAATGAGGTTCAAGATTGGGCAGGCCTGTTAAGAAATCTTTGACATGTTCTTGTTTTTTTACGTTAATCTTTATTTTTACTTTATTTTTTAACTTTCCAGTTTGTTGACGAATTCCATGATTACTGCTTTCTATAATCCAATTTCGTACTGTCCATTCTCCTAAATTGAATGTGTTCGAAAATGTTTTCTTACAAACGGGTAGAACACCGTTTTCAGTTGTCAACTGATATTTCATAGATATGTTACGTCTTGAATTCTCGCATTTATTTGTAAGACAAGCTACTTGTCGCTTTGCTACAAGAGTTGCAATCATCACTTTACGTTGTTCCCAAGTCATATTTTTCCAAAAAGAATGAAATAGTTGTTTCCTTTGTCATTCGATAATTTCATTAAATTTAAAATACCTGTTTTTTTACACTAGCTTGAATTGCAACGGGGTTTAAGCAAACGTTTTTCTCTTATTTGTTTTCCCACTATTTGACTTTTTTTTTAACACTGTAATATTGTTTTCCTTTTTGCCTAGCTTTTTTTATAATATTTTTCTGCCACTTATCTTGGTTTCCCTGGTTTTTCTTTCTCCTTTTTCTAGTTATAAGAACGGATCCGTCGTCTAATTTTTTGTTTCGATTAACAGAATGGTTAGAATCATCAGAGTTAGATCTTGTTGAGAATTGGCAACAGCTTGACAAAATACTAATTGAATTCTGATATAATCATTTTGCTCAATAAATAATCCTGTTTGATCATTTAAGATAAGACCTGTGTAATTTGATGTAGGAATATTTCCTTCAGTTTCACAATCAACAATTTTAAATTCACCAGTGGTTTCGTCTAATACCAAAATACTTTGAGTCAAAATGGTTGATTCCTTGTTCAATGAATTTACCTTTGGCCTAACGTGCATTTTAAGGAGTATTTTTAATAGAAAAATGTAACTATGATTACCGATCCATATTGTAATTGGTATTTTTTGAAAAAGAGTTCTCATAAATTATAACCCGAAAGCTCACGTACGCTCGAATGTAAGGGGTAGTAAAAAAACTAGACGATCTATGCTTACCGCTTTTACTAACAGAACTGAATCGAGATTACATACAACACATGATTTTATATGGTGAATCCATTGGAATGTTACTAGTGATGTAAGTAATTTATATTTACATTCGTTTTTAAAAAATTCAGTACATTTTTCAATCATTGTCCACACTTCAGTACTCAAGGTTGTTAATATTTCTTATAGTAGAACTACTCGTACTTCACAGCTAATCAGATTTACGGTATTTACAGCTTGTAATTGTTAATCGTGCAAAAACGGTAAACAGCTTAGTAGCAAGCACCTTAAAATGTATGACGTGTTATTATTATTAGTACTAACTGCTAAAGCTTACGGCTAAACCTTCAAAAAGTAATTACGAGGTTTTCATGAAAATTCAACAACATTAAGGTAGTTTCGAGGAATTGTTTTATTTTGACATTCATTCTTTTCTCTATATAATTTGTTAGAGTTTCCCAGCAATGTTATATTAAAAACCGAATTTCATGAAAAATGTACATACGAGGTTAACGGCTAAAGGACACCATATAGCTGTCGCTATCGCGAAAATCAAACGTAATTAAAGCTTTTTAAATGGTATTGGAGATTTTGACGGTATCGTTAGAATACGTGGCAACAGGACGATTTCTCCTTCAAATTTTCTAGTCAAAATAGTTGCTTCAACTACCGCAACGGTGGCATTCCTGGTATATCTAGGAAATTCAAAAACTCAGATGTAAAATTTACAACTTCATTTTAACTTACAATAGTGTCGATTGATTTAAAAGACATCAGATAACCTGGCAACAATTATTGTATTTGGAAGTTAATTTTGTCGAGATCAACATATTTTGATGTTAAAATAGCACGATTATTGAACCAATTATAGTCCAAGTAATTATTCGATATATTCGGGGTATATCGAGTGAACAACATGAACAACAATGCAGAAATTGTCTTGCAATTTGATGTTATGTGTATTTTGATGAAGTTCTATTTTATCGTTTCCAATACCTAGCAATTGAAATAACTTCTGTCCATGGATCCCTTTGCAATTATACTCGCATATTCAAGGTCAATCGAAGTGTTTCGATTATTTTAAAAAGGCACCTCATCGGCAAAAATAGAGTGAGAAATAACTTATAGTATTATTTGAACAGAGGTACCAATGTTCCTTTTTGAGTGTCAAATGGTCGCAGATTATGTCGTAAACATAAACATATATGATGTGGAATTAGCTGTAGGACAAAGTAAAATGGAACAAACGATTGCAACAATTTTGCTCTGCAACTTGCCCCTGCCGCCAGGGGCGTTGGCATCTTGGATTCAGATAGGAAAAATAAAATGAAATAATATCACACTGAACTCCATAATCGACCAGTCTTCGGACTCTTTCCTCTTCTGGCAGACTAAGAGGTGTACAGCGGTCCCTAAACGAAAAAAAAACGAAATTCTTAATTTTTTCTTTTTTTTGAGCGCCGAAAATAATTGACATACTTAATAATTTATGCAAGATAATTTAACATTACCAGCCAAGTTTCAGACACTAAGGCTGATCCCACACCGAAGACGACAAAACTTTTTTTTTTGGTACGCCAAGAAAGTGTTTTTAATTCTAACCGACACCAATCCCACCACTTACCGATAAGCAAACTGTTTCCGACAATTTATCGCGCTTGATGTGGGTTGAAAGAAACTAATTCAGTCATTGTCCTTTAAAATGTCGTCTGACTCGTATTTCAATTTTCTAATTACTTTCCTCAACTTATCCATTTAACTTTTATTAACATGCACTCCTTTGCTCAATCAAAAATAGTAGTTTCTGCGCGTCAACTTCCAACTTCGTTTCACAAATTCACAATGTATCGGTTTTTTCGCAGAAAAGCAAAATACCAGCGAACAGATGTCGACGTGTTTTTTTTGCTTTGTCGTCTTGTGATCTGTTTATTTCGTCCGGTGTGGGCTTACCGCTAAGGACGTGAATAATTATCGGCAATGACACGTTTCCGCAAAACGTTTGTTGCAATCGGTGTGGGTTGGTTGTTGCAGTGCTGTTTAAAATGGACATTGGAGCAACGAGCATGGCCGAACAAAATATTTTGTCATGTTGCGTACCATTTGGTGTGTGTTGACCAATAAGATGCAATGACAAGAAAAAGGTTTTGTGGGCCTCGGTGTGAGGTCAGCCTAAGCCGATATTAATATCGGGTTACATAAAAATGTGAAAACTTTAGAGATATATTTCTAATCCCCTCTACTAACAGGTATCATCGGTTGCGTTCTTATTATTTAACATTAAATTGTCTATGGTTATAACTAAATTCGGCTCACAATGCAAGAGCTCATCGGTAAGAGTTTTTTTTTTTTATAATAGATTAGTGAAAGACGGTTTTTCAGCTGCAACCAGAATGAGACGTGCGTCTTTCGTAGGTCTTTCCCGCGACACCCTGAAATTTTGAATGAAATTCAGGTTCGGAACCACAAAACCCGTTACAAGCAAATTCTATTCGTGAGTGCGTGTGAGCTCATTTCAATTTACCGCAGTGTACTCCCGCCTCTTGGAATTATAACAATGTGCCTGATTGTTCATATAATTTTGACAAAAAATGTGCTCGCCACAGCTTGTAGGTAAACGTCGGTGGCCATTTTAAGTGGTATGTCTCTTTATTGGTTTCTGCTTTTTAGCGCTATCGTTGACGTAAACATTAGGCGATCCTTTCCAATAAATGTTGTTTACTTTTGGTGGACATCGTGATCTTGACTAGGAAAGCTTGAGAGAGTTAATTAACTATGATTTCAGTTTCGATATGAATCGGCAGAGTAGTTTTCTTGACAGTCCGAACTGTGCGTCTGTTGCTGTTGTTGATTGAGGTACTTGTATCTTATTTCCAGAAAGTATTGCTTGAGTCATATTAAAGAGCTGTGAAGACTAAGGCCTCATAGATACACTCTTATTTTGAATCACTTAAACAGTTAGTTGTTTTTGATGTAATATGCGTTTAAATTTCTAGACATGTGAATCTCCTTTAAAACGACGCGGTGAGCTTTTATAATAATCCACAGTGTGGGAAAAATATGTGGCTTGTTCTTTTGTGTGGGTTTCGCTTATTACACTCCAACCATATAGAATCCCATCATCCACGTTCAAAATTATTTGGAAAAACAACAGTGAATTGATATTTAACTTCGAATTAAATAAGCTAACACAATCTAAACTTGGTAAATGAATTGAAGTCGTTATTATTATATAAATTATTATTATAATAATAAAATAATACATTAAAAAACAACATTTTGTAGTAGAAAAATGTGTTGAAATTATTATAAATATACGAGTGGAAACCATTCCGAGTTTGAATGAAAGACGAGTCTCAGCATTTGTATTTTAGTATTAAATTTCGAATACCTAATTAGTATTCGAATTACTCCCATTATTCTAATTATTTGTCGATGGCAATCGTCCATAAACTTAAATTAAAGAAAAAAAAACCCGCGAAAAAGTGTTTCCGCACAAATTATTTTTTCAGCGGCAACTAATCCCAGGGGATCAGAGAGACGAAAGCTAGGGATCTCTATTAGTGAAGTTTCAAGTTCAAGTTTCCCTGGTGAAGTTTGCACGTGCCATGGTGTTTTTTAATTTTGAGAGCAGATTGCACCGGAGGTTTCGACGTTGCAATTTTTTTCGCCAGAACCAAACATTTGGAAGTTAAAGGATTGGGTTAACTTATTTTTCCTGTCCCTGACGTAGTCCCATTTATCTTGTGCTCAGAACGGAGAAGCAATGTTTTTCTCTTTTTTGTTTTTAAGTTTTAAGTATATGGACACATTTTGAAGAGGGCGGATCGTGCATAAAATATTGCCACTACATTTAAACAGATTGCACACTTGTAGATGAGTTTCAGTATTTCCGAAGATAGCGTTTTTTTTTAAAGTATTTAAAATCCTTTTTTTTCATAGTAAACTTATTTAAATTTTCGTTGGTTTGCCAGAGGACAACTACAGGTGGAACTTTAACATCAACGTCCTTATTACAGTCTCTATAAGGCAAACCTTACAGGGTTTGACAATAATAACTTTTTGGGTTTCTGTGTTATTTGACCACTATATTAAATTTTTTGTTTAAGGACATTGACCAACGCGATCTCCCAGCGATTTTTGAGAATATTCATTAGTTGATAAGCTGCAGAATAGAATGTTTGATGTGAATAAAGCTCCAATCAAAATTCACCCAGATACACATTCATTTTTAAAGGCTTTATGAAGGAAGATTTCTTGACCTAAAAAAGCAATAAATAAATTTTCCCTCACACAAGCACACAAAAAACACAAAAAATAAAAATTTTCATCATACATTTGACAATTTGCCTGAGGCCATCAGGTCAAAGCGGGAGAGTACGATAACTATGGCGCCAAAAATTGATAACTGTTTTTTTAGAGGGGTCAAAAAAAAGCATTCTTTACTATGGGGGGGGGGGTCTATCTCTCCCCGTTTAGGAGGTAGGGACAATTTTAGAAAAAAATGACTTATAATAAAAAAACAATGGCAGCACTTACAATAAAGTACTATAATAGCTTCGAAAGCCAGAAACTTGTTCTTTAATCCGAAATTTAAGATATATTATTTGTATAAATAGTTTTTGAAAAATTCGCATGCACACTCAAAAATTTGATTAAAAATTTTAAAAAAAAGTTTAGACCTTGTTTTTTTAAATGATGAATAGAAGGGCTAAATTGGTATTTAAGGTGATAATACGTATGGGGGGGAGGGAGTATGCTGCCACACCTCCCCTTCCTTCTTCCCCTTTCCACCATTCCCCTAATATGTATATTCCGTATTTTGCTATAGAAAACTAGCCATAAATTTGAGGATTTATTTTATAGTTGAACTTGGCTTGTTTCGCGAGTTAAGGAATTCAAACTCTGTTTTTGCATGTGGCAGGTCTCGCTCTCACAACTTCGTTGCTCCCCAAACAAACATTTCACTTTTGTACCGTTGTTGGGTTTCCATACACATGTGGTAAAGCGTGTAGTAATTGATATTTACAAAGTTCATTCTGTGTTCAACCTTAGTGCGAATCGAGTGATTTTTTTCTGATTAAGTGATGGCGGCTAAGCATTCTCTAATCCATCCAACATCACAAAACTTCTCAATATTTTGTTCGTTGCGGGTTTGGTGTCGACCACCGAAAAAAGCATTGCGTTTTTAGAAGAAATTGGTATAATTCCTACCTAAAATTTCAACTTCCCCACTGTGTTGCAACTTACCGATGAAGGTGGAAATATGTAAAAACATTAAATTCTCTAACAAAAAAGGTGATAAAAATTGTAGGAATACAATCAACCCGTCTATCGGTACATTTTCCCACGGGCCTCAATGTCGGTTTAGAGATTCGCGAGGTGCTTGCGATAATTATCTCTTTCGTCATCAAAATGCCTGTGAACACGGTTTTCCAGGTAAATTAATTAAATCTTAACCTACAATTTTTTTTTAAATATTATTATCCTAAGAACGAATCTATTCGCTGTATACGTCCACCTGTCCCTGTATAAACCAGCTATCTTGGCACTGAGTGAAACACAGGTAGGAGAGAATACAGATTTATCGGATTTGAACCTGCCTGGATATACCTTGGTGCCCCTTTTCTTTCTCCACCGCGGTCTCGCCCTTTATATTCGTAGTGATGTAGCTTACCAACTTCAGCCACAATACGGCCACTGTTCCAATCCGGAATTTATTTCCTATGGCTAAAAATCCATGTCCGTAAGCATTTAATCCACTACTGTTTTATTTATAGAAGTCCAAACCTGGATAGCAACTCAATTTTCAATGAGTTTGATATGTTATCCGACTCCATCACAAGAATTGTATCCCTACATCCTCACACTGAGATTGCCATTGCGGGCGATTTCAATGTACACAATTCTAATTGGCTTCGACATTCATGCCAGACAACACCCGAAGGACGGTACGTAGAGATCTTTGCTGAGGTAAATAATCTGACCCAGCTAGTAAATGAGCCTACACGAATACCTGACATTGCAGATCATTCCCCCAACACCTTGGACCTGTTTCTCACCTTTCATCCTGACAAATACTCTGTTGCAATATTATCGCCCCTATGATCGTCTGACCACTGTGTCGTATCAGCTAATTTCTCGTCTTCACCCCACACAGTTAGAACAAATTCCTAAAAGAATAGTATGGCTATACGAGAAAGCCAACTGGAGCGGTCTTAACGACTTTTTTAGGAATTTTAACTGGTCACTATGTTTCCTCGATAGTGACGTGGATGCCGCTGCTGATATGATCACTAACATTCTTTTTCTGGGTATGAGATCCTTCATTCCTCACAGAATGAAGAGTATCAAACCCAAAGAAAATGCGTGGTATGACTCGAGCTGTAAGGTGGCCATCAGGTTGAGAGAATTGAGTTTCCCTAATTACAAGGACAACCGTACTGAGGAAAACCGGAAACAATTTAAACGGGCCAGAAATGACTGCAATGCATTAATTAGATGTATAAAATTCTTCCACGAACAAAAGTTGAGGCAGAAAGTGCTACAATGTCCCAAGGGTAGCAAAAACTTTTGGTCGTTCGTGAAAAACGTAAAGAATTCAGCCTCGTCTTCAATTCCCACGCTCATTTACAATGACATTCCAGCTGTCAGCTCTTTAGACAAGGCCAATCTGCTTGCTGCATACTTCGCGTGTAGCTCAACGCTACCAGATTCCACATTGTCTCCGCCTGTACTTGAGAGCGTTGATTTCACCATGGGACAAATCCATTTTCGCACTCGTACAGTTGCAAGAGTACTAAAAGATCTCAACATACACAAATCCGCTGGCCCAGATGGTATACCCCCAATACTTCTGAAGAGGTGTTCTTCTGCGCTGGCAAAACCTCTGCGTAAGCTTTTCCATCTGTCCTACTCTTCGGGTCTCTTTCCGAGTAGATGGAAAACAGCATTTGTCCAGCCCGTCCCCAAAAAGGGCGAATCTTCGTCTCCCTCCTCCTACCGACCCATAACACTAACGTCCCTTCTTTCCAAGGTCATGGAAACGCTGATAAACCGTCAGCTTATGAAATATCTTGAATCGCGGAAGCTTCTTAATGACCGGCAATACGGTTTTCGCAGCAACAGGTCCACTGGTGATTTGATGGCATATCTCACCGAAAAGTGGAACCAATCTTTGCACAATCAAGGCGAAAGCAAGATCGTTGCGCTTGATATTTCAAAAGCATTTGACAGAGTTTGGCATCAGGCCCTTTTGTCGAAAATGCGTGCTTATGGCATCGATAAATCTCTGCTTCTATGTATTAGAAATTACCTTTCGAACCATTCAATTCAAGTTGTTTTGGATGGGTTCAAGTCTGATATTCACCAAATAAATGCTGGTGTCCCCCAAGGCTCTGTTTTGTCTCCGACTCTCTTTCTCATTTTTATAAATGATCTCTTGCTGTTACTTCTAATCCAATCCACTCCTTCGCTGATGACAGTACTCTCAGCTTTTCATATTCGTTCCAGGACTCACGTCCCTGCTCTTCGGCCGTAGAACTGGAACGGCAGCGTATGTCAAGCACATTGAATTCCGATCTTGACAGCATAATCGATTGGGGTAAAAATAATAGAGTGGAATTCAATGCTTCCAAAACTCAATGCTGTCTACTGCCGTTAAAGCGAACCCATAATAATCAGCCATTATCCATGAATGGCGCTTGTGTCGACGAAACCAAAAAACGTTCCATCCTTGGTATGTGTATCAACACCAAACTTAATTGGAATGATCACATATTTGAAATCGCCAAAAACGCGGCAAAATGTCTAGGTTTCCTCAAACGATGCAAGAAATATTTCACCCCCTCTGATTTGGCTTCAATTTATAAGGCCTACATCCACCCCAAGCTTGAGTATAACGCTCATATCTGGTCTGGTGCCCCTAAAACTTCACTGCACCTACTAGATAGGATACAACAGCGAGCGATAAAACTTATAGAAGACACTAATATCGCAAAGTCAATTGACTCGCTCGAATACCGACGTAATGTGTCTTCCTTGTCACTATTTTATCGCTATTTTAACAACCATTGCTCAAATGAGTTAGCCAATTGCATTCCTCACCTCCATGAATTCACCCGCAATACTCGTCTTGCCAGGAATGCTCATCAGTTTACCCTTAAGCCTGCTTTCGGACGTACAGTTAAGTTCAGGGATTCGTTCTTCAGCTGCACAACACGGTTATGGAATGCTCTTCCCAGCCCAATATTTCCTACAATCCTACAATCCACATTTGATATTTAGGACCAATGTGCACAGGTACCTCCTCTCCCTTTCTCCCTCTATACCTTCGACCCGTGCTGTGTCTTGATTCTGGACACTTAAGGGTAGTGTTGGGGTGATAAAGGAACCCCACGCTGGCTCGTTCTCGTTCAGTGCATGGATGATTAAAACAAAATAAAATACTTGAAGGATTGGATTTATTTTCCCCGATGTATGTTACCTCGTTGAGGTCTCGATCCAGAAGAACCAAAAAAACCAATTAGCGAAAGTCTATGGATGAGCTTCCGGTTCATTCCAGCAAACTTGAAGCGCCCTCTGGGGGAATTATTATCCGTCTTGTGGGACGTATTCAGCCCTCTTTTGACTGGAATGTCGTACACGACTTGTGGGGCGTATTCAGCCCTCTTTTGACTTGAACATTGCCGCCCGCCTTGCAGTAATAACTGCAAAATGTAGCCATATCTTCTAGTTTACTTAGTGAATGCCGAAAGCTGTCCTTACATATTCTAAAATAGATTAACAGTGATATTATTAATTTATAAAATTCTAGATTTACATAGATATATAGGTAGTGTGGATTTGCCAAGAACGAGCAATATTTTTTAATTCAGTGCAATATCTCTCGGTTTTAGTTATTAATCTTTACAGTTTATGGATTCGGTTTCTGAGTACATAATTGTCAATAGATTATATTATGGATTGTGTGTGGAAATGGTAATTCAGAATTTATATATAGCTTCGAATAATTATGAGTGGGTTATTACGCATAGTTTCGCAATTGGACGCGTTATGACTCCATTCTGAGTCCGTATATCGGCAACGCGAACGTGATGATCGGAACCTGGATGGAGTTTGACTACTCTTCCCAGCCGCCATTCGCCTGGTTGAAGATTCTCCTCCTTAATAACCACTAGGTCATCAACGGATATGTCACGCTGTGGAAATTTCCATTTGTTTCTCTTGTTGAGTTCTCGAAGATACTCGTTCTTCCATCTACGACAAAATTGGTGGTGTAGTACTTTTACCTTCTCCCATCCTTTGATGTAGTTCAGAGATTGGCCATTAAGAGGAGGCTCAGGTGGACTTATTAAAGGACCACCTCGTAGGAAATGTCCTGGAGTCAATGGAAGTATTTCGGACGGATCTTCAGAAATTGGTGAAATGGGACGCGAGTTTAAGCACGCTTCAATTTTTGCTAGAAGCGTGGAGAACTCCTCAAAGGTAAATTTGTTAGTTCCAGCAACCTTCCGAAAATGATGTTTAAAGCTTTTCACTGCAGCTTTCCAAAGTCCGCCCATATGGGGTGCACCAGGAGGAATAAATTTCCATTCTAAATTCTGATCCATATATCGACTTGATACTTCGGAGGATAGAGTTTGAATAAAACTCTTGAAATCTTTGACAAGGGATCTACTAGCTCCGATAAAATTAGTACCATTGTCCGAGAATATAGTTTTGGGTACACCACGCCGAGCAATAAATCGGCTCAAGGCAGCTAAAAATGATTGTGGCAGGTCTCGCTCTCACAACTTCGTTGCTCCCCAAACAAACATTTCACTTTTGTACCGTTGTTGGGTTTCCATACACATGTGGTAAAGCGTGTAGTAATTGATATTTACAAAGTTCATTCTGTGTTCAACCTTAGTGCGAATCGAGTGATTTTTTTCTGATTAAGTGATGGCGGCTAAGCATTCTCTAATCCATCCAACATCACAAAACTTCTCAATATTTTGTTCGTTGCGGGTTTGGTGTCGACCACCGAAAAAAGCATTGCGTTTTTAGAAGAAATTGGTATAATTCCTACCTAAAATTTCAACTTCCCCACTGTGTTGCAACTTACCGATGAAGGTGGAAATATGTAAAAACATTAAATTCTCTAACAAAAAAGGTGATAAAAATTGTAGGAATACAATCAACCCGTCTATCGGTACATTTTCCCACGGGCCTCAATGTCGGTTTAGAGATTCGCGAGGTGCTTGCGATAATTATCTCTTTCGTCATCAAAATGCCTGTGAACACGGTTTTCCAGGTAAATTAATTAAATCTTAACCTACAATTTTTTTTTAAATATTATTATCCTAAGAACGAATCTATTCGCTGTATACGTCCACCTGTCCCTGTATAAACCAGCTATCTTGGCACTGAGTGAAACACAGGTAGGAGAGAATACAGATTTATCGGATTTGAACCTGCCTGGATATACCTTGGTGCCCCTTTTCTTTCTCCACCGCGGTCTCGCCCTTTATATTCGTAGTGATGTAGCTTACCAACTTCAGCCACAATACGGCCACTGTTCCAATCCGGAATTTATTTCCTATGGCTAAAAATCCATGTCCGTAAGCATTTAATCCACTACTGTTTTATTTATAGAAGTCCAAACCTGGATAGCAACTCAATTTTCAATGAGTTTGATATGTTATCCGACTCCATCACAAGAATTGTATCCCTACATCCTCACACTGAGATTGCCATTGCGGGCGATTTCAATGTACACAATTCTAATTGGCTTCGACATTCATGCCAGACAACACCCGAAGGACGGTACGTAGAGATCTTTGCTGAGGTAAATAATCTGACCCAGCTAGTAAATGAGCCTACACGAATACCTGACATTGCAGATCATTCCCCCAACACCTTGGACCTGTTTCTCACCTTTCATCCTGACAAATACTCTGTTGCAATATTATCGCCCCTATGATCGTCTGACCACTGTGTCGTATCAGCTAATTTCTCGTCTTCACCCCACACAGTTAGAACAAATTCCTAAAAGAATAGTATGGCTATACGAGAAAGCCAACTGGAGCGGTCTTAACGACTTTTTTAGGAATTTTAACTGGTCACTATGTTTCCTCGATAGTGACGTGGATGCCGCTGCTGATATGATCACTAACATTCTTTTTCTGGGTATGAGATCCTTCATTCCTCACAGAATGAAGAGTATCAAACCCAAAGAAAATGCGTGGTATGACTCGAGCTGTAAGGTGGCCATCAGGTTGAGAGAATTGAGTTTCCCTAATTACAAGGACAACCGTACTGAGGAAAACCGGAAACAATTTAAACGGGCCAGAAATGACTGCAATGCATTAATTAGATGTATAAAATTCTTCCACGAACAAAAGTTGAGGCAGAAAGTGCTACAATGTCCCAAGGGTAGCAAAAACTTTTGGTCGTTCGTGAAAAACGTAAAGAATTCAGCCTCGTCTTCAATTCCCACGCTCATTTACAATGACATTCCAGCTGTCAGCTCTTTAGACAAGGCCAATCTGCTTGCTGCATACTTCGCGTGTAGCTCAACGCTACCAGATTCCACATTGTCTCCGCCTGTACTTGAGAGCGTTGATTTCACCATGGGACAAATCCATTTTCGCACTCGTACAGTTGCAAGAGTACTAAAAGATCTCAACATACACAAATCCGCTGGCCCAGATGGTATACCCCCAATACTTCTGAAGAGGTGTTCTTCTGCGCTGGCAAAACCTCTGCGTAAGCTTTTCCATCTGTCCTACTCTTCGGGTCTCTTTCCGAGTAGATGGAAAACAGCATTTGTCCAGCCCGTCCCCAAAAAGGGCGAATCTTCGTCTCCCTCCTCCTACCGACCCATAACACTAACGTCCCTTCTTTCCAAGGTCATGGAAACGCTGATAAACCGTCAGCTTATGAAATATCTTGAATCGCGGAAGCTTCTTAATGACCGGCAATACGGTTTTCGCAGCAACAGGTCCACTGGTGATTTGATGGCATATCTCACCGAAAAGTGGAACCAATCTTTGCACAATCAAGGCGAAAGCAAGATCGTTGCGCTTGATATTTCAAAAGCATTTGACAGAGTTTGGCATCAGGCCCTTTTGTCGAAAATGCGTGCTTATGGCATCGATAAATCTCTGCTTCTATGTATTAGAAATTACCTTTCGAACCATTCAATTCAAGTTGTTTTGGATGGGTTCAAGTCTGATATTCACCAAATAAATGCTGGTGTCCCCCAAGGCTCTGTTTTGTCTCCGACTCTCTTTCTCATTTTTATAAATGATCTCTTGCTGTTACTTCTAATCCAATCCACTCCTTCGCTGATGACAGTACTCTCAGCTTTTCATATTCGTTCCAGGACTCACGTCCCTGCTCTTCGGCCGTAGAACTGGAACGGCAGCGTATGTCAAGCACATTGAATTCCGATCTTGACAGCATAATCGATTGGGGTAAAAATAATAGAGTGGAATTCAATGCTTCCAAAACTCAATGCTGTCTACTGCCGTTAAAGCGAACCCATAATAATCAGCCATTATCCATGAATGGCGCTTGTGTCGACGAAACCAAAAAACGTTCCATCCTTGGTATTTGTATCAACACCAAACTTAATTGGAATGATCACATATTTGAAATCGCCAAAAACGCGGCAAAATGTCTAGGTTTCCTCAAACGATGCAAGAAATATTTCACCCCCTCTGATTTGGCTTCAATTTATAAGGCCTACATCCACCCCAAGCTTGAGTATAACGCTCATATCTGGTCTGGTGCCCCTAAAACTTCACTGCACCTACTAGATAGGATACAACAGCGAGCGATAAAACTTATAGAAGACACTAATATCGCAAAGTCAATTGACTCGCTCGAATACCGACGTAATGTGTCTTCCTTGTCACTATTTTATCGCTATTTTAACAACCATTGCTCAAATGAGTTAGCCAATTGCATTCCTCACCTCCATGAATTCACCCGCAATACTCGTCTTGCCAGGAATGCTCATCAGTTTACCCTTAAGCCTACTTTCGGACGTACAGTTAAGTTCAGGGATTCGTTCTTCAGCTGCACAACACGGTTATGGAATGCTCTTCCCAGCCCAATATTTCCTACAATCCTACAATCCACATTTGATATTTAGGACCAATGTGCACAGGTACCTCCTCTCCCTTTCTCCCTCTATACCTTCGACCCGTGCTGTGTCTTGATTCTGGACACTTAAGGGTAGTGTTGGGGTGATAAAGGAACCCCACGCTGGCTCGTTCTCGTTCAGTGCATGGATGATTAAAACAAAATAAAATACTTGAAGGATTGGATTTATTTTCCCCGATGTATGTTACCTCGTTGAGGTCTCGATCCAGAAGAACCAAAAAAACCAATTAGCGAAAGTCTATGGATGAGCTTCCGGTTCATTCCAGCAAACTTGAAGCGCCCTCTGGGGGAATTATCATCCGTCTTGTGGGACGTATTCAGCCCTCTTTTGACTGGAATGTCGTACACGACTTGTGGGGCGTATTCAGCCCTCTTTTGACTTGAACATTGCCGCCCGCCTTGCAGTAATAACTGCAAAATGTAGCCATATCTTCTAGTTTACTTAGTGAATGCCGAAAGCTGTCCTTACATATTCTAAAATAGATTAACAGTGATATTATTAATTTATAAAATTCTAGATTTACATAGATATATAGGTAGTGTGGATTTGCCAAGAACGAGCAATATTTTTTAATTCAGTGCAATATCTCTCGGTTTTAGTTATTAATCTTTACAGTTTATGGATTCGGTTTCTGAGTACATAATTGTCAATAGATTATATTATGGATTGTGTGTGGAAATGGTAATTCAGAATTTATATATAGCTTCGAATAATTACGAGTGGGTTATTACGCATAGTTTCGCAATTGGACGCGTTATGACTCCATTCTGAGTCCGTATATCGGCAACGCGAACGTGATGATCGGAACCTGGATGGAGTTTGACTACTCTTCCCAGCCGCCATTCGCCTGGTTGAAGATTCTCCTCCTTAATAACCACTAGGTCATCAACGGATATGTCACGCTGTGGAAATTTCCATTTGTTTCTCTTGTTGAGTTCTCGAAGATACTCGTTCTTCCATCTACGACAAAATTGGTGGTGTAGTACTTTTACCTTCTCCCATCCTTTGATGTAGTTCAGAGATTGGCCATTAAGAGGAGGCTCAGGTGGACTTATTAAAGGACCACCTCGTAGGAAATGTCCTGGAGTCAATGGAAGTATTTCGGACGGATCTTCAGAAATTGGTGAAATGGGACGCGAGTTTAAGCACGCTTCAATTTTTGCTAGAAGCGTGGAGAACTCCTCAAAGGTAAATTTGTTAGTTCCAGCAACCTTCCGAAAATGATGTTTAAAGCTTTTCACTGCAGCTTCCCAAAGTCCGCCCATATGGGGTGCACCAGGAGGAATAAATTTCCATTCTAAATTCTGATCCATATATCGACTTGATACTTCGGAGGATAGAGTTTGAATAAAACTCTTGAAATCTTTGACAAGGGATCTACTAGCTCCGATAAAATTAGTACCATTGTCCGAGAATATAGTTTTGGGTACACCACGCCGAGCAATAAATCGGCTCAAGGCAGCTAAAAATGATTGGGTAGATAAATCGGATGTAGCCTCTAAATGAACTGCCTTAGTAGCGAAACAAACAAATATGCAAGCATATGCTTTTGTTAATCGACAGTTACGGCCTAAAGAGCTACGTATAACGAAGGGCCCTGAGAAGTCAATACCCACATAGGTGAACGGTAATGAAATTTGCGTCCTTTCCGCAGGTAATGCAGCCATTATCTGTGTTTGCGTTTTCCTTTTCTGAATTATGCAGATTTTGCATGTTCGGATATATTTTTTCACCAGATTTTTCAGTTTGGGTACCCAAAATTCATTTCGTATCAAACGCACTACTAATTGATTACCACCATGAATTGAAAGCTCATGTACGAATTTCACCAAGAGAGTAGCTATACGTGCTTGATATGGAATTATAATTGGATATCTTTCATTGAAGGATAAAGTAGAAGAAGCAAGCCTTCCATTTGACCGAATGATCTGATTTTGGTCAAGTATTGGGTTTAAGTTCGCCAGAGCGGTTCTTTTGGAAATCGGTCGGTTCTTAAGGAGAGTTGAATAGACATCCTCAAAGTAAAGAATTTGTGTCAACCGAATGACCAGAATCTTTGTGTTAGAGAACTCATTTTAAGTAACCAATTTCGATTTGAACGAGAAGTTATTCTTAAATCGAGGGCTGGTCCTATGATAAAATCGTAAAATGTAATTTATTACACGCACTAACCTAGACCAACAAGAAAATCTTTCAAGAATAGTTTCAATATTAGGTGGTTGTGTAGATAAGTTTGCTTTAATTGGCTTCCTTTCAAGTTCTTTGTCATCGGGATATTTGAACAAAGATTCGGGCCACGAAGTTTGAGGTTGGCATAGCCAGGTAGAGCCATGCCACCATAAGTTGGCTGTTTGTAGGTCTGATGGCGTGATTCCTCTTGTCGCTAAATCTGCTGGATTATCAGCTGATCGGACGTGATTCCATTTTGCGTATGGCGCATATGATTGTATTTGTGCGACGCGATTTGCTACGAAAGTTTTCCATGCGTTAGGAGGCCTATTCAGCCATGCTAAAACTATCGTGCTATCGGTCCAGAGGTAAAGCTCACAGTTGGAAATGCTAAGCTCTGCTATAATCTTATGGTAGAGTTTTGATAGTAGAACAGCCCCGCAGAGTTCCAACCTTGGCAAAGGGATTTGTTTGACTGGGGCGACTTTACTCTTAGCACATAAAAGGTGAGATGACCAAATGCCAGAATTTTGTTGAGTGCGCAAATACAACGTTGCAGAGTAAGCTTGCTCAGAGGCGTCGCAAAAGCCGTGGATTTGAACGAAATTGTCTGGTCTATAATTAACCCATCGAGGAACTCGAATAGTTTGTATGTCTGGAAGGGTAGCCAAGAAAGATTTCCAGCGGTGACACGTTAGAGGCAAAAGAGGAGTGTCCCATGACGTGCCATCACGCCAGATTTGCTGCATAATGATCTTTGCAGTGATGATTACAGGAGCCAGCCATCCTGCGGGATCAAAGAGTCTGGCTATCACTGAAAGTGCTGCTCTTTTAGTTAATAAACGATCACTTTCCAGTATGGAGAAGAAAAAATGAAAGCTATCGGATCTAGCGTTCCATTGAATACCAAGAGTTTTCGAGATACTTTTATCTTCGAGTCTGAGGAAATCTTGATTGTAAAGATGCGAGGGAGGAAAATGCTGAATCAGATCCAAGGAATTGGAAGTCCATTTTCTTAAAGAAAAGCCTGCAGAGTTTAGCGCATCGATCAATTGATTTTGAGCTTCTAATGCAGTTTCAATATCATGAGCTCCAGAAAGTACATCATCTACATAAAAATTGTCTTTTATAATTGACGATGCAAGGGGGTGTGTTGATTGCACATCCTCCGCTAGACGCAGCAGTGTACGTATCGCTAAATACGGAGCACAATTCACGCCAAAGGTGACCGTATTAAGTTCATAATCCCGAATAGGACTGTCGGTTTGATCAGATTTCCAAAATAAAATTCGCTGATACGACGAATGTTCGGGATGAACAATGATCTGGCGATACATTTTTTCTATGTCGGCATTGAAAACGTACCGATAGAGTCGCCATTGTAAAACTAAGGTTGTTAAATCTTTTTGTAAAACTGGGCCGGTATACAAAATATCGTTCAAGCTGATTCCATTGCTTGATGGATAAGAGGCATTAAAGACTACGCGGACCTTTGTTGTTGTACTATCAGGTTTTAGCACGGCATGGTGTGGCAGATAGTAAGTAGATAATCTATTGTTCTTAACAATATCTTGGGAGGAAACAGCCGTCATGTGTCCAAGTGTCACATACTCTTGAAGAACGTTTTTGTACTGTAACCGAAGTTCGGGATTTTTGGCCAAAGATTTCTCCAAGCGATTGAGTTGTTTTAGAGCTTGGTTTCTTGACTGGCCCAATGGAGCACTAGATTCTTTAAACGGAAGGCGGACTACATAACGACCTGTGGCCGTTCGAGTTGTTGTTTTAGAATAAAGACCTTCACAGTAGATATCTTCACTAGAAGGTAACTTTCGATCCCCTATATCCTCAACTTCCCAGAACTTAGCTATCTGTTCTTCGATCGATGCCTCACAAAAATAAGAAATGAAGGTTGAAAAGGAGTTAATACCGTTTTGCTTAAATGGTCCTGAGAGCACCCATCCAAAAATTGTATTCTGGGCTATAAGCGAGCCAAATACTTTGGATTTTAAACCTTCCAGGACAATTGAGGGATATAAGTCTGCACCAATCACCATATCTATCTTGGAACTTTCGTGGAAATAGGGATCAGCGAGATCAAAATCTATTGGGGACGTAACTTCATGTCGATGGATTACGCATGAAGGTAAATCACCTGTAAGTTTTTTGAGGACAATCGCGTTGGCTCTGATTGTAAAATTTGGAGTCTGTTTTGAGCCTATACATAGTGAGCACAATTTGGATGCAGTTGCGGTCACCATTGCGCTCATTCCAGAGATCTGAGCCTGTATGGGTTTCACAGGTAAGTTTAACTTCCTCTGGGCATCTTCGGATATAAAAGTAACTTCGGAACCTGGATCCAGAAGAGCACGTAACGTGAATTTGCTTCCTAAATGATGGATATCAATAAGCGCGGTTGCTAAAAGAACGCGATTGTGGTTACGAGAGAAATAGGATTGGATTTGAAAGGAATTTATGGGTTTAGTGGACTGTATTGATGTAGATGGGGTTGGTGTTTGCGACGAAATCGCAGTATCTGATGATGAGGAAATAATTTGAGTTGAGGGCGGATGCAAAAGTGTGTGATGCTTTTGTTTACATTGCATACATGTGTGAATACTCTTGCAATCCCTTAGCAAATGTGTAGAAGCTAGGCAATTGGTACAATAATTTAAACCCCTGACCTTAGAAAGTCGATCGGCCATATTTAATTGGAGGAAACTTTGACATTGCCGAAGTGGATGGCAGCCATTACAAAGTTTGCAAACAAGTTTGGTAGCTTTTGAATGAAAGGTCTTGAGACGACCGTTGTGGTTTGATTTTTAAAATGACTCCTTGCTTTAATGGGAAGCTTAATATCGGAGACAGTTTCCAGCACACGGTAACGACTGGTCAAGAAAGAATCCATTTCTCTCCATGTGGGAATGTCTCGCGGTCTTTGAACGGATTGTTCCCACAATGCTACGGTACTTTCCGGTAATAGACGAGAACATAAGAAAATTAATATTGGATCCCACGATACGGTGGATACCTTATGGGCCTCGAGAATCGCAAGGCAATCATTGATTTCTCGTTGAAGATCCTTTATGCTCTTGCCAGATTCGCATGTAATAGATGATAGATTAAAAAGTTTTTTTAATTGACTATTCACTAAGATTCTCCTGTTCTCATATTGCTCCGCGAGAGCCTGCCAAGCTAGTTCAAAATTATCTGCCGTTAAAGAAAACTTTGATACAATATTATACGCGTCACCTTTTGTTTTTGCACGAAGGTGGAATAATTTCTGAACTGCACACAACTTTGGATGGTTTATGTATACTGCGGTAAACATATCACGGAAAGAAGGCCAGGTAACGTAATCACCATGAAAGGTTTCAGTGTCACAAAGCGGAACTTTTAAACACTGCCCTGAATTGGTTACAGTCGCGATAGGCGCTTTAGGAAAAATATCTTCTTTGATCGTTTTCATTTTGGTTGTAAGCTCAATTAATTCAGTTAGAAAGCTTATGTATGTGGTCGATGACAAGCGATACTTTCCCTTAACTGCGTCAAGATCATCAGTTTCTGAACGCAAGCAAATTCTATATGCTTTCTTAATTTCACACCAAAGATCTTTCAGCTCCGTTGTATATGCCTCTAAGGAACTGAGCGATAGATCTGTGACCGGCGTTTCATGAAACGTGCTTTGAAACTGAACTAACTGATCTGCGGCCAGAATAAAATTCTCCAAGTGTGCCATGATGCAGCGATTATTAAGAGCACCAAACACCAAACGAATCACGGCTAGAAACTGTATAGAACTATGAGTTTTCCAGATAATTATTACTATTATAATAGTATGTACAATAATAATCCACTCTACGTTGTGTATATTTTTTTTTTTTTTTTTTTATAAGGAAAGAAAAAGCACAATATGCACACACTTCCACATACAACCCTAATAGATGTAGAAATTAATGCACATGTATTGTATATATTATATTGTATTATAATTTTATAATTGCACTGATTAAAAAATATGCACGTACCTGATCTCCTATTGAATTGTGCCGAGCCGATCACGACTCAGCTTGATAAACGCAAACAACTCAGTGTGCGAAACACCTGAGTAAGCAAACCAAAGGAATTGCTTTTTTGCATACGATGAGCCGGAGAGTTCACTTCAAGCCTCGTAACTCGACGGTCAGTAAATAATTCAATAAACATTAATTGTAACAAAGGCATTTTTTCCTGTTTTGTCTTGAAAAAATCCAGGGTGAGGCTAAACGATGTTTTCAACGACTTGGAGATGACCTTACTTGGGAAGCAGCACAAGACGAATTAAAACTGTACTTCAGACCTCGGAAGGACTACGCCGAATTAATAAACGAATACCGCAACTTTAAGGTAATAAGTCTTAGAGAATTATTTGATAAGGTTAGATCAGTTAATTATGAGTTGAATGAATTATATAATTTGGAAAACGAAGGTGATAAACCTGTTATATATTCACCTCCTAATAATGATAAGTATCTTGTAGATATTGTTAAAGAAAAATTAGATAATTTAGTTCGCGGAAATGTAGGCAAAAATGATTCGCTTATTCAAATGTATTGAAATTATTAGATGACGAAAGAGCAATTGATATTACTCACCGAAGACGAAACAATTATAGAGATTTTAATCGACAAATTAAATACAGACAAAATGATCACAGTAACTTACAAGACCGTAGAGTAAACGATAGGGGTAATCGATTGAATTTGAGAAATAATATCTACTGTAACAGTCGTAGAAATATACATAATGATCAGGCACAATCCCGTGAAAGTGTTCAATTAAGACGAAATAATTACACAACTAATTCTGGTAGATCTAATAATTACGATAATAAGTCTGGTTCTAGGGTTACGGGAATTTGGCAAAATTTTAATCAACCGATGGAGATAGGAAACATAAGAGCCAATCGAAATTTTACCAGATGGCCTCATGCACAAACTTACTGATAGTAACACTTACCATAGGTGACCAAAAAAAATTAAGTGTTTTATTGACAATTGGTCAAAAACAAGCATAATTAAAACTAATTTTCTAAAAAAATTATCCCGAAATAGAATTAAAAGATCCCATATTTTATACAACAATCAATGGCACTAATGTATTGTAGTTGATCATAAAGTTGTTACTCCACCCACAAAAGAATTTCTAAGCGGAGGAACAGTGGCATGGAAAATACTCACATTTAGCAGTAGGAAATATGATGCAATTATAGGACAGTACATATTGATATCTTTAGAAGCAAAAATAGATATCGGAGAAAGGCAATTAGAAGTGAAAGGAAACAAAATCATATTTGAAGACAATTATCCATACGAAATAACCGAAATCACTACTTTAGAAATAAATGAAAGCAGTACTATTAATTCTCTAAAACTAAATCATTTAAATGATCAAGAAAGAAAATTAATAACAAATCTACTACGGGACTATCAAGAACTCTTTTTCAAAGAGGGTGACAAATTAACATGTTCATATGAAGTAGAACATGAAATCGTCACAACCGTCAGTAATCCCATCTTTTCGAAAATATATCGTTATCCGGAAACACATGAGAAAGAAATAGACAAACAAATATCAGAAATGCTCTCACAAGGAATTATTAAAGAAAGCAATTCTCCATATAATTCACCTCTTTGGATTGTTCCAAAGAAACCGGACAATTCTGGACAAAAAAATGGCGAATAGCTATCGACTATCGTAAACTCAATGAAGTTACGGTAAACGATAAATTCCCAATTTGGAAAACATATTGGACAAATTGGGTAAAGCCCAATATTTTACGATTTTGGATTTGGCAAAGGGTTTTCACCAAATCCTCGTTAAACCAGAAGACCAAAAGAAAACGGCATTTTTTTTTTTAAGCATTTTGTTGTTTTTTTTTATTATATCTAACTTATTTTAGACAAAAAGGCTTAAATTTAGCGGGCACTCTAAAGCAGACAGTACATTCTAAAAACTATGTCTTTCGACTTAATTAATAACCTAATTAACATAAATGAATAAATGAATAATGAAAGCTAAGAAAATTTTACAACAAACAAAACCTTAGCAAAAAAAAAACAGCATTTTCCACTCCAAATGGACACTATGAGTATGTAAGGATGCCATTCGGGCTTAAAAATGCCCCAGCAACCTTTCCAAGGCTCATCAATTCTGTCCTCAGGGAATTCATTAACAAAATTTATGTCGTCTATCTCGACGACATTTTGATCTTCAATACATCTTTAGAAGAACACAGCAATAGTATTCGAAAAATATTTAATAGGTTAAGGAAAGCAAAATTAAAAATACAAATAGACAAATGGAATTTCCTTTCTAAAGAAACGGAGTACTTAGGTCACATTTTGACACTCGAAGGTGTACGGCCGAATACCGCAAAAGTCGAAGCAATTCAAAATTTAAAACTTCCCAAAACCCAAAAACAGATTAAATCGTTTCTGGTGAATAACAGGGTACTACAGAAAGTTCATAAGAGACTACGCAAAAATTTCCCATCCCCTAACAAAATATCTGAAAAAGAATGTCCGAATAAATACAAATGATCCTAATTTTATTGCTGGTTTTGAAAAATTAAAAGAACTGATAACCAATCATCCGATCTTAGGAACCCAGATTTTTCAAAAAAATTTAAACTCATTACTGACGCCAGTAATGTTGGTGCCGTTTTGACTCAGGATGGTCACCCCATCTCATATGCCTCGAGAACTTTAAATAATCACGAGCAAAATTGCTCAACGATCGACAAAGAGTTGTTGGCTATCGCTTGGGGAGTTAGATATTTTAGACCATACCTGTTTGGAAAAGAATTTTTTTTTTTTTTTATACAAATATTATACAGAGAGTATCTGCAAAGCCTGAAGGGCTTGTCTGCAGAAAATTGGATACAATCGTAGTCTATTGCTTGACAGTTTTTTTTTTTTTTTTTTTTTTGTTTTGCTAATCATACAAAATACATTACAGTTACAACAATTTATACAGAATGCAAATACAATTCTCCAGCTTTTTTAACAATTTCACGTTTGCTTAAATTTTGAATCTAAGAGGGTATTTCATTTAAGACATTTGGTATTATAACGTCATATCTTCTTCTTCCATATTCGTTCCATGACCTAGGGATGGTGTATTTTCTCTGCTGTTTCCTTCTTGTGTTGTATGTTTGTTGCGTAGGAATTTGATATATTCTTTCACCGTGTAGGTTGGCTAGCACTTCAAGTTTGAAAAGTTGTGCAATACTTAGCATCTGTTTATTGGCACCTTGTTGCAAGCTCCTAACTTTTGATCGGCTCATCAGCTTCCAAATACGGTTCTGTAATGCTTCTAATGGTCTCATATTTGGCGCTTTGCCCCAAGCCAATATACCGTATCTCAAATGTGACTCCACTAATCCGAAATAGCTTTGTAGGAGCACGGGTTGGGGACATAGATAGCTTAGATGAAAGAGTGCAAATAGAGATTGTCGAAGTTTTTTTAAAAGTGTCTCTATGTGCGTGTTCCATTTCAGATTGTAGTCAATCCAGATTCCTAGGTATTTGTATTTTGAGACGTTTTCGATGTACTTAGCGCATTCATCGTTGTCTCCTAGCTCTTCATGGTCTTCTAATTTATGTAAGCACTTACAGTCATGTATTTTAATCTTCAGCTTCACCTTCTGAATGTGTGGAGGACGTATATGCAAAACTTTCGTTTTGTCTGCGTTGATGACCAGGCCATGGTCGTGGCACCATGCTATTACAGCGTTGAACACTCTCTGTAATATATTTCCTGCCTCTTCAGCACTTCTATGGCTAACCACAATAGCTGTGTCGTCTGCATACGCATATCCCGTACTTTGCTTAAGCACATTTAATAGATCATTAACGTACACTATGAATAGGAGTGGACCTAGCTTCGACCCTTGTGGTACACCGTATTCTATATCTTCCTGCTCACTTGTGTATTCTTCTATCTTCACTTTAAAATTTCTGTTCATTAAATAGCTTTTGAACCAAGATAGCATATTTCCACGAACGCCTATATTTTCCAGCTTCTTTAGGATATGGTTATGATTCAAAGTGTCAAAGGCTTTTTTGAAATCAATGAATAGCACTGCTACGCTGTGGTTTTTGTCAAGACTTGTGTGCACTCTGTTCGCAAAATCTCCAAGTGCTTATGCTTTTGTTTTTTCTGAAGCCGAATTGGTTATTTCTCAAAAGGTTGTATTTTTCTAAGTAACTGTAGAGCCTCCTAATTATAACTTCCTCCAGAACTTTGTCAACGACGGATAGAATTGATATTGGTCTATAGTTTTTTATATCATTCCGCTTCCCGCTTTTAAAGATAGGACGTACAATTGATGTTTTCAGCCCGTGGGGGACATGTGCCTGATCCAAACTCATATTTATTAACTTTGTTATTACTGGGGCTAGTACCCTTGAATTTAGTCTGAGGTCCATTGGTCTTACTCCATCTATTCCTGCGGACTTATTCATTTTCAGGGAATTGAGAATGTTCTCAACTTCTTGGACGCTCGCATTGTCTACGTATATTGAGCGATTCACGCTACTGGCTGGATATTTATATATGCGGAGAGGGCATTCATGTACCGTGTGCTTGATTTCCGAGGTGAGTACTTTTGCGAACTTGGTTGATAATTTATATAGATCTGATTCATTAGCAAAGTTCTTCTTAAGTGTATCGTCAAGGTTACTTCTCTTTCTTCCCAATATAGCGTTAACAAGCTATATAATTGTTCTATATAGTACGCTTTTTTTGTGAGCATAATCTTTTTGTTTAGCTCATTTCTGAACTTCTTATATTCATTTTGAAATTCTTCATTTCGCCTGTTGTTTTTAAATCGCATATACAACCGATCTCTTTCTTTACAAGCTGATCTTAGTTCGGCGTTCATCCAAGTATGCTCGTTCTTCCTTTTTTTCTTTGGAGCCTTTGATTCCGCAATTATATTCTTCATTACATTTATGAACCGGCTATAGTAATCATTGACATCTGTATAATGATTAAGCTGTGCCCAATCATATGCCTCCACTTTTCTACCCACAATGCTGTTTAAAATGCAGCATTCTTTTTTCGTTGTTGTATGCGTTAGTTCACCTTCTGCTTTTACTGCGCAGTATATAGCATAGTGATCTGAGATGCTTACTTCAACGACTGCCGAATTGATTTCATATTCTTTTATCCGAATTAGACTGAGATCAATTAATGTATTAGTGTTTCTGGATAAATCAACTCTGGTCTCCGCAAAGATTATATTTTGAAGCCCCTTTGAGGCAATCATTGCAAGGTAGTTTCTTACACTCAATTTCCGTTTTTCCTTTATATTGATATTCATGTCGCCAATGACAATCATACTTTTTCTTTTGTCAAAAATATCAATATGTTCGTCTAGTTCTTCAATAAAATAATTAATTTTTGTCTTAGGTGGTCTGTATACTGCAATGATTGTGGCTTCAAATTTATTTCGTGTTATCCTCATCGATATATTTTCGTAATTGGTGCTATTTCTTTCAGTTCTTTCATAAGTTATATTATTTTTAAGAAATACAGCTATTCCTCCGCCTGTCATTTTATTTCTGTTAAAGGACTCGCCGTGGAATCCATCTATTGAGAACAAATTGTTTTCTTCCTCTTTTATATTTGTCTCTGCTAGAACAATAATATCTAATCTAGATATAATGTCGCTTATATAAAGCATGAAACTGTCCCAATTTTTCCTCATTGAACTTATATTTAAGAAAAGATATGCTAACTCATTATTATTTTTACTAAATTCTATTAACTCATCTTTGGTGCTTAGTTTTTTAAAGTTTATATTTTTTAATTCTTCCATTTCATACTCCATTTTTTATTTTTTGTTTTGTGTTTGTTCGTACTGTACGCATTTTGTGTTAATTTATTTTCTCTACATCGCTGAATGTTTCCATTTCAATGACGTGATCACCTTCACTTTTTCTTGCTAGTATTTTGTTGTTTTTGTACCAGACGAATGTCCATCCAGCTGATTTTGCCTTTGACTTTGACAGCCACATTAGTTTTTTGAAGTATGTATGGGGTTAATTGCTCGTTAATATAAATATTATGATTCGCGTATGCCTGGTTCCCTTCTTTTTGTAATTTTAGGTCAATTTCTCCGTATTTAAGAGTTCTTTTAGTTTTAATGCGTTCTAGTGTATTTTAGATTTTTTCTGCTAAAGCTCACTGTTGATTACATCAACAAAATACAAATTTATTTTGTATTGATTATTTTATTGCTTACTCGTAGTTTGTTATTTTTGCTGTTGTTTGCCTTCGTCGATGACACCAACACACTTATTGCTACAATGCTTAGGTAAACGTTTTTCGGTTAGCAATATTTGTTATTTTGTTGTGCTGAGGCGGGCATTTTTTTGGTATAAAGTAAAAGAATAAAATGTTCGTGGCATCAGTCCATTCAATTCAAAAAACCAAGCAGTTTGAATTTTTTACATGGTTCTTCGAGACGGATTAGCCGGAATAGTGGAAAGTGATTAGTTAAAAGTGGTACTAGATCAATATATTCAAACAGTGGAAATAAAAGATAGCTCGTACTCCATTACGCAGTAAACATGAGCGACATCGAAGAAATCGCACTAAATCAGACGAGAATCACGGAAGAAGTTCATCGATTGTGGACAAACTTCAAAAAGGATGGAGAATCACGGTACTCTGTGGAGTATTTCAAGACACGGCTCGAGAAACTGGAGCAGCACTGGATTGACTTCCAACTAAACAATGGGTACCTAGAAGACTTAAGGAAGACGAACCCGCATCATGAATACTTTGCCAAAAAGTATTTTAGCCAGTTCGAATCAAGGTATCATGACATTAAAGGTGCCTTGAAGTCAAAACTGGCTCAGTGGTCAACGAACAGGCGAGCCGATATTCCAGAATTACCAGCCAGTTCAAATCTAGCTACAGTAGTTCAGCCACCAAGGAGCACATCATCAGATAGAACGGAAAATTCAATTGGAAAGACGAAGTCCTCAATTCAGTGCACTAAGTTGAACCTCGCCAAAGGGAGACTTTTACGCCTAATTGACAGTCTGGAATTCAGCCAGAATTCCGTCTATCTCAAGTTCAAGCTGAGTCAATTACAAGAATGCTGGACAACGGTACGAACAGTTAATGAGGAAATTATAGTGTCAATGGACAAAGCCGATTACGACGAAGAATTTCTTGAGTTGGAGCAGATGTAACTAGATGCATATATTCAAATAAAAGAAACAGAACAGACACAGTACCAGAGGGAAGCTGTAGTAACACAGCCTGAGAGGCATCGAGAAATTAAACTTCCACCTATAACAATACCAACATTCAGTGGAAAGTATGAGGACTCGACACAATTTTGGGAACTGTTCGATCGTTTAATACACCAAAACAGAACCTTAAGCAATGTCGAACGAATGCAGTATTTGAAAGGTAATCTAACCGGAGAAGCAGCAAGGATTGTCAACCATCTATCACCTACTGCAAGCAATTATGCAACAGCAATAGAATTGCTAACCAAACGATTTCAAAATCCAGCAGCGTTGGTTAACAACTTTATTCAAAAACTGCTTACTTTGAAACCAGTTCGAAATGAAAATGCTCTGGATCTAAAGACTATGATGGATACATCCAGGGAAATCCTGTACGGAATCAGCAACTTGGGAGTGGATGTCAGTTCCTGGGATCCATTGGTGATACAAATCCTATATCCAAAACTAGACAATAAATCAAGAAGGCTGTACCAACAATCAAAAGGAACATCAACAGAAATTCCAAAGTTAAATACATTTTTTGACTTTATTGAGGGCAGATTCAGGGGATTGGAGGGCAGTCGCGAATTCAGCAGAAAACACCAATCGCAAGCGGTAAAACCCAACTCTACAAAAAGCCACTTGACTACAGTTACGCAGCCAAAATGCGCTGTTTGTGGCGAGAATCATCAGGTATTCAACTGTAAGAGATTTTTAAGTATGAAACCAAAAACCCGACGGGAAGTGATCCAGAAGTCAAGGCTGTGTTTCAATTGTTTGCGGGATGGACATGCCGCTAAAGAATGTTTGTCAAAGAAGGGTTGCAAGATATGCGCACAACAGCATAATTCTCTTCTTCATCTCCCTCTAAGTGAAAAGGCAGCCGTCTTAGTAACAAGCAAGGGATCAGGTGAAGAATCACCATCGACAACGCGAATCGTCGCTGCATGTCAAGCTAACAGGACGGTACTACTAGCCACAGCCATGGTAAATGTGTGCGTTGGACGACAAGTGAAACTGATACGAGCTCTTATTGATCAAGGATCTCAGTCATGCTTCGTGACAGAAAAGTTAGCGCATCAGTTAAATGCACCGTTGGATAAGTATGAGTCAAGGATAAATGGAATCAATGGTCAGGCCACACAAGTTATCGCAGCATGCCGCCTCACCATTCAATCAATTCATGATGAAGGAGTCAACATGGAGGTGAACGCTCTGGTAATGCCTGTTATCACATCAAAATTGCCATTACAACAATTTTCACCCAACGATTGGCCACATATTCAAGGCTTGAAGTTGGCGGATCCATGGTACGGACAACCAAAGGATATCGAATTGCTGATAGGATCAGACATTTTACCACATTTCCTGACCCATGGATTGATCAAAGGTCCACCTAATACTCCAATGGCACAAAATACAAGGTTTGGCTGGATATTGTCTGGACCGGTAGTGACCAACTTAACATCAAAACTGAAAGCACAAACCAAAGTCCTTACTTCGTGTATCAGTGTATGCAGCGAAGATGAAGGATTAAAGAAATTTTGGGAACTAGAAGAAATACCCGTCGCAAGGGTCAGGTCTGCAGAAGATGAGAAATGCGAAATTCACTACCTATTGACACACAAAAGGTATAAAACAGGACGATATATCGTCAAGTTACCACTGCTAAAGGATCGCATATCCTTAGGTGATTCACGCAAAATGGCGTTAAAGCGATTCTTTTTGTTGGAGCAGAGATTCGCAAGAAATGAGAAGCTTCGGCATGACTATTGCAATTTCATGCAGGAATATCTTGCTCTTGGACACATGGAGGAAGTACAAGGAGATTCCTCAGAAAAAACGTATTATCTTCCACACCATGCGGTGATAAAAAATGACAGCACTACTACCAAACTGAGGGTGGTTTTCGATGCCTCGGCAAAAACAACATCTGGGGAGTCGCTAAATAGCATCATGATGACAGGACCCACGATTCAAAGGGATTTATTTTCCTTACTTCTCCGATGGAGGTCGTTTCCAATCACCTTCACAGCTGATATCGAAAAAATGTATCGTCAGATTTTACTCGACCAGGAGGATCAAAACTTACAACGTATTTTGTGGAGAGGATCCAATCAAGGAATACGTTCTCAAAACCGTCACATATGGCACATCATCCGCACGATACTTGGCAATTAAAACTCTATGTCAGCTAGCTGAAGATGAAAAGCAAGAGTATCCACTAGCAAGCAAAACATTGCTTGAAGTATTCTATGTAGACGATTGTTTGGGAGGTGCAAATTCCTTAAGAGAATGTCAAGATCTGCAAAGGGAATTGACGCAACTACTTCGGAAGGGTGGTTTCAACTTACGGAAGTGGACATCAAATAATGCAGCATTCATAAAGGCATTGCCAAGGGAAGGAACTGAATTTGAATCAGACTATAACTTTGATAGTGACACAACGGTTAAGATTTTGGGAATAAAATGGTGCCCAAACACAGACGATTTCCAATTTAAGATCAATGTCTCATCATTCAGCACAAAGGGTACCAAACGAGCTATACTGAGTGACGGTGGCAAAACCTTCGATATTTTCGGTTGGTTATCGCCAGTAACTATCAAGGCAAAGATTCTTATTCAAAATCTTTGGCTTATGGGCATCGATTGGGACGAGGATGTTCCAATGAAAATTAAAAATGAATGAAATGAATTCAAGACAAGACTATCATCACTTCAAAAGGTGAGAATTCCACGATGGACGCAGCAAATGGAAGGCGCCCACATAGAGTTACACGGATTTGCAGATGCGTCAGAATCAGCGTTTGCAGCGGTGGTGTATCAGAAGGTTATTTATCGCGGTTCTGCTACAATAAGCCTCATTGCATCCAAAACAAGGGTGGCACCTGTGAAGCAAGTTTCATTGGCAAGACTGGAATTATGTGCAGCAGCGTTACTTACGAAACTAACGAGGTACATCAGAGAGCAATTGGACATCAATTATACCAAGGTTTTCGCATGGTCCGACTCTACCATAGTATTGAACTGGTTAAAACAACATCCAGTGAAATGGAACACATTTGTCGCCAACCGAGTATCATATGTGCAACAACAGTTTAAGGGACAATGGAGGTTTGTACCCAGAAAAGAGAATCCTGCGGACATTCCGTCCAGAGGATCATTTGGAGATACCTTAGCTGAAAATTCAACATGGTGGACCGGTCCAGGGTGGTTGAAGAAGGATCAACAATATTGGCCAGCTGTCAATTCCATAGTGGAAGTGCAAGAAATGCCCGAGATTCGAAAATCTCACGCTTGTCTAGCGATGCATCCCAGCAATCCTTCACACAAAGACGACATTTATCTAATGTTTTCATCATTATCAAAACTTCAACGCGTAAGTGCATACTGTCTGCGGTTTAAATCCAATTGCCAACGGAGCAAGAGACATGAACCACTACTTTATGGCATAAAAGAACTACTGGAAGCAGAAAGAGCGCTTGTTAAGGGTGCTCAACGAAGTTTTTCTGAAGACATAAAGAGCCTTATTGCAAATAAGGCAATCAAATCGAACAGCAAGATATAATCACTGAATCCGTTCATTGACGCTAGTGGGATATTGCGAGTGGGAGGTCGGTTGAAACATGCTCACTTATCAGTTGATCAGAAGCACCCTATGATTCTGTCATCATCACACCCGCTGACAAAACAAAATTAATCATAAATAAAACCCATATCGATACACTTCACGGTGGAGTGAAACTAACTCTGTACCACATTCGGAGAAAATTTTAGATAGTCCGAGGAACAAACACTGTCAAGGCAACAATAAATCAATGCATGAAGTGTTGTCGATTCAAGGCTAAGGAATCAAATCAACTTATGGGACAACTTCCGGAGGCTCGAGTAAGGTTTTTACGGCCATTTACACATTGTGGGATAGATTACGCTGGGCCAATCAACATACGATGCTCACAAACTCGAGGTGTTAAATCGCACAAAGCCTATATAGCGCTGTTTGTCTGCATGGCAACAAAGGCAGTGCATATCGAACTCACTTCAGATTTAACTACGGATGGGTTTATGGCAGCATTGCGACGTATGATCAGCAGAAGAGGATCTATACAGCGATAATGGAACAAATTTTATTGGGACAAAAAATATTATTGACGCACTACAATCCACGCTAGCCGAAAATGCGATCGAGTGGCATCTCATTCCACCGGGAGCTCCACATTTTGGTGGACTCTGGGAAGCAGGAGTTTAATCAGTTAAATACCACCTGAATCGCATCATAGGAGAGCAAAAATTAACATACGAAGAGATGAATACCATTCTGGTGCAAATAGAAGGATGCTTGAACTCAAGACCACTCTGTCCACTAACAGATAACATTGAAGATCTAGATGCGTTAACACCGGGTCACTTCATTATTGGATCACCACTGATAGCACCACAGCATGAAGTCATTCTGGACATGGCAGAGAGTAGTTTAAAAAGGTGGAAGTTGATTCAAAAACTTAAACAAGATGTTTGCAAACGTTGGTACGAGGAATACATAAACAAGATGCAACAGCGATACAAGTGGAAGCAACCCGCAAGGAATTTGGAGCCTGGGCAAATGGTGCTGTTGAAAAATGGGCTTCTGACACCAACGAAATGGCCTCTAGGCAGAATAATTGAAGTGCACAGCGGAATTGATGAGAGTAGTAACAGTAAAAACAGAGAAGGGAACATTCAAGCGGCCAATAGCCAAGGTGTGTTTACTGCCAAACGAAGAAAATAACATGAAGTCTGATAGTAACATATTACATTCGTCGAATCATTCATCCAGCAGGCCCAAGAGGAAGGTGAGAGATAAAACCCAAACATCAAGCTTCTCTAGTGCTCTTGTAATTCTGTCGTTATTCGCATCCGTCATGCCGGGGTCTACAAATTATACAATAACACATCCAGAGACTGGATTATTTGTGGAACAAATTGGAACAGCCAAAATTCCACGAGAAGCGTTCGATTTCCAATCACAGACATCTTACGGGATCAAGTTAATATGAACAAGACGAGAGATCAAATGGCTGAGTTATGCAACAAGGCAAAATCATTAACAAAGGAGTGTCAATGCGATGAATTGATTCATCACATGGAAGAAGAATGGAAGAACGTACTTTCAATTCTTAATAGACTCCAAGTAACACCTTTGCGAAGGCAAAACCGAGGACTACTAGGAACCATTCTCACCTCAATATTCGGAGCAAACGATGAAGTATACCATGATATCGAGGACCTAGATAACAACCAGAAGGCCCTGATAAAAAGTAGCAAAACCAACAGTAAAATCATGTTGTCTACAATATCCAGTGTGAACGAGACGGAAACTAGAATCAACAGTAAAATCAACAGCTTTACAAAAAAGCTGAATGCCGGTCTAGAGGAGATTAACAAGATGGAATCTTGGTACAGCATTGTTGACGAGAATAAAATAAATATACATGTGATGAACGCATATCTAATTGCACTTAGCTACATGCGAGAAATCGAAACGAAATACAACAAGTTGCTAAATGCATATCTTAAACGTAGTCATTTGTTCGAGTTCTTATCACACAAGAGAATGGAGGAAATCATTAAGAAGTGCGCGGAGAGACTTGGCCCAGAGATGGAGGTATTACCAGATCCAATGGACAAACTAGAGATGTCCTCGACTTCAACAGAGATTTTAATAACTGGATACTTCATGATCAGTGATTCCTATGAATATGACCTGATTAAACCTAACACTGTTCCTGAAAGGATCGGGGAGCAGATATTTCGAGAAGTACAATTACAGCAGTCGTTGCTTGGAGTCAACTATAATCTACAGAGGTATTTCGAAATACCACTGGAAGATATAAGCAAGACATCAACTCTCAATGAAACAACATACATCCTCCGGCCATCAATATTTCACAGTATTGAGCAGAGTGAGGATTGTATTGTCCAGCAACTGTATAAGAAACTAGCTTTCAAGCAATGTTCATCTAGGACGCTAAGAATAACACACACTGTATGGAAAGAATTATGGACACGCAATACCTGGATGTTCATTACACCCGAAGCAACTACTGTTTTTGTAAACTGTGGACCTACTCGAGAAGAAGTGTTTGTTAATAACACGGGAATTATTTCCATCACTCCGGACTGCGTCATCCAATCCAAATTCATACGATTGGAAGCGAAATTAATCAAGGAAAGGAGAATAATGATGCACTTTAGCAAATCAATTACTACTATAAACACTCAACCGACTACACGACCACAACTGGAAGACCATCAAAGAGCATCGGTTTTGGACAATTGGGCTTTGTTCAATGTTTGCAGCGGCCACTGTTATCATTTGCCTATTGGCTGTGGTCCTTAAGTACGGCAAGTGTCCAACTAAAAACTCTACCAACATCGAACTATAAAGTAAAAGAATAAAATGTTCGTGGCATCAGTCCATTCAATTCAAATAACCAGGCAGTTTAAATTTTTTACACTCACAATTATGTTTTTCGTTTGTTTATTTTTTCGATCAGTGTATGCATATATGTATATCGTCTATGTCTTCATTTTTAATTTCAATGTCCAAAGTTTCTCCGATGGCTTTCACGACGTCCATCGCGCTTTCGTTTTTTTCCATAGGAACGCTTCTTACTTCAATATTTCTTTGAACATGTATCTGCTCTAAAGTGTTTACCTTTTGTTGGAGACTGTTTACGAGTGCATCCTTTGCGTTAATTTGCTGTTTGTATTCCGCGATTTCCTTCATTAAGTTTTCGATAAGAGCGTTGTTTTTTAAAAGGGCAGCATTTAATTCATCATACTTATGTGTCGTGAATTCAACTGCCTTAGGGTAGTCTTGAATCATTTGTTTAATTTCTTTCAGCTCTTTGTTTATTGTTTCATCGGTTCTGAGAGCGGTGCCGTTGGTTACTGTTGCCTTTGGGGACTCTGCTGAACGAGATCTCTTTGCCAACTGGGTGTTATATTCTGCAGGAATTTTAACTTAGCCTCTGCATGCTGTGCACTCCCAGTTGCTTTTGGCTTGAGAAGACATTCTCCGGTAAGAGTTATGGGATATAGTAGAACACTCAAAGTGTAACATTCCCTTACACTTTCCACATGTGACATATTCTCCATCAAGGGGTAACGGATCAGCACATCTCGCACAATTTTTCATTTTTAAATGTTTTAAAATATTTTAATAAAGATTGTTCACTTACTTTAAGGTGAAGATAAACAGCTTGCAATAAAAAACAAAGATATAATTTAATAGTTTTGGTTTTACTTTTCCTATTACGTTGTTTTTTCTTAATCTTTGGAGCTACGATTATTAGCACGTCTTAACACTGTCAAGTGACTTCTCTCCCGAATTACAGACGGATCATCAACCAATCAAATTGCTGCATTCCAAATATACAGGAAAAGATATTAATCCTCGACCTCAGAGGTGGCTTATACAACAAGGAGAATATAACATAAAGATAGATTACATTAAAGGGAAGGACAACGTAATTGCAGACTTCCAAAGCCGAATAAATGTCGAGAAAAGAGAAATAAATGCAATTGATTCAGTTAATAACAACCAAGATCATGAGATAGAGAATATTGAAGAAATAAGTGTGAAAAACTTGAACAAAAATAACGAAATACCTTACAAATTGTTAAACGAAAAACTTAAACGTAGTAATAATCTAGAAGATGCACAAAAATGTAGCGATTCGATGGATGCGGAAACAATTCATTCACAAGAACAGAACTTAGAAGATCACACTCCTATCTTAAGTACAATCGTTAATCGGTTCAGAACACAGATATACCATAAAAATGAGGTAGGACATTCCGGAATAATACCAACATACGAGCGAATAAAGAGAAAAGTGTACCACCCTAATCTTAGAAAAGTAATACATCAGCTAATTAATAATTGCGAGACTTCTTCTTCCGCTAAATATGACAGGCATCTGTTGTATTAAATGGAAACACCACTATCCTTTATGTTTAATCTGTATGATTTTTATTGGAAGACTTCCGAATGACAACTGCCTGCCTATGCAAGATGAAGAGAGAGAGATCAGCAAGTGATGGTGTGCACATTTGTTATAACATCGCTGTTATACAAATATACATGCCTAAGACAACATACGAGTCTATACATCATCTTCTTCCTTTCACTTTTAAATTGTAATCCATTATTCTATTAAATGTCAAATTCATTTTCAAAATAATATAAGTAGATGAATAATCATAATTTTGTTAAATACTTCATTCAATATATGATACAATATACAATATAGTTCTGATCAAATATTATAAATTCAAGAAACAAACATCTTTTAAAAATTAATTTATTCATGAAAATAGTTTGAATAAGATTTGACGTTATGCCGATTGAAAGAAGTCTGGCCTTTTTATATTTCGTCCATATCTTGTAGTGTATGAAGGTTCTCCTACATTTTGCTTACCCGTATTACAAGTATTACTATTAGGACTATCCGTAGTCACTTTTTTATTATCTCGTTGACCAAACTGTGTGGGGGTGGGGTGAACATATGGGTGGTTTGATTGTTTGCCGTATTCCCCACCACTATGGGTTCATTAAATGTTTTAATTTGAGGAGCATTCATCGACTTCCGTATATGAAGTGTATTCCGTCGAATAACATTATTATTTTCGTTTCTAATCCAGTAAGAACGAGGTGTTTCATGAGGCGATACAACTACTGCAGGTTCCCATTTCTTATTATGAAGATAGACAACATTTTGACTTTTTCCTAGTACCAAATCTTTTCTTGGCCGCTTAATGTTTCCCATCCTTGCTTGTTTTCTTTCTAAAAGATAAGGTAAATTGTCTGATACGTTCTGTTCTAACTGTTTACTATGAATTGGTAATTTGGTCCTTAATTTTCGTGACATTAGCATTTCCGCAAGAGAAAAACCTATACCCGGTACCGGTGTGACTCTGTAGTCTAACAAAGCTAGTTCTATATTTGATCTTCCTATTTTCCTTAACATACTCTTAACTATGAGGACAGCTTTTTCTGCCAACCCATTAGATTGTGGAAACCGTGGGCTTGAAAATATAAAATCAAAATTCATTTCTTTCGCAAATTTAACTAAGGTGAATGAGTTAAACGGTTGGTTGTCGGCTACTATTATCCTAGGGATGCCATGCACTGAAAACATTTTTGTCAGTACATTTATCACACTATTTGCCGTTTTGTCCCAAAGATGAAATAGTTCGATCCATTTGGAATAATAATCAATAGCTACCAGATAGTATTTACCCCCATATTCTAAAATATCAACACCCACCTTGTTAAATGACAATTCTGGTATAGGATGAGATGTTATTAAATGTTTTTTATTTTGCGACCTATTTCTTTCGCAGATTTGACATTTAGATATATACGACTCTATATCTCTATACATTTAAGGCCAATACATTATTTGCTTTGCTCTGTTAACTGTTCTGGTTATACCCATATGGAATTCATGCAACTGCGATAACATTTCACCTCTTAGAGCCTTAGGCACGAAAACACGGTCTTCAAAGAAAACTAAATCGTCCTCCACGTAGATTTTGTCTTTCACTTCCCAGAAGCTCCTCAAGTTTTCATCGAGCCTATATTTTGTTGGTGGCCAGCCTTCTCTATAAATTTTAATAAGGGCTCTTAGTACCTCATCTTTATGAGTCTCCTCCTGAAATTGTATTTTTCTCGAATCACTCATATTTATGGTATGAACGAGGTCTTTGAGTGGTGTTTCTGTATCAACAGTCATATCCGGAATTGAATGTTTCGATAATAAATCAGCAATATGGAGGAATTTTCCAGGAACATATTTAATATCCAGTTTATATTTCGCAAGCTTTAACTTCATTCTTTGTAACCTATGCGAATGTACTTGATTGATGGCTTTCTTACTGATCGACACAAGGGGTTTGTGGTCAGTATGAATCATAACTTGCTGTCCATAAATATATCTATTAAATTTCTCGCATGCATAAACGATTGCTAACAACTCTTTTTCAATTTGCGCATAACGAATTTCTGTCTCTGTTAGGCTCTTAGAAGCATATGCTACAGGCTTATCATTTTGCATAAGGCCACTTTGTGAAGCATCCGTCTGGATCGTTATTGGGATGGATGAATCGAATGTTTGTAAAATTGCATGCTTTTTTAAAAGGTTTTTAATTTTGCCTAACACCTCCGAATGATTACTTGTCCACATAAACTCTACATTTTTGACCAACAATTGGCGGAGTGGTGCATTAAGCTCAGCAAAATTGGGTATAAAAGATCGCAGATAGTTTAGCGTACCCATTATCTTTTCTAGTTCTTTTTTGTTTTGTGGGTCTCTAATTTGACGAATTGCTTTGATACGTTCGGGGTCTGGAGCAATAGTATCACCTGTGAAAATATGTCCTAAATATTTAACTCTATCCATTCGATATTGAAGCTTTTTTTTATTAAACTTGACATTAATAGCACGTGCCTTCTCTATGACTCTCTGAACGTTAGTATCATGCTCATCTAATGTTCTTCCTCCTACTATCAGGTCGTCGATATACACAAAACAACCACTTAGCTTACCAAAATGTTTAGCGTTCAGTTTTTGAAATATTTCGGGAGCCACCTTTATTCCAAAAGGAAGAACGTTGTACTCGTAAGTACCAAAAGGTGTGCTAAAGACTGTTAACTCTTTGAAAGACGGACACAGATTTAACTGCCAAAATCCTTCTCGAAAATCAAAAACTGAAAAATATTTCATACCATTCATTGCTTGGCAAAAATCTTCCAATGTTGGTATGAGAAAGTGTTCGTCTTTTAAATGTTTGTTAAGATCCCCAGGATCTAGACATAACGGTAAGGTGCCATTGGATTTTTCTACCACAACTAATTGGTGTGTCCATTCTGAGGGCTCCTCTCTTTTCCTAATAATGCCTCGTGTTTCCATTTCATCCAACGTACGCTTGACCTTAGCCTGTAGGCTCAAAGGAATACGCCGTGGAGGCTTACTAATTGGTGTTGCGTCGGGTTTTAGAACTAGCTCTGGAAAGTGCCCTGATCCTTCAAAAATATCCCTATTGCATGCAATAAATTTGTTCTTAAGATCCTCGCTAACCTCGTTTACTCTATAAATTAAATTGAAGTCAAGGCATGTTTTTAATCCTAAGATTGGTTTAGAAGCACTAGATTTCACAATAATATATTCAACATCTAACTTTTTGTCCTTGTATTCTGTTGGCAATAAATAGAACCCACGGTCTGTATTTGGAAACCCCCATAGGCTTCTAACTTTGCAGTTGATGGCTTTATATTTTGCATTTGTGTTAATCTTTTTACTATGTCGCATGTTATGATGTTCACCTCAGCACCACTATCCAGTTTAAAATCAATGCACAATTCATTTATTTTTAATGTCTCATGCCAACTATTTCTTGAGTTTGGACCAAAATGCAACACACTTACATACACTACCGACTCATTAGACTCACTTGAATCATAATCATAATTAACTTCATTAATTTTTTTTGTATTATAACCTACGTGTACGTTACGATTTTTTCTACATACCAAAGCAAAATGATTAAAGTTGCCACAGGCCAAACACCTTTTACCATCGGCTGGACATCTTCCTTGCAAATGTTTCCGATTACACTCACACTGTTTATTACTTTGGTCACAACTTCTCTGTCTACCTATTCTTTGCTGATCTCCATCTCTTTAAACAAATCTAGAATGAAATTTGGTGCTTTCTGTTTTATAATTTTTTTTATTATCTCGATAACCCCCAGTTATAGCAGCAACAACTGATCCCCGCCCATTTTCCATCCGCTTGGCTTGTCTTTCTGCTTCCTCAGCTACTCTGCAAATCTCCTTCGCTCTCGACAACGTCAAAATAATAGTTGAAGCCTTACAGTGTGATCCGTTATCCCGATTACAATACGATCTCGTATCATGGACTCCTTTTGTGCTTCAAATTCGCAGCTTTCGGCTAGTTTTGTGATGTCCGAAAAGAACTGCTCCATTGATTCTCCCTCTCGTTGGTAACGGGAGAAGTACAAATAACGCTCATGTACTACATTTGCTCTAGGTACGCAATATGTATGAAAAGCTTTTATGACGTCATTGATTCTTTTCTTTTGTACATCAGTGCATTAAAAACTTCTATGGCTTGATCATGAAAGAAATCGTGCAACTTGGATATCCTCAGCTTCTTTTGTTGTTTTTGATGCCACTGTATAAATATCCCAGTTATTCTTGAATTTACGCCAATTTTCTTTTATATTGCCATCCATTATTAATGAACTTGGTTTCTTGAAATGATCACTTCCTTCACTCATGTTTAGCTGTCCAATTTTTTTTTTTTTTTTTTTTTTTTTAATAAAATACCGGCTGCGCCATGTTGTATTAAATGGAAACACCACTATCCTTTATGTTTAATCTGTATGATCTTTATTGGAAGACTACCGAATGACAACTGCCTGCCTATGCAAGATGAAGAGAGAGAGATCAGCAAGTGATGGTGTGCATATTTGTTATAACATCGTTGTTATACAACATACGAGTCATCATCAGCATCCTATAAGGAAGAAATTTACTCTTACAGAAACTCCCTCAACCGTTAATGAAATTGTCCATGTTGATGTTTATGTCAACAGTAAACATTCATTTATAGTTTTTATAGATAAATTTTCAAAATATGCTTTAACCTTCTTCTTAGAAGACAGAAATAGTCTAACATTAACAGAAAAGTTAAAACAATACATTGCAATTCGGGGAAAAGTAAAGAAGTTTATTTTTGATAACGAATTTAAATCGGTTAATGTAATAGCTTTCTGTAAAAAGGAAAATATCGAATTCCACATAACAAAGCCAAATAATCACACCGGAAACCGATGTTGAAAGGCTAAACAATACATTAACTGAGAAAATAAGGGCTCTAAATCTAGAAGAAAAACAACCCATCAAAACACAAATGTTAAACGCAGTTATCCTATATAACAATACATATCATTCCACTATAAAATGCACTCCATCTGAAGTAAACGAACATAAAGTTGATTTTACCTTAATTAAACAGAGAATAGAAAAAGCTAAAACACATACAATAGAAAAAAGAAACAAAAACCCCGAATATTACGTCGAAACGAGAACTACAGGCTATATCAAAAACTACAAATCCCTTCGTCACAAAGAAGAACCTTCTCTCTCTTCTCTTCTCTTCCTTTTTCCGGCGTTGTTATGGTCAGAAGTGTAGGACCATAACCTTCCCACTTAACTGCATTCCTACTGGTCCGCTTGTGGGGTCCGCCGGTTTGACCTCAGAAAGTAGAGGCAGGCTTCCCGGTTTGGGATTACTTCATCGCTGAGGCCAATCAAATGCTGGTGTTTTTGCATTTATTTGCACCAATTGTTTTTCGGCCTGCTTTTTTTTTTTTTGTGACACGGGCATGCTCCAGATTTTTTTGTTTGATCTTACTCTTACAACACCGGTGATCTCCAACCCACGGATTTGCATGTACACTTGTCGGGCAGTTTAATGGTGGTATATGTGTCCCTAGGCTCACCTTGGTGTTTTCTAAATTGCCTAGATGTGATTTTTGTTTACCTTTGTTTTAGTCGCCTTTTACGACAAGCGAGAGGTATCGCTGCAGGGATATTCTTAACCCATCCCTGCACGGAAGTCACAAAGAAGAACCTAAATTTAGAAAACACAATCTTACTAATGTTCATGAAAATAACATAATACGCCCATTAAATTCACAGGTCAGGACACTTCTCATATATATACTCATTCTGTTGATAACACCGGTGACTCAAACGGCTCTGACTATTGACAAAATTACTACGGAAATCGGTTATGCAGAAATTAAAATGGATGAAGTGGAGATAGTAAATAGGTTCGATATAATATTACACATAGTTAACACAACAGGAATAATAAATATTATAGATAGTTTAGAAATTAATATTGAAAATTCAGATGCAAGGAGTAAAAATTATTTAAAGGAAGAAGAAATAACCTCACTTATAAATAAGGTACACACGCTTTTGCCTCACAGAAATAAGAGAGGATTAATAAACATTTTTGGGAAAGGACTTAAGTGGCTTTTTGGCACTCTAGATGAAGATGACAAGACCGACATAGAAAGACATCTTGTAACCTACGACAACACAAATGACGAATTTACTAGTACCAAGTAAAAATTAATGAAAATTTTAATAATTCGTTGATGTTTCTAGAGAACATAGTGGAATCAGATAGAAACAAAATTTTGGAAACAAGTAGTGTAAACGAAAATTTTAGTAGGAAAATAATATCTCAAGAGGAATTTTTAGAACAGCAAATATTCGCATTTGCTTAGAGAAAAAGTGAATCAAATTCAAGACAATATACTTTTGGCGAGGTTAGGACTGATACACCCAAGTATTTTGAGTAATCAGGAAATAAATGAATACCAAATTGACCTCAATAAACTTAGCAACATGAAAGTAGGAATAGCGAAGTTTGAAAACGAAGTTATTGTTTTTGTTATAAAAATACCTACATCTACAATAAAATCAGATTTAAAATGATTAGTACCAATTGTTAATTCTAATAATAAGCAAATTAATGAAGAGTTGGAATATGTTGTTAAAATTAACAATAGAACATACCATTATCAAAATAATTTAAGCCTCCAAGAATTAAAACTAAGCAAAAACTGTATTTTTAAAAAGAATTGTAAGTTAGTAAATAACTTTGAAAAAGAAATGTTAACAATCAATCCTGATCTTCTTGTTTTGAATAATATGAAAAACGAAACTTTTAAAAGCGATTGTGATGAGAGAAAACTCATTTTAAATGGAAACTATTTGATATACCGTCATAATTGTTCAGTAGAAGTTGGTAATAATAAGTTTAGGAACAAAATGTCCAAAACTGTTGAAAAATTTTATATTCCAAATTACGAAAACATAAAAATAAGTAATGATTCTTTAACATTTGAAGAACTAACCTTCCACCAAGTAAACAATATAAAAGAATACATTATATTAGAAGACATAGCATTATAAATTACACGATAGGAAGCTCAAGCATTGTTATTATTATATTAGTTACAATATACATATATTATAAACAGCAAAAAATTGTTAACAGAATTCAGGAGAATACTGAGTCAAGGGAGGGAGGAGCCGATCACGACTCAGCTTGATAAACGCAAACAACTCAGTGTGCGAAACACCTGAGTAAGCAAATCAAAAGAATTGCGTTTTTGCGTACGACGAACCGGAGAGTTCACTTCAAGCCTCGTAACGCGACGGTCAGTTAATTAATTCAATAAACATTAATTGTAACAAAAGCATTTTTTCCTGTTTTGTCTTTATCGTGGATGCTCCGAAGAGTATCATGAGTTAAGTCGCATGCCAGTATATGGGTGTTGAGAAAATGTTTTCTAGTTCTACGACCCATGAAGTGGCGAACCACAGCAAAGAGGAATATGTTGATAAGACCGATGCAAGCAACAATATTAACGATCTGGAGAATCAGAACAAGCTTCTGAAAAAATCTCTTTTATGCCGCAAAACTACGCACCACCTTCACCAGTATATGGCACTTTTTTTTAGCGAAAGTACTGCCTTGAAAAAGAATATAAGGACGACTTGGACTCCCAAATCATGCAATTTTTACTAGACGTAAAAAAGTGTTTCCAGGTTTTATCGATGGTGGAGAAAGTGTGGGTTTGCAACTAAAAGGATTCGACCATCCCACCGTTCACAGTGAGAACCTATAGGCTATTTTACCGCCAAAACAAACTCGACCGTAACACCAGTACGGACGATGACTTCATTGACGAGACTCACATACCTTTTTAATACATTGAAAATTGACTAAAATTTTTAACTAACTTCAGACTTACTTAGACCCTGACTGACTAAGACGTGGAATGCAATGCAATTCTACCTCCTCGTGGTGCATTCTGGGTAACGCTATAGGGATTGCTGTACTTTACTTACAAAGATGAACCCATTATCAATATATTGATATCGAAGTCTTGCATCGGTTCAATGGAAGTATATTGTTACGCCTGGGTAACCAGATGGTTACTTCATCCACGGACGCACTTAACAATGATTTTGAACAAATAAATTTATACGCGGGCTGGAATTTCCTTGGCTGGGATTTTGCCTCCAGTTTTTCCGTTGTATATTAAAGCGGACTAAATCAATAAAACGACAACCGGAATGACAGGAAAAACAAAAAAAAAAACAAGAAATGATTTCAAAGAAAACGCCACAGATTATCTTGCATTAAATTTCTGCTTATTCACTGAGCAGGTCACAGGCAAAACTCGCTCGTTCCCATAGGTGTGCTTCTACTTATCATCTACCTTACTGCTGATCGAAACATTTTCGTTTTTTCAATTGCACTTGTTACTGCATGGGTTTTTTTTCTTCTGGGTGTCGAATATCCCGCGCATATTTCCGGAACGAGTAACAACGTAACAATATACATACATCTAACCTCGCACGTACCCCAAATCCTACCTTGGACCAAGCAAGGGGGTTGCAGTGGGGCAGCATGCCCCCCATACATATTATCACCGTAAATACCAGAAAACAAAAAATCCCATAAAAAAGTACTTTTAGTAATTTTCGATTTGCTCACAAACTAGAAGACATAAAACCATTCGGCTTTTTGTATTTGATTCAGAACTGATATGAGCATTGACCACAAAAAGCTAATTTAGCACTTCTATTCATACTTAAAAAAAAACAGGTCTAAACTTTTTTTTTCAATTTTTTAGTCAATTTTTTTAGTTTGCATGGGAATTTTTCAAAAACTATTTATACAAATAATTTAACTTAAATAGTTTAATATTAAAGAACAAGTTTCTAGCTTTCAAAACCGTTAGAGTATTTTATTGTAGGTGTTGCCGTTGTTTTTTATAATTTTTTTTTGTCATTTTAAGTCATTTTTTCTGAAATTGCCGCTACCTCCTAAACGGGTCGAAATTGACCTCCCCCCTCCCATAGTAAAGCTTGTTTTTGACCCCTCTACAAAAAACCATTATCAAATTTTGGCGCCAAAGTTATCGTACTTGTGCCGGTCAAAGATACAAAGACGAACGGCTACGGGCGCCGTCACCGTTGACAGATCCCGTAAGCAGAGGAAATCTCAGTGACGACTCGGAAGGCGCCGTTCACATCGCCGTTCGGCCTAATCCTATAAAAGGACGAAGCAGTGGCACCCAAGCAGTGACAACGAAGTCGAGACAACCAAGGAGTGCCAACAAGATGTAGTTGCAGACAACGACCATAGAACATAGGAAAGGAAGCCAAAGTCCGTTTAAGGTGGCATCACATTGAACAAAATTAAAAAAAAACCTTTCGACTACGTCACCTACAAGCCAAGGACGAGTGTATGATCGACACTAGTTGGGGGCTATCGCCCAGCGACTAAAATGGTGAGTGGGGACTAATAGGACAAAATTGATTCTCCGACTCGGGTTTTAACCCACACGATCAACTCCTATTAGTATCTACTACCGCGGCAAATACCGTAGGGTCAGTTCCCCCAGTTCCCCGATTTGGGTTTTAACCCGGAAGGGCCTGACCAAACGTTATAGCCGCGCTCCAGGACACAAGCCAACAACAGCTAGGGCCTCGACTCGGGCATCACCCAGAAGTGAACTGACTCAGTGCTGTCAACTCGGCAGCTGTGAGGTGACAAGGTGCCGCTACGGCCGAGTGTCCAGAACGAGTCTCAACCCAGTGGGACAGAGAAGTGCGCGAATCGCAGTAGCATATCTGTCGATGTCACAAATAAGTTTATGTGACAGATCCTAGCCCGGCGAGTATACTCCGGCACAGAAGGCTCGTTACTATGACGCTCGAGCAGGGGTGCAGCAGACGGAACTAGTTAAGTTTAATACCACCTAACCAACTTCAAAATCATGTTGCGAACAGGGTGGATCTACACTCTCACCAAGGAGAAAGCGCAGTGTTAAGGACCAGCTGAGGGACTTATCAATGCCAACTCAAGAGCTATCAACTATCTTGGAGGATATCCAGGCCCGGAACTCCGAGCCTCAACAAGCTACACCATCGGTCAGTTATCCCACAGTGATTGACAAAGCCCGCAAATGGGCCGTGAAATACAATGGCGATAAGGAACCGATCGCATTTCGCGAGAGGGTGGAAGAACTTGCAGAAGGATACCGATTCCCGCTGGACCTCTTACCATGAGTCATGCCCGAACTCATCACCGATCGAGGACTCATATGGTACCGAAACAACAACCGGGAAAGTTCCACATAGGAGGCTTTCAGGGCCGACTATTGCAGTTCTTCCTCACCAGCTCGTACCTGGAAGATTTAGAGGCCAACATCCGGCGAAGAAGACAGTATCCGAAGGAGCCCTACAAAGACTACATCCTGGCGATGCAGACCAACGTGCGATAGGCAGGTTACACTCCGGAAGAACACCAATCCCGGATATATAAGAACAGCCAGACGGACTACCTGTTATACATCCGCCCAGGGGACTTCCAGACGTTGGACGAGTTGATGAGACACGCCAAGAACTTCGAGAGGATCCAGCGAAAACGCGACCCCCCAGCACGGTCACCACCTCATCGAGCAACATAACATGGTCTGAAACAAGGAGAGCCCAATCAACTCGCAGGAAGCATACCGGAGATGTGGCGAAGAGGGCCACATACAACCCGGGTGCCGGAACCCTCAGATCCTCTTTTGCTGAGAGTGCGGACGACGGGAAAGACGGACCATCGAATGCTGACCACAGACGGGAAACGGGGCAAAGCCTCATTCCAATCGCGGGACCGTGGGGCCAGAACCAGCGTCACCAGCCCGCTAAAATTAAAACTTCTGACTCTGGAGGCCATAACCGCTGTCGTCCACTTAGGTCAGCAACAAGCGACGGCGATCCTTCACACAGGGGCCACGAGGAGTTTTATAAACCAAACTGCCGTAATCGACTTCGCCAAAGAGAGAGCGATTATTCGAATTGACACAGAGGTAAAAATGGCCAACGGTTCCACTATCCACATCAACAGAGAGCTGGACTAAACATCCAACTGGGTACCACCGAGAGCCGGACCCCACTACTACTCCTTCCAGAAGCCATCGATTCCCTAGTCCTAGGAATAGATTTCTTTACCTCGGACGGAACCACCGTCGAATGCGGCAGCAAGTCCATCACCCTCCGTAAGGAAAACGACAACAACAGGACCTCAGGACATTCATGGACATCCAACGAACGATTCATCGAGCAACCGACTGACCGCAAGGCTGCATTACTCGAGGAACCACTGCGTTGCACAGACGAGTCAACACAGCAGCGTGCTGCGGAAGCCGAGAAGGAAAACTCTCAAAACATCATAAAAGGGGCCGACGAGGAGGACGCAAAGGGCGTCCCAGCATTCCTGGAGGACGAGCTTCGAAAATTCGACCAGATCCAGGGGGCATCAAACATTAAGTCCCACAAGATCAATATGAAGGAAAGCAACGGTACTATCCGAAGAATCCGGCAATGCAAGCGATCATCAACAAGGAGATCGACGAACTCTTGGAGAAGGGCTGTATAGAGCCATCACACAGCCCCCAGCGCTCCACTAGACGCTGCAGCTCAACGCTCGGTCTACCCCGGACGTCCAAAGATCCAGCACATATTGGGCCGACTGAGAGAGGCAAAATACATCAGCAGCCTCGATCTTAAAGACGGCTACTGGAAAATCCCCATGATCCCCTCAAATCACCGGGAAGAGTCCTCTTCCAGTGGCGAGTCATGCCATTCGGCTTTCATTCAGCCTAAGCCACGTTCCAGTACGCGCTAGATTAGGTGATAAGTCCCGAGATGGAACCGCATGCGTTCGCACACCTGGACGACATCAACGTGACTGGGAAGACACTGGAAGAACCCAAGACGAACTTGCGAGAGGTTTTTAGGCGGTTGAGGGCTGCGAAGCTGAAAATCAACCTAGAAAAATGCGAATGTTTCAAACAGGACGTAAAATAGCTCGGGGGATACACACCGACGACGACAAGGTGGTAGCAGTCAAAAACGTTGACCCTCCAACAAACGTACGGCAGGTAAGTCAGTTCCTGGGTATCGCAGCCTGAAGACTACGAATTCACAGTGGTCACTGACCACCTTTAGTTGAAATGGCTCAACCCCATCGAGAGCCCTTCAGGAAGGATCGCGAAGTGGGCCCTGGAACTGGTGGCAGACGCGCTATCACGACAGCCCCAGAAGACCCTTGCCTGATTGGAGACGACGACAGCGGAGTGTAACTGGTATAAGAGCAAACTGAGCGAAGTGTGCCGCAAAAAGTCCTTGTCACCAATAATGGACTACAGTTTAGCAGCAGAGTATTTCAGAAATACCTAAATGAACTAGGGGTTCAGAGAACCCGACGGAAATTGCCAACAGGAACGTGAAGAGGACCATCGCCCAGGGGGTAGTCGCGATGCAATGGTAATCATCACCGACTGTTGAGCCGAAGGTCTGCAGTTCACGTCCGTCCATAGACAAGAACAATTCCTATAGGGAAAACCTTCACGTGGTTGCACACCTTATCGCGGTGCGAAGGCTCAGTAAATGTCAATGACTCTTGAGAATTCCCTCTCCATGACGAGACATGAAGTTCTCCCTTCGCCGTGCATCCCCTTCATTCCTTTCCCTTCCCATGGGCTGGACTAAAGTGTAAACCGTACCGTGCTGAGAGTCAACCAGGCTGGGGGCCCAGTCGCATACGGTGTATCCTGGATCAAGTAGCCTTGCCTGTATACTGCGAGGCTCTATCCAGTTCAACCACCCATTCCTGCGCTACTAGTTGGAATACGCATAAAAAATTAAAAATGAACAACATAAGAGAAGACAATATAGAAAACAATAATAACAAAATACATCCACTAAAGAGGCAAGCAGCACAGATTGCCACCGCGGAAGGCGTGATCGAGACAGACAGCGTAACCGTGACACTCCTTCAGGGACTACAAATTGGTACCGCTACTGACGATGAATCCTTGGCTTCATCACAGGTAAACAACACCATGCTAGTGGACTCTGAAACTGAGGCTCAGCTGCTAGAAGAAAAGATCGACCCTGAGGCCATAGGCAAACCTGAAGGGCAAAAACATCGGCCCAAAAAGCAAAAAACGGCTACAAGAGGTCGGTACAATATATCAACGAAATGAGCGCGAGAAACCACTCAACGCTCTCCGAGCGCGAAAAATTCTTGATTAAGAAGCACAAGAAAGTGGTAGCCAAATCCGAGAAGAAATCGGCTCCCACCTCCACTCAATTTCAATTTAGGACACACTGGCCTCAGGATCGAAGCAGAACGTCAAGAGAGGGCGCTCCGGGGAAGAAACTCTAAGGGAAGCGAAACAGGCGAAACATCAGCCAGCTTCAACCTTCCCACGAATTTACAAGTAGCCATTGTCGACCGTTCCAACTATGATGGGAAGATTACATCCGACAATTGGCTCACAGTCGAAGCTAGAATATTGGAGGCGATGCTTACCGCAGATAGCAACGACGAGATCAACTTCGACGGAGCAGGCTGGCAGAAAAGAGTCAAAGTCGTCGGTTGTGACAACCAGAGGTCTTAAAGCGCACAATTTACAACTGCGGCGAAATCTGGCAGAACGCAAAACTCGCGGTTATCCCTCGCTCAATGCTTCCGCATCGCACATTGGCTTCAATATGGATTCCTCCACCGGTTCCCGAAAAGGACGAGTCCATATTGAAGCTAATTGACAAGCAAGATAGAGAACTTGATACCCATAGCTGGAGAATCACTTCTTCAGCCAAGAGCAAGAACGAGAAAGAAGTGGGAAAGGACTTAATGGTGACCATTGACCAAAAGTCACTCGACCACATCCGCAGCAGATCCGGCAACATCAAGTTCGGGCTGGGAACCCTGAAGGTAAGGCTCCCCAATGAACGCGGCAAGTCAAAGGAGGCTGCTACTGGTGTAAATTGCAAAGCAACCACCGACGACTTGATGATGTATGTGCTGCAGGAAGATATGGATATAGCCTTAATCCAAGAACCTTGGTTCCTTAGGAACAAAATTCAGGGATTAAGGTCTAAGGTATACAATTTGTACCATCCACACACTGAAGGTAAGCTACGAGCCTGTATAGTCACCAAAAAACTACTACACATTTTTCTCCTAGGTACATACAGCAATGGAGACCTCACTGTGGTAACATACGAACAAGAGGACAAATCAATTTTGCTCCTATCGTCCGCATACTTGCCATACGATGAGGAGGACCCACCTACAGACGCTGTCCGAGCACTTGTGCCACACGCCAAGTCACGCGGATTGTGTCTATTGATAGGCTGCGACGCCAATGGCCACCACACTCAATGGGGTAGCAGCGACATTAATAAAAGGGGTGAGTCCATTTTCGATTTCATAGTCTCCACCAACCTCAACATATAACAAAGGTAATACACCAACTTTTCGCAACCGGGTTAGGGAAGATGTAATTGACCTCACTCTACTAAGTGAGTCTAACTCCATCCGAGTAGAGAATTGGAGAGTGTCCACTAACTGTTCCTTTTCGGACCGCAGCCGAATACTCTTCAACCTTGACGTCAACAAAGAAAAACCGAAACCCTCAGAAGACAGTGCTCGCAAGAAGACCAGCACAGTCTGGTGGACCACAGTGCTTAAGCAACTCAGGATCAGGACCCAAACTCTATGCAATAGAGCAAAGATATCTAAAAGAACCGAAGATTGGAATTTGTAGTTAATCCAAGCTTTAATGAATACAAAAGCAAAACAAGAGCAGCACAGTTTAAATCCTGGCGGGAGTTCTGCGAATCAATAGAGGATCTCAACGAAGCCGCAAGGCTCAGAAAGATCCTATCCAAGGACCCCTGCGTCCCGGGATTCATCGTTAAACCAGATGGTTCTTAAACGGAATCCAGTCAGGAATCTCTAGAACTGTTGACCGAAACCCACGTCCCAAGTTGTAAAACCCCTGAAACCACAGTCCCCTTCGAGACGACGGTTCCTACGGATCACACAACCGAAGAAGTAATAAACGAAATTATCACAACGGATAAAGTATCATGGGGAATAAATTTGTTAAAACCTTTTAAATTTCAGGGCCGGACGATATCTTTCTAGCGATGCTTCAAAAAACACAGACCCACACTGTTCCCCAACTCATAAGCACTTTTTCCAATTGCTTGCGTGCGGGGTACAACCCAGCAGAGTGGAAAGAAATAAAGGTAGTTTTCATACCTAAGACAAGTAAACCAATCCATGCTGCCGCAAAGGACTATAGGCCAATTAGTCTTTCGTCGTTTCTAATAAAAACCTTGGAAAGACTCTTTGACCTATACATCAGAGGACTCATCAACTCACACAACTTATGCAACACTCAACACGCCTAAGGCAGATCAGTGGAAAGTGCTCTGCATAGTTTTGTCTTTCAAATTGAGAGCTGATTGAACATAAAAGAATTTAAAATGGTTACCTTCCTCAGGACATAAAAGTAGACAAATCTATTGTTAATATGTTGAAGAACAGAATTATCAATGCAGACATTGGACACAGCTCTATAAGGAAATTGACAACTAGAAGCACACCACAGGGGGGAGTTCTCTCCTGTGGCTTGATACAGTTAACAAAATCCTCAAATTCTTTATGGAGAAATACACAAAGACAATAGCATACGCGGATGACCTAGTTATCTTGATAAAAGGTAAATTTCTAAATTTCAGTGAACTAATGGAATCTGCGTTGAGGGAACTCTCCTCGCGGGCAAGACAGAACGGTCTGGGAATAAACCCCCAGAAAACCGAGCTGGTCTTGTTCACCAGGAAAAGGAAAATTCCGATATTTGCTCCCCCAAAGTTAGAGGGTACTCCACTCAAACTCAAAGCGGAAGCCAAGTATCTAGGCATCATTCTTGACACCAAACTCTCCTGGAAGGGGAACCTGGAGGAAAGGATGAAAAAAGGATTGAATGCTTTTTATGCAAGCAAAAAGACCTTCGGCAAAAGATGGGGCTTGCAACCGTACATCATTTATTGAACATACACAGCAATCATCAGACCCATTTTAACTCATGGGGCCCTAGTCTGGTGAACTGCTATGAAAAGCTATATGAACATGCTCAACACAGCACAAAGGTCAGCCACTGTTTGTACAACGGGAGCCATGAGAAGCACGCCGCAAGCAGGGTTGGACATGATACTTCATCTTCTTCCCCTGGATCTATTCATAAAAGGCTGTGCTGCAAAGAGCGCTCCCAGACGAAGGGAGTCCTCTATGCGGAAACAAGCCAACTATGGACATGCGGCCATACTTAGAACAATAGACCACCTGCGGAAGAAACAAGATTTTAGTGGCCTCGCAACTACGACCGACTATATTTCCCCCAAAAAGACTTCTATCTCAGAATACTAATCCTTTTCCCCGACAGAGAAGAGTGGCTATCAAACGCTGTGATTAACAACCACGAGATCACTCTCTTCACCGACGGATCGAAAATGGACACAGGCACTGGGGCCGGGTTCTACTCTGATCTTCTTTTCCTTTTTTTCCGGCGTTGTTATGGTCAGAAGTGTAGGACCGTAACCTTCCCACTTAACTGCATTCCTACTGGTCCGCTTGTGGGGTCCGCCGGTTTGACCTCAGAAAGTAGCGGCAGGCTTCCCGGTTTGGGATTACTTCATCGCTGAGGCCAATCAAATGCTGGTGTTTTTGCATTTGTTTGCACCAATTATTTTTCGGCCTGCCTTTTTTTTTTTTTTTTTTTTTTTTTGTGACACGGGCATGCTCCACATTTTTTTGGTTTGATCTTACTCTTACAACACCGGTGATCTCCAGTCGTGTCAACCCACTGATTTGCATGTACACTTGTGGGGTAGTGGTATATGTGTCCCTAGGCTCACCTTGGTGTTTTCTAAATTGCCTAGATGTGATTTTTGTTTACCTTTGTTTTAGTCGCCTTTTACGACAAGCGAGAGGTATCGCTGCAGGGATATTCTTAAACCGTCCCTGCACGGAGGTCGGGTTCTACTCTGATACCCTGCATAAACAGAAATCATTTAGACTCCCTGATTTTGGCAGCGTTTTTCAAGTTGAAATCCTAGCAATAGAAAAAGCAGCGAATCACCTACAGGTAACCGATATCCCACCATCAGATATCACTATCTTCGTAGACAGCCAGGCTGCACTAAAGTCAATAGGATCCTGTACAACGAGATCAAAGGCTATCATGAAATGTCGCGACTCACTGAAGTCCATCAGACACCACAAAGTCAAACTCTGCTGGGTTTCGGGTCACAGTTCAATCGCAGGGAACGAAAGAGAGGACAGGGGTCACGTCATTGCAACCACAGATCAGCGCATTATACCGGATCATAAATGACACAATCATAAAAGAAGCCAACTCGTCTTGGTTTACAAGAAACGACAGCCACACGACAAGATCATCGAGGTCAGAGCTCAATATCGGAAAAACAAAGAAGCTCCTGACGCTTTACCGAAACTTGATCCGTATGCTCGGCGGAGTTATCACAGGACACCGTCCCATTGGAGCAATGCTCCGGAAACAGAACTCGGGATCCAGTAATCTCAACCGGAGCTGCGGCGATGAGGAAGAAACTGAGACGATACAACATCTGCTTAGCCACTGCCCAGCTCTTCAGAATCGGCGCCTAGCTTCGCTGGGTCAAAGATTTTTACAGAGATTGCGGACGTGGCAAATGCAGATATATCGGATCTTCTAAAATTCATAAAGAGCACGGGATGGTTTCAGCCACCGCGTGATAGGACAGGTTAGTTATATGTGTACTCCACAAATGAAGGGAATCACAATGGGCCCTTTGGCCTCCGAGTGGAAGTGATGCTCAACTATCACACTCCCCTTCTTTAACCTAACCTAACCTATAGGGAATAACTGTGCAACATCAATTGTGAATAAGAGATGATCAAAAAGTGCTGATGAACACTCGCAGTTCAAGATCACTTCAAAATTCATATTCTGTGTGTGCATTTCCATGACGTCAGATACCACATACCCAGCATTAATAACTCAAGCCCCGTCTACCTAAAGCTCTCTTCGATGATCACACACTATGAACTGGGATCAATCCTCAGAACACCGCGGAACGCGTGAGACGATGGAAAGAAATCTTCCTGATCGTCAAGCGAAACCAGGAGAGAGCAACCAAGGACCAAGCCAGTCACTACAACTTACGGAAGCGAGCCTGGAAGGCACAGATAGGACAGTGGGTGCTGATCAAGCAGCACTTACAATCGAAAGCCGCCGACGACTTGAACGCCAAGTTTGCACCGCGCTATATTGGCCCCTACCAAGTCATCGGATTTGTATCAGCCGTGATCTTGCAAATCAAAGATGCGAACGAGGGAAAAATCCGAACGGTGTGCAGGTAGGCAGGTCAAAATTTCTAGACCAAAAAAGAAAAGAAATTAATAAAGTTTTCCTCACAACTAAACATAAACAAAAAATATACAAATCGAAAATAAATACACTCAATATTAGATTGCAACAAATAACCAAAACAAAGAAACAAATAAAAAATTCTTCATAAGCACACAAGTGTGTGCGTAGGACAACCACCAAACATAAAATCACTAAGCACGAGATCATCAATTAAATACACACAAAATTAACCAGAAAGCACACAAAAAATAAAAACATTCATCATACATTTAACAATTTGTCTAAGACCACCATAAAACAAAGGAAAGGAAGCCAAACTTCCACAAGGCAGAACCACATCAACAACTACCAAACGAATAAAGTAAGAAGTGTTCGTCAAGACAACAACGCAGTGTTGACGCTAAGGTGGCATCACATTGAACAAAATTAAAAAAAAAAAACCTTTCGACTACGTCACCTACAAGCGAGGGACGAGTGTGTGATCGACACTAGCTGGGGGCTATTGCTCAGCGAGTAAAACGGTGAGTGGGGACTAATAGGACGAAATTGATTCTCCGACCCACACGAGATTGATCAACTCCTATTAATATTCAGTCCCGCGGTAAATACCGTAGGGTCAGTTCCCCGATTTGGGTTTTAACCCGGAAGGGCCTGACCAAACGTTATAACCGCGATCAAGGGCACAAGCCAACAACAGCTAGGGCCTCGACTCGGGCTTTTACTCAAACGGGCTCCACTTCACACCGGCAAGTATACCCCGGCCTAGAAAGCTCGTTACAGCTTTACATTTTTATTTCTTGTAGTTTTAAATTGATTTTTATTAACTTATTTTACTTCTACTACTACTTCTTCTTTTCTTAACTAATTTCTTAGATCTCTCTTATCTAGACAAAAATGCTAACAAATCTAAATATCTTACTAGCCCTGGACGGCCGCAAAGATTTGTTGATCTGGCAGTTGAACTATTAACATATGCAGTTTTGAATACAGCGGATGAAATTGTGGTAAAAAAAAAAAATTTTACTCCCGTTAGATCCCTCGTATAAGACTTATAAGAATAACGAATTTCCTGCGTCCAAGTAAGCACATCCCAAGTCTATTAAAAAAATAAACTATTAGATTTTGTTTAGAAATATTAAACGGAACCATAACCCTAGAAGTCTGGATAAATCTAGTAGACCTTGTTGTGAAAGTGATAAAAAATAAACGATCTTTCATTCCGTTCTTAAGATTCACCGACGATGCAGCAATTTAGTATTTAGAAAAATCAAATAGACATTCGTTTCTAATTACCGGCTTTCCATTTTGGTAATGTTCATCACAGAAAATGTTTCGTTTTCTTTCAAGTCACGTCCTACCACATTTAAGGAGTTAAAAAAGACATTTGTTCACTTTATTTATGTCAAAGTACTGGTATGGAACTGGAAGTGAAAAACAGCATTCGTCGTTATCCGGCATAGCGTTTTAATTAACTTTTAAAAAACTTTTGAAAATGGCTATTCCTTGTATTTGTGAAAATAGTCAAAACTCCGTTCACGGGCAAAACTTCTAAAGTAACTAGAATTCCTTCAGATAAACAATTGACCTCACGTCTTAGATCCAAAAATATAAACGTACACTTCTAAATTTTCTACCTTCCCTGGACATCATTATACAATTTTCTCAAATAATAAGTACAGTCTGTCACATGATTGTTTGCAAAAAGGAAAATTGTGTGCACTTTCAGATAAAATGTTAAAATGTATGGATATACATTGCTTTTTAATTTTTTTCTTGTCAAAATATTATTGATGAGCTTACTCTTAATAACTACATTAAAAGAAATTATTAAAATTCAAGCAAGAATTCAGGAAAAAAATAAAATACATATTTCATATTTTATAGTGTCAATTAATTGATTGCAGAATGCAAACAGAGCATAAAATAAAACGAAAAAAAAAACGGTTTTACGGTGTGTTGCGGTACTAATTTCAAGCACAATGTCAAATTAGACTTTCGCTGTGTGATTAATAGCTATTTGTAGTGTTTGCCGACTAATAAGCACTTTAAAAAATGCCTGGAAATCGGACTAGAGCAAAGTAACAGAGTCGGTTTATTTCAATTATTATTATTAATGCCCGATTGAGCGCTGAGTGCACCCGGCTGTCAATTGGACAGCCGCCGTCCGGTTGTGAGCTGAATACACTCGACTGACGATCGAGCAGTAGCCATAAGCAAGTCGGAGTTTTCTTTCGGGGGTTTTCATTTTGTATTGGAACTGTGACATGAGGAGGATTTTGTAAGGATTAATAGAGTATTTGAATTAATTTCATATTATTTGTTTTTTTAAGTAATAAACTTTTATCAAGTGAACTGTGAGTTTATTTCTACTCCTCGACTGGCCGTCGCATATAAGCTCAACATCTATATGTATGTAGAAAATTCTCCTAAATGAATGTTATCAGTTAAATTGAGGACTGCATTATAACACGAGCAGAAAAGGAAAATCGGTTGGATTTGAGAAATTCTACAAGCCGAGCAACGAAGCTGTCCCAAAGAGATGAATCTAAAATCTTTAGAGCTGGAAATGAAAAGCTCCAAATTAGCTTAGGGCAACTAGCGGCGGAGGTAAAAACTGATTGCATGGAAATTCCCATGAGACCATATTAAACAAAAATAAATACTAGTCGAAAATAGCTTAAAATTAATTTTTATTCGATTTTGCTTAGAACTATCTTACGCTAGAGAAAAATGCTTAAAACTAGCTTAATTATCCTTACAAATTTCTTACTGGCCCTAGGCGGACACTCTAAAACAAACAGTACACCTTAAACCTATGTCTTTCGACAACTATATGTAAAATTATAATATCTTAAACAATCTTATTATATCTTAAGCTAAGAAAAATTAATTTTACTAGAAAAAACTTAGAAAAAAAACATGATCGCTTTTTCGAATTCAATAAAACTTAAGCCTACCTTAACCTAACTAAACCTAACTTATTCTAGCTTAAGTAAAATATATATATATAAAATTATATACATAATATCTTCTTCTTCTTCTTCTTCTTTTCCTTTTTCCGGCGTTGTTATGGTCAGAAGTGTAGGACCATAACCTTCCCACTTAACTGCATTCCTACTGGTCCGCTTGTGGGGTCCGCCGGTTTGACCTCAGAAAGTAGCGGCAGGTTTCCCGGTTTGGGATTACTTCATCGCTGAGGCCAATCAAACGCTGGTGTTCTTGCATTTGTTTACACCAATTGTTTTGCGGCCTGCCTTTTTGTTTTTTTTTTTTTGTGACACGGGCATGCTCCAGATTTGTTTGTTTGATCTTACAACACCGGTGTCAACCCACTGATTTGCATGTACACTTGTGGGGCAGTTTAATGGTGGTATATGTGTCCCTAGGCTCACCTTGGTGTTTTCTAAATTTATCCACCCGTACAATCCTAGCCCTATTGTATAAGACCTCGTTCAGGTAAAATTTCGTGTACTCAGATTTGGGAGTCCTATGTAGCCCGAGACAAGTCCTAAGGCATTGTCTCTCAAACACCCGAATCCTTTCCATTAAGTTGGCTCTCACATTGAACCAGACGGGACATCCATAGGCAACCATGGGCCTGATTAAGGCCATGTAGCAGATTACCTTCACCCTGGAGTCAAGTTGGCTGCTATGAAACAGCCATCTTGTCAGAGCGAAAGCGCCCCGGCCCTTGCCAGAGCAGCATCTACATGTTTGTCAAAATATAGATACTGATCCAGCACGATCCCAAGGTATCTGACTACACTTTGTCTCGCCAGAGGACGCCCGTCCTGCGCCAATTTATTCTAGTGTCCCGAGAAGCCCTAGACAAAGGCGTTCTGAACAATATAGATTCTGATTCCTGGAAGTTGATTTTCAACTTCCAGTCATCACAATACTGCTGAATTTTTTCGAAGTCACGCTGCAAAAGAGTAACAATGACGTCAATCGTTGGACCTGATCTGTACGCGATTAGGTCGACCGCATACGCTATTGAATGGTGAAGAGAAACAAGTAAATCGCTCAGGTAAATGCTGAAAGGATCGACGCATTTACCGTACCCTGTTGCAGTCCGTTTTTGATTTCAAATGTTTGGGTAGAAGTTACGTTGGCAATTTCACAACGAACTTTCTACCTGTTAACATGTCAAAAATCATATATAGCAGTGGTTTACTTATGCCCAGCCGACTGAGCTTGTAATAAAGACCTTCTAGCCATACGGTGTCGAAGGCTTTTTCCAAGTCAATCAGACAGGCACCCGTGCATTGGTTTTTGCATTTATTCCATTGGATATCCGATACGAGTTTCGACGCGGCATGAATAGTGTCATGTCCCGCTCTGAAACCGAATTGGTTATCCGGGATGATTTTATTGTCCTCAACCCATTTCGACAGGGCCCTATGGACCACCTTCTCGAATACCTTGCTGATACTCGGAAGGAGACTTATCGACCCGAGATTTGCCGGGTTAGAGGTGTCCTTACCCCTCTTGGGGATTGGTTGCACCACCGCTGTCTTCCAATGCACTGGATAATATGCATTATTCAGTGCATTGTTGAACAGGATGGTGTACCTCTCTATAGCCACTGGTGGAAGGTGCCTAAGCACAACATTGGATATACCGTCGATACCCGCGGATTTTTTCCTTTTCAATGACTGAAAGATCATCTGGAGATCTTCCGTCGAAATGAACAGGGTATTAGCCCCCTCACTGGCGATGGCATTGTTTGCCATGAAATCTTCATTGAACCTGGTAAAACCAAGATTCTCGGATCGCCAATGATCGAAATCATTTCTAAGGTAGAAGTGATGAAGCAGGGCTCTGTTCTCCAGGTCATGGTTTGGGCGAATACTATCATTCACCTTGTACACTTCCTGGAAAACAGCTCCCACTGACGCCACCTTCTCCTGAGGATCCTCAATCACGAAAAAGTCGTCGTCTAGGATGGCGATCTCTGTTCATTGTCTGACGTTCTCGGAAGCTTTAAATCCTGAATGTCATTCTGATTGTTTCTCCGAAATATTTTATTTATTTGCGGGAACATACTCGCTCTGTTGGAATTTACAGCACGAATTCTGTTGTTCCAACGCAAACTAACAGATATTCTGTAATTCTCTTTGATCAACTGTTGGAGATTTTTAATCAGTGACTTCAGTGTCCTGACCTCCGAGTTTTGTCTGTCGGTAAACCGCCTGTACAAGAGTTTGAGTCTTGTCATTAGTCTAACTTTTTGTCTGTGCAGTGCGTCGATTGTCGCGTTTCGATATACGTTTGTGGTATCGTGCTGTCGTTGGCGTGGTATCGTATTGTTCATTGTCTGTTTAGTGATATCGTCCATTTGTTTGAGGTACCTGTCAATTTTGTTGTTTGACAGGTTCCTATTAGACGGTGGGAAGGAGGCGCTCGAAGTGAGCGCTCTAGTCAGGGAATTGGCAAAGCGTGGCCAACGCGCCCTACTGTAATCGTAGGGGTGCGTTTGAATATACTCTGCCATCTCCGCGAAATCGTCAGGTACTGTGATCATGGCACATAGTCCGCAATGGTCACTGTCGTATACAATGGTCCGTAGACAGTTAATAGACCATTCGTTCGTGTCTGCCAGTCTCCGTCGAGAGTCTATCAGCATGAGATCCAGATAAGAGCCGCTCTCACGAAACTGTTACTCTCCGAGACAAATGCGCACAAAAGGCTGACTTTTGCACTGCATAACTTTGCACAGCCGCCAGAATTCTTGAATGACGCAATTTTTTGTCATGAGACCAAAATTATGAGACTTCAAACTGTATGGCGGAAACCAAATGCAGCTTTGAAAAACAATAACATTATCCCCACAATAAAGTTTGGCGAACTGTCCTTCCTGATACATTGCATCCAAGGGCGTCGGAGAAGTGAGAATTTTCACCAATACAATGACCAAGGAGTATTATTTGAGCGCCCTGCACACGATCAATTAATTATTATTCAAGTAATATTGATCGTTTGTATGCTCTTCAATGTTCTTGTCAAGTAAGCTTGATATATTGATGAAAACAAAAACCAATTTGGTTTTCGTCAATTTTCATTGTTACTAAATTGATAATGTGTAGGGTGAATAATGTTACTTGTCAATTATTTTATTTGCAAATAGTAATCGCAGTGGCAAGATGTCTGGTTTTCGCCAAAGAACACGAGAATTTATAAAAATTATTGTTTATGGAAAATAAAATGATCGCAATATATGAATAAATATTTAAAGCTAAAGTCGTGTGAGAAATTGCGGGAAAAAATATTAGAAAATGACAAAAATGCAATTCTTAAAACCAAATAATAATATGAAAACAAATTTTCGGGCAGAAAAAAAAAGTCAAATATTCCAAAAAGTCGGGGGCAGGGAAAGATGACATTTACCGTGCATCTTTATGGTATTTCAGTGAGTTGTTGTCCTTAACAGATTAGGAAACTCTGAGAAGAGGATTGAGCAGCTTCCATTAGTTTACCAGATTTGACGAACATGCAGAAATAAAAATTTCAGTTATATAAAGACGTCAGAATTCCTTCTTCAATTACTGTGAGCTGAGCAAACACCATTCACACATGAAAGACGAGTTAGAAACACAGGTGTAAAACAAGCTCAATCTGCATTACAATAGTTGCAAGGAAAATTAAATGCGAGTAAAGGAGATGATTGCGACATATATGTATCAATCAGGAAATGACGATACAAGAATTTTTTTCTAAATAGCAATGAAATAAGATTAACTGTTTTTTTTTTTTTTATTATAAAATGAATTGAAGTTAATTGTTAATGTTTTTCTTTTATGTACATTAGTTGAGTTAATTATTTCTTGTTTTAGTAAAATACTGTAAAAATTGGTCACCAACAGTTTTTCCTTCCAAGTCAACCTGTCGGTTATGTGTGCTACTCAGTTGATCTGTACGCTCATTTGGAAGTTGTATTGCAGATCCGTCGATGTAGTTTGGGTTTCGCCTGCTGATATAGTTGTGTAATGCACAACTTGCTATTTGGATGAAAAACCCTGAATCGGGACAAGAGAATGCCAAAAGCGTTTTCTGCAACTTGTCGTGCACCTGAAAGCTTTTTATTAAATATTTAATCATATCTTTCCGCAGCCGAAAGGCGGAATACGCATCAAGTTTAAGAATCGTAATTATTGGGGATTTTCGGTGATGATATTTCAAGACGATTGTTAGCAAGATCTTTATAAGAATCTGAATAAACTATTGCTCCTACGTCGGAGGAGCTCAGTATATAAATTCCAACTTTCTAACAGTTCCAACTTTGCAGTATATAAATTTGTATTGGGAATTTACAATAGCCAATAGCATAATGCTAAAGTATCCTTTATAATTATAAAAATAGGATCCACTTTGTACAGGACACATAATTGAAATGTAAATTTTTTATGCGAAGTTAATAAATAATTTACTTTTATTTCATATTTGTACTTTTAGCTCACCTTTAAGTAATCCGTCTTTGAAAATATTATATGTATATTGCAGGAAATGTTTCTGGAATTATAGAGGACAATAATTGAGCGGAGACTCTTGTTGAAAGTTTGAGGTCTTCAAAACTCCTTCCAGTGGCTAGAAAACGTAGAGTTGATGAGAATCGCTCAAATCGTTTAATATACTCCCTCATCACAGTATTTTTCTTATTAATCAGGGGTGTAACCAGCCCCAGCAATTCAATGAATACATTTTCGTCCATTCTAAGAAAATTTCTGTAGTCTTTGTCAAAATTAGACAGTTCAATTTTTTTTTCACCCAAACTTTCGATTTTTTATCATTAAACACTATTACATTTGCAGCAACACCGGCTGCGAGCAGATAAAAATGATTGTCCATTCTCGAAAACACATATGAAACCACTAAACAGAAATAACGTAATAACATTGTCAATGTTCATTTATACTTGTGGAGGTGGTTTTTCATCAATGTTGCTTAACAAAAAAAGGCATCAATTATACTTGTCAATTAACATTGATCGTTTCTAGGACACTTTGGACATACTCCAAAATGTACTACTGTACTGCAAATTTCGGGCTTGCTACTCCCAAAAACCCTCAAAAGCGGCAATATAAGTTATGTCAGGATAATGACCCGAAGCACAAATCACTTTTGTGCAGGACGTGGTTGCTTTACAACCGCAGCAGAGTGCTTGATATATCCGCGCAAAATCCTGATATAAACTCCATTGAAAATTTGTGGGTATCCCATATCACAAAGCGCATTTGTTAGAGAATTCCATGAAGAGTGGAAAAAGATACCGGCCTACTACCATATGGAGCACTTAAGTACTGTTATTGATGCCAGTGATGGACACACTAAATATAAGGGCAGTTCTTATTTGGGTTTAGTTTTGTCGTTTCCTTTTATGTTATGTTTGTATTTTGTAAGCAATTATATGACAGCTTATTTTGGTTTTTTTCTGCATTTTTGTTTCAATTTTGTTAATTATTTTGTTGCAGTTATTAAGAATAGAGTTATTAATAAAATTATAAAAGGAACGAAATTACAACAGCCATACGCATCCATAAATTTTACAATTCAGATGAATTTGCAAACAATTTTTCCTTTTGCAAGTAATTATGTGACTGCCTGTATTTTATTAGGTTCAAACGTTCAAACTGGACCTGCACTCTTCATTAGATACTTTAGAAAATATGAGCCCGGCTTTACCTTAAATTTTTTAAGATTTTAAAACTCTGTCTTTATTCCTTCATGGAAGACGGGTATAAGAAGAGTAAAAAAATAGGAATGATGAAAATACAATATAAGAGTTCAAAACAGATTCATCAAATTCAGCTGATTACAATTGACTTATTTTTTTTTTGGAGGCTTCTACTATCTGTTGAAGCACTCAGACACAAATACTGGTCCATTGTTCTACTAGACAGACACCTTGTCTTTATCGTATTTTCTCCGTTGTCCGGAGAAAAGTGAGGAGAGGCTTGAGTGATGTAGAGCTAAGAGATTCGGCACCCACCACGTCGGCTCCAAGGGTGCGCCACCGTACGCGAGCGAAGGCCAGTCGCAGAGAAAGTGTTCTGCTGTGTTATCCTCCTCGCAACATGCAGCACAGTCTCACTGATGCCAAGCACGTAGAGATGCGTACGCGCTAAGTCATCCTGCAACCTGGATATTCCCTCCATCTACTGTGTGCGTTAAAGACCTAGTCGTTGATGTCAGATTTGACCGTGAAAGCAGATATGCCTTGTTCAAAAAGGTCTTGAGTTCATGGACTAATTTGGAGTTGAATAGAGGGTTGGAGAAAGCTTTTAGTGCAGCTTGGCTGTCACTGCAGACGCATATGCTTTTCCCTTCCACCTGTGTTTCACAACATAGTGCATGGCCATTAGGATTGCGTAAATCTCCGACAGAGAGAAAGACGCATATTTTCCGAGAAGTGCAGTCGAATGTTTTCGTGCTCAAAGAAAACTCTTGCGCCGGATCCCTGCCCAGTCCTGGAGCCACCTGTGAAAATGCGAAGACATTCCATTCCAGGTTCAGTGTCAGGCCAAAGTCAGCCCTGGCGCCATGGAAATGTGACTGTGAAATTACAGCGCAGTAGGTGTCATTGGGTCAGAAGGCATATCCATGAGACAAGGGTCATAGGATATTTCTCGCGCAAGTACACTTTCACTCCAATGCGAGTTGTACCAAACACTATTTCTTTTTAGGCGAGAAATGGCTTTCAGTGCGCACCCTCTGATATATATGTCAAGGGGTGGAAGATTCATCATAGCATCTAGAGTAGCTCCCGGTGTGCTGGGGAAAGCCTCCGTGCAGCTGAGATAGACCGCTCTTTGGAGTTTGGTGAGTGAAGCCACAGCGTGTTTGCGTGTTGGCCTATTCCACCAAACAACCGGTGCATATGAGATTATCGGTCTTATCATTGCCGTGTAGATCCAAACGACCTTTTTCGGCAATAAGCCCCATGTTTCGCCAAAGGCACCTTTGCATTGCCAAAAAGCTGACAGCGCTTTGGTGGTTTTGGACTCAACATGCTTTGACCAAAGAAGCTTGCTATCTAGGATGACTCCCAGGTACTTAGCTTATTTGGATATCGGGATGGGAATGCCTTTTAGCACCAGCTGAGCAATGACAGTATTCTTCCTCCTTCTCGTGAAGAGAACGACGTCAGTCTTAAAAGGAGTAACCGACAGCCCATTACTCGTGCACCAGTCTTCGATCACACCTAGCGCCGCCTGCGCTTTGAGACAGACGGTCGCTAAACATGAGTCGACAGTGAAAACAGCAACATCATCAAAGAGTCTTTACTCCAGACTTGACACTTCGTTCGACGCCTGCATCAGCAATCAATGTCCTGTGCACAAGCATTGCTTTGATGTACAAAACAAGTGCTTCATTTACGCCATGCCGTCTCGCAGCGTTACACATGCTGTCGAAAGTGGCGTTATAAAAAGCTCCCTCAATGTCGACGAAAAACCCACTACGTACTCTTTCCTTTCGAGAGCGCATTCAATTCTCCTAATTAGGTTTTGAAGCTCAGTCACGCAGATTTTCCGCCCTGATTAGTATGTTGCATGTCCGAGAGAGGATGCATTCGAAGGGCAACTTTGCGCATGTGCAAACTTACTAATCTCTCCATACTTTTCAGCAAGAGGGATGTTAGACTGATTGGTCTAAAACTATTGGCGAGTGAGTAATATTCTTTCCCTATTTTGGGAATAAAGACCACTTTCACCGCGCGCTAAGGAATAGATATACGAGTATGGGTCTGAAGCAGTAAATTAAGAGTTTCTGCCATAGACTCGGTGAAGGTACCATCAGACTTTCTGAGTACAGCTTTGTCGATTTTCCTCGCTTGAGAACAATAACCAACTTGTTGGTCGCGGTCAGGGTTTTGATCTCTTCGCAGAAGGACTTATAGACTATAGGACTATAAGCTTCTTATATTCCTTTTGCTTCGATCGATATTTATTCCAGTCATTTTCCGAGTTCAATTTAAGTGATCTATTCAGGAGACTTCTGGCTTCCCTGCGAAGATATTGACGTTCAGCTTTCGACCAGGGAATCAATTTCCTGCTGGGAGGTTTTTTGACAGGACATGCGAGTTCGAAACAGTTGGTGATGGCGCTGCTCAGAATATGAACGTCATCCTCCATCAATTGCTTTATTCTGAGTTTGGGCAGGGCTTGAGTAGATTTCTCAAGCTCCTCTCTGAATCGTACCCAAACCGTCTGTCTCGGATTCCGCTTGGGAAGCAAGGGGGAGATCCCGCACTTCAATTGGAATTCGATATATCTATGGTCTGACAGAGTAACATCTGGTAAGACTCTCCAATTAGTGATGGTCTTCACATGCCTATTAGACAGGGTCAGGTCAATCACTTCTTGTCGTCTCGCCGTCACAAGGGTTGGTTGAGAGCCAACGTTGTTGATGATAAGGTCAGACGAAAGATGGCTCCTCTCCGATTGCATTTGTTGCTGCCCAAACAGTGTTTTGAGCGTTAACATCGCAATGATGAGTCCAATCCTTATGGCTTCACAGTACTCTAGGGGTTCAGAAACTGCCTTAGGTGGCGGGGGCAGTACCCAGTCGTAGGGTAGCGTGTTCGATATGATGAGCAGACCCTGGGCCTTTCGGATCGCTCATCATAAAGAATCGTAGCATCACATATACCACCAAGACCACACAGGCGTTTATTCCACACCCATGTTTCCTGAATGGTTGCAATGTGATGATTTGTACTACTGCATGCAATTCTGCTACTGATAAGAGCGGTAGCAGCCTTGCAATGCTGTAGATTAATCTGAGTAAAAATCATAGATTTCGACTGCGGAACACGTTTCATCCTTCGACTACTTGACATCAAAGTGGAATAAAATCCTACCAAAGCCGAAGTAGGGACGTGAATCGTTCACGGATTTCAGGATCTCGACAGACCCGTTGTCCAATCCCACAACCAGAGTGAAGACCTCATTTTTCAGAGAGCCCTTACTCTCTTTGTAGGAATAGACAATCCAGGCCCTTGTGTCAAGTCCCGGGCTCTACGCACGTAATCGCGTAAGCATTTTCAGCTTGTTTCCAGGTTTCCCCAGAATCCAGCAGATGTCGCGCGTTAATTTTAGGAGACTAACTACCTGATGGTAGTATTTCCCAGGGGAGGGATTTTCGGCACCATACTCATCAGAGCAGACCTCTCAGCCTGAGTACCTGCCTGAGCTGAAGCTCAGTATTGGCAATCTGCGCTGGTCATTCTGCTGTCACTGCCAGCTTTCCCTATCCTGACTTTTTCAAAGGAGATGGCTGCCTCTTTGTAGGACAGGTGCTTGTCTCGACTCTTTACGGTCACTTGTATCTCCTTTCCAGAGGAAAGGGTTTTGTTATGTGTAGTGCCCGCCTCCGCTGAACAGTCTTTGGTCCTCCCTGTCTTCAGATTTTCGCTTTGATCTTTGTGGATCGCCGTATCTACCTCCGGACTCCCCGGGAGCCATCCTCCGTTTGCGAGCGCTCTAACCTTTTTCGGTTCGAGCTCATGCTCCCCTTCCGACCTCTTTGGAACACCTCTGCCAGCTTGAGGTTTGTTGGGATCCAAAACTGCTTTGCCTTCTGCGATCCGAGTTTGTCTTCAGCATCACCGCCTTTTTCAGCAGCAGCGCCGGCTATAACAGGACCCTGAACACCTCCAGCTCCGTCAGTTTTGGAACCTGGCATGCTCTTATTGGAGATTTGAGTTAGGAAAACTCACGATTTCTTTTGTAAGGATATTACTTTATTTGAATCTCTCTTAAGACTAAATTACAATACTTTGTTGCCTGCTATATATACCCCCATCGAAATGATCGATGGTGTAAGAAAAGAGCTCGGAACTCGAAATGCTTAGTAGGCAGGTTTCAACGAAAGTTGAAACAGTCCTTGTTTACTTTAAAAAAAGGGGTTAAGATTTGGCTTTGTGTTCCTCCCTTATTTTCGATGTTTATATTGTTTCCACAGAGTATGTGGAAAAGTGTTATGTGGGATGAACGATTGGCTGTGGCTTACACAGCATAATTATATTATGGGGAGATTGCTCTTGGTGGTAACAGATTTGATCGTCACCAATAAGAGGAGGAGTGTTTGAGGCTTATGCCGAAAGTGCTGGCATGCATGTGCCTCTTGCAGCAGCCTTTACCAGCCGCCGACGCTTTCTGCGCCAAGAAGGTTGCAGATGAGAGGGTCGGATGAGTTTCGGTAGGGGATACCTCCGCCGATCTAGTCCTCTTGACTGCTTTCCCCAGAGGTTCGCCTTCAACCTTCGTGCCTTTGGCTGTGCCAGCCTCTTTGCACGATTTTCGGGCACGTCTCTTTCTCCTTCTTTTTTGGCACTTAGCAGTGCAATATGCAGTACGTCCTAATTCCGGGGCTCATTCAATCTAAGCGGTTTCCCGTGCCGCGCCATCGTCGGTGTCGCCTCTGTTGGCTGCACCACCCATGCAGGGTGGGGCCTCCAGAATTCTTGTCCCGGCCGCGATCAGGGCGATCGCGGGCGGATTTTCCCTATTGCGGGTGCCACCTGGAGTATTATCATCCATTCGTTTGTCCATTCATTCATGTAAAACTCAGTTCTCCGGCTCTTAGTTCGAGGTCATTGAGCTCTTAAGCCCCTCCGCCCTCCAACAAGGCGCCCAAAGAGCGAAGGGGATTGTCTTACTTAATAATAATTACAACAGAATAATAGTTGGCATGAACATGAAATAAAATACAAGTATGAAGACAAAATAACTGGTATAATCTTTAAGGTGGGATAATAATTTGCAATATTTTTAACATCCTCCCGGCGCATTGTATCCCTAAGGGATACAAGAACTATATCGGTCTTCTCAGGATAGAGCCATTATCGTATCTCACTTATCATTAGGTGTATCTCACAAGCGCGGACCTTATCGGTGGACGGCCGGAACTGTGAATAGCAAGTAGTACATTTTTGTTTTCGTTGATTAGCTGGTTCTGCGCCATACAAAGGTCCTGCAAAGTCTATTCCGATCACATTAAATGTTCGTGATCCAAAAATCTCATCCTTTGGAAGAGGTGCAAAAGGCTGGGTTGCTGGTCTACCCCGAAAAACTTTGCAAAAAAAACATTTCTGTATTACTATCCTTATTAACTGTAGTCCTTTAACAGTCCAGTATGTAGAGCGTAACCGTGAAAGAACAGAAGATGCCTTTGAAAAGCCTTTTCGTGAGCACTGATTACAATAATCTTTATAACATGCGATGACTTTGAAAGGATTATTGGATGGGGTTCATTAACGTTATCAATTGCAAATTGTAGTCGCCCTCTTATTCGCAGGAACCCATCACAGTTATCTAAGAAAGGAGAGAACATGATTAATTTGGAATTGGAAGGGATACCTTTTGTGTTCCGAAGAGATGCAATTTCTTGAGGGAAATGTAAGATATTTGGGGAATGTTTTTTTGTGTTTGAACAATTCAATAGCTCGAAAAACATATGCCGTGGCACGTAACGGGCGTTGCCAGGTACTACATTTTTCGCAGTTTAGAATTGGTGATGTAAACTGACACTGTATGTGTCAATTTCATGAGCTGCAAACACGCACATTGAAGCAGTAAATCCAGTTGACATGGGCGAGCTTATCTCTTCCTGCATCTATGACGGTTCATTAAACCAAAGTGAACAATTAACAAGCGATTTTGCACTATCTCCCTTGTAAGAAAATCGACGCAATTGATTGCCCTTGGGCAGTGACTCCATGATGAAACATCGGACAGCATTCTTATCTCAGGGACTCTGCTTTCAATGTATGGCTTCCACAGCTTATTCACTCTTTGGATCCAAAACAAAGTGATTTGAGGGTCTGTCCAAAGGTAGACACTGCTACAGCTTATCTGCAAATCCACCTCTGACTCATCGGTAAGTACAATCCAGCGTAGACCTTTTGTGTTCTCTCTCTATTGCTGTTCCACTTACGGAGTGTCATTGAAGCACCCATAAGAATGGTGGTTGCTTCCCGATGAATACGTTTTGCGGAATTCTAATCATTGACGCTGGTTATGATATCGTCCACATAAAAGGATGTTCGCAACTTCTCACACGTTTCCTTATATTGACCCATATCGTCGTCAATTATCTTTTGTAGCGTAAACGCTAGAAAAAATGGGCTACTGGTGACTCCAAAAGTAACCCGTGTCATCCGAAATACCTTCACCGCGGGCAGATTTCTTCCGTTTTCGACTGGCTCGCCAAACCACAAGAAACCATGACTGTTCCTGCCTTTTTCATTGAGAAGTATTTGATGGAATGCCTTCTCAATGCCCGCGATAATTTCAATCGGCCCTGTACGAAAATTGAGAAGAACTACCAACAACTATGTTAGTAGATTATTACTATTAGTAGATGCCGAAGCGTCAAATACGATGCGAAGGTTTGTTGTTTCTTTGTCCTCGCTATATATCGGTCGATGTGGTAAGTAAAACGTTCGGTGTTAGTGCGCCACTGTATCAGGGACATGCTCTGCAATACCAGTAGAAACCATCTCATTAATAGATGCGCTATACTCTTCAATTTTTCCAGCTTTATACAATTTTCGAACAAGCAACTGCATACGAGCTAAAGGACCCATTCGATTATCGTGAAGATGCCTTCCACGACAACGTCAATTCATATCTGTTACCGTTAGTGTAAATTTCAGAGGATAGGTCTTTACTCACCCCTTTACTATCTTCAGGGGAAATCCTAAGGACGTCCAGCTTCCACAATCTCTCAACATCTTCACAAATACCTTGGATGGTCCATCTTAGTACGGTGTTGATAGCGGTTAAACTTAATTTCTCTGGTAACAAACTGCCAGTAAGAATCGGTTACTAGGTACAGAAAGTACATCAAAACATATTTCTGGAACTTGCATCGAACACCGCCACCTGGTCATCGTACTACGTAACACGACTTAGACTTTGTTGCAGAAATTGCTGGGTCTTGGCTTAGCATTTCCAAAAGGAATAACACTCAGGTTGTGAACTCCAGTTATGGGCAAATTCAGTCGTTTCACGAAAATTAAAAAACGACAGTTGACTACCCCCATCCAAAACCACTCGAACATATAAAGGAAGAGAACTGGAGACAAATGCACCAGCAGTTTGCAAATACATGTACATTCCCGCGCTGTTGGGATTCTGTGGTGCATAAGTTCAACGAAGTTTGAGCAGTCGGTGCGTGCCTGAAATTCGTCCTTGACACCTCATTTTTAGCGACTGTTGCAGATGTTGAAGCCTTTTTTGATTCTGCAAAAAGAGGATCGCACATGCTAGTTGAATGTCTTCCACCGCAAGTTTTACAAGGATTCCCTTCACTTTGCACATCTTTGAGCTATGTCCCTTTTTGAAACAACGATAGCATCTGCCTTCCTTTTTATTTTTATTTCTTTTTCCCCCAAAGATATGTACATCCTTTTTAAGTATTTGTTTTTTATCAGCTAATCTTTTGATCCGCAACAGTCTTTTGCCTCATGATTTACTGATTTGCAAAATAAACAGCTGATTTTCGTTTCAGCAGTAAATAACTCATATACTGTTTTGACAGGTCGAGGCACATTCAGCGATTTTGTACGGCTGCTGTTACCCTTTGCTTCGTTTACCTTTTAAAATGATTCAATTTTAGCAGACAATTAACCTGTTTATTGCCAAACGAAGTAGATTCAGATTGATCTGAAGCAGAGTAGTTATTTGTTTCGTTTGACTGGTCTGTGCATAATGTCCCATTACCTTCAGAATCATCATAATATCGGTAAAAAATCAACTCCTTTTAGTATCACAAAATAGTTTGAGTTGGGAATTCCTAGCGCTGTCAGGGAACGTGTTGATGCAAGCATTGAATTATATAGCCGTCTCAATCCAGAAACATCAACTCTGGTGGATACTGGTTAAATTGAAAGTAAGCCTTGCATAGTATGATCTACACTCTTTTCGGTATTGCCATACTCTTCTTTCATTCATACTTTTATTCCGTTTTGCAATAGCTAGCAAATTAACATAAATGCTAACAACACATGCTACATTTTTTACTCAAAAGAAAACAGCTTACCTTTTACAGCTGTAGTTTGATGTAGTTTGATAATTGGTGGCAATAGTACGAAGTCGAATACAAAAGTCATATAATATAGGTATATATATTTGTATATATATCATAATTATCTACGTATGTACTTACTTGTTAATCATACATTGTTATATGTATATGTACATATACGAACGAGTTTTTACGTGCATAGCTTTTTCTTTTCTTTTTGGTGTTTCGTCTTAAAACACTAAGAAAATGTGTTTTATTAAAAAAATTAGCATATGATCAATTTCACATTTTATACAAAACTTAATCTAAAACTTACTCCTAATTTAATCCAACTAAATCTAACTTATTCTACCTTTGTTTAAATATATACATACGACATACGAGTACAATTGTGGCAAACTAGTTAACAACGATACTGGAAAAATCATTTTTTTACTAATTTTATTCAAAACGTATCCACATACACAAATTAAAAATAACTTTTTTTTTATAATAATGTAACATCAAATAAAATATAAACAGTAAACATTTTTCATAAAAAATAACAGAATCATAATTTAAGTCCAAAACATTGTGGCGAGGTAAAATATGTTGGCGATCTAGTTAAGAACAATAGAGTTTTTGCCTTTCTATGTCATTTTTATTCAATATTTTGTCGGAAATCTCTTATATTCAATAACAGCCATACACCGCCTTGGCATTGAGTCAATGAGATCTTGACACTTTTTGGGTGTGATGTTACTCCACGCTGATTTTTGCGATTTCATACAATTCTTCTAAGTTTCTTATTAGGTATTTCTTATTATTATGCTTATTAATTTCCTTTTTCAATTCAAAACACAAGTTTGGGCTTAAATTCGGGCTACATGAATAAGATAGATTCTGATTTCCCAAAGTTGATTTTCAACTTTCAGTCTTCACCACACTCCCGATTTTTTTCGAAGCCAAAGCTTGACGATGACGTCGACCCGTTGGACCTGTACGCGATTAAGTCGTCTTCCTGGGGTGTAGAATGGTGAAGAGAAACTAGCAGATCGCTTAAGTGAAAAGGATTGGCAATTTAAACGTTCCCTGTTACAGTCCATTTTCGATTTCAAAAGTTTGGGTAGAAGTAGCATTGGCAATTTTCACAACGAACTTTTTGGCAGTGAACATATCAAAGATCACATACAGCAGTGGTTTACTTATGCCCAGCCGGCTGAACTTGTAACCTTCTAACCATATGGTGACGTAAGCTTTTTCCAAGTTTATCAAATTTTTCTTAGCTAAATTATCCTAAGATTATAATATAATATAATTCTAAGATTATATTTAGTTGTCGAAATACATAGCTTTAAGTTGCACTGTTTGTTTTAGATTGCACGTCTCATGCAAAGAAGATATATAGATTTATTAAGATAGTTAAGCTAGTTTTAAGCTTTTTTGTCTAGTGTAAAGGTTTCACAAATTATTAAGAAAAAGTAAATTTAAAATTAAGTAAAAATAAAAAATTATATCCGAAACGAGTTTCGACGCGGGATGAATAGTGTTATGCCCCGCTCTGAAACCGTAATAGTTATCCGGAACGAATGAATTTAGCTTTGAATCATTTAGACAGGGCTCTATGGACCACCGTTTCCCACTCGATATTTGCCGGGTTCGAAGTGTCAATGAATCTAACCAATCGAAAATCATGACCGATGGATCATGGAGATGCTTCGTAGAAATGAATGGGTATTAGCTCCTTTACTGGTCATGGCATTATTTACCATTATTATTATGCCGCCAGCTTCTCCTGAAGATCTTCGATCACGAAAAAGTCGTCATCTGAACGGTGTTTTGGATTGGGAATATACTCGCGCTGTTGGATTTTACAGCACGAATTCTGTTGTCCCAATGCAAACTTACAGATATTCTGTAATTTTCTTTGATTAATTGTTGTAAATATCAGGGTCCTGACCTCTAAGTTTTTTATGGTAAGCCGCCACACTCATGTGTGAATTTTGTCAAGAGTCTGCTTTTTTGTCTATGGAATGCGTCGATTGTCGCGTTCCGGTACACGTTTGTGGTATCATGATGCTGTAGGCGTGGTATTGTACTGTGCATCGTGTACTTAATTATATTATCTATTTAGTTGAGGTATCTATCAATTTCGGAATTTGACAGTTTCCTATGGGATGTTGGAAAGGAGGCATTCCAATCGAACGTTCTCGTCAGAGAATAGGCAAATACGCCCTTCTGCAATCGAAATTGAACTTTGGCGTTTAAATCACCGGTCAGAATGTAAAAGTTTTCTATCGAGTTCAGGCGCAAAGATTGAAAAATTGTCTAAAGATTTGCGATGAAAATATTGGGTTGAAGGAGTTCAGGTACACATGCCGCTAAAATGTATATTTTCTGTCCATTACGGAAAGCAATGTCCACAAAGCAGGGCTCTAGTACTTGGAACGTCCGCACTTCATCACTATATATGGCTTTATGATTAAAATTATTTTCAATCAGGCATTACTCCTATGTACTTGATGTTCTTGACATTTTCTATGACTTAAACATTTATCTCAATAGACGTCTCTTTATTAGAGTATATCTCCAATAGCTTGGTTTTTTGTTCATATGACTTCACCTTATTCATTCAGTCAGATTTGGGACATTATTAATCAGTTTATTTTGACATTCTTCGGAGACTCTACCCTCTTGAAGTACATGGCAATTTTGGGTCTCTTTATATTATTTATGAATAAAATAAAAAAGCAGATAACCAATAATGGAAGGTTCTAGCACACTTAGTTAGCAAGCTTGTAGATCAAACAAATTGTTCTACTGTTAAATTTTTATGTATTGATCTATATTATTTAGAGAAGATTTAAACCAATTTTCTCTTCCTCCAATCCCGTAAAACTACATTTTAAATTCCACCATTAAAATAAAAATAAATGGTGGAATGGCACCATTTTTTTTTCATAGCATTCCATTAGAATTCCATTCGTATATTATATGATTTAGCGCTGACTCACTAGAATGCTTTTTTCTGAAACTGGAATATAATGTAAAGAGAATCATGTTATTTTCTAAGTTTGACATCAGATGGTGCCCTACCACACGCTTATCATTCCTGTTTGTATCACTCATTTTCTCAATGAGGTAACCACAGAATTCTTCCAAGAATTTGGAAAGTCTCCTTCTTGAAACGATGTTCACAATAGTGTTATAGTTTTTTTGGATTATTTATGACCTTATTTTTTTCTTGGCGAATTTAGCCTTCTTCTTTCTACAGGATCTGTATAGTCTGTATACGAGCGTGGTTCGATAAGTACTTAGCCTACAAAAGTAATACAAAAATTTTGGAGAAATGGCGATTTATTTTTCAATATAATCTCCTTTTAGCTCGATACACTTGACCCAGCGATGCTCCAACTTCTTTAACCCGTCTGAAAAATACGTTTTCTCGAGGTCTGCAAAGTAGGCCTCCGTGGCGGCGATGACCTCCTCATTCGACTGAAATTTCTGCCCGGCGAGTGACTTTTTCAAGTTTGGAAACAAAAAGGAGTCGCACGGGGCCAAATATGGAGAATACGGTGGATGGGTCAGCAGTCCGTAGCTTTTTTTTTTTTTTTTTTTTTTTTCTTTCAATTCAATATAATTTTATTACGTATAAATTCATATGTATACATGTTTTTTTTTCTGCGAAGCCGAAAGCTTGTCTGCTTGTCTGCAGAAGACTGATTCTTAATATGTTGTTACATTTTATGCCTTGAGTTCTTTACTTTAAAAGATTTACATTAAGATACCTTGAACTGATTATATTATATACAATAAATTTAATAAAAAACCAAAACTAACATATATGAAGAACGAAGAGCGAATAAAAAAGAACATATTTGAAATTATAAATTTAAGTACATTTCTTTGGCTTTTTTCAATACTTCATTTTTTGATTTTTTGTTAGGTTGCGAAACTCTCTTGGGAGTTTGTTAAGTACCATTGGAACTGCGACATCATATGTCCTTCGTCCATACTCGTTCCAGTACCTCGGAATCTCATAAAAGTGGTGTTGCCTTCTTCTAGTGTTTATTGTCTGTTGCGTTTGGATTCTGTAGGTTTTGTCGTTGTAGAAATTAGACATAATTTCTAAATCATGGAGTTGGGAGATGTTCAGCATATTAATCGTCTGGTTTCTTTGATGCTGCTCTTTTGCTGTTTTGTTTTGCTTTCCGCACTATTTTTTGCAGTCGTGTTTGAAGCTGTTGTAGGGGTTGCATTTGCGACGCTCTTCCCCACGCTAGTATACCATACCTCAGATGTGATTCAACCAATCCGAAGTAGCATTGCTTAAGCACTGCCGGTGTGCAGAGATTGCTTAGATGGAAGAGTGCGTAAGCTGATTGGCGTAGCTTCTTTTTTAGTTCGTCAATATGGTAGCTCCACTTAAAGTTGTAGTCAATCGTTAGCCCAAGATATTTGTAAGTTGACACGTTATCTATATATTCTTTGCAGTCGTCATCATCTCTTATTAGGTCGCTACATCCGGTTTTGTGCAAGCAATCAATATCATGCATTTTTATAACAATTTTGGTTTTTGGGATATGCGGCGGACGAATATGCATAACCTTTGTCTTCAGTGCGTTGATTATAAATCCATGATCATGGCACCAGGATGTGACTCCATTAAAGTCTATTTGCATTAGTCTTACAGTTTCCTCTACGTTTTTATGGCTGACTACGATCGCTGTGTCGTCCGCATACGCGTATCCCGTACTGTATTTCAGCACTGACAGCAGATCGTTGACATATAGTATAAACAATAGTGGACCCAATTTTGATCCTTGCGGAACACCATAAACTGCTTTTTCTTCTTCACTGAGAGATTTTTACTTTAAATTTTCTATCTCTTAAGTAGTTTTCGAACCTTGCCAAACAATTTCCTCGTACTCCAATCTTTTCCAGTTGTCTCAAGATTTGTTTGTGGCTTAATGTGTCGAAAGCTTTCTTAAAATCGATGGTTTTTATCTAAACTTTTATACATTTTGTTTGCGAAGTTTCCCAGCAGTTGATTGATGATCTTGTTTTTGCGAAAACCAAATTGATTCTTTTCTAATATTTTATATTTCTCAACGTATTCGTACAATCTTTTTGCCAGTATTTCTTCCATAACTTTGTCTTCTTCTTCTTCTTCTTTTCCTTTTTATCCCGGCGTCGTTATGGTCAGAAGTGTAGGACCATAACCTTCCCACTTAACTGCATTCCTACTGGTCCGCTTGTGGGGTCCGCCGGTTTGACCTCAGAAAGTAGCGGCAGGCTTCCCGGTTTGGGATTACTTCATCGCTGAGGCCAATCAAATGCTGGTGTTTTTGCATTTGTTTGCACCAATTGTTTTTCGGCCTGCCTTTTTTGCGTGTTGAAATTGGAATGTTGATTGATAACGCCTTTTGGACGGGGTTCAAAGGATCTCTCCTTTGAACATGGCAATACCAACTGAGTCGGTCGCGCTCTATATTTCTTGTGATGGTTTCTTTTACGTGGAGGCTTCCTCGGATCTTTGAACTTCTAATTCTGTCACGCTTTGTTACTCCCGCCTTCCTTTCAGCTTAGGGGGCATTTTTCGATCACAGAAGATGGCGGAGTTTTCCCGCCACTTCATCCACCCTACGCTTACGCGATGTTTGATGTCGTCATCACAAGTTGCTTCTCTATTAATCATAGATCCCAGATATTTAAACTTTTCACACTTGGGAAGCACTCTTCCATTCAAGTAAATGTCTGGAATAGGCTGATGAGGGTCAGAGAACGGGCAGCACAGATACTCTGTCTTCTTTGAACTAATACGATACCCGTGTCCCTCAAAAATGTCCACCCACACATCAAGTGCTCGTTGTAGGGACGCCTGATCATCACTTATAATGGCCCCATCGTCAGCAAAGAATAGCTGGTGCACATTGGGGTCCGTCACTTTTCCTTCAAGCAAGCAATCAAGGACTGCTATAAAAAGCAGTGGGCTGAGGACGCTCCCTTGGTGTACACCGACTTTGATTGCGAACTCTTCGGTGACTCCTGCGGTGCATCTTACTCTTGTCGTTGCTCTCTCGTACATGTCCATAATCACTCGCACGTAGGTTTCTGGAACTCCTTTTTGTCTTAGCCCTACCCATAAAAGATCTCTTGGTTGCCGGTCAAAGGCCTTCTCGAAATCAACCAACACCATATGCAAGTCCTTTGAAGAATCACGATGCTTTTCCATCATGATCCTTATACTTTGGATTGCATCTGTTGTTGATTTACCCGAGACAAACCCGCACTGGTCATCAGATAGTCGTATTATTTTCCGCAGTCGGCTATCTAATACCCGTTCAACGATCTTCATGGTGTGCGACATCAGCTTGACAGAACGGTAGTTATCACAATTTCGCGTATCACCCTTTCCTTTGTGCAATGGAAGAAGATAGCTTTCCCTCCATTAATTAGGCATAGTGTCGCCTCTCATAAGTTTGGAGATAAGAACCATGAGCCATCTAGACCCGATGTCTCCCATCTTTTTCCAGAACTCAGAGGGTATCCCGTCCGGCCCAACAGCTTTTCTTTTCTTGGAGTTTTTAACCGCGTACCGAACTTCTTCGACTGTGATGTCGGATATTTCGGCATGATTCGGGGCGGCTCTTGGAAAGTACACTCGGGGAAACTGTTCGTTCAGAAGTTCCTCGCAATACTGTCGCCGTCTTCAGCATTGTTAATAAACTTTGGGAAACGAATCTGCTGAGCATTTCTTCTTCTCTGGGCGGCTATCTTAAAGATATTTGCTCCTTTGTTCAAATTGTTTTGTCGAAGCTCCTGGGTAGCCTGGTTCCTGTCAGACGCGGAAGACGATATTTCTTCCAACTCCTGATAGAGGCCTTCCATGCTTTTCGCTTTGAATTCGGCGCATTTTTTCTTCGCGATACCTTTGCAACATCTATATACCTTTTCACGGCGAGCTTTTTCCTCTCTATTAGTAGAAGAGCACTTTGACCAAGCTTGGAAAGCCATTTTCTTTTCGTGTATCACTGCTTTGGCTTCGTCTGTCCACCACCAGGTTTCTTTTGCGTGTTGGCAGGGGCCTTTAGATGTTCCGAGCAGTGATTTGGCTTTCTCCAGGCCAGATTGTTGTAGGGAATCCCACATGTCTTGTGCTCTGCACTCCTCATTACCGACCTCATCGATAATGGAAGAGAGGTAGTTTTCCATGTTGGCGATAAAAGCTTCGCCTTTTCCTTTATCCAGCTTATACCACTTGATTCTCTCAGACACCTTCGTTTGCTGCTTTGACTTCTTTCTCGCATCCATAAAAAATTCAGTCAGGAGGAGACGATGTTGAGGGGCGATCGCGTCTCCCAGGATCACTTTGCAATCTTTAACTCGTGGCTTCATGAAACTGGATACCAAATGATAGTCTATTTGAGTTTCATTTCCGCCGCTGCTATAAGTGATCAGGTGCCGGCTTTGTTTGACGAACATGGTATTTAGCACTATAAGACCGTACGACTTGCACATATTTAGGATATCTTCACCTGAAGAGTTCCTGGTGCCGTATCCCAGCCCTTCGTGGTAGCCTTCATAGTCTTCGCTTGTCTTCCCGACATGTCCGTTTAAATCTCCCCCAACAAACAAAAGCTCTTCCTTTGGGATGATTTTGACAAGGTTGTGGAAATCTAGCCAGAATGCATCTTTTTCTTTTTGTTCGCATCCTACTTGAGGGGCATATGCGCTTACGATGTTCCACACCTCACCATGCATCAACAATTTGAGAGCCATCAAACGGTCACTGGACTTTGAAATGGTTAAGACGTTGTCAAGTAACTCTGCCGCAAGGATGATGGCGATTCCGTTTTTTCCTTGTTCCAATCCATAGTAAAACATCTTGTAGGCTTTTGTTTTAACGTCCAAGAAACGTGCCCGATTACCGGTGTTTCGCCATTTCGTATCTTGTACGCACAGGATGTCTACTCGCCTTCTAACCATCATTTCTTCAAGCTCATAGCTGCGCCCACTCATGCTTCCAACGTTCCAACTCGCGACTCTTAAATGTGGCTTACGCCGTTGCATTACTTTGCTATCCCCCGGAAATCCTATAGCTCTGACCCGAGCATTGCTGCTCGTCCCAGGATCACGACCATTAGTAGTGCCTGGCGGGGTAGTGCTTTTCCTTTTAGCGTTCTTTTCCATAATGCTACGGTTTGACCGTTTTCGTTCTTCCCATCCTTTTTGACACGGGCATGCTCCAGATTTTTTTTTTTTTTTTTTTGATTGATCTTACTCTTACAACACCGGTGATCTCCAGTCGTGTCAACCCACTGATTTGCATGCACACTTGTGGGGCAGTTTAATGGTGGTATATGTGTCCCTAGGCTCACCTTGGTGTTTTCTTCCATAACTTTGTCTACAGCCGATAAAATTGAAATTGGCCTGTAATTCAAAATTTCGTTCTTTTTTTCCGCTCTTATAAATTGGTCGAACAACTGACATTTTCAGCAGTTTAGGGATTGATGTTTCATCAATACTCATATTAATAAGTTTCGTTATCACTGGGGAAAGAGTCTGTGCATTTATTTTCAGGTCTCTTGGCCTTATTTCATCTATTCCCGCCGATTTGTTGCAGTTTAACGAGCTTAGAATATTTTTCACCTCTGTAACAGATACATGATCGGTGTAAATGGAATTTGGCACACTGTTTGAATGACCAAAAAAGGTTTGTTGATTGCATTCGTGTGCTATGTTGAGGATTTCGGATGAGAGTGTGTTAGCGAATCTTTTAGCAAGATCCTTAAAATCCATTTCGTCTGCAAAGTTCTTTTCTCCCTAAAATTGAATTGACGACTTTCCAAGTCCTCTTCGGATTATTTTTACAATTTTGGAATTTTTGTTTATAGAAGTGAGCTTTTGTCCTCGCTATTTTCTTGTTCAGCTCGTTTCGATATAATTTGTATTCTCTAAGATAATCTTCGTTTAGTCTGTTGTTTTTGTATCGTCTATATAATCTATCGCGTTCCTTACAATCATGTTTCAATTCAGTCGTTATCCAGCTATTTTCTGTGCTTCTTTTCTTTCTTAACACCGTTGATGATGCAACTATCGTATTAATCGTTTGTTTGAATTGTAAATAAAATTCGTTTACATCCGTAAAAATGTTTAGCTCTTCCCAGTTGAACTCGTTTATTTTCTGTGTAACTACATGATTTAAAATTTGGCGTTCTTCATTCGATTTCTTTTCAGTTATGGTGTTAGTGTTCACTCCGCAGTATAAGGCATAATGGTCTGAGATACATACTTCCATCACCGTTGATTTAATTTCCGGATTCTTTATCCTTACTAAATTGTGATCAATCAAAGTTTTTGTGTTTTGGATTGGATCAACACGAGTGTACGAAAAAATTGAGTTATGGAGACCCTTGGACGCTATCATAGAAAGATAGTTACATACATATGTATTATTTTCGTCTTTAGTGTTAATGTTTACGTCACCCATAACAATCAAATTTCTTTTCGCTCCAACTGCGTCGATATGTTCGTTAAGTTCATGAATGAAGCTATTCATATTGGACTTTGGTGGTCTGTAGATTGAGACAACTGAAGCTTCAAAGTTACCACGCTTAACATTTAGGGAGATGTTTTCATACGTCCTTGACACTCTTTCTATTTTTTCGTATTGTACATTGTTTTTTATATATACTGCTACTCCTCCTCCTGATTTGTTTCGATTAAAAAATTCGTGGTTGTATCCTTCTATGTTATACAAATGATTCTCCTCCTTAGTTATATTTATTTCGCAAAGCATTATTACATCGATACTCGACAAAAAATCATCTACATACAACACAAAAGCATTCCAATTCTTTCTCATGGACCTCACATTTAGGGATATACAGGAAAATTCACTGTTATTATTTTTTATATATAAGCACGTCTCATCGTGTGATTTGAGATTTTTAAAATTTATATTAATTATTTCATTTAAGTCGTTGGTCATTATATGGTGCGTTAATTTTGTACACTAGTGTGCTTACGATATTGTGAGAGAAATGCAATCATGCAATTCTCTCTATATCGTTGATCGTTTGTAATTCGATTATACGTTCTCCTTAATTTTTTCTTGCAAGCGCTTTGTCATTCCGAAACCATACATATTTCCAATTTGACTCTCTTGCTTTTGTTTTAGCTAACCAAAGAAGCTTTTTAAAGTGTGCTGTTAATTGTTCGTTTATGTATATGTTTTGCGCTTGAACAGCGTCAAACACTGCTCTGAAGTGGTCTCACGGTTGCGCTTGTTGTCCGGAGTGAGCAAACGCGGCACCCATCGCGCCGACAGCTTTCTCATGCCCAGAATTTCATGCAGGATGTGACCCACGCCATCTTTTGAAATGCCTACTGTCTCAGCTATCTCGCGCACCTTCAATCGGCGGTCTGCCAATACGAGATCGTGGATTTTTGTCACGTTATCCTCCGTGGTATCCGTTTTCGAGGCACCTGGATGTGGCTCATCAAAAACCGACGTGCGACCACGTTGAAACTCGTTAAACCAATTTTTGATGGTCGCCATCGAAGGAGAAGAGTCACAGTACACAGCATCCAAACGCTCTTTGATTTCGCTGTGCGATTTCCCTTCCAAAAACAAGAATCGAATAACCGACCGATATTGTTCTTTTTCCATTTTTCTAAAATCCGCGGACACTCCCGCTTCCTCATGCGGTCAAAACAAAACTACTAGTCCGATCCGGCAGTAGCCGTCTACTAGAATGTACTACACGATAGTAAGTTGCTCTTGCGATACTGGCGCCATCTGGCGGTGAGGCTAAATACTTATCGGACCGCGATACGACCCTCGTATAACCGTGATATCTTCAATTATTGATCTAATTTCTATGACTGTTTTAGTAATTATTGTGCTTAGTATCGTCAAAAAGGAGGGATTATGATATCTATGCCGCCGGCTTTGAAGTTGTTTTCTGTTAAATCCCGACGAGTAAAACAAAAAAAGTGTAATGTTTTCCGAAATTTGCTTACTTTCGAAGACATAAACTAGCTGATCGCCCGTATTTTCCCGAAACCTAAGTACAATATCGAACATTTTTTTCCCTGTTCCCTCGCACTGAAATCGTTTTAGCGGACGATTTCAATGTATGTACACAACTCTTGGTGGCTTCGACATTCTGGACAACACCCGAAGTAAGGTATGTTGGACTTGTTTCTTACCTCACAGTCTAACAAATACACGATTGATGTATTGTCGCCTCTAGGCTCGTCCGACCACTGTGATATCACCTAAATTCTCTCTCGAACTCCCACCACCCATTTAAAGAAAAAGCTCCTAAGAAAACTGTATGGCTATACGAGAAAGCCAACTGGCGCGGGCTTAACAACTTCTTTCCAATCTTTAATTGGTCTTTCTGTTTTCTCGGCAACGAATTAAAAGCACCAGGCCAAATGATAAAACGTGGTACATACGAGCTAGAAGTGACTACAACACCCACATTCGATGGGTTAAATCCCAATTCGACCAAAAATTGAGGTGTAAAATACTTCAATGCCCCAAAGTTAGCAAAACGTTCTGGTCGTTTGTAAAAAAAACATAAAAACCTCAACTGCGTCGTCTATACCAACGCCCATTCACAATAACATTCTAGCTGTCACCCCCTTAGCCAAAGCTAATCTAATTACTGCCCACTTTGTAGTCAGTTCACACCTCCCACCTTGTACTTTGTCCCCCCTGTTCTAGAGTGCGTAATTCCCCAATGGGTCGAATCCACTTCCACATTCATACAGTCGCAAGGATTCTTAAAGACCTTTATTGCCCCAATAATTCTGAAGAGTAGTTCTTCTACGCTAGCAAAACCATTGCGTTTCACCTTTCCTACTCTTCTGAGTAGGTGGAAAACAACATTTGTCTAGCCAAAGATCTGCAAAATAGCTTATCAAAAGTATTTAAATTCAAAATGCAAATACATGGTTATTTTTTTATATCAAATAAAAACACAAAATGGTTTTCAATGAAAGTATTTAAATACAAAATGGAAAATACCTATTTTCGAATAGGCTCTTCAAATAAAAGACAGTTTGTCAAGAAAGTGTTTACACAAGTGAAAAAAACAACTTATTTTACTTTTCGCTTTTAAATATGAACACTTATATCAACTTTATTAAATTTTTCTTTTCCAATATATAATTATGATTTTGCTCCGTTTCGCATAATTTTTTTTTCAAAAGTTCCATTTCGCATAAACCCCATTTCGCATAAAGCTTTCAACTTTTTTACAGCTTGTTGCAGATGGCGTTAAAAGTTGTTTATTTTATTTTATTGTGAAAATGGCTGAAATTGGGCGAGTTACTGCCGACAAATTTGCACTATGTGGGCAGAACAAAACTCTGAAAAAATTGGTGGTGTGGGTGAAGTCGTAGAAATCGACGAGGCCAAAATAGGGAAAAGGAAATTTAATAAAGGACGGTTATTAACTGGTCAATGGATTTTCGGTGCCATTGAACGATCAAGTGGACGGATTTTTATTCAGCCAGTTCCGAATAGGTCTTCAGAAACGCTATTGGAGATTATTAAAACGTGGATTCGACCTGGCACTTGTATCGTGTCTGATTGTTAGCGAGCTTATAATTGTCTGAATGATAAATATCTTCGTGTCAACCACAAAACAAATTTCATAAATCCGGATAATGGTGCACACACCCAGAATATTGAACGAGCTTGGAGGGAAACACGAGCAAATATTCCTCGATACGGGACACGGAAAAAGCACTATATAGGTTACCTGAGTGAATTTTTATTTCGTCGGAAATATAGTTTTGACAGACGAATTGATGCATTTTTTAATACAATGGCGGATGCCTTTCCGGTAACAATGTAGAGTTAAGGAGTGTCACTTCAACAATAAATCACTACATATTTTTTTTTTTTGTTTTTTTTTTTATTGGTTTCTTTATTTCTTGACAATTTCTGTGAACAAATACAATCAAAAAAAGCTGACACAAAGTTGTTTGCCAAAGAAATAGCTAAATACAATCAATTGCCATATGGCAAGCGGCGAAAGTACGTATCAAGTATTAAGTATTAGACAATATAAATAAATAATATTGATGGGGAAACTAGTATACGCGTTTTTGTTTAAATAAACTCACAAGAAGGAAAAAAAAGAAAATTACCAAACACAACAGTAATTTAATTTATATCAAAGGAACGAAAAGTGTATCAATAGTTTTATGATCAAAAGAGAAAAGCCAGGTTTTTATATTATTTAAATATACAGTTTTCTTTCTCTCACACCTGCAGCTTTCTGGCAACATATTAAATAATCGTGGAGCAGTAACATAAATGAAACGAGAAAAGTGTGTTTTATAAATAGTAGGAGTGTTAACAAATTTTCTCGAATTAACTCGCAAATTGTAATTTTCGTGGAATCGAACGTCATAAAAACCCGATTTTTCAAAAAATATCTTTAACACCTTATAGCAATATAAATGTCTTAATGGAAGGATTCCTAACGATTTAAACAATGGAAAGCTTGGGATTCTCCGATTGGCCTTTGTCATAATTCTAATTACATGCTTTTGTTTAACTAGTATGGCCTGTATTTTGCTAAAGTATGCTCCACCCCATCAAGATATTCCATACTGCAATTTAGATTTAAATAAACCGTCGTATACCATTTTTAAAATGTGATTATTGCAATAGAGGCTCAAGTGACACATATGTATAACTATTTTATTAAAATGATCTTTAAGATGAGCACAATGATCGTCCCAGTTAAGCTTGTTGTCCAATATAATCCCTAAATATTTGAAACTATTGACACATTCAATTCTAAAACACTAATTTGTGCAGACTTTTGTGTCAGTTAAACCAAAACGTAAACAACTTGGACTATGGTAATATAAGGGAAAGTCTCTACATATTAAACCCTTGATATTGAATTCCATAAATTTAGTCTTAGTACTTATTTTCAATTCATGTTTTTTAAACCATTTACGCAGAATGTCTAAATCGTTGTTTACATCAATATATAAGTTAAAATAGTTAATATTGGAGTAGGAGATTGCAGTGTCATCAGCAAAAGAAGTAATTTTTCCCTTAAAAGGTTGGATGAACAATGAATTGACATAAATAAGAAACAACACAGTACCCAAAACAGAACCTTGGGGGACACCTACATTTAAATATTTCACAGAACTGAAGGAATTTTTTATTTTTACTATTTGTTGCCTATTCTTGAGATATGATGTAAGACAGTCATGCATGAAGCCTCTGAATCCAGCATTGAAAAGTTTAACTAGGAGTAAATGATCATTCACCATGTCAAAGGCTTTAGTTATGTCTATAAATAGGCAGGACGGAATTTGGGATTTGTTTACACTTGTATATAATTCTCCAACCAGTTTTAATAGCGCATCTTCCGTAGATTTTCCGTTGGACGGTAATTGTTTAATAACATAGAGTCACCCTTTTTATGAAGTGGTATTACTAGTGCTGTTTTTAGGGAAGCGGGGAAAATACCTTTGTACACACAAGAATTAAAAAGAAAACAAAGAACATCAGAAATGTGAAATGAAATATGTTTCAAGAATCTGCTAGAAAGCTATAATTTTTTGTATTTCAAGCGCAGAAAAATCATTGAAGAAAAAACTTTCTGGTTGGTAACTAGTTTCAACTATACTATCATCACAACACAGAGCTGCATTATAATTGGAAGCAGCGTTATGGAAAGATCCTACGTTTGCAAAGAAATTATTGAAATGGTTAGCAATCTCTAGAGGCTCATAAAGTGTGGAGTTGTTGATGTTTAGCGCTATATCACTATTATCTTTTTTCTTATTTAATATCTCATTAACAACTTGCCATTCTTTTTTAGAGTTGCCAATACTACGGGCTAATTTCCTACTGTAGTAATTATTCTTGCAGGTAGATATTTCTGATTTAATTTCGCGACAAATCCTTTTATAGTAACTAATTAATCTCGGGCTATTAGAGTGTTTTTTAAGTAATAAACTTATTTTTCTTTTTCTTCCTGATTTTTTTTAAAAGTGTGATAGACATCCACTGTTTCAAACATTTAAATTTATTATTCACGGCATTTTCTTTCTGAGAGCAGATACTAATATAAAAGTGTAATTTTTTGAGAAACAAATCGAATGCTGAAGATGGATCAGAACAGGCATAAACTTCATCCTATAATTCATAGTTCAGATGATTTTTTAGTGCAACAAAATCAATCCTTACTCTCTCCCTTATTTCTAATTTATTTATGCGAGTGACTTGATTACTAAACTGCAAGCACATTAAACAGTGATCAACATTTATATGTATGTATGTATATGTGTACATTATCAAAAAATATTAGCATCCAGTGCAATAACGATGAATTTCAAGAATTATTTGGTTTTATTTTCAATAATAAATGCGGAATTGTGCAAAATTTTGAATGAGAGCCTTATTTTCTTATATTATATTTTGTATGCAAGTCTACGACGCGAGAGGAAGGGGGAGCATGCTGCACCCCTGCTTGGGATCGCTGTTGGATTTGGAGGAAGTGAGGTTGGCTGTATATAAAGTCTTTTTCTGTTCATGCTTCACATGTTTTGTATAGATTTAAAGAAACTTTCGCGCGCAATAATTTTCAATCAATCAGAAGAGTGTGCCCGGGGAACCCTTAAATTGTGTTTGCGGGCCATTTAAAACTTTTAAAAACTTTGTTTGTGCTCTAATTTAATTTAATTTAGTGCTAATTAAATTTTTTTAAATTGAAATAATAAAAATATCCCCCTCGCGGAACCTAAAATAAGCTTTATGCGAAATGGGGTTTATGCGAAATAGTCTTTATGCGAAATGGAACTTTTGAAAAAAAATTTATGCGAAAAGGGGTGCTCCGATTATTATTCAAATCAAGAAAACGATATAGCACAAAACGCAACTCATTTAGCCAAAAAACAACAACAAAAAACATAATAAACTAAGAAGGGACAACAATTTCAGTGTAAAGAAAGTGTTTACACATCTGAATGAATTCGAAAAAAAACTTAGTATGGCTACCTTTCGCTCCAATACCACCTGTAATCTTCTTCATAGTGCCGATTAATTTTTGGAGGATGTAATTGGTGGGAATTTTGGCCCATTCTTCTTTCAGGAACTGTAAAAGTTGAATTTATTGAATTAGAGCGCCTTTTTGACACTTTTTTTTAAATATACAGAAAGATTTTCTATGAGGCTGATATCTGAACTCTGAGCTGGTATATTTAGCACTTTGCTGCAATTGTTAAGTAACCACGCTTTAACTCCAGGCTCTTTATGCTTCGGGCCATTGTCCTGATACAACTTGAACTTTGGCTTTTTGCCCACTTCCCTATCATTGAAACCAAAATCATTGGCGCTTTTGAGCAAATGACTCCGTAAAATGTTTAATTACTCTTTAGCGTCCATATTATTTTCAATAAAAACAAAGTTGCCAACGCCCTTGCTGGATATACACCCTCATACCATCACAGATAATTTTCCGAATTTCCTGGTTGACATAACATTTGATTTGAACAAGATCAAATTTACTGTATTCGTTAGCAAACTCTAAACGTTTTTGCACATTTTGAGTCGGGAGCAATGGTTTTTTCAAGTAGGTAATACTTTTCAGCAGATTTTCACATTCCGTTCGATTAATAATATTATAAACAGTTTTTTTTTTGGATAAATTAAACATCTCAACTACTTCCGCAACATTTTTCCTTTATGATACTTGTAATACATAGACAAACTGTCTTACATCAAAAGATAATCCTTTACTAGGCATATTGAAAAACTACTCAAATTCACATAAAATCAGAAGTATAACTATGTATGTATCAGCGTTGCCAGTTTTGTTTTCGGGTAAAGCGGGATTGTGAAACCTTTTGATTAAAAAAACCGGGACTCTTTCGTCGAGAGCGGGACATAAAAAAAAATCATTAGTCAGTATTTTTTTGATTACTTATCTTTTTATTTGAGATTTAAATTCAGGCTAATACCATTACTTATTTATATTTCTGTGAAGACTTAACTTCTCTTAATATTTCCATTTCTTCTTTAATATAGTTAAAGAACTCCGCACAGGATAGCTCCAGATTGAATTGGATGAGTAATTCAGCTTTTATTAAATTTACGGAACATTTATTTCTGCCATCCGATGATTTTAAATTCAGTTAGGAAAAAAAGCGTTCGGGAAAGCAGTTTGAAGTTGGGACACTTTTTTTGGAAACTGTTTAAAGAGCTGGTGCCATTTCTGTGCAGTAGTGTCTTTACGATTTTCCACTACTACGACCAAGGATGATTTTAACAACTTAAATTCTTCACACAAGTTATCTACTGAAACATCACCTGACAAGTTTAACACAGACACAACATTCTCAGCCATTTCAAAACTAATTTTATTATTTTCATTATGTCTATGAATTCGAGCTTAGCGAAAATATTTTCATCTGAAAAATTATAACGTTTGGTTATATACGTTTGACAATTTGTGTAAACATTATTGAAGTCTTTAATGGCTTTGATTTTTTCAGATTCAACAAATTCAAATTTATTTAATGTCTGTTTTGTTTGGTAGCCGAAAAAACAATCCTTTTGCCTACCTGCCTTGCCTTGCCCGCCAAAATCGGGACGTCTGGCAACGCTGGTATGTATTGTAAATATTCCATTTTTCTTTCGAATGGATACAAAAACTGTGAGAATAAATTACTGTTAAATTGTTCTGAACAATGCATTTACTGCGAAAAGGAAGTTCAAAAAAAAGGAAAAAAAAAGGGTTTTTTTTTCGAATTCATTCAGATGTGTAAACATGACACTGAATTGTTTGTCTCTTTTTAGTTTATTATGTGTTTTGTTGTTGTTTTTTAGTTAAATGAGTTGCATTTTGTGTTATATCGTTTCCTCGATGTCATAATCAAGTGACAGAAGTGCAGTTTAGAAAGTGGCTTGGCACAGACCGATTCACATTATCTACTCTAGTACTATCTTCTGATGATTTTGTAGATAGCTTGTGTGATGCCTTGGATACTCTGAAACCTCATGCTTATATTGCAGAGACACAGGCTCTTCATTTTAAAAATCTTAAGGAGACTATCAATGAAGGAGAAATACTCGTACAATGTGATTTTGCAGAAAATTATAGTTTCGTTGTCTAAGATGCTGCCCAATCTTTTCATTGGAATAACGACCAAGCAACACTTCTGACTTCGGTTTTTATTATAGAGACGGAATTGAAATAAAACATGGCAGCATTGTTATGATTTCAGATGACTTAAAACATGATACAGCCACTTTTTACGCTTACCAAAAAATACTACACAAACACCTTTTTGAAAAAGCAATAGTTGTGTCTAAAATTATATATATAACCGATGGTGCCTCTCAACATTTTAAAAATAGATTCAATTTTGTGAATTTATTTTATTATAAACATGATTTTAATACGAATGCAGAGTTACATTTTCACGCAACGTCTCATGGAAAGGGGCCATGTGATGATTTAGCGACGCGTGCAAGTCTACAATTATCTGCAAGTAGATCAATCGTTTCACCAATGCAGTTATATAAACGGGCAAAATCATCTTTAAAACAAACAGCGATTTATTACTGCTCCAAAGATGATATTAATCTTGAAAGAATTTTTTTTACAACCCCGGTACCATGCAATAACCATTTCAGGAACTAAAAAATTGCATGCCTTCATTCCGACAACGGAAAGTATTCTTGTAAAAAGAACCAGAAAATTATAAAGTAAAATCGTTCTGAATTTATTATTACATTATTTCATTACATTATCATTTAACTTCACAGCCGTTTTAAGTAGTAGTAGTAGTCGTTTTTAGTAGTTCCGGAGATAGGTTAGGGTAGGGGTACCCTAACTTAGAAACTAACAAACAAACATTATTTCTTTATAATATTAACACTAAAATAATAATTAGACTAATACTATATGCTAATTTCTACTAATACTATTATAGATACTAAATACTATACAAACCACAATAATACTAACTCTATTCGCACCAACCGGCCGACATACACAAACGCCTAACATCATACTTACTGCTACATGTACATACATTAATTTACCTACCTCCTTAACTAATGCAGATCCCATTTCAAAACTTCTGGTGTATTATATATATAATCTAGGCTATATTTTGAAATATGAAAAATACAAACAAAATTGGTGGAAGTTTCCAAAATGTTGTTTCGAAATGTTTACTTCCAGTTTTGAACATACATTTTTTTTTTTTTTCGAAATTGATTTCTTTTTTAAAAAGAGCAGGAAACTTTTGATGCAAATCGGGTAATTTGAAAATTTATTGTAATTTTTTTCAATACGAAAAAATTCTTCCAAAATATACGAATTTTGATATAGACGATTCTTTAGAAGCCCATAACTTGACAAATACACATCATATAAAAAAAATATTATGTGTTCGTATTCATATCTACTAGAAGTACAACTGGACCTAATATGAACAAATTTCAGAACCTCACTTTTTTTTCCTTGTCCGCTTGACGTGAAATGCCCCATGAAACATTCATTCTCAAAACACATGTATGTTTCGCGGTTCCCTTTTAAGTGAGTGCGTATGGATTATGTACTTGTTTCTGTTTAAGAGAGTAGTGTTCCTATTCACATATTCCTATGCACATGAATTATTGATTGAATGCTGAATAATGTACAGTAAATTAATAGTGTTTACTGCATACTTTACTTACTGTGCAGTGAATGAAATGGTTTGGTCAGTTTTTTTATATGTTTATTATAGATTATAAAATATATTTATTACAGACCTAAAACGAAGTAAATAATATCAAAATAAATATATGTACATGTTTTCTTATTATTCTAAGACATTTTCAATATTTTTAATCAATATAAATAATACATATTCCCCACTTATAAGTTTAGCTTTAATAAGTGCGTTTTCGTACTTCGGAGGAGACGCTTCGTTCGTTATATCCAATGTTGAAATCTAATTTGAACACGATTTTTATTTATTAATATAAGGAAAGACTGTGCCAAAGACACGTGCCCAGATGTGCCTGCCGTCATACATGTGGGCCTGTTGTTTGCACAACACGTGCCATACGGTTTATTCAAGCTTGCGCAACTTCTGACCGGCCTACATGTAGGACATTAGGTACATCTGGGTTAACACTAAACTTATGTACATGCATGCAAAAAGACAATTCACACACAAACAGACAGAACAATCAATTCACTTCAACAATAATACTTAAATTTTCCAAAAAAAAATCTCATTTTTCGACTTTAATTCGATTTCTTGATTTTTTTAATTTGATTTTCGCAACATATATTTTTGTTGTGTCCGCTTTCTTCACTTTGTACACTACTGATCTCGTTTCATTGGTTCCATTATCACTATACACATCCTTTTATCTTGTGTACACGATTGTATACAAAGAGCATATATAGCATTAATTTAGCCTGAGCAAAGCAAAACGTTGAACCCTTTCTCCTTCGCTTGCATGTGTACACAATACAACGCGAATAGTGTTCAGTAAATTTGAGTACAGCATAGTACTGCGGAACAAATGAATGTATTCATGCAGATCTCTAATTCGTATCTTTATCGCCTTCTTACTTCTGATGCCATCGGCAATAGCCTTTGAACAGTGTATGTATTCATTTAGAAATTGGATTACTTTAAAAACTGCCAATTCAAGTTTCCTTAAAGTTTCAAATTATATCGTGTTGGACATGGAGAAGTAGGGGATTTTTCAGTTGATTCCAAATAGATTTTAAATTATATCGTGTTGGACATGGAGAAGTAGGGGATTTTTCAAGTGATTCCAAATAGATTTGACTGGTTTTAGGAGAACACAGATTCCAAACTACTTGACATTTTGCTGCATTGTAATTTTTTTTATGTGAATGACTTCGGGATCTAGCCTTATCCATATCTCTTGAATCTATTAAATGTCGTATGTATGTACCTTTCATGAATGAGCAGCTGCAACTCTTATCAGCGTTATGTCAAGTTTAAGAGACAGAAGAATCTACGAAAATGTACACTTCTATTTGGCCTACCTCCACGACAAACCTGACTAAAATCAACGTCCTAGTTTCAATCCACCAAGAAGACTTACTCACAGACCACCACGCCTTAAAAAAGACTTTTATCCGGTTTCACGAAAGCCTTAATATCTCCCCCATTGATGTGGATAACGACCTCTCAACATTCGCCGCCCATGTCAGTTCAAAACTATTTTAAACCTAACCTAAGCACCACTACATCTCCCCAGCCAACGCACCGAAATCTCCGCAGTACTTTTTATATTCTCAAAACCTACCCTACGACATATTTGACCTAACTGAAATAAATCTTTGCTCCAGCATTGGAGACAGCGAGTTATTAACCTCAGATTTCATTCTGTTTCGGGCCGATGAACACGACAACTCTGCCGATCCGGATGGTTGCGGAGTTCTTTGGCAATCCACAACCACAGTCCGCAATCACTAGTGCCTCAATAAGTCGCCCTAAACGGAAACTTTATCTTGCCTGCTGTTACTTAAGACCCTCACAGCCCACACATTGCTAGGAACTCGCCGTTGACCTCGTCGACTCCATAATCGCCGAACCCAATGACATCATCATCATCTGTGGCGATTTCAATCTCCCACACCTGAAATGGGTTCAATCCGGTGATGAGACCCATTATATCGCCGCTAATCCCTCCTCAGCTCAGTAACATCACCAACAACATGAACAGACAACTCGACCTAATTTTCTGATCTGATGCCGTAAACTACTTTTTTTTTTTGTTTTTTTTCAATTCAATTTCAATTTTATTTATCAAAAAAGTCTTGATTACACAGTTAAAGTCTACAAAACCTGAAAGGCTTGTCGGCAGGCGACTAGATAGCAAATATACAACTTTTTCAGAAAAACTAGTGAGAAATTGAATCATACAATCTTCAATTTACAGATCTTGCATTTCTAAATACAATTTTTTCGCGTTTTTCATACATTTTGTTTTAGGTATGTTTCTGAAACATATTGGAAGCTCATTTAAAACGGTTGGTACTATGACTTCATATCTTTTTCTACCATATTCATTCCAAAATTTGGGAACAGCAAAGCGTCCTTGTTCTCTTTTTCTTGTATTAAAATGTTGTTGAGTTGGAGTTTTATACGTGTTGTCGTTCTAAAAATTGTTAACTACCTCAAGCTTAGATATGAGATATACTTAACATTTTCCTGTTAATAGATATCTCCTGCTGTTCGAGTTGATTTCTGCCTGACGTTTTGTATTTCATCTTCTTGATCGTGTTGTGTGTGGTTTCAAGTTGTGACATCTGTGGTGCTTTGCCCCAAGCTAGGATACTATATCTAAGATGTGATTCCACCAGACCAAAGTAACTTTGCCTTAATACTGATGGTGGGCAGAAGTTGGCCAGATGGTATAGCGCATACGAAGATTGCCCCAACTTTTTCATAAGTGTCTCAATATGGTAGCTCCATTTAAGATTGTAGTCTACGTGAATCCCTAGATACTTGTAGACTGACACGTTCTCAATTATTTCGTCACATGAATCATTGTGTTTTAGCTGTAAGTGGCACCCAGCTTGATGTAGACATTCTCTACTATGTATTTTTAATATTATTTTTGACTGATGGATATGAGGTGGACGTACGTGCATAGCTTTCGTTTTCTTGGCATTGATAACCAAGCCATGATCGTGACACCACGCAGTAAGTGCATTCAATTCTTTTTGCATAATTATAACTGCTTGCTCAACATGTTTATGACTCACAATAATGGCCGTGTCGTCTGCGTATCCCGTACTGAGTTGACACACTGATATCAGCTCATTTATGCATATTATAAAAATTAGTGGCCCCAGTTTTGATCCTTGTGGGACCCCGTACTCGGCACTTTGTTCATGGCTATAGTTATTTTTGATTTTTACTTTAAAGCGCCTGTTTCTGAGGTAATCTTCGAACCAGCTTAGTAAAGTTCCCCGGACTCCAATTTTCTCAAGCTGCTTTAAAATGTTTTTATGGCTTAGTGTGTCGAAAGCCTTTTTAAAATCTATGAAAAGTACTACGGAGCTGTTATTCTTGTCGAGGCTACAATATAATCTGTTAGCAAAATCCCCCAACGGTCGGCCTATACATTTGTTTTTCCGGTATCCAAATTGTTTGTCGTGTAGGATTGCATATTTTTCAGTGTAGGCGTATAAGAACTTCTTCCAACACTTTATCAACGACTGAGAGAATTCTCCGCTTTTGTATATCGGTCGTACAATTGATGTTTTTAAAAGTGTTGGTACCGTCGCTTGCCCTAGGCTCATGTTTATTAATTTTGTCATTATTGGGGCCAGGACAGTAGCGTTTGTTTTCAGGTCTATGGGTCTTATTCCATCTATGCCAGGAGATTTTCTTTCATTTAGCATTCTAAGAATGTTTTCTATTTCCACCACAGATACTTCTTCTAGATACATCGATCTTTGTATGCTGCTCATTGTTCTTTCAAACGTTTTGCAGTTGCATTCGTGGACTAATGTTTTGATTTCTGAGATCAATACATTCGCAAATTTATTTGGTAAATTATTGTGTCCTTCCTTCACGAAACGAAATTCGTTTCCAGGATTTTATCTAGGTTGGTGTCTCTCTTTCCTAGTATCGTGTTGACTAACTTCCAGGTTTCTTTGGGATTTGTGTTAAGTCTCCGGAATTCCAGCTCGTAGTACCGTGCTTTTGTATAGAAAATTTTTTTGTTGAGCTCATTTCGGAACTTTTTATAATCTTTTGCGTAGTCTTGGTTCCTTCGGTTATTTTTGTATCTTCTATACAGTCTATCTCTTTCTCTACATGCGCTTCTCAGTTCGCTCGTTATCCATTTGTGGTCGTTATTTCTCGGTTTTCTAGCACGCATTACTGTCGATGACTGAACTATTGCATTAAGAGCGTTCTTGAAGTGTTCGTAGAACTCGTTGACATCGCTGTGCCCGTACACATTCTCCCAGTCGTAGCTGCTAATACTAACTGTTACCATTGTGTTATGAATATATTGTTGACGTTGGTTAATTGAATTTTTTGTATGTTTCTTGGATTTTATTCCGCAGTATATTGCATAATGGTCAGAGATGTTCATTTCAATTACTCCTGACGTTATCTCTTCGTCTGTGACTCTTACTAGGCAATGGTCGATCAGTGTGCTCGTGTTTCTATCTAGGTTTACTCTTGTACTAGTTAAGATTGTGTTTAGGAAGCCCTTCGATGCTATCATCGCCTCATAGCTTGAAACGTATGCTTTAGAAGCACGTTTATGTTTATATCTCCAATGACAAACATGTTTTTGTGCTTAGAAAAGTTATCTATATGATTGTTTAGTTCTTTAATAAAACAATGGACATTCTCCTGTGGAGGCCTGTAAATTGCAATGAGTGCTGCCTTGAATTCCTTGTGTTGGATAGTTAGTGATATATTCTCGTAGGAGTTGGTTTTAATATCTTGTACTTCATAGAGAACACCCTCTTTTATGTATATTACTAGCCCACCCCCTTGTCTGTTGTTTCGATTGTAAAATTCTTGTTTAAACCCTTTCAATTCGTAGAAGCGGTTTTCATCTGAGGATATATTAATCTCAGCAAGTACCAGTATATCTAGTTTTTGCAAAATGTTTTCAACATATATCATAAGTGAATTCCAATTTTTTCGTAGAGATCGTATATTTAAAAAAACTATTGTATATTGCATGGTTATTCATTTCATTTACTGTTCTTAAATTTTTAAAATTAAAATCTATAACTTCATTCATTTTTAATTTTTAATTATAGGTACGAATTTATTGGCCGCTACTGTTGAGTTGCGCGTATTTTTCCCAGATCGTCCTCTGTTTCAATTTCAATGATGCGATCGCCATCACTTTTTCTGGCTAAGACTTTGACATTTCGGAACCATATGTATTTCCACCCAACAGTTTTTGCCTTTGTTTTCGCGGGCCAGAAAAGCTTTTTGAAGTGCTGTGATAAACATTCATTGATATAAATGTTTTGTGGGCCATATGCAACGTTGTCAATCTTTTGTAATTTGCGAATTTCGGAAAACCTTGTGTTTCTTTTTTGTTTTGCTTTTTCGATGAAGTTTTGTTTTGTTGGTTTTTTTTGTGAAACATACCACGACGTTCCTCAACTGTCTATTTTTTTTGTCGGGATAGCTATAGACTTCATCTACGTCAATTTTGTTTACATCGTCTCCCAAAGTTTCCCCTACTGCTGTGATAACTTCGAAGGCGTTATCAGTATTTGTCATTGGAATGTTTTTAATTTCTATTTTGTTTGCCAATTGTTTTTGTTCTAATGTGTTGACCTGTGTTTACAGTGTTTTTATTTGCATAGTTTTAATGTTCAACTCTTGCTTGTAATCGTTTATTTCTTTCGTAAGTGTTTCGATCAAAGCGTTGTTTTTCATGAGCATATTGTTTAGTTCGTCATATTTGACAGATGTAAAGTCAACAGCTTTTGCGTATTCTTTGTTTATGTGGGTATCTTCCGCAGGGAGAGAGTTCGGAGGTTCGCTTTCTTTGTTTCGATTTGGAGAATCATTTGGTCGTGCTCTCTTCACTTTTTGAATGCTCTCCTCTTCCTTTTCTTTGCCACGACAAAAAGTGCATTCCCATTCCCACGTTGTTACCCCGAGTAACCATTTTCCACCTCTATCGGTAACTCTTTCACTCGAGACTCTATTCACTATTCTTCCCTCCGAAATTAAAGTACTGTTTCAATTTCCAGAAAGCTGTCTTCGCGAAAATAAATAATCTGCTCAACAATGTTAATTTTAATTTCCTCCTTGACCCTAACTCACACATATCCTTAAACGAAACCAAAATCCTCAGCTGCTTCATTCTTTCAGTCCCATATTCACCAAAAAAGAATTACATTTTATCTTCGCCCTGGTATACCAAGGAACTACGCTCTTTGCGCAATAAAAGAAACAAAAATTGGCACGCCTATCTTAGATCCTCCTCTGCATCTGACCTTTCTAATGCAGTCCTACACTAAATTTACAGTGTGAATCACTCTACCTCCAAAACCTGAACCGAATGCAATCCTCCCTTATCCCTGACCCCAAGTGTTTCTTCCACTTCATTAATACAAAAACAAAAACCGATAACTACTCTGCTACATTCAATTTTCTTAATAACTCTTCCAACGAACTTGAAATAATCGCCAACTTCTACCGCTCTTTTTCAAAGCTCTATCTCTCAACGACTCTTTACCCAGCTTTGGAAACATACTTATATCATTACAGACCACAAACTCTCATGCGTACCCAAACTTTTTGAGAGCATCGTTTATGATGCACTATTCTTTCACTGCAAACCCATGTCATCTCCTAACCAACATGGGTTCCTAAAAGGTCGATCGACAACCACTAATCTAGTCAAGTGTGTTTCACAATGTTTATATGCACTCGAAGCTGGGAAAGAAGTAGACGTTGTCGCCACTGACTTCAGCAAAGCCTTTGACAAATTGTCTCACCAAATTATTCTCCACAAGCTCATTGCCCTCGATTTCTCTATGGGGTTTTATCTCATCGATCAAATCTAACGTTAACTTCAGATTTTCTACCTCTGAACCAATTAATGCTACCTCCGGTGCCCCACAAGATAGTCACCTTCGGCCCAATTCTATTATTATTTATTCTAAACATTAATGATATTGATAGCGTTATTCTGAACTCTCAGTTCTTCATATATGCCGATGATATGAAAATATTTAAACACACATCTTCCCTTGTTGACTCGTGCTCTCCAATTGGACCTTAACAGGTTCAATACTTGGCGTAAAAAAAACCATCTCGAGCTCAATGTCAGTAAATGCCAAATAATCACTCACTCCCGCAAGCGCTCTTCCTCACTACTCAGAATCTACATTAGGTGTTTTTTATTATGCCACATGATCCACTCAGGATCACGAGACATAATAAAACACTACAGATCAACGAATAGCCAGCTTGACATTTCGCCTCGTTCAGTCCTGCCAAAGATCTGACATTTGAAAACAAAATAAACAAACAAATTGAAGATGAAAGCAGCTGCTATTGAGGTAAATTGCGTTTATTTGTTGAATTTAAATGGTTAATATTTGTATTACAGTGGTTATTGGAAAGTGACACGGACAGTGAAGAAAGCAGCATATTCATTGCTGCAGGAAGAAGTAACAGATTTCTGAGTCGAAATTTAAATTAATATACATGTTTACCTTTTTCTGTCCACCTGCTCCATTTCCACTTCACAATAAAAACAATCTTTGAAATTTAAGTGTGGAATTGCCATATCAAAGAAAATGTTTCTTTTCATTCAAATTTGATACGATCGATTTAAATGCTGATGATAATAATTTTTATCGATATACACCAATCGGGGGTAATATTTCTCCAATAGACTCAAGAGTTTTAGAAATGTAAGATAATACACATATTAGGTGTTTTTTATTATGCCACATGATCCACTCAGGATCACGAGACATAATAAAACACTACAGATCAACGAATAGCCAGCTTGACATTTCGCCTCCTTCAGTCCTGTCAAAGATCTGACATTTGAAAACAAAATAAACAAACAAATGGAATATGAAAGCACCTGTTATTGAGGTAAATTGCGTTTATTTGTTGAATTTAAATAGTTAATATTTGTATTATAAGTTACAGGAAAGTGACACGGACAGTGAAGAAAGAAGCACACCTGAATATTCATTGCTGCATAAAGAAGTAACAGATTTCTCGGTCGAAATTTAAATTAATATACATGTTTACCTTTTTTTGTCCACCTGCTCCATTTCCACTTCACAATAAAAACAATTTTTGAAATTTAAGTGTGGAATTGCCATATCAAAGAAAATTTTCTTTTCATACAAATTTGATACGACCGATTTAAATGCTAATGATAATAATTTTTCTCGATATACACCAATTGGGAGTAATATTTCCCCAATAGACTCAAGAGTTTTAGAAATGTAAGATAATAGAAATATTATAGCATTATGAGTACAATTACTCGATAAGGAAACGAAAACTGCTTAACCAAACCCGTGCCACAAGATTATATGTTCATCAGGCAATGATTCTCCTAATTTCAATGCGAAACCAGTGGGAAATAGTGTAAACTCACTTTCACTCAAACTCGGATCTTGAAATTGATCCAGATAACGAGCTGGTTCACGTGTTGTTATTGTAATGCATGTAAACGATGATCCGGATAGGATCTGGATGGCATAATAAAAAACACCTATTATAGCATTATGAGTACAATTACTCGACACGGAAGCGAGAACTGTTTAACCAAATCCTAGCCACAATTTTATGTTTATCAGGCAATGATTCTCCTAATTTGGATGCGAAACCAGTGGGAAATTATGTAAACTCATTTCCACTCAAACTCGGATCTTGAAATTGATCCAGATTAAGAGCTGGATCACGTGTTGTTATTTTAATACATGTAAACCATGATCCGGATAAGATCTGGATGGCATAATAGGTGTTTTTTACGGGGGAAATATTACCCCCGATTGGTGTATATCGATAAAAATTATTATCATCAGCATTTAAATCGATCGTATCAAATTTGAATGAAAAGAAACATTTTCTTTGATATGGCAATTCCACACTTAAATTTCAAAGATTGTTTTTATTGTGAAGTGGAAATGGAGCAGGTGGACAAAAAAAGGTAAACATGTAAACTTAATTTAAATTTCGATAGAGAAATCTGTTACTTCTTCATGCAGCAATGAATATTCAGGTGTGCTGCTTTCTTCACTGTCGTGTCACTTTCCAATAACCACTGTAATACAAATATTAACCTTTTAAATTCAACAAATAAACGCAATTTATCTCAATAGCAGCTGCTTTCATCTTCAATTTATTTGTTTATTTTGTTTTCAAATGTCAGATCTTTGACAGGACTGAACGAGGTGAAATGTCAAGCTGGCTATTCGTTGATCTGTAGTGTTTTATTATGTCCCATGATCCTGAGTGGATCATGTGGCATAATAAAAAACACCTAATAAGACAACTTTTGAAATTTAAGTGTGGAATTGCCATATCAAAGAAAATGTTTCTTTTCATACAAATTGGATACGATCGATTTAAATGCTGATAATAATAATTTTTATCGATATACACCAATCGGGGGTAATATTTCCCCAATAGACTTAAGAGTTTTAGAAATATAAGATAATCTTCTTCTTCTTTTCCTTTTTCCGGCGTTTTTATGGTCAGAAGTGTAGGACCATAACCTTCCCACTTAACTGGATTACTTCATCGCTGAGGCCAATCAAATGCTGGTGGTTTTGCATTTGTTTGCACCAATTGTTTTTCGGCCTGCCCTTTTTTTTTTTTTTTTTAAATAAATAAATTAAATATATTGTAAGATAATACACATATTATAGCATGATGAGTACAATTACTCGATACGGAAGGGAAAACTGTTTAACCAAATCCTGGCCACAATTTTATATGTTCATCAGGCAATGATTCTCCTAATTTGAATGCGAAACCAGTGGGAAATAGTGTAAACTCACTTCCACTCAAACTCGGATCTTGAAATTGATCCAGATCAAGAGCTGGGGCGGTATCGGCTAAGGTGATTTGTGATAAGTGACAGTCACTTTCTCGTTTTCGGTATCGTGTAAGGTGATAGTCACTGTGATTGTCACATTTTTGTGATTTTTTTCGGCTAAGGAGATTTGTGATAAGTGACAGTCACATTGTCGTTTTCGGTATCGTGTAAGGTGATAGTCACTGTGATTGTCACATTTTTGTGACAGTTTTCTGGTGATAGCTATTTAGCTATCACTTTCATATGTTTTGTGTTTGAAGTGACTTTGTTTTATGCTTTTGTCTAATATTTAAAACAAAAAAAAATATGTTTTCGTGTTTCGAACTATTTTTAAGAGATGAAGAGGTCAATGAGACAGTGATGAACGTGAACGTTAGAATTGTAAGGGACTTTGAGAGACCGGTCTAACATTCTTGAACTTGCAGATGACATGTAAGTGGGAAGAATTTCAGTTCATATTGTTAATATTGTTAAAATTATGCTAAATTGTTGTTTATTTTAGATTCATGTTTATGTTGCGCTGCACAAGATTTTCTGTGAATTGCAGGTGCCGTTGAATGAAAGTGACCTACCCCAACAACCAACCAATCTTATCCACCAATCCAATATGCAAGAAGACCTCCAACCATCAAACAGAGAAGCCGAAAATGTGTGATGCTGTTAGAGAAACTTTATTATTAATAAAATAAACCAATGATTTTGCAACAAATTCAATTTATTGCTCTGTTTTTAATTTTTGAATTTTTTTCTTGGATAATTTGACAACTCTTATCTGTCATCAACTTCGAAAAAGCAAGTGCTGCTCCTTTTCTGAATTTTTTTGTGATAATCTTACCCGATACCGAAAGATGATGATAGTCACAAATGACTGTCACCAAAGTGACTATCACTTATCACCTTAGCCGATTCCACCCCTGGATCACGTGTTGGTATGAAGCATTGAGTGCGCGCATAATATGAAAAAAAATGTAATGAAGTTCTGTGCGAAATAAATGAGATTCATAAATTCCCCGGAGCACAAATTCAAACCTGAATACTTTTATTATAAGCATACACAAATTTATCATATAGGTATGTACATATATTATGCTACAATAAAATAGACATCAAAAATTAAACGGAGTTTTACTTCGAGGTTCCATGGATTTCGGGCAAATATGTATTGTCCTTAAATTTGTCTTTTATTAATGTGAGTCCGTCAAAAGTTCCGGCACTCATGAGCAGTTCAGTCACCAGGTACTTCTTTTACAAGAGTGATAGTTGGGTGTTGAAAGAATTCTAGATTTGTCCTAGTCAAGGAAGATGAAAAAGTCTTCCTTGTAATGAAAGCCATTTTATGAGACCGGATAATAAGTATTCAGCCACAGGTTTTCTTCAAGTACTGAAACCAAAACTTTGCAATTAGTGTTGAAATCCAATATTCGCTCTTAAAAAAAAAATGTTGGAAACTTACCGCTTGGAAATCCTTGCACGATTCCATAATGAACAGGTCTTCTCGTTCTGAAATCCAACACATATTCCTCCCACAATCGCTTTCGTTTTGACACACATTAATACTTCCGCATTTAAGTGTACCTAAAAATTTTGTTTCCCAACATTGATACTAAGATTATACTTGAAACTTATTCAAGCTGTCACTACTATTAGTTTTTTGCATTTGTTTAGGTATCAAATTCCATTAATAGGAATATGTTTCATTTCAATTACATTTTGCTTAACGCACGACGTTTGCGCACCCCATTTAGATGACTATTCCAATGACTAGTTAAAGTTTTTTTTCATTCCTATACTTTAAATTGCAATTGAAACATAAAACAATATCGTATAATCAGGTTTTAATAATAATTTGCAAATGAGAGTATTTACCACATCGATTCATATAAACAAAAACAGCTGCTTAACAACTAAATATCCTGTTCAGTTTGTTGGCGTTAATGCTCTGACTTTTGACAGACGTGAAAGTAAATCGTAATGTTCCTCTACCCTATGCAAACATTCCTTACATATTGTTTTTGGAAGTGGATCAGTTGGTTCAATCTGTCACAAATACGTATTACTACAAAAACCACAAGGATCATTACAAACATTACCGTAACTGGCAAATATCCATTGATTTTTTTAGCTATCAATGATTCTCTTCCAATTTGACTGTATATATGAAACACAACTTTATGAATTTCCGAGCACAACCTACACAGAAATCCGGATAAATATGCTTTACCCAGACTACCCATTAAATTCGCAAAAACAGATTCAATTAATCGGAGAACTGTCGGCGATTTAATTTCACTTTTGCCAGTTCGTTTGAAAACAACCTACGCTCGTAATATAATATGTTAGATTACGTCTTCAACACTAATCCGGTACTCAGGGATAAAATATGTATGTAGGTATGTTCAGCTCTTGAAGTTCTGTCCGCAATTTGCCTAGAATCAGAAACCAGAATGAGACATTTGTCTCGTACGTCTTTCCCCGCCACGCCTTGAAATTTTTAATAAAGTCCAGTTACGTGCCGACAAAACCCGTTCCAAACGAACTCTATCTGTTAATACGTGTGTGCTTATTTCATTTTACCACTGTGTACTCCCGCCGCAAACAATTTTTGAATTGGTCTTCAGAATGGTCTCATGTAATTCGGGTTGAAAATACATGGGTATGCTTGGCTGCCATAGGTTAATAACCATATCCAAGAATCCCTCCTTGGTTGTAGCATATAATAAAATTGATGTGAGAGACTATGTTCGCAGGTTTTTTTTTCGAATTTATTTTATCGACAAGTAATTCGAGTATTTTCGAATATTAATGATTTAATAAAAGTTTCATTACAAAATACAAATGCTGGGAGTCGTATTGCATTTAAATGCCCATTTTTACGGAGCTAGACTAGGTTTCACCTATGTTTATATTCATGAATAATTTTAACATGTTTTTATAATGAATATATTGTTATTTAGATTATACTCGTATTTTGGTGAAAATTATTCAGAAAAAAATTTTTTTTCTATTTAGATATATTTTATAACTTATAGTACTTTATGTCTTCAAACATAATGTGGTTTGATCAATTACAACTTTTTACTTTGATAATAGAAAATATATCGAGGAAAAGGAAAGAGATACTTACCAGGTAAGGTAAGACAGTTTAGAACACAAGACAGAAAACACGATCAAAGTGATGGGCAAAACAAGTAAAATTACCGTTTTGTAAATATTTTGATAAAGCATATTGTAGATCCTATAACAAACCGAATGAAATTTCAAATTCGAATGACTAAGATAGTTTACTTTTCTATGAGGTGTCGAGCACTGAACAAGTCAATATTAGGTCTGTTCCCGTACCTGACAAAAACAGTCCAAATCTACGAAAAACTACGAAAAACTACGAAAGTCTGTTCCCGTACTCCAAAAATTCACACTTTTGGACAAAAGAGAGCGCTCTCGAGAGAGTAAAAAATTTCCCCATGCTGCGAATTTCAGCCCAAGAAATTTATGTGGGTTAAGGCCCCGGCCCATAGAATCCGTCAATCCGTCACACCGTTGATTTCAACTGAGTGAAAACGTATTGGCGGATAGAGCAGGCAAACATCGGCCCATAGAATCCGTCAATCCGTTGACAGTTGTCAATGACATTTATTAATTGATGGAGTGCGTTCATCTGAGTTATAAAATGAATGGCACGGATGGCCTTGGATCGCCTCAATCTGTTCTTCCTCGAACATTTTATAACATTTTTTTCGTAGAATAATGTTCACTTCTCGCACACTAAACGACCCTCACCAAACGAATCGTACTTTGAATGAAGTTTCATTTCAGAATGTAAATGTGTAAGCTCCAATATGTGAATGTATGAGCTCTCAACGGAGCGAAAAGTAGAAAGTAGCTCTACTTTGTCCGCTGAAGTTCATACATCCGTCGGCTATGGGCCACCTCCCATAAGAATGTGTATATTCTACTTTTCACTCAGTTGAAATCAACGGGGGCCCCGGCCCATAGAATCCGTCAATCCGTCACTCCGTTGATTTCAACTGAGTGAAAACGTATTGGCGGATAGAGCAGGCAAGCATCGGCCCATAGAATCCGTCAATCCGTTGACAGTTGTCGATGACATTTATTAATTGATGGAGTGCGTTCATCTGAGTTATAAAATTAATGGCACGGATGGCCTTTGATCGCCTCAATCAGTTCTTCCTCGAACATTTTATAACATTTTTTTCCCAGAATAATGTTCACTTCTCGCACACTAAACGACCCTCACCAAAGAAATCGTACTTTGAATGTCAACCGAATTTGAAGTTTCTCTCAGTACGAGAGAGTTCCCAAGCATTCTCTCAGTGCATCCACCAATGAACGTGCTTACTCTCAATTCGTGCATGCGTGACCTCAGAATGTAAATGTGTAAGCTCCAATATGTGAATGTATGAGCTCTCAACGGAGCGAAAAGTAGAAAGTAGCTCTACTTTGTCCGTTGAAGTTCATACATCCGTCGGCTATGGGCCACCTCCCATAAGAATGTGTATATTCTACTTTTCACTCAGTTGAAATCAACGGAGTGACGGATCGACGGATTCTATGGGCCGGGGCCTTTAGATGTCACAGCTTTGTGAAATCAGCTGATTTCCGTCATTCCGTCATACGACAAGAGCTCAATTTTATATTAAAATTCTTTTGTGCATTTTTAAGATGTGCATTGTCTCTATATGGCGTTATTAAATGATGAATGGATATGCTGAATCATCTAATAAATAGTAATCTGAAAATAATATGTATGTTTTTGCAAATTAGTATGTTGCACCTGCTAACGAATCCAAGAATGTATCAAATTCAAACATATGTTTTTGACATTTAAAATGTGTGCAACTTTTTTGGTTCAACGCGTTCCCGTACTTTTTTGTGTTTCCACTTCTCTTTGAGAGAATTTCATCCCCACTCTTGGAAAAATGAGAATCTGTGAATTTCTGCCCAAAAAGTACGGGAACAGACCTATTGACATTCTGATTCCAGAAGCGGAATACTTTTATGAGGATGCGAATCCGAATTTTTATTTACTGTTGTGTTATTGAACTGTTTGTAAACGACTTAAAGGTTAGAAATATTGTGTGAAGTCATAAATTAACACACCGCTTATCTAATTTCTTTACATAACAAAAGCGGAGCAATTTTTTAATGTTAAAGATGTTCTTTGAGTAACGATCTTATGTGAATCTACCGTAGCATATACCTATAGTTATAACTAATATGTAGTTAAAAATCAGAAAACTAAAAAAGAACCCAATTCGACTTTGAGTGATATAAAAATATTTTCTAGTGTTTAATTAGTTTTTTCCTGAGGAACAAGCCAATTAGTATGGTCTCCCGTAGTTTCTCCCATTTGTGTGATTGATCGCATGTTGTTTTTAGTTATTGCTGTAATCGTTGAAATCGGTATTTTCAATTGTTTTAGTTTGAATTACAATTCCTCTAATTCATAAGCCTAACTGATGACATATTTTTCTTTTGTTCCACTGGAAAATGTCCTACCGTCTCAATTGTTAGTAAATATGGCGGCTTTATATATGCAGTTTATTTTGTATGTCGGTTATGATGTTGGACAGTCAAACATCTAGGATTGTATCTCTTTTTTATTTGAGATTTCCCCACACTTTGTTTTTTGCCTCTTAATGCCCCCGAATACTTTGGCCAGTTTTTTTTAAATTGGTTTTCTTTCTCTTTAACTGAAAATTCGCTCATAGAACATTTGTTTTTTCATCAAGTTCGAGATCGAAAAATCTTTCCTCTTCCAACTTGGCATCCGTAGAATTTGTTCAAGATTCAGAGGCACCCTATCATGGGAATTAATGGGCGTCTATCTTTTGACTGATTTTTAACAGCGGATATCAATTTTATTTGTAATGTCTTTTCCGACTCGTCTTTTTTCTTACTTCTTTGTTCAAATTCTTCCTTCCCTGAAGGAAACAGATCTTTATAGTCTCTAGAATATAACTAAAGAATTGATAAAGGATTGATAAGGACTGAACTCAGTTGCAGGCGAAAGAGGGAGTGCTGGAATCACACGACCAACTCTGGGCCCAGGTGGACAAAACATTCAACAAGACGGGTGCTTTTCTCAGCAGAAAATAACGCAGTCGGAATCTCAGGCCAAGCAATATATTGTACTTAATTCGTCATAAGCACACAACTTTGACCTCATGTTAGATCCACTGGTTATCCCGTCGTTCGATGTCTCCCTGCACAATTGGCTGGGATTCAAGGATGTCTTTGAAAGTTTGGTTCATGACCAGGAGTATTCAGATGCATGTAAACTGAACAAATTTCAGACAGTAAGAGCAACTAAAGTCCCGCTGATTGGTGTTTTCTGGTGGATATCAAGAAATGTGGAAATCGTTGAAGGAGCGCTTTGATAATCCAAAGCTCTTAGCTGAAATCCACGTTGCACGTTTCCTTAATACCAAGTCATTCAGTTGCCTGTGATTGTTGGGATGCGTTGCCGGTCCAGATAGTTCTTTCAAACTTCCCATTCCTACGCAACGAGAGTAATGTCTGAGTTCTCCTTCTCAGCAGATCCCACACTTGGTGGATCTTCAAAACTTTTTGGGGAAACAGGCGCACAGTCTCGCTACCGAAACAGTCTCAAATCGTTCTGAACCAGAGAGATCACGTCAGCAACATCGTCTCTCACCTTCGGTAACATTTGGTTACAACAGGTGGCGGAAAATGTTCACATTAAGGATCTCACCGGATTTATCGATGTCAACTGTTAATGGCCATGAAACCGGAACAAAGTTTGGACGCTCTGAAGAACTGCCATTTATGCTTCGATTGCGTTTTTTCGTGAGTCACAGGCGCAGCTCACACTTTCGCTTAGACTACTGGTACATCAGCGGGAGCGCAACTATCTTAATGACTTTCACGGCCTGTGGGTACCTGCCTCACCCTTGGTCACTGCATTGTCCTGCTTGCAACAGCGCAGACATATGCTTGGGTATACTTCTGAACAGCTCGTATCAATCGCGATCCTGGATCGCTGGTAGGTTTTGTTCAGATTGAAATAAATCAGTGACTTTACCGTGCAGGGACGGGTTAAGAATATCCCTGCAGCGATACCTCTCGCTTGTCGTAAAAGGCGATTAAAACAAAGGTAAACAAAAATCACATCTAGGCAATTTAGAAAACACCAAGGTGAGCCTAGGGACACATATACCACCATTAAAGTGCCCCACAAGTGTGCATGCAAATCAGTCTGTTGACACGACTGGAGATCACCGGTGTTGTAAGAGTAAGATCAAACAAAAAAAAAAAAAAAAAATCTGGAGCATGCCCGTGTCAAAAAAAGGAGGAGAAGAAAGAAAACGGTCAAACCGTAGCATTATGGAAAAGAACGCTAAAAGGAAAAGCACTACCCCGCCAGGCACTACTAATGGTCGTGATCCTGGGACGAGCAGCAATGCTCGGGTCAGAGCTATAGGATTTCCGGGGGATAGCAAAGTAATGCAACGGCGTAAGCTACACTTTAGAGTAGCGAGTTGGAACGTTGGAAGCATGAGTGGTCGCAGCTATGAGCTTGAAGAAATGATGGTTAGAAGGCGAGTAAACATCCTGTGCGTACAAGAGACGAAATGGCGAAACACCGGTAATCGGGCACGTTTCTTGGACGTTAAAACAAAAGCCTACAAGATGTTTTACTATGGATTGGAACAAAGAAAAAACGGAATCGCCATCATCCTTGCGGCAGAGCTACTTGGCAACGTCTTAACCATTTCATAGTCCAGTGACCGTTTGATATCTCTCAAATTGATGATGCATGGTGAGGTGTGGAACATCGTAAGCGCATATGCCCCTCAAGTAGGATGCGAACAAAAAGAAAAAGATGCATTCTGGCTAGATTTCCACAACCTTGTCAAAATCATCCCAAAGGAAGAGCTTTTGTTTGTTGGGGGAGATTTAAACGGACATGTCGGGAAGACAAGCGAAGACTATGAAGCCTACCACGGAGGGCTGGGATACGGCACCAGGAACTCTTCAGGTGAAGATATCCTAAACATGTGCAAGTCGTACGGTCTTATAGTGCGAAATACCATGTTCGTCAAACAAAGCCGGCACCTGATCACTTATAGCAGCGGTGGAAATGAAACTCAAATATACTATCATTTGGTATCCAGTTTCATGAAGCCACGAGTTAAAGATTGCAAAGTGATCCTGGGAGACGCGATCGCCCCTCAACACCGTCTCCTCCTGACTGATTTTTTTATGGAGGCGAGTAAGAAGTCAAAGCAGCAAACGAAGGTGTCTGAGAGAATCAAGTGGTATAAGCTGGATAAAGGAAAAGGCGAAGCTTTTATTGCCAACATGAAAACTACCTCTCTTCCATTATCGATGAGGTCCGTAATGAGGAGTGCAGAGCACAATACATGTGGGATTCCCTACAACGATCTGGCCTAGAGAAAGCCAAATCACTGCTCGGAACATCTAAAGGCCCCTGCCAACACGCAAAAGAAACCTGGTGGTGGACAGACGAAGCCAAAGCAGTGATACACGAAAAGAAAATGGGTTTCCAAGCTTGGTCAAAGTGCTCTTCTACTGATAGAGAGGAAAAAGCTCGCCGTGAAAAGGTATATAGATATTGCAAAGGTATCGCGAAGAAAAAGTGCGCCGAATTCAAAGCGAAAAGCATGGAAGGCCTCTATCAGGAGTTGGAAGAAATATCGTCTTCCGCGTCTGACAGGAACCAGGCTACCCAGGAGCTTCGACAAAGCAATTTGAACAAAGGAGCAAATATCTTTAAGATAGCCGCCCAGAGAAGAAGAAATGATCAGGAGATTCGTTTCCCAAAGTTTATTAACAATGCTGAAGGCCAACTCCTTGTAGAAGACGAAAAAATTCTCCACAGATGGCGACAGTATTGCGAGGAACTTCTGAACGAATAGTTTCCCCGAGTGTACTTTCCAAGAGCCGCCCCGAATTATGCCGAAATATCCGACATCACAGTCGAAGAAGTTCGGTACGCGGTTAAAAACTCCAAGAAAAGAAAAGCTGTTGGGCCGGACGGGATACCCTCTGAGTTCTGGAAAAAGATGGGAGACATCGGGTCTAGATGGCTCATGGTTCTTATCTCCGAACTTATGAGAGGCGACACTATGCCTAATCAATGGAGGGAAAGCTATCTTCTTCCTTTGCACAAAGAAAAGGGTGATACGCGAAATTGTGATAACTACCGTTCTGTCAAGCTGATGTCGCACACCATGAAGATCGTTGAACGGGTATTAGATAGCCGACTGCGGAAAATAATACGACTATCTGATGACCAGTGCGGGTTTGTCACGGGTAAATCAACAACAGATGCAATCCAAAGTATAAGGATCATGATGGAAAAGCATCGTGATTCGTCAAAGGACTTGCATATGGTGTTGGTTGATTTCGAGAAGAGTGATCATGGACATGTTCAATAGAGCAACGACAAGAGTAAGATGCACCGCAGGAGTCACCGAAGAGTTCGCAATCAAAGTCGGTGTACACCAAGCGAGCGTCCTCAGCCCATTGCTCTTTATAGCAGTCCTTGATTGCTTGCTTAAAGGAAAAGTGACGGACCCCAATGTTCACCAGCTATTCTTTGCTGACGATGGAGCCATTATAAGTAATGATCAGGCGTCCCTACAACGAGCACTTGATGTGTGGGTGGACATTTTTGAGGGACACGGGTATCGTATTAGTTCAAAGAAGACAGAGTATTTGTGCTGCCCGTTCTCTGACCCTCATCAGCCTATTCCAGACATTTACTTGAATGGAAGAGTGCTTCCCAAGTGTGAAAAGTTTTAATATCTGGGATCTATGATTAATAAAGAAGCAATTTGTGATGACGACATCAACCATCGCGTAAGCGTAGGGTGGATGAAGTGGCGGGAAAACTCCGCCATCTTCTGTGATCGAAAAATGCCCCCTAAGCTGAAAGGAAGGCTCTACGCTTCAGTTGTACGTCCGGCGCTCACATACGGTTCACAATGCTGGACAATGCACAAAAAGTATGAGAGCAAATTAACGGCAGTTGAGATGAAGATGCTTCGCATGACAGCGGGAGTAACAAAGCGTGACAGAATTAGAAGTTCAAAGATCCGAGGAAGCCTCCACGTAAAAGAAACCATCACAAGAAAGATAGAGCGCGACCGACTCAGTTGGTATTGCCATGTTCAAAGGAGAGATCCTTTGAACCCCGTCCAAAAGGCGATATCAATCAACGTTCCAATTTCAACACGCAAAAAAGGCAGGCCGAAAAACAATTGGTGCAAACAAATGCAAAAACACCAGCATTTGATTGGCCTCAGCGATGAAGTAATCCCAAACCGGGAAGCCTGCCGCTACTTTCTGAGGTCAAACCGGCGGACCCCACAAGCGGACCAGTAGGAATGCAGTTAAGTGGGAAGGTTATGGTCCTACACTTCCGACCATAACGACGCCGGGATAAAAAGGAAAAGAAGAAGAAGAAGAAATAAATCAGTGACAATATTTTGTAGGCCTCCAGCTGGTGGACCTCACTTCGCTACACCTGGTGGTATCGATATACTTTTTGGCTCAGATGTGTGGGGTTTAATAAATCAAAGATGGCATAATTAGTGTAAATCCCGACGAGCCTCATGCTCAGCAAACAGAGTTCGGATGGATTGTCTTTGGACCTGCTTCCATAACCCCCACGGTAGCGCTACAGCCACACAACTTCCATGTCCAGATGTATCAGGATGGCGATCCATTGGAAGATCTGGTGCAGGGCTTTGCAATCTTGATGATGACGTTGTTGACAATGGTTGTCAATGCATATTTTCCACCACGTATTCTAGAACTATGGATAGGCGTTATATGGTTCACATTCCATTTCGTTCTGATTCTTGCAGTCACTGATAAGTTCCGAGTCGTATTCAATGCTTCAGCGAGGACTAGTACTGTTGTTTCACTAAACGAAATACAGTTGTTCGGTCCTATCGTTCAGGATTTATTACTCGACATAATTCTTCGTTTTCGTCGCTTTCGCATTGCTCTCACCGCTGGTGTGGAGAAAATGTTCCGGCAGATATTGGTCACTCTCGAACATCGAGATTGCCAAGGGATTATCTGGAGAAAATCGCCATCATCCCCTATTGGCATATATAGATGGCTTCAAATAATGAGGTACGCGCCCTACGTCAACGGTCGTCAACGAGGTCGTCAACGGCGAGTAGACATCGGCTGCCCGGAACACTATACTGACGTCGTCTTACGTAAATGACTTCTTTACGAGCTCCCAATTCGCGAAAGTTGTACTCTTAGCTACCAACGTTGATAAGATCCTTGCAGCTAGGCACTTTAAACTGTGCAAATGGAACTCGACCAGTCAGCAAGTGATAAACCATACAACTGGTGGGACTACATCTACTGAGGAACTTGTTATCAGTTCGACGAGAGCATCTGTTCTTGGTTTGCGATGCGATCTTGTTACCGATGAGTTCTTTTTCCATGTGATACTGGAGCCACACCCTAAAATCCCAACAAAGCCGCGCGAGTTACGTCAGCGCCGAACATTGCCCCATCAATCGGATATGCTGATGCTAAGGCCAACATTTCCGATGTGCAAACTAATGGTTCAACGATCGAACATTGCAACATTGACATAATTAAGGCAAAATACTGCAAATAAAACCAGGAAATGCTAAGGTTAGCATTTCCATGCAGTCAGTGGTTCAATGCTCGAACGAATAAGAACAAATAAGAGAATGCTGATTGGCGAAATGTTCGATGGACGGCACTTCCTGCGTGGTCATTACTGAAACGTTTATTCAAGTAATTTGGGTGTCACTTAGGAATCCCCTCTTTCAAGTGACCTGTGTGGTGCTTGGTTAAAATTTCGCAATGGACTCAATGCTTTAAATTGCTGATATCACGATGGTTAGGAATGATGGAAGGATAAATAACGGCTCTTATGGTTTCTGTGATGCCAGTCTGCGTGCTTACGCTGCAGTTATTTATACGAAGACGACTGGTTTTGACAAGCGGGCCCGTGTATCGGTACTAACTACTCGCAGCAAATAGACTCCGGTCAATGGTACTACGACCCCTAGCCTGGAGCCCTATGCAGCGCGTCAGTTGGCTTCAACGCTTCAAAATATTCGCACGGCATTGGGAATTTCAGATACACCCAACTACCTGTGATCAAACTTTAGCATTGTCCTGTATTAGATCCACAAGCAACTTTCTACATTCAAGCCCTATATTGCTAATAAGTTCGGCCAAATACAGAAATTGACTTCTCCCGATCGTTGGCATCATGTTCGGTCGGCTCAAAACTTTGCTGATTGTATGCTGCAAGGCCAGGAGTGGTTGAACGATGACGTCATATCTTTGGGGAAATCTACCTCACTGACCCAACATGAGTTAGATGTCGTCAGGGGTGAATAAACAATCATAGTTACTGCAGTTGTGCCCGAGCTGGAAACACGTGGACGAGATGTTGAAGTTATTTGTGAAGTTTATTTGTCTAACGGAGCGCTTCAATTCCCCAGATCCCTCTCACGACTATTGCGTTTTGTGGTATTCATTTTGCGCTGGTTACCGAAGAGAAGACATCTACAAATTCGTATTATCGGCGCTGCTGAACTGGACCGAGTATTGTATTCTCTCATCAAGACCGATTAGTCCAGTTCTGCCATAAACCGACTACGCGAAGGTTCCAGGCTTCCCAGCGCAGTCGATTGTTTGCACTCAACTCTTATCTAAATGAAATTGGTGTCTAACGGTTGGGTGGCCGACTCCACAAAGCATGTTCCTCATGACCATTGGTTCGCAATCATCTTGCCAAGGAAGGGCGCTTTCGTTTGGCTGCTGATTAGACATGTTTATGACAGTGCTCTACATGGTGGCTCTTCACATGCCCTATTCGATCTTGAACGCTAGACAAGCTATACCGACGTTTTTTTTTTCTTTATTCATTTTTATTTTTTATTTCTTATAACTATCCTACGCTATCAGACGCGTTAGACATCTTAAAATATCCTAACTAACTAATAAACACCTTACAGCCCTACACGAACCTGTTTACTTTAGAGTAAACAGAACAACTTAAACTATTGCTTAATACTTAAGTTAAGAAAATGTTTTTTTTTTTAAATCTTAGCATCAGAGCTATACGGACGTATGTATGTGAATAATTGTCTCACCTGCCGGCGTCATCGGAGTGCCACTATTAACCAGCAAATGGCTCCGTTACCAGAGCACAGAGTTAAAGTTACTAGTACATTGACTTATACCGCGACAATGGTACAGTGTTAGTTGGAGCCAATCGACTTCTTCAGGAGGATTTAGTTAGTTGGCGAAGTGAGCAGACCCAACAGTCGGTGGCACACCTGTGGGCCACCTGACAATCCATCATCCCCCGCGCCCCACATCAGGGGGGGTTGTGGGAGGCTGCAATCAAGTCCGCGAAACGGCATTTGCTTCGACTGGTTGGGGCACAAATGTATGGTATAGTCAGTTGCAAAAATCATCGAAGGGTGTCTCAATTCTCGTTCACTAACACGATTCTATGACGACCCAGAGGAAAGGTACGCACTCACTACAAACGATTTTCTCATCGGAGCACCACTAATTGCCGTTCCATAGCCAAATATCATCGATGTTCCCATCAATTGTATTAAACATTGGCAGTGGTTACGCCAGTTTTATCAACACTTCTGGCAACGATGGAGCGACGACTTGCTACCTTGCAAACACGTAGCAAGTGACCGAGGCGTATGGAGAATGTCAAGGTGGGTGGCATTGTGATCGTTCGTCATGAAAACTTACCACCGACGCACAGGCATTTGGGTTGAGTGTTCGAAGTCCACCCTGGCAGCAATGGATTGATTCGTAATGCAAATTGTGTCTGCACCCGGGTAATGCAGAAATTATGCCAAATTCAGGAACCAGATTGTTTCAAGCACGGTGGTTCGCCTGGGCAGAATGTTCAAGATTCAGAGCCACGGGAATTTATGAACATCTGTCTCTTGTCTCTTGACGGATTTTTGACAGTGGATGTCAATTTTAATTTGTAATGTCCTCTCCGACTCGTGTATTTTCTTACTTCTTTGTTTTAGTTCTTCCATGGCATACACGTGTTTTTCAACCCCGAACGAAATAAGGATTTATATTCTCTAAAGTAAACTAAACAGATTTTTAAATAACAGAATTTATATGCTCATCCAGCTTATTATTTAGAGCGGACTTCTGGCTCATAAAACATGCCGTTGTCCAGTTTTATTAGTGCAAATATGTCTCCTGATGTACTTAGATTTCTCTTCTTTTCGACTTCAAATAGCATATGTTTCGGATCGCGGAGTATTCTTCAGACGGAGCACTAATTCCCTCTTCAGTATTGTGATCTTGAATGGACAACCAAAAGGATTTGAGTACTCCAGGGGGCACTCTTAATAGCGGAAATCCACCCGCGATTTCTTTGATTGTGGCCAGGCAAGGATTCTAGAGGCTCCAAAATTAATTTCAAATTCCCCGGCAGCTCGGAACGACATCGACTCCTGTGGCTCACTGTCCGACCACCTGGTTGGACCGCGCAGACGTGCTTTAACATCTCGCCCTTCTTAAAATTAAATTTTTGAGGAAATCGTTATTTAAATTTAATTTAAAACAAGAACGGTTGTGTGTATTTTTTTTTCTTTATTATAAATATATACATACTTACATAAATAAATACGTGAAAAAAAAAATGGTAAGGTGTGGAAACTGTGAGGAAGGCATAGTCAGCGACAACGACTGCGTCAGGTGTTTTGATTCCATTGGCTGTACCAGCCATCACATCTAGAACTTTCAGGGGGATGTCAACTGACTAAAAGAAGTCCTGGAAATGCCAATACTGCCGTACACGCTCCACAGGTGATCAAACTCCCCGAGAAGATTGGCCCACAGATAACAATGAAACTGGCGGCCCCGCAGAACTCAGCGCATATGTTAAAAAAGACGTCACAGACATTAAGGAAACGCTGAAGGAATACCTGAGACCTGTTGAGTTTCTATCAAGGGGCTATGACGACATGAAGGAGACAATAAAGAAAAATAACGACACAATAATATCAACAATGCAAAAACAAATTAACCGAATGGAACAGGAAATTATCAAAAATCACATAGAAATAACTAATATACCATATACAAGAGATGAAAACTTATCAGAAATGTTTAACGAAGTTGCAATGGCGATTGGTACCGAAAAAAATAACACTGATATTGATAAGATTTACCGTATAAACAAAAAATGGAACAAAAAAGCACCGAAAATAGTGGTATCTTTCACAAACTCGATGTGCAAAACAAAGATCTTGCATTTCGCCAAAGTTAAAGGACCGCTAAAAAATAATGATGTGAAAAATAAATTGAATATGCACGACATAAGCGAAAGCAAGAAGACCGAAATTTTAAAGAGTAAGATCTTTATAAACAGCCAAATAACGGCAGCAAACAGACAGCTCCTATGGCAAACGAAAACTAAAGCCAAAACTGCTGCTTGGAAGTTTATATGGATGGTGAAATTCTGGAACACAAAGACGAAGGTGCAACGGTTTTGAGAATCGCTGATGTTGAAGACATAAACAAAATAATATAATACTCATCACTCTCACACCTTAAATATAAGAATAAAGTCATCAACAAATATGGCTGACCACAACGAAAATGAGTGTGTTCAAATGTCAATTGCAGATCACAGCATGCTCAATACGTTTACTGATATAAATATTAATGAGGTAAAATATTTTGAGTTTTTGTGTTTATACTTAAATATAAGATCTTAAAAAAGTGGGACTTATTTTTAAGTAATATTGTTAACATAATTAATTATATAAGAATTATTATATTAGTTGAAACAAATACTTCGGATGAGGAAAACTGTCTTTATCAGCTAGATGGTTTTAACGTGGAATTTTTAAATAGAAAAAATTGGACTGTGTAGGAATTGCCCTGAATGCTAGAAAGCAAATATCTTATGAAAGAATTAAGTAAAATAGTCTGCACTATGAAAACAAACGGATAAAAGCCCAAATAAGTAAGATCGAAATTAATCTTTTAGAAATGTATCGACCATCAGATCTAAATGAAAACAACTTTATAGAAGAACTTGAAAAACACATAAATTCCGTTAGAAGAAAACTTATTCTGATAGTTATGGACGACATAAACATATAATATACAAAACGATGAGGAACCTTACGCGGTAAGATAACTAGATATGATTAATGATAAAGGCCTTCAAAATGTTGCTCTGTCTAGTACCAGAGTCAATTTAAACAGAGGTTCTAGTACTTCAATCGATCATTGTTTAGAACGAATTGAATATAAAAAAATGTAGAATCGAACATATCTGATCTCTATACATTAATTTGTGAAATTCCAAAAAGCACGAAATCACAGAATAAATCAATACAAAAAATAATCCTGAGTGAAAGCAGAGTACGTGAACAAATATCGATGATTAATTGGAGTACTCTGGAAAATACAGCAAGTTTGAATGATTTATATGAAAAGTTTGTTCAAATTTTCAGTGGAATATATGAAAATTCTTACATAAATATCAAATTGAAAAAAAGAAAAACATTATCCATGGATAACAGCGGAGACGATAGCTCTATGTAAAGATCGAGATAAACTCTAAAGTAAATGGAGAAACAATGGACAAAGTAACATCTATGAATATCAGTATAAATCTTTCCGAAACTATGCCAATAAAAAAATATCAAAATAATCAACTGCTATAGAAATAAATTTGCAGAATACAAGAAGAATCCGAAGACTCATAAATAATATCTTAGAAAAAACGCCTAATAATATTGATGATGTGATCAATCAAAGTTTCCCATCAGATTTAAATGCAGACAATATATCGAATAAATTCGCCACACATTTTACAGAGGAAATAAAATCTATTCATAGATGCGACTTAAAAACTTATAATGGTAGAGAAAAAAGTGCAACACAATCTATGTACGTAGGATATGTATCGGAAGACGAAATAGAGAATATCTTAAACAAAATGAATGTGAATAAATCACCTGGTAGAATCAGGGCTAAAGACTTAAAATACAACTCCAATGTATTAGTACCCACAGTTACTCAATTAATAAACAAATCTCTGGAACAAAGAAAATTTCCAGAAAAACTGAAGGTAGCCATTATTCGACCCATTTACAAATCGGGAAAGAAAGACGATGTCTCAAATGACCGCCCTATCTACATTCTACCAACGCTAGACAAAGTAGTAAAAGAAGTAATGGCTAAAAGATTGCAAGATTATCTTGACCGGTATAAAGTAATTAATAAGAACCAGGATGGGTTCATGAGACCACCTGCTAAAATAATCTGCAAATATCATAAATACCTACCGATTTTAATAAGAACCATCACTTATTGGTGATGTTTATAGATTTTTAAAAAGCTTTTGGCACAATTTGTCATAAAACAGCTATTCAAATGCTGGCAAAAATAGGTATTCGGGACCCAGTATTAAATTGGTTTGCAAGGTATCTTTGTAATAGAGGTTTCAAGGTCAAAATATCGAACAGCTTCAGTAGTCTTCGAAATGTTGAGATGGGAGTACCACAAGGATCGATCTTAGGGCCCATCCTTTTTATTGTGTACGTAAATGATATGCTGTCAGCGCTGCAAAATAGTATTGGACTCTAATACGCTGATGATACTGCCATTATTGTGAGCAACAAAGATATTAGCTGCGTTACTCAGACAATGCATTCAGAGTTTAATAACGTTGTACATTGGTGTCATTATAATGGACTTATCATTAATTCCGAAAAAATATAAAATAATGCACATCCGGCCTCCACATATTATAAGAACGCTTATCAGAATCCGGTTCCACAGTTTCGAATGTCTACACAAAAAAGGACTCATCAAGCATCTCTGAGCCTAACAGACTTTATTCAAACAGTTAACGTCTATAGATACCTTGGTGTTGAATAGACTATAACTTCAAGTTAGATTACCACATATCTTTGTACAAGTATATTTGCTTGCGGCTTCGACATTCTACATATGCTCTTTATCATCTAAACAATTGTACACCGTTCAAAGTTCTTAAGCAAGTATAACATTCTTTAGTAGAATCGATACTGCAGTATGGAATTACAGCATGTGGGAACACGACACAATATAGGATAATGGAATTTCAAAGAGCTCAGAATAGAATATTTAAAGGTCTTTTACGAGCTAGGTTTGTTAACTATCCAAAAACTTTTTCCTTTTTATCCTATAAACGACATGTACTACGATCAACGGTTTAAACATCCGATTGATCACGACGTCAATACAAGGAAAAGGGCGGCAGGACCCCTTAAGATACCGAGGATTCACAATTCAAATGAAAGACAACAACTTCCCTGAACCTACGGGTTTCCCTTATCTTATATCCAGGCTGTGCACATCCGAAAATGAAGATTAAAGAATTATATTTTATTAAACACCTTAAATTTGTATTAATTTGTTAATTGTAGCAAAAGAAAAACAAAAAAAAACGAGAACTACCCATATAATATGTATAGAAGTTATTTGTAAACAACTTTTTGCAGGAAAGCCTTCAAGGCTTCGCAGATTTCTAATATAGTTTTCTATCTACTTTTATTGTATTAATCGTATTAAATTCTCTTGTTTTATAGGTCTAATCCAGCATTAAGGAGATAACTCCATGGAAATGTTAGAAGGTTCATTTAAATTGTCAAACCCTTTACATGTAAATTAACTAGGACAATAAAAACCTTAAAGAAAGCTCATCAGACCTTTTCACTGGTTGTATGAATAGATAACGTCTCTGTTCATTACGATTCATAACCCTACTTCTAAAGAAATCAGTTAAGAGGGTTAGGTCGGCGTAGAAATCCTCTTCCGAAGCTCATTAGACCTTCTCACTCTGGTTGTGAGAATAAATAACGTCTCTGTTTACTACGAGTCACAACCCTACTTCGGCCTTGTGATTTTATTCCGTTTTGATGTCAAGTAGTCGAAGAATGGAATGTGTTTGGCAGTTTAAATCTCTGAGTTTTATTTAGATTAATCTACAAGGCGGCTACCGCTCTTCTTAGTATCGTATCGCACGCAGTAACACAAATCATCACATTGTATCCATTCAGGAACCATGGGTGTGGAATAATCGCCCATGTGGTTTTCATGGTATACATGTTGCTATGATTCTTTATGAAGAGCAATCTGAAAGACCTAGGACTGCTCTTCATATCGAACTCACTATCCACAATCAAACTTGGATCATTTTCTGGGCAAGATTTGGTGAAAATTTTCCTTCAATGACCTAACAGTCTCTAGACTGACTCACCTATATTTTTTATGAGAATATCCCAACGATGCTGAGAAAAATGTGTAAAGTCTTTCCACTGTTCCGTAGAACGTTGTACTTGAAGGGGTTCTTCCCAAAGAGTGAACTCCACAAAAATTTAAGGAATGACTTGCACATAGCTTAAACAAAGCTTTTGGATTAATTTGCTGAATTAATTTTTGAACTCCTCCATGAAAGCCCGCCATAGTCGCAGCATTATCATATCCCTGAGCCCGGCAAAGGTTAATGTGAAGACTATCTTCATTAAGTTGCTTAAGATACCGTCGGTAAGTTCTTTGGCAGTCTTTCCAGATGTAGGAAAGAACCCTAGAAAGGATTTTCTCACCTCAACTTTGCCGTCCTGGATGTGAACGTATCGAATGACCTCGCTCATTTGGTCGATATGTGATTCATCGGGTTGGCTGTTGAATATAATACCAAAGTACTTCGCCTGGTGAATGTCTTTCACAATGACATCATTCTATCGTGTGAGTGTTGTGGGGTGCACATCTCATTTAGGTCTCTTTGATTATTTTTTATTTTTAAACTTTTTCAAAATGAATTGTTCCCATTGTTCAGAAAGAATTGAAAGACATTGTGTCACGAAGATTTTATGTAGTGATTGCTCAAGTTTCTTGCATTTATCTTGTGCAAATTTAAGTCAAGGAGATCTCGATTTTATGGTCTCTAGTGGTAAAACATTTCGCTGCAACAAGTGTGACGTGCTTAGGCGCTGATCTATGCGCATGACTGATTCGCTTATGAGCAACAACAACAAGCTTCATGAAGAAAAAAAAAAAAGTCCTCCTCAAACGGCCAAAACAATAACACCAGAAGTCATACATCTGCGGCGCTTCAAAATGCACAAGTGCCTGTCGAATCCGAGCTTGAATATACTCTTCAAAAGGTTTATTTGAAGCTTACCAAATTGGAGGAAACTAATAACAACTTCCTAGCTACTCTCGATGCACTAAGAAATGAAAATGGTGAGCTAAAAAAAAAGGTTGACATACTGGAGAGCAGACTCAATTGGCAACAACAACAACAACTTAGCAATTGCATCGAACTTGTTGGTTTGCCAAACGTCGACAACAACAATGCAATCAACAAAGTGCAGCAGATCGTGCGCGATGCTTTTTTTTTTTTTTTTTTTTTTTTTTCATTTCATTTTTAATATGTATCAATTTCTTAAAAAAACTATCTTACGCTAGACAAAAATGATTAAACTAGCTCAACTAACTTATAAATACCTTACTGGCCCCGTACGGACACTCTAAAGTAAAAAGAACAGATTAAATTACCTTTCGGCCTAATAAATGAAAAAAAAGAAATATAATATAATAATTAAAATAATTTAAACTTAAGCTAAGAAAATATTTGTTTTTTTTTTTTAAAACTTAGCATCAGATAACTTTTTTTTTTTATATATAAAAAACTTAAACCTAACTAAAAACTAACTTAACCTACCTTCTTCTTTTTCTTTATTCCGGCGTCGTTATGGTCAGAAGTATAGGACCATATCCTTCCCACTTAACTGCATTCCTACTGGTCCGCTTGTGGGGTCCGCCGGTTTGACCTCAGAAAGTAGCGGCATGCTTCCCAGTTTGGGATTACTTCATCGCTGAGGCCAATCAAATGCTGGTGTTTTTGCATTTGTTTGCACCAATTGTTTTTCGGCCTGCCTTTTTTTTTTTTTTTTTTTGTGACACGGGCATGCTCCAGATTTTTTTGTTTGATCTTACTCTTACAACACCGGTGATCTCCAGTCGTGTCAACCCACTGATTTGCATGTACACTTGTGGGGCAGTTTAATGGTGGTATATGTGTCCCTAGGCTCACTTTGGTGTTTTCTAAATTGCCTAGATGTGATTTTTGTTTACCTTTGTTTTTGTCGCCTTTTACGACAAGCGAGAGGTATCGCTGCAGGGATATTCTTAACCCGTCCCTGCACGGAAAACTTAACCTACCTTAACTAAAATATATATACAGAAATATATACATAATATATCTAGCCTACCTTAGTCTACCCCAACCTAACTACAATAACCTATGCAAGCCTGCCATTGGTGTTCGGCGGGCTTTGCCTTGAAGAGGCTGACCTATAAAAATTTACCACTGACGTAGTCCGTTCCAACCACCAAAAACGTTGATGCTGTCGGGCGACGTCTTCTCGATCTCGGCGTGAATTCGACCTACTGAACCTGAGGCGCTCGGGCTCGTGGAGCGCGACATCACATTCGTAGAGGAACCGTAGTTCCACGGAATTGCGGGCTACGTGGAAGATTAGCGGTACCGCCAATCTATCTTGGATTAGCCCACATTGGTCTAAATAGAGGATTGCCTCTGGTGGGACAAAGCCGTTAAGGCGCACCGTCTCGTGGTACAAGTAGTTGGGGTAGTAAGCCCCAGAGATCAAGTTATTGTCCGAAGTCATTGCTCTTGCAACGTGGCTTCGAATCAGTTTTATCAGAAAATTGTCCACCCGTAAAATCCTGGCCCTATCGTATAGAACCTCGTTCGGGTAAAATTTCGTGTACTCAGATTCAGGTGTCCTATGTAACCCGAGACAAGTCCTGAGACATTGTCTCTCAAACACCCGAATCCTTTCCATTAAGCTGGCTCTCACATTGAACCAGACGGGACATCCATAGGCAACCATGGGCCTGATTAAGGTACCTTCACCCTAGAGTCAAGTTGGCTGCTATGAAACAGCCATCTTGTCAGAGCGAAAGCGCCCCGGGCCCTCGCCAGAGCAGCATCTACATTTTTGTCAAAATATAGATACTGGTCTAGCAAGATCCCAAGGTATTTGACTACATTTTGTTTCGCCAGTGGGCGCCCGTCCGGTCCAAGAATTGAGAACCCGCGCCAATTTTTTCTAGTGTCCCGAGAGGCCCTAGACAAAGGCGTTCTGAATAAAATAGATTCTGATTTCTTTAAGTTGATTTTCAACTTCCAGTCATCACAATACTGCTGAATTTTTTCGAAGTCACGCTGCAGAAGAGTAACAATGACGTCGATCGTTGGACCTGATCTGTACGCAATTAAATCGTCCGCGTACGCTATTGAATGGTGAAGAGAAGCTATCAGATCACTGAAGTAAATGCTGAAAAGTATCGGCGAGTTCACCGTACCCTGTTGCAGTCTGTTGTTAATTTCAAATGTTTGGGTAGAAGTCACGTTGGCAATTTTCACTACGAACTTTCTACCTGTTAACATGTCAAAAATCATATATAGCAGTGGTTTACTTATGCCCAGCCGACTGAGCTTGTAGTAAAGTCCTTGTAGCCATACGGTGTCGAAGGCTTTTTCCAAGTCAATCAAACAAGCACCCGTGCATTGGTTCTTGCATTTATTCCACTGGATATCCGATACGAGCTTCGACGCGGCATGAATGGTGTCATGCCCCGCTCTGAAACCGAATTGGTTATCCGGAATGATTTTCTTGTCTTCAACCCATTTAGACAGGGCTCTATGGACCACCTTCTCGAACACCTTGCTGATACTCGGAAGAAGACTTATTGACCGAAGATTTGCCGGGTTAGAGGTGTCTTTACCCCTCTTGGGGATTGGTTGCACCACCGCTGTTTTCCAGTGCACTGGATAATATGCATTATTCAGTGCATTGTTGAACAGGATGGTGTACCTCTCTACAGCCACTGGTGGAAGGTGCCTAAGCACAACATTGGCTATACCATCAGTTCCCGCGGACTTTTTTTTCCTCAATGAGTCGAAGATCATCTGGAGATCCTCCGTCGAAATGAACAGGGTGTTAGCCCCTTCACTGGCGACAGCATTGTTTGCCATAAAATCATCATTGAACCTGGTAAAACCAAGGTTCTCTGATCGCCAATGATCTATATCATTTTGAAGGTAGAAGTGATGAAGTAGGACTCTGTTTTCCAGGTCGCGGTTTGGGCGAATGCTGTCATTCACCGTATACACTTCCTGGAATACAGCTCCCACTGTCGCCACCTTCTCCTGGGGATCCTCGATCACGAAGAAATCATCAACCAAAACGGCGGTCTCTGGATCGATGCTGACTGTTCGTAGCAAGCGTTCATTGTCTGACGTTCTCGGAAGCTTGAGATCCTGAATGTCATTCTGATTGTTTCTCCGAAATATTTTATTTATTTGCGGGAACATACTCGCGCTGTTGGATCTTACAGCACGAATTCTGTTGTTCCAATGCAAACTTACAGATATTCTGTAATTCTCTTTGATCAACGGTTGGAGATTTTTGATCAGTGATTTCAGTGTCCTGACCTCCGAGTTTTGACTGTCGGTAAACCGCCTGTACAAGAGTTTGAGTCTTGTCAGTAGCCTACTTTTTTGTCTGTGCAGTGCGTCGATTGTCGCGTTTCGGTATACGTTTGTGGTATCGTGCTGTCGTTGGCGTGGTATCGTATTGTTCACTGTCTGTTTAATGATATCGTCCATTTGTTGGAGGTCAATCTCGTTGTTTGACAGGTTCCTATTAGACGGTGGGAAGGAGGCGCTCGAAGTGAGCGCTCTCGTCAGAGAATTGGTGAAGCGTGTCCAGCGCGCCCTACTGTAATCATAGGGGTACGTTTGGACGTACTCTGCCATTTCCGCGAATTCGTCTGTTAATTTGATTACGGCGCTTAGTCCGCAATGGTCACTGTCGTATACGAAGGTCCGTAGACAGTTAGTAGACCATTCGTTTGTGTCAGCCAGTCTCAGTCGAGAGTCAAGCAGCATGAGATCCAGATAGGAGCCGCTCCTAGGATACGACGGACTATCCGTTGCGAGTATTTTGAGTCTGTACTCTATGCTCTGCAGAACCCACCAATGGCTTAGTAGGCTGCCCCTAGTGTTGGGAATATTATTTACCCAATCACTATGTTTGGCATTTAAATCACCGGGCAGAATGTAGAAGTTTTCTACCGAGTTTAGGCGCAGAGTCCGAAAAAGTGTCTCGAGCTCTGCCATGAAAACGTTAGGTTGAGGTGCTTCAGGTGCATAAGCTGATATAATGTACATTCTCTTTCCATTTCGGAGAGGAATGCACACAATACAGGCTTCTAGCACCTGGAACCTACGCACTTCACTGTTATATATAGTTTTATATTTAAAGTTATTTCTAATAAAGATCGCAACTCCCCCGCCTCGTGTGGCGTTGGGTCGGTCTCTTCGAATTACTTTATAAGAATTGTGCCGGATTGTGTGCTTTTGGCTTAGCTTTGTTTCGCTAACCAAAAGTACATCGGGGCTTTCGTTCTGCAACAAGTTGAAAAGTACAGCTCTTCGCTCAATCCTAATCAGTGAATTCACATTCACCGACAGGACCTTTAAGGGACTCTCTACCGGCGTACCCATCACGATTCAAGAGGCGCTAGGCCCGGCAGAAGCGAGTAGATTCTGTCCACTCGGGTTGCCTGCTCATGGATCTGCTGTTGGAGCTGGCCGATCTGCCCTTGGATGCCGAGCAAGATCGAACGCAGGTCTCCCTCGGCCTCCGGTGCCTTAGTAACAGGCACTGGGGCTTTAGTAACAGCCACAGGCTTTTGTACCGTCTGCCTCAGACCTGCCGCCATTTGGGCGTAGGTCATTTGGGGTGTGACGGCTGATGTTTGTGAGCGACCTGCCGGACGTTTCTCCTCGATCTTCTGTTTACGAGCCAGATTTGATTTGATGTCTTGGAACTTAGGACATCCCCGATAGTTTGCAGGGTGTCCCCGGTTCCTACAGAGCACGCACTCGAGCTGCTCCCTGTCCGCGACCTTGTCTTGAGTCAGATCGCATTCCTCGTTCTTGTGGTTCTTTGCACTTTTAACGCATCGAGGCTGCATCTCGCAGTTCGACGCGGCGTGCCCGAACCTTTGACAGCGGATACATTGTAAAATGTTTCCGTGTCTTCTTAATTTTTCCCATTTTACAGACTGGGATGCTAAGGAAGTGATGGTCCTTAGCCTCTCCAGTTTGCTATTGGGTGCGAGCTGGACCAGGAAGAATGATAACACACGCTTCTCCCGTCTGGGCCGCGCCGTGGTGCACGACTTGACTCCCACGAATTTGAGATCGTCGCTCTCGAACTCTATGAGCTCTGAGAGCATTTCCTCGGCGCCTTTTCATGACGTCGGCCGGTGCTACGAAATCGGATGATAAATCATCCGATTCCGACTCCGTAGGACGTACGGGATTTCCCCCGCCGTCTCCTGACATCTCTCCCTGCTACTTCTTATTTACTTTAGAAGTAGCAGAAAGAACACGGAGAAGAAAAAAAAAACAAAAAGCACGAACAAACTTTTTTCCCGACAGCGGACTCGAACCGACGACCTTTCGATTTCAGGTCGGGCGTTTTACCACTGTGCTAATTCGGGTTCCGCGAATTCTTCGTCCAAATGCGAATATAGTTTTACTTATTTCTTTCGCACTACACAAGCTGACACTACCTACTCCTTCACTGGTCTGTGATCAACTACGTGCGCGATGCTTTGTCAATTGACGTTCCCACTGACTGTATTGAGAAATGCTACATGAAGAAAGTGCGAAACAAAGAAAACAACGGCGCTACCAACAAATCCATCATCTGTGTAAAGTTCACTGACCCGTCGATGAAGCGGAGCAACATGAATGCTAAGAGAAAGAAGAAATCCATTCAAATTTCTAGTGTGAAAGTTGACAACGACGGCAATCAAAACAGAAGTAACAGCGTTAGAAGGAAAACCAGTGTTTACATCAATGATGCATTTACTCCATACACTAGGGCTCTGATCATGCAGACGAAAGAAGTAAGGAAGCGAAAAAATTATAAATTTGTATGGTACAATAACAATCAAATACTTATTAGAAAAGGGGAGGGTGGAAAAGTCATTTGCTCTCATTCAAATCATTTAAATTTTAATTACTTTGAACATAAACATAAATAACTAAAATAATGACTTTTCCATCCTCAATGTAAGAAGCAAAAACCCTGATAATGTATTTACTAATAGCGTTTACTGTAAAAATAAGATATTTGTTATACACCAGAATATTAGAAGCTTGAGAGAAAATTTCTCTTGTGGCACATATTAGGTCTGTTCCCGTACCTGACATAAACAGTCCAAATTAACGAAAAACTACGAAAGTCTGTTCCCGTACTCGAAAAATTCATACTTTTGGACAAAAGAGAGCGCTCTCGAGAGAGTAAAAAATTTCTCCATGCTGCGAATTTTAGCCCAAGAAATTTATGTGGGTAATTTGTCACAGCTTTGTGAAATCAGCTGATTTCTGTCATTCTGTCATACGACAAGAGCTCAGTTTGATATTAAAATTCTTTTGTGCATTTGTAAGATGTCCATTGTCTCTATAAGGTGTTACTAAATGATTAGTGCATGGATATGCTGAATCACCTAATAAATAGTAATCTGAAAATAATATGTATGTTTTTGCAAATTAGTATATTGCACCTACAAACGAATCCACGAATGTATCAAATTCAAACATACATATGTTTTTGACATTTAAAATGTGTGCAACTTTTGTGGTTCAACGCGTTCCCGTACTTTTTGGTGTTTCCACTTCAATTTGAGAGGATTTCATCCCCACTCTTTGAAAAATGAGAATCTGTGAATTTCTCCCGAAAAAGTACAGGAATAGACCTATTGGGCCTGCACACACGGGAGTAATCCAACCGGCTTAAAATTGCTTTTATGGGAGAGGGAGCTGAAGTGTGAAGTATGAAACGGAGTAAAATCTTCAACCGCGTATCGAGTGGTTGAAGAGAGAGCAAAACTAATACATACACAACTCTTTACTTTTCGAGTTGGCACGTTTTTTGTCTCGTGTTGCGTCTCAATCGTAATTCGCCCTTCAAGCAGTGAACACTGTATAAACCAAATGGAGAGGAGACGTCTTTTGCGAAATATCTATGTCAAATGAAATGTCAGAAAGACGAAAACACTAACACAATGAAACGAGGTTCACATATAATTTTTTTTCAGTTGGAGTAGTTCATTCCGTATAAGCTTAGAGCAGAGCATTACACCAGTTTTACTCCTGATAAAATTACTCCTGTGTGTGCAGGCTCATTGACTCATTCACTTGCATTCCCGATATTGTTTTTGTATCGGAAATCTGGATTTATGGGTTTGAGGTACATGACTATTATTTGCCTGGTTTTGTGTTCTTAGCAAATCCTAATGAAAATTATGCTGCAGGCGGAGTCGGTTGCTTTATTAAAGAATCTTATAAGATTAATGAAGTGAATTGTGTGGATTTTATGACAGCAGACATTTTGAAAGTTTCTGTTAGTATAAATCGTACAAATTATGTGTTTTTGTGTGCTTATAGATTGCATATGTTCAGTGTTGTAGCCTTTATTAAAGAATTCTCTTGTCTTTTGGATAACCTAAGATCAAATAATTTAATTATCCTAGGTGATTTTAATCTTAACTTATTAGAAAAGTCTGAAATAATATCTAACTACGTAGTCCTATTAGCATCGCATGGACTAACCATCGTCATCAATGAACCTACTAGACTGGCTCCGAATATATGTTTGGATCACATTTATGCTCGATCTTCGCATTGTGATCTAATTTTTGAAAAGCGTATTCTGGATTTAAAATATCAGATCATTCTATGAAAGGACTGTTGCTAGAGACTTGCTCTAACATAAACAAAGCCCGCACTGTAAATGTCGTCCAGAAAAAGTCTAAAATCGATTTTGTTAAGCTTAAGCATCTTCTTTTTCATGAGCCTTGGGATAATGTGTACAAGGAGAACAATGCTTCTGCTTCTTATGATATCTTTATTACATCTTTAAATAGACTTATACTTAACTGCTCCTACTCTTTGAGTCTAAAAAAAGGTGATAAAAGGCTAAAACCATGGATCTCAAGTTATCTAATTAAAAAAATTAAGAGGAAACATAAAATAAGAGTTAAATGTTCAAAAAACCCTTTAAATCTAAGATTGAAAAAAAGCTACCAAAAGATTTGTCGTGAGCTTAAGATTGAAATTCCTTCCTGTCGTGATAGCTATTATCGTAATAAATTCATTACAGCAAAAGGCAATTTCAAATCGGAATGGAAACTGCTTAATAATATTTTGAACAAATCTTCCACTACTGCGAAACCTTTTTATGTGAATAACCTTGAGTATTCTAGTAAATCTGACATTGCTAATGCATTCAATGCATATTTTACATCTGTTGCAGATGGTGCAACATCACAATATATAGCAAAAACTTGCAGTCATTGTACCAATGCGTTCATTCTCGCTGAGCATCGGCAGAATAATAGTTTTGCCTTCGAATCTATTACTGCACTAGAAATTTTAAAAGCGATTGGGTCATTAAAAAACTGGCATGCGTGTGGTTTCGATGGCATTTCGAATATGCTGCTGAAACGTATCGCTTGCTATGTGGTTGATGTTCTAGCCGTAATCTTTAACCGTAGTGTGATTACAGGAGATTTCCCAAATGCTCTCAAATGTGCCGATGTTGTGCCTTTATTTAAAAAAGGTTCTGCAGATGACATGAAAAATTATAGGCCTATTTCACTACTCCCTACTTTGAGCAAAGTCTTTGAAAAGGTCATCAAACTGAGGGTAGTGTCATATTTGCACAAAGCCAAGTTTTTCAGTCCAGTGCAATTTGGTTTTCAGAAGGGCAAGTCAACTGAGGATGCTCTTCTTAAATTTTGCTCAAATATTTTTTCCTCCCTTGATAATAAAAAGTTCACTGCTGGACTATTTGTTGACATAACTAAGGCTTTCGATATGGTTAACCATTCTATTTTATTAGAAAAATTCGAAAGGGCCGGATTTCGACGCTTCATGTTGGACTGGTTTAGATCTTACCTATCAAATCGATCTTAAAGAGTAAAGTTTGATGGTATCAGAAGTGAGATCAAAATGTTTAATATAGCAGTTCCTCAGGGATCTGCACTAGGACCAATTTTGTTTCTAGTTTACATAAATTGACTGTTTGAACAGGATTTTAGGGGAAAAGTGACAGCCTTTGCGGATGATGTGGGTTACTCATACGCCTCCAACAGTTTGTTAGATTTAATCTGCGACATTAATTTTGATCTCAGTCACCTAAGAAGCTGGTTTGCTGAACACAGATTAGACATCAGCTTGAAAACTAAATTAATGCCTTTTAGTTTATCTACTGCAACGTATTCTTTTCCGCAAGCTTATTTTCACGCTCGTGATTGTAATAGATTCAGATTGGAATGGCTCAATTGTGTCGTTTGCCCTCCGCGACACACTTTTTGTTTCAGCACTAACTGCAGTGAGAAATGCTTTCTGATTGAAGCAGTAGACGAGTACAAATACCTTGGTCTTACAATTGACTCGAAGATGTCTTTTAGTAACCATATAGAGTCTTTAAAAAGATATTTATTATTTTTTATTATATTTCTTTATATTTTATATTTCTTTATATTTTATATTTCTTTATATTTTATATTTCTTTATTTTCTCAGAAAAGTATCCTACATTCTAAACTACAATACGGTATTGTGTACTGGGGAGGTACATACACGACTAAGATCCAGCCCTTATTAATTTTGCAAAAAAGTGTACTAAGGAAAATATGCAATAAACGCAGTCTTCATTCTAGCCTTCCACTGTTTCGTGATTTAAGAATTCTTCCAGTTCGCCATTTATACTATTACAAAACATTAAAGATTTTTTTTATGCGTTCTGGAAATCTCAACTACAGATTAATTTCAGACTACAATATACGTAGAAACTTTTCAAATGTTGTGACTGTCCCCCATTTCCGTACAACCGCATATCGCAATTTCTACGATATTTCATCTTGTCGTTTATTTAACAATCTTTCTCAATCCTTAAGATCTACTACAAACCCAAAAAAAATCTTAAAAAGTGTAAAATATTGGCTGCTTGATCTAGACTTTGATAGTATAGAATCCATCCTATCTAATATTTTGGTGTAAATTAAGCTTTTCTTTTGACTTTTTCCTATTTCTTACTTTTGTTTTTGTTTTTTTTTCTTTTTTTTGAACTTTGTTTTTTTTTTAATATCTTTTTTGAAAATCCCTTGTATTTATTATTTATTTATTCACTTATTTATTATTTTGCCCAATAATCTTTTATTTTATCTCTTGTTACAAGTTAATAGTGTCACCCCACTAATGAATTGTACTCCTTATAACTCTATGAAGTGGCATTGAAACTATTTTAGTACCATATGTATGAAAATAAAAATGTCACCTACTTATTTCATTATTGTTATTGACTTAATGAATTATTGTTACGCTATTATGCTATCTGTTAACAAAATGCATATGAAATAAAATGAAAATATACAAATAATAAATATAAAGAAAAAAATGTTTGTCCTTACCTCTTTCCCCAAAAGGCTTATACATTTTCATTTTGAATATTCTTCGACAAATACGAGCTGACTCGTGTCTTATCACCTATTGACTGCTCGATTCTCAACAAATGCATCCTTTAAAACTGGGTCATATTTGGATATAAGTTTCATCAATTCTAAGAAATTGCCTCTATTTTCCGATGACATAGAAGGGACTATGGCCTCGAAAAGAAAGGTTTTGACGAGAAAGAAACAAAATTACGTCCAAAAGCCGCCTTAGAATATCGCGCGATTTCTTTTTTTTTGCACAACAAAATATTGAGATTTGCAAATTGTTGTCGATTGTGTTTTGCAGCTTTAAGCCCATTTCCAAGGTTTTCCACTTTGCTAATGAAGTTATTTGGCGATCAGATGCCTCGTGCTCGAATACCTTAGGGTTAAGCTTCCACCACATATTAAACCCAGTGACGAAATATTGCAATTCATTGTGTGCAAATTACAGACAGCAACAACAAAACAAATTGTTTGTTAGCTTGGAGTATAGCATCCATTTCCGCAATACATTTTCACCATTTGGAAGGTTACTATAAAACCATACCTACTCGTCCCCTTGGTTTTATCGCCTGACCTTTGAACTTCGGTTATATTAAAAGGACTCTCTTTATTTTGAAAATAAGTACTACCCTTTTTCACTAAATCAACTCTCAATCATCATTCTATCAAACAGCGGAATTGGGCAATTTGCAATATCAGAATAAATAGAGCACTCTTTGCTTGTCGTTTGCTTTTCCAACTCACAAAAAACTTCTTTTTCCCGAACGGTGATATCATGCTCTTTATCGTGGTCAAGATCTTCTGCATTTCCATCAATGTTACGTAATTCGATTTCTTCTAATGAACTTGATGGGATAGGTTATTCTAAGCAACTAGAGGGTTCGATTTCTGCACTAGATGTAGAAGTTACTGGTGTCACATACTTATAGATGTCTCCTGAACACGCGTTAGTTGCCAAATCTGTTGCGCTCTTGATTTTCCGCTGTTGAAATCCACTTATTTTGATGCGGTTCATAGTTTAGTCTTTATTTTTTTTATCTACGTTAAAAAAGCTAGTGAGAAAAAATCACAACGCATACCTCCAAACATGCTAATGTCTTTTCATTTAAGAAGTAATTTCCTTATGTTTTTGTGGACATATATGTATTAAAAATTGTCCCTCCTACAATTATAGTATTATTTTAAAATATTAAAAAAACACTTTCACAAACTTTTACTTTGATTTTATTAGAGTGCTTCTCCTTTGAAAGCTCGTACAAGAGCGAATCACAACAAAATATTAATAGTTTCACAATATTTTCTTTCGTTTTGCTGTTTTGTGTCCCAGTCGATATCATTTCAGCAGAATGAATCGTACTTATAATTTTTATCTCTCTTTTATCCTTAAATGGGCTACAAATGTTTTATGAAAAATTCCCCATATCCTTATTTTCCTTTTGAGTCATAAACTGTATTGAAAGAAAAAGACCGAAGAGATTTTCCCTAAGAAGGATTTATTACTTAATGATCAATAAATATTTAACCCTTTGCTTCCTAGTGGTTTCGCAGTGAAACCACACACTTAATATTTTTCTTTATATTTCTACGAGTGGTCAAAGTGCACAAACGAGATTTCTCGTTTCCCAATTTTAAATTATTGTAAAAACGAGAAATCTCGTTTCCCAATCGAATGTGTTAAAGGAATAGGCCAGAAACGAAATTCATGCTCACATACATATATGTATGTATGTATGTACTATGTAGGTAGGTATTTGGGAAATAAATTTATTGTCTTATTTGTGTTAGTATTTTGTGTAACGTACGAAATAGTTATTTTGCTGTTACTGATGGCACCTGGAGCCTCTGGAATCTATGTCTCGGCATATGGGGATGATGTCGGCTCATGTTTAGCGATTAACTTAACTCACGGCGTTAAATGTGATCGATGATTGGTGTACGAGTAATGGGTTGTCGGTCAGTCCTTTTATGAATAGGAAAATACTGACATGATGCAGCTATTGCCAAAAGACATTCCCATCCCGATATACAAGGAAGCTTAGTATCTGGGAGTCATCTTAGATGGTAAGTTTATTTGCTCAAAGTATGTCGAGTCAAAAACCACCAAAGCGCTGTCAGCTTTTTGGGTTATCGCCCATGAAGGTTCTCTAGATCTGCATGGCAATTATAAGACCGATAATCTCATATGCATCGGTTGTCCGGGCTGTTATTCTCAGCTGTACGGGGGTTCCCCAAGTCGCCGAGGATTGCTCTAGATGCTATGAGGAACCTTTCACTCCTATTTATATTTATCAGAGGGTACGCACTGAAAGCCATATCTCGCCTCAGGTGAAACGGTTTTTGATAGAACTCACATTGAATTGACAGTGTACTTACGTGTCTGGCTCATGGATATGCCCTTCGATGTAGTTCCTATTGCGTTAGAATTTCACAGTCAAATTTTCACGGCATCAGGACAAGCCCTGGTTAGATACTGAATCTGGGAAGAACTGTATTCGTAGTTTTACAGATGGTTCCAGGTCCGGGCGGGAGTCCACCTTGGGCTTTTCTTTGAACACGTAAACGTCCGACTGCACTTTTTGTTCGGAAAATATGCGTCTGTCTTTCAATCAGAGATATACGCAATCTTAATGGCCATGCACTATGCTGTGAAACACAAATAGAAAGAAAAAAGCATATTCGTGTGTAGTGACAGCCAAGCTGCTCTCAAAGCAGTGTCGAACCTTCTAACCAGCCCCAAATTAGTGCTTGAACTGTAGCCTTTTTTGAACAAAGTCGGAAGACTAAATTCACTAAGGTTTTTATGTAGGATCCAGGTCACTCTGGGATCAGTTCAGTACTCATACTCATACTAGTCGGACGTGCTAATCCCATCGTATGTGCCTACATCGTATATATTCTAAATTGCCTACAATGGTTTCTTCTACTTGCCCTAAGTGCAATAATAAAGTTATTGACTATGATCATTTACTCGCCAAACTTGAAAAGCTTATGGCTGAAATAAGTGAAATCAGAAACATAATTTCGTGTCCTTCTACGAGTGCTAAATCGCAAGTTCTTACTCGCTCTCAAGCGATAAATAAAAAAGAAAAAGAAAATGTTTCCATTCGCGCATCCCCTTCCGTTGCCAAAGACGTTTCTCAACGTGTGTGTTCGACTGCTAAGCAACTCTATTTAAGCCCTGTGCCTCTGCCTCCTAGTGCAGCAACTGATAATGGCAAAAACACAAGTTGTTTTTCGGTAGAACCGGCCGTACAAATTAATAAAAAGCCGACAACCACATCAGCGGTTCAAGTTGAACCAAATACATCAGGTGCATCTTCTGCTAAGCCAGCTCTGCGAACGGATCCCCAGGTCGATGAACCCCGTCTGCTCGACGCTTCGCAGTGGCAAACGGTTGTTCAGAGCTGTCATAACAAGCGGAATAAAACCTTCATTGGAACCAACAACAATCCCAATATTGCTTTGGATCTAGAGATTATTTGCAGACCGGTTTGGCTCCATCTCTCTTCATTCAAACCTGCTACAACATGTCAGTCCGTATTGGAATATGTTTCGTCTGCCTTCAAGATTGACCCACGAAAATTGGAGTGCCGCAAGCTGATCAAACTCGATGCAGATGAAAACTCCCTCAAATTTGTCAATTTTAAGCTTGGTGTACCAGTTGTCTACGTTTCTCGATTCCGAACTCTGGCCAAAGGGACTGAGAGTGAGAGCCTTTCGGTTTCTCTCAAAAAACGATGTGAGCAAAAGAGAAACCACAAAACGCTCATAACGCATCATATTCCTGCCCGCTCTATTGCCATTGGTCTTCTCTCTCTATATTATCAGAATGTGGGAGGAATGAGAACCAAAATATATGATTTTTTTGTTGCTGCTGCTGACTGCTCGTATGCTGTGATTGCCCTAACTGAGACCTGGCTGAATGAAAGTATTTTTTCTGCAGAACTTTTCACCAAGGAGTTTGATGTCTACCGACGCGATCGATGTGCTCTTCAAACTGGTATGATCAGAGGTGGAGGTGTGCTGCTGGCGGTTCGTTCTTGTTTTAAGAGCAGACAAATTGCATTATCAGACTCATCGGCTGCTATTGAACAATTATGTGTATGCATTGAATATCTTAATGCGAGTGATTCTTCTTTGATAAACATTTATATTTTTGTTTCATACATTCCTCCATGTTCTGAGAATGCAATTTATCTTGCTCATATCTCTAATATTAAAAATATAGTAGATCATCTACCTAAGTTATCTCATGCTATTGTGCTTGGTGATTTTAATTTATCAAACATAAAATGAATTTTCTCTGAAGAAGATAAATGTATGTTTGCTTACAATGTTTCCAAAAATTTCGAATCTGAGTTTATCGATACTATACATGCTATGTACTTAAGGCAGGCTAATGCAATTCATAATTCCATTAATAGAATTTTGGACTTAGTTTTTGTTGATGAAGAACTTGAGGTTGTTGTCACGGAAGTTGACTCGCCATTATTAAATAATAGTGTACATCATAAGGCACTGCTAGTTTCACTTAATACGATTGTATTTAATTCGTCTGTTTCTAATTTTTCTGATAACAAGCCCATGTTCGATTTCCTAAAAGCTGATTATGATTTATTAAATACTTACTTCTTTAATGTTGACTGGGATAACATTTTTGATTGTCCAAATTTAAACGTAGCTTATACTAAGTTTCGAAACATATTAGAAGCTGTTATATCCATGTTAGTTCCGGTTAAGAGATCTGCTTGTTCCAATAAACCCATCTGGTTCAATAGAAGTTTATGCAGACTTAAAAATGTCTTGAATAAAACATCTGAGAAATGTATTACCGACAACTCTCAGCGTGGCGTATTGTATCGATTGAAAAAAGAATACGAATTTCTAAAGAGATTTGTCTATAGGCAATATATTTTTCCCTGGAGTCTAAGATCAAACATAACTGCAAGACGTTCTGGACGTTTATCAACACTAAACGTAAGTCCGTCGGTTTACCGTCTAATATGTTTAATGAGGATGTGTCTACTGATGACCTTAAGCTTGTTTGCGATATGTTTGCAACACATTTTCAGTCAAATTTTGTGGATCTGGCAATAGGTTGCAACTCAGGACTATGTGCAACTACAATCACTGAAATGGGGCTCTTAGAATTGACCAATGATGACATTCTTTCTGAATTGTCCTCTCTAGATTCTAGTGTTAGCCTTGCTCCTGATAATCTTACACCACTATTTCTAAAAAGGTGCAAGAGCAGCTTAGTTAAGCCCCAGACCATTTTATTCAATATGTCATTGGCACATGGTGAATTCTTGGACTGTTGGAAGGATTCATTCATTACACCAATTTATAAATCTGGTTCTAGGAGATCCATTATCAACTACAGACCTATAGCTATGCTCCAATTGATACCTAAATTATTCGAGGCTATTGTAAAGAAGAAAATATATGCTGATGTTCGTAACCATATATCTGAGTTTCAACACGGCTTCGTGAGTGGAAGGTCCACTTCCACTAATTTGGTTGTTTTTACTAATTCTTGCTTAGGTTCCATGGTAGCCCGACATCAAATGGACTCGATATTCACTGATTTCTCGAAGGCATTTGACCGAGTTCAGCATAATGTTCTTATAAAGAAGTTGGAGATTCTTGGGTTCCACTCTAAACTGTTAAAATGGTTAGCTAGCTATCCTCTTAATCGTAGACAGTTTGTCAAAATAGGTGCTAATCTGTCTAGGGACATTTTTAATTTATCAGGAGTGCCACAAGGTAGTCACCTTGGCCCTCTTTTGTTTCTCCTTTTCATTAATGATTTGCCCTCTAATATCTCTTACTCTAACTGCCTTTTATATGCTGATGATTTAAAAATTTATAAATCAATACGCTCATTAGCTGATGCAAAGGAGTTACAAAGTGATATCTCATCAGTACAAAATTGGTGTGATTTAAATGGATTGTATTTCAACATTAGTAAATGCTCGGTTATGACATTCTCTAGAATTACGTCTCCTTTAATGTATGATTATAGGATTGGTAGTGTAGTCCTTGCAAGAGTCGCTTCACATAAAGACTTCGGCGTTATATTCGATGTTCAACAATGCACATTGACTATATAATATCAAAGGCCAACTCCATGCTAGGTTTCTTGTTTCGAAATTTGAAAAATTTTCAAGATCCTTACACTCTAAAGATGTTATACATTTCTTTAATTCGCTCTATACTTGAATACTGCTCTATTGTATGGAGTCCGTTTTATAAAAATAGAGCGATTCGTATTGAGCGAGTACAAAAGAGGTTTACAAAGTTTGCTCTTCGTAAGATCTCGTGGATCTCTAATATTCCGAATTATAGTGCCAGATGCCAGCTTATTGACCTTAAGCAATTGCATATAAGAAGAACCTATTACTCAGCTCTTTTTTGCTCATGATGTCATTACAGCTCACATTGATTGTGCGGTTTTACTTTCTATGTTTAGCATTTATTCCCCGTCTCGTTGTGTGCGACCTAGAGATTTTTTTTACGTTTCGAAACATAGTACAAACTATGGATAAAATAATCCTATAACGAACACTTGTCTAAAATACAACTTAGCCGCCAATGTCATTGATTTTAATATGAGTAGAGAGAATTGTAAGAATGTACTTTTGAATTATTTATAATTGTAGATACTATTAATTATTGTTATTTTATTACATTTTTTTGTGTTAGTGATGAAATTATCATACATTCATTATTAGTATAAATTGTTTGTATTATATCAACTAGTCTTAAGAAAGCTTGTACTTGAAAGACGAAATAAATAAATAAATAAATAATTAAATTAGACCTCTGATGAACTCGCTAGAATGGTTTCAGAGAACTGAACTCGCCTTAGGTCCACCTGTTTCCATGGTAAAATCTTACATCAAGTATGGGGTCCTTAATGTACGCAATTGTAGATGGAAGGAATATCCAGGATGCAAGATGACTAACCGCGTACGCCCTGAAATCTGCTAAAAATCCGAAACATTCTTCTTATTCTTAAAGAGAATTGATTGCAGAAGACTTGCGGGCATCCTTACGAGCCATTACACTTTTGCTTAGCATGCTTGCCATCAGTGAGACGCCTACGTGCTGCATGTTGCGAAGAGGATGACGCAGCAGAACACTTTCCCTTGAGGAATACCCTTGGGGCCAACGTGGTATTTACCGAATCTTTTCTCCGGACAACCGGAAAAATACAATAAGATTATGTATCTGTCTGGCAATGCAATGATTCAATGGACCAGTATTTGTGTCTGAGTGCTCCAACAGATAGCAGAAGCGTCTGGCAAACAAAAAAAAATTCTTTATCACTTGAAAAATTGTATCCTGACATCAAATGAAGCGTGTTTTCTAGTTCATAACATAAAACCACTTCTTTTCTATTCTGAACGTCTACTCTATTCTTCTTTATTCAATTTCACAACTAATTTACCGGATATTGTGCAGGGATTACCACGCCAGGTAATTGCTGCAATGCTTAAAATGAAGACCTATCCGGTATATGAGATCCGATGAATTACATCATTCCTGTAACATGCATCCGAGAAACCTCTAGGTCCAAATGCGTCCATTTTGTACAGAAATCTATAGTTCGGAGTACCTTGCAAATATCGTAGGACACGCTTAGCTGCCGTAGCTGTCATTGTACTGCGCTAATTGGTTGATAGTGAACAAAATATCGGGTCTCGTAGCTATTGCCAGGTACATTAAGGAACCGATTAATTGTCGGTATGGTTGTTCTCCTTAACTTTTCTGAGACCAACTTTCTCCCGGTGGTAGTTTCTTTTTTGAATTACTTGGCGTACTTATCGGATTTGATTCATCCATTTTTGTATTTTTGTTGCAGCTCCTTGATGTACCCCGACTGCTTAAGCTTAATTTTACCATTCCTTTGAAATATTTCCACCCCTAAGCAATGTTCTGCCAATCCAAGGTCCTTGATTTCGAAGACTTTCGCACGGCCTGTATTTATTTTGTATAACCTTTGTTGACTTTTGGAAGCTACATCCTATGTCGTCAACGTTTATGGCAACAAGGGTGATTGCTCTTTATTCGAATCATAATAGAGACAGTTATCGCCTGTAGATGCCCTTAAGCCGAGATTTTTTAATGCAGCATCGAGCTTCTTGTGCCATTGGCGGCCAGCTTGTCGAAGACCATAAAGTGCTTTATTCGGACGGCACTCTTTATTTCCTTTCTTCAACAGTTGTAGCATTTGTTTAGCTCTTCTGACTACATCGCTATCACTATCATTTTCTTCAAGTAGAATTTGCAATTCCCTTTGAATGTAATCCCGCGGTTCCATACATATTTCTTCTTCCATGTGACCGTTTAGGTAAGCAGCCACGACATCAATTTGATGAATCTCCATATTTTCACGTGCTGCTAATGCCATAAGAAGTCGGACAGATTCAAGATGGGTGACAGGTGCGAACGTGTCTGTGGAAGCAACTCCTCGACACTGAGATAAACTTCTTGCTCCAATACGAGCCTCCTTACGATCCAGCGATCCGTCTGGTTTAATTTTGTTGCGTAACACAATCTTGCTGGATACAACTGTTCTATTTGGTGATCTGGCGACGAGTTCCCACGTCTAATTTTTGATGAGCGCTCAAACCTCTTTTGCAATAGCTTTAAGCCAAACATCAACCTCCGCCTCATTCATTGCATCTTCTAATGACACCTATTCGACCTTTGCAGCTTCTCCAATTAAGATCTGCTCCTCTTCTGAATCGGTGTAAGTCTCATCACTATGCTCTACTTGGGGAGTTTCCTTATCATCGTATTCTAATTCATTCACATTTGTTTTTGACCTAGTTCAGTGTATATCTAAAGATTTATTTGGAATATAATTTAAAGTACTTAACTCTGGTATGTCAATTGATGTGGGCGTAGATCCTCTAACTCCGTGCCTGATGTCTTTGTAGCCTCTACCACAAATTTCTGATTTTTGATTTCGGTAAATGTCGGTCTACTTTTGTCACAGTCATTTCATTTTCTAACACACGAACATCCCTAGCTACAACAACCTTCTTGTCTTCCAAAACCCAGACACGATAGCCGTTGCATTCATCCGAGTATCCCACAAAAACACCTTCCTTCGATCGAGGTTCAAATTTTCCTTTTCCTGGGGTTTTATTGAGTATAAATGTCTTTGATCCAAAAACTTTCAGATTACTCAAATCCGGCAACTTCTTATTCCATATTTCAAATGGGATATGACCCTCTAGACTGGTTGGCTGTTGGACATCTATTTGTTAAGTTATTTGATGTTGCTATCGCTTCTGAACAAAACACATATTCAAGTTCGGACTGCAGAATACTCTGAAAAGTCACGGAAGTGAACAGACGTGTTTTGGTTTGAGAAGTGGATATTAAAGATTCGAATTATTAAAAGTGTGTATTTTAGTGTGTCCGCGGGTACTCCGGGAAACAACTAATCAAAAGGCGAAAAATAATTGAATTTGAATTAAATGCCAGACTGTGATAAATGTAAAAACTCCATTCGTGGAGAATCTGGTATAAGATGTGCGGGTGTGTGCGGTAAACTTTACCATAACGCCGTAAAGTGTAGCGGTCTTGATCAATACACTAGTAATATTCTAGGCACCAACGGAAGGATTAAATTTATATGTGAAGATTGTATCATGTACATTCACAACGTAGATATGGTACTCAAAGAAATGCAAGAGGATGTAAAGAGAAATGGAAACTACCTCAAAGAATATAAAATGGAATTTGAGGAGTCGTTAAGGAGAAGCGAAAAAGAAATTAAAAAATTACTCGAAGCAATCGAAGCACGATACACCGATAGGCTGAGAACCATGAAAACCGCTCAAGAAACATGTGAAAAAGGTATAGTGGAAATGAGAAAAATAAGCGAATTCAATGAATGCTTCAAAACACAAAGCGAAAAAATAATTGACAATGTTAAGAGCTTTGCGGAAAAAAGTGTAAAAGAGATAAAAAAAGACATAATAAAAGAGATAAAACATGATGAAGTAAACACATTAACATATGCAGCAGCAGCAGCGACACAGGTTAAGAAACCTATGGGAACAAGTGCACCAGTTATACTGAAACCTAAAAAACAACAACAAAGTGAAACAACAAAGAAAGAAATCAAAGAGAGTATTCAACCATCGTCCTTGAGCGTAGGAGTGAGTAGTATATCTGATAGACGAAAAGACCGTGAGGTTTTAGTAGCTAAAATGAAAGAGAAAATGAGTGAAAAATATGAAATACAACTCCCTACAATGCGTAAACCAAAGATATTGATAACTGGCATGAGTGAGAATATGGAAGGAGACCGAATTATTAATGCAATAAAAACCCAAAATGATGTAGAATGCGCCGATATTAAATGTATTAAAGTATATAAGTCTTTTAAAAATCCAAGAACTTATAACGCATTAATTGAAATTGACGGAAGAGGTTTTGAAAACATAATGAAAGAAAAAAAAATAAATATCGAATGGGATAGATGTCCAGTATATGAAAGTCTAAATGTATTACGTTGTTTTAAATGCTGGGGATTTAACCACACATCAAATCACTGCAAAGAAATTAATCAAATTTGTGCTAAATGCAGTTTACCAGGACATACATACAAGGAATGCCAAAACTCAGAGTTTAAATGTATCAATTGCTCAAGGGCAAAAGAAAATTTACGACTGTCTGATATCGCAATAGACCACGACTGTAGAGACAATTGTTGTCTCACACTTCAACGAAAACTACGGATTGAAACTGAAAGAATAGAATATTAACAATTAAAGCATAATTTGAGGTGCTTGTACGTAAACATCGGAGGAAAGAGTAACTTAACAAAATTAGAAGTATTAGCTCTAGAAGAAGATTTCGACTTTATTTGCCTAACTGAAACGCATATAACTAAAGACATAGAGGACAGCGAAATTAAAATTAGAAATTATCAAATAGTAAGGTGTAATAGTACATCCAGTCATACTGGTGGAATACTTTTTTATATAAAACCGGAGTGGGAGATAGAAATCTTGAAGGATATGGCAATCGGTAAAATGATTTGGTGGTTAGCAATAAAAGTTACTTTACATGATAAAAATCTGATTCTGGTTGGGACTTATAGATCACCAGATAATCACCTCTCTCCAGAGCATGTGTTTTGTGAATTTTTCAAATCGAGAATTGAAGAATTATCCTGTTTATTTAAGGATGTAATTATAATGGGTGATTTTAATATTAATTGGTTTGGTAAGGACATTTATCAGGAAAGAATTGCACAAACCATAATAGACAACTCATTTCAACAAATAGTTAGCGAACCAACGAGAATAACGAGCACTTCATCGACGTTAATCGATTATATTGTAACAAACTCTATGGGTGTAATAGGTGGCACAAACACCGACTATAAAATAAGTGACCACGAGTCTATTGATGTGAAAATTATGATTAAGTCAATCAACCATATAAAACGTCAGAGAACGTATAAAACTGTAATTTTTAATAAAGAAACCTTCAAGAATAATCTACGAAACAGAAGAAACTTTGCAACGATTTTAACAGATTATGATGCTAACTTTAACGAAATAGTAAAAGATTTTTGTTGTGGAATTAATGATGCAGTACAAAAAATGGTAATTAAAAGAAAATGCAAGGACAACAACGAATGTAGTGGTTGGTTCAACCAAAATCTATCATACTTGAAACGAAGTAAAATTCAAAGCTATAGGATCGCTGTATGGACAAACACAAGTAATGCATGGAGCACGTATAGATACCTTAGAAACAAATACACTCATGAAATTACATTAGCAAAAAATAACTATATCTCAAATAAGGTGGATAGAGCCAATAACCAAAAAGCAATGTGGAAGACAATAAAAACACTTGTATTAAAAGAAGAAAAAAGTGAAATTAGGAAAATTAACTATAATGGAAAAATTATAACAAATAAAGTACTTATAGCAAATACATTAAACAAATTCTTCGTCACTAGCGTGCAAGAAATTAACAGAAATATTCCGTCCAAAGCATATATCAATCAAATAGAGAACATTAATATAAACTGTTTTAAATTTCAGCCAGTACAAATAAATGAACTGAAAAACACAATGAAGAAAATGAACAATAAAAAAGATATCAATCTTCTATCAGTCAAAATGTTATTAAGTGCATTTGAAATCATTGGTCCGATCTTCCTACATATTATTAATAAATCGCTCGATTCAGGAATTTTCCCCGACTGTTGGAAAGAAGCAATTGTGGTGCCTATCGAAAAGGTAAAAAATACGGATAAACCAGAAGAATTTAGACCAGTAAATATGCTAATGACGGAGTGCAAAATTATTGAAAAATTGGTATTCAAACAGTTAACCAAATATATGGAAGGAAATAACCTACTATCCGAATATCAGTCAGGATTCCGGCATCGACACAGTTGTGAAACACTGTTAAACCTGGTGGTAACTCAATGGAAAACCGACGTTCACGACAAAAAGGTAATAGTGGCTGTTTTTTTAGACCTTCAGAGAGCATTTGAATCGATATCAAAGACAATACTTATCGAGAAATTAAAAAAATATGGGGTAGGAGGAGTGGAACTGAATTGGTTCAAAAGTTATTTGACAAACAGACGACAACGAACCCGAATAGAGGAATCTATCTCTGAATCATTGACCGTAGAACTTGGAGTACCACAGGGAACAGTTTTTGGAACACTATTGTTCGTGATATACATCAATGACATGGAAAAGGTACTTCAATTTTCGGAAATCAGACTCTTCGCAGACGATGCACTTTTATTTGTATCCGGAAATTCTGTAGATGATTGTATTGATCTACTAAATATCGACTTGGAAAATGTTTCTAATTATTTAAGAATGAACAAATTAAAACTTAATACTAGTAAAACGAAAGCTATGGTCATTAATGCGGAATCAAATAAAAATATTACTATTGATAATGTTACAATTGAAAAAGTGAGTGAAATTAAATACTTAGGAGTTATAATTGATAAAGAATTGAAATTTGATAAACATTTAAACAAAATTTGTAAAAATATAGCAAAAATTTTGGGTTTTTTCAAAAGAATTAGACAAAAACTATCAATACAAACTTCATTAAAACTATATAATGTTATGATAAAACCACATTTCGAGTACTGTTCAACAATTGTATTCTTAAGTAAAAATGAATTCATAGTGAGGTTACAAAAATTACAAAATAGGGGAATGAGATGTATTTTAATGTGCAATATGTTAACGTCAGTGAGATTGATGATTAATACTCTAAAATGGTTAACAATAAACCAAAGAATAATAATGAATGTACTTTTATTTATATTTAAAATGAAAAATAATCTTACCCCTAAATATCTAACAAATAAATTAGTTTATGTGGCCGATGTGCAGCCGTATAATTTAAGAAATAAGGATAATTTTAGACTTGGTTTTTTTTCTAACAATAGATCCCAAAACATACTATTGTATAAGGGATTAAAATTATATAACTGCCTGCCAAATGAAATAAAAAATGAATGTAATATTAAGGCATTTAAAAGAATGGTTATTCCATTTATCAAAAGAAATTATAATTAATTTATTATCTACTTTATATAAGAACATTTGTAAAATCTTTATAAAAATAGCAGAAAGCTAAATAAATTAAATAAAGAAAAAAAAAAAAAATAAAGAAAAAAAGTAGACAGCGGGCCTTTTAAATAAGAGTTCTATTTTTGCGTTCTGCAACTCCGTTTTGTTGTCGCGTATTTGGAATAGACGACGACGTCTAATCCCGTTTACTCTTAAATATTAATTGAATTCTCAATTGCAGTATTCACGTCCGTTGTCTGATATTAAACACTTTATTTGACGTCCTGTCTGTGTCTCAACGCGAGTCGTAGTCCATAATTTTAGTCCTTAAAGGTTTGAAACACATCGCTCTTATTCCTGAGAAAATAAACTTCGCACCATCGGCTTCTATCATCGATAAACGTGAAGAAGTATCGAGAATTTCTAAATTAAGCCGTTTTTGATGATCTTCAGATGTCTGTGTGTACTAATTCCAGAATGTTCGCAGATCTTCTCGACCTTTTGGGAAATGGCAAGGATGTCATTTTTCCTCCAAGACACACTTCACACGATATTGACTCGTTTTTGCTTTTGTTCGCAAACCTGTAGCCAATTTCTTTTGAAACATTTTTTAACAAAACCTTTACATTGAGATGAGCAAGTCTACGATGCCACAAGTCCAAATCTGTATCGCTGTCTGAAGCAGTATTAGCTGCTTCAATTTCATTCTGAACAACATATAAATGTCCGACACGTTGCGCAATCAGTTTGACGTGGCCATCCTTCACACCAGCTATTGCCTCTTCCCTGTTGAATGTGACTACATTTCTGTGGTCCGTGGTTCTTGCAACAGAAAGAAGATCTATTCTTAAATTTTTAACTAAAAGTCTGACATGGAGTTTTATTGACCTTTGTGTGTTTTTATTCGTTACATATATTTCGGCAGTACCGTTTGCTAACAACAATTTGGCTTTATTCATAACTGATAGTTTGTTCACGAGCATTGCACATATGAGATGTGCAGCCACTATCCAATAACCACTGTCTTTCACTTGTGGCACACACACTTTGCCAGGAAATTTCTCCTTTTCTGATGTATGAAACGCGTCACCAATGATTCCTGTTTCTGCTCTTGCTGCGGATTCCAACTCATAATACTCTCTTGACTTTTTGTCGGGACATTCATATGCCTTGTGACCGATTTTGTGGCATTTGTAGTATTTGTACTTAAATATCTTCATGATTGATTTGAGTGCATGTTTTTTTGCTTTCTGGATGCTCCCCGATTGAGTCTGAAAGTTTTGTTTCTGTTACTTGGAACATTGCTTCTGTGTTGCCCTCCAAGTTTCGCTGATTTTGAGATTGAGTTTTCTCTAATATTTTTTTCCTGAGAATGGAAGGCAACGGTAATGTGTCATGGGATTCCATTGCACATCGAAACAACTCGAAACGCGGCGGTAATCCATTGAGAAGTAAGATGGATAACAGTTCTTCATGAACATCTATGCCTACGCATTTTAACTGTGCAACGGAGTCAAAAACTCCATAAGATGTTCACGTATATCATCGGTTTCTCGCATCCTGTAGGTTGCTACGCGTTTGAGTAGTGTTTCTTTCTTTACTGGCCCTGTTGATGCAAATTCTGATTTCAGACGCTCAGAAACTTGTAATGATGTGTCCAGTCCTTTGATCAATCACAATAGACTCGGATCTGAGCTGATTTTGCCTTTGGATCTTCTTCCAGCCAAGTTTCTTGGAATTATCTTCTTCTTCGGGTTAATGTACGTCAACTGGGCCCATAACCTGTGCAGGGACTGCCACCAAAAATCGCCAGTTTATAATAATGAACGATACAAAAGGGAAATATAGTTTTAGATTTCCACACAATCGGTAGTACAATGAGTGAGGAATATGTTTATTTTTATATTTATATTTATATATACCGTTGGCATATAAAACGATCGCTGCGCCATTGTGTGAGGATTGGAGTGCGGTTTGAAGATATGTTCAACAAATATAATAATTTGAACAATGTAACTTTATCACTTTAACTCCGCTATATGTAGAAAGCTAACAATTGATTAATTCTTATGTTGTCGTTGCCGTGGTATGCATATTTCCGAATATTGAAGTGTCGATAATGACGCAGTGATGTTGGTGGTGTTTCGTCGTCCGGTAATCCGGATAATTCGTTACTGGCGCAGTGATGCCGATGGTATTTCATAATCCAGGAATCTTATAGATCCCTTATTAATGTCTCAGAGGGTGGGGTTCATTTAGAATACAATAAATTTTCAAAATTCGTGGACATTTTGATAAGCGTTGAATGGACTATGGTAAAATGCTTCTTTCAACTAGTCTGTATTTTTACTACAACCTATAAGGATAGAACTGTTTTACCTTACCAGATGTCGTTGGCACAAATGATGCCCGGTATTGAAATCAAATAGATTCGTGAACAACTGTACGGATTTTGAAGACATTTTGTGTGGATTATTTGTGGTTTGAGATGCAGTTCTTGTAGGGTTGCCAACTTTTTTTTACAAGAAATAAAGTATATTCAGATCTATGAAGAATATTAAACAGTATTTTAGAAAAATTAACAGTATTTTATTTATTTATTGTTTTAAATACATATTTTTTTAGAGCTTCTCCGCACAACTTACTAATTTACAATCTTTTTTAAAAACTTCATACGTCTCATCACAATTATAACTGAAATTAAAATAAATGAGGAGCTCATTTTTTATTAAATTAATAGATGCTCTATTTCTATCCTCCCGCCACTTAGCATTCATTACTGAAAAAACTCTTTCAGTAAATGCTGAGGTGGCGGGAGCAGAAAGTAGATATGAGACAATTTTAGTTATGTTTTTAAATTCTTCTGAAGTGTTTACTAATAAATGGCTCCACTTTTAGCCAGTACTCATTTGAAGAAAATCTTTGTCTTCTGATATTTGTCCATAAATTACTTTGAAATTTGTTAATTCTGAATGTAAATCATCCATACCAATATTGAGTCTATACAAATTTAGATTATCTATAATTTTCTCAAAATGATCAAATGTGACCGAAGACTTCAATAACAAACAGCTAATTAAAGAAAGCCAGTTAGTCTGATTGAAATCGAACCATTTCTCTAAATACAAATTAGCCTTATCAATGAAAAGTATGAAGTTATTTATAGTTCTATTAAAAACTTTTTGGGAAGACTCTGTAATAGTATTTAATACTTTTTTTGTTTCATGGACAAAATACTTGTCATTTTTTCTTTGAATTAGCTCAGTCTTTAAACCAGTCATAATGTTATAAACATCTAAAATAGTTTCATTATTTCCTTCTAATTTTTTGATTGTTTTATTGAAAACATTTAATATATGACTAGCATAAAGAAGGTAACTATAAACTACATTATTTTCTACATTATTATCCAACATTAATAAATTTTGTATAACCATTGGACAGTCAACATCCAAACTAACAAAGTAGTTACAAATTGGTGTCCAATTAAGTAAAATTGTATCAATTGCTTGTAGAAGAGATAGCCAGCGAGTTCCTATGTGTCGTTTTATTTCATGAAACTCTCCTTCAGCAAGCGCTACAAATCTTTTTAATTCTTCTCTTCTGCATGGAGAAACAGAAAAATGGCTATAGATTTTTAATATAATGTTCTCAATGTCATTGAGAATTTAAACAATTCAAACAATTCATAGCATGTTTTACTGAATTATGCACAATATGGGCATGACAATTTCCTTTTATTAAGTCTGGCACAACCTCTAATATGTTTGTGTATAATGAATGATTATGTCCAAAATTTGCATTTGTATTGTCAGCGCTAAGACCAGATAATTGACTGAAAGGAAATTGATAAGACTCTAAGGAGTTTTTAATGGCTGAAAACATCCCATTGGCTGATTCAGCTGGATTTTCATAAAAATCAATTAATTTGTTGTATTCCATTTTTAGGGGTAAAATATTGAACTACCAGAGGAAACATTTTAATATTGTACCGCATTTATGAACGTCACGCAAGCTTCAAATTCTTGGGTACTTTTTGTGACAACATTATTGACAGTTAGGACAGATAATAAAAAAGACACATCCGTTTTGGCTATTCCTGTTGTGATTACTGCAGACAAACTCGTGTTTTAATTTATCTCTTAATTTCGTTAATTTCGTGCGCCATCCTTTCGTTGAGCCCCAAGCAATCCCCAAATTTGAACACTGGTGTCAGAAGTGGGATCCTCAACTAGATATAGCGCAGTTAAATGAACATTTTGAAAAACTGTTCGCGAAACTTAATCAATTGTGCGCTGATCTCGAGCAGCAACAGTCTACCATTACGCTGTTAGCACAAGAGCAACAGCGACAGTCCGAAGAGTTAAGAACCATGACTGGAACAACTTTTGCTAAAAAGGTTTTTGAATTTTCCACCCCCGAAAAACGATCGTCAACGGAACACACCCAAATCCAAAAGGATAGTCCCGCAGAAACGACAAACAGTGGCAGTCTGTTTCCACCACCATTTGATAGTAGCACAACCTGTTGGCGAGATTATCAACTACAATTTGAGATAATCGCCGAAGCCAATGGCTGGACTTCTCTACAAAAAGCCCGGATCCTAGCAACATTACTCCGAGGGGAAAGCGTGGCGGTGCTCGCAAGTTTGGATGCTTCGGACCGCACCGATTACGATAAATTGAGTTCAGCTTTGCAACTCCGGTTTGTGAGCCAAGAAAAACACGTTTCTCACGCAACTTTTCGTTCCAGGCGGCAGCGGTTCAATGAGGACTTTGGCGCGTTTGCTAGTGACATCCAATGATTTACTAGAGTCGTTTTTAGTGATTGTCCCTCGATTGCGCAAGAGCGAATTGCCATCATGCAATTTGTCGATGGAATCTATGATCGCAGTATTCAGGAAAACGTAAGGCTGGCGGATCCGAAAACATTTGCCGACGCGGTTTCGAGGGCCATAACGGTGGAATCTGCTCGCCTCGCAACGCAGAACACCTATCAGACCCGATCTATTGAACTGAACAATCAGCATCAATCGGCGGATAGAGGCAATCGTAGACAATCCACGAGAGGAAATCGCCGTGAAGAAACAGTCAACGTATCGGGAAACGACCAAAAATCAGCGACGGGGGGTCACCGCTGATTCCATCGATTCGACCCCAAATATTCAGTATTTATTCCCAGAACCTTCGAAGTGGTTTTACCGTCCGCATGGGGGTCGGCAACGTGTCTTGTCGAATGTTGGTAGATACAGGATCCTCGGTGACTTTGGTGAGTCGATCTGTCATTCCTCCCAACACCCATCTCCTTCCCAGCAACGTTAGCTTACGTACCGTATGCGGTAGCTCGTTCAAAAGTTCATTCACTTGGCGTACACACATTACAATGGGTCGATTTAAACGTCGTATTAAACTGCTAGTGGTCGATTTCCCTCTTTCCGCTGGCTGTCACAGTATCCTGGGTGTGGATGTTCTTGAAGTGACTAAGGGTATGTTGGACTTCTCTTCTCATCAACTGGTAGTGGGCGAAAATCGTATGTCATTGATCTGTGAGAGTGACGAGGAGACAAAAGATCTGGCCAGTGCAGCTTACGAAGGAAAACATGTGCGAGCAGCCTATTTGCGAGTAGTTAGTGACTGTGTTATCCCTCCCCGAACAGAAACAATGATTTCGACAACTGTTCCCTTCGATTACCTCCTGGACGGAGTTGTTTCCCCAATAGGACATGGGTTGCCAAAAGGATTATTAGTTGGAAAATCTATCAATAAAAACCGCGAAGGAATTGTTTACGTTCGAGTCCACAATATAGCGGATCATTCGGTGACTCTCCCAAGCCACCTGTGGGGCTTATCGAGGAAGGCGAATACTTGGATGTGGTCCCCTCTAATGAGTCCGTAACACTTGTCAAAACTCCTGGACCGATCGATACAATATCTCGAGCCACCATAACAGCAATCCATTAAGTCCCTTTTGTGCGAATATAAGGACATTTTCTCTGCGAGCCCTGAGGACTTGGGTAGAACAAAAATCGTTCAACATCGAATCGACGTGGGTTCCGCAAAGCCAATTAAACAACCGCCACGTCGACTTCCACTTGCCAAACAGGAGGAATCTCGGCACTTAATAGATGACCTTGGGCGTCTCCCATAGTGATGGTCAAAAAGAAAGACGGCTCAACAAGATTTTGTGTTGATTATCGCCGTCTGAACTCGGTTACAATCAAAGACTCCTTTCCTCTACCCCGAATAGATGACACTTTGGATTCGGCAGCAGGTTCAGTGTGGTACAGCACCCTGGACTGCCAATCAGGATACTGGCAAGTTGAGGTTCATCCGGATGACCGGGAGAAAACTGCCTTTGTAACGAGGGACGGTCTGTGGCAGTTCAAAGTGATGAGTTTTGGGTTGACAAACGCTCCTGCCACTTTTGAACGTTTGATGGCGAATGTGCTAAGAGGACTACCACTAGATGCCTGCCTTCCTTATCTGGATCTTAAGACCTTCAAAAAAATGCTTAGTGACTTGCGTTCCGTTTTCAGTCGTATAAAAGATTCTGGCCTGAAATTAAATGCATCAAAGTGCCACCTATTCCGCAAGGAAGTCAAGTTTTTGGGTCATGTACTGAGCAGCAAAGGTGTCTCTCCAGACCCCGATAAAATTGAAATAGTCCGTAGTTGGCCCATTCCCACAAATTTGTCGGAACTGCGCAGCTTTGTAGGACTCTGCACGTATTATCGCCAATTTGTACCACAATTTGCCCCAACGGCTCGCCCCCTTCATCGTCTTACCGAAAAGAATACGACCTTCGAATGGGACAGCGAATGTGCGAGCGCGTTCAATAAGTTAAAGGAAGCTCTAACATCTCCCCATGTGCTGGGCCATGTCCAGGCCGAGGGGCAGCTTATATTGGACACCGATGCATGCGACTATGGTGTAGGAGCTGTGTTATCTCAACTACAGGATGGGTCGGAAAGAGTAATTGCTTATTTTAGTCGGGCGTTGAACAAAGCCGAACGCAATTATTGCATAACTCGAAAAGAATTGCTGGTCTTAGTAAAAGCCATAGAGCATTTTCACGTTTACCTATATGGGCGAGAATTTTCGGTACGTACGGATCATGCGGCTTTAAATTGCTTATTATCCTTTAAAAACCTGGAGGGTCAACTTGCCCGGTGGATGGAACGCATTCAATATTCATTCCGTGTTCAGCATCGAGCGGGAAAACAACACCTGAACGCCGACGCCCTCTCACGACGACCTTGCGCCGACAAGTTTTGCAATCATTGCGATGGTAAAGAACAAAGGTTGATATCGGTGGATAACATCTCAATAAACACAATCCGAATGGTGAGCGGTGATTTCGATCTTAAAGAGCTCCAGCGTGCACAAGAAGTAGACCCAATCTTATCTCAGGTCATCAGCTGGGTGAAGGCTAGTTGTCGACCCATTTGGAGTGAGATTTCGGGTGAGGGTAATGCATTGAAAGTGTATTGGGCGCAGTTTGCCAATCTTAAGCTACAGGGCGGTGTTTTGTCTAAGAGATGGGTACCAACTAAACGACAACAGCCAGAAAAATTACTGCCGATCGTTCCCCGATCACTTTTCAAGGACATAATCAGATTGTACCACGACACCGTATCAGGCGGGCATTTCGGATCTACCAAGACCTTCAACAAACTGAGAAGCCGGTTCTATTGGGTTGGAGCAAAGACAGACGTTGAACTTTATTGTGTGGCTTGTGATATATGCGCATCAAGCGGGGCCCGCAAAGAAGAACGCAAGCAAAGCTGCAGATTTACCTGTGTGGTGAACCATTTCAGCGAGTGGCCATCGACATTCTAAGACCGTTACCCCCAACCAAGCGTGGGAACAGATATGTGTTAGTGATGATGGACTACTTCACTAAATGGCTCGAAGTATTTCCCTTGGTTGACCAAACAACAGATTCTGTGGCCAAGACCTTAGTTCACGAAGTATTTTGTCGCTATGGTGTACCAGTAGAACTTCATTCGGATCAGGGACGCAACTTTGAGTCGGAAGTTTTCCAACACATAATGGAATTAATGGGTATACGGAAGACTCGGACAACACCACTACACCCTCAATCCGACGGTCTAGTGGAGCGAACGAATCGGACGATCCTCCACTACCTTGCAAAATTTGTCAACGATAAGCAGAACGATTGGGATGACTTTCTTCCTCTTTTTGCAATGGCCTACCGTTCTTCAACTCAAGAGTCAACGAAAGAAACGCCATTTGCAATGTTGTACGGTCGTGATATGCGACTACCACAGTACTTACTTTTCGAATCACCCCCAGAGTTGGATCAGAACGCTTATCGAGGATTTGCCCAGCAGCTTCGTGACCAACTGAGAGAGATTCATGACCGAGCTAGAATAGAGCTGCGCCATTCTGTCCAAAGAATGAAGGGTAGGTATGACTTAAACGCCAACATTCTTAACTTACAGGTTGGAAGTTTCGTGTGGTTCCATAACCCCCGGCGGAAAGTTCGAGTGTGCCCTAAACTACAATCCGATTGGGATGGACCATATCGAGTTATGGAAATCATCAACGACGTCACTATTAAGATCCAGAAGACACCACGATCACGGGTTAAAGTTGTGCATGTTAATCGGATAACGAACTATCGAGGCAACAATTTTAGCTCCTGGCCTCCCGAGAAACGTCTCCCGGAAGAAGGGGTTCCACTTCAAGATGGGGGGAGTGTAACGCATTTATGAACGTCACGCGGTGCCAACTACATAAGGTTTTCTTGGGTACTTTTTGTGACAACATTTTTGACAGTTGGGACAGATAATAAAAAAGACACATCCGTTTTGGCTATTCCTGTTGTGATTACTGCGGACAAACACGTGTTTTAATTTATCTCTTAATTTCGTTAATTTCGTGCGCCATCCTTTCGTTGAGCCCCAAGCAATCCCCAAATTTGCAACAAATTTTTTATTGGAGGCATCAGTTGGTAGACAGTAAAATACATTGTCTTTATTTAACTGGTCAATAACAGACTGCAAGGAGTGTGGGCTAAGAACTTCGGTCACTATGGCCTCAATTTTTGTCCTAGCCAATCGTATGTTAGTGGCTGTTTTGGAATCAACATAGATAATCTTATTTAATTTGATACTACAGTCCTGGCTATTATACGATAAATTATGCTTGACAGTATTGTATGTCATCGCTAACTCGGCCGCTGTTAACTTGGTATCTTCATTAGAAGGGGAAGACAAGCCTGATGTGGAAGCAGAAGTTTTAGGAAAAAACTTTTGTAACAATCCACTAGATTTTCTCATTTCCGTTTTTGCTTTGCGTTTTTTGCTGGTCAAGTGCTGTTTAACCTAAAAACACGGAAACGAAATATATATTTTATGCAAAATAGTTACCTAAATATCTAATAATTTATGCATATCAGAAAAGAGACAAGAGGAGATCAAGCAAGCAAGACGCAAACAAATGTAACAAACCTGCCCAATACCTGCGTGAGAAATAGAAAATGTTAAAACACATATTTTGTACTTAGCATTAAATTCGCATAGATGATCACTCGTTAACCAATCATATTGGCATTCCCATTCGTGCTAATATTTTTGACGTACCTTCGATAGTTTGGCTTCCTTTCTTGGCGTTGTAGGAGGAGAAGGTAATTCGTTATCACTTTCCATCTTTTGTACACTAAACTTATCACTGTTATACTTATACCTAATTACTTTAATTTTATTAAAGTTGTAAAACAAAAACAAGGTCCACGCGAAAAAAGATTATGTTCTGAGAACGCACACACTCACTCGCATGTCTGTCAGTGAGTGTCAGTCTTGAATATTTGACATTGACAGATTCGTTCAGAAACTCAGTGTGATTTGTTTGTGGCTGCGCTGCACTGAGCAGTGAGCGCCCTCTGACTAAATAAAAATAAATTTGTGTGAGCGTCTAAGTATAACACATAATAATGTGTTTGCATTTTGATGCAGAAAATAGTATTTTGTATACTTTATTTTTGTTCAACAGTAAAAAGTATAATTTAGTGAAAAACAGTATAATACTGTTTAAAACAGTATAGTTGGCTACCTAAGTTCTTGATATAACTTTTTCTCATACAATTGCTTTTAAAAATTTATGAAATGATTTTTTGGAATTAGATGATTTTTTTATGAATTACATTTAACTATAGCGTGGATTTCAGCGAAAAGTAAGTAGTAAATGTGCAGGCGATAACACCCACAATCAAATCATCGAAATTAGGAGAAACTACTTTCATACACCACAGTAAGCTTTGTTGTTTGTTTTATTAGCTTAGTTTAGAACCTTAGTTGCCGAAAGTGAATTTGTGTATTTTTTTAGCTCATGTAAATCAAAATTTCTAAATTGTTGGATGATTTGTTAAGTTGTAGATGTCAATTTGAAAAGACGTGTTGTAAGTCTCATCCGGCCTGAATACCAAGAGAAAACCTGTGCTTTCCTGATAGGATAACATTGTGGATCGAATCACCACCACCACCATAGGCATGTCTAAAATATATCTTTGTTAAATTGTTCGAATTTAGCTCTTACACTTCCTGTGCAACCTTGCATAACCCAAGCTTTGTTTGTGGCGAGTTCTATCAAATTACATGCTGGTATTGAACCCTCGTCCAAGGTCCTCATAACTGCTGCATATCTGTCTGAAGCCCTCTCACCATCAGTAGTTTTATCAATAATTATTGAAAAATTGTTTGCTTTTAATCTTTTGCAATAATTTTTTTTTCTGTATGATCCTAAAATATCATTTTCCATTCAAGTATCTTTTTTCTTGATACATTTAATGGAATTGCCTGAGGGAATCAAATTTTCAAATAATGATGTCAACGAATCCGAAATACTAAAAGGTAAGGAATGCTTAGTGCAATACATCACCATAATAATTTCTTTTCTTCTTTTTTCAATTTTGGGTGGCGTTTATGTCTGAACACTATCTGTATTCCTTGTCCTTTTGCATATGCCATTTGCTAGAGGTATGTCTATTAAGATTGCAGACGTCATTTACTAAAGATTTGTCGCAAAGTCTGCAAAGTCTTTTTTTTCATAAGGCAAGGTCTTTCCGATTCCCACTGGCTTTTATGTTTTTGAATATAAATTAAAATTAAATAAAACACAACTTAAACTGTATAAATAAATACTTTATTTATTCCTCTATGAGGAAGCTTAATATACGTCGGACACTTGTGCAATATCGGAAACGACTGACGAAGCGTGGGTGAACGCTTGCTATTTGCGATCGGTTATTATAACTACCCAGCTACGACGTTGCCAGGCTTCATAACTATCCCCTTTTTCAAGTGAAGTCGTCCTCGACTTCGTTAGGTTTAAACATTAAGAAAAAAAAAAAATAATAATAATATAATACAAAAACACTTATTTTTTAGAAAACAAAGTTCGTACTAAATTATAAACTTAAAATACCTATACAATTATTTTCAAAATTTATAAGAATTATTTTTTAAAGTGAAATCGTAAAGAATTACTGATCTGATTTTATCATTTAATGTCATTATCTGTATAAAATGTTTAATGTTTCATCTTAGATTATTTTTGTGAATTTTTCTGTTATCTATACGAACAGAAGTTCCTAAGCCCTTTTGGATAACCTTTTCTACAAACAGTTTTGTGAATTTGTTATCAATTCGTCTATTTGTTCGAACGAATACCTTGTCACCTGGTTCGAATTTTCGTGTCTGTCTATTTTGATTGTGATACTCCAGGTTTGCATCTTGAGCTTTCACTATCTTACTTTTAATTTCATCATTCAGCTCCATTGGGATTGAATGGATGACATCAATTGGTTTGTAGTTTGTAACCGAATGAATCGTCCTGTTGTACTTAGCTGTTGCAAGTAAAAGGAGTTCAGCGGTGTCGGTAATATTCTGTTCTAATTTTGTACATTTCCGCTATTTCCGAAAGGGTGCTGTGGAACCTTTCCACTTGTCCATTTGTGGTACTATGAAAAGGGGGAGTGGAAAATATATTTACAGAGAAATGGTTTTTGAGAAGTGTTTTTATGGTTTCTGAATTAAGGGATCTCTCATTGTCGCAAACTATGGTTTTTGTATTTTTAAATAAATTTAGTAATTCTAAAATCGGTTCTTTGACATCTATTATTGCTCGAGATTTAATGGGTTTAACAACAGCAAATTTGGAAAATTTGTCTACGCAAGTAAGGAAATGTACTCCAGCAGTTGTATAAATATCCAAGTGAAGTATTTCACCTGGATGCTGAGGAATAGGGGTTTTGCCTATATGAGCAACTGATGGGTGTCTCTGATATTTTGCCTCATGGCAAGTCTTACAATTAGATACAATCTGTTTCAGACTTTTATTTATATTGGGGAAGAAATAGTTTTTTTAAAATTTGTTCCCCATTTTCTCGCACAGACCGATGGGCGCGATTATGCTCAGTTGTGAGAATTTCAAGTTGATCATCTGGGTTGAAAATATCTGTAACCATTTTGGTCGTATGACGAAATTTTACTGAAGGAAACGACGTAATTAGTCTATTCTGAATTTTGCCTAAGATTTGTTTTTTGTGCCAATAAATAGCATTGACAACATCGGGGTTAACAGTTTCCTTAAACATTTGAAAAAGATTATCGAAATTATTGAATACAATAGTGTGTCTAATTCTATTTTTGAAAATGATCTTAGTTGTCTTTTTCAAATTAATCCCTTCTTCTATGATTAGTTAATTCTTGAAAGAGTTGACTGGATTTTGAACGGTAATTACTGTTTGAGTGACGGATTCTTCGCTATGTCTTGTGGAATCCAAGTCTGAAGATTGACTTATAGCATTTATATGCTGCCTTGACAAAGCATCAGCCACAAAATTCTCTTTTCCGGGCTTATAAAAAAAGGTTGGAGAGAATTCTTCGACAAACGCTCTCCATCTTTTCATTTTCGCATTGGGATTTTTGTCGGAAATTGCAAACGTCAGTGGCTGATGGTCAGTAAAGATATTCAACTGCTTCACCCCATAAAGATAATTTCGTAACTTTTGCAGTGACCACACTATAGACAAGAGCTCTCGCTCATTGGTAGCATAGTTTTCTTCGGTAGAAGATAAAGTTCGGGAAATCATCGTTATGGGCCTACCGCCTTGAGAGAGGACAGCACCAAGTGCGTGCGATGAAGCATCTGTTGTCAGGTCAAACGGTTTGACATAATCGGGATAAAGAAGCAACACATCCTCAGACGCCAGAATTTTCTTTATCTTTTTAAAAGCTTCCATTGCCTCCGAGTCCAATAAAATTTTTGTATTCTTAGATTGATTTGAACTTACATTACCGTTCTCACCACGTAGATATTTTGTTAGAGGTTTCGAAATCTGAGCGTAATCTCTGATAAAACGTCGGTAGTATCCCGATAAGCCAAGAAATGACCGAAGACTACGCAATGTCTGGGGAACTTCATACCCAACAATATCCTTTACTTTCTCAGGACATGTCCTTATTCCCCTATTTGACACAACGAAACCCAGGAATTCTACCTCTTCTTTAAAAAAAATTGATTTTTCAAGCGTAATTCTCATATCTGATTCGCAAAGCTTTTTAAGGATCCGTTCAACATCCTTAACGTGATCTTCTTTATTTTTTGAAAATATAATAACATCATCTTTGTATACATGCCAGCATTTCCCAATATCCTCTCTGAGAATGTCGTCTATCGCCCTTTGAAAAATACTGGGTGCATTTTTCAAACCAAATGGAAGCCGACAAAACTCATACTTTCCATTGTTGATCGAAAACGCGGTTTTTTCTCTATCTCGCTTCGAAAGCTTAATTTGATGGAAACCTGCTTTTAAATCAAGTGTCGTAAACACTGCAGCCTTTCCGAGATTAGCAAGAATAACTCCAGTATCTGGAATCGGATATTTGTCATTTATTGTTTTCGAATTAAGCTTTCGAAAGTCGATCACTAGGCGCATTTTTCGCACACCATCCTCGTCAACACCTTTTTTGTCAACAATCCAAATTGGGTTATTATACGGCGATCGAGATGTCCTTATAATTTTGTTGCGAAGTAAATTTAAAATTTCATTATTAACAAAGTTGGTAGCAGCCATGGGATATGGATATGCTTTCGAATAAACTGGTTCATTGTCGGTTGTCCTTATAGTGGCAACAACTTTAGTGTTGAAAGGCAATGATTCGTTCGGGTCAGAAAAAACCTTTGATTTATGCTTTATTACAGAGGACAATTCCGGAGGGATGGAGCAGTTCGTCAAAGATATATTATTTACGTTTTTGCAATAAAAGTAAAGAAGTTTTTCTTCTTTTCCATTGTTAGATAAAAGTCCGTTTACTAAATCTAACTGAGCAGAAATTTCCCTCAGAAGGTCAAATCCAATGATACCGTCAAAAGTCGTAAGCGTTGGAAGTATAAAAAATGAAGAATTTGTACCAAAAATATTTATAGTGCACTTTGATGTGATCTGACTAGTGCCATGAATAGACTTAACAGAAAATGGTTCGTTGATTAACTTAATGGCCTTAAGGGCGCTAAAGTCCTTGATGTAGTTTTTTGCAGCACCTGTATCAACAAGGAGCTTTATTTCCTCTCCTGCCATTGTTCGGCTGACGTAAGGTAGGAGGGACTTTCCCCTAAAAAATTAATGTTATCGGATATTTCTGAAATGTCATTGTACCTGGTGGTATTGTACTCTGTTTGATAGGTTTCTTCATTTGAAAAATATTTTTCATCAGGTGAACAGGTGAAATTGTTTAAATTTTTTTTGAGAAATGTTCTTCAGAATTGTACCGGATATTATTGTCATTATTCAGAACATTTTGTTGGGAAAGATGGTTTATTCTTTGGAGTTTGGGATGAGTTTGTCTATCGGATTCATTATGTCGTTTAAAAAGTCTATTTTGTTGGTTCGGTCTTTCAATAGGTTTCTGAAAATTGTTGTGATTTTGAGTGTATAAGTTATGTCCTGAATTACGAGAAAATTCATGGAAATTTGAATTTTGAATAGGGTGCTGAAATTGAGTTGGATTTCTCAGCTGAGAGTAGGATGGATCCACTTCCATTGAAATAGGCTTTTGTCGTAACTGATTATAAAATATAGGTTTGTAGTGGGGTGAATGATGTGTATTGTATTCGTTATAGTTTGGTGACTGTCTAGGCGCAACATAGTTTCCTCTAAAATACTCATTTCTGCAAGAAAATAAATTTGCAAATGCAAACCTCTCCTGATTAGCCTCTAACTCTTGGGCAAGAGCTAAAGCACTCGGCATATCAGTAGGACGAGATGAAAATATGATATCGCCCATTGGTTTTCTTAAGCCAGAAATGAAAATCCTCAGAGCGTTTTGTCGATACTTTTGATTTAGCGAATCAATCAAAGACTTATTACCCTCATGTTGCATTAATGTTTTATTAGTAATCAATGTAAGTTTCTTTTCCACCTCATCATAGAACTCAATAATGGACATTTTGCCTTGCTATTATTGCCTTGAAATTGAGGACGGTATTGAACGACGCCAAAACTTGATCGGCAGAGCCAACAATTTTGTTCCTCAAAATGGCAACAGCTTGATAGTGTCGAGAACTACCTTCATATGGCTCGAACTGTTTGTAAGCAGTGAATGCCGCTTGTCGCCATGAAATATAACGAACCTGTTCGCCACCGAATTCAGGTAAAGACTTTATCAAGTCTAGAGACTCGTCGCAACCAACATTAGGTTTGATTGTAACCGGTTGATACTCTTCAATGAATGTGGGAGTCTCTAATGCCTTTAGTCGAGTTGTAAGCTGTTCGATCGTCGCTTCAAACGTTTGTCGAGTTTGTATGGTTGCAGCCTGAACTGCTGCGGTTACGACCGCACTTAACTGTTCCGCGTCCATCAAATCAGTAATTCCACAATTGAACGAAAAACAGAGAAGCTAATTTAAATTTTGGCAAATTCAATGATTAAGGTTGTCCTATTACTTAATAAATATAAATGTACTAAAATTCACTTGTTTAAATTAGTACTGATAACATACAGTGAACCAAAAAAAAACTGGGACACCTAGTACCCCTAAGTTTAATTTGAAATATCTCAGCAATTTTTTAGTATATTGAAACGAAGTAAATTTCATATTAAAGCATGTTTTAATGCGATTTCAGTAACATAAGCAAATTTGTTTTTGTTTCTCTAATTTTGACAACAATAAAATAAAACTTAAAATACCACAAATTCATCAGCCAAAAAAAAACTGGGACAGTAACAAAAAATGACAATAATAATAAATTTCAATACTTTGTATGTTGCCCTTTTGCTTTCAAAACTTCTTGCAATCTTCTATTCATCGATCCGACCAGATTTTTTGTTACAGTCGCTGGAATTTTTTGCCATTCTTCATGTAACGCTGTCTTTAACTCCTCTCTGGAACGAATCGTTCTTTTTCGCACTTCTTTTTCCAAAACAGCCCAAAGGTGCTCTATGGGATTAAGATCCGGACTTTGGGGAGGATGCGGCAACACCTTTTATTTTGGTGTATTCCAAATACACCAATCTTTCGTTATACCAGCTGTGTGTTTTGGATCGTTATCGTGCAACAGTATTACACCTGGTGGTAGACCAAATTTTTGTTTTGTTTCGGGGATATAACGCTTCAGTATGTCAATGTATCCAAATTTTGTTAAATTCCCTTCAATTATATGAAGGGAACCAACTCCGTCCGCTGCCATTGCACCCCAAACCATTATGCTTCCACCACCGTGCTTAACTGTCGAAGTAATATTTTTTGGATCCAAAGCAGTTCCGTCCCTCCTCCACACAAAACGTCGACCATCGCTACCAAAAATGTTGAATTTCGATTCATCACAAAAAATCACTTGATTCCAAAACTCATCCGTTTTTTGCACGTACTCCTTGGCATACTCCAATCGCTTCTTAATATTTCTATCCGATAAAGACGGCTTTTTGCGAGGTGTGCGGGCTTTGAAACCTACTTTATGTAAGAAATTGCGCACCGTTTGCGGATGAAATTCAGCAAGTTTATCTCTTTTCAAAGTTTTGGCAATTTCGACAGCTGATTCCTTCGGGTTTGCATTTATAATCCTTAATATTCGACGTTTAGTTTGGTCCGTGGACATTTTTGAAGGCCTTCCACTCCCCGAAACACGATGAAGAAAACCGTTCTCTTTAAATGATTTCACTATGTTAAAAACGGTTGGCTTGGGTTTATTAATCAATGAAGCAATTTCACGAATACTGTGTTTTTTTTTCATAATAATCAATTATTACAGCTTTCATATCGCGAGATGTCTGTTTATTTTCCATTTTTTCCACAACGAAGCTTGATGACAACAATATGCACCTGTAAACAATTTGACTGAATAGCAGAATAAGTATTTGATCTAAGATAAGGAAACCGAGTAACGGTCCTTTAACAGTGGCCTTGTAAAACAACTGTCCCAGTTTTTTTTTGGCTGATGAATTTGTGGTATTTTAAGTTTTATTTTATTGTTGTCAAAATTAGAGAAACAAAAACAAATTTGCTTATGTTACTGAAATCGCATTAAAACATGCTTTAATACGAAATTTATTTCGTTTCAATATACTAAAAAATTGCTGAGATATTTCAAGTTACACTTAGGGGTACTAGGTGTCCCAGTTTTTTTTTGGTTCACTGTACATATGAAGAAAACAAAATCAAAATTACTTATTTGCTATCTTATACTAGCTACTATTACAGTGTAATATTTTTTAAATTCAGATAAACAATATAAAAAGAGTAAGAAGGAAAGAAATATTTACAACAAAACAAACAGATTTCAGCATTCAGCAGTCAGCCGGTTCTTCTTGTCTTCCGACTTTGCTTGAATGATGGCTTGGGTTTGTAAACAGTTATGCAAGCTGTGTGGGATGATCTTTTCCTATGCACAGTTACTTGGTCAAACAGAAGCCACGCTTTCTCGTTTGTTATTTCGTTTTTTGCACTTTTCACTTACATTTATTATTTTTAGATTTATTAAAAAATATCACCTTTGTGTATTTTTCACAGGTTTCAGGTTTGCTTTTTAATTGAAAATCGCACTACCGTTTGTCACATGTAATTTGATTTAGAGTTGTTCACCTCTTTGATGGGGTTACTTATATGTAGCACCGGCCGGAAATATTTTGAGTCCGCACTACTTAGCAACGCGAATTTTATTTCCTCTATAAGGATTTTTTACTTTTTCACGTTGCCCCACGTTGGGCGCCAATTAAAATTAAATAAAACACAACTTAAACTGTATAAATAAATACTTTATTTATTCCTCTATGAGGAAGCTTAATATACGTCGGACACTTGTGCAATATCGGAAACGACTGACGAAGCGTGGGTGAACGCTTGCTATTTGCGATCAGTTATTATAACTACCCAGCAACGACGTTGCCAGGCTTCATAACTTATATTTCAATTTTATTTTTTAAGTGCGACTGTTGCTCCACAACATCGTCCACAAAATAATTCTCAATGTAAAAACCACAATTTAACATGTAAACACAAAATAATTTTTAATGTAAACACCACAATTTACCATGTAAACACAAAATAATTTTTAATATAAACACCACAATTTTCCATGTAAACACAAAATAATTTTTAATGTAAACACCACAATTTAAAGGTTCGAGAGTCGAACTCTTCGAGACCACATAAAAAACACGAAGAACACATGCGGAACCCCACTTCGATTGCTAACCTCATAGAGGACGGGTCAATTTAGAGAATTATAATATTTTACATAAAATATAAGGTTAAAGGTGATTTTTTTGGTTTACCTTTTTTTATTTTTTTTTTCTCTGGACAAATAGTCCAGAACATTGGTCCTTCGAGCCGGATCATCGGCATACAAGGCACCGCTCACCAAGCGGTAAAATACAGTACCACTCAACAGTACAACAGCAGTACAGTTCAACGAACCAGCAGCAGTTCAACAGTACGCCATCAGCAGTACAGTTCATCAGTACAGTCACCAGCAGCAGTTCAACAGTACGCCATCAGCAGTACAGTTCAACCAACAATATACCAGCAGTAGTTCATCAGTACAGTCACCAGCAACAGTTCAACAGTACACCATCAGCAGTACAGTTCAACCAACAGTATACCAGCAGTAGTTCATCAGTACAGTCACCAGCAGCAGTTCAACAGTACACCATCAGCAGTACAGTTCAACCAACAGTATACCATCAGCAGTACAGTTCAACCAACAGTACACTATCAGCCGTTCAGCAGTACAACACAATTCAAAAATTCAACTTATAAGAGGTTGAGTACATTTTATTTCATTTCATTTATCACATCTTATATACATACATTCATTTACACATATACTTAGATATCTCTATATAACTTAAATCGAATCATATATTCATACACATAAACGTGACACAAAATATATATCATATCACTCAGTGTATACATATACATACATTGACTATCTATACCTTTTGTAACCAATAATTAAAACATGCATACCAAGTGTGTCAAAGCTAAATAAATCGGTTGAGTCGGAAGAACTAGCCCTAAAAGAACTTTTGAGGGACTTAGATGAATTCCGTAAAGATTCCGCGGCGCGAAAGTCAAAGGGGTACGTAACGGCGTGTTTAACGGAAGTGGAGGAGTTGTTTAAATGGGCAAAAAAGGAACACTCCGCTATAGTGAACAATACTTCGGACCCTTTAAAAGAAAGGTATTTATCTGATGAAATTTATTCACAGATAAAGAAAACATATTTCACTTTCATCGGTCTTCTGCGTGACGAATTAGACAAATTTAATGAAGTGAATCTCGACGCGTCTCGTCTTAATCAGTCCAGGTGCTCGGTATCTGATATTCGTCTTCCACGTCGTTTTCGGGCAAATATGAGGAATGGTGTGAGTTTTATAACGTGTTCCAAAACATGATAGATCAAAACGTTGATCTGTCAGACGTGCAGAAGCTTCAATACCTCAAAAGCTTCGTCTTATGTTTTATGTATATCCAACATCTTCCGATTGACGGTAAAAAATATTCTTCAGCCTGAGAGATCCTAGTTGACAGATTTCAAAACAAAAGGAAATTAGTTAACACCTAACTGCGAATATTGATGGAACAAAATAAACTCACCCACGAATCAGCAGCCTTCTTAAAGTCCTTGCATGATACAAGCACCGAGTGTATCCATGCTCTCTCGAATCTCGGAATAGCAGTGGACAACTGGAACTGCTTTCTCATTTATATAATCTTTCACAAATTACCTCCACAGACACAAAGAGATTGGGAAGACAAATTAGGCAATTCAAAGGCCCTTCCTGACGTGAAAACCTTTCTTTCGTTTATTGCTTGTCGATTCCGCTCTTTAGAAAACATTTCAGAATTTAATCATCTATCCAAACAATTGCCAACGGCCTCCGTCAAGAAGAACGCCTTTCACACAAAGTCAACAAGTAAGCAATTTCTTTGCCGCATCTCTAATGGTGAAGAAGTCGTCAAGAAGAACTCAGTGTGCTCCAACTGTCTCGGGTACGATCATCACGCTTCAATGTGTAGCAGCAATAATCGATGCCTTAAATGCAACCTCAGTACATCTTTCTCTCTTGAAGTCAGGGCATTCATTTTCTTACACCTTACTTCAATACTTCCAATACAGCATATAGATAAGGACAAATGGGATCACCTATCAAATTTGAAGCTTGCCGATCCCACATTCAATACTCCAGGGAAGGTCGACTTGCTTTTGGGAGCTGATGTCTACTCATCCATCATCCTTGAGGGATTAGTCAAAGGTCAAGATGGTTCACCTGTCGCACAACACACCGAATTAGGATGGATTATAAGTGGGTGTACAAATCAATCAGTTCGATCAACCTCAACCACAGTGCTAAACCATCACAATACGCTTGAGATACAATTAAGGCGTTTCTGGGAAATCGAGGAGAACCGAGACGATCGCAACCTCACAAAAGAAGAAGAACGATGTCAACAATACTACCAGCAAACAACTAAGCGGCGTCAAGATGGAAGTTATGAGGTCCGACTTCCATTTAAGGAATACAAACACCCGACTCTCGGTGACTCCAACCGGGCGGCATTAGCAAGATTCCTACAGCTAGAAAAGAAATTCGAGTCCAACACAAAACTCAGGGAAACGTAAACAGAGTGTATAAACAAATACGCCGAATTAGGGCACATGGAAGAGGTATCACCAAACATTCTACCAAATGGTAAGCAGTATTTTCTTCCTCATCATGCCGTGTTCAAGGAATCTAGCACTACAACCAAGCTCCGAGTAGTCTTTGATGCATCGTGCAAAACAACAAATGGTCAATCACTTAACGATCATTTGTTGATTGGGCCACGATTGCAACCAGGCATCATCGATTAAAGAGCTAAATGGAGAAAATTTCGAATAGCCTTTTCAGCGGACACTACTAAGATGTACAGACAGATGTGGTTGACACAAGAAGACACATCCTACCATCTAATTCTGTGGAGGACAACAACAAGGGAGCCTATCAAAACATACGCTCTAAAAACGGTTGGAACAGCATCAGCCCCATATCTAGCAGTGCGAACACTACATCAATTGGCCGCAGACATCAAACAATCACATCCTCACATATCACATGTGCTCACCGAAGGATTTTACGTTGATAACCTCATCTACGGTGCTGACAACGAAGAAGATGCTATAAAGATCCAGAAGGACATCATCTCAGTTCTGAAGTCCGCTTCGTGAATGGGCAAGTAACTCCACCAAGTGTCTTGAACAAGTCCCCGAAAACGAAAGAGAGATCAATCTTCCACTTAACTTCCATTCACCAGATTACATTAAGACATTAGGCATCCAATGGCATCCAGCAAACGACGTCTTTAAATTCAGAATAAACTTACCAGCGACTTACAAGCACACAAAACGAACGGTGTTGGCAGGCATTGCTCGGATTTTCGATCCTTTGGGATGGATTGCTCCGTGCATCATCAAGGCGAAAATCATCCTCCAGGAACTATGGCGCAATGAACTACCTTGGGACTCCCCTCTTCCAGAAAACCTCATGAAGGATTGGTTGAAATTCCGAACTGGGCTAAACATCCTCCAAGACATTGAAATTCCCCGTTGGATCGGGTATGAAGACGCAACAACAGTGCAACTGCATGGTTGAAGAGTTGCATCGGAGAAGGCATATGCAGCCGTCATTTATACACGCACAACACATCAAGGCACGTGTCTCCCACGTTTGGAACTGTGCGCCGCACATCTCTTGCCCAAACAGCTCCACAGGATCAGCAGAGCAATGAAATTCCCTGCAGCGGAAACGTATGCATGGTCCGAATCAACAGTATGTCTGGCCTGGATCCGTGGTGATCCCTCAACCCGCACAACATTCGTTGCAAATAGGGTAAGTCCAAAAATTAACTGACCCCAACATTTGGAGACACGTCAAAACCAAGGAGAATCTAGCCGACTTTGGATCTCGAGGTTTATTACCAGAAGAACTACTCGGCAGTGAGATGTGGTGGCGTGGGCCTAAGTTTCTACAGGGTTTCGGTCTTCAACATCACCCAGCAGAAAACATAGCCGAAACTGACTTGGAAACAAAGAAAAAGAAGAAAGAGATCACTTTAATGTTTTATACAAGCAACTTAACAAAAAATACATTTATTCATTTTGTTCACATTATTTCCTTTTGTTGCATTATCAATAACTCATTTTTTCAGAACTTCTCCCAGCTCAAGAAGCTTGTGCACAATTTGCGAGCCAGCAAAAGGTTACCCTTGCATGCCCATCTCATCGCAGCAGAGTAAATCGACACATCCCAATTTAAACTCATCAAACTGCTACAACAAGAATTATTTCAAGAGGAAATCAAGGCACTCACAACCAAAAACCCGCTACCAAAGGGGAGCTCAATACAGAACTTGAATCCCTTCATCGATGCCAACAACATTCTGCGAGTCGGAGGGAGACTAACCAATTCAACACTACCCTACAACCAGCAACATCCAATCATCCTTAAGAGTGCACATCGCTTTACCAGATTACTTGTTAGCGACATCCACCTCCGTATGCTTCATGGAAGTCAACAACTGATGATAGCAGAGATCCGCAACACCTTTTGGATCACCAACATCAAGCGTCTCGTGAAATCAACCATTCACAGATGCATACGCTGTCATCGGTTCAATGCGAAGATGCAGAAGCAGCCTACCAATGGAACGTGTTACCATTTCAGGGCCTTTCACAAACACCGGAGTGGATTACGCAGGTCCAATAGACATAAAACTTTGGAAGGGGCGATGCAACAGATCCACAAAAGGATACATTGCCATCTTCGTATGTCTATCCACAAAGGCAGTCCACATTGAACTGGTAAGTGACCTTAGTTCATCAGCCTTTATTGCAGCATTCAGACGATTCATCGCGAGACGAGGCTTCTGCACCAATCTGTTCAGTGATTGTGGCACCAACTTTAAGGGAGCAAACAACGAACTTATACGAGATAGCAAGATAATACCGAAGGAATGGTCAACTGAGGTCGCCAAAGGATTAGCAGAACTAACAACAACATGGCACTTTAACCCCCCTTCAGCACCACACTTTGGAGGTCTTTGGGAAGCAGGAGTCAAGTCCATCAAACACCATCTAAAACGGACTATTGATGCTTCCAAACTCACATTTGAAGAATACAGTACTCTACTCACCCAAATTGAAGCGTGTCTAAACTCCCAACCACTATGCCCCATCTAGGATGATCCAAACGATCTGAACATATTAACCCCGCGTCACTTTTTGATTGGAGCACCCCTCCGTACGGCACCTGAAAAAAATTTATTGGAAAAAAATGTCAATCAACTAACCAAATGGAAATATATACAACGACTTATCCAAGGATTCTGGAAACAGTGGAGCACAACATACCTCCATCAACTGCAACATCGACCGAAATGACTGCAAAAGGAAGAAAACATCAGAATCGGAGACATAGTCTTAGTAAAAGAAGACAACTTACCACCAACATCCTGGCTACTCGCTCGCGTCCAACAATTGCACCCAGGCTCAGATGAACTTCTTTAATCACAACACACATGATTTCCTTGACAATATTTCAACTCTTATTTTTTACAATCATTCTTTAACCTTTACTTTATTTTATTTACTTATAACAAAGTAAACAATGACACTGGCATGAAACAAAAAACCAACAACAAGAGATGACATCCCAACAACACAATACAAATCCACAACATCACACCACACCGCACGAGTTACATACATAAGCCACGATCAGCACAACTCAACAGGAAATGCTGAATCGAAGGTCGCTGATACCAATGACCTACCGAATGCATACAAAATCGAAGCAAATACAAAACCGCTTGCTTGGTGATTTGTATGCAGTGAGTATCGGTTCATGGTATCAAAAATAATGTTGACTCAACATATTTGTATCGAGTCAACATATTACTAACATAGGTCGTAAGTTAGAAATAAGAAATTAAAAAGGGAGTCTAGTTCTGACTACCGGTCAATAAAGTTCAATACAATTCAATTAGACGTTGATTTTGTATTTATTTAAGTGGCGCAGTCGGTTCGGTTCTGTTCAATAGAAGTAGAATCCAGTGATACGAATCAAAAAGTGTTAAAGTAAAAACAAAGTGAGAAACGCAGTGATCTAAAATAAAATTTATTAGATTACGAAGAAACGAACACTAAAACAGAAAACACAGACTGGAGAGAAAAACGTCGCGAAATAGAATTGTGGATAATAACAGAAATATGGCACCAAATATTACGGAGCAATGCTTAGCCATGCTTACAGAAATATTAAATCGCCAAAATCAACCGGTAACACTAAGGAGCAGACTCGAAAAAGAACTTCGATATCTTCCTGTCTTTGATGGAAGTGTGGGAACCTTGCCAGCATTTATTTCTTCTGTGGACAGAGCATTAGAGGAATATGAAGTGAACCAGAGGGATGATGTATACACCGTCATCTATAACGAAAAAATCATCGGACCAGCAAAGAATTATCTGACAACATCGCCTCCATTGACCTGGGAAAGCTGCAAGAGTAAATTAAAACTTCACTTCAAAGCAACGAAGGACCAAAGGCAAATTATGAATGAGATTAGCTTTTTAAAAGTAAGTACGATCTCTGAATTATGTGACAAAGTAAGAACAATTGTTAGTGATATTGCAGAATGTGCAATTTTTAGTGATTCTCAAACAATGATTGTAAATAATTTAAGTAGTTTTTTAGTTTTACAAATAAAAGAAATTACTGCTGGGGCTTTAGCAGCCGAATTACATAACAAATACGCTGTAGAAGATATTCAGATAGTACTTAATAAATTTATTGGCCAAGATCATTTTAATTTGAAAGAACAAAAATCAAATAATATAAATCATCCAATCAAATCAAATAAAATTATATCCGGAACAATACCAAGAAATTGCCCATCACAACGTAGTTATCACAATAATTTTCAGAATAGTAACTTTTTTAATAGTAATAATAACTCAAGACAAACGAGGAGAAATGTCAATAACAATGGTGCAAGTAGACAGAGTAGGGGTTATTTTAGCAATAATCATACTAACCAGCAGCCGATAAACTTTAACAAAAGAATGTTAGACTAATAGATGTGGAGAATCAGGAAATACTACTCAAAAATGATGCACGAATACCATTTTTAAGTAAGAGAATTGAAAACGAGGTTAATACGTTAGAACATAGTGATTTAGTAAATATTAAATTAGATCATTTAAATGAAGAAGAGAAACAGGGAACGATCAGGTTATTAGAAAAATACAATAAGTTGTTCTATAAAGAAGGAGACAAATTGACTAGCACTTGTCCATGAAATTCGAACTACGATAAATGAGCAGATTAATTCCAAATTATACAGATATCCTCCACAGCATGAAGCAGAAGTCAGAAAACAAATGAAAGAAATGGAAGCTCAAGGTATAATCAGGAAAAGCAAAAGCAGGTACAGCTCACCAATTATAGTAATTCCAAAAAAAAAAGACAACTCAGGTGAACAAAAATTTCGAATTGTGGTAGATTACAGAAGACTAAATCAAGTGACAATCGACGACAAGTACCCACTTCCCAATATAGACAGTATATTGGACAAGTTGGGAAAAGCCCAATATTTTACGTCATTAGATTTAGCGAAAGGGTATCACCAGATTCTGGTAGCCGAAAAAGACATAGAAAAAACGGCATTTGTTACACCATTTGGATTGTATGAATATGTGCGGATGCTATTCGGTTTAAAGAATGCACCGGCAACATTTCAGCGTCTCATTAATGAGATATTGAGGGATTACATTAACAAAATATGTGTAGTATATTTAGATGATATACTAATTTTTTCAACTACACTAGAGGAACATTTCAATTCCTTGCAACTAATTTTCAAAAAGCTGAGCGAACACAACCTGAAGATACAACCCGATAAGTGCTGTTTTATGGAAAAAGAGACCAGTTTCCTAGGACATGTTCTTACCAAAGAAGGAATTAAGCCTAACCCGGATAAAGTAGAAAATATTATGTGAATTGAATTACCCAAAACAGAGAAGCAACTCAAAAGTTTCCTAGGGATGACCGGTTTTTACAGAAAATTTATCAGAGACTATGCACAAGTAGCACAGCCTCTGATTAAATATTTAAAGAAGGATGTAAAAATTAATATCAATGATCCTCAATACATAGAAGCCTTTGAAAAACTCAAACTCTTGTTGTCCTCCCATCCCGTTTTAAGGTATCCAAATTATGAAAAAGAATTCACGGTAACAACGGATGCTAGTGATCATGCAATCGGAGCAGTTCTTTCACAAGACGGTCATCCAATCTGTTATGTATCCAGAACGTTGAACAATCACGAAAAAAATTATAGCGTAACTGATAAAGAGTTCCTAGCTATAGTTTTTTTGGTGAATTATTTTAGACCTTATCTATACGGCAGAAAATTCAAGATTATCACTGACCATGCACCAATAAAATATTTGAATTCGAAATACAAAGGGAAAGAATTTTCCCCACGAAATCAACGGTGGATTCTTAAGTTACAAGAATACAATTATGAAATTGAGTATATTAAAGGTAAAGAAAATAAAGTGGCTGATTGTCTAAGTAGGGTGAGAAATAGTCCCCAAATTAATGTAGAAAACTGCAGTGAATCCAATATGGACCTGTCTGATACAAGACATTCAGTAGAAGAGCAATTACAGGATCATATACCTATAAAAGAAGAAATAGTTAATAAATACAAAACTCAAATAATCTTAACTTATTGTCCAGAAAAAGAGATAGAAATAAAACATGGAAGGAAGATCATAGAAATCAATCCACAAAATGAAGAATTAACTATTAAAGATATACTAAAAAGGAATATTAAATCAGGACACATAGGCATATATTCAGAAGTAAATGATAGAGATTATAATAAAGTACAGCAGATTATTATAGAACTATTCTCGAACGATCGCGGAATAAAGTTTAGAAAAGCAACAAGAAGAGCGCAAGAAATAGAAAACGAAGAAGAATGCCATAAACAAATATCATTGTATCATACAAGAGAATCACTGCATAGTGGCATAAATGAGACCTATAAAACATTGAAAGACAAAATCTTTTACCCCAAAATACAAGAACATATCCAACTTATTATTAATAACTGTAGTAGATGCAACGAAATAAAATATGACAGGAAACCAATAAAACCTTTCTTAAACGTAACTGAAACACCAACGGACAAAAATGAAATTATACACCTAGACATTTTTCATTACAACAAACAGACTTTTGTTACCATTATCGACAAGTTAACAAAATTTGCAGTTGCTTATTTAATTAATGAGAGAAACTGGGTTAAAAAAATTGCTATTTTAGAAGGATATTTAGCAACGTTTGATAAACCAAGGAAAATGATAATGGATAACGAATTCAGATCAGAACAAGTCATTAAGTATTTGCGAGAGAAAGGAATCGAAATTCATTGGACCAAGCCCAATAGTCATACTGGAAATGCAGACGTAGAAAGGCTACATTCCACGTTAATAGAAAAGATTCAAGCAATAGTGGAAGACATGTCAAGATACAAAAAGCCATAGGAAATTATAATGATAGATACCATTCAACTATTGAAACAACCCCAAGAAAAGCGAGTTCAATGTCAGATCTAACAGCATTAGCAGAAAAACTAAAAACAAAAAAAAATAAAAAACATCCAAAGAGAAAATAGGAAAAGAGAAAAATATATAGAAAATAGAAATATAGGTTACATTTAAAATTATAAGAGGGTAAGACATAAGGATGAACCATATTTTAGAAAATATGCATTAAAAAATGTGCATCTTTCCAATATTAAACGAGCTTATAAATTTGCAGATAATACTAATAATCCTGATGACGAAGATGGTCCTAGTACAAGGATTACTACAGGTACATCCAATAAAAGAAGAGAACGGGTATGTGAAAATAAGAGTCAAAGAAGTAGAGATAGCGAATGAAACCGACACAATTTTACACATAATAAACCCATCTGAAATTATGAACATTTTAAATCAGTTAGAATTTAACTTAGCACACTTACAATTAGAAGATTCAGTTGCACTTTATTCAGAAATTAAGTTAGTAAAAACTAAACTTAGGACACTAGGAAAACCAAACAGACAAAGAAGAGGTATATTAAATATCGTAGGTAGAGCTCAAAATTGGATATTCGGAACCATGGATGATACTGATCGACAAGACATAATAGATCATTTGAAGGTTACCGACGGTAATAACCATAAAGCTATTGCGAATCTTAATAAACAAATTAAAATAAACGATCATTTTAACAAGACATTACAGGACTTGAAAATAGTGATAGAAAATGATAGAAGGAAGATCTTAAAATCCTACAATCTCACAAACAACATAGTTAAAGAATTAAATTACAAAGTTTTATTCCTTGATCAAGAAACAAAATTAAGATATATATTAAGATATATATAGAAAATAAAGTAAATCAAATACTCGACAACATAATGGCGACAAAAAATAATCTAATCCATCCCAGTATGTTAACAATAGATGAGTTATAATGTAGACTTTCATAAATTAAAATTGTTAAAAGCCGGTGTAATGGAAGATAATAATGATTGTTTGATATTTGCAATTAAAATACCAGTAAATTATGTAGAGTTACAATTAGTTAAGCCGATACCTAATTCCAGTAATCTACAAATTAATGAATCAGAGGAATTTATTATAGAAGTAAATGATCAAGTATACAAATATAATGAACAATATCTTTTTAAACAACTAAGGCATAGTAAACACTGCATTTTTCGAGAAACATGTTCTTTAGTTGTTAATAATGTAACTAGTATAGAAGAAATAGACGATGAATCTATTTTATTAATAAATATGAATAATGAAACCTTGCTACATAATTGCAATAACCGAATTATAAGTTTGACTGGGAACTTCTTAATCAATTTTAATAATTGTACTTTAAAAATAAAACAAAATAGATTTTACAATAGAAAAACAAATTAAGGAACTGGAATATCATAAAAATGTAATGTATAGTACTAATATAAGTCTTATAATAATAATAATCTCTATGGCTGTAGGCATATTCTTTTACATTTCCTGGAAAACAAAGAAAATTAAAATTAAGATAATCAATAGCTTGAAGCCGGAGGCTTCTGATTTAAAGCGAGGAGGAGTTACATACATAAGCCACGATCAGCACAACTCAACAGGAAATGCTGAATCGAAGGTCACTAGTACCAATGACCTACCGAATGCATACAAAATCGAGCAAATACAAAACCGCTTGCTTGGTGATTTGTATGCAGTGAGTATTGGTTCATGGTATCAAAAATAATGTTGACTCAACATATTTGTATCGAGTCAACATATTACTAACATAGATCGTAAGTTAGAAATATGAAATTAAAAAGGGAGTCTAGTTCTGACTACCGGTCAATAAAGTTCAATACAATTCAATTAGACGTTGACTTTGCATTTATTTAAGTCACGTCATCGGTATGCAGGATCCTGAATACACCACAACATCACACAGCACCGCACATCATGGCAAAACCATACCTGGTCGCCGGACCATGTTGTTCCACAACATCGTCCACAAAATAATTCTCAATGTAAAAACCACAGTTTAACATGTAACAGTTTAACACAAAATAATTTTTAATGTAAACACCACAATTTAAAGGTTCGAGAGTCGAACTCTTCGAGACCACATAAAAAACACGAAGAACACATGTGGAACTCCAATTCGATTGCTAACCTCATAGAGGACCGGGTCAATTTAGAGAATTATAATATTGTATTGTACATAAAATATAAGGAAATTTTTTTGGTTTTCCTTTTTTTAATTTTTTTTTCGCTCTGGACAAACAGTCCAGAACAGCGACTGAGATTGTTCCTCTGGATTTTCTGCATATGACTCTCTCCAAGAAAATAATGGGTGTTTTCCTAAATGCAGTACTGCATGCTTTGCGCATCAGCAAACATTCCTAAATTCAAATTCAAAATTGTGACAGAAAGCATCACGTTCCGAAATGCAGTGTGATTGATTATACTGCGCAAACAAAAGCAACCTGCGCATCGTGAACTAGCATGATGCGAAATTGCGAACTACATTTCTTCGTTATTATTATTTTTTTGTGAAACGTGACAGATGGAGAACGCCAGAAGTGAGTTATTTAAAAGCATTAATTTATATTATAAATTTGAATCTTTTAATGGAAAACCATGAACGAAAAGCCAATTTTCACTGCTCATAACAAGAAGGCAGAAAAAAAAAGAACTATTTGGAACCGGGTTCACGGAGAAATTTTGCAGGTCGATCCACAATTTCAATTTTTCCTTAACGTCTGTATTAGGAAATTTTTGAACGTGATAGTAACATACCGTAGAATTAAAGTGAGAAACAGATCGTCTGGAGAATCAACTACTATATTATCAACAAGCATATTTTCTTTGCAGAACAAAATGTGACATTTCAAAACATCATGATTCAATACGCAACAGGATGCACAACGTATCGTGAAAGCATCGTGTGTTTACAAAGCTGATGCGATGCGCAGTCACAATGCGAATTCAGTTTGAATTTAGGAATCACAAAATGTTTCACTATTAGCTCACATTTGTTGCGGTAAAACATGTGAATTTCTTATGTGCTCTGCGGATTTATAGCCTCAATTTCAGGTGCAAAAGGGCCTTAAAAAGATTCATAGTAAAATATAAAAAAATCTGTACTTACTTATCAATTGTCTTGAAATATTTTTCTATTTCTGTATTTGCTTTGCATTTCGTTTGAAATTGAGTTTGGGGAAATTCAACAGAAAATTGAAGAAACCTGAAAAGAAACGAACAGAACATGTGAAAAGGAAGAATGAAGAATTCCAAAGAATGGTAGATTTCATACTTTCAGTAGTAGATGTGGTAGATTTGAAATTTTCATAAAATAATAGTAGATCTACCACAATAGTGGGAAGTCCCAACACTGAATTACATGATGCCGCTAACTGATACAAGTATTTGTACTATGTTTTCTCTCTTTAATTCTCTCTTATTTTTCCAATTTTTTTCTATATTTTATGCTTTTTTTCGGGTTATACGCAATTTTTGTATGATTGAGCCAAACCAAGTATGAGACAGCTTATAACAGACGAACGGACTAACAACAGCAGACGATCACACCATTGGCAGACGATACGATGAGACCATACAAAAAAAAAACTGACGAAGGCATGATAGTCGCAGTATAAGATCACTTCAAAAATAGGCCGAAAGGCATAGTCTTAAGTTGTATATATATATGTCCGTATAGGGCCAGTAAGGTATTTTATGTCAGTTGATATTTAAGCTAGTTTTAAGCATTTTTGTCTAGTATAAGTGAGTTGGAAACAGAAAAGTGACTGTGAACTACAACCAACGCGACAAATCCAGTCGAATCACTCGAAAAGAAAATCCTACCTAAGACAACCACCCCCGTAGAGTAGTGAACGAATATCTTCGACACAAACCATCCAGGTTGTGTGACAAAAACCATAAGAGCGTACACTCTTGAACCTGCACGAACCCTTTAAAAAGAAAACAAAAAAGCTTGAGGTTCGGAAAATGATGCGGTCTGATTCCCTGCTGGAATGTTAGTATACGCTAATGGTGCTGGGCAAGTCAATCACGTTGGGTGATTAGAGCCTTATCGAGTACTTCGCGGATGGGATTCCAGACTCCAGACAAAATAAGGGTTCTTTGTCAAGCGGAAACGATTGTAGAATCCCAATCTCAAGCAGGATGTTGTCAAGGTGAGAAGAGAGAAAGATCATGTTTCAGATGCGGCGAAACCACTCACTTAGCTAGCGAGTGCCAGCGGCAGGTGATCAAATATTTTCGGTACGGTCAAAAAGGGCATCGAGTTTGGGATTGCTAGATGAAAATGCAATCGATGTCGCAATAATTAAGAGAACGGAGCTGTCGCTTTGCAACAAGTGGCCAAAACGTCTCGTGGCAAGAGGCAGCAATTAATTAAGCGTAGGTATTTTGCTGAGCGGATTGGTGGATGCGGCACGATACTGCTTTTGACGGGTCTTTTGGAGATGGACGCGTAGAAAAATAACCTTTTAGGGCTGAGCCTGAACAGAACAACAATACTCGGTAGTATCAAGTTCCAACATGAAGTTGATGGCATTCCGTTGGAGCTCATATTCCATATTGTTCGTGAAGACGACATGCAGTATTCGGCGATCAGAGGAAATGACGGAAGTGTGCAGTTGAAGAGTAAACGAGATAAAGAGAGTTCGATTGACGACGAGAATGCGAACGTAAGCGTGGACGTGGACGATTCATGTGGTAGTGAATCGTGAGGAGGGTACGTGAGGACAAAGGGGGTCCTGAGTTGGGCTAAGAAGAACAAAGATCAAAGTGACGAAGAGCTGGAAGTACGAACTTGGACAACTCTGGTTAGCCGCGGAAGGGGTAGAGTTCAGTAAGAAGATGGATTTAAAACTTGATCATTTGCTTTGGGATTACAGAGAAAAGTTGAAGCCGGAACCATAGCCCGTAGTTATGAAGTTGGTACTGAAAGACGACATCCCAGTGTTTCAAAGATCGAGGCGTATGTCTAATGCAGATCATGTGGTGGTACGTAAGCAAATAGACATCCAGTTATCTGATTATACGAATATGCATCACCGATCGTGTTGGCGACAAAGAAGGATGGAACGAAAAAGCTATGTCGGACTACCGGAAACTTAACGAGAAAATTATGAGAGATAATTTCCTCATGGTGCTAATAGATGAGGTCATAGAACGCCTGCATTACAGAAGTTGTTTTCAACATTAGATTCTAAGAACAGTTTCTTCCATTCCGATGGAAATATACGGCGTTTGTGACACAAGAGCAGTAATACCAATTCTTGTACTTACCGTTTGGGGTATCTAATTAATCGGCGGTTTTTGCGAGATACATTTGTGCCGTTTTTCGGACTTTAATCCAAGCACGTATAGTGGAGGTGTACATAGACGATTTGATAGTGCCATCACAAGATGAGGAAAAGGGTGTAGAGAATCTGAAAGCAGTCTTGGAAGAAGGGGCTAGAAATGGGTTACGTCTTAACTGGAAGAAATGTCAATTTTTAAAACGGCGAATAAAATTCCTTGGAAACATAATCGAGAACAATACAGTAGAGCCATCAACTGAAAATACCAGAGCTATTAAAGAGTACCCAGTGCCAACAGACAAGAAAGCGCTTCAACGTTTCCTTGGATTGACTTCTTATTTTAGAAGGTTTTGAAAGGTTGCGAAACCTTTGTCGGATTTGCTCCGAAAGGAAGCGAAATATATTTGGGGGGATGCACCCGTACTTAAATTGTTTTATTTCAAGCCAGCTACGGAAATACACGCAGATGACAGCAAGTATGGCGTTGGTGCTGCTTTGTTACAGAAGGACAAGGAAGACCAGCTATTCCACCCTGTCCAGTACATTAGCCGGAAGACGACGGCGATGGAGCAGAAGTACCACTGTTACGAGCTTGAAGTGCTCGCGATTATGCAAGCGCTGAATAAGTGGGGCTGTATGTTGCCGAGTTGAAGTTCACTATAGTCACAGATTGTAACGCGTTCGCTATGACTATGGAGAAGAGTGACGTTCCGTTAAGAGTGTCGAGATGGGCCATGTTTCTACAGCAGTTCCAGTACGAAATCGAGCATCGAGTTGGTTCCAAAATGCGTCATGTAGATGCGTTGAGTAGGATATATTGCCTGCTATTGAAAGATTCATTAAGTCACAGGAGGCACAGTTAAAAGACAGCAGGATCAGAGGGGTATGAAAGGTGTTGAAGAGAGATGAGTATGAGGATTTCTACTTGAAAAATGGAGTACTGTATAAAGACCCGGTACAAAAATTAATAGTAGAACCTACGCCGATGGAACAAAAAATCATCGACGTTACACAGCGCCAAGAACATTTCTCCATTAAGAGGCCGGTCAAATTGAAGGCGAATACATTCTTCATCCCGGATTTGACCAGAAAGTTGGCCGACGTCAAGATAGGATTGCATAGTATCTGAATCGAAGGCAGGGAAAAAGGAGGTTTATCTCAGACCCATCTATAAGTAGGACAAGCCGTTGGGTACGTACCACATCGACAATGTTGGACCGATGGACAATCACCTACTGGTGGTGGTCGATTCTCGAAATTCGTGCAGTTACATGCAATGAAAATCCCAGGCGCCATCGAATTGGTGATGTATTTTTCATTTTATTTACATCTACATATTTGGGTTTACGAAATGCTACATTCGAAGCATTTGCATCGGGTGGCTTAAAGAAATTACTGATGACATTGGGACAAAAAAGCAACTACCGGATTTTTAGTTCCATATTACACCAAGTTCCTTTAAATTTCTCCATAGTTCCTTAGATGTCAACTAGGTTCGAGCTTGGTAGAAAAATATGAAAGTTTTGATTTTCGAATAAGCAAATTAACTTTGTTTCAAACCACACAATATTGTCTTTTATTAAACCGAAAAGACACCAATCTTTGTTCATAATAAGCGGCTGTTGATCTGCAGTCGAAGATTTTTGGGAATCCTAGGCGAATCGTATTGGATAGAGGAACTGCGTTCGCCTCTAACCAGTTTAGCGAATAAAAAATCTTGTCATTTCGACGGTAGAACCTCGAGGCAATGGGCAGGTGGAAAGAATCCACAATATCATCATCCCTATATTAACAAGATCTTCCGTAAGCGACCCCAGGGACTGGTATAAGCACGTGGACAGAGTACAGCAAATTTAAAGAAACACTCCGTACAGAATTTAGGTCATTTCGTATCCGTACTAGTCTGGACTACCCAGATTTACGAGAATTGCTCACACAGGATTCGATAACTTTGGCGCCAAAAATTGATAACGGTTTTTTGTAGAGGGGTTCAAAACATGCATTTACTATGGGAGGGAGGGGTCTATCTCGCCCCGTTTAGGAGTTAGGGATAATTTTATAAAAAAATGTCTTAAAATGAAAAAAACAACGGCAACACTTACAATGAAGTACTATAATGGTTTGAAAGCCAGAAACTTGTTCTTTATTCCGAAATTTAAGTTAAATTATTTGTATAAATAGTTTTTGAAAAATTCGCATGCAAACTCAAAAATTTGATTAAGAAATTGAAAAAAAAAGGTTAGACCTTTTTTTTTTAAATCATGAATAGAAGTGCTAAATTGGGTTCTTGTGGTCAGTGCTCATATCAATTCTGAATCGAACACAGAAAACCGAATAGTTTTGCGTCTTCTAGTTTTTGAGAAAATCGAAAATTACTAAAAGTACTTTTTTATGGGATATTTTGTTTTTTGGTATTTACGGTGATAATACGTACACCTCCCCTTCCTTCTTCCCCCTTCCCCGATTTCCGATATACAAAACTAGCCATACATTTGAGGGTTTATTTTATAGTTGAACTTGGCTTGCTTCGCGAGTTAAGGAATTTAAACTCTCTTTTTGCATGTGGCAAAGCTCGCTCTCACAACTTCGTTGCTCCCCAAACAAACGTTTCACTTTTGTACCGTTGTTGTTTTTTTCATACACATCATACGTGGAAAAGCATGTAGTTATTGATGTAGTTTAGTTATTGAAGGTCATTCTGTGTTCAAGCTCAGTGCGAATCTAGCGATTTTTTTCTGATTAAGTGATGGCGGCTAAGCATCCTCTAATCCATCCAAAATTACAAAATTTCTCAACATTTTGTACGTTCGCGGATTTGGTGTCGACCACCGAAAAAAGCGTTTGTAGAAGAAATTGGTATAATTACTTCTAAAATTTCAACTTCCCCATTGTGTTGCAACTTACCGATGAAGGTGGAAATATGTAAAAACATTAAGTTCGTTTGGATGTGGCGGTGTTCAACAAAAAGCTCTAAAAAGAAGGTGACAAAAATTGTAGGAATACAATCAACCCATCTATCGGCACATTTTTCCATGGGCCTCAATGTCGGTTAGAGATTCGCGTGGTGCTTGTGATAATTATCTCTTTTGTCATCAAAATGCCTGTGAACACGGTTTTCCAGGTAAATTAATTAAATCTTAACCTACAATTTTAATTTAAATATTATTGTAAATTATTATTTTAAAATTAGCATTTAACCTCTTGGCGCCATCACGTCTGTAAAAGCGAACTAAAAAAGTCTACTATAATAGATTACTTTAACTATTGTCGTGAAATAGCCGAAATAATAGCGTCTTACGTTGATGTCAGCATTGGCGGCGGAGAAAAAATTGTGAAAATCGACGAGACTTTTTTACAAAAAGAAAATATCACAGAGGCCGTGTTACCAAACAGATGACAATTGTGGTATTGGGGTTGTTTAGCAAAGAAGATAAGGTCGGACAGTTCTTTAAAGTGAACTCTAAATGTAAGGAAGATTTATGGCCTTTTATCCATAAATACGTTTACTCCAACACCAGTCGTATTTGTAACGATAGCGCACGCCAGTATATAGGTGTTGAGAAAATGTTTTCTAGTTCTACGACCAACAAGTGACGAACAACAGCAAAGGGGTATATTTTGATAACACCGGTGCAGGCAACACTATTAACGATCTGGAGAATCGGAACAAGATTCTGAAAAAATCTCTTTTATGCCGCAAAACTACGCGCCACCTTCACCAGTATATGGCACTTTTCTTTTATCGAAAGTGCTGCCTTGAAAAAAAATATAAGGACGACTTGGGCTCCCAAATCATGGATTTTTTACTAGACGTAAAAAAGTGTTTCCAGATTTTAACGATGGTGAAGAAAGTGTGGGTACAGTAACACCAGTACGGACGATGACTTCATTGACGAGACTCACATACCTTTTTAATACATTGAAAATTGGCTTAATTGTACTCGTGCAGGGACGGGTTAAGAATATCCCTGCAGCGATACCTATCGCTTGTCGTAAAAGGCGACTAAACAAAGGTAAACAAAACTCACATCTAGGCAATTTAGAAAACACCAAGGTGAGCCTAGGGACACATATACCACCATTAAACTGCCCCACAAGTGTGCATGCAAATCAGTGGGTTGACACGACTGGAGATCACCGGTGTTGTAAGAGTAAGATCAATCAAAAAATAAAAAAATAAAAAATCTGGAGCATGCCCGTGTCAAAAAGGAAGGGAAGAATGAAAACGGTCAAACCGTAGCATTATGGAAAAGAACGCTAAAAGGAAAAGCACTACCCCGCCAGGCACTACTAATGGTCGTGATCCTGGGACGAGCAGCAATGCTCGGGTCAGAGCTATAGGATTTCCGGGGGATAGCAAAGTAATGCAACGGCGTAAGCCACATTTAAGAGTCGCGAGTTGGAACGTTGGAAGCATGAGTGGGCGCAGCTATGAGCTTGAAGAAATGATGGTTAGAAGGCGAGTAGACATCCTGTGCGTACAAGAGACGAAATGGCGAAACACCGGTAATCGGGCACGTTTCTTGGACGTTAAAACAAAAGCCTACAAGATGTTTTACTATGGATTGGAACAAGGAAAAAACGGAATCGCCATCATTCTTGCGGCAGAGTTACTTGGCAACGTCTTAACCATTTCAAAGTCCAGTGACCGTTTGATGGCTCTCAAATTGGTGATGCATGGTGAGGTGTGGAACATCGTAAGCGCATATGCCCCTCAAGTAGGATGCGAACAAAAAGAAAAAGATGCATTCTGGCTAGATTTCCACAACCTTGTCAAAATCATCCCAAAGGAAGAGCTTTTGTTTGTTGGGGGAGATTTAAACGGACATGTCGGGGAGACAAGCGAAGACTATGAAGGCTACCACGGAGGGCTGGGATACGGCACCAGGAACTCTTCAGGTGAAGATATCCTAAACATGTGCAAGTCGTACGGTCTTATAGTGCTAAATACCATGTTCGTCAAACAAAGCCGGCACCTGATCACTTATAGCAGCGGCGGAAATGAAACTCAAATAGACTATCATTTGGTATCCAGTTTCATGAAGCCACGAGCTAAAGATTGCAAAGTGATCCTGGGAGACGCGATCGCCCCTCAACACCGTCTCCTCCTGACTGAATTTTTTATGGATGCGAGAAAGAAGTCAAAGCAGCAAACGAAGGTGTCTGAGAGAATCAAGTGGTATAAGCTGGATAAAGGAAAAGGCGAAGCTTTTATTACCATCATGGAAAACTACCTCTCTTCCATTATCGATGAGGTCGGTAATGAGGAGTGCAGAGCACAAGACATGTGGGATTCCCTACAACAATCTGGCCTGGAGAAAGCCAAATCACTGCTCGGAACATCTAAAGGCCCCTGCCAACACGCAAAAGAAACCTGGTGGTGGACAGACGAAGCCAAAGCAGTGATACACGAAAAGAAAATGGCTTTCCAAGCTTGCTCAAAGTGCTCTTCTACTAATAGAGAGGAAAAAGCTCGCCGTGAAAAGGTATATAGATGTTGCAAAGGTATCGCGAAGAAAAAATGCGCCGAATTCAAAGCGAAAAGCATGGAAGGCCTCTATCAGGAGTTGGAAGAAATATCGTCTTCCGCGTCTGACAGGAACCAGGCTACCCAGGAGCTTCGACAAAACAATTTGAACAAAGGAGCAAATATCTTTAAGATAGCCGCCCAGAGAAGAAGAAATGCTCAGGAGATTCGTTTCCCAAAGTTGATTAACAATGCTGAAGGCCAACTCCTTGTGGAAGACGAAAAAATTCTCCACAGATGGCGACAGTATTGCGAGGAACTTCTGAACGAACAGTTTCCCCGAGTGTACTTTCCAAGAGCCGCCCCGAATCATGCCGAAATACCCGACATCACAGTCGAAGAAGTTCGGTACGCGGTTAAAAACTCCAAGAAAAGAAAAGCTGTTGGGCCGGACGGGATACCCTCTGAGTTCTGGAAAAAGATGGGAGACATCGGGTCTAGATGGCTCATGGTTCTTATCTCTAAACTTATGAGAGGCGACACTATGCCTAATCAATGGAGGGAAAGCTATCTTCTTCCATTGCACAAAGGAAAGGGTGATACGCGAAATTGTGATAACTACCGTTCTGTCAAGCTGATGTCGCACACCATGAAGATCGTTGAACGGGTATTAGATAGCCGACTGCGGAAAATAATACGACTATCTGATGACCAGTGCGGGTTTGTCTCGGGTAAATCAACAACAGATGCAATCCAAAGTATAAGGATCATGATGGAAAAGCATCGTGATTCTTCAAAGGACTTGCATATGGTGTTGGTTGATTTCGAGAAGGCCTTTGACCGGCAACCAAGAGATCTTTTATGGGTAGCGCTAAGACAAAAAGGAGTTCCAGAAACCTACGTGCGAGTAATTATGGACATGTACGAGAGAGCAACGACAAGAGTAAGATGCACCGCAGGAGTCACCGAAGAATTCGCAATCAAAGTCGGTGTACACCAAGGGAGCGTCCTCAGCCCACTGCTTTTTATAGCAGTCCTTGATTGCTTGCTTGAAGGAAAAGTGACGGACCCCAATGTGCACCAGCTATTCTTTGCTGACGATGGGGCCATTATAAGTGATGATCAGGCGTCCTTACAACGAGCACTTGATGTGTGGGTGGACATTTTTGAGGGACACGGGTATCGTATTAGTTCAAAGAAGACAGAGTATCTGTGCTGCCCGTTCTCTGACCCTCATCAGCCTATTCCAGACATTTACTTGAATGGAAGAGTGCTTCCCAAGTGTGAAAAGTTTAAATATCTGGGATCTATGATTAATAGAGAAGCAACTTGTGATGACGACATCAAACATCGCGTGCGTAGGGTGGATGAAGTGGCGGGAAAACTCCGCCATCTTCTGTGATCGAAAAATGCCCCCTAAGCTGAAAGGAAGGCTCTACACTTCAGTTGTACGTCCGGCGCTCACATACGGTTCACAATGCTGGACAATGCACAAAAAGTATGAGAGCAAATTAACGGCAACTGAGATGAAGATGCTTCGCATGACAGCGGGAGTAACAAAGCGTGACAGAATTAGAAGTTCAAAGATCCGAGGAAGCCTCCACGTAAAAGAAACCATCACAAGAAATATAGAGCGCGACCGACTCAGTTGGTATTGCCATGTTCAAAGGAGAGATCCTTTGAACCCCGTCCAAAAGGCGTTATCAATCAACATTCCAATTTCAACACGCAAAAAAGGCAGGCCGAAAAACAATTGGTGCAAACAAATGCAAAAACACCAGCATTTGATTGGCCTCAGCGATGAAGTAATCCCAAACCGGGAAGCCTGCCGCTACTTTCTGAGGTCAAACCGGCGGACCCCACAAGCGGACCAGTAGGAATGCAGTTAAGTGGGAAGGTTATGGTCCTACACTTCTGACCATAACGACGCCGGGATAAAAAGGAAAAGAAGAAGAAGAAGAAAGAAGAAGAAAATTGGCTTAACTATTTTTAACTAACTTCAGACTAACTTACACCCCGACTGATTAAGACGTGGAATTATTATTCACCCCTATTGCGATTGGCGTTTTTATTGAATGGCAAATGTCACTTCTTCTGGCGAGTCACTTTGTAGGCGTTGAAGTATCGGTATTGCGATACTTAAACGCCGGTCGTTTTCGGTCCACATACATTCCACACAAGCAACTGACAATGACAGCTCGACGTTTGAAAGAAATTTCTTCGTTCTTTCAAATTTGAAACGCGTGGATTGCTTTTGATTTTAGAGAAAAGTAAAAAATGAACAGTGTTGCGCTTTTTGTATTAAGTCATCAATTTAATAAAGTGAGAAATGAAGAAAGCGAAAAAGAAGACACCCGAAGAATTGATTTGATAAGAGAAAGGAGAACGTTAAGGTCGAAATCAAATCCCTTAGATTTACCAGGGTCGAAGTAAGTACGAGAATTATTTAAAGATCAAAACACTACATGTTATACTCGTATTTCCAGATTTACAATGTACTTTAGGTTGAATAAAAGTGCGTTTCTTTATTTATTGAACGAGCTTAAGGATAGGATTTCAACAAAACAAAGCGTTTTATCGGTGCCATTAAAAATGTGTGGGTAATGATTTCAATTTGGGTATTGCTCAACCCACCATGAGCATAATACTGAAAGAGATGCTTGAAATTATGGAAGCACACATTTGTCCTCATTGGATAAATTCCCGCTATTCAGATGAAGAGAAAATCGAAGCAAAAGCATTTTTTTATCAAAAAGCTAGAATCCCTGGAGTAATAGGATGTGTGGACGCAGCCATATTAAAATTCAAGCTCCGAAAAAAGAGGAGCAACACCAATATTACAATAGGAAAGGCTATTACAGCTTAAATGCAATGTTTGTATGTTATTGACGCATTTTCATAAACTTTTTAACGTATGTACATGTAACTCTAATGTATGTATATGTAACTCTAATTTAAGGCTTGTGATCATAAAATGCGCATAAAATATGTAGATGCCAGACATCCAGGAGCTAGCCATGATTCCTTTATTTGGATTTCGACCGAATTTCGGGGCATCTTGAAAGGGAATTTTGACAACGGGGATCGAAATACTTGGTTTCTCGGTAAGTTTAGGATTTGACCACAATAAACACATTTGATAAATAATCTAACTTTAAGGTGATGCTGGTTATCCCCTGGAACCATTCCTTATGACACCATTTAGATCTGTTGAAGAAGGAAGCCCGCAAAGCGACTTCAACCAAAGGCATTCGAAAACTCGAAATATAATTGAAAGAACAATTGGTGTTCTAAAGAACCGATTTCGATGCCTTCTTGGAGCAAGACTGCTGCACTATAGCCCACAACAATCAACAAAAATTGTAAATGTATGTTCAGCTCTTCACAACATTTGCATTCATTACAAAACTGAAACACCAATAGAACAGCATCCTCTAATTTTGGAAACAATACCAGACCGTGAAAATATTCCCGGAGAAAACAATCAGATAGCAGTTGACATACGAAACCGATTATTAGAAACATAAATATTTTGATAAAATAAATAATTGTTTTATTCCAACTTAATTTATTGTACATTTAATTCAATCTTTTACACCCAAACAAGAAACAAAAAAAAACTCATTCTAAATAATTCAGATCTATCGACTTCTCTGCCATGAGACACAGCTTCCTCTTTCTTATTTCTAATTTCATTAATTTCATTTCATTGTCCTTCCTTTGTTGGTGCTCTTCTCGTCTCATTTTCATCTTGTATTCTTTTAATCTTTCCTCTTCCAAATGAAACCGCTTCCTTTCATATCTTGCATTCTCCTTCAGATGATCCCGAATAGTTTGCAATCCTGAACTCACTTCATGGTACAACGCTTGTCGCACATTAGTTTGATGCTCCAACATTTTTATTAAATTTAGTTCCGATTCCAATATGCTGGCAGGTTCCTCAGTTGCATTTATTTCTTTTTTTTTGTGTTGTATCGGTTTCGTTGAGATCAATGGGTGTCGACGATATTTCCATAGGTTGACCTATAGCTTCCGGGCACGGGCTTTGTGCCGCCACATGTATTGCCTTTTGGTTCAACAAGATTATTGAACTGAAGCAGATTAGCGATTGCCTAATCTGTGTCGTTTAAATATTTTTCCCTAAACCCCCCTCCCCCAGTTACTTGCATTTGTTTTTTGTTAAACAAAAGCTTTTGCTTAACCTTGAACTTCGCATCGAACCAAACCTGTAAATAAATATGTGTATATGTACATAAATACATATGGGTATATGACATCAAATGATTCCGTACCTTTTGCCATTCCTTCTCCGTCCTAACCGGCGGTCCCAAGGAATTAAGTTGATTGGACACCGATTCCCATTCTTTTTTTTTTTTCCTTGGCTTGGGAAATACCTCTACGGAAGTTCGTCGCTAGGGAATAGTTTTCTTCCATTAATTGAATAAGACGTTTGAATTGGTCCGGATTCGTTATTTTAACCCTTTAGTAATACTTGCTTGATAAAATGAAAACAAGAAAAGAATGGATACTTACATTTTTAGTTTGCCAAGACCACCAGTCGTTTGCAAATGTGTTGTCGCCAGAAAGTAACGTTTTACCGGTCGTTTATTTCTACTTAAACGCCAACTACAATACCGACAAAAGGCGATAAAAAATACATTCCACTTAACGCCAGCTGTCAGATGGCGGAATAGCAAGTAAAACGACTACTACAATACCGATTTCTTTAAGTGACATTTGTCATTCAATAAAAACGCCAATCGCAATAGGGGTGATTATTATTATTATATATTTTGATTACTTCCAATTACATTGTTACAGTATTAATTTTATAACAAAATAAAGGAGATAATATACAACATTCTGTAATATTGAAGTTAGTGTAAAATGTGGCTTCAAATGAATTTACATAATTTAAGATATGGTGGGGTGATAACGGACAGAATTCAAAAGTATATATTTGTTAATTTGTAAAAATAATACCGAAAAACATTTATTTGGCGTTTAAATAGTTTTTTACATTTAAATGTAAATATGCTGCTGATCAGGATAAACTACTCAACAATGATTCAACATTTAAGTAATCGACCGTGAATAACCAGTATTTAACTTCTCTTACGAATGAAATGAAATTGTTTGTTGACCTTATAGAATATGGCAGCTTATTAAATATAGCGGATGCTGTTACACTATAGAATCGTGAACAAAGGGTTTTTGTAACATTTGGTATGTTTACAAGATACAGATTGGAATGCAATGCAATTCTACCTCTTCGTGGTGCATTCTGGTGCATTATTTACAAAGATGAACCAGATATACATACATCTAACCTCGCACTTACCCCAAATTTTAAATTGGGCCAAGACGGGGGGTTGCAGGAGGGCAACATGCCCCCCCATACATATTATCATCGTAAATACCAGAAAACAAAAAAGTACTTTTAGTAATTTTCGATTTTCTCAAAAACTAGAAGACGTAAAGCCATCCGGTTTTTTGTGTTTGATTCAGAATTGATATGAGCATTGACCACAAAAATTAAAGCCAATTTAGCACTTCTATTCATACTTTGAAAAAAAAAGGTCTAAACTTAATTTTTTCAATTTTGTAGTCAAATTTTTGAATTTGCCGCATGCAATTTTTTCAAAAACTATTTATACAAATAATTTAACTTAAATTTCAAATTAAAGAACAAGTTTCTGGCTTAATGTTTTCCTAAAATTGCTGGTACCTCCTAAACGGGACGAGATGTTTCCCCCCCTCCCATAGTAAAAAAAGCTTGTTTTTGACCCCTCTATAAAAATCAATTGTCAATTTTTGGCGCCAAAGTTATCGTACTCGTGCCCCAAGGGACATGCAACTACCACCTTTATAAAATGGGTCTTAGTAGCCAAGAAATCTGCAGGTGATGTGGGCATGCCAAGGACATCATGGACACATACATGCCCAAACCTTGCCAAGAAAGAGTCAAAATGACAAGTAACACAACTATAACAGGAAAAGACTAAGGAAAAAGCGACCTACAGTGAAATAAAAAAGATCAACTATGGAAGATACGTAGTCGAGATATTTGGTAGTCACGAACGGCCTAATATCACGAAACGTTGGCCGAATACATGAACAAATGGGGCCTTTTAATTTGGAACGAATGAACTATCAGGATAGCCAAATGTGGGATTGAACCAAACCACGCATGGGAAATCCTATAACAGACGAACGAGACTAACAATAGCAGGCCATCACACCACTGTAAACGACACGATGAGACCATACGCACCCACACGAACGTACAGCACGAACCATTTTCTTATCCTTTTAGAGTAGTAGAGTAGTAATAGCAGCAGCACAGTGGCAGACCAGCACTGAGTGAGTTATTGTATTTCAATTTTGTCAAGTTATATTGTATTATTGAGTTAAAATAATAAAATCCCACATGCTTACAATCTTATATCATTTTTATTGTTGTAAAGGAATTTATTTTTGATTTCATTAATATTTTGAAAATGCGGCTCTTTACTCATCGGAGAGAGATGTCTGAACATAATATGGAATTCCAGAGACGGCTGCAGCGATGTTGTACTCAGGTCAATGACTTAAGTGCAGAAGGCTTTAAATTCGTACGCATCAACTTCCAGATTTTAATGCTCAAAATCGAAGAGTTTCGCTATTTGTTTGAAAACTCTGGGTTGCATGTATCTCAGAAACCTGGTTCAACAAGGAACTTATAGACACGTTATACTTTATACAAGAATACAAACTCTCTATGGCAGACAGATGTGCTCGAGGGGGCGGTGGTGTTGCAATTTATTTAAGGGGGTAGTCTCATGTGAACGCATAAATGTTACCTCTTTTTAGGGAATTGTTTTTTATAAGACAATAAAATTCAATCATTTTAATTTTTTATATGTTTTTATTTGTATGTTAAAATGTATGAAACATTTTTTTTTCTTATTTTACATTTTTTATATATTTTTTTTTAAATTAAATTAGACACCAAAAAAAAAAAAACAAGTCACTGGTCATGGTAAGAGCGGCTGTTCATATTGTCTGAAATAAAAAAATCAAAGGGATTATTGTTCAGTAGGTCTGTCGCTATCGGCCCTACCAAAATTAATTAATTTCATTGAAAAAAAAATGGCGGACTGTAGAAAAAAAATTTGTTTTTTTTGGTTAATTTGTTAAAAATCGTTTAAAAAAAATTAGAAAATATTTTCGAAAATAAGCAATTTTGGTACGGCCGATAACCATTAATGAGTAGAAGAACATACTCTCTCTCACAAAAGTATTCGGAATTATGTTTTTTTCTGGATTTGAGTGTTGTTAAATAACAAACAATTAAGCAATAATAATGTTATGAGATCACACATTATGTAACCGCATATCAACCGCATTACTGCACTTAACAACAAGTACCTTCGAATATGCTGAACATGCAACTATAAGTGCATTTGCCTGATGACCTACATACGGCAGCACAAGCAGCTAAAGCAAAACAAAAATAAAAACAACTTCGAATATGCTGAGCTTGCAATTACAAGTGCATTTGCCTGATGACCTACATACGGCAGCATAAGCAGCTAAAACAAAACAAAAATAAAAACAATGAAATGACAAACGTTTCATATGGGATAAGTAACGCCCATTCAAATAGAACTTACTCCAATTGGCCAAGGCCAAATCCATAACACTGAATGGAATTTGAATTGAAGCGAAATTGGAAGAAGAAAGGAAGCACCGTAGATTTTAGGATAAGTTAGAATAGTAATAATATATTGTCTCTATGTATACACTTAAAATATTAATGGACGACTCGGGATATAAAAGCCCGAGCAGGCCACAATAAAATTTAGAATTAATTAGACAGCCAAACAAACATCGGCAGTTTTAATTCTCTTGCCTTAAAACGGCAATAGGTAAAAGAGGAGTGCCATATAAATAGGCACCCTGTCTGTCCAACGGCGTTCCACGCCGGACACAAAAGTTAGGGTCGACCTTTCTCTCTGGGAAGTTTTTCTTTCACCTCGTATGAAAGAGTACCAACACATAACAATAATAAAAATCAGTGTCAATGCAAAATTTATTCCCTATTAGCAAATAATTAAAAAAAATTAACATTTTCTCCCTACAACAAAAAAAAAAGCAAAATAAACAATAACGGGGCGAATTCCATGTAACAAAAGTATTCGGAATTGCTATCATTTACAGTTAAAATCAAGTGTCGTTTTATATTCTTCTTAAAATATGTTGTAGGCTTTCCTTATTAGTACGTAATCAGCATTCGCAAACATTAAAAGGCTATCATACAGTATACTTTTCGTTGTTTAGAGTATCTTACTAAATTTATATTAAAACGGGTGGAAAATCGAGGGAAACTACCGAAGAAGAAAGAAAAATTATTTTTCAAATGCACGGTAAAGGCAAAAAACTAAAGGAAATATTGTCTTATGTAAATAAAAGCATTTCTACAATTCATAGCATTTTACAGCGCGTTAGCATTCAATCACAACAACGATCTGACCGTCCTATGAAATTAAATCTACGTGATAAATCGCTTATAATAAGAAAAATTAAACAAGATCCAAAAAAATCAGCTCCAGAAATAAATAGAGAAATAGCTGAGTATAGCGGTGTTAATATTTGTGATAAAACCGTGCGCGGGGTGCTCAGAAGCGATGGCTACAATGGTCGTACTCCTCTCTGCAAACCATTGATAAGCGAAGTCAACTGGAAGAAAAGGTTGGAGTTTGCAAAAGAGCACTTAAACTGCACTGAAGATTTTTGGAGTAGTGTAATATTTAGTGACGAAACCAAATTTAACATATTTGGACCCGACGGAGGTCAGGAGAAAAGAAATGCATTTCAGCAATACTATACCAACGATAAAACACGGAGGAGGTACCGTTATGTTGTGGGGCTGCATGAGTGCGAATGAGTTTGGAAATATGCAATTTATTGAAAATACGATGAATCACTATTAATATATTGACATATTAAAAAACAATTTGAATGAGAGTGCTGCAAAATTGTTGCTTTTGGCTCGTTATTTATTTCAGCACGATAATGACCCAAAGCATTAAGCGCATAATACAAAAATGTAAGTTTTATATATTGTAATACTCCAGACAGTTGAAAACTCCACCGCAATTTCCAAACCTTAACTCCATCGAACATTTATAGGCCATCACAGAACAAAAAATCTGCGAGCATCAAATAATAAGCAAATCGTCACTAAAGGAACCTATTTCTCAAGAATGGAGTAAAATAAGTCCTGAAACGATAAAAAGGCTTATAAAATCAGCGCCAAATAGGCTTAAAGAAGTTGTTAAGCAAAAAGGTTTTGCCACACGATATAAAAATTTTAGTTTTACTTTTTATTTTGAAATTATATTAGTTATAAGCAGGGATGGGATTTTGTGGACCTAAAAATTTAAAAAAAGGCAAAATAAAACACCCAAAAAGGCATTTATTGAAACAAACAATAAAATATATAAATTAGTTATAGTAGCTTTGAACTACCATAAGTTTTTTTTAAAATTTTCAGGCAACAACCGCCTGCGATTGTCCCTTAACAGCGCCTTAAAGGAGCTGAAAGATCTCTCTACATCAGCAGAGACGAGCGGAGCCCAATTGAAGCACTCAACATCACCCACTTCAATATTTGCAGGGAGCTCATGGTTTGCGTCCCCTCTAATAACGCAATTTATTTGCTCCACTCTCTCAAGTCCTTTATTCGCAAAAAAAACGGATTTGAACTTCTCAAAAACATCTTTTGCGACTGTCCCTTTCGCTTTTACTAAGTAGCTCTTGATTTTGTCCAAAATATGGAGGATTTCTCCAATCGTGTTTCCTTAATTTAAAAAAAATAATTAGGTACTGTTAGAATTTAGAAAAAAACTTTAGTTTCAAATTACCTCTTTTCTGCAAGCTTTCAAAAATATGGTCTTTTGGGTCCACTAAAAATCCGAAATTGGTTTTAATGTAAGCTAGCTGCGTTCTCACTGCTTTGTCTGCAACTAACTCCTTAGCAAATTTCACACAACTTGCATCGTCTACTATGTCATCCACGATTTCTTTAATTTTTTCAAAGTACTGCGCGTAATACGACGTTGCTGCCAACCAAGTACCCCAACGAGTCAATACCTGTACAAAATTAAATGTTTATTGCAGTTTTATTTGTTTATTTGAAATATAATTACGGGTTGTGGAGGCAGAGGCAGCCCTGGCTCCTTCTCTTTGAAATGTGCGATTCGAAACGGGCTTTTTAAAAAAAACTTTCTTCATATTGGATACAAAGGAATCGACTTTTGGGAAGCTGCTCCTGATGGTTTCACATACTCTATGTAAGCCGTGAGCTACGCAAGTGACATGAAGCATTTTAGAGTACAAAACTTGCAAAGATTTGCCACTTTTTTTCATATAAGGCGTAATTTCAGTCACAAACAGCAACACTTTTTCTCTCTTAATGTCGTCGGGCCACAACAATCGCATTGAATTATCAAACAGAGTTGCAATTGTTGTCGAGTTCACTCTTTCCAAAACCTCAGATGTAAGTAAATATAGACGTCCACCTTTTCGCAAGGGTCCGACTAGCACATTTGTAACGCAGCGCACATTTGACATTAAATTTTGACGGATCAACACACGCACGGATTCTATGTGGCGATGCATGCCTGCAATACGTTAGCTGTCAATTGAAATTAACAGACGCACGCAAGCACGGATTCTATGTGACTTGCCCTTAAGATTTTTTTTTCTTTTGTTTTGTTTCCTTATTTCGCCGCTGCACACGTGCATATATCAGTTCAACTTAATTCCGTAGTTGCCCGGTTTATGATTGTCCGTTGAGCCTGACATGCGCCGGTTGCCGGCGTAATCGAACATAGAAGGCAATCAATGGGAGGGATGGCACACAAACAAGTTACATGGATCTATTGACTCGATTTTTTTTTGTTCAGCTAATTATTGAATTTAGTGTATGCGTATGCATATGCATATGCATGCATGAATATTGTATATTGAGTACATTAGCTTTTTGTGTGTAATATATTTGATTATTTTGCATGTATTACTTTAGAAAGGCTGAAAAGATGAACAATATGGGAAAAGGCAATAACGAAAGAAAAGGCATAAAAAAGGCAAAATAAAGTATGTACATATATTTGGCACGAGCGGAACGTCAAACGTGTTTGTTTTTAGTCATACGATTGCGCAAAAATAAAAGGCAAATTCCACAAAATCTTATCACTGGTTATAAGCAAAATTTCCGAATACTCTTGTGACATGGAATTCGCTTCGTTATTGTTTAATTTGTATTAAAATAGAAAATTATGTTTCGAAAAAATGCGTTTAAAGTTTCAAGAGCAGAATTTTCGTGGAAAATTTATACTTACACTAATCTGCTATGCCTGGACCATACAATAACCCTTCCGTGGCTTCATACGCATCATTTTCTGCCAGTTTTTGTGACCTGAGGGAAGCCCTTGCCTTTTTGGATGCCTCGGACGTAAATCGCTCAGCATACGAGTAGGCGTTTCGGCCAATTTGCGGACCAAAAATCTTCATTATTTTAAAGAGAGATGAAAATCTTTCATTAAACATACACGCAGCTGTCCATGAAGCAATTTCCAGCGTCTTTTTTCCAACAAAATGATGCTTTGGAGCCAAATTCCAGATGCAACTATTAAACGACTCGTTATTGTTCTGAGTGTTTTTTCCCAAGCACCTTAGTATTAGATCATCAGATGATAATTCTTCGTAAATTGGCTTCAAAAAACTTGCTGTTTCTTCATCAAATGCTGGAGGATGTGTGTAAATTTCCTCTGTTCTCTGCCGTAAGTTGTAAATACTTGCACCATGCAATTGAACAGTACGAGTGCTTGGGGTTTTCATCGGTTGAAATTTGATGATAGTATGTAGCCCACCACTTCATTTCTTCTTGAGAATCTGGATTTCTCAAAATAGCCAAACCATAGTATGTATTTACTTAGCTTAACCACGAGTCGACTTCTTTGTTGCAGCATTAGTGGTGATTTTATTTTCGATGTACATTTTGTGACAGCAACTTTATCTGCTTCATCTTTTAGATTAGTTTTTGCCTTCTTTTTTTCAGCTATTTCCAAGCCTTTTTAGCTTGTAAATACTGGTTATGTGTTTTTTAGCTTCATTCACTCGTCTATACATTATTTTTTTGACGAGTGCATCTTGCACTCTTTTTTCCTACTATAGAATCGCCATTGTAAGGATCGGCATCCAGTAAATTGTTTAATGTTTTGCTGTCACCATCTCCAATGTACTTACTATATTTTACTTTAAAGTATTCGACAGACCGCTGAATCATTTCGATCACACCGTCAACTTCCATTTTACCGGAACTTCCTTCATAATTTGCTTCACAATGCTCAATGTGATTTTCATACCACTCCAAAAACTCGTTTGACTCTTCCCTGCCAATCCATTGCTCGCATGCTTTACATACTTTTGATTTGACAATTAAGTCTATCATGCCAATTATGGAAAACGGCGGATTGACTGCGGAGGGAGTTCGTCAAATCCGCATTCGCAGTACAACCCTATTATAGAAACCGACGGATGAACCACATTATCGGTCCGCGAAACCTCTTTATTGATCAGCAAAACCTCTTTACCGATCCTTTTTTCAATCAGCTGTGTTCTGTCAATTTTTAATTTTCATTGAATTTTCATGTTAAATTGTTTGGAAGAGCAAATATCTAAAGTGAATTATGGATACAATTGGCTTTTTTATGGATTTAGAAGGAGAAGGAAATGATTCTCGACAAATACGTTGGAAAGTAAGAAGTAGGGCGAAGGATATTTTATCGATACCGGAAGATCAGTAAGTTAAAACAATTTTTTTTTGTAATCAATATTAATTTATGCATCTTTCTTTCAGATTTGTAAAATATTTCAGGCTGAATAAAACAGCATTCAAATATGTTTTACAGATATTAAAAGATAAACTGCCACCAGTGGTTAGAACGACATCATTGACCCCGGAATTTAAGCTGGCAGCATGTTTAAGGTTCCTGGCTGAGGGTGGATATCAGACTGGCACTGGAAAAGACTTTGATGTTGGAATGGCACAACCGACAATTTCAATAGTTCTTTCCGAGGTTTTCAGTATATTAGAAAAATATTTATGTCCACAGTGGATAAATTTAACCATGAGTGAAGAAGAAAAGCGGGAAGCAAAATTGTATTTTTATAATAAGTCAAGAATCCCAGGTGTTATAATGTGCATAGACGGAACACATATAAAAATTGCAAAGCCGCCAGAAGAAAGTGCACATCTATTTTTTAACAGAAAGGGGGCATATAGTCTAAACGTTATGATAGTAAGTAATGAATGTAAAGGACTTTCCTACTTTTCTTAACTTTTTTTTTTTTAGATATGCGATCACAAGCAGCGGATTAGGGGTATAAACGCAAGATATCCTGGAGCAAGCCATGATGCTTTTGTTTGGGGCAATAGCGATGCCTTTTTTTATTTTAAATCATTGTATGACGCGGGGGATAGAAATACGCGATTGTTAGGTAAATATGCATTTTACATATGCAGTTACGTATGTATATCAAAAGAATGTCATTACAATATTCCTTTAAAATAGGAGATGCTGGATATCCTTTGTCGCCATGGCTTATCACACCTTTTAGAAATGCTGGTGTTAGTACTCCAAAAAGCAGGTTCAATAAAAGCCATAGCAAAGGTCGTAACATTATAGAACGAACTATCGGCGTTTGGAAAAATTGGTGCCGGTGTTGCCTCGGAGCTAGACAGCTTCATTATTCTCCAAAGAAGGCAATCCAAATTATTAATGTTAGCGCTGCACTGCATAACATACGCATTCATTATAATGTGAATGATGAAGAATTGCAACTACCGGAAGAAACATGTGAAGTTGAGGAGATTTTTTCGGAATCTCCGCAGTTCTACTTATCTGAAGCCAACCAAATCCGGGAAGAACTGTTGCAATTTTTTTTATAAATCAATAAAAATGTTTAATTTGAATAATGTTTTATTTCAATATCACTTCTGTAATAAAATAAATCAGCCTTCAGGGCAACGAATATAAAAAACTTAAAAAGAATCAGCCTTCAGGGCAACGAATATAAAAAACTTAAAAAGAATCAGCCTTCAGGGCAACGAATATAAAAAACTTAAAAAGAATCAGCCTTCAGGGCAACGAATATAAAAAACTTAAAAAGAATCAGCCTTCAGGGCAACGAATATGTAGCTTAATTGCACTTCACATTACATGGACACATTGGCACTTTGAGTGCCAGTATTCTGTTAATAAATTATTCATTTAATGATTGATTAATCTTCATTAACTCAATCTCTAATTTTTTTTTTTTGTATTGCAGTTTCTCTGCTGCAAATAGTTCCATTTGGTGATTATGCCTTTCTGCCTCTTTTAAAAGTCCTTCCTGGACCGAATTGCCATACTTTTGATGGTCTATTAAACGATCTAAGGACCGGTAAATTCTCTTCAGACTTCCATTTCTTTGCTCTGCTTCATGTCCAACTCTCTCCAAAGCTTCAGAGACTTTATTATAAAGTTGCTCCTGTATATGTATTTGTCTCTGAAGCAATTGTTGGAGCTTTGGCCCTTTTCTCAAATGTATTTCCGCCGTGTCTGATGGTTTGATATTATTGTCCTTTTTCGATTCATTTTCTCCTCCATCTTTCGAAATATTCGACAAATTTAGATCGTTTTCTGAAATTATCAATGAATTACTCTTATAATACATATAATAGAAAAAAAAATGTATTTCATACCTTCATTGTAGGAGGGCAACTCTACATCCATTACATCCGTCGAGCAATTTGGTGCATTTGTACTTAATGGAGCCCCAAAACTTTTTGTTCCAGGAACTCCCACAGCACAATCCTTTAAGCACACGAGCTCAATTATTTCCTCCTCCAAGGGGGTAAAGAAAATTTCGCTGTTTTCACCGCCACCTGTAGCTCGTCTTTCCCGTTTATTGTGTGCCAGCTTTTTCCGTAAAGCCGATTTATGATCTGACCAAACCTAAATTTAAAATAGTCCGAATTAATACTGCTATTTTAAGAATTTATTTAATTTAAAGAATGTAAGCACCTTCTTCCATTCGGCTATTTCTTTAATTGGAGGCCCCAAGCTATTAAGCTGTCCTTGTAGTTCCTCCCAAAATCTTTGCACAAACTCAGGGTCTTTTTTTGTAAAATTCTTTGCAATGTCGGGATTTTTTTTCAAGGCACTGAACATTGCCTCAAACTGCAAGCGTGTTGTTTGTTTTCTAACAATAAAAGTAAACGTTATTATGTTCAGTTAAAATTTGAAACTTACTTTTTATTGCACCAACTCATCTTTCTTGTTTGAAATCCGCAACCAAAATGATTCGGATTGAAAACGTCAGAAAATGTATGCAGCGCGGATGAGTTGCGTTTTCTATAATACCATTTTTTACACTACTTTACCGACATCCGCTCACCTTCCCGATTGCGTTTTCAATAATAGGAAAACAAGCGGATGCAAGAATATTCCCTCCGCAGTCAATCCGCCGTTTTCCATAATCGACATGTATATTTTTATTAGAATATTTCCCTATCCAAGAAACAACACCAAGGAGTGAGGTAAAACCGCCCTTAGTCCATGATCCATAACCAGAGACCCTGATTTTATCTTCCGTTTTCAACATTTAATTCTTTTTTCTTCTGCAACTGTTTTTTTGAAAGCAGCATCAACTTCTGAATTTACAGCAATATAAATTTGGTCGAGCATACCATGATATTCATTTTTACTAATTCCATCACACAAGTCCATTAGCGAACAAAATAAATTTATTCCAACCAGACTGACTTCAAGTCCATAATAAACACAAAATTTCTATTGATTTCGTAAGCATTTTTGACCATAGGAAAAGAATTGATGTCAAATTCTTGTCACGAACACTTTACACACAACTTGAATCCTAGTCCTTGCGGTGATTTTTCCAAAAATGTACCGTCACTAACGTCACAGCTTGCACTTTAAAATTTATTGCAAAGCTGTAAACATTAGCGAGAAACACAGAATGCTGTAGCTGAATCCTTCGTCAATCCGTACGTCAAAATACTCTTGTCTTTTAATTTTTCACCTGATGTGCTCACAAACTCGGTATCGGTTTCAGCAGTGTACTGATTCCCTCGAAAACTCCTTTTTCTTTCTCTTTGCCCTGGATATCTTGTGGAGCTTGTCGAGCCTTTTCGATCCAGTTTTTTTTTCTGTTTGATGTTGACATAAAAAGCATCAAAAGTGTACTGCTAAATTTGTTCTAGCATTTTACATATATTCACGTCAAAAATGTATATACACTATTTCACATATACACAGATAGGTAATGTACTAAAGTTGACCGTCAGAAACTCCGTACGCAGGTATAAAAGACCGGTACAACAATAGAAAGGTAGCAGCTGCAGACATGGCGCGCAGCAGACAATTCGCTTGCGGCACGTCGGCGACTATGAGTTGAACTTATTTAATACTAGGAATTTCGGTCTGAATTTTTCACAGCATATTTTCGATGGGTTTTACTATCGAAATATAAAAAAAAATAGATTTTTCGAAGTGGTCACATGAGACAACCCCCTTAAAAGATGATTTAATTAATAAGATAATATGCTCATAGCTCAACCTATGATTCACCATCTGACCCAAAAATGGAATATTTGTTTCTTGATGTCGTAATGATGAGGGTAATCTTATATTAGGAACAGTGTATAGGCCAAATAATAATATCGACCTGAATCCATTATATGATTTAATGCAGGAAATCACTAAGAAATCACTATCAGTTTACCTAATAATAGTGGCTTCAACAGCAACATTTGTGCCAATGTGCCTACCCACTTCACTCGTTCATCTAGCACTCCATTAGACCTTTTCCTCGTCAGCGAGAAAGAACAAATCCTATGTTTCGACCAACTCTCAGCAAATGTTTTCTCCTATCATGACCTTATAATTTTGATTTCCAAACAGGGAACCGAGTAGAAAATCGGCATATACGTTCTAGAGATTTCAAAAATACATATATATCCTGTGAATCTAGAACAACATATTCAAAACAACATATGTATACAGTTTACAGTCAACCTTTTACCTGTGCGGAAGTGCTTTTGTGTTTCTCTAGTTCTCCTTCGCAATTCACCCATCAATACAAATTGACAAAAAAAAAACACAAAAGAAAAATAAAAACAAATAGATCAAACACAACAAAAAATAAAACCAAAGCAAAGTAAAATCAAAACAAAATGAAAAAATTCTGCTTACCCTACCATTTGCGCTTATTATTGATCTAATTAATTAGTTTACTTGCCCATGTACTCACCCCATTTGCATAATGCCTTCCTGGGGATCCGCTTATTGTTCGGTGACTACTCATCGGAATTTATCGCTCGCAAGGGGATTTGTAGAAAAACCTTCCACTCGATCTGCATTGGCCTAAATAGGAAAGCGAAGAACTACCTTCACGAATATGATGGAATATTTACATTCTTCTGTGAGGAATGTAAGTCCATTCTGGCTGAACATATTCTGCTTGCCATTAAATGTAACAACGAGCAAATGTGTGCAGCAAATGACTCTCTGGCTGGACTTTAATCCGAACTACCTCACTATTCCCAAAAAATTTCCCAACTACTCACCGACAACCTTGACTCCATAAACCTTGGCAACCTCGCAACGAAACAACAGTCAGCTTTCGGGGAGTTTTATGACAACTGCTCTCCCTTAAATCCCAGTTGAATTGCAAACCCTTAATTCCATTCGTGGGGACATCTCAACGCTTACGACAACACTCTCGAAGCATTCAAACCAACTCGAATGCTTGGATAAAATCGAAGGCTCCCTGCACACACTCAATGTTGATTCCAATTTCACAAGGTCAGTGATCAACAGCATCATAGAGGAACTGAATTGTATGCCATCTAAATCCCCGGTAAGTGTTTGCGATTGTAGAACTACCTATATCATCTCTCTTATGGACGAACTTCTGAAAAACGCGACCACCCGGACCATTCCTACGCCTCTTACATCTTTCGTCCAAATGCAGATCAGCATGAGTTCTCTGAAGTACCCATCTAGCATAACTCCTCCCATTTCACCGCCGACAAGCTTCATAAGTGTAATGCGACGGCACAGGACCCTATGCTTACCTATATCCCATGGGACGCCCCATGCGACACTGACGATCGCTACGTATTTAACCTCTCCCCCATCTCAACCTTCTCGCAATCTAGGAGATGACTGAGAAAAGGACAGGAATATTACCCAATTTCTCCCGTCCTCTTCCTCTCTTTATAGCTGCCAAATCAACGATTTACGTCAACATCCCTCCATCTAGTAATACTCCTAACAGAGCGTATCATAACCTCGTATCTTCTAATCTTTCGCCCGGTTCTCGACGCTCATTCCCCTCACCAGATCTTATTAATTCAACATCCAATCCCAACCCCCAAGCTTCTCGTAATAGTTGCACGTATCAACAGTACTCAAACTTTATACACTTTAACTTCTCAGCTTCTTACAACACCTCCTCTAACCCCTCTACCACCAAAGTTTCTTACAACACCTCCCCCATCTTTCTCAGATCCAAAAATCTTGACGGATTTAACGCCGAAGATCGCTATGTTATGTCACGTTTAAGAGATAAAGGAATCTATGAAAATGTAATGTCTATTTGGCTTACCTCCAAAACAAACCTGACTCCATTTTCAATCGACGGCAAAACTAAAACCAATGTCCTAGTTTCAATCTACCAAGAAGACCTCCCCAAAGATCCCAACGCATTAAAAAAGCCTTTTATCCAGTTTCACTAAAGCCTTAATATCTAAATAACGACCTCTCCACATTCGCTGCATATGTCAGTTCAAAGCGAATCTCACACTTGCAAAGTACCCGGTCTAATTTGAAAAACTATTTTAAATCCTAACCTAAGCACCACTAGATCTCCCCACCTGGATTTCGTTGAGCCTTTTCAAGGACGTTGTTGAGTGGGCTGTATTGAAAATAAACGACAAATTTAATTTTTATAATTTTATTTCGATTAATTAAAATTCACGAAAGAATGCGCGAGTCGACCATCCAGCTGCAGCTCCGAAACTCATGCGCGAGAGTGATGATAGGTTTAGGGCGTAGTATGACCTATGCAAATTTATTACAACATACCGGCGCATAGCTTTCAACACAATTGATCGGAAGTGGGCACAATTTTGTGATTGAGCGCTTGTAGTGACCTGATGTTTTTATGGTCACTACGCGGACCTTGCCGTTGGCTCCCGCATGAGTTTCGATGACTCGGCCCATTGCCCACTTGAGTGGTGACATGTTGTCCTCCTTAATAAGAACGAGCTCTCCGTTGCGAATGTTAGTGGAAGGTGACCTCCACCTCTGGCGACGTTGGTGTTCGTGATGAGCCAACTGAACATATTGATATCATTTGATATGGTTAAGGTCAGCGTCTGCGATATTTGGCTCTGCTCACAAGAAAATGGCCTGGCGTAATCAGGTGCATATCATCAGGATCATTTAATACAGGTGTCAGAGGTCTGCTATTCATCACTGCCTCCACTTGACAACAAATAGTGTTCAATTCGTCGAATGAAAGCAATGCACCTCCAATGGTTTTGCGAATATGGATTTTGGCTACCTTTACCGCCGCTTCCCATAGCCCCCCAAAGTGAGGGGATCGCGGGGGAATAAACTTCCATTGTATGCCGTCTTGTATACATTCCGCTTGAATAATAGACTTATGTTGCTCGGAGGTGAAAAGTGCGTGGAGTTCTTTAAGCTCCCGACTTGCTCCGGTAAAATTTGTGGCATTATCGGAGTAGATGGTGCTGCATTTGCCTCGACGAGCTTTAGACTGCCAGAAACGCTGATGTAGAAAGCTCTGTTACCAACTCCAAATGTACTGCCTTCGTTGCAAAGCACAGGAATATGCCACGAATGTCCACGAATGCGCTGGGATACATACAGAATGGCTTTGATGGTTTCACACGGTCGTGCCGCTTTATTGAGAAATATGGGGCCGTGTAACCAAAAGTCATTGTTAATCAACTCGGTCGGAGGGACACCTCTGGACACCAGATCGGCGGGATTGTCGTTAGAGTGAACGTGATTGCATGTATGGTGTTTTGAATGGCGCTGAATTTGCGAGACTCTGTTTGCCACGAATGTAACCCACCGACATGGTTCAGACGCTAGCCAAGCGAGCACTATAGTTGGGTCTGTCCAACAGTACGTATCGATCATTTTCATTTCAGCAATCTTGTCCAGTAAATCGATTAGGACCACGGCTGCACACAACTCTGGCCTTGGCAGCGATATTTCTTTGGTCGGAGCTACTCTGGATTTAGCACATAACAGATTGGTTGAAACAGTGCGACTGGAATTCTCGGCCCTGATGTAGACGAACGCTCCGTAGGCCTTCGTGCTGGCGTCCGAAAATCCATGTAATTGAGTATGGTTTGCGATTATGGGTACATACCGTGGTATTTGTGCCGTGATGATGTCTTTCAGATGTGACTCATACTCCACCCACTCCGAATGTATCGACTCTGGTAAGCTTTCGTCCCAGTTTAAATTCAACTTCCACAAAGTCTGCAAGATTATTTTGGCCTTGACGATAACTGGGTTCATTAGACCCAACGGATCATAAAATTACGAGATTTGCGACATAATTACTCGTTTGGTCGACGGATGCTGCTTGTTGTTGTATTTGAAGCGAAAGCATCATTGATGGGATCCCATCCTATTCCTAGCGCCTTTACGATTTCGGTGTCACCCAAAATTACATGCGATTCCTTGTCCTGGTCTGAAATATCTTCGATAATTTCTGGGTGATTGGCCGCCCACTTCCTTAGTGGAAAACCTCCAAGCATCAGCATGTCGGTGACTTCCTTCTTGATTTGTCGAACCTTGTCGATATCATCTGCTCCGGACATTAAGTTGTCAACATAGAAATCACGAAGGGTGACGGCTGATCCCAATGAAAATGTGGCGGCATTGTCTTCTGCAAGTCTTCGAAGGCTTCTTACTGCTATGTATGGGTCTGCACTTGTACCGTACGTCACAGTTTTATGCTGGAATGTTTCGATGGTTTTGGTAATGATGTCCCTCCATAAAATGCATTGTAAATCGACGTCGCTGTTGTTGAAAAGAATTTGCCGATACATTTGGCAATTTGATATCGGACATTATCACGAATCGGTGTGTGCGGAATCTAGTCAAAATGGTGAATATGTCATCTTGCAGGGTAGGGCCCACCTTAAGGATATCATTAAGAGATTTTCCTGATGACGTTTGACATAAAGCGTCAAAAACCTCTCCTAACTTCGCCGTAGGACTGTCTGGTTTGGCGACACAGTGATGCGGTAAGTAGTTAACTCTACTATTAACCAGTTGTTCTGATAACAATTTGGTCATGTGTCCCTGCTGGCGTATTCCTCCATGAAACGACTGCATTTCAGAACAGCGATTTAGCTTGCGCTCAATTGATAGCAAGTGCCTCAGAGCGATGTCGTATGAATCTCCTAAAACAGAGTGGCAGACGAACTATGAACTTGTTTGATACTGGGTATATACGAGTTGTTGCACGAAAATACTCCTCACATTCCTCTTCCTCAATGGATAAGGATTTCGGTGTGGTTTGGTGATCTTCAATTGTCCAGCATTTTTGCAAGAGTTTTTCTATACTTGGACTTTGCGGCATCGTAGTTGTAGTCACTTTGTCCTGAGTGTGCGACGGTGATGTGCGACGAATTGTAATGTGATTGTGGGTCCGTTGACATGGTACCAGAAACCACCCATCCTAACAGTGTTTTGCGAGCAAAGGGTAGTGTTTCTCCTAGTTTCAACTGACCCACTTAGAGTAGATCGAAAAACAGACCTGCCCCTATAAGAATATCGATTCTGCCTGGGTAGCTGGAGCGCGGATCGGCTAGCTTGATATTGTTGGGAATATTCCAGTCCTTTACATTGAAGCGGCGGGATGGTTGTGTTGATGTGATTTCTGGTAGGATGAATACTTCAATTTCGGTTGTATGATTGCTATTAAGGGATAGTATTTATAGCCTGCACTTCTGACGCACTACTGTACTTACTGATCCGATTCCATTGACATCTAAGTTGACCTTTTCTCGCTTTAATCGAAGCGATTGTGCAATAGACTCGATTATAAAATTTAACTGCGATGCCGAATCTAGAATTGTACATGCGATAATGGTGGTCCCGGTATGACTCCTTAGTTGCGATAGTGCAGTAGCTAATACGATGTGGTTTTCCAAATGGTTCGTTTGCAAAGATGATTGTTGTGTAATACTCGTAGAAGTGACATTAGTTGAACCTAAGAACGTTTTTGCAGGCTGCACTGGCACTGTTGTTTGTGGTGTTGGACATCTGGTGTTGGACATCTGGTGTTGGACATCTGGTGTTGGATATCTGGTGTTGGACATCTGGTGTTGGACATCTGGTGTTGGACATCTGGTGTTGGACATCTGGTGTTGGACATCTGGTGTTGGACATCTGGTGTTGGACATCTGGTATTGGACATCTGGTGTTGGACATCTGGTGCTGGACATCTGGTGTTGGACATCTCGAGTTGGACATCTGGTGTTGGACATCTGGTGTTGGACATCTGGTGTTGGACATCTGGTGTTGGACATCTGGTGTTGGACATCTGGTGTTGGACATCTGGTATTGGACATCTGGTGTTGGACATCTGGTGTTGGACATCTGGTGTTGGACATCTGGTGTTGGACATCTGGTGTTGGACATCTGGTGTTGGACATCTGGTGATGGACATCTGGTGTTGGACATCTGGTGTTGGACATCTGGTGTTGGACATCTGGTGTTGGACATCTGGTGTTGGACATCTGGTGTTGGACATCTGGTGTTGGACACATGGTGTTGGACTTGGGGTGAGAACTTCCATACGAAGTCAGTTGATCGCGAGGCAGTAATGTGTGATGATTTCCTCCACACCTTTGGCACTTGTTGACCGAGTCGCAGCTTTGAACAGTATGACGAGCCTTTAGACAATTGATGCAGAGGCGGAGTTGTTTGATGAGCTTGAATCTGTCGAGTGGCTTAGACTGCAGAACTTAGCACACATAAATGCATTGTGTCGCGGTTGGGCATTGCATAATAGACACGATGATGGCGCTGACTTGGCTGCAAGGAACGACGCATTATTGTGTACACACTTACTTTTAGGCTTCGTGCCCGCATTATGGAAAGATGGAGTAAGCGATTGTGGACGAAGACATGTGTTCTTGGCGATGGTCAGAGTTTTGCATCGTCTTTCGAGAAATCGGGCAAAATCATCTCACGATGGGTATTGGAGATGTCCTGAGCTAAACTTGTCGTTGAGTTTCCTTCCTGCTTCATTGCGACGTTATCCTCCCATCTTGCCTGTGTTTCACCATCAAGCTTTGACAATACTAGATGTAGCAAAAATCCATTTAAGATTTGTTGATGGGTGCCAAGTGCACGTAGAGCCCGAAGGTTTGAATTGATTGTGTCAACCATCGATCGAATACTTTCAGCGCTTGGTTTGGAGATCGATTGAAGATTGAATATCTGTTTGATGTGATCTTCGAAGATACCTTTTTTGTCGAGTGTCGAAAACATGTCAAAGAAGTCTAGCCATTTATTCGGAGATCCGGTGAATGTTGATAGCTGAAGTTTTTGTTTGTGTCTGAATGTTATTAAAGTTAGTGTACTGATTTTCGAAAACGCTTAACTTTGTTTCCAATTGAAACCGATTGAGATTGTTAATATTAGCAGCCATCTAATTCTTAGTTTTCGCTAACTGTCCCAGTAAAACAACACGAACGGTGCGATTTTGCTTTAGCTCGGCAGAGGTGGTTGCATTGGAGGCTTCGAAAGAGCCCATATTCATCTGGGTTCACCATGTTGGAATTGGCGAATGACTGTTTAAACATACTTCACTATTATTTGTATATATGTAGTGTATTATATAAAAGTTAAATTTGCGACCGCGCCGTTACAATCCGGCTCGAAGGACCTCCTTGAGCCTTTTCAAAGACGTTGTTGAGTGGACTGTATTGAAAATAAACGACAAATTTAATTTTATTTCGATTAATTAAAATTCACGAAAGAATGCGCGAGTCGACCATCCAGCTGCAGCTCCGAAACTCTACTGACTCCTTCTTCTCATCATCTCCTATATCTATGGTAATAAAAAAATAAAGACCATGTCGCATACGTTGATCACGATATAAGCCTTTCAGATATGTACATAATTTGTGTGGTGTGATGACTCTTACGGGATCAACACGATGGTAAGTTAATTGTTGTTGTGCTCGCGACGCATGAGCGTTTTTTTATGCATAGAGGTTTGCATATGACGGTGGATAGCTGTAATGCGCGAGAGTGATGATAGGCTTAGGGCACAGTATGACCTATGCAAATTTATTGCAACACTACCCATAGAATATTTCTTACAAAAACAAATACTTGTACTATCATAACGACAGAGTACTTCTTGATTCCCAAAACCTACCCTATGACATATTTCCCTTAACTGAAATGAATCTTTGCTCCAGCACTGGAGATAGTGAGTTATTAACCTCAGATTTTATTCTGTTTCGGGCCGATGGACACGACAACTCTGCCGATCCGGATGGTCGCAATCCACAGCCGCTGTGATCCCTTGCCCTTCAAATCATTGAATTCCGGCAACTTCGACTTCACTAGTGCCTCAATAAGTCTCCCTAAACTGAAACTTTATCTTGCCTGCTGCTACTTAAGATCCTCACAGCCCGCACATTGCTACCAACTCGCCGTTGATCTCGTTGCCTCCATATTTGATATCGCCGAACCCAATGACATCATCATCATCTGTGACGATTTCTATCTCCCACATTTGAAATGGGTTCAGTCCGATGATTATATCGGCGATAATCCCTCCTCAGGCAAAGAAATCCTTTTCATAAATTATCTCTCTGACTCCGGCCTTCTGCAACTCAGTACCTACGTCACCAATAACATGGACAGACAACTTGACCTGATTTTCTCATCTGATGCCGTAAACTGCGTTGTTACCCCAATTGAGCCTCCCTTCGAAAATACGTACTGTTTCAATTTTCAGGAAGGTGACTTCGCGAAACTAAATAATCTGTTCAGCAATGTCCTTCTTCAAACTAATTCACACATATCCTGCGCCACTCCCTTATCTCCGACCCCAAGTGTTCTTCTACGCTACATTTAATTTTCTTAATAACTCTTCCAACGAACCCGAAATATTCGCCAACTTCTTTGTTCATTACTTCAGCCAATCATTCACCGACCAAGCTCTTCAACCCAACCACAATTATTTTCGATAATTGAAAGACTGCCCAATACGTCTCTTGTCTCACTGAACATAACTTCCGACCTAATCGAAACCTAAAGGACGACTACTCTCCCGCTCCCGACTGTCTTCCTGCCTTTGTGCGCGAACCATTTTATTTTACCCCTTACCGCTTTATTTCAGAGCACTATTTCTCAAGGACTCTTTCCTCAGCTTTGGAAATATGCTTATATCTTTCCAAACCACAAAAAAATTATGTGTCCAGCTATCGTCTCATTACCAAGCTCTCATGCAAATTAAAAAATACGTTTCAATTGAATATATAGGTAAAGAAAACTATATTTTCCAAAACAAGAATCGTCGTCTTTACACTTACTCGTAGCTTCATCCATCCAGTGTAGGTATGTAATCGAATGCTATAGGTGATTGCACCCGTGCATTATTTAGAATAGATATGTAGATTGGCGCGTTGAGGAATGTGTAGGATATGTAACCTCTCCTCCCTTAAGATCAAAATTCTCCTGAATTTTATGAGGGGGGTGCTTATATTCACCAAGTGTCTTAATTGATATCTTTAAATTTTTATATTTTTTGTTGCTAATTTTAAAATAGAAATTATGATTATGATCAGCATACAAGTTACGGCTAAGCTTATAAGGTTATATGTTTTAGATTTTCAATATTTCTTATAATAATATCTTGGAAACTTACATTTTTAGTTAAATTGTAGTCTATTTCATCATAGTAATAAAATCTTTCTTTAAATTTTAAATTGGAATTAGCAAATGTTTTGTTCATTATTTCGATTGTCAATTGTTAATAACTATTAGATAGTTTCCGTTTAGTTTTATTTATCTATCATCACAATTATTGATTTTCTCTTGATCTTGTAATTTTTTATAAATTATAGTACTATTATCCATTTCCTTTATTTCTATTAACTCATTTCGCTTTGTTGTTTACAATACAGTTTTTAAGATGCTTAAGACCTTTTGCAAATTGAATATGGTCTAGGGTGTTATTTAGTTTGAAAAAATAATGGTCCTCTACTTCTATTACTGTTTTTTTTCAAGAGTTTATGCTCTTATGGTGTTTTAGCACACAACCTGGACGGGGTGCAGAAGGTTTGTGACGAAGATGTTCGTTCATTACTCTCCGGGGGTGGTTGTCCTAGACAGGATGAGAGATTCTACTATATTTGTCGCATTGGTTGTAGTTCACAGAAACTTTTTTGTTTCCAAGTCACCAAGGTGTTAGAAATGCACACACAAAGTATGAATTTTGAAGTGATTTTATACTGCGAGTTATGCCTTCGTCAGTATTTTTTGATCATCTCTCATTTAGCACAACTGATGTTGTTTTACAATTTTTCCGTATAGGAATTGTTGCTGGCTATGGACGGACTTGAACTACAGACCTTTCGCTCAACAGTGGGTGATGATTACCATTGCACCAAGATCAAAGATCATCCAATTTTTTTTGGTTTTTTTTATTGGCCAACTGTTTGGTATCTATCTGGAATTTTTATTACCAATTCTAAGGTATCGACACTGTATTTAACAAGTCCTACTTTTACATTTTTCAGTTTGTAGAAGTCCAATCACGTCTCGTTTATCTCTTGTTACGTACCCGCTCCGCGGCTCAAGACAACAAGGGCCGACTGACCCAATGGAAAAAAAGGTCGTGGGCAATTTGATGTTAAAAAAAAATAAAAATGAAATTAATGGGCGCCACGCGATTGACCTTGGTGTCTCGAGGTGCCCTCCTGGAAGAATCGCGACTGCCAGGAAAGGTTCGCGTATCGTATTTAGATATAAAACAAACAAAGACCAATTTAACACAAGACAAGGAATTCAATATAGGGTTTATTGAAAAAAAAAAAAAGAGAAAATATATATACAAGAATGCCCGTCCCCTCGGGTTTAAACCCACCTCAAAAGCGCCGCAACGTTGCCACCCTTTTGCTTACACTTAGGCCCATGCGGCCAATGGGTAACTTGTACAAATAGCGGGGAACTTACGTACTAATAAAACAATGACGAGCCGAAATTAAAACAAGGAAAATTAAATAAAAATAATAAAAAAAAGGAAAAGTAATAATGCTTAAATAAAATGATTTTAAAACTAATCCCAAAATAAACCCCGTAACCAAAAGAAAGACAATTGTACAAATAAAAGAGTAAGAAAAAAAAGAAAATGAGAAGGAAAGAAAAAAAAACGTAGAACTCAGCCTCGGACTCGAACTCGAGTCTCCCGCACGTCGAGCTGATGATTGACGCTCCAAGCTACCGTTCACTCTTGATGACTCTTGCCCAAAATGGTATTAAGTGTGGCGTACAGACGATCCTGTTCTCGTCCGTTTAAGTGATTCCACCCTTCTGAATCAGAGACAAAATCCACCGGAAAACCTCAGATTCTCGATCGCTCGTTCCCTGCATAAAAAAAGAAGTAACTTTTTACCTATAAGGTATTCATGAGCATCGGGATGACTCACGGATTTCTTATATTAGTTTTTCTTATTCTTCGTGGTTATCCCGTCCTTCTTGCATAAGGCGGCTTCCGAACGATAGATCAAAATTAAATGCACTTGCACTCGGAAATAAATCGCCACTATTAGCCTACTTCTTTTTTTTTTTTTTTTTTTTTCCCGAACACAACACTTTATTCTTTTCCCCAATACACATCCGCTCTCGGTGAAAACTTCTTGCTCAATGCCTTCCCAACTGATCGTACGACCAGTTCGCCTCCACGCCACAGCGGTTACTTTCCAGTGTCCTTTTTGACCTCGAACCTCTGAAAGCTCCTTCGGAACCGAGCACTCCGAAAAATAGGCCAAAAAGGAAAAAAACAGAACCGCCGTGGGATCCGATCCCACGACCTCAGACCCCTGGGGCATGGTATCGATCACCCAGTCCATTCAGCCAATAACGAAAAGTTGGCAAAGCGCCATGGCAAGGAGAGTTTTCGACTTTGGTGGTTTGTGGAAACTGTGGTTGTGACAGTGAAAACTTCTCCACTCGTAACACTCTTCTGTCGTTTTCCATGCAGGGACGGGTTAAGAATATCTCTGCAGCGATACCTCTCGCTTGTCGTAAAAGGCGACTAAAACAAAGGTAAACAAAAATCACATCTAGGCAATTTAGAAAACACCAAGAGCCTAGGGACACATATACCACCATTAAACTGCCCCACAAGTGTACATGCAAGTCAGTGGGTTGACACGACTGGAGATCACCCGTGTTGTAAGAGTAAGATCAAACAAAAAAATCTGGAGCATGCCCGTGTCACAAAAAAAAAAAAAAAAAAGGCAGGCCGAAAAACAATTGGTGCAAACAAATACAAAAACACCAGCATTTGATTGGCCTCAGCGATGAAGTAATCCCAAACCGGGAAGCCTGCCGCTACTTTCTGAGGTCAAACCGGCGGACCCCACAAGCGGACGAGTAGGAATGCAGTTAAGTGGGAAAGTTATGGTCCTACACTTCTGACCATAACAACGCCGGAAAAAGGAAAAGAAGAAGAAGAAGAAGAAGAAGTCAAAAGACTACGGTGTATTAACCTGTGCTTAACTAAGGCTATATTATCAATTACTTGGTTTAACTTTCTTCTAACATTCTCAATTTTACTAACTGATCTAGTTTGAGCTCTTGTAGGATAAATCTTCTTTTGTTCTCTGTTAGTTCTACGTATGATTTGCTTCTTTTCTGTCTGATTCTATTGCCGATTTAAGATAAGAGATGCTTTCATTTAGATGTAGGTTCTATCTATTGATTAAGATGGCTTGCTACATTATCCTGATTTTTTCTAATACCTTAATGTTACTTTAGCATAAGGTGTTCCTACTTGGCGTTTTATAATTGGATCACTATCTATTTTAAGTTTTCTGGTATTTTCTGCGGACTTGTTAATAATTTGCCTTATTTCTTTGGTGTTAATAATGTATAATATAGTCTTGGTGTCTTGAATTATTTCATTCTGCCCATGTTAATTATGGTATATCCGTTTCTTGTTGTCAATTTGTCAATTTTCAATGTCGCTCAGGTCTGTGCTGTTATCGTCGTAAGTATTAGATACACTGATACCGTCATCTGCAAATAAGCGTGGTTTATTGGATGTTCTCTGTCCATTTTTTTAATCTTATGTCTAGGTTCGTTCTTGTAGTAGTTCCTTTTGTAGTTATTTACTGGTATGACCTCTCTGTTTCTTTATATTCTTCCCTATTCTGACTTAGTTTCTGGGTTCTTTACCCTTTTTCTAGCTGTACCTGCCTTACTAGAGTAGCTAGGTCCGCGTACATTGCTTCTTCTGGAGACATTTTTAAAGTGGAATGGTACCTATTATTATAATTATTAATTGCCCTGTGAACTTTCTGAATGAGGGATAAATTTGAATTTCTCATGGTAACTAGTTTTTCTTGTAATGTGGAGTGGAGCCTTTATACATCGCTTTTACCTGTAAGTGTGTTGGTTTTAGTAAAATGTAGTTCGACTTCTTATTTGTTAAGGAATTTCTTACCAAATTTTCTGATTTAAACTCGTTGTTGATTATTATTTTTGTTGGTTCCTCCAGTACCTCTATTTTCTTAATCCAGTTTTTATTGGGTAAATAGTAAGCGTATGGTTAAAAGTTTGTCTATTAGCGTGAGAAATGGATGTTTCATGTAATAGTAAATATCCATGTGAAGAGTCTCATTGGGCCTACGAGGGGTCTCGCTTATTTCGTAATTGAGTTTGATTAGATTTCGTTCGTATTTCGTTTCTAGGCATACTTTACAGTTGTTAATAACTAATTTTAGGTAGTAAAGTTTGATCTTAAGCTTATGATATGTTTCTATTATTCCGATATGCATACCTTCTTTTGTGTGACTTCCTTCCTAGATTTCTAATTTCTGGCTCTTTTAGTTGTTTTTATAAATTTTATTTTATTGTCGTGGTTAAACAATTCTATTAGCAGCTGTTGAATTTTATTGAATATGATAATTCGGTGTATATCCCGGTCAGACCTGGTTTTATGTATCTTCTTAGTAAGTCTTTATTTCTTTATTTCTTTCTTATTTCTCTTCTTTATTTCGTTCTTTATTTCTAGTCATATCAACAACTATTATTCTTCTATTTTGAAGAATTTCTATCTCGTCTACGAGTAATATTATTCTTCTATTGTGAAGAACTAGAACTAGAACAAGAACTTGACTAGTATTAATTGTGTTTTATATTTACTAACTATGGTTTCATTTATGGGTAAGTGGTCTTATAATTGCTGTTCCTGTGAGTGAATCGTAGCGTTGTCGGATAGGTTATTTACGGTTTGGGTGTTAGTTTTCCCAATATCTTACAATATTCTTCTAAGGAAGTCCGCTATTTTATTCTCTTTTTCATCAGAGATAAGCTCAAAGCAATCAAAGTCTCTTTCGGGGTTGGCAGAATATAGGGGTATTTTGGTACCGTGACTTAGTACGAGACACTTATTATCAAAATTTAGAGTTTTGACAATTTTATTAAGTATGTCCATACCAATAAGAACATCGTAGGTTTTGTCTCCTAATTTGTACTATTTGATAGCACCCTTTGAGTTGTAATTAAATTCTTTTGGTATATTTGTCGCTATTCTTTCCACTATTTCCGTTGTTACATTATTTATCGTCTGTAAACACATTTGACGGTGACGGTCAAATTCCCAATAAGAGCATGCCAGGTTCCAAAACTGACGGAGCTGAAGGTGTTCAGGGTCCTGTTATGGCCGGCGCCACCGCCGAAAAAGGCGATGATGCTGACAGACAGACTCTGATCGCAGAAGGCAAAGCGGTTTTCGATTCCAACAAACCTCAAGCTGGCAGAGCTGTTCCAAAGCGGCGTCGGAAGGAGCATGAGCTCGAACCGAAAAAGGTTAGAGCGCTCGCAAACGGAGGACGGCTGCCGGGGAGTCCGAAGGTAGATACGGCGATCCACAAAGATCAAAGCGAAAATCTGACTGTTCTGCGGAGGCGGAACAACTACGACTACACATAACAAAACCCTTTCCTCTGGAAAGGAGATACAAGTGGCCGTAAAGAGTCGAGACAAGCACCTGTCCTACAAAGAGGCAGCCATCTCCTTTGAAAAAGTCAGGATAGGGAAAGCTGGCAGTGACAGCAGAATGACCAGCGTAGATTGCCAATACTGAGAGCATCATCTACGGGAGCTAGCTTCAGCTCAAGCAGGTATTCTGGCTGAGAGGTCTGCTCTGATGAGCATGGTGCCGAAAATCTCTCCCCTGGGAACTACTACCTATCAGGTAGTTAGTCTCCCAAAATTAACGCGCGACATCTGGTGGATTCTGGGGAAACCTGGAAATAAGCTGAAAGCGCTTATGCGATTAAGTGCGTAGAGCCCGGGACTTGACACAAGGGCCTGGATTGTCTATTCCTACAAAGAGAGTAAGGGCTCTCTGAAAATAGAGGGCTTCACCCTGGTTGTGGGATTGGACAACGGGTCTGCCGAGATCCTGAAATCCGTGTACGATTCACGTTCGTCGTTTATTCCACTTTGATGTCAAGTAGTCGAAGGATGGATCGTGTTTCGCAGTGTAAATCTATGATTTTTACTCAGATTAATCTACAGCATTGCAAGGCTGCTACCGCTCTTCTCAGTAGCAGAATTGCATGCAATAGTACAAATCATCACATTGCAACCATTCAAGAACCATGGGTGTAGAATAAACGCCTGTGAGGTCTATGTGATGCTACGATTCTTAGGATCTTATCTTATCGATCCGAAAGACCCAGGGTCTGCCTCATTATATCGAACACGCTATCGGCAACCAAACCTGGTCAATTCTGTGGACAAGATCTGGTGGCTGCGAAAGTTAGCTACAAAGCGCACGGAGAAATAAGACACTTCGTGGTGGCGTCTGCTTACTTCCCCTACGACTGGGTACTGCCCCCGCCACCTAAGGCAGTTTCTGAACTCCTAGAGTACTGTGAAGCCATAAGGATTGGACTCATCATCTATTGCGATGTTAAGGCTCAAAACACTGTTTGGGCAGCAACAAATGCAATCGGAGAGGAGCCATTTTTCGTCTGACCTTATCATCAACAACGTTGGCTCTCAACCAACCTTTGTGACGGCGAGACGATAAGAAGTGATTGACCTGACCCTGTCTAATAGGCATGTGAAGACCATCACTAACTGGAGAGTCTTTCCAGATGTTACTCTGTCAGACCATAGATATATCGAATTCCAATCGAAGTGTGGGATCTCCCCCTCGCAGCCCAAGCGAAATCCGAGAAAGACGCACTGGGTACGATTTAGAGAGGAGCTTGAGAAATCCACTCTAGCCCCACCTAAACTCAGAACAAAGCAATTGGTGGAGAATGCCGTTCATAGCCTGAGCAGCGCCATCAACAACTGTTTCGAACTCTCAGGTCATATCAGAAAACCATGGTGGAAAGCTGAGCTCCAATGTCTTCGCAGGGAAGCCAGAAGTCTCCTGAATATATCTCTTAAATCGAACTCGGAAGATGACTGGAGTAAATATCGATCGAAGCAGAAGGAATATAAGAAGCTTATTCGTAAATGGAAGAATTATTCCTATAAGTTCTTCTGCGAAGAGATCAAATCCCTGAGTGCGACCAGCAAGTTGGTTAATGTTCTCAAGCGAGGAAAATCGACAAAGCTGGATGTACTCAGAAAGTCTGATGGTACCTTCACCGAGTGTAAAGCAGAAACTCTTAGTTTACTGTTTCAGACTCCCTCATTGAAAACTGCGACTGAAACGATGAAAACAACTCGGCGTAGCTGGTATGATGTTGCATCACGCGACTTACGCCGCATTTGCTACGGACAAATTGAAACACTGTTCTCCGTGGAGAGCAATTTTATTATGATATATTTTACCATAAGAAGTGCCGTCCACCGAATATTTCTCCAATCAGCATTCTCTTATTTGTTCTTATTCGTTCGAACATTGAACCACCGACTGCATGGAAATGCTAACCTTAGCATTTCTTGGTTTTATTTGTAGTATTTTGGCTTAATTAGGTCAGTGTTGCAATGTTCGACCGTTGAACCATTATTTTGCACATCGGAAATGTTAGCTTTAGCATCAGCATTTCTGATTGATGGGGTAATGTTCGGCGCTGACGTATGAATAATCACCCCTATTCCCGTTGTCGTTTGTCGTTTTCGACGAATGTCGTCTTCTTCACGTCTTTAATGCGTATTCCGAAACTTAAACGACTCGACAATTTTGTAGTAGATTGTTAAACGACGAAAAAGTAATAGTTTAATGTCAAATAAAGAAATTCACTCAAGAAGTTGTTAAATAAGGTTGAGAAAAGTGAAATTTGAAGTAATCATGAATAGTGTTGAAATGTTTTATAGTACAGATGAAGATGATGAAAATAATAAAGCCAAGTACCAATTAATTATAATGAGAAAAAAAATAAGACAAAGCTCATATCCTTTTAGTTTGCCTGACAAAAAGTAAGTAAACTGAGTATTAATTGTTTTTTTCCTAGTAACCCTTTCTTTTAGATTCGAAGGCTATTTTCGTTTATCAAAAACGGCTTTCAAACACATACTGGACGAAATATTAAATACATTTAAGGACACAAAGCGTTCGTCATCAATACCAGTTATTTTAAAACTAGCTGTTGCGTTGAGAATTTTTGCTGAAGGAAGTTACCAAATTAGTGCCGGTAATGACTTCAACTTGGGTTTTGCTCAACCTACAGTTAGTAAGATATTCAAAGAAGTCATCGACATCTTGGAAAGATATATTTGTCCTAAGTGGATAACATCCAATTTGTCGGAAGAGGAAAAAAATGATGCAAAACTGTACTTCTTTGAAAAAACTGGGATGCCAGGTGTTGTTGGATGTGACACATAAGAATTCAAACGCCTAAACGGGAGGAACAACACCTGTACCTAATAGGAAGGGGTATTACAGTTTAAATGCAATGATTGTAAGTAATCTTATATTTGCAGACCGAAGATTTTTCTCATGTTGATACATTTTCTCACAGGTTTGTGACAACAAAATGGTCATAAGGTATTTAGATGCGCGACATCCTGGGTCTTGTCATGATGCTTGGATATGGAATTCAAGCGGTCTTCGGGAGATTTTAAAAAGTAGATTCGAGAGAGGGGACTTCCGTGCAGGGACGGGTTAAGAATATCCCTGCAGCGATACCTCTCGCTTGTCGTAAAAGGCGACTGAAACAAAGGTAAAGAAAATCACATCTAGGCAATTTAGAAAACACCAAGGTGAGCCTAGGGACACATATACCATCATTAAACTGCCCCACAAGTGTGCATGCAAATCATTGGGTTGACACGACTGGAGATCACCGGTGTTGTAAGAATAAGATCAAACAAAAAAATCTGGAGCATGCCCGTGTCACAAAAAAAAAAAAAAAAAAAAAAAAAAAAAAGGCAGGCCGAAAAACAATTGGTGCAAACAAATGCAAAAACACCAGCATTTGATTGGCCTCAGCGATGAAGTAATCCCAACCCGGGAAGCCTGCCGCTACTTTCTGAGGTCAAACCGGCGGACCCCACAAGCAGACCAGTAGGAATGCAGTTAAGTGGGAAGGTTATGGTCCTACACTTCTGACCATAACAACGCCGGAAAAAGGAAAAGAAGAAGAAGAAGAAGATTCGAGAGAGGGGAGCGAAACACTTGGTTGCTATTGGTAGTTATTTTTTGTATCATTTCAAATAATAAAAAACATGTTAAATTGTAAATATATATCTAAATAGGTGATGCCGGATATCCTTTAGAACCCTTTTTAATGAACCCTACAGGTTAGCGCAAAATGGAAGTCCGGAAAGTAATTTCAATGCGATTCATGCAAGATCCAGAAATATTATTGAAAGGAAAATAGGTGTCTTGAAAAATCGGTTTCGCTGTCTTCTTGGTGCACGTTTATTGCATTATAACCCGGAAAAGGCAATATTCCCTCTTAAAATCGATTTTATTGATCTCCTTGTGGAATCCTTTTGCCAAATAAGGATTTTTCTCCATATGAGCAACCAGTACTTGGAATTGCTTTTGATTGCTGATCTTCATTTTATACATCTAAGCAAACTATTTTAATTAAAATTGAATCAATGTTTGTCAATTTCTATTTAAATAAATGAAGAAAAACCTTGTATCTCTTTCGCCTGGTTAAAGTCGTTTGATGAAAACAAAGCGACAAAAATCGTCCTTCTTATCTCTCTTTGTCGTTTTGTAAATTCTTAGAGAATGCCGAATGGTACCGTTCAACGACAAGAAAACGACGTTTGACATTTGCAAACGACAATCGCATCGAAAAAACGACATAGGGAATGTGCGTTCAGTCGTATCGTTTTTTTTTTTCGTCGAAAACGACAACGGGAATAGGAGCGAATGACAAGTGAGATTAATCCTATGCTATACTTAACTACCTTATGAAATTTAAGTTCTTAAGTTCGGTTATTTTTTTTATATTGTCTTCATAATTAAGTCAGTTTTTTATCAAAACTGAGCAAGTCTTCGTTAATAGTAATGTTCTGATTATAAGGAATAGTATATCGCTTTACAAAAGTATGTACAGTTTATAAGATTTACAAAAAATTGCCAGAAAGGCAATGTTTCTGTCGCACAAGTACTACTGAATTGCCTGCTTTTTATATTGTTTAAGATCAAAAAATCATTGCTTATTTCAATAATTTCTTCATTTGGACTGTTAGCCAATTTACTATCTTTCTTTATTATAAAATTCTTGCTTAATTTTAATTCAAATAAGTTAACATAATTTTGAAACTGAAATGATTGAAATTGATTCTTACGATATATTCCAGATCCTCCTCAATCTGTTTATTTTTTGAATTTGCGATTGGTACAATTAATTTTTTGTCAGTTTTTAGAATACCAGTCGAGATCTTCACCGCAAAGAGTATTGTAACATTGTCGTACCTGGCTAAACCGGCTCTTAAGTTACTTAGATTTTGTATATCAAATTGGTAATCGTTTATTTCCTCGTTACTTAAAATGTTTGGGTGAACAATTCCTAGTCTAATTGACATTACATTCTCCTGTATCTGATCAATTTGTTCTCTTATCATATTAATCCTCAACTGTTGTTCTAAATAGTGCTCCTGTTCAATTATCTGCTTTGCGGTGTTTCTTATTTCACTGATTTCTTCTGTGATTTTGTTTCTATCTGGTTCTAGAATATTTCCTACCAAGTTGAACGAGTTGTTAAAATGTTGGTTAATCTAACTTGCTGATTTATTACTTTAATTGTATTGTGATTATTTTATTCTCTTTCTTTTAATTGCTCTTCAATAAAGATTTTATCTTCATCATCAAGTGTACCTAAGAGTTCCCGTGCAGGGACGGGTTAAGAATATCCCTGCACCGATACCTCTCGCTTGTCGTAAAAGGCGACTAAAACAAAGGTAAACAAAAATCACCTCTAGGCAATTTAGAAAACACCAAGGTGAGCCTAGGGACACATATACCACCATTAAACTGCCCCACAAGTGTACATGCAAATCAGTGGGTTGACACGACTGGAGATCACCGGTGTTGTAAGAGTAAGATCAAACAAAAAAATCAGGAGCATGCCCGTGTCACAAAAAAAAAAAAAAAAAAGCCAGGCCGAAAAACAATTGGTGCAAACAAATGCAAAAACACCAGCATTTGATTGGCCTCAGCGATGAAGTAATCCCAAACCGGGAAGCCTGCCGCTACTTTCTGAGGTCAAACCGGCGTAGGAATGCAGTTAATATAAGGTTATGGTCCTACACTTCTGACCATAACAACGCCGGAAAAAGGAAAAGAAGAAGAAGTTTTCACATTCGACTTCATTTACTTACGGGCTTTTGCCGGTAAGGTTTTTGGCTTTCAAGCAGTATCCAACGGAGAGTTGTAGGGAAGATTGTTTTTTCCTCCCTTTTCTTCTTCATTAGGATTGATTCTATAAATGCGCTGATCTTCATCCAGTTGGCGGCACTAAAGACCATCCTCTGGGCCACGTTTTCTGTAGAGATGGAACCTACTTCCACGTCCAGCCTGAACTTCAGCTCTGTCTCTCTCTCTATCAATCTGGGTTCTGTCTCTTTCCAATTCTAAAAAGGTAACCTTTAAAGTATCCATGTCCGGTTAGGAATAGTATGCTGTAGTAATTAACATCATTATGTTTACCTTCCGACCTTACTTCAATGTCTGGAATCATTCTCGCGGTCCACCTTACCCTGGTTTCTGCGTTCTTTCGTCTTTGCAACTTTTCCTTGGTCCGTTCTTTTGCCACAGTCGCTTCGATTTCAATTTTCGTCTGGTTGTTATAGACGAACTTTCTTCCTGTAGCTAACAGATTGATAGGGGTCACATCAATTACCACGGGTCCTGCTAGTTCCTATGTGGTACGGTACAAGCACGTGATACGGAGGGTTCCTCGCCTTTGTGCTGCGGCTAATATTTTCCTGTGTTTTTCCAGGCTAAATGCATCGGCCCATATCTTACTAGAATACAAGAGAATGGAGTGAGAGATGGATATAAGTAATCATACTAACAATGAGAGCGTCATAAGGTTTGTTTACTCCGATGGTTTCTTATATGGTTCCCGTAAGTTAATTTACAATCCAGGGTCATACTCAGGTATGTTTTTTATTTTATTTATTACATTTATTTCTTTTCAATTCATACAAAGTCATAAACAGTAAAAATCTCTTCATAATTAAACAATTCATTTAAAATTTCATGATTACAATGAAAAAAACTAATTAGCAAAGAATAATAGTTCAAATAGTAGCGGTACAATTAGTTTAATAATTTTAATGATAAGAGTCGTGAGAGTGATGTGTTACTAGTAAGACGTGCGTTACAGATTTGCGGCTGAGGCTGAATTCAAGTGATTATTTATATATTCCATGCTTTTGCAATTCTATTTTAAGTCTAAAAAGTTACTGCCGTGTCGTGTTTTATTGAAATTTAACTTCCTGTGATTAGTTTCTATAAAACAATCAATTTAAAATCCGACTCAAATTGTTAAGTTCATAAACGGTATTCCGTATCGCTCACCAAAATTGTATTACATAGCCATCATCAAATTTCCCCTAAATACACCACTTATAGTCTTACATGGGTTCAAGGGAAGGATTACGGTCTGCTGATTTATCTTCTCTATCATACACGAAGTTGCCGGCACCAACAAAGGTACAAACACCACAAAAGTCGCAGGTGACTTTAACAAAAGCAAACAAAAAAATTCAAAACCAGACAACTCTAACACGATGGATAACATGTTTGCGAAGCTTGGGAAATCAATGGAAGCACAATTTAAAATGATCACGTCACAAATGCATTACAGATTGCAGAATCTGAAAAAAGAATCACCGACAAAATAAGCAATGACCTAACTGAACTAAGACTTTCTATTGAAAACATGAATGCCTATCACTGATGGAAGCAAAACAAAGAGACTTTGAACCATTAAAAGAAGAGACTTTCGAACTTAAACACATTATTAAACACAATGAGCAAATTAAAATTATCACCGAATGCATTAAAGCAAATGAGGTACAACAACAATATAAAGAAACATTATGTCATGAATCCTAATATTATGTATTCCTATTGCATGGAGTTCCACACTTGCCTAAAGAAAATTTTTGTTACATTTTCAATCAACTCTAAATTTTAAATCACCAACAATAAAAAGTATTTTTCGTGCCGAATCAAAAACTGATAACGATTCGGCACCAATTATTATTAAATTTTTCACACCGCGTTTGTCTTGCGATCGATTACTGACTATAAGAAAACAGCCAAAGCACCTCTATACCTCCATGATCTTGGTTTTAGCAACGAAATCGCAGCGGGAAAATCTAAAGTTTACATTCATGAATGCTTGAAGTCTGAAACTCGTTCTATTCAGCAGATCGTATTGAAAATGAAACGAGACAAAAAAACTATTATCGGTGTATACAATTCGAGGCCTTGTTTACGTGAAGAGGAGTAAAGATGAGGTTGCCCATTTATTTCAAAACACTGAGAACCGACGCTGCCATGAGGAAGACAACAACAACAACTGCAACAAATGATTAATAGCACATTGGAAAATAGTTTGTCTGCTAAATGTAAACCCTAATGTTCTATTTTTATTTTTAATTTTTTCTGGCAAGCTATTGGTAATTATTTTTTATTTTTTAATTTTGTTTATTTTCTTGAATTGCATATTATAAATATTATTCAATATAAGGTATAATCTTCTTATTTCAATCACTTTTCTCCTACCTTACTTACCTCCCCCACTCCCATCAGTACCTAGTCATCACTTATGATGTGCCTTGGCTTGCTCGTTTTTTAGAACGGGCTGCGTTTTGTGCTTCCCTTTGGACACCAATCTTTTTCCATAAATATTATGGAAGATTTAAATGAAGACAATTATGGGAATTTCAAAGACGCTATCAGTAAGGATAATACGCGGATAATGGTTAATGTTCTATGCAATCAACACAATGGATTGCAAGTTTGCCACATAAATGCACAAAGTCTGAGATCTAGAGAAAAATAGGATGAATTCCGATACTTGTTTGTAGGCTTTCAACGTAATATGTGTTTCTGAGTCCTGGTTTTAAAGTGATGTTAATGATTCAATGTATGTATAGAAAAACACTCAGAAAGAAAGATAAAAAAACAATATGAAGTTGAAACGCAATTCTTTATTTGATCTGAGGATGACGCAATGCCAAGTCAACCACCAACGATAAGCACACACCAAAGAATGAAAGAATCTGAGCGTGGCTTTTGTAATGTCAAGAAAATGGTGCTGCCAATCCAATGCGGCAAGATCGGTGTTGCCACATCAGTAAACTCTCATACATTTACTGCCCGGCTGGGCCGGTAGGCTCAGGAATAGTGCCAAATAGTCGACACACCTTCTGTACTGGTCGGGTCGCAAGCTTCCGGTTTCCGCCAGTATTTTCATTCTCCAGGCAATATTCCACAGTGACGTTCCGCACTAGACCATCACTGCCCGGATGTATGGCCGTGATACGTCCAAGTCGCCATCTGGATGGCGGCAAATTCCCGTGACGGAGTACGACAACGTCACCCACTTGTAGATTTTCGGCTGCTCGCCGCCACCTTGAGCGTTGTTGCAGCGAAGCCAAGTACTCATCATGCCAACGATGCCAAAACGATTGATGCATTTGTCGTAGAAGTTTCCAGTGGTTAAGTCGATTTTTTGGACTGTATGGTGCAGTAGGCTCTGGTAGTGCCACGAGTGAGCGACCGACCAAGGAATCTGCCGGGGAGAGCGCCAAACGGTCATCCACGCCGTCATGTACTGGAACTAACGGCCGCGAATTCAAACAAGCCTCAATATGCACCAGCAATGTATGCAACTGGTCAAAGTAAAGTGTCTTGCCGCCAACGGAGCAAATGCTTTTTCGCTGATTTCACTGCGGCTTCCCGCTGAAATGAAATGCCATTGAGTCTTCTCGTTTGCCAATTTGTACGTTTGAACGTATTCAGTATGCCATTTAGCCAAGCCTACTCGTAGGATTTTGTTCGCCTTTCTAAACTGCGTACCATTGTCGCTATAGAGATGATTGCATGGGCCCCGGCGACCAGTAAAGCGCGAGAAAACGTTGAGGAATGCACTGGCTGACAAATCTTCCGCCAACTCGATGTGTACCACCTTGGTTGCTATGCAGACGAAAATTACCACATATGTTTTCTTTGTTGTACGGGTGCCCCTATTCGAATATTGAAAGGTCCACAATAATCGACGCCAGCCGATGAAAAGGACGGAGATGCCACGACCCGCGCGGTCGGCAGCGATGCCATTTGTTGTCTTGCCATCTTCTGAGAGTGCCGTCTGCATATGACACATTCATGTATGCTTCGTTTCACGAGCGCACGGCCAGAAATGATCCAATACTGTTGTCGAATCGTCTGGAGCATAAGGGCCGCCTGTGCATGCAAGTTAGTAAGGTGGATATCCCGAACAATGAGTCGTGACAATGTGCTCTCCTTTGCCATAATAATTGGATGCTTTTGTTCTGTAGACAGTTCAGCGTGTCTTAGTCGACCGCCAACCCGCAATATACTATCGGCATCCAGATAAGGCGCCAAAGATGCCAATTTACTCGTAGCTGCCACCTGTTGGGAAGCTGTTAGCTGTTGAATTTCATTGCAAAAATACCTGTCTTGTTCGACCCGAAGGTGCCATTTCAAGGCCACAGCCATTTCATCGCAATCCACCAGTGTACGATGCCAATATTTTCGTCGAGTTGGATTGCCACGAAGCACATACGCGGTAGTGCGTAATAGCCTGCCAATAGTAGAGAAGCGTACGACCAAATCGATGACGATAACTTCATCACCACAGCAATATCTCGTTTGTATGATAGGGGGTGCAGAAGCCCGCACAATGTGAGCCTTGATTGGTTTGATTTCAGCCTCCATTGCCTGTATATGAGCTTCCGATGGGATTGGAATGTCCGTTGCCATGTTGGTTCGCATTAGTTCAGTCGGGCCACGCCACCATAATACCTGACTGACCAACAATTCAGCCGAAATTCCGCGACTTGCACAGTCGGCCGGATTTAGATGAGTGCGGACATGTCGCCAGTCATCCACTTTGGTGTGTTGTTGTATATAGCTAATTCTGTGTGCAACGTAGGGTTTTAGCATCGCAACTGATTTGCGGAGCCAACAAAGAACGATCGTAGAGTCGCTCCATAAGGTGCATGGTGCCTGCGCCAAGTCCAATGCATGTTTTACACTGCCAACAGTCGTGCTGCACACAACTCCAACCGTGGTATCGTTGTTGTCGGATTGCCTTGATTGTCAACTCGAGATGATGCAACTCGAGTTTTTGCAGTAACGAGGGCTGATGTGAAATCGCCATTGGGGTGCGTTGTACAAGCGTACAATACCGCCGCATAAGCTTTAACGCTAGCATCGCAAAAGCCATGCAAATGTGTGGTGACCGATGCTTGCATCCCCAAACACCGTGGAATTCGGAGACGCTGCAGTTGATGTAAATTGTTGCAGAAACTCATCCATTCTTGAAGTAATGCCGCCGGTAGTAGTGAGTCCCATTCCAAGCCAGTTCGCCATAAAGTCTGGATGAATATTTTTGCAACGATAAGAACTGGTGCCAGCATATTTGTAGGATCATACAGTCGCGCAATATCGCTCAAAACTTGTCGCTTGGTTGTAGATATTTTTCCGCAAATATTAATTCGGGAGAAGAATTCGTCCGTTGTTGGATTCCAATGCAATCCAAGTATTGTAACCTCTGGGGATTTCAATTCGATGTCAGTCACTGGACACGGGTTGTCTGTGATTCGAGCCAATGCCATCTTGTTATTGGACTGCCATTAACGTAAGCGAAAGTGACCTTGCTGCAATATCTTATCCACGTCACTTGCCAATTGAATCGCCTGTTCAGTATCTTCGACACTCGTTAGATAATCATCGACGTAAAAATCTCGTGAGAGCAGTCGAAGCTCGAAGGTCGTCGGTCAATATGTTACAGTTGTTTTGGGGGCACTGCTGCATTGCTCGAATAGCGTTGTATGGACCCGAAGCCATGCCATAGGTTACGGTGGTCAATTGATAGGTGCGAATCGGTTCATCAATTGTTTCGCGCCATAGGATCTGCTGCCAACGTTGGTGACGCTCGTCGATTCGAACTTGCTGAAACATCTTTTCTATGTCTGCGGAGAGAGCCACTGGAAAACGCCGAAATCGAAAATTGATCGTCACGAGCAATTCCTGTATGAGCGGTCCACTCAATTGTGTCTCATTCAAAGAAACCCCATTTGATGTCTTCGCCGATGCATTGAAAACGACCCGAAATTTTGACAATACAGCATGATGCAGTATAAGGTAGCGTTGTGATGGTTCATACGGCAAGTTCGAAACATCCTTCATACAATGTATTCTTGCATGAACGCCACGTTTTTCGCCTTAAGCTCCATATTATTCGCCAGTTTACGCTCCAATTGGTACAATTGACGTAGTGCCAGTGGATGAGAGTTGCCAAGGGAAGGTGCATCCGGACGAAATGGGATTTGTACGACGTAACAGCCATCGGAATCACGTCGATGCGTAGCCAGGAACAGATTCTCGCAGATATTGTTGTCTACATCCGTTGTCGGGTTGTCTGGGTCCACTTCGAATATACGAGCCATAGCCAAGTCAAGACGTTCGTCGCCATCGCCAATGTTGCTATGAACGATCTGTAATGACCGAATGGATGATGCCAATGAGTTGTTGATTGTGGCTGGCCCAAAAACCACCCAGCCCAGCGAAGTTGATTCTGCAAAAGGTTCATTCCCTGAACGACGTACGATGCCTTCTTGAACTATGTCACCCCATACATCAGCGCCCACCAACGCATCGATTCGTCCCGGCTGACCAAATGACGGATCCGCCAAAGCCAAAGTGCGTAGATGCTGCCAACAGGACGGCGCAATGTCAGCTATCGGAGTCGGTGTAGTTATTGATGTAAGCAAGTAGAAATTTACATCGATGCCAAATGTGCCGTCGCACGACGCCAAACTGATTATAGCATGGCCACGGGTATGTGTTACTGCCGAGCCAACACCTTCAACAGTGATCGCCCCGGGTCTCCTGCAAATAGCCAACTGATTGAAAAAGCAAATGATCCGGCAGCGATGTGTAAAGCCATAGCCATCCTTCACGTGAACAATTGCCGTCCCCAACAAAACCAATTTATCGCCAATTGCCACGAACGTCTTAGCCGTCGATGGTAGTCAGGATGTGTGATTCCGTGGTCTTTGAGTTGATGGTGATGCAAACATTGGAGCAACAGTGGATGTTGTTTCCGCGATTGGTGTAGTGTCAGAAGGGTTGACGCGACAAAGCAATGTGTGATGTCTGCCTTGGCAATTTCGGCAGTTGCCCCCTGAACATGCCTTGGTTGCATGTCCTGGCCTCAGGCAGTTGAAACATAGATTAGATCCCTTGAGCCTTTGGAATCGTTCTGCTACGGGTAAGGCCACTAATGCAGGACATCGGCTATTGCGATAAGTTTTCTCATTGCAAAACTCACAGTTACCAGGAGTCGTCGCAGCCAAGTTCGTTTTCACCAATCGGAGTGGATGAGTTGGAATGGTTGCATTCTTCTTCCTCACTTGTTGATCACTGTTGTAAATTGTATTCAGCCGAAGGGCACCCGACGTGAAAGTATGAGCACGTTTCTCCACAAAGACCAGCAATTCTTCGAGCTTCGGGATGTCATTTGAGGTTCGACTCATCCCCCATGCCTGCTGAGTAACTGCTGGCAGTTTTGATGCCACGTTGGGTTCAGCTAATGCATCCCATTTATCCACAGGTAGCTCCATAACGGTTAAGGCGCGAAAGGACTCCCTAACGGTATCGACTATGGAGAGCAACGATGAAGAAGACTCACTCGTTTGTGATTTGATGCCAACAAATCTGGATATATGGATTTCCGCCAACTGTTTGGGATTGTCATAACGTGTCTTTAAGGCCTTCCAGACTTCTTTGTATCCACCAGTATACATCCCGCCAACCAACGCAACTGCATCCCCCTGAACTGCTTCCCGCAATTTCCCAAGCTTCTATGCTTCCGGGTACTCTTGATTATGTACCAGCGTTTCGAAAGCATCCTTAAATGCCAACCAATTATGTATCGTGCCATCGAACTTCGGAACTGACAATGGATCTAATCTTAGACCCATTGTAGTTGAACGAACCGAGCGTTGTGAAGCAGTATCGTCCGCCATTTTTAATTGTGCCGTAGATAGCAAGCGGTGCAATCTAGCCATAGCCATGTTGAACTGCACCTCAATTTCCTCCCATAGAGGTCATCATCCGGAAGTGCAGCAGCAATGAGTGCATCATGCGCCACAACAAAGCGTTCCGCTGCACGCCTATTCAAGAGTTTCTGAAGAACTCAGCACTGAATTTGCAACGCAATCACAATCTCACTGAATAAGTGCCAATACAATTGTCCAGAGATCAGCAAACGGTATAACACGCCAAATACGTAGTTTCCCAGGAACGGTACAAGAAAACAACCCCAAGTGGTCGAATGATCTTGCACGTTGATTATGTACATCAATCACTGTATGTGCGAGTATGTATGCAATGTCCACAAAACCATACTTATGTACTTCAATCCTCACAGGAGGTACCAAAAATGTATAGAAAAACACTCAGAAAGAAAGATAAAAAAAACAATATGAAGTTGAAACGCAATTCTTTATTTGATCTGAGGATGACGCAATGCCAAGTCAACCATCAACGATAAGCACACACCAAAGAATGAAAGAATCTGAGCGTGGCTTTTGTAATGTCAAGAAAATGGTGCTGCCAATCCAATGCGGCAAGATCGGTGTTGCCACATCAGTATACTCTCATACAATGTAAGAGGGTATAAACTTTTCCTATCTGTGTAGCTGTTTATGTTCGTGCAAGCTTAAACTGTCGACTAGTCCGGAAGGTCTAGCAATATTGTGAAATGCAGTTTGTTTTAAAATTACTTACAGGTTCAATAAAATATTATTAGGGTAAATATCCATATCTCTCCGATGATTGCAGTCTTAGATGAGTTAGCCTATATGTCACCGTTCGTCATTATGTGTAGAGACTTCAATAGCAACATTCTTGTAGAGTCATCCTTTGTAAATAATTTGAAGGCACTTAACCCCTGTGAATACTTCCCTTCTAACTCATTTTTCAAGGGATAATAGCTCACTCCTTGATGTATTCTATATAAGTAATCCATACGAAGTCCTACACTTCAATAAATTTTCGGTTCCCTCCTTTTCCCGACATTCACTTAACCTATCAATGTGATGTTATGTGAAAATTTGTTTACTTTCCGCGATTTTAAGAGCATCAACACAGATCAATTAAAAGAAGATCTTTTTATAGTGGAATGGAATAGGATCTACAAAATGCAGATCGTAAATGACCAAGTAGATTCCTTTCAAAACAATTTTAGGAGTTTTTTTAAATACTCATGCCCCGCTTAAAAGCACAAAAATGAAAGAATATGAATGCCCCTGGCTTACTATTGAAATCAAAAATCTTATTTACCGAAGTGACAAGGCATATCATCGCTGGAAAACATTTCGGATAGACGTATTCTACAGGGCTTATCGTGTTCTGAGAAACAGGGTAACTTGCCAGATACGTGAGTCTAAGAGACCTTTTTATGCTCCCCGTCTTGATCCAATCCAGGCCAAACAAAATCTTTGGAAAAATATAAGGGAAATAGGGCTAGGTACAGTAATTAAAAGAAATGTTGATAATATCGATTGTAATGAACTGAATAGGTCCTTTGCCTCCGTTTCTTCAATCAACACCGATAGTACCTTAAGTGACTTGAACCATTGATACAGTTATGAATATTCTGATAACTTGAGTTAAACTACGTCTCTTGAAAATCGACTCAATTGGAGTGAACAAAAATGCTTGGAGAATTCCATTGAGATCGTTGGTGTGCCGGGTTTAAATAACAACAATGCTAACGAATGTTTGGATATATTGACATATTAAAATGCTTTGTAAAGCGAGTAAGGAAGAACAACGTTCCATCGAACATTCTCACTGACATCGCGGCACCCAACGCAGATGCCTTTCGAGACGTTTTATGCGTGCATTTCTCATCACATGCCGTGAAACAAAAAATCATGAAGAGAAAGAGGAACGTGTCCAAGAAGTTGGATGCTGCCTTATTTGTAGAAGGGAAAAAGGGTAACATTTATGTGAATGATTCTCTAACTAAATTTAATCGGGCTTTATTTATGGAAGCTAAAAAACTTAAAAGAGTTAAGAAATTTAAATACCTATGGTTTCAAAATTCACAAATCCTGATGCGTAAGGTTGATAAGGATAGGGATATTGCTATTAGTTCGATCGATGATCTATCAAAACTCCAATACTAATTTTGTCTTGTTCTTGTATTTTTTCTTATTAATAACCTTAGTTATGTTAAATATTAATAATAGTATCGATCCCGATAGCAATAACCCAACCACTAGAATTATCAAAAATATTTGTGATAGACTTTTTCATTTTAACTCAAAACAAAGTAAACCCTTTTTCATTGTGCACCAAAATATTCGTAGTTTGAGGCAAAACTTCGATCTACTTGTGTGCAATCTGGAAGCTTTTGATTATTTACCAGATTTGATATTCGTTTCCGAGATATGGATCTTCTCTTGCGAGGTTGATGATTACTTTATTCCCGGTTATAAGTTTTATGCAAACACAAACGAACTACATATATCCAGCAGGTGGTGTATGAGTTTTTGTGCGTCATGTGTATATAAGTGAAGATTGTAATGTGGAACAATGTAGTATGGGCTAGCGCAGATATAATTAAGATTACTATCAGTGTACGCAATGTACTTTTTGACTTTGTTTGTGTGTATAGATTACAAACCATCAGTCCTCAATCCTTTCTGAACGACTTTTCAGATTACCTTCGTACTGCGAAAGGGTCTAATATTGTCATACTTGGTGACTTCAACATTGACATTTTAACTGCGAATACCATGTCTGATAACTATCTGGCTCTTATAGCTGAGCATGGTCTCACATCCTTTATGAATGAAAGTACAACTCGTCGTTTTGCAAAAGTGTACAAGACATTTCAAATAAATGTATTGATCATGTTTTCGGCCGTTTTGCGAGAATTCCTTTAAGTGATTGTTTTGGTATCAACTTTGATTTGCATTTAACGGACCACTGTATGACTGGTATGCTTTTTAATGACTTTAGACCGGCAAAAGCGTACATATAGCTTCAAAGGCTATTACTAAAGTAAGATTTGACATACTTATAAATCATCTGGTTTCTGAAAATTGGGGGGAAGTCTACACCGAGGATAATGCTTCTAATACGTATGACGCATTTTGAAGCATTTTCCAAAACCATGTCAAAACCTCTAGTTTCACAGTTATTATCAAGAAATCGCAATCAAGGCTGAAACCCTGGATAAATGCTTCTATTCTAAACAAAATTAATGTCAAAAACAAAATGCGCAAACTATGTCATAGACATCCACTTAACATAAACTTAAATAAACGTTTTAAGAAAATGAGTAAGAAATTGAATATGGAAATTACTAATTGCCGCGATAGCTACTACATTTCTAAATTCCGCGATGCTCAAGGAAACCCAAGAAAATAATGGAGAATTGTCAACGGTATAATTAAAAACATCCCTTCCTATCATTTAACCCTATTGTACTGAGTGGCAAAGGAACCGATATTGTGGACCATCTAGCAGTAGCAAACGAATTTAATGAATTCTTTGTCTCAGTAGGACAGACAGTCCAACCAAACTGCCCGTCGTTTTGCAAACGATGTCTATGGGATCAAATATTAGAACCAACGATGAATACAAACAGCTTCTTTTTTGAGGAAATCAATGGTCTAGAGGTCCTAAAAATCTCTTAACAACTCGAGATCTTCTGGATACGATGGCTTTTGCAATGGAAACCTTAAGAAAATTGCGCCCTTTTTAATTGACACATTAGCACATTTATTCAATTTAAGTATTTTGAGTGGAGTTTTTCCTGATCGTCTGAAATGTGCTAATGTGTTACCCCTTTTTAAAAAAATTGTATTGGGTCCCATCTTATTTTTAATTTTTATCAACTCCTTGTTTCCCTGCCTTTCAAAGGTAAAGTTACGGCCTTTGCGGATGATCTTGGCATCGCATGTGGCTCAACGAGTCCTCTGAATCTGATAATTGAAGTCAATCATGATATTCATATGATGAGAATATACATAAATAAATAACATAGGTTGGTTGTGAGTGATAAGACCAAATTAATGTTTTTCAAACTGAATTCATTCGTGCCTCCAGATGTTAATATCAAGTTTCACTCCTTTGATTGTCCGCGTTTCAACTTAATTAACTGTGCTTGCACCGGAAAAGAATATTTTAAAGAAAATGCTACCTGCAACTCCAACTGCTTTCAAATTGAAGTAGTTGCGAACTTTAAGTACCTCGGTACTACTATCGACCACAACATGAGTTGGACAGAACACATTTCAGTTTTAAAACAGTACTTGCGCTCCTCCCTACGATGCATTTATCGTCTCAGTAAATGTTGCTCTAAACAAACTCTTAAAACGGTCTATCATGGGATTTTTCATCCGAAACTGCAATATGGAATTAGCTGCCGGGGGAGTGCTTACATCACCAATCTAAAACCACTCGTCGTTTTGCAAAAGTGTGTCGTAAGAAGGATAAGTTCACCGGCTGGCCCATTCTATGGTTTTGTTCAGGGCTTTAAAAATACTGTCATTAAGACATTTATTCTATTTTAGAATCTGTAAGACATTTTTTATGAGAGGTGGTTACTTGCAAAGTCCAATATCTGATTATCTTAATTTGCGCAGTACTGCACGCCATGTTGTTGAACTTCCAGCCTTTCGTACGACTCACTACAGAAACTACTGCCCAGTTGTATCTTGTAAACTTTTTAATCGTCTTCCTTTTAATATAAGGCTTATAGGAAACCAAGATAAATTTGTAAAGAAAGTTAAATCGTGGCTTCTAGATTTTGACCATAATGAGATTGAATTTTTGCTTACTTACCATTTATAATAGCGCATGTGATGGAATCGCATAGGAATCTATGGTACGTACCTTCTGGTACTTTCTATTTTACGTACTTTGCATTCAGTGTGTACTTAAATTATAACGTATTAAATATTGCCACCCCATAATAATTATAAATATTATATATTTTTTGTATAAAATGGCATTTAACACTATTTATAGCTATTAGTAGCAGAATAAAAAATGTAATTAACTATTCTCTAGTGCCCTAAGTAAAGTATTGTAGCTAAGAATTTTGTAGCTTCTTCTTTTCCTTTTTTTCCGGCGTCGTTATGGTCAGAAGTGTAGGACCATAACCTTCCCACTTAACTGCATTCCTATTGGTCCGCTTGTGGGGTCCGCCGGTTTGACCTCAGAAAGTAGCGGCAGGCTTCCCGTTTTGGGATTACTTCATCGCTGAGGCCAATCAAATGCTGGTGTTTTTGCATTTGTTTGCACCAATTGTTTTTCGGCCTGCCTTTTTTGCGTGTTGAAATTGGAACGTTGATTGATAACGCCTTTTGGACGGGGTTCAAAGGATCTCTCCTTTGAACATGGCAATACCAACTGAGTCGGTCGCGCTCTATCTTTCTTGTGATGGTTTCTTTTACGTGGAGGCTTCCTCGGATCTTTGAACTTCTAATTCTGCCACGCTTTGTTACTCCCGCTGCCATGCGAAGCATCTTCATCTCAGCTGCCGTTAATTTGCTCTCATACTTTTTGTGCATTGTCCAGCATTGTGAACCGTATGTGAGCGCCGGACGTACAACTCAAGTGTAGAGCCTTCCTTTCATCTTAGGGGGCATTTTTCGATCACAGAAGATGGCGGAGTTTTCCCGCCACTTCATCCACCCACATCCAGTCACTTCGGTGACTCCTGCGGTGCATCTTACTCTGGTCGTTGCTCTCTTGTACATGTCCATGATCACTCGCACGTAGGTTTCTGGAACTCCTTTTTGTCTAAGCGCTACCTATAAAAGATCTCTTGGTTGCCGGTCAAAGGCCTTCTCGAAATCAACCAACACCATATGCAAGTCCTTTGAAGAATCACGACGCTTTTCCATCATGACCCTTATACTTTGGATTGCATCTGTCGTTGATTTACCCGAGACAAACCCGCACTGGTCATCAGATAGTCGTATTATTTTCCGCAGTCGGCTATCTAATACCCGTTCAACGATCTTCATGGTGTGCGACATCAGCTTGACAGAACGGTAGTTATCACAATTTCGCGTATCAACCTTTCCTTTGTGCAAAGGAAGAAGATAGCTTTCCCTCCATTGATTAGGCATAGTGTCGCCTCTCATAAGTTTGGAGATAAGAACCATGAGCCATCTAAACCCGATGTCTCCCATCTTTTTCCAGAACTCAGAGGATATCCCGTCCGGCCCAACAGCTTTTCTTTTCTTGGAGTTTTTAACCGCGTACTGAACTTCTTCGACTGTGATGTCGAATATTTCGGCATGATTCGGGGCGGCTCTTGGAAAGTACACTCGGGGAAACTGTTCGTTCAGAAGTTCCTCGCAAGACTGTCACCATCTGCGGAGAATTTTTTCGTCTTCCACAAGGAGTTGGCCTTCAGCATTGTTAATAAACTTTGGGAAACGAATCTCCTGAGCATTTCTTCTTCTCTGGGCGGCTATCTTAAAGATATTTGCTCCTTTGTTCAAATTGCTCTGTCGAAGCTCCTGGGTAGCCTGGTTCCTGTCAGACGCGGAAGACGATATTTCTTCCAACTCCTGATAGAGGCCTTCCATGCTTTTCGCTTTGAATTCAGCGCACTTTTTCTTCGCGATACCTTTGCAATATCTATATATATTTTCACCGCGAGCTTTGAAAGCCATTTTCTTTTCGTGTATCACTGCTTTGGCTTCGTCTGTCCACCACCAGGTTTCTTTTGCGTGTTGGCAGGGGCTTTTAGATGTTCCGAGCAGTGATTTGGCTTTCTCCAGGCCAGATCGTTGTAGGGAATCCCACATGTATTGTGCTCTGCACTCCTCATTACGGACCTCATCGATAATGGAAGAGAGGTAGTTTTCATGTTGGCAATAAAAGCTTCGCCTTTTCCTTTATCCAGCTTATACCACTTGATTCTCTCAGACACCTTCGTTTGCTGCTTTGACTTCTTACTCGCCTCCATAAAAAAATCAGTCAGGAGGAGACGGTGTTGAGGGGCGATCGCGTCTCCCAGGATCACTTTGCAATCTTTAACTCGTGGCTTCATGAAACTGGATACCAAATGATAGTATATTTGAGTTTCATTTCCACCGCTGCTATAAGTGATCAGGTGCCGGCTTTGTTTGACGAACATGGTATTTCGCACTATAAGACCGTACGACTTGCACATGTTTAGGATATCTTCACCTGAAGAGTTCCTGGTGCCGTATCCCAGACGCCCTCTGGGTCACACCGGGTCGCATCCTCAATATGCGGCTCACGTACCTGGGGGGCAACATTAAAGGGCCAAATGGTGCATGGTCTACATAGTCAAATAGCTGTAATCAGCTATTTGGCTAACATAAGGCTCCCAGTTAGGGGATAGGGAAACCCTTGCTGGGAGTAACGGCTCGACCGGAGGCCTAATTCCGGGACCACGGGAGGCAGGTAGCCCCCAGGACAGTAATGTCCTGGCCTGTCTTTGCGGTAGGCCCCCTTGTGGGAGTATCGTGGGGGCTGTGGTTGTCCCAAATGCGGGAAACAACGGACGATAAACTGGTGGAACATTAGTGGAAACACTAATGGTAACATTGGTGGAAGTCCGGAGGTGGTCGTCCTCTAAACGGCAAGAGGTTTTAGTTAGGCCTCGCCTCGTACCAAGGGGGAGCCATGTCCCTATGCATGGATTCAATTTGGTACTTATTTACACAGGTCTGTGAATAAGGACGTCGGTTGTCGTCCAAATCAACCCCATGTGGGGTGGCCCACCGTGGAATTAAGCCGACAAGGCAGGTGTCCACGTTAAATGGAATTGACGGAATCTGCCGTATCCCAGCCCTCCGTGGTAGTCTTCATAGTCTTCGCTTGTCTTCCCGACATGTCCGTTTAAATCTCCCCCAACAAACAAAAGCTCTTCCTTTGGGATGATTTTGAAAAGGTTGTGGAAATCTAGCCAGAATGCATCTTTTTCTTTTTGTTCGCATCCTACTTGAGGGGCATATGCGCTTACGATGTTCCACACCTCACCATGCATCACCAATTTGAGAGCCATCAAACGGTCACTGGACTTTGAAATGGTTAAGACGTTGCCAAGTAGCTCTGCCGCAAGGATGATGGCGATTCCGTTTTTTCCTTGTTCCAATTCATAGTAAAACATCTTGTAGGCTTTTGTTTTAACGTCCAAGAAACGTGCCCGATTACCGGTGTTTCGCCATTTCGTCTCTTGTACGCACAGGATGTCTACTCGCCTTCTAACCATCATTTCTTCAAGCTCATAGCTGCAACCACTCATGCTTCCAACGTTCCAACTCGCGACTCTTAAGTGTGGCATACGCCGTTGCATTACTTTGCTATCCCCCGGAAATCCTATAGCTCTGACCCGAGCATTGCTGCTCGTCCCAGGATCACGACCATTAGTAGTGCCTGGCGGGGTAGTGCTTTTCCTTTTAGCGTGCTTTTCCATAATGCTACGGTTTGACCGTTTTCTTTCTTCCCCTCCTTTTTTTGACACGGGCATGCTCCAGATTTTTTTTTTTTTTTTTGTTTGATCTTACTCATACAACACCGGTGATCTCCAGTCGTGTCAACCCACTGATTTGCATGCACACTTGTGGGGCAGTTTAATGGTGGTATATGTGTCCCTAGGCTCACCTTGGTGTTTTCTAAATTGCCTAGATGTGATTTTACCTTTGTTTAGTCGCCTTTTACGACAAGCGAGAGGTATCGCTGCAGGGATATTCTTACCCTTCCCTGCACAGGACTAGCTTATAAGAGAATAATGAAATAAATAATAATAATAATAATAATAATTCTTCTTCTTCTTCTTCTTTTCCTTTTTCCGGCGTTGTTATGGTCAGAAGTGTAGGACCATAACCTTCCCACTTAACTGCATTCCTACTGGTCCGCTTGTGGGGTCCGCCGGTTTGACCTCAGAAAGTAGCGGCAGGCTTCCCGGTTTGAGATTACTTCATCGCTGAGGCCAATCAAATGCTGGTGTTTTTGCATTTGTTTGCACCAATTGTTTTTCGGCCTGCCTTTTTTTTTTGTGACACGCGCATGCTCCAGATTTTTTTTGTTTGATCTTACTCTTACAACACCGGTGATCTCCAGTCGTGTCAACCCACTGATTTGCATGTACACTTGTGGGGCAGTTTAATGGTGGTATATGTGTCCCTAGGCTCACCTTGGTGTTTTCTAAATTGCCTAGATGTGACGCTGTTAGTGAAATAATAATAATAATAATAATAATAATACTCCAAATTCTAGTTTTACAGCTGTAGACGATGCAGATATCCTAAAAAGTATGCTATCTATCAAATCTAATGCGACCGGCTTTGACGATATACTCCATACTTGTGACGGGGGTTTTCCCGCTCAAATGAAAAGCGCTAAAATAATACCAGTAGCAAAAAACACAAATGAGTTCAGACCGATTGCCATTTCCCCCTTTCTCACAAAAGTCCTCGAAAAAATTGTGAGCTCACAGATACACATATTTATTCAAAATAACAAATTATTATGTGACAACCAGTCTGGTTTCCGACCAAAGCATAGTTGCACAACTACTCTATTGAATATTACTGAAGACATCAGGCAAGCCATTAATAAGGCTTGGCATTAGGTATTCCACAAAGCTCGATTCTTGGTCCAATCCTTTTCACCATGTACATAAATGATTTACCGAAATGCTTATTGAATTCTTCGGCTGATATGTATGCAGATGATATGCAGATGCGGAAGAGTACTCCTTTGGGCTTTGTGGAAGACGCTGTTAGTGAAATAAATGAAGACCTTGACAGAATCTCCTGCTGGTCTCTAGCGAACGATCTCCGCCTAAACCCCTCCAAATCAAAATGTTAAGTTAAATCCAGGAAGCCGGTTGATATCTCTTCACTACCAAAATTAAATCTGAACAACAGCGTTATAGATCTTGGTATAGTTTTCAATAGAATCCTCTCCTGAAATAACCGCTTTGGTACGCTCTGGTCTGTTACCCCCTTAAAAACGAGACTGGTCTTAGCTAAAACGCTAATTATACCAATAATGCTGTTTGAATGTGAAATGTTAAACAACTGTGATTATCAGCACAAACAAAACTCAATGTGGCCTACAATAGCATAGCGTGGTATATTTTCGGTTTAACCACATTTCAACCTTTTCTTAATATATCTATGGAATTACCCTAGAAGATCTCTTTAAAATGAAAACATTAACTTTGCTTCACAACTTAATACAAATGTGTTAACCAATGTATTTACGAGTAAACAGCAGGATTTGTTTTACCCAATCCACTAGAACTCAATATCTCACTCCAGTTCGATCTAGTTTTATATCCACGCGATATGTCTATGGAATTCGCTTCTCCTAGCCATTAGGCTTATAAGTAACACAGTTCTGTTCAAAGTAAAGCTAAAACAATACCTGAAAGCACCCTGAAGGTGACTGTATATTCCTATGTTTTCTTTTTCCTTCCTCTCCCTTTCAGTTCTTTCTTCTCCCTTTTCTCAATCTCTAGAGCAAATATTGCTCTTCTGTATATATGTAAATAATATAACAATACATATACATATAATTTATAGCGCAATTCTTTTTTTTTTCCTTCTTGCAATTGTACAGAAAAAAATGTGAATATTTCAAATATCACCATAATCTTGGATTTGTTAAGGAACTTGTATAATTCTAACAAACTTATAATAACACATTACACTTGTATACAATAGATCTTTTGCTGAAGCTAGTACTTTATAATAAGATATCTTATCTTATCTTATCGTATCTTACTGTGAAGGTTATGAAATAAATGATTTGATTTGAAAAAAAAAGATTTAAAGATTTGCCATTACATAACGAATTGAAAATAAAACATATATTCTGTATAAAAAATAACTAGTATTTAATGTATCATAAACTATAGTAATAGATTAACCTTTATAACAAAAGGTGTAACAAGGTAAAGGAAAATAATCGTACATCAAATAATTTGTCTCAATAAAAACGAGATAATACGAGTAATTAAATGGTTAATATCATTTAGATTAAAGTTAAAAAGCCGTTTTTTAATTGTAGACAAAAAGTCTCAAGTTCCTGATTCTTCCAATCTCGAAGGGCATTACATTGTATAATCTGGGAGAATCAGATGAATAGAAGTTCAAGAAGTAATGGGCACTGAAAGATGAAATTACAGCTTGACTAGCAATACAGCTGCGAAGTGAATAGTCGCTAGTCGTCCTGTTCAGTGAGTACCCACTTCTTACAAAAATTATCTTTATAGAAGTAAATGTGCTAAGAGGAAGAATTTTAGAATTAACAAAAAAGCAAATAACTATTCTCAAATCGCCCCTTTCTTCATAAGATTCTTAGCAATTGTTTTTGGACAGATAGCAAAGGTTGAATTTAGTTCCTATGTGTACCTCCCCAGGTAGTTAAACCATATTGCAACTTAAATTGTACAATCCGAGTTCGAGTGAATTCCGAAAACGGACGGACGTGTTTACATCGAGTGCCGTGTTTGATTATTATACTAACCAGTTTTCAAGTGATGGAGATACTAAATTTTAAGCAAAGAGCGCTACTTAGCGCAGTTTTATCTATTGTGGTATCCATTATCTTTTTTCTTTTTTCTATTTGTCGCGAAAAAGTAAAAAAAAAAAAAAGAATAACAAACAAAGGAAAACAATAAAGGAAGTATGAGTGTCTTACGCTCGCCTCCCCTCGAGCGTAAACTCAAAAATTCCCCGATTCCCTCTCCTACTCATGAAACACCAACCAATCCAATGAATTTCCAACCGGATTTCCCCTCCCTTCCAGTTAAAACTATCCCTGGACATCAACCTTCTAATATAATTTCCCAGCCAGCTTCACAACCATTCCAAATAAACTTGAGCTTCCCACCAAACACAGTAGCGTCTCAAAAAAATTACCCACTTATAAATATACCTTCCCAACCGAGCCTATCAAACAAATGCATGGCCATAACAAAAACAACAACAAATACCGCCACAACTACGACAAAAACAACAACAACAACAACAACCAGTACAAAAACCACAGCATCAACATCAGCGTGCGCAAACACCATACCCTCCACACATTATGATGACCTGCTTGGGGATCCTCCTACGACACAAACACTCTTTGGCTCAGAACCCATCACCGCCATCAATAGGCCAACAATATCAAATACATCCTTTACCAACTCTATTGTTTCTTCCGTAAAAGACACAGGTGAGAAACTTAGAGATGAAACAGTACTCAATGACCTTAAAAGAACCAGACCATCTCCAGAACAACCTATGAACAAAAGCAACAATAACAAAAACAAAGAACAGCGACACAGACAAAACTAACGACATACTGGCTCAACGAGCCGACTAACACATCCCAAAACAGGTTTGCCCTCCTCTCCCCCGACGAAAACGTTGAAGACCGACCCCTTACTACAACCAAGCCTGCTGCTGAAAAAGCTCCAAAAGCCTCAAAACCTCCACCTATATATATCCAAGGAGTAAAAGTCATAGGTATCCTCGCGAATGCACTTAATGAAATTGCGCAGGACAACTACTACATGCAAGTGCTACCAAACGAGGAAGTAAAAGTCCAACCAAAGGAGTCCCAACATTATACAAATATTTTAAAAATGCTGCAACAAAAAAATACCAGGTACTATACCTACAAACCGAAAGACCAAAGGGGCTTCAAAGTAATCCTAAAAAACATGCACCCCTCAGCCGATAAGGATGAAATTCGAAGAGAACTCGCTGACAAGGGACACAGAGTGACTAACATATACAACATGACAAAAAGACACACTAAAGAACCTCTCTCGATGTTCTCAATTGAAATAGAAACCAACAAAAACAACAAAGAGATCTATGACTCTTACATTGTAAAATCACTTTTGAGCCTCCTCATATAAAGCGAGATATACCGCAATGTAATAACTGTCAAAAGTACGGCCACACACGAAACTACTGCACAGACTTGCCGGTATGTGTTAAATGTGCAAATAATCATAAGACAATTGACTGTCCATTAAAAAAAAGTACTAAAGATATAAAATGTGCCGTCTGTGGAAATAACCACACGGCTAACTACAAAGGCTGTGATATATATAAGACCCTAAAACTACAAAGATTCCCACCTCTAAGAAATAAACAAATCTCAAACGTCCCAACTACCTCAACGACTTCTATGAATTCGATCACTAGTACCAAACCAATTGCCTCATACGCTGAAGCTGCAAAAGCCTCTCAGCTAACAAAAACACAAAAACAACGCACAGTTGCCCCAACAACCACGCCTCCTATTATTATCCCAGCATCCATTCCCGATTTTCCGATAATCACAACGACACCTCAACCTCCGATAATCACAACGACACAACAGGAACCCCAGCAAACACAACAAACACAATCCCCAAATGACCTCTTGGAACTAAAATCCATGATACAACAACTTGTGACACAAATAGCAAATATGATGAATGTGCTCACAATACTGATAACAAAAATTAGCAAGTAAACATGGACGTAATGAAAATTGTTATATGGAACGCAAATGGTCTACAAAAACAATCTAACGAATTAAGATACTTTATCAGGACTAACTCTATAGACATTCTACTGATTTCAGAAACACACTTTACTGACAAAAATTACTTCACGATACCTGAATATAATGTGTATCATACAAACAATCCCAACAACAAGGCCCACGGCGGGTCGGCAATCTTAATAAGACAAAAAATTAAATCCATTGAACTCGAAAACTACAAGACTGAACACATTCAAGCAACGACAATACAAATTGAAGACGATTACGGGCCACTCACAATCTCAGCACTTTACTGTCCTCCAAAACACAACATATCGACAGAACAATACAAACAGTACCTTAGTACACTAGGTACAAGATTTATTGCAGGAGGCGACTTTAACGCAAAAAATACAGACTGGGGCTCTAGAATAACAAACAAAAAGGGCTCTACACTACTAGGGGTACTTAATTCGCTTAATGTGAATTTTCTAAGCACTGGAGAACCAACATACTGGCCCACAGACATGAGAAAAGGCCTGACCTAATAGACTTCTGTATTTATAAAAATATACCAAGAAAAAATTTAACAGCAAAAACATGCCTCGAGCTTTCATCTGATCATTCCTCCATTATTATTACTTACGAAAGCAAAGCAACTCTTACTGACTACAATATAAGACTTTGCAATAAAAAAACTGATTGGTCGATCTTCAAATATATTATCATCTCAGATCTCCAACTCAACATCCCCCTCAAATCCCCTGACAACATAGAAAGTGCAATAATGCACCTAAACGACACTATTCTTAATGCAGCGTATAGATCCACACCCAAATTAAACCCTAAGGAAAGCTCATACCCTACTCCCCAATACATTTTAAAGAAAATAAAAAAGAAAGAAAATTTAGAAAACTGTGGCAAGCTAATAGATGTCCAGAATTAAAAGCCAAATTAAACGAGACTACAAAAGAATTAAAAGAAATACTACAAGATCATAAAAATAAATGCCTTAACAACTACCTAGAAAACCTAACCCCAACTTTACAAACGAATTACTCCCTATGGAAAGCCACAAAAAATATAAAAACAACAATCTTACACCAACCACCCATTCTAAACGAGAACAATAGGTGGTCTAGAACAAATCTAGAAAAAGCCACAACACTAGCAAACTTTTTTGCCAAAAGCTTTACAAACAAAAAATATGAATACCCCCACCACCTAAACTTTGATAATTCAAACGCGAATTCAGAAATAAAACCAACCACTAAGGAAGAAATTAAGTACATAATAAAATACAAAACAAAACCGAAGAAAAGTCCTGGTTATGACCTAATAACAGGACTAATTCTTAAAGAACTACCTGACCATGGATTGGTATTTATTAGAAATATTTTCAACGCCATCTTCCGACACAAGTACTTTCCAAAGAGTTGGAAAATCGCTGAAGTGAAAGCCATACCCAAGCCTGGTAAGGACGCAACAAAAACTAATAATTATCGACCTATTTGTTTACTACCAATTATATCAAAACTATTCGAAAAAGTTATCCAAGCACGACTACAACCAATACTTGACCAAAATAGAATATTATACCTAACCACCAATTCGGGTTTAGACAACAACACTCAACAATAGAGCAAACACACAGGGTTATAAATAAAATTTCGAATGATTTAGAAAATAAAAGATATTGTTCGGCAATTTTTCTTGACGTATCTAAAGCTTTCGACAAGGTATGGCACACAGGACTACTATATAAGCTAAACAAAACACTACCACTAGACTTCTACTTACTACTTAAAAGCTATCTCGAGCATGCGACTTTTTTATGTTAGATACAAGGACGAATGCTCCAAGCTACTTACAGTCCTAGCAGGCGTTCCCCAGGGAAGTGTCCTTGGCCCTCTACTCTACCTACTGTACACTTCGGATATACCAAACCCAATTTCTCAACATACCATGCTAGCTACATTCGCTGATGATACCATTATTCTTCAAGCCAGTAAGAACCTAACAAACTTCAAGGACATTTATATATGCCACTTCAAGGCAAATTATAAACTTCAAGGACATCTCAACAATACTATGGACTGGTTTACAAAATGGGGCATCCAAATAAACGAAGAGAAGACTGTACAGGTGATCTATACTACAAAAAGGATTAACAACATACCCGCTTTAACAATCAATGGTAAACCCATACAAACTAGTGACTGCGCTAAATATCTCGGAATGTTTATTGACAGTAAATTGACGTGGAAACAGCACATAATACAAAAAAGAAACCAAATAAAAGATAAATTCCGCAAATGTTTCTGGATGCTCGGCAGAAATTCGAGACTATCAATGGATAACAAGCTACTTATAAACAAGCCAATGATAAAACCAATATGGACATACGGAATACAACTATGGGGTACAGCCAAGATCTCTAACATCCAAATAATACAACGTACACAGAACAAAATACTACGGACTATCGTTGACGCTGCGTGGTATGTACCAAATGACGAAATTCACAAAGACCTTCGCCTAGCAACCGTTATAGAAGAAGCAAAAAATTGTTGCAAAAAACACCGACTCAAAATCCTACAACACACAAACGACGAAATACGAACAATCCCAAGTGACGAACAAACACAGACCAGACGATTAAAACGATTTCGACCAACTGACTTAGTTCATAGATTTTCCTAAATTCTGGGGATACTGGTAGGTAGGTCTCAAAGTAAAATGAATGTGCTTAATGCAAAAGCGAAACAAAATAGGCGACAACAACGAGCGACAAGGGGCGCTCGGAGTCAATATAACCCCCAACGCTCCGGGTGGATTAAAACCCACCTGTGCCAAGACACAAACAAAAAACTGAAATAAAAATAAAATGTTAAACAACAAACAATTGTAAAGGACATTGGTGCTGCATTGTACATTCTGCCTAATATATTGTTAAAACATTAACTAGATGTCAAAAAAGACAGATGTTAAATAAATGGTATAAAAAAAAAAACTTGTACTAGACCATAATAAGCTGTTTCCAAAATAGTCCTTGAGCAAAATTGTCTCAAAGGGTAAATGATTCTTCTTGTTATAAATAATAATATAAATAAAAATTTTAAACTTGCAGTATGGTGGTACCAGTTCAGTTTGCAATCAATTTCAAGACCAATATATTTAAATACTTAAATTTTTTCATTTAGAAAACATTGAGGTGATCATATTTAATTGCAGTTAAAAGTGACAGGTGAGAGTGAAGTATTGCAAGCATCTTCGCTGAATAATATATGTTGAGAATTAACACTATTAAAGATAAAAAAAGGAAAATTTATACTGCAAGAGCTTAAAGAGGAGTTAAAGAACATTATCTTTGTTTTGTCACTTATAACCAATTTGTGCAATCAAAACCAGTGTCTAAGCTATTCTAAATCGTAATTCATGTCTGCAATTAGATCCAAAACAGAATTGTTAGCATAAGAGCAAGCTATATCGTCGGCAAAACCTGTTCTTCTGCCTTTAAAGTTTATACTAAACATGGAATGATTTACATCAATCAAAAACAGAATCGGACCGAGAACCATAAAGATGCGCCTATATCCACATTAGATATTTGACTGCAACTATTTTCTATTCTGACAAATTGTTTGCGTTCAAGGGGGTAGGAAATATACCATTTGAACATAAAGCTTCTAAAACTCGTCTTTTCTAACTTAGATATTAATATTAAATGGTCTTCAGTGTTAAATGCCTTTGTAATATCAATAAAAAGAGCCACCGTATGTTTTTTACTATGTATTTAATACAGTATAATTTTAATAACAAGACTTTAAGAGCGCATCTTCTGTAGATTTTCCTGTTCTAAACCCATATTGGTTGTCACTGAAATAAGAAGTTTTTTTTTCAAGATAGGTCATTATTCTGGTTTTCAATAAATTTCTCAAAAATTTCGGAAAAAGCAGGGAGAAGGGATATGGGCCTGTATTTCTTAACATTTTTACTTTTACTTTTCTTGAATACTGGTATAATTTGTGTAACTTTTAAGGCTTCTGGGAAAATACCGCTTTATACACTTTTTTTAAAGTTATCAACTAGTACATCAATTATATTTAGCGTAATTTTCTTAATAAAATTTTTAGACCAACCGTTTTTTTGTCAATGCATGGGAGTTATTTAGAGACTTAATAACTCGAAACAATTCAAAAGATGAAATCAGATAGTAAAAGAAACTACAAATTTGAAACATCATAGCTGACACAATCTTCCTTACAGTAACTACATATATGTAATTGTTCGAAAAACCCGCAATAGAGAAGGTGTTTGAAGTAACATTTGTAAAGTGATCATTGAACACATTAGCCAATTCATTAGATTCAATAATATTTTTGCCATTATATTCTATGCAAATAAGCTTGTTTGCCAGAGATTTTCAATGGGAATTGCATTAGCAACCTCCTTATTGAGTTTATTATAGAAATAAGGAAGTTTGACATTATTCGGTTTGTCTTAGCACAGAATCCTTAGTTTTTTCAATATTTTTTAGTAAAGCTAGCGACATTCATGGCTTAAGATTATTTATTGACGCTTTCTTTGTGAAGTAATAGATAACTAACGTGATCTCTTAAGATGGATGTGAACATATTAAAAGCAGCAGAGGAATCCTCCAGATAAACTTCAGTTCAACTTTCGAGAAGTAAAATTGCATTAAGATGTTCAAAATTAATTCTATCGATTTTTACAGATGGTATTGTATTGTATTGTTCTTTATTGTATCCGTAGAAAATGTGTCACCTGCGAAGCTGAAGGCTTGCTTATCTGCAGGTGATTATTTTCCATATCCATGTATTTTTAAATCTTGGAAATAATACAAAAAATCCAGTTAAATTTTTTATAAGGGTCTTAAAATTAATTCAAAATTTATGTTCTAATTTTAACAAAAGGCATTTGAATTAAGGAAATATGCTTTCAAAACTTTTTAGTGTTTTTTTCAAGTTAACTATGTATATTTTTAATGTTGGTATGTAGTGATTACCCACAGACGATAGATGTGTTCGTGCCAAGTAAAATGCTCGTCGATGATTATTCCCAGATACTTAATGGATTTGATGACCTCAATTGCTTCGCTTCTTAGTGTATGTGGACAGTTTTCATTTTGATGGAGGATTTTCATAACTGATGTCGTTTGATTAGGTGTTCGAATGTGCATCTTTGTCTTTTTCCAGTTTATACCAGGTTGTGATCGTGGCACCATCTTAATACTTCATCAAGATTGCGCAAAAACACGGGGAAGTTTATCAGTAAACAGTACGAACAATATGGAACCTTGTAGAACACCATATATACCTTGCTTTTCCTCACTGACTGTGTTAGAAATCTTAACCCTAAATGTTTTTTCAGTGAAGTAGTTCTCAAGCCATGTCGCTGCTTTTCCTTTAACTCCTATATGGAAAAGGCATTCTAGTAGTCTCCCGTGCATTAGCGTATCCAATGGCTTACTGAAGCCCACTACTAACACATTCGGTTTCTGAACTCGTAGATCACTGTGAAGCCAGAAGGATTGGACTCATCATCTGTTGCGATGCTAACGCTCAAAATACTGTTTGAGGCAGCAGCAAATGCAACCGGAGAGGGGATCATCTTTTAAACTTCATTCTTTCGTCTGACCTTATCATCAACAATGTTGGCTCTCAACCAACCTTTGTGACGGCGAGACGACAAGAAGTGATTGACCTAACCCTGTCTAATAGGCATGTGAAGGCCATCATTAACTGGAGAGACTTACCAGATGTTACGCTGTCAGACCATAGATACATCGAATTCCAATTGAAGTGTGGGATCTTCCCCTCGTAGCCCAAGCAGAATTCGAGAAAGACGGACTGGGTGTGATTCAGGGAGGAGCTTGAGAAATCTACTCAAGCCTTGCCTAAACTCAAAACAAATCAATTGGTGGAGGATGCCGTTCATAGCCTGAGCAGCGCCATCACCAACTCCTTCGAACTCGCATGTCATATCAAAAAACCTCCCAGCAGGAAGCCGGTTCCCTGGTGGAACGCTGAGCTCCAATGTCTTCGCAGGGAAGCCAGAAGTCTCCCGAATAGATCGCTTAAATCGAACTCGGAAGATGACTGGAATAAATATCGATCGAAGCAGAAGGAATATAAGAAGCTTATTCGTAACCTTCACCGAGTCTAAACCAGAAACTCTTAGTTTACTGTTGCAGAGCCATTTCCAGGGAAATCAGACTGTCATCGGCTGGTTGCACACTCCCTCATTGGAAACTGCGACTGAAACGATGAAAACAACTCGGGGTAGCTGGTATGTTGCGTCACGCGTGGCAACTACTGAGGCCATTGAATTTGCTGTGGCATCTTTTTATGGCTTTATGTCGCCGGGCACTGATGGGATATACCCTGTTATGCTGCAAAAAGGTATAAGACAGCCGCTTCCTACTCTGAAAAGAATTTTCACTGCTAGCCTGGCACTTGTCTACATACCTATTCCTTGGCGGGCGGTGAAAGTTTATTCCCAAATAGGGGAAAGAAGAGTACTCACTAGCATGGAAAGATTAGTAGAGTTGCACGTGCGCAAAGTTGCCCTTCGAATACATCCTCCATCGGACATGCAATATGCTTATCAGCGCGGAAAACCCTGTGAGACTGCGCTTCAAAACCTAGTTGGGAGAATTGAATGCGCTCTCGAAAGGAAAGAGTACGTACTAGGCATTTTCGTCGACATTGAGAGAGCTTTTGATAACGCTACTTTCGACAGCATGTGTAACGCTGCTTGACGGCATGGCGTAGATGAAGCACTGGTTTTGTGGATCAAAGCAATGCTCACGCACAGGACATTGATCGCTGATGCAGGCCTCGAACAATGTGTCAAGTCTTAAGTAAACTGGGCCTATCGCCGAAAAAGGTCTTTTGGATCCACACGGCAATGATAAGACCAATAATCTCATATGCATCGGTTGTTTGGTGGAGCATTCAGCCATTTATCGCCTAAAGAGAAATGGTCTTTGGTACAACTCGCATTGGACTGAAGGTGTACTTGCGGGAGAAATATCCTACGACCCCTACACATGGATGTACACAGTCGTAGATGGAGGGAATATCCAGGTTGCACAATGACTAAGCGCGCACGCCCTGATGTCTGCAAGAAGTCCGCAACATTGTTCTTATCGTTAAATACATAATTGCAGAAGGCTTACGGGAGTCATTACGGGCCATTACACTTTTGCCAAGCATCTCAACGTGCTTGGCATCAGTGAGACGCCTACCTGTGCTGCATGTTGCGAGGAGGATGACACAGCAGAGCACTTTCTCTGCGACTGTCCCGCAGTCTTCGCTCGCGCACGGTGGCGCACCCTTGGGGCGGACTGATGGGTGCCGAATCTCTGAATGAAGCCCCTCCTCACTTTTCTCCGGACAACGGGGAGAATACAATAAAGACAAGGTGTCTGTCTGGTAGTACAATGGATCAGTATTTGTGTCTGAGTCCTCCAACAGATAGTAGAAGCCTCCAAAAAAAAAAAAAACACTTGGCGTTCGACATCTGTCCAAGTAATCTTCCCGTGCTTTTTCCTTTTTGATGTGCATACCCGTCCCGTTTGGTTGCAAAACTTTGTGTTTACTTATAAATTTCATTACGCGATCGACAAAAATCTCTTCCATACATTTTTCGACAGCAAGTAAGATCGAAATTGGCCTTTTTCTCGTAAAGTTATTGATAGTTGTGTTACCCAACGACACTTTCCTCTTCCCAAGAATTTCGTTAAAAATACTCCACGTTTTCCTGGGATCATTCTTGGCGTTTATAAATTTCATTTTGTAATAGATTGATTTACCTAATAATATAATTTTGCTTACATAGTTGCGAAAATGTTTATAGTCACGTTCCAGATCTTGGTTTCGTGGATTGTTTTTCCACTTTCTATATAATGCATCCCTTCTATTGCACATTAGGGTCATATTGGGTGTGATCCAAGTTTTGTTTTGGCGTTTCTTTTTGTTTTGAAATGTTTTTGGGAATTGTGTATGTATGTGGTTCATTGTCTTCATACATTTTTTGTAAAGGCATTCAAGGTTGCTTTCCCCATAGAGCTGTTGCCAATGAGTCTGTTCAATCAAAAGATTTACTTTTTGTTGGTTAATTTGCCTTTGCAGTTTGTGTACACCTTCATTCTCGGGATCCTTAATAAAATGCAGTGCAAAATGGTCTGATATATCCGTTTCAAGGACAGCGGATATTATTTCACTCTTTGTCAGGCTTAAATGATCTATTAGTATGGCGGTGCTTGTGCCAGGGACAACACGAGTGCTTTGTTTTATAATATTGGTTAATCCCTTTGTTGCCATCACTTCCAAGTAGGAAATTACCTGTGTTCGGGTTTTGAACAAAGGCGAGTTTTTCTGATTTAGAACAAAGGGAAAAAATTAGGGATAAATTTGCCGGTTGATTTAACCGAAATAAAACACTGCTACTTGCTTTGAAATCTAAAAAAAATAATAATTTTTCTTTATTTGTTTCATCTATTTATATGTGGGAGTATGTTGTGTTTGTTTACATTCTTCTTCTTCTTCAGTTGATATTTGGGGTTATGAGTAGCTGGTAGAGATGTCCTCGTTAGAGTGTTGCGCTCGCATGAGAGAATGTGGCGATCGCAACATTCTCCCGCCCCGGTGAACGAAGTTCTCAGCCATCCTTACATTGCTGACTGTAATTACCATCGGTTGCATGTCGAATTTATTTGTTTTTGTTCAATCCTCTTTCACGACCCTGGAGGAATATGCCTTGGCTCATCTCATGCAATGATAAAACAAGCATTAGTGAAATGGAACAGAACATGCATAATCAAAACAAACAAGACAATTGAAAACGACACATGAGTGACGACCCACTTGTTTACATTGAAAATTGCAACGATAGACTGGAAATTGAAGTGAGGAATGAGAGGCTTCCGGATATGTATCCAGCTTGTGGACTGGAAATCCAGATGAGGTATGCGCGGTTTTCTCTTTCCCGTCTTGCCTTGGTTGGTGTGCATGTGTGTGTGTTCGCGACATTTGTGGGGTGTGAATAGTCGCGAAACATATGTATGCATACCTACATGTGTTATTCTGAATGAGGCACTGAATGGCTTGTGTGTGATGTATTCTTTGCATTCAAGAAATGGGTTCTTCTTGAGTGCATTGAGTGATTGTGTTATATGTTATGAGTGTTAATGGAAGTGTGACATTGAGTGATTGTGTTATGTGTTTTGAGTGTTAATGGAAGTGTGATTGTGTGTGCAGGACAGTTTTTAAAACATCTTCAAAGGCGGGTAAAATTAACTGTCCGATGGTGTGCAGTTTTCCAGATTTCGCTATAAGCAATGAGATCAGAAACCACCAATGAGACGTCCCACTCAAAATGGCCGCCGACGTTTGCCTACAATCTCGGGCGAGCACGTGGGTACCTCAAGTACTGTCAAAAGAGCACATGGGTACCTCAAGTGCTGTCAACATTTTGTAAACAATCACGCACATTGTTATAACTCCTCGAGCACGTGGCTTCAATACATTCAAGCTGGATTGACACTTTGAATTCCGTGGGGAGTGATGTTCGCATGTTTATTTTAAATTTGAATTTAACAACTGTTAAAACTGTCGGATTTATTGTTATTAAAATACATTCGAATTAAAAGCAAGTTAACACCATCGACCAAGGCCAGGGGCAAAGGTCGATAACCCACATTAACGGGACTCGGTGACTCAGCACTTTGTGCGGTTCCCGCTACTTCGCGGGATACCTAAAAGCACAGGGGGATCATATTCCGTCTGGCAATTATCGCATAGACTCGACTATACGCGAGTCGGCTGATAATGCGTTTCCGATCAGGTAACAGCACTCGAATATGGGATGTGGAATATGCACCGAACACGATCTTGGGAACAACAAACAGGCGAGGGACAAAACACCTGTGTCAGCACGGAAAGGAGGAATATGCGAAGCGACAAGCACAAGTCGGGCAGATCGGGGAGTCAGTTCGCTGTGACCGCCGACGAGAGTAATTCGAAAGTTGTAGCATCGAAATAAACGTATTAAGAATAATCCGAAAGTTGTTTTCTTGTAAGTCGAACAGTTGGGCCAGCCTTCGAGCTGGCGTTCGCGGTTTTTTTTGGATTCCCCTTCAGGGAATCCTTTAACTAAGCACAATTACACATCAAAAATATAAATATATAAGATGTTTTTTCTTAAGAGTAGTTCAGAATATATCAATATTCATAGTTATGATAAGAATAGACAAAAATAAGATTCGACTTTACTATTTATAAAGGTTGTATACAGCTATTAAAATCAATAAAATATATCTAGATATATCGAAATTATATTATTTAATAAACATTTAACAATATACATACATTTATGAATATTTTTGTCTATATATTTACAGAGAAAAAAACTTTTTTTTATGCATGTTGTATGTATTTCTTTGACTTTTATTATTTAGTAATATTACAATTCAAATTGTTTTAAATACGGTTGAATTCTACATATAATGCAAAATTAAGAATTCAAACAACTTTACTGGCGAGATATTGACAATATGTTTTCAATATTAACATATTGTTGGCAATTTTTCCTATATATTCACCTTTTGACTTTTGTATGTTCTATGAACATGCGTGGTGAGATATTTTCTAAGAAAAAAAATAAAATCAAAGTGGCGGTCAAATTGGAAACTGTAAATTTTGAATTTTGAAGGGGAGTGTATTTTTATGAAATAAATTGTGAATTGTGAAATTGTGAAGTTTAAGTTTTGGTTAACCAAAAATATTAAAAGAAAAATCCAAAAATGAGGAAATGTGTTTTTGGATGCGATGGATGGGAGCACCTTTACAGACCACTTAACGAAGAAATGTAAGTATCCTCATTTTATTTTTCTTGTTGGAGGCTTCTACTATATGTGGGAGCACTCACTAGGGGAAGGCACGACCAACGGGAAACGGATTTGTCTCATTTTTAGCATAGTGATAAGTTTACCATGTGGGTATTCTATCAGTAAAATAGTAACAGGCAACGCTCAGAAATAAGCGAGAAAATCGCGTTTGAAGTTTTACCTAGTGGCTATATATATATATATATATATATATATATATATGTATTTATTTTTGCAATATTTTTTATATAATTTTAAATATACACTAATAATGTTATTTCTAGGCGGGTGCAATAGGCCTATTGGGGAAACCGAACACCCGAAAGAAAAAAAAACGGTTAACGCGCTATCCTGTATACCTCTTGGGTGGTGTGGAAACGCAGGAAACAAATGAATAAGAAGAATCTGTAAAATAAAAAGTATTAATGAAAATATTCCATAAAATGCAAATTGCATTGACCTTTATGCACATCTTGTTTTAGTCTTGCACTTTCTTGAAGTACCACATCTTCATCGGAGGCTAAACACCGCCCAGATGATTGGTACACACTGCACAATTCTTTTACCTATAAAAAATAGCAACGAAATGATTAATAAAACTTTTTTAACTTACATATTTATCCATGTTTTCCTTCTTTTTCTCTGTCCCATTTGTATTTATGACAATTATGACGTCCATTTGTTTACTTTCATCGTCAGTTTGACTTTTCTAAACGAACGAAACTCTCCTTTCCGGTACTTTTCATTAAAATAATTCACCGCGTCGAAATCAAACGAGCTCACACGTATTCACGGATAGAAGCTCGTTTGAAACGGGTTTTGTCGCTATGCACCTGAACCTCTGTCAAAATCTCGAAAAAAATTCAGGGTGTCACGGGGGAAGACGTACGAAAGACGCACGTCTCATTCTGGTTTCTGAATGAGATGCCCGCAAGCCATCATCGTTACTTTGAGACGTTGAAGCGAACATACTGCGCATGGTTCTTTTCATATTTTTCCTTCAATGTTTGAAAATATATTAAATCTTTTATCGGAATAGAATAGGATTAATAGGCGGGCGGGCGGTGCTTTCCAAGTCTCGGCACGCGTTGCACTGATATCGAATATGAAAGTTTTTTTCAAACTTGGAAATAAGTGGACTGTATGTTTGATATGCTTGCGAAAGTGTGTGAACAAGTGTGTATGTTTGATATGGAAAAAATGCTGGTATAGTGACAATGGTGATCGACATCGTCATCTTTCTTATTAATTGTTGAAAGTTAAATGATTTCTAGTGCGATTTTTTGTTTGCGTCTGTCGTTCTTCGAATGGTGTTTCCGATTCATTGGTTGGTAAGGGGCATAGTTTTGTAATTGGCCTTCTAAATGTTCCGTGTTGAGTTATTAGTGTTACCACTCGCGTTAGCTGGTCTGAACCGGGATGAACATTAATTATTCGCCCCAGGCTCCATCGCGCTGGGGAAAGTCGCTCATCCCTAATCAACACAAGATCACCGATTTTTGGCTGAGGATATTGCTTTAACCATTTTGGGCGATGTTGAAGCCGCGTTAAATATTCCGCTTGCCATTGCTTCCAGAAACTTTGCAGGTGAGCTTGTACTGATTTCCATCGGTTGTGGAGTGCTTGTTTATAAGATGCGATTTCAGGTTCCGGAATGGTGAACATCGTCTGTCCTATGAGGAAGTGTGCAGGAGTCAATACCTGGAAATCATCTGGGTTATTCGACAAAGGACACAGAGGCCTTGAATTCAGACATGCTTCTATTTGTGACAGAAGCGTTGGAAATTCTTCAAACGTGAGTATCCCATTCCCGACGATTCTTCTCAGGTGGTGTTTGGCACTTTTGACTCCGTTTTCCCACAATCCTCCGAAGTGTGGGGAGAAGCGGAGGGGGTATGAAGTTCCACTTTATACCTTGTGTTGATGACTCCTCAGCGATTTTGTTCCAGTCATTCGTGCCCGCCTTCAAGAGACGACCTAGCTTGGCTTCTGCACCGACGAAATTTGTACCGCAATCGCTATAAACCTGACTGCAAACTCCCCTTCTGGATGTGAAACGGCGAAATGCGGCTAAATATGCTTGTGTTGTTAGATCACTTACCGCCTCCAGATGGATTGCCGTTGTCGCGAGACAGACGAAGACGCATATAGATCCTTTCAGACATTTGGCCCCACGACCTTTCCAAGTTTTGATTGTGATCGGGCCTGCGTAGTCAATTCCAACATGAGTAAAAGGTTTGGAAACTCTGACTCTTGGAGCTGGAAGCTCTTCCATCAGTTGTTGGAATGGTTTACTGCGGAATCGGTGACAGATTATACAATTGTGTATGTATTTTTTGAATGCACGTTTGACTTGCAGTATCCAATACCTTGTTCTTAGCCAGCATACCATTTGTTGTAAACCACCGTGCAATGTTCTCTCGTGTGCGAGTTTGAGGAGTGACTGGGAAATGTGGTGTCCAGGATTTAAAATGATAGTATGTCTTTGATCGTACGGAAGCTGTGCGTGTTTAAGTCTTCCACCGACTCTAAAAATTCCACCCTCATCCTTGAAGGGGTTGAGAGCTCCCATGCCTCTGGCCCTACAGATCCCCTCGGGAAACATTTGCTTCTGCACGCATCGGATAAGCGTGTTGTGCGCTTCAGTGGTTTCCTGCCAAAGAAGGGGCCAAAGATTCTTGAACCATGGGGCCTCCGAGCGTTCTGGATGAACCTCTTACAGTAGCCTATGGTACAAGTAAGATGATTTAAATCCGAGAAACACTCGATTATTGTACTCAAGTCTGATAACTTGATAACCGTCACTGCCGATATTTCTTCCTCTGTGTTGTTGTTTGTTGGTTGCACGCGAAGCTGGTGCATGGATCCATGCCAGGGTGATTGTGGAGTCTATCCACGTGTGTAGTTGGTCCCTACTGAGCTCGAGGGTTTGAGCCGCATAGTGCAGTAATTTGGCTAACATCACTGCACCGCAAAGCTCCAAACGTGGTAAACTTATTGACTGGACAGGTGCCACCTTACCATCTTCGTCCCTTGTTCGAAGAAAACCTGCTGCTCCGTATGCCTTCTCCGACGCGTCGCTGAACCCGTGCAGTTCCTTGTGATTTCTTCCGCTTATAGTATGAATCCATCTTGGAACGCGAATATTTCTGATAGCAGGTAAGTCTTCATACCAGTTGTTCCATTCTTTTAACAGCTCTCCTTTCAGGGTGTCATCCCAGGCTACTTTGCATTTCCATAACGACTGCAAAATGAGTTTAGTCTTGAGTATGCATGGAGATATCCATCCCATAAACATTCGAGCTGTCGTTGAAAGAATGAAGCGTTTTGTTGGCTGCGGGTCATCTGGTGGGGTGAAGCGAAAGCAGAAGTGATCCTCTATGGGAAGCCAGTGAATGCCTAATGTTTTTACACGGCTTGTTGATTCGAATGGGACGACTAAAGATGATTCACGATCCTTTGCTGGTGTTCCTTCCAAAAGCTCTTCTGCATTGGCTATCCATTTTCGTAAGTAGAAGCCTGCTCCTTCTAAAACTACCTTCACATCCTGTCTTTTTCTTATAACTTCAGCAATGGTATCTGCCCCGGACAGCAAATCGTCAACATACATCTCTGCATGGATCATCTTCGAAGCCTTTGGAAGTGAGACTTCTTCCGCCTTTGCTACTTCCAACAGTGTTCTTATTGCTAAATATGGTGCTGATGCCGTTCCAAAGGTTACCATTTTCAGCCGGAAAACCTTTAATTTGTCAGATGAATTTTTGCGCCAATAAATGAGCTGGTAGTCAGCTGAAAATGAGAATTGGTATAGCCTCCATCGCAATATAATGTCTGTCACGTTGTGTTGTAACGAAGGGCCTGTTCTCAGGTGGTTATTTAACGGTGTTCCATCCGATGTCTTGTAAGACGCATCGAAAACATCCCTCAACTCTGTTGTAGAGTTGCTTTCCTTCACTACCGCATGATGTGGAAGATAATAATGACCTCTCCCGGAAATGTCTTCATGGTCGACTTCGTGCATGTGACCAAGTTGGATGTACTCTTCCATGCAGGAAACGTATTGGTCGTGTAGTTGAGTATCTGCTGCCATTCGTCTTTCCAATGCCTTGAATCGAAGAAGAGCACCTTCACGGGATTTACCAAATATTGGATGATTGTCCCCCTTGAATGGAAGTGCTACTTGGTAATGTCCGTCTGGAAGACGTTTCACATTTTTGACGAAATGTTCTTCGCAGGCTGTCTCTTCCGTATTTAGTGTGGGCTGGAAAGGAGTTTCTTCGACTTCCCAAAACCTTCTCAAGAGAGTATCGATATCTGCATGTTGAAAGAAATTCCGGACTCTTGGTTCGACCGTAGACCTCCCGAACACTATCCATCCCAACATGGTGTTTTGCGCTATGGGAATGTGTCTGTTGTCATGTCGCACCAGCTCTGGCAATATTATTTCTTCTAGAACATCGCTGCCTAATAGAAGATCGATCTTGGCTGGCTTATAAAATGCTGGATCTGCTAATTGTAGACCGGAAAGGTGGCTCCAATCGTCAATGTAGAAAGCTGGGAGATGACCCGACAGTGACCTCGGTAGTGATTTCAAAGGCGCTGTTGTAGGAGCCAATACTGATTTCGACCACTGCTGACCATCCCTAACCCCAAAATTTCGACGTTGGTGGATTTGCCCTTTAGGCCTAAGAGTTGGACAGCCGATTCGGTGATAAATGATGCCTCAGAACCAGAATCCATTAAGGCACCGAGTAGGAGCCTATTCCCTGATGTCGTCTTTACCTTCACGACTGCTGTAGCTAGCAGAACTTGGGTGTTGGCATTGTGCGTGATTTCTCACGGCAGTGCTGGTAGGGGTTTGAGTGTTAAATTTAGAGGGAGTGTACGTACGTGGTTGATGGGATTGTTGAGTATGTGTTTTGTTTGAATTCAAATGTAATAGGTGGCTATTGGTATTGGAATGGTTAGTAAAAGATGAGTTATTGTTTTGTGAAGGAACACTTATTTGTGAGTGTTTGCATAAACTATTGTGTAAGAGTGAATGGTGCGGTTGTTGACAGTAGTAGCATCTTCTTGAACTTATGCAATTTTGTACAGAATGGCTGTATGCAAGTCAATTACTGTAGATGCCAAACTTATTTACACAGTCATATCTGTCAGGAATGCCAAGGGATGCTGACCTTTATTACATATTTTACATGTAAATGTAAGATTGCTGGGTTGTATGAAAAACGAACGATTGGTTGTCTTCTTTGGATGATCCACCACTGCCTTGCTCTGCTGATAACTTACGGCCTCCAGCGTGCGAAATCGCATTTCCAAAAATTGGATAAATTCCTTGAAGGTTGGTAACTCCTTGGTGTCTTCTTTCGTTCCCAGTTTCTCCTCCCACAGTTGCTGGTTTTTTGTTGCTAACTTTTGCAACATGACGTACACTACAACCGCATCCCAGTGTTGTACCGGTACCTTCAGACTTTCTAGGCTGTGAACAATTTCACTGGATGTGTCCATCAACTCCTTGATCGCTTCTGATCGTTCTTCGGTAATCACTCGTTGATTAAATAAATACTTCAACTGGGTGTTCACAAGAAACCCTTGATGATCATAACGATCTTGTAAGACTGCCCATGCCTTAGCATAGTTACCATTTACAATATGTAAGTGTGCTAATAAAGGGTCCGCCATCTAACTTTTTTTTTTCAAGTAGTGCTTATTTCGTGAATGGTAACACTTAGCTCATGTCTGATTTGACAGATAATTAGTTTTATCCTTCCGCTGAACGAATATGGTTGTGTATACGCTTGAACAACGCTTCGCTAAGTGGGCCTGCGATCGAGTTACAGAAGATGCCGATTTTGCCAAAAAAATCATCTTTTCAGATGAAGCTCATTTTGATCTTGGCGGGTATGTAAACAAGCAAAATTGTCGCATTTGGGGCACAGAAAACCCGCACGCATACATTGAAAAGCCGGTGCACTCAAAACGAGCCACTGTTTGGTGCGGATTTTGGTCCAGAGGCATAATTGGGCCATTTTTCTTCGAAAATGAGCAAGGAGTGGCCGTTACAGTCAATGGCGATCGTTATCGGGCCATGTTGAACGAATTTTTGTTCACAAAAATTGAAGAGGAGGATATTGGCAACATTTGGTTTCAACAGGAAGGCGCTACGTGCCACACAGCCGAAGCTACACTCGATGTTTTGCGCCCTGTTTTTGAAGATCGCATTATCAGCCGCAGAGCTGATGTCGTTTGGCCACCTCGGAGCTGCGATTTGACACCGTTGGACTCTTATTTGTGGGGTGCCGTCAAAGATAAGTGTAACGCCGACAAGCCAGAGACAATTGACGCTTTAAAGGACAATATTCGTGAAGCCATTGGTGAAATACAGCTGCACACAATCGATAATGTGCTTAAAAATTGGACCGATCGTGTAGGCTACTGCATGGCCAGCCGAGGCAGGCATTTGAATGAAATTATTTTCCATTATTAACCGGAAGAATTGTACTTTCAAATAAAAAAAGAAATTTGAGAAAATATTCAGTAGTTTTTTTTATAGCATTTTCAAAAAAAAAAAAGTTATTTGGCGGACCCTATATTATCTCGGCTTCACCTGATACACTAGTTTTTAAATAATGTAGCTTTTGTATTTGAGACAAAGCTGCATTGTGGTGTACCAGCGACATAAATAAATCGCGAAAGGATCGCCAAGACTCATAAGTGCCGGAAAAAACCGGAATTGGAATGTGTTGCATGTCTGCGCTTTGAGTTGCGGTTGCCGATTTGAAGTCGGTCTTAACGTCTTCATTTGTGGTCGACGATTTCGTTTTATCCATTGCATCGAGTAGATCTGCCCGATGCTCGACTCAAAATACAATTCTCGGATTTTCTCGAAAACATCTTCCACTTGTGAACACTTATCTTCATCCGCAACCGCGTTTACGCATTGTTCGAACACACTTTCCGCCGACTCTATCCTTTTTTCTAACATTAACAATCATCCTGAGAGGTAATTAGCTGTTCGGGTATTAGCTCCTCTTTTACCAAAATTAGCAATATCCTTCTCAAGCTGGGTAAACACTCTATTTAATTTTATTGACGTCATATTAACTCTCTGCTTATCTTTGTTAGCTACTGAACACAAATCTACTCACGTGACTCTTCAGAATGTAGGCGCACACACGCAGGTTTTGATGATCTGGTATCCAGTTCCAAGAGTTTCTCAAGGAAAGTGCAGGAACCACAGCACAGCACGCAAGTCGTCAGCTTTCCGAGTTGTAGATTTTCGCAGGCTTCCGTTGATTTGCTATGCAGCAGGAAACAGATTACAGCATGCAAGTTGTCAGTTTTCTTTTAAGAAGTTGTTCCTTAAGAGGTGTCAATTTTCAAAATCACTTAAAATGTTCAAAATGTATTTTCCCTTTGTTTTACACTTTCGCTTTGTTTTATATTTAGGGTGGGATAAATCCGGTTCGAAGTACCGAAAATGTTCGAGTTTTGAACAAAGGCGAGTTTTTCTGATTTAGAACAAAGGGAAGAAATTAGGGATAAATTTGCCGGTTGATTTAATCGAAATAAAACACTGCTACTTGCTTTGAATTTTAACCGAAAATAATAATTTTTCTTTATTTGTTTCATCTATTTACATGTGGGAGTATGTTGTGTTTGTTTACATTCTTCTTCTTCTTCAGTTGACATTTGGGGTTATGAGTAGCTGATAGAGATGTCACTCGTTAGAGTATTGCGCTCGCATGAGAGAATGTGACGATCGCAACAACCTGTGAGTCACCTACATATATTTTGTAAGTTTTAGTTCATGTCCTCAAAACTATTAAGTGTTTTCTAACTTTTATATTCCCATCAAGTTCTTTGGTGAAATCCAGTATATTTAGGTGCTCTATATATGTATGTACATATAGCATGGATGTGTGTCTACGCACTTGTTCCCACGAATACTATGTCTATACTTTCATAGGAAACAGTGTTTGTACATACTCTTTCATATTGCATAATATTTTTCAGAAACTCATCTTTTCCTAAAACACATCCAAAGGAGGAGGACCCTTTGGAATCTTTTCTATTAAAAAAATCCGCATTGAAATTAGTTATGTAGTAGAATTTATTTTCTTGTTGTTTTATATTAATTTTATTCAAAACAGATCTATAAAGCATGAAACATGTTCGATTTCAGCGAAAAAAAATATTATATATATAAAATATTAAAACATACACAACAAAAAATTTTATTTTTAAATTTTTTTATCGATGCCAGTAAAACCATTACCTTAAAATCGAGTTCAGCTTCCATATTTGTTTTCCCGATTGTAATATTATTTTATTTGTGTTTCTATTTTACTCAATGTGCAAGAGATTAAATGAGTATTTTACTAACATCACTGGCTGAGCTGATGTTAATTGATACTGCATTCTCTTCTTTTCTCGCAAATATTTTACCAGCTGATTCCCACACAAATCTCCAATTGCACACTCTAGCCTTGTTTTTGCAAGCCATAAGTAAGGGCTTTGGTCTTATTATAAAGAGGTTGTTAACAAACACAAGTGCATCGCCCTCTGGCTCTCTGTTTACATTTGTTTTTTCTAAGTTTTCTCTTACTTTTGACAGTTGGACTTTTTTTTGTAATTTTGCGTTTCTTATAAAACTTGTCTTTTGTTTGTAATTCGTAATAGTCCGGAAGGTAGCGTTGCAATTTTTCTAGAAATTTTATACCGAATGAATTTTATTTCAAACAGTTGTTTAATGTTCAGAAATCAGTAAAGTGAGCGTCTGTTGTCGCACTAGCGGTGGAGCTAAAGAAGACAGCATGAAAAAGTCTTTGGAAAAAAATCTGCTCCGATGAATTTTATACCGGGCAAAAATGTATGAACTTATTGTTTCAATCACATTTTTAAAAAAAAATAATCGTCAGCTGTATTGAGGAGGGGGGTTATATGTCAGTCACGTGCATAAACCTCATTGAAAATTTGACAAATAAATTTATTTTATACCTTATGAAATTTATACATCTAAATTTTCATAGTTTTAAAATAATAAAGAAAATCGTCAGCTGTATTTTTGACGGGGGTAAGACCGTCAGTCAACGTGATAAACACCCAGGGCATCATCAAAAATTTTAAGATATTTTATCGCGAACAAGTTCTTAATCACATAATTGCTAAAATGGATAAGGTTGTCAGTGTAGGAGAGCTTTCTTCTGCAATTAATGTGCTAGATGGGATCAATTGGGCTGCTGAAGCATGGAATAAGTTTGCTCCAGAAAAAAAAACCTTCTTCAAAAATCTGGGTTTTTACGCAATCAAATCTTCGAATTAGAGAACTTCACCCCAGAGGAACGACATACTATTGATCTGTTTGCAAAATTTGTCATCGATAATCAGAAAAACTGGTTGCGAACAAGCTCATTTCTTAGAGTATACCGCATGTGACAACAACGTTGAAAACGATGAAGCATGGAATGAAAACTTGGCCGAAGATGATACAAGCGCTATAAGTGTGAATGACCAAAGTGACGACAGCGAGGATATGGACGCAGAAGTAGAAGCAGATACTGAAATGGATTCATACTCCTACAAAAAGCCGTTTAAGCTTGTGAAACTTTATGCAAATTTGCTTTGAAAGCTGGAGATGAAAGGCAATGCAGCTCACATCTGTTCTCCGATCTCACTATGAGTCAGTGATAGTAAGAGATTGCAATCTCCGCCAAAGGCGGATTGAAGATTTTTTAAAAATTAATATGAATGTGTGTAAATGTGCATAAATAATATTTTATATTATACGTACATTAAGTGAAATAAAGATGATAATTTTCCGTTCGTTTTAAAATTTGCGTTTTTACCCTCTTCAGCGGACACTCTCTTATGTGGGCAAAAAACTCTGGTCCCGTGACTGTCCACTTAAGAGAGATTTCACTGTCATTTGAAACTGATACAAAATTAATAAATATACTAGGTGTACAACTTTTCTTCCGCTGTTTTTTCCTCAACATTTGACCCTTTAATGAAACAAATAGGTTACACCTGTATCATTCAAAGTATTTTCCATCGCTGGCCACTACTTTCTCCCATCTTTCGGGCAGTGTACAAATCCCGCGTCGAAAAAATTGTTCATCTTTTGAAGCGATCCACGAATCGTTCCAATTTCTGACTTCTTCATGAGATCGGAAGTGTTGGTTAGCCAGGCCATGCGCCATCGATCAGGTGGTGATAGTCAGAGGAAGCAATGTCTGGAGAATACGGCGGGTGGGGTAGGACTTCCCATTTTAACGTTTCCAAGTACGTTTTGATCTCTTTTGCAACGTGGGGTCGAGCGTGTCGTGCTGCAAAAAAAAATGATTGCTCTGCTCAAACGAATTAACTGCGTTCGATAACGAGCACCTGTGATTGTTTCACTTGGTTTTAACACCTCATAGTACACGACGCCGAGTTGGTCTCACCAAATGCAGAGCATTATCTTGGAGCCGTGAATATTCGGTTTGGCCGTCGACGTGGAAGCATGGCCGGGATATCCCCATGATTTTTTGCGTTTAGGGTTATCGTAATGAAACCATTATCGTCCCCGGTCACAATGCGATGCTGAATCATGCCTATGCCCATGGCCTCACTCCCACTGATCGTGCCAATTCTTCTTGAGTTTGACGCGAGTCTTCACTCAGCAATGTCTCCAATTCTGCATCTTCGAAAACCTACTCTCATCCATCACTATGCCGGTTTCCACGTTAAAATCAACGTTCTTGAAGCGTTGAAACTACTCACGACACGTTCTTTCACTAATAGCGTCCTCACCATATGGATCTGAGAGCATTCGATGAGACTCAGCCGCGGTTTTCTTCATATTGAAACAAAACAATAACACCTCCCGCAAATGACGAGAATTTGGCTCGTAAACTGACATTTTCAATCGTGAACAATGTGGTGTTATTTATATTAAATTAATATTATACTTACTGAATTCAAAGTATAAGATAATTTAAATGTTAAAAAAACAAAAAATCGTCCTCAGCTGATTGTTCGTGGGTGTAAAGATCGTCAGTTTATTTTTCAAAGAAACTATGCAACGCTCAAATGCATTGAGCTCGCAAAATGTTTATCACGTTGACTGACGGTCTTATCCCCGTCAAAAATACAGCTGACGATTTTCTTTATTATTTTAAAACTATGAAAATTTAGATGTATAAATTTCATAAGGTATAAAATAAATTTATCTGTAAAATTTTCAATGAGGTTCATGCACGTGACTGACATATAACCCCCCTCCTCAATACAGCTGACGATTAATTTTTTTAAAAATGTGATTGAAACAATAAGTTCATACATTTATGCTCGGTATAAAATTCATCGGAGCAGATTTTTTTCCAAAGACTTTTTCATGCTGTCTGCTTTAGCTCCACCGCTATCGAAGCAGCTGTCGTTCGGAGTTGTTATGTGTTAGGGGAGAACTATTATTGTTATGATTTTCAGGTATAAAATGACTTGCTCAACTATAGCGCTACCTCCCGGACTATAAATTAAACGATAATTGACGATTTTGGTGCGTTTCTTATGTATGCCTGAATAATTTCAGTTAAATTTTGGTTAGAAGTCGATGGGATATTCTTTACTTCAATGTTGTTCCTTCGTAGTTGTTACTCCAGGTGGTTGACTTTTGATTCCATGAGTGCAGTTTCTTGGTTTTTGCGTCCGTTTTTTTCTTTGAATTCTTATATCTGGTTTGAACGTTTTTTGAGAAGATTATTATTATTTAACATATGCTGATTGATTTGTTCGTACTTTAGTGCAACAAATTCGCAACTTAATTTAATATCGGCCATCTCTTTATGTAGTGTCTTTATCTCATTAAGCATTGTGGTTTCGTGTTACTTAAAAGAGGAGTTACATGTAAGTTCCCATTAGGGGAACTTGGGCTTAGTGTTCTTTTCGAAGCAAGCTGTGTTGGGGATGAAATATGTGAGTATGCGGCTTGCCTCCTGCAAGCCACACAGCGCCATTCCTCTTTTTTGGCCAGGGTCATTCTTCTATAGGATCGCTCCGAGAATGTCGTGCAACCAAAGTGCATATGACGATTACATCAACAGCATGTCACGAAATCCCCCTCAGCGGGGCGATTGGTGGAGCACTCACCACACGCATAGATCATTTTTTATTGAATGTATTTATTATTAATAATTTGAATAAAGTATGTTAAATAATAGACAAGGACAAAACTAAGATCGTATACGATACCAGGATTTACAGCTGATTGAATTCAGAAAATTTCTTGATTTTTCTTTTAAAAAACAGCCTTTTTATGCGTAATATTACACAATAAAAAACATTTAATTTCAAGTCTCTGTCTTTTCACTCACTATATCGTATTATATGCCTCGTTAACGAGCTATTCGCTTTATAAAAAAGATTAAAAATAAATAAAAACAGCTCAGAACTTCTATCAAGTCTAGCAAATTGTGATAAATACAAGTTAGAGTAGATGCGGTTAGCCTATTTGGTTCATCCAAGCAAGAATTCAAAACGTTTGCAGAAATATAATTGAAAATATTAGGAGAATTAGATAGAATGTCTAAGTTTAGATCACCAAGAATGAATAAATTCTTTGAGTTTTCAACAGACAATAAAGAAGTCAACTCCTCAACAAAAATATTAGTGCTTTTAAAATGAACTCTGTAAAAGCACATAAAAACAAATTTACACGACTCTATTGAATAGGAAACTTTAACCATATCCGCGCTTTCTAAGTTCAGATAGCAGGGATCGTACATCAACTTATTCTTAATAAAAACGGCAATTCCACCTGCTGCATAAGAATTATTATGTACATGTAGGATAGAATTTATAACCGGGAATATCATAAAATCAGTTTTATTGTCGAAATTCCATATTTCAGATAAGAAGATTAAATCTGGCTTATTAACAAACGATTCTTAATGAGTAAGTAATAAATCGAAATTTAGCGAATATTTTCATATATGATAGAAAATAATAGTTAGAGATGTAGGTGGTGGTGAGCGTAGAGAATAACTTCTTTGTTTGTCACAAGACACACAACGATAAGAAATGTTATTCGTTTTCATGAAATCACTATCATATGTTGTAGATATACACAGTTTAAGTGGTAGTAAACCTTGCACTGTATGTATTGGAATTTTGCGCCAATTCTGCGAACTCTTTGTCCACACTCACAAGGCACTTTTATGAAATAAAATAAAATATTATTTTTTGTTTATTAATTTAAAATCACAATTAAGTATTTGTTAGTTTACAGAGGAAATACTTTTAATTGACAAACGCGCCCGATTGTCTTAAATTTAAAAACAAATTTATTTTAACAAAATTTTTAACCAAGAGAGTAAAGCATTGTTTACCTCACTACACCACTTACTTGACTTTTGACAACGTGACAGCGCTCTTCCTGATGATTGATTTGTTCTGTACCTACCTCGAACTGAATATGCCGCGGTATCCGTTTTTTTTAGTTAATAAATCTATCTCTGTCTTCTAGTTGCCAGTCCAAGGCCATGGTCCGCCATCCACCTGATTCATGATACATCCACATGACCTGATTGAGCTTCCTTGGCGCCTTTGCTAAATATCTAGCGGTGATAACTGTCCCGATGTCATCTGCGTCTCATTTGAAAAAGGTGTGTCCATACACAGCGGCCGGAAGGCGCAGGGGGATTCCAGGCTTCCGTGTTCCTTTGCTGATTAAAATGAACCGTTCTTTCTTCTACCTACTGTAGGAAGTCTCGTCTATAAGGCAGCTATTAAACATGCTTGGGTGTAGCTGTGGGTATCTTTTTACTATGATTTTCAGTGCATTTCCCATTATGCCATCGGGTCTAGGCCAACAAATAACTACGTTTAAGTGCATTTAGCAACTTATTCTATTTCGTTTCGATTCTCGTTCGTCACAGGTATATTTATTTTATTTTCGTCAACAATTATGTACCATCTTGTTAATCCCCTCTAGACCCACATTAAGACATTTTGTAAAGCTATTGATTTTATTTTTGATTCTAGCTTTCATCTCGCTCACAGTGGATATGTAGACAACATAATTTTACTATTTGTTTACTACCTTTTATCAAGGCCTGTCTGTGATTGGAAACCGACCGCTCGTATGTAGTACTCTTTCCTGAATTTTGGCTGTTCCAACTTGTTTCACTAATACTCCAGCCTCCGGGTGGGTTATTGTATATCTTGTTGATTTGAGGTTTGTGTACTTTTAACAGTGATTGTCGCACATTTCGTCTTCAATCGACTTGATTCTTACACATGGATTTTTGATTTGATTTTGGTGGGGGCTATACCCCCATTTTATTGTGCTTAATTCAAGCTACATACTTAATTTAACTTACGATCTAAGAAAGATGGCGATTGAGATGGAGTTTTAGACAAGGAGTGCTGATGTTAAAGTCGAAACAGTTTTTCGCATTAACATTCCGCAGCATACGAGAGATAGGTTCATTGGAGCCATAGGAGGTACGAGAGGCGGGTACATAGAAGAGACGTGGATTTCGTGTATTACGAGGGTTAGTGTTAAAAAAGATAGAGTTATAAAGGGACGCGCAGTCGATGGTACCTGAGAGGAGTCGGTGGATGAAAAGGATGTCGGATATCTCTCTTCGTTCTTCCAGCGAGTTCAAATTAATAAGTTTTAGGCGGTCTTGATAGGGAGGTAGGATCAGAGGATTGTCCCAGGGTAAGCCGCGAAGAGCAAAACGGAGAAAGCGACGTTGGACACTCTCAATTCTGGAAATGTGTGAATGATAGTAAGGAGACCACACTTGAGACGCGTATTCGAGAATAGGGCGAACAAAGGTTATGTAAAGAGACCGAGTGACGTAGGGATTGGAAAATTCTTAAGACCATCGTTTCACGAAGCCGAGTGCAGAATTGGCCTTAAGAGTTATATCGCTGATATGTGCAAGGAAATTGAGTTCCTGGTCGCATAATACACCAAGATCACGGATCACTTTAACGGTGGAAAGGGGTTGATTATGGAGAAAGTAGAGGCGGGGAGGAGGTTTGTTGCGTTTGCGGGAAAAAGTAATGGATTGACACTTTGAAATTTTTAGGCCGAGGCAGTTCTTGGAGCACCAGGTGGAAAAGCTGTTGAGGTCCGATTGAATAAGGGAGGAGTCAAGTTTTGAGGAAATGATCTTAAAAAGTTTAGCATCGTCGGCATATAGGGAGATGTGGGAATGTTTGATAACCATATCAATATCATTTATGGTGAGGATAAAAAGAAGCGGGCCTAAATGGCTGCCTTGGGGGACACCGGAAGAAGCAAGGAAGGGGTTAGAGAGGGCAGATCTAAAGCGGACGCTGTAGTTGCGATTTTCCAAGTATGAGGAAATCCACTTTAATAAGATGGGCTCAAAGCCAAGAGAAGACAGTTTAAAGAGTATTAGTCTGTGTGAAATTTTATCGAAGGCCTTACTGAAGTCAGTTGAGATAACATCGACTTCCTTGCCATTTTCTAAGGCTGAGAGGGTGAAGGAAACGAATTCAATAAGGTTTGTGGTTGTCGACCTGCCTTTAAGGAAGCCGTGCTGTCTGGGGGAAATCAAAGACTTGCATTGAAAACTTAAATTATCATACAAAATACTTTCGAAGATTTTGGGTATATGAGAGAGTTTGGCAATGGGACGGTAATTGTTAATGTCATTCTTCGGACCACTTTTGTGTATAGGTGTTATAAAAGAGGTTTTCCATATATGGGGAAATTCACCTTGGGAAAGGGATAGGCTGAAGATTTTTGAAAGAGGTAGAGAAAGGGAGGAGAAACATTTTTTCAAAAATATAGCTGGGAGGCCGTCGGGGCCAGGGGTGAATTCATCGTTAAGTTGCTTTAATCTTTCTTCGATGATAATCGGGTCGACACTACGAGGGAGAAGTGGTCCAGAGGAGAAATCAGGTAAATAGTTGAAATAGGTATGATCGGGTGCAAAGGAATCATGGGTAAAAGATTGATTGAAAAATGGGGCAAAAAGGTTGGCGATGTAATGAGGATCATTGGAAGTTTCATTATTGAAGGAGAGTGAGTTTGGGTAGCCATCAGATTTTCTTTTGTGGTTAACGAATTGAAAGAAAGACTTGGGATTATTTATAAGGTTGGTTTGCGTCTCAACTAGGTACTGTTGATAGAGGGATTTATAAAGCTCTACAAAATGCAGGTAAGTACCTAAATAGTTAGAGAAGTCATTTGGGGATTGAGTACGAAGGAAAGTTGACCACAGCTTGTTTCGTTTGTTTCTCAAAGAACGGAGCCTGCGGTTATACCATGGTGGGGAGGTGGATGAGGTTTTTTGTCGAGAAAGGGGTACATAAAGGGAGAAGGAATTAAATATTTCTTTGTAGAAAATAGATATGGCATCATTTACGGTAAGGTCGTTGAAATTAAAAGGGGCATTATTGAGATATTCATTGATTTGACGGAAGTTGGCTTTGTGAAAATCGTGAGAGATTCGAACAGTGGGGGGAGAGTTCTGAAGAGGAGAGTTATGAAAGAACGAGAGGAGAAGGGGAGGGTGGTAGTTGTCGACGGTTGATAGGGACAGCGGAGAAGCTGAAACTGAGGAGTTGCAGGGGTCACTTGTGAAAATTAGGTCGAGTTGTCTGCCCATGAAGTTCAAAATGCCGCTAACTTGGTTAAGGCTGGAATCAGCTAGGCGGTCAGAGAGGAGGCATTCTTTGGCTGCAGTAGGATTAGAGGCAATGTAAAACGATTGGTCGTCTGAAGGGATCCATTTAAGGTGAGGAAGGTTGAAGTCACCGAAAACGAGGATCTCGTCTTGGGGATCTCGTAGTTCAATTAAATTATCGATTGTATCAATGGCACAGTTATATGTTTCAATAGGTTGTGATGGCAAATTGTAAAAGCAGATGACGTAGAGCGATATCCGGGGTAGTACAATTTTAATGGAAACAAAGTCGAGGCATGGCGAAGATGAAGTTGCTATGAGAGAGGAGTCAATTGAGTTTCGGACAGCTAGAAGAACACCGCGGCATGGACAACCATCAGAAGGTCGGTTAACATCATCGCGATAGACGTTAAAGTTGGATGGGAATAGTTCAAGGTTGTTTATGCTAGGGATTAAGTTCGTTTCGGTTAAGGCAAATATTTCAAAAGGTAACGTATGAGATTGCTGCAGGACAGCCTGAGTTTTAGAGCGTAGGCCTCTTACATTCTGATAATAAAAGGAAAGAGGAAGGTTTTCGGGGGGCGTTAGTGTGGCAGGGAGGGTGAGATTTTTAGGACCGAAAAAACCTATTATGGTCAGCTCTGCTGCGCTGAAGGTGCGATATGCGCTTTGAATGTATGTATTGTCTGAAGGTATCAAGATCGTTTGTTACTTTTTTGGGTGAGATATTGAAAAACTCGTGGTATTTAATGAAAAGATTCTTGAGGGTAGTGAAATCGGTGGGGAGACCTTCTTGTTGAATTGAGACCATTACGCTGGTGTTTGTTTTACCTTCATAGCAAACCGAATCTGATTTGTCGTGAAGATAAGCCAGGAAAAGTCGAATGTTCTCATAGATTTTTTTGTCTCTTAACCTGGAGAGTGCGTATCGAGATTCGTTGGGGTCAATAGATTGCTGAGTAAGTTTGACTGAAGGTGGCACTAGGGGATCAACGAAAGATTTGGAGGAGACTGAAATCGGAGGAGGTTGGTTTGAAGATTGTGAGAGAGATGAAGATCTGGCTGTAGCTGAGGTGTTAGATGGGGCGGGTGTAGAGGGATTAAGGATGTGGGAGCTTCGAAAGTTAGGATACTTGGCTCCGGATTTAAGGTCGAATTTTGGGAATGAGTTTGGATCCGGGTCGTATACTAGGGTTGAGGGTGGTAAGGGTGTATTGGTAGGAGAACTAGTTGGATTCAGATTAAAGCTGACCCGTTGGCTTTGAGGTTTTGGTAGAACTGAGGAAGAAGACTGTAAATGGGAAATTGATGGGTGGTTAAAAATTGGGAAGAGCTTAGTTTTGTAGCTCCAGTTATCGTGGGGTTTGGATGGGGGCTTGGAGTGCTTTTTACTTATATTATTCTTATTACTACGTTTATGTTGAGGTTTTGTAGTAAATGGCATTTAATTTTCTTTTTATTTGCTGTTGATTTTCGACAAAATTCAACTCGCGGTCGAGATCTGTATTACAAAGCTTGAAAGTCTGTACTATGTGTTTGACGTCGTTGAAGTTCTTCATGGCGAGGGCCATTATAGCTAAATTCTCGGGGGTCGCCAACATATTCGGAATGATGCTCTTTCGATTAGCCGATTTTGCCAATTCATTAGTTCGAATTTTCTTGTTGGTTATATCGTCGCCAAGTTGTTGGTCCTTCCCTTCAAATGTGGCTCTTCTTCGCTTTCTGGCTTTCCGACGCGTAAAACTGGCATAATTACTTCGTTCCCTACTCTCGTCGTCGCTACTGGCTTTCTCTATACTGTCCTTATGTAACCGTAATAATTGTATCAAATCTTCTGGTTCTATCTGAAAGCTGTCCACCTCCGTTTCTGAGATTTTCTCCAATACCGAATACTTCCAGAGTCCATCGTTAATACAGTCCATGATGTGGGCAAATCTGCGCTGGACACTTTCTGTACACGATTTGTATTCTTCACTGTGCAGCTTTTGCGTAACGAAGTTCTTTAAAAAGGCAAATATGCACTTTAAAGCTGCGCCCTGACAGATAAAACCATGACGAACTAAACCCGAGCCCATGTCTGTTTGTGTTTCTGCTTCCGTACTAGAGATCGAGCGTAATCGAAATATGTCTTCTATCAGAGTGCACATCACTTCGATATCACGCATTTGTCGAAGTATTTTCTTTATACGACTGATTTTCTCCTGCGAGAAGCGACTAAAGTGTTCGAGCGTTCTGCTTCGGTTAACTATTATCTCATACATTTCAGGCAAAACGAAAAAATAGACGAGGTTCTCCATCTCCAAGTCACGCATGTGCTTCAACACAGTGGACTGGCTCTCAAACGAATGATTCTTCTCGATTATCTGTCGAATTTCTTCATATCCTATCAAAATCACATTCTTATGCTCATAAATGAAGGGTAGAATGCCATTAGTTTCGATGAGAGACCGACTGAGGACCACGGAACATGTATACTTCCGGAGGAAGGCTATGCTACATTCTAAACGACGCATATCGTAGTAGAGCACTTTTTGAATTTCCGACGCATCTTCTAACACAAACGGCTCAAGCATCTTTTGCAAATTCCCCACTTCCCCGATAGATTGTGTTTCTGAGTTAAATTCATTAGCAACCTTCGCCAGAATCAGAGCGTTTCTTACGAAATTATCAGTAATATCAGCAAAGTTCTTATGTCTCTTAGCAGCTAGAGTAACGAAGTGTACATGTTTGTTCAGTGTTTCGTGGAGTATCACTTCTTTGTGGAAATAGTTCGTTGCATTGTGTGTGTCGATGGTATATAGAGAGGAATGAAGATCAGTATTGCCACTTGCCAGAAGCCCCATATAAAAGTAATCAGTCTGTGGTTTCATTATCTCGTTTATCCTCTTGGCATATTTGCTGAGTAGAAGTTCTGGAAATTGAACATGGATCAAGTAGTTTATGAATCGTAGTATGGACTTTTCCTCATTGCAATTATCCATGAACAACTGGAGGGTTTGGAACTTAATGTGTTTGGTGAATTCATACCATTCTTGGGTTCTGTTGACGTTATCTAAAAGTCTGAGGCATGGAAGAGGGTTTTGGTAAATGTATTTAGATAGAGTGGCACGAAGACTATTATCACTGATGGATTTGGATGATATATCCTTAAAAACCCTGGCTATGTCTTCTTCAAGAACGGCAAGATACAACTCGTACGGCTGGTGAACCATTTTTCCTTTTTGTGTGGAAATTATGAGCGCTCAACTGAAAACGATGCAACTCTAGACCCACTTCTATCGCATTTCGGTGCAGCGCTGATAAGAAGTTATTTGTAATTGAGGAATCACATATAAACAAGAAAAAGCAAAGTGGAAATAAATAGGAAAGGGTGAAACAAAGAAGAATGCTGTGCGCGATAATTTCCTTCAGATAATGCAGTTGCTTCCATTTCTGACAGCAGGAACTACCTTTAATTCCCAAAATGTCTTCAAACCTTCGTCTTTACTGCACACACTGATACATGATGTGTACACTGATACACATGCTAATAATAATATATTAGCTTGTGTCTGCTTTCTTGGGTTTGGAATAGTGCAGACTAGTTGGCTAGGCCCTTGACTAATCCATGCGTCAACAATTGCGGCAAACTCTTGATGTGCTAACTATCATCACCAGAGTATCTACCTTCAAGCTGACCTTTTCATCGTGAATTGATTGAATGGTGAAGGGCCATGTCGCAGTGATTTCTGTAGCGGGGAAATTGATGCCATTGATCATTGATTCGAACTAACTTCGCTGTCATGTAGCATGACGAGTCTTACTTGATTTTAGTTTTTAATTAATTTTTATTTAATAATTTCTTAGATCTATCTTACCCTAGAGAAAAATACTTATGACTAGCGTAACTATTTTGACAAATCTAAATATCTTACTGGCCCCACACAATTTAAGCTAAGAAAAATTGTATTAATGCAAAAACTTAGCATACGATCTTTTTTGGGGTTATGTATAAAACTTAAGCCTATCTTAAACTAACTAAACACAACTAAACCTATCTTATTCCAACCTAACTAGAATATATATATAAAAATATATACCTAATATACATATATATCATTGATATAAATCGATGTGGACGGAAAGACGGCTGACTTTCTCTTCATTTAGGTTAAGTAAAAGTGTGACAGTTGTCATTTATGACAGTTCTCCTCTGTCTATTTTAAATAATATTGAAATAAACAATAGAAGTTTTTATACATGAAGATTCTTAAATATAATTGTTATTATTTAAAAGAAAGAATAAAAATCAAAGTCTTTTAAGCAATTTAGTACAAAATTATTCGAAAATAAAGCATAGAGTTCAAAATTCAAAATAAGTGATTTACAGTATTCATTAAGTTAATTTATCATATCCCCATCGTTCGGAAACTTTCTTAACTCGACTGGAGCGCCGCAAGTTGACTTCATGATTTTGAGTTGGTTCACTTTGTTCGTTTGCTGTATACAAGGACTTCCCGCTACTCTGCATTGTTCGAGTTGGAACAAATGTTTCAGTGTTTGACGATGCATTCGCAGTAGGCGCCTCAGTTGTATGCGATAGGCAGTTACCCGGTGATGTCGATAAACTGTCATCTAACAATGAGTTACCCGGTGATGTCGATAAACTGTCATCTAACAATGGGAGCAGATCGCCCTCTAAACCCTTGTTTCATCCGTCGCCGCACTTCTGTTGGACATTTTGCCTATCTTTTCTCTTATCTTTCGCAACTGATCGACGTGTCTTTTCCAGCAACGGTTGTCATCTAGCCTGATACTATAGTGAAGGTCACCCAAAATTGAGTCTACCGTTCCAAACCACCTGTTGCTCGACATATAGTCTCTTGCTGCCACCCTTTCTCCCACCGAAAAAAATTTGTTCGGGTGTTTACCATCGGTTATAACATCTTAGGTAACATCAGGTCCATCTTTGAATGTATTTGACGACCTAGCATCAGCATGTGGTTGGATGGATCATTCGCCTATAAGCAAACAAAATAGTGTTTAAATCATTGTTCATCGAATTTTGATTACAATTTGTTGTTGTTTGTTGATAGTTTGGATAAAACGTTCGGCGAGCCCATTTGTAGCTGGGTGATATGGGGCTCCTTGCTTATGAACAATACCATTTTGTTTTAAAAACAATTGAAATTCGTTTGAATTGAATTGGATTCCATGATCACTCACGAAAATCTTCGGAATCCCAAACGCGGCAAAATTTTTTTCGCAAATCTGAATTGTGACACGTGTTGTTAAGTTGGATATGACATGCATTTCCGGCCATTTGCTGAATGCGTCTACCAGTACAAATAAGTACTTACATATGAACGGCCCTGCGAAATCGGAATGCACCCTCTCAAAGGCTTCCCTTGGCGCCACCCAGCAATGGACTGGAACCTCCTTATTTGCATCCGGACGTGTAGCTTGGCAAAGTTGACAATTTGGTACCATCTTTTCAATGTCTTTATCCATTTGGTTCCACCGACAATAGGCTCTTGCTAAGCTTTTCATTCATGATATGCCGAAGTGTCCTGTATGCAACTCGAGGAGAATTCGCTCTCGCAGATCTTTTGGTATGTACACATGTATACCTCGTAGCAAACATCCCCTTTGTAAGGTAAACTCCGTCTGTGATATGCCAAAACGATGTTTCGGCTCACAATCACGTCCATATTTGAAACAATCTATAAGGAGGGTGACTTCTTTATCCGACTTTGTTTTTTGACTAAGTTCCTCCACCGATACTGGCAAATTTTTAATGGCCTCAACTTCCAGAATATCCACCTCTTCAATTTTACTGTATGTGTCGGTACTGGGCAGGCGTGACGTCGCATCAGCATTGGCATTATCTTTTGATTTTTTTAAGTTTAATATCATAATTGAAATATTTGAGATATATGGAGTAATGCTGCTTTCTGGTTGCTGAAAGAAGAGGCAAACCTTTCTGCGGGGTAAAAATTGTGAAATCGCTTTATTATTCGTTACCAAAGTAATTTTTTTTCCATGTAAATACTAGTAAAATTTTCTCACCCCGAATATTATAGCATAAGCTTCTACCTGACTGTAACACTGTTGTGCTTGGGTTAGGGTCTGCGAAGCAAATTGGATAGGCCTTTCTGTACTATCTCTGTACACATGACTCAAAACTGCTCCAACACCAATCGGACCGCAAAAATAACTGGAACCGTAGGATCGTAAAAATCCAACACAGTGTCCGATTGCATTTGCTTTTTAACCTCCTTGAAAGCTTTTTCACAATCGTGATCAAACCGGCAAGGAACATTATTCTGGAATAACCTTTTGAAAGGATAAAGAATGTTGCATAGATTTTGTATAAAGCGACCATAATAATTGACAAGCCCCAATAAAGCTCGAACTTCATCTGATGTTGGTTGTTTTAGCTTTTGTACTGCATCAGCTTTACTTGCATCTTGAAGCCCCGTAATTTTTCCGGTCGACGGTGAAAATGAATTTGGGAACTTACTAATCATCAGCTTTGGATCCAATACATGCGCGGTACTTCCTTGAATTTGGTTAACTTCACCAGCATGCAATTGATGAGTCAAAATTTTCGCCCAATCCAATTTTATCTTGCGCAGCCATTCCCTTCCCAGGAGCAGCTTCCGATCTGAGCGAACAATATACATCTTCACAGGATCACTTGGAATTTCGGATGCTGCGTTAACCCAGATATAGTCTACGCAATCCAAGGGCGTTTTACAGTAACTATACAGCTTGGTGTCACTAGCATTTACTTTTGTTTTAGGGAAAAACTTTTTAGCGTCGCTCAAACTGATGAGAGTCACTGGAGCACCTGTGTCAATTTCGAAATCAATAAAACTCTTGTTAACTTCCAACTTACGACATACTTTGCTCTATCCTTTAGTCCACTGTCCTTGTCTCCAATATGAAAAAATTCTTCCACCATCAGTGTGCCTGTTATGTACCAGTGTGTATACTGTTCCACTTCTTCAATTTGGTTAAGTTGTTTGTTCGCTTTGAAGCGCACTTTACGTAAATGGCCTTTTTTCTTGCAATAATTGCAAATGCTTTCTTTATGAGCACATTGATAAGCCGTATGCGATGTCATGCCACAGCGATCTTTGTTTCATTAGGTTTGATGTTTTTACCGTACTTTTTCCTGTTCTGTTCGTCACTCTTTTGCTTCCGAATATAAAATCTGTAATTTTCCAAAATCTCATTGGGCTTCGGATTGAAGTGAGCTGCAAGAGTATCAACGATTGCCTGGTATTCAATTTCTTCTAGTGCCTTTGGGAGTAATTTATCGGCCAACACATCATAGGTCTCCGCTCCCATGTAGTGGAGAATAAGTTGCGTCACTGTTGTAAAGGTCCATAGCTGTCTCCAGGCGCTTAATCCAGCGAGCCCATGTCGTAACTTTCTCATTAAATGAATCGAAATTGAATACTGCCGTCACTTGAACAGTTATTGGATCTGTTGTCATTTCTAAACTTTTTATTAATTTACTTGTACTGTAAAAAGCTAAATAAATTTTTTTTTTCTCGTCGCCAATTGATATAAACCGATGTGGACGGAAAGACGGCTACTCACTGACTGACTTTCTCTTTATTAAGGTTAAGTAAAAGTGTGACAGTTGTCACTTATGACAATCATATATATACATTTGTTTTTAATTTCAATGTGTTTATAATTTTTTTTGGGTTTTGCTCCCTTCTTTTTTTTTGTGAGTTTTTTTAATTTGCACTTTTTTATTATTTTTTTATAATTATTATATAATATTATTTTTTTTGTGTTTTGCCCTATCCTATCCTAACTAACCCTTACCTACCCTACCCTACCTTAGCTTATGTAAGTCTGCCATTGGTGATAGGCAGGCCCTGCCTTGAAAAGTTTGTACCTATCAAGGTGTGCATTGACGGAGCTCTCTACAGCCACCAAAAGCGTTGATGCTAGTGGACTTCGTCTCCTCGATCCCGGTCTGAAATTGCAACGTGGAAGATTAGCGGTACCGCCAATCTATCCTGAATCAGCCCACATCGATCTATGTACAGGAATGCTTCTGGCGGAAAAAAAAAACCGTTGAGGCGCACTCTCTCGTGATATAAAATAGTCCATACACAATTCAACTCAATTGTAAATTGAACTGTCAATTGGATTGATATTTGGCCACACACTACTTCAACTGTAATGAAGGATTGCTTCTTCTGTTAATAATATTATTATTTTTTTGGAAGTGGTGTGTGACGTACGTTTCCTAAAGATGAGTGAAAATGAACTAGCATTAATAATAATTGCAGATAGTGAAACGAAAAAAAAAAAAAAACATAGAATGTAGCTGAAGCAATGTTTAAAGAATAAAAAAAAGTTTTCAAATGAAAAATTAATAAGAGAACTGAAAATAAATGAGCCGAATGATTTCTCGAATTTTATAAGAATGAACGCAGAAGCTTCTCATGAACTTTTAAATAAAATTACTCTTCTCATAAAAAATGGACACTTTTATGAGTGATGCAATATCTCCAGAAACGCGGCTCTCGACTACTTTTAGATATTTCGCCAAAGGTAATGATTTTGAAGACTTAATACTATTACTGTTTCCCCTCAGGCTATTGGGAAAATAGTGATGGAGAGCCGTGAAGCCATAATATCAGTATTAAATGAATACGTAAAGGTAATATTTTTGGTGTATTATTTGTTTATATTATAAATAATCCTTTGTGCTTATTTTAGATACCACAAACCATTGATGACTGGGAATTTGAGTCTGACAAATTGTTTAATGTAAGTGGATACCCATATTGTTTTGGCGCTATTTATGGCAAACGCATTGAAATAAAGAGACCGCCGAATTCCGGATCATTTTACTTCAACCACAAAAATCATTCAGCATATTTCTGATGGCTGTTGTTAATGCAAACAGTGAGTTTTTCGTGGTTGATATTGGAAAAAATTGACGAATGTGCTATGGCGGAGTTTTCGGCCACACCACATTTGCTAGAATATTTGGAGAATAATTCATTAAATATCCCAAATGCGGAAGAACTCATTGCAGGTGGTGAAAAATTACCATATGCGTTCGTTTCGGATGACGCTTCCTCACTGAAGGAGTACATAATGAAGAGATATTCAGGCACTCACATATCTCCACAGGAGTTAAATTTTAACAAGTGCCTGAGTTCTACAAGAGTTCGCGTAGAAAATGCTTTTGGCATTCTCGCACATCTTAGCCTGCTGTTTCTGGCACAATTATTTGAAAAAGAAGAATGGTTCAATATAGGCTGTACCGTAAACAGAGAACCACATCCAGAACCCAGCTTATCAAGAAACTGTACTCTATATCAAAAAATTTTCCGCATATACAAAATTCAACATCCAATTTCATTTCAATTATTATTAATTTCAATATGTTTGTAAAGTAGAGAGATAATAAAAAATAAATGAAGAAAAACATAAAATGAGAAAAAGGGCATTTCGTTTTTCAACTGAATTGCTCGTCTTCGAACAATTCTGAAATGCTGGTATAAGACGCCTCCTTATTTTGCTAGCCAACAAAAGTTTTGTCAAAGGTAGCAAATGTGATTGCTGCCGTTCTGGAACCTTCATGAATGCAGGAAATTGAAGATACTGCAAGGGTGATGAACCCAGGGTAGTTGATGTTGTTGAAATCCCTGATGGCGATGGTAGAAACTGCATGCTGCTGAGAGGTGATGACCCGCTTGATGTAAACGATGATGGTACCCGTACGACGTTTAACGAAAGTTGTTTGAGATGTCCAAGAATTAGAATTTCCTCTATAGTTTTCTTGGCATACAGCTGCTCTTCGGCATTCTTTTTTCGATAGGAACATGCCCACGATTTTGCGTAAACATCCGTTTCATCTTCGTGCGCGTCTTCTTTTCGGCTGATTGTTTCCAAATTATTGCAAGCTTGCTACAAGAACTCCTGCTTGGAGCGTTCTTCAATCTCTTTGATGGAGTTTTCTAAAACGAGGACACAGTTATATGAGTTGAAAACATATTAATAACATATATGTATATTGGTACTTACCGGAACATCACAATCAAGAGTAGAAATACCCTTTGATGCTTCTTCCTGGTCACTGAGAAACTCCGGTTGATTAAAGTACCATAAGGTTGGTACATATATGTCTTCTTCTCCAGCATCTGACCTCAAGCCAGATTCTCTTTCTCTTTAAGGAATACAAACATTACTTTCCACAAGTTACTAATCGTATTTGTATTTTGGATAATTTTTTTTTCGATATAAAAAAAAAAATTTCACAACGCAACAAAAATACAACATGCGCACGTGCAGACGATTTCACAATGAATAGTTGTATCAGCTGACTTGCATACAAACGATTCAACTCAGTTGACCGACTTGTCCATCAACTTGGAAATTTAAAAATCTTAGGATTTTTCATCAACCGTCAAATCGATCGAATGACAAGGCAACACACACTTTAATTTAGGCAACAACCAATTCAGTAGAAGAATGAACTGAATCGTGTATGGAATACATAAGTCATTGGGGTGGTAAGCCCCGGAGATCAGGTTATCGAACGCAGTCATTGCTCAGATCCGGGTAGGTAGACGAAGACATGTCTTGAGACATTTCTTTCAAACACCCGAATCGTTTCCATTAAGCTGGCTCTCATATTGAACCAGACGGGACATCTCTAGGCCACAATGGGCCTGATTAAGGAAATTTAACAAATTACCTTCACTCTGGAATCAAGTTGGCTGCTATGAAACAGCGATTATGTCATAGCAAAAGCGCTCCGGGCCCTTGCCAGAGCAACATCTACATATTTGTCAAAATATAGATACTGATCTCGCACGATCCCAAGGTATCTGACTACACTTTGTTTTACAAGTGGACGCCTGTCCGGTCCAAAAATTGAGAACACTCGCTAATTTTTTTCTAGCATCCCGAGAGACTCTAGAGTCTAGACAAAGGCGTTCTGAATAATATAGATTCTGATTTTTGGAAGTTGATTTTCAATTTAAAGTCATCACAATATTACTGAATTTTTTCGAAGCCACGCTGCAGAAGAGTAACAATGACGTCGATCGTTGGACCTGATCTGTACGGGTTTAAGTCGTCTGCGTACGCTATAGAATGGTGAAGCGAACCTTGTAATAAAGACCTTCTAACCAAACGGTGTCAAAAGCTATTTCCAAGTCAATCAGGCAGGCAGCGGTCCGAGTCTAATTTGTCTTCCAGCGCACATGTTCACCAAGGCTGTGGGCTGTAATACCATCATATTACCAAGACAAGCAGTAGCAATTCGTGTGGATGATAACCCTTCCTCATTTGATATTTTTCCTATTACCGGGACTGTTGTACTCTCACCTCTAGGAAAGTGAAGTAAGGAATTATGCTGTTGTGCGCATATTTTGCAACTCTTCTAGATCAATTATTCTCTTGTCGTATGTCCATGTCGCAACAGTTGAAACACAGGTTCGACCTTTTGACCACATCCAATCGGGTTTTCGTCTTCATACTTAAAAATCTTTTGCAGTTATACAACTTATGTGATTCGCACACAACGCATTTTGACTGTGTGACTGCAGTCAAATGGTTTTTTGTGGCTGTTACTCTTGGTGATTGCAATTGGCGGCTGCTTTCTAATCCTCGGAATCTAACCTCGATGAAATTAAAAAAATCACTTAGCTTAGGAATTTCTGTCGAAGTTCCGCTTACATGTTGGTATAATTTTCTTGATTCAGGATCAAATCTCGGACATAACAACTGAATCACTAATACGTAGATCGTAGAGCCCAGGAACTTACTTCTTCTTAGATGGGCTCACAGAAAACCACTTTTTCACAAAAGTGAATGGGACCTACAGTTTAATCCCGATTTCGAACGGTGAGGGCCGAGAAACTTTTTCAAGTCAAGTGTACTACGGGGGGTTTTTCCAGTACTCCGCCGAGGAGAGAAGCCGCGAAATGAAAACTCGCTCATCGCATCGTCAGAGACCGATACACTAGCCAGTGCGCCACGGCGATCTCGCAGGAGCTTACGTCGACCCCTACATTTTTGATACCGTAAAAGATTTCCTTGACATTTTCATGATCGTTTTCAGATCGAACGCATTTTTATGTCGAACAGGTTTCAAGGTAAGCAATTTTTGAATGTAGTTGTTGACCAATTCTGCTGGATTTTGAAACCCCTTAGTTAAAAGTTCTACAGCAGCTGCATAATTGCTTGATGTCGGTTTCAAATGGTTAGCAATCCTTGCTGCTCTTCCCTTTAGATTGCTTTTTAAATATTGAATATCGCCTAAAGATCCGTTCTCGTGAATTAGTCAAACAGTCCCCATAATGATGTCCACTTTTTATACTTGCGGCTGAATGAGGGTATACTTATGGTTGGAAATTTGATTTCACGATGTGTTGCAGCTTGTGGAGCTATTGCCATTTGTTGTTGTTTTCGTTGTTCTGCTTCTTTAATTTTGATGTAAGCATCTTGATATATTTGCTCTAACTCGAGGAAGTCATTATTGGACAGGTACTCCTGTTCGTAATCAGCTTCTTCCGATAAGGGCATGATCCTGTTTTTCATTGTCTCCAGCTTTGTCCAATTCCTTAATCTAATCCATTTTAAATGTCAGCTAAACTGCGTTCTCGGTCCATTCCAAGTTATCGATAACGCATAATAAGTTGTACTTAATCAGATTCAACTTCTTAAATCTTGCTGGCCACTTCTTGATATTAGTTGACACTTCAGTTCTTTCTGTGTCGGATGAGTTGCTCGATAATTGTTGCCTTTTCGCATCTGGATTTGGTCTTCGACTTACAGGAGCTGTAATTCTTGAACAACTGCATCGCTTGATAATGGCATTGGCGATAGTTGCGTATTTTTCTTGATTAGCTACAATTTTGCCTTTGAGGTACAGTAAATCTCGAGATATCTTGTTAAATATTGTATTGTACTAAAATACTTCCTCACAAAGTAGTCATGCTGCGAATTGTCTTAGATTTTGTAGACCTTCCAAATATCCGTTATTTATTTGGAAGTTGGTCCAGTGTTGTTCTAACTGCTAGAGTCGCTTGCGAAAAACAGTACACTGAATCAAGATTCTCCAATTTTCTTCATGTTAGTCCATAATAAATGTACTTCTTCCGTGATTCTCGTCTGATTCAAGGCCATTTCTTCGATTTAACTCATGTTTACTGCGTAATGAAGTACAAGATTTTACCAAGATTTTATGTTTTCTCTGTTTAAGTATCTTGGTCTAATACCAATTTTAACTAATTACTTTTCACTATTCCGGGTAATTCTGCTCGAAGGACCAAGGAAAATACAACAACTGGAATTCTTACTGTATAACAGACTGAACGACTGAATATAGAAAAAATTATTTACCTAAGCACGACAAGTTGCAAAAAAAGAAAAAAAAAACGAATACTGTTGTTAACTAAATCAAAAAACTAAAACTGTTAACCTAAGCTTTACCAGAAGAAACTGCTAACCTAAGCATTGCAAAAAAATGTGTATTTTTTGTTTATGTCATCAATAGTACATGACATGGGGCGATGTCTGTTGCTGAGTGAATTGTTTTTCCAATGCAACGCAGAAGGATCAACCGATCGTCTAAAGACAAATAAATATGTACGTATGTGTATAATCGATCACAATCGAACATACTTTCATGAATACTATGGTTTATTAATACATATTATACAAAAGTATTTTTGGGAATCAATATAATCTTTTCCTTAAAAATGTAACAGTCATAGCGGCAGTATGTGGCTCATGTGATGGCATATGAAAAAAAACATAAACAAGCTGTCATATTGGGCGATGTAACACCATATTTAAATCTGGGTTTCCGGCACATTGTCTTTTTTCTGAATTCTGAAGCCAACACTGCCGCCACAAGCCAGCCAAAAACAGAAAGTATAATTAATTCATATGTGCAAACGAGTATATTGTAATAATCTATAGAAAATAAGTATATGTTCATTTCGCAGACTCCAAGGGCTCGAAAAGTGCGGCAAGGACACATTTTGCGCGACCGCGCTCAAGTATCATATATTAATACGTATTATACGATAGTATTCATGTATGATCGTGCAAGACCAATCGTGCAGTGAATCGCAAGATTGTTTACAAATATGATTTTAATTTTGGAAATATGTATGCGTTTCAAACACTATACAAAAAAATTGTTCTAAATTTCAGAAAAGCATATATGGGAATTATTGGGACAAATTAAGCTAAGGGGCGCCATCACCGCTAACAACGTCCAATGCAGCTGAACAACAACCACAACAGAAAGCCTTAAGAAGAGGAACGTATCCTATGGGCCAAGTTAAAGGCAACAACAACAACAACAGCAACCGCAGAAGAAGCAGCCGAAAAAAATTAACAGCAGCCACCACAACAGATGAAGCACAACAGTCACAAACTCAGCTGCAGCGAAAAAAGCAGCAGCAACAACAACAGTTAGAGCAGCAGAAGCAACAGCAGCAACAACAACAGCCGCAGCAGCGGAAGCAGTAGCAATAACATCAGCAGTAATAGCAGAAGCCGCAAAAACAACAACAGCCACAGTAGCAGAAGCAGCGGCAACAACGAAAGAAGGAACAACAGAGGCAGTAACAATGTCCTAAAAGAAGAAGGTGCCACCCATCATGACCTAAACCACGGCTTTACGCGAAACTAGCGAGTTATGTAAGTATGTCGTTGGTGTTGGAAATTTTGAGATCAAATATCTAGGCGAAAAATGTTATACTGTTCAGTGCAAGGCAATGGATCAACATAGGAGTCATGGATTCCTTTCATGACGGAGTTTTCCTCCTTCAAAGGCGTGGAGTCGAAAGCAGCCTACGAGGAAATGTTCTTAAAACTCAAAATGTTCGAGAGCGATGACCTCCAGCTCGCCATGTTAAGCCATTCACCACGGTGAGCTCCCGGCGGCTGAAGCGGGTAATAGCATCAAGCTGGAGAGGCCGAGGACCATCACTTTCTTAGCATCCCAGACTGTCATATGGCCGAAACATTGTACAATGTATAGGATACCAACAGTTCAGGTACGTCGCGTCGAACTACGAAATACAGATTCGATGTGTTAAGTGCACAAAGGGCCACAAAAACGAGGACTATAACCTTGGGTAAAACAAGTTTTCAGACAAATAATAACTCCATTGTGTTTTGTATAGGAACCGAGGACACCCTGTAAGCCATCGGGTATGTCCTAAGTTCCAGAACATTAAGAAAGAAAACCTGGCAACAAAATAGCGCCAGTATGTCTTGTGTAGGAACTGAGGATGTTCTAGGTTCCAGGACATCAAGAAAAAAAAACCTTGCCCGTAAGCAGAAGGCCAAGGAAAAGCATCCCTCAGGTTGCTTCCCAACACCAGCCGTCACACACCAGTTGACCTATGCCCAAATGATGGCAGGTTTGAGAAGGACGCTACAAAAGCATAGAGCTGTTCCTAAAACTTCAGCGCCTGTTTCTAAGATATCTTAGGCCGAGGTGGATGTTTGTACGATCTTACACACAATCCAAATGCCAATTGGCCAGCTCTAACAATAGATCCGTGAACAGGCGACCCAATATGCCTAATGATTATCTCGCTTCTGCTGGTTCTAGCATACCTACGGTCGTAATGGGTACACCGGTGGAGAGTACCTTGAAGATATTTTCAATTCATTGATTAGGATTGAGTAAAGAGCTTTACTTTTCAACTTGTTTCAAGACGAAAGTCCCGATGCACTTTTGGTTAGCCAAAGAAAACTAAATTAAAAGCACAAACCTCGCACAGTTCCTACAAGATAATTAGAAGAGGCGACGCTACTCAAGGCGGGGGAGCTGCGATATTTATAAAATATAATATAAAACACAAAATCATACATAACGGTGAGATGCGGAGGTTCCAAGTTCTATGAAATTGCATTGTGTGAATCTCCATAATCGACAGAGAATGAATTTCAGCAGCCTAGGCACCTAAAGCACCTCTGCCCAATATTTTCATCACAGAGCTAAAGACACTTTTTCGATCTCTGCGCTTTAACTCGGAAGAAAACTTTTACATTCTGGCCGACATAGTGATTGGGGAAACAATATACTCAATATACCCGTTCACTTTTTACCGTCCAATAAGAACTACGGGATTGACAAGCAAATGGACAATACGAATATAATTATCATGCATGTTCATAGTAAACAACTCCATCGCTATTGAGGGGGCTAATACCCTGTTCATTTCGACGGCAAGTTTCAAGATGAACTTCGAATCGTTGAAAAGAAAAAAAATCCGCGGGAATCGATGGTTGTCGATTGTTGCGCTCAGGCACCTCCCACTAGTGGCTGTAGAGATGTACATCTGCCTGTTCAGCAATACACTGAATAATGCATATTACTGTTACAGGGGACGGTGAATCCGACGACCCTTTTCAGCATTTACCTAGGCGATCTCTCACTTTCTCTTCACTATTTTATAGCGTACCCAGACGACTTAATCGCGTACAAGTAAAGCTCAACGATCGATGTCATTTGAGTATTGTTGTAATACTCAACATTGGAAGTTGAAAATTAGCTTCCAGAAATCAGAATCTATTTTATTCAGCACGCCTTTGTCTAAGGCCTCTAAAGACACCAGAAAAAATTGTCACAGGTTTCGAATTTTCGGATCGGACTGAGCGAAACAAAGTGTTTCCAGAAAAAAGGAAACGGAAAATTAAAGACACATTGGACATTCTTTAAATATTAATAGTCTGCTCTTTATTCGTCCAATTCTTACTTAAGACTGACTTGGCTCTTATCGTCGTCTTCTCGAACAGACGGAGATAGTGACGAGATTTAGAACAACCTTTTCCGTCAAACTTATATGATCACATGAGTGTGACGAAAATGTTGCCTTTGAAATATTAGCATATGTAGTATAAGATATTAATATATTTAATTGTAATATGATACCACCCACCTTTAAGTTTTTTTATGAACCAAAAACAAAATACAATAGTAGATAATAAACATTTAAATTTATGTTTTTTATTTGTTTTTATTAATGTTACGAAATTTAATGAAAGGTAGGTAAATAAAAAAATTAATAAAAATAATTCAATTTTATTAATTAATTCATTAAATCATCAATGTAATTTCCATCTAATCTTAACTCTCTCAATATTTAGAATTTAGGTTTACTCTTTGAGGTCTACTCTATTTTCCACAATATTTTCACATAAACTGTCTTTGTTTTTGTTCAATTTTCCAATTCTTTCAGATTTTTGCATTTGAAATATTCGTGCTTATTGTGCTATTCTATTCTATTTTATTTATTTAGGTTATTGTTAAAAAGTCCTTCGTTCTTCGTCTTGTAGTTGAATATATTATATATGTGTTATATTGCATTATAAAGCAGTATTACTTTAAACATTTTGTCGTCTATGTTATTTAAATCGGTTTTATCTTTGTTTGCATCAATTTGTCTCAAATGTTCGTTAAGGGTTCCATGCAGGCTCTCAAAATCAAAATTACTCGTCTTATTACCTGCTATTGTTTGACGAAACGTTATGCCATTATCTTTTACAAATTGATCCACAGCATTGTGGAAAATGCATGTTTCGTCATCAGAAATCTTTTTTTTTTCGTTTTAAAAAAAGTAAATGAATCGTTCCGTCATGCCTTTGAGAATGGACACCCGAGTTCTATCTCCGAGATTATGATATTATGGCATATTTCGAACATTTTTCGATCATACATAACACCTCTGGAGGGTGTCAAATATCCAAGTGTACAATGTCGTTAAATCTTGTGGGTGGTTCCGAATGTTCGAATGGTATGATATGTCATAATTATTGATCTACTGATATATTGACTTTAACATATTAGGATAGTAGCAAAGTAGTTTTAGTTCGTGAAATACTTCAGAAGTACCTCTATGATTGTTTTTTAAATGTTCATCCTTTATTATTTTTAACATTTAGTTTTTATCGGTTATGTTAATTATTTTTTTAGAAGATTTAAGCAGTTTCAAATTATTATTATTACTAGCAAAATATTTTACATAAATATCCGGGAATTTAAGAAATAGTTTTACATCTTCACGGTATACTCGCATACACATCAAACTTCTTTCAATAATGAATCGTTTCATTATTGTTAACAAATTGCAATTTTTTATATAAATGAAGTTTTTGCATTTTATGTTTATAATTTTTGATATTATTATTTTTTTTTGGGGAGTAATTTTCAAAAATATTTGCTTCTTGAAAATGTTTACAGCATTTTCTTGTGAAAAAGTCGTATACATATATGATGCAAAGCGTCTTCTAATGCACTGTGAATTGTGGCATTAATAGACATGATCTCTTTATCTTTATCAGGTTCATTATTATTCGATTCGGAATTTATTAAGCAATTTAGTTCGTCTTTTATTTCTTTTTGATTTATAATACCATGTGTTGCGTCATAGCATAAAAGTCGGCTTAGTCTATCAGCTACATAATTGTTTTTACCTTTTTTGTAATTTATGTCAAAACCATACTCATTGAGTTGCGTTTTCCATCGCTGTAATTTTATTTTCGGGAACTGTAAACTATTAAGCCAAAAAAGAGGCTAATGATCGATTTGAATAGCAAATTTTCTATCGCAGAGATAACTATGAGAGTACTTTACAGAGCAAACAATTGCTACAATTTTTTTTTGTACTGTAGAATACCCATTTCATGGTCTTTTAGTATTTTGGGTTAAAACAGGTCCCAATGCAAAGTTGGCTGTTAGAGTAAATGTTTGGGTAAAATCCGGGTTTTGTAAAATTGGTTCGGACATAAGCAACGATTTAAGTTTGTTAACCGATTCAACATATTCACGATCGTTTTTGTTCGTTTGTTCTTCGTTGTTAGGAAGAAGAAACTTATCGTCGACTGTGTTATCATTCAGTGTACGATAATCAATTACGATTCTCCATTTTTGCTCTGCGTAGTTGTCTAATTTTTTTTTGAGACAACCCAAATTGGTGCATTGTATGGATAAGAGCTGTCGACGATAATGCATTGTTCAAGTATTTCTCAGATCTGCTGATCAAAGTCTTCTCGATGTATTTCGGGGAATCGATACCTTCGCGTATGGATTTGTATGTCATTTGTATGGCTAGTAAGGTAAATCTGTCCTTTTCGTTATAAAAAATGGCCTTAAAGACAGATATTTTATACTAGAACTATCGTTCTTATTTAGGTTAAAGCAAAATTAAATTCTTGAGTTTTAGACTTTTCGATTTTATTTATAAATACGTTAATGGTTTCCTCGGCATGTAATAAAATTCTTCGTATGCCTTTAGAAAGAGGAGTATTTGTGCTTTTGATGTAATAAGTAATCGATCTCTATAATTTATTCTAAAGTGGAACTAAAATGTTATTTCCAATTATGCCATCCAAATACTTATTATTATTATTATATAATATTCCAAAAATTCTACAGATTTGTTTTGCAAATTAAATATGTCAAATAAGGGGAACTTGCACTTTTTATTGCAATTTATGAGTTTGTTAATAAACTTAGGATGGCGAAAATTCTTTATTCTTGCTAAATTCTTTATTCTTCGTTTTAAATGTTTTTTGCGACCTGCATTAACTTCTGGGTTGGCGAAGTCGCTACTTCCTTTTTTTTTTCTTGTAGACTCTACCGTATGCGCCTTGCTCTCTGGTTGAATATGCTAATCTTCCTCCAGGGTTACTGTTGACACTTCGGTTTTGTTGGCAGTTGATCGTGCGGCGTTATTTTTGTTCCGGTTGCCTTTTTGTCCGAATTTAACATGCAACGGTTGCACTTGGCGTTTGGATCCCTTGTTTGTTCTTGCAACAGATTGCGATGTTGTGTGATGCTCAAAATAGAAGCTCTAAAAAAAAAGTGACAACAATTTTAGGAATACAATCAACCCATCCATCGGCACATTTTTCCATGGGCCTCAATGTCGGCTAGAGATTCGCGAGGTGCTTGCGATAATTATCTCTTTCGTGATCAAAACGCCTGTTAACAGGCTTTTCAGGTAAGTTAATTAAATCTCAGACTACAACTAAAGGATTTTTTTTGCATATCATTATTTTAAAATTTAATCGCTTGGCGCCATCACGACAATAAAAGTGAGCTTAGTAAATCTACTATAATAAATTCCTTTAACTACTGTTGTGAAATAGCCGAAATAATAACGTCTCACGTTCATGTTAACATTGGCGGCCAAGAAAAAACTGTACAAATCAACAAGACTTTTCTTACAAATGAGAAATACCACATAGGCCGTGTAAGCGAACAGATGAGAATCATGGTTTTGGTCGGGCGCTTGTTCAAAGTGAACTCCAAATGTAAGGAAGATTTGTTGCCTTATATCCAGAAATCCGTTAACCCCAACACCTGTCATATTTGCACCGACAGCGCACGCCAGTACATAGGTGTGAGAAAATGTTCCCTGGTTATATGACTTATGAAGTTACGAACCCCGTCAAAGGCGAATATGTTAACAAGACTGATGCAAGCAACACTATTAATGATCTGAAGAATCAGAACAAGCTTCTGACGAAAAGTATTTTTTCGCACCACCTTCATTAACATTTGGCACTTTCCTTTTATTAAAAATACTGCCTTGAAAAAGAATATTAGGACGATTTGGGCTCCCAAATCATGGAAATTTTACTAGACGTAAAAAAATGTACCCATGTTTTCTCGTGGAGAAAGTGTGGGCTTGCAATTAAAGGACTTCGACCCTCCCACCGTTCGCAGTGAGCACTTAGAGGGTGTTATACCACCAAAACAACCTCGGCTCCGCGCCATCAACGACGACTAACGGTGACTAACATACCTTTTTAAAACATTGAAAATTGACTTTATTATTTTTAACTATTCCTGACTTACTCACAAAATTTAAATACATACATATTATGCTTTATTCATCTTTATTCATCCTATTCTTACTCAAGACTGAGACTGTATTCTTGAAAAGACGGAGCTAGATACGAGATTTGGAAAACCTTTTCTGTGAAACTTGTATGATGACATAAGTGTGACGAAAAGTGTTGCCTTTGAAATCAGCACGGTCGTGCCTCTGCTAAAGGTTGGCTAAATCTAGCTGGCGAGGCCCTATTTCAATAAATGCCCACTCGAGCTATTCCGGAGCTCTGGTTCGAATGACATATTGACTCGCTGTACTCGTGGGAACCTTGTGTAGCAATAAGTCGATGAACGTAGAGGTACCTGGTACTTCTGCTCAAGAAACTGCTAACCTATTTATTCAAGATAAAATGGACAAACTAAGAGTTCAAAACAAGCAAAAAAGACTAAGGCTCGCCTTCCTCCTAAGGAAAAGGTATCAGCCTAGAGCAAGCTAAACTGGAGGCACTGAAATCAATATCAGAAGCTGCAAGACCGACTCCTAAAAGACGCAGATCAAAGTCGGAGACGCCTCCAGAAATGTCAAACAAAAAGAGACCCTGCACCAACAAGTCGAGATCAACAGTGCCTAGTGTAAGAAAACCTGGCACTACATACAAGGAGGCATGTGTGGGCATAAAAATGGCTGTTCTAGCCAAGCCATTAAGCTTCAATTCTCGAGCTGCACGTTCAAGGCAGGGTTCTTCACCCTGAATTGTGTAACAAAGAGTACGGTATAGTCGCTTAAAATCACCGCATCGCCGCTGAAGCCTTGAAAAAAGCTGAGTTGTGGGCCACAAATGAGGAAACTATTCCTCAACCCTGTACTCTTCCTAACGCTGTCGGCACAGCCAATAACAAGATACTTGTCATCATACAATCACAGAAGGCTGGCTTGAAAGCAGATTCGTGGATAACTCGAAAAAGAGTCAACATGATTCAATGTATGTATTAATATTGAAAATCCACTGGCGCTTTTCAATAATTATCAAACATAACGGTACACAAAAGAGACTCACTATAAGGAAAAATGTGCGATACGTATGTAAATATGAATACATAATTAAATTATTTAATATAAATATAATACATAAATAAAATAAATTATATATTTATAAAAAAATAAATACGAAGAAAAAGTCTGCGTACATTTGCCTATGGCGCTATATTTCCTCTCGCCTGTTGAAAGTTTGAATGCAAAAATAAGTTGATAATAATCCTCTTCAGCAATAAGGCTTAAAGTCAAGTTTAAATATTTTTTTTATGTTTCGTGGCTGCGAATAAAGATTCATAAAAATGGAAGGAAGGAAAAGAAATTTGTGTAAGAGAACGTGAAATCATAATTAAATTGTGGGAAGAAGAAAAAAGATATAGAGGAATTGGAAAAAAAAAACGAATAGGACACATTCATTTGTTCAACGAGTGGTAAATAGTTATCGGTCAACTGGAACTTTGCTTCCAAGAACTCGTTTTGGTCGTCCTTCAAATTATCTATCTGAGAAACGCGGAGTCTGATTGGTTTCTTGAAGAAAAATCCTACAATAACTGCTTTATAAAATGCAACATACATATTTGCGTTGATGAGCTGGATATAAGGAAGGTGTCGCACACATAAAACCCTTTATATCAGACATTAATCGTCAAAAAAGTTTCAAATATGCTCATCATCATATAAATAAGCCATTAGACGTCTGGCAGTGTGTCATTTTCAGCGATGAAAATATTGTATTTTTGGCATTAAAGGTCGGAAGATTGTGTGAACAGGGAAAGGAACTGCCTTAGGTTAGGTTAGGTGGCTTCCCTCACTAAAAAGTGGTGGGCATTACTAAGACCAAGATCGGTCCATTGTGCTACCACTTGGGTCGGCCTTGTTACCGCTACTCTTGGAACTATTTTGAGTGCTGAATAAAATCCGATAAATTGTAGATCTCCGTTTCGGATCTGTTAGTTCATTAAAGAAATATTCTCCAAGAAATCGTCTTCTTGAGCATGTTAGGGCAGGGCAGTTACATAGGAGATGGGATAGAGATTCTTCATTTTCCTCATCATGACACCTACTGCGGAAGTCGTTATGTGGTGGTCCTAATCTTAGGTGGATATGCCCCAAGATGCGCCCACGAGGAGGACTAGAAGAAGAGGATTTGTATTTAAGGAAAATTTAATTCCAACTGTTAAGCATGGTGGTGGTTGAGTAATTGTTTGGGGATTATACATACATTTCTGGAAAAGGATAAATGAACTTGGTCTGCTATGTACAAATATGGATATCTAGATATTCTAAAGCAAAACCTCGATCAGAGCGAGAAAAAATTAAGTCTTAATAAGAATTAGTATTTTATGCATGATAATGACCCCAAACATAAATCTCAGATTGCTAAACTCTGGTTGCTCTACAATGTTCCCAAGCAGTTGCATTCACCACCCCAATCGTCGGATGGTATGGGGTGACTAGTGATGAGGGACAGATGGGTTTTTCACCTTTTACTAACCCAGTTATACATACGTATTTTTCAAAATCTAACAATTGTTCTTGCTTACAGATAGTAATTTCTTTTAATTCCATAGATTCCATTATTACATATTAATATTTCATTATATTGTATATTCGCAATTCTATTAACCGTTTTTACAGGTCTTAACATTAATCTATTTTTTATTGGTTGTTTATGGGACTCTTATGATGATAATGGGATTGGATGATCATCTTATAGTGTTATATAAGATGCATCCTAGAGATCTGCATGAATACATTCATTTGTTCCACTGCAGTATGTACAGTACTATGCTGTACTCATATTTACTGAACACTATTCGCGTTGTACTGTGTACACATGCAAGCGAAGGAGAAAGGGTTCAATGTTTTGCTATACTCAGGCTAAATGAATGCTAGATATGCTCTTTGTATACAATCGTGTACACAAGATAAAAGGATGTGTATAGTGATAATGGAACCAATGCAACAAGATCAGTAGTGTACAGAGTGAATTTGAATTTTGAATTTTGAATTTTCGTGGGGGCAACCACCCCCATTTATTAAGCTTAATTCAAGCACATGAACTTACTTAATCTACCTTAATCTAACTTAAACTAGCTTAGTTGTTAAGGGGAAGGGAGAGGGGGGCATGAAGAAGAAGGGTTTTTAAGCATGGAGTGCTAAGGTTGAGGTCGAAGAAGGGATTCGAGTTGACTCTTCCGAGCATTCGTAAGATGGGTTCGTTGGAGCCATAAGCGGTACGGGTGGTGGGTACATAGAAGAGACGGGGGTTTCGTACATTGCGAGGGTTAGTGTTGAGAGAGACAGAGTTATAGAGGGTAGCGCAGTCAATGGAGCCTGAGAGGAGTCGATGGATGAAGAGGATGTCAGATACAGTTCTTCTTTCCTCCAAGGTGTTCATGTTAATTAGTTTAAGGCGGTCGTGATAAGGTGGTAAGAGCAAAGGATTGTTCCAGGGGAGACCTCGCAGAGCAAAGCGTAAGAACCGGCGTTGGATGCTCTCGATTCTAGAAATGTGGATTTGCTGGTAAGGAGACCACACTTGAGAGGCGTATTCAAGGAGGGGCCGGACGAAGGTTGTGTAGGGTGACGTAAGGGTTAGAAAATTCTTTAGACCATCGCTTCACGAACCCGAGTGCTGACTTAGCTTTAAGGATTATCTCGTCTATATGTGCGCGAAAATTTAGCTGTTGGTCACATAATATACCAAGATCGCGGATAGTTTGAACGGTGGAGATGGGCTGATTATTGAGGTAGTAGAGACGGGGACGGGGTTTAATACGTTTACGTGAGAAAGTGATTGATTGGCATTTGCTAATGTTAAGCTCCAAGCAATTTTTGGAACACCACATGGAAAAACTATTGAGATCGGATTGAATAAGGGAAGAGTCGTGATTGGAGGAAATAGACTTGTAGAATTTGGTGTCGTCGGCATATAGTGAGATGTGGGAATTTTTAATCACTATATCAATATCGTTAATGGTAAGGACTAAAAGAAGTGGACCTAGGTGGCTCCCTTGGGGGACGCCGGAGGAAGCTAAGAAAGCTAAAGAAGGAGGGTTGATGAGCATTTGGAATATGGCAGGGAGACCGTCTGGTCCAGGAGTGAATTCATCATTAAGTTGATTTAGTTTGGTTTCGATGACATCGGGATCAACTGTATGAGGAAGAAAGGGTCCAAGGGAAAATTTTGGTAAATAGTCGAAGTAAGCGGGGTCTGGATGGAAGGAGTCGTTGGCGAATGATTGTTTAAAATAGGCGGCAAATAAGTTGGCGATAGTGTTAGGGTCATTAGAGGTTTGATCATTCAAGGAGAGAGAGGTAGGGTAACCATCAGATTTTCTTTTGTAGTTAACAAATTTAAAGAAGGACTTAGGATCACTTATAAGATTGGCTTGCGTTTCAGCTAAATAGCGTTGATAGAGGAAGTTGTGAAGGGCGGTAAAGTTAAGATAGCTGCCCATGTAGTTAGAAAAGTCTATAGGGGATTGGGTACGAAGGAAGATTGTCCACTGTTTATTTCTTTTGTTTCTTAGGGTGCGAAGTCTACGATTATACCAGGGTGGGGAGGTGGACAAACTTTTGCGTTGGGAAATTGGTACGTAAAGAGAGATAGAGTTAAATATTTCCCTGTAAAATTTGGACATTGCATCATTTATAGTTAGATTATCAAAATTGAAAGGGGCTTTTTTAAGGTATTCATTGATTTGGTGGAAATTTGCTTTGTGAAAATCGTGAGAAGGCAAAGCTGTGGAAGGGGTGTTCTGTAAAGGAGAATCGTGAAAAAAGGAAAGAAGGAGGGGGGGATGGAAGTTATCGATGGTTGAAAGAGAGAGGGGACAGAGTGAGACAGAGGAGTTGAAGGGATCAGTTGTAAATATGAGGTATAGTTGTCTACCCATGTAGTTTAAGACGCCACTAACTTGACTAAGGTTTGAATCCGCAAGGCGATCCAAGAAGAGGCATTCTTTGGCAGTAGTGGGATTGGTGGCAATGTAATGCGATTCATCGTCTGATTGAGCCCATTTAAGATGAGGAAGGTTGAACTCTCCGAAGAGAAGGATTTCATCCTGGGGGTCTCTAAAATCAATTATTTGGTCAATTGTGTTAATAGCCAGTTGATAGGATTCAATGGGCTGTGAGGGCAAGATGTAGATGTGTCTTTTGGGGTAAGACAATTTTGATTGAAACATAGTCGAGAAAATTGCAATGAGGGAAGAGTCAAAGGAGTCAAGGACGGCTAGTAGGACTCCTCGACAAGGGCAACCCTCGGTGGCCTGACTGAGTTCGTCATCGCGATAGATGTTGAAATTTGTTGAAAACAGTTCGGAGCTACTTATGCTGGGGATCAGGTTCGTTTCAGTCAGAGCAAAGATTTCGAAGGATAGAGCGTGCGACTGTTGAAAGACAGTTTGGGTTTTTGAGCGAAGACCTCTTACATTCTGATAGTAGAAGGTAAGAGGAAGATTTTGACTAAGTGGGGGTATTGATGGGAGAGGGATGGATTTAGGGACGAAAATACTTGTCGTCATCAGCTCTACTACGTTGCAGGTGGGATATTCGTTTTGAGTGAATGTATTGGCGGAAAGTTTCAAGATCCTTTGACACTTTTTGGGGCGAAATATTGAAGAATTCGTGATATTTGATAAATAGGTTCTTGAGGCTAGCGAAGTCAGTAGGAAGGCCTTCCTGTTGGATGGAGACCATAACGCTTGTCTTTGTCTTACCGTCGTAGCAAATCGAATCGGATTTATCGTGAAGGTATGCCAAGAAGAGACGAATGTTCTCGTATGTCTTCTTATCCCTCAGACGGGAGAGAGCGTAGCGACTTTGGATAGGGTCGGTAGTTAGCTGGGTAAGTTTAACTGTAGGGGGCAGAAGAGGATCAACGAAAGATTGGGGGGGTGGGGAAGTGGGGCAGAGGTAGTTGCTGTGGGGAGAGATGGGGAGTTGGGCGGCGGAATGGGATTGGGGGTGTGGGTGGAGGGTTTGGAGGGGTTAAGGATATGTGAGCTTCGGATATTGGGATACTTGGTGAAGAAAGCGGACACAACAAAAATATATGTTGCGAAAATCAGATTAAAAAATCATGAAATCGAATTAAAGCCGAAAAATGAGTTTTTTTTTTGGAAAATGTAAGTATTATTGTTGAAGTGAATTGATTGTTCTGTCTGTTTGTGTGTGAATTGTCTTTTTGCATGCATGTACATAAGTTTAGTGTTAACCCAGATGTACCTGACTCCTACATGTAGGCCGGTCAGAAGTTGCACAAGCTTGAATAAACCGTACGTGCTGTGCAAACAACAGACCCACATGTATGGGCACGTGTCTTTGGCAGAGTCTTTTCTTATATTAATAAATAAAAATCGTGTTCAAATTAGATTTCAACATTGGATAAACTTATAAGTGGGGAATATTATTTATATTGATTAAAAATATTGAAAATGTGTTAGAATAATAAAAAAACATGTATGTACATATATTTATTTTGATAGTATTTACTTCGTTTTAGGTCTGTAATAAATCTGGCTGAGTTCATAAACGTCAAAAAAGTGCGCATCGCGTACGCAACACTGCGTTTGTGATGCGAAGCAATGATTCTTTCATCATCATCACGATCCTTTTAATTTTGTTGACGTTTTTGAACGACAAGTTTGTATAAAAGAAAATGTCAAGGAAAGTAGTAGCAACTCTGCTTTTAAATAATTTAGGCAATTATAGTGGAAGCATTTCCAAGAAGGACAGAGTCCAGGCGCAGAGTTATTTGCTCTCTCTTAAATAAAAGATGCATTCCCAAGTGTAAATCGTTTTTCGGCACGAACTTCAACTGTCAACTTTCATCGCATCACGATAATCTATGATGCGTAGGTTGCTTTTATTTGCGCAGCGGTTGCTTTAATGTTGCGTTTTTGAACGCGATGCATTGCATCATTGCCGTAAGTTTGCAATTATGAACGCTTGACGTTGCAGTACTGCGCTGATACTGCGTTTATGAACTCAGCCTCTATTTTATAATCTATAATAAACATATAAAAAAACTGACCAAACCATTTCATTCACTGCACAGTAAGTAAAGTGTGCAGTAAACACTATACTCTTAATTTACTGTACACTATTCAGCATTCAACCAATAATTCATGTGCATAGGAATATGTGAATAGGGACACTATTCTCTTAAACAGAAACAAGTACATAATCCATACGCACTCACTTAAAAGGGAACCGCGAAACATACATGTGTTTTGAGAATGAATGTTTCATATGCTACTTTGAATGCATTCATGCAGATCTCTAAATTGCATCCCGTCACAACATTGTGGCAATACAAAAAAGAGAGAAAAAAAAGAGAGGACTGCTGGTTAGGTAGGATGAGGTTAATAGTGGAAACACAATCTGGCTTTGGCGCGTGCCGACTTTTGACAGGCTTTGCACCGACTTACGATCTCTTACGATAAAATGTGTCAAAACGCCGGCAACCCGCAATTTGCATTCACAATGTGGCTTTGACACAGGAGCGCGTATAGAACTTAGGAATATGACAACACTAAGTTCGGTTTCCTCAAAATCTTTACGTATGATTTCAGTGCAGAAAGAAGTGTAGACTGGTGTTATTATTATTTATATGATTTAATTGAAACATAAAAAATCAGCTCAAATAAAAGTCTACGAATATGAAAAAAGAAAAGAATTTATTACTCTAACCTCCATCATGATTAGTTTGTATCGAAAAGTCCAATAATAAGCTATGGAAATATATGCATATTGAAACGAACAGCTCGGAGCACAATACGTTACTCGCTTTTGCTAAAATCAAACAAGTCAAAGACAATTCATCTGTCAAACGCACATCTGAGTAGGCAGTAGCTCTACTCTGGCGCTTTGCTTAACTTTACGATATTTACGATATGAGGTCGAGCAAAAGCCTGAGGTAACATTGTAGGAAGCTCCATAGGATTTCGTTGTTTCTACTCATGCTGTCAAAGTCGGCACGCGCCAAAGCCAGATTGTGTTTCCACTATAATGGTGTATTGTAGAAACGAAGAGTCAGTTGTGTAGTAGTCACCGACGAAGACAGTCGAAGGTTTGTAATAAAGTGTTTAGATAAATTGAAAGACCGCTTACAACATCAGAAGTGGGATTGTGTACCACAATACTCGTAAATCTAAAAAAAAAAAAACAAAATAAAATAAACAATGCGGAACGACGTAGAAATTATAAAATCATACACTGCTGCGCAGTTAAAAAAGTGGTTGAGTGCGTTAGGAAAAAAAAAACAAACGGTAACAAAAATGAGCTGGTATCTCGGCTGTTAGAAGTTCCGAACGACAAACGGGGAATATTTCCAGACGATTCCGAATACAACGGTACCAGCTTAGAAAGTGATAATGTAGAGTCGGATGAGAGCGATACACCTACACCAGGGGAAAGCACGACGAGAGACGAAACACGAACTGATGAAAGTGATAAAGAGTATCAAGAAGCAAAATCAAAAAAAGAGGGAGGTACACTCACACCATTGCAGAGTCAATCTAGGGATGGAAACCCTGCTGCGCAGTCTGGTGAAAACGAACAGCAATGCTTCAGTGGGGAAAAATCGAATGAGTGCAAGAACAAAAAGGAGAGTAAAATGCGTGAGCTGGAGAAAAAGCAACAAAGAGAGTGGACGATGATGAAACGAGAGCTTAACCTGATGAAACGAGAACTGGAATTGCAAAGAGAGAATGTGAGTTCTATGGCACGAAAATGATATCTTGAAAAGAAAGAGTGCCGATAGAACTGATACTGCTTGCGGCAGCCAAGAAAGTTTTAAAAATGTAAGAGATCTGATAGGCGAGTTCGATGGTAACGAAAGTTCATATACACTCTGGGAGTCACAGTTACGGAATATCCAAGCAAAATCTAGAATTGATGACGACAACATGAGGATGCTGATTTCTTGTAAGCTGAAGGGAAAGGAAAGGGTTTCATTCCAAACCAGATGTAACAATGTAAAAGGAAATGGTCGCCAAATGTAACTTTTGCCGCATATTTCTACGAAAAAGCGAAAAAGTTACACTGGGTAATAAGGCAGAGGTCGCGGAGGAAGAACTGATGGAACAGCTGATTGAGGGGATTCCGGATCATACGATGCGATGTCAAGCGAAGACGCACCGTTTCCAAGATAGGCTTGACATACTGGATGCGTACTATAATGTCACCTTGCCAAAGCAAACGTCATCGGCAACACGTCAAGAACTGGAAGGAAGGCAGCGGACAAAAGAAATTGTCAGATGTTACAACTGCAACTCCGTGGGACATTTAGCAACTGTGTGCCGTAAACCGAAAAGGGAACCGGGAGCCTGTCACGTGTGTGCCCAGATGGGGCACTATGCCGCCCAATGCCCCAAGCGGAAGCCAAAGCAGGTATGCTCGATTGGTACAGAAGAAGAAACAGATGATTATGTAAGAAATTTCGAATTTATATTTAAGAAATCAGATTTTAATTATAAAACATCATTAATAGCACTTATAGATACTGACAGTCCCATAAGCATAGTACGCCAACGGTTCGTGCCCGAAATCGTTGTATTTAAACAAAATCTAATGAATTATAAATATTTTGGGAATAACAAAAGCCCGCTTGAAGTTTTTGGAAAAATAAAAAGTAGTGTCATATTTGAAGAGGAGGAATTTGAATTGAATGTTTTAGTTGTAAATAATAATACAATGCGATACCCGGTAATACTGAGAAAAGATTTTTTGGAGAAGGCTAATTTAAAACTAGGGAAGGAAACTAATGAAGAGAAAAAAAATTATAGAAAATAATGTATCTACATATGAAGAAGAATGTAAAACTTTAATGAATATCGAAACAAATGATGAAAATTTACCTGTAATTATACATAATAATCTAGATTTTAAGTTGAAAGATAGGTTTATGGAGATATTAAAAGAGAGTTATTTGTATAGCGAGCGTCCCCTTGCACCTAAGACTAGATATGAAATATAGATAAGATTGACGAATGAAAAGCCCTCCACTGTTCCCCAAGAAGGCTATCGTATCAGGAAAAGGAAAAGGTACAAGTTATCTCGGATGAATTAATTCAATCAGGTGTTATCAGACCCAGCAAATCGGAGTATGCATCTCCAATAGTACTGGTGAGGAAAACGACTGGTGACATTAGGTTATGTATAGATTATAGAATTCTCAACAAAGTAACCTTAAAAGACAATTATCCTATCCCTCTCATAGATGATTTGCTAGATAGACTGGTTAATAAAACTATATTCTCATTATTGGATTTGAAGAGTGCATTCTATCATGTACAAATGAGTGAAGATTCAGTTAAATATACCTCATTCCTAACCCCTATGGGACAATATGAATTTGTTAAAATGCCCTTCGGGTTAAGAAATGCACCCTCTACTTTTCAAAGATTTATTAATGAAGTTTTTGATGACTTACTCCGACTAGGGAAAATAGCTATATACTTGGATGATATAATGGTAGCTACAACGACTGTTGATGAACACTTGAGTATATTGAAGGAAGTTTTTGATAGGTTGGTCAGTAATAAGTTGGAACTAAGATTGGATAAATGTCGATTTCTAGAGTCTGAGATACATTATTTAGGATACACGATTTCGAAAGAAGGTATTAGACCAAATAAAAAGGTTATAGAATCAGTAATGAATTTTCCTGTGCCGCAAAATGTAAAGGGTGTTCATAGTTTTCTGGGTCTATGTTCTTATTTTAGGAGATTTGTCAAAGATTTCTCGCTTCTTGCTGAACCGTTATATAAACTTTTACGAAAGGATGCTTAGTTCCAATTTGGTGAAGTTGAGATACTTTGTTTTGAGGATTTAAAACAGAAACTAACAGAAGGACCTATACTCGCAATGTATAATCCGCGGGACGAGGCAGAACTGCATTGTGATGCAAGCTCGCAAAAAAAGTGAGGAGGGGCTTCAGTGATGTTGAGCTAAGAGATTCGGCACCCACCACGTCGGCCCCAAGGGTGCGCCACCGTGCACGAGCGAAGGCGGGACAGTCGCAGAGAAAGTGTTCCGCTGTGTCGTCCTCCTCGCAACAAGCAGCGCAGGTAGGCGTCTCACTGATGCCAAGCACGTAGAGATGCCTGGCAAAAGTGTAATGGCCCGTAATGACGCCCGTTAGCCTTCTGCAGTCATTTTTCCTTAAGGATAAGAAAAATGTTGCGGACTTTTTACAGACGTCAGGGCGTACGCGCTTAGTCATCCTACATCCTGGATATTCCCTCCATCTGCGACTGTGTACGTTAAAGACCCAGTCATTGATGTCAGATTTAACCGTTGAAGCTGGTAGACCTAAGGCGGGTTCAGGCCCTGAGAAACTCTCCTCTGAGCCTTTTCTAGTGAGTTCATCGGAGATCTCGTTTCCTGGGATTCCAGAGTGACCTGGAACCCATACAAGCCTTTTTCAAAAAGGTCTTGAGTTCATGCACTAGTTTGGAGTTGGACAGAGGATTGGATACAGCTTTGAGTGCAGCTTGGCTGTCACTGCAGACACATATGCTCTTTCCCCTCCATCTGTGTTTCACAACATAGTGCATGGCCATTAGGATTGCGTAAATCTCCGCCTGGAAGACAGACGCATATTTTCCTAACGAGAAGTGCAGTCGAATGTTTTCGCGCTCGAAGAAAACTCCGGCGCCGGATCCCTGATCAGTCCTGGAGCCATCTGTGAAGATGCGAAGACATTCTATTCCAGGTTCAGTGTCTGGCCAAAGCCAGTCCTGACGCCAAGGAAATGTGACTGTGTAGTTACAGTAGGATGGCAGGTGTCATTGCGTCAGAGGGCATATCCATGAGACAGTGGTCGAGGATATTTCTCTCTCAAGTACACTTTCACTCCACTGCGAGTTGTACTAAAGACTCTCTTTAGGCGAGAAATAGTTTTCAGTGCACACCCTCTGATATATATGTCAAGGGGTGGAAGGTTCATCATAGCATCTAAAGCAGCTCCCGGTGTGCTGGGGAAAGCCCCCGTGCAACTGAGGCAGACCGCTCTTTGGAGTTTGGTGAGTGAAGCCACAGCGTGTTTTCGTGTCAGCCTGCTCCACCAAACAACCGATGCATATGAGATTATCGGTCTTACCATTGCCGTGTAGATCCAAAGGACCTTTTTCGGCGATAAGCCCCATGTTTTGCCAAAAGCACCTTTGCATTGCCAGAAAGCTGACAGCGCTTTGGTGGTTTTGGACTCAACATGTTTTGACCAGAGAAGTTTGTTATCTAGAATGACTCTTAGATACTCAGCTTCCTTGGATATAGGGATGGGAATGCCTTTTAGCACCAGCTGAGTAATGCCAGTTGTTTTCCTCCTTCTCGTGAAGAGAACGACATCGGTCTTAAGAGGATTAACCGACAGCCCATTTCTCGTGCACCAGTCTTCGATCACGTTTAGCGCCGCCTGCGCTTTGAGACAGACATTCGCTAAACATGAGCCGACAGAGAGAACAGCAACATCATCCGCATAGGCCTGGGCATAGATTCCAGAGGCATTGAGAGCATCTAGCAGAGAGTCGACCACCATGCACCATAACAGCGGAGGCAAGACGCCACCTTGCGGGCAGCCCCTGTTTACTCCAGACTTGACACAATGTTCGAGGCCTGCATCAGCGATCAGTGTCCTGTGCACGAGCATTGCTTTGATCCACAAAACCAGTGCTTCATCTACGCCATGCCGTCTAGCAGCATTACACATGCTGTCAAAAGTAGCGTTATCAAAAGCTCCCTCAATGTCGACAAAAATGCCTAGTACGTACTCTTTCCTTTCGAGAGCGCATTCAATTCTCCCAACTAGGTTTTGAAGCGCAGTCTCGCAGGATTTTCCGCGCTGATAAGCATGTTGCATGTCCGACAGAGGATGCATTCGAAGGGCAACTTTGCGCACGTGCAACTCTACTAGTCTTACTAGTCTTTCCTTCTGCTTCGATCGATATTTATTCCAGTCATCTTCCGAGTTCGATTTAAGCGATCTGTTCAGAAGACTTCTGGCTTCCCTACGAAGCCGTTGGAGCTCAGCATTCCACCAGGGAACCGGCTTCCTGTTGGGAGGTTTTTTGACAGTACATGCGAGTTCAAAACATTTGGTGATGGCGCTGTTCAGGTTATGAATTGCATCCTCCACCGATTGATTAGTTTTGAGTTTAGGCGGGGCTTGAATGGATTTCTCAAGCTCCTCCCTAAATCGCACCCAGTCTGTTTTTCTCGGATTCCGCTTGGGCTGCGAGGGGGAGATCCCGCACTTCAATTGGAATTCGATGTATCTATGGTCTGACAGCGTAACATCTGGTGAGACTCTCCAGTTAGTGATGGCCTTCGCATGCCTGCTAGATAGGGTTAGGTCAATCACTTCCTGTCGTCTCGCCGTCACAAAGGTTGGTTGAGAGCCAACATTGTTGATGAAAAGTCAGACGAAAGAATGAAGTTTAAAAGATGGTCTCCTCTCCGGTTGCATTTGCTGCCGCCCCAAACTGTGTTTTGAGCGTTAGCATCGCAACAGATGATGAGTCCAATCCTTCTGGCTTCACAGTATTCTACGAGTTCGGAAACCGCCTTAGGTGGCGGGGGCAGTACCGAGTCGTAGGGGAAGTAAGCAGACGCCACGACGAAGTGTTCAATTTCTCCGTGCGCTTTGTAGCTAACTTTCGCAGCCACCAGATCTTGGCCACAGAATTGGGCAAGTTTGGTTGCCGATAGCGAGTTCGATATGATGAGGCAGACCCTGGGCCTTTCGGATCGCTCATCATAAATGATTGTAGCATCATGTATGCAACCAAGACCACACAGGCGTTTGTTCCACACCCATGGTTCTTGAATGGATACAATGTGATGATTTGTACTACTGCATGCAATTCTGCTACTTAGAAGAGCGGTAGCAGCCTTGCAATGCTGTAGGTTGATCTGAGTAAAAATCATGGATTCATACTGGGGAACACGTTCCATCCTTCGACTACTTGACATCAAAATGGAATAAAATCCTACCAAGGCCGAAGTAGGGACGTGAGTCGTACGCGGTTTTCAGGGCCTCAACAGAGTCATTGTCCATTCCCACTACCAGAGTGAAGCCCTCTTTTTTCAGAGAGTTCTTTTTCTCCTTGTAGGAATAGACAGTCCAGGCCCTCGTGTCGAGTCCCGGGTTCTGCGCACGTAGTCGCGTCAGCACTTTCAGCTTGTTTCCGGATTTTCCCGGAATCCAGCAGATGGCGCGCGTTAGTTTCGGGAGACTAACTACTTGATAAGTGCTAGTTCCCAGGGAGGGGATTTTCGGCACCATGCTCCTGATCCAGGCAGATGTCTGCTGAGAGGAACAGCTCACCACGAAGGTACCATTCATCAAAGCAGACTTCTCCGCCTGAATACAGAAGCCTGTTGCTGAAGCTAGCTCCAGTAGATGATCCTCGCAGTGTTGGCAATCTGCGCTGGTCATTCTGCTGTCACTGCCAGCCTTCCCTATCCTGACCTTTTCGGAGGAGATGGCTGCCTCTTTGTAGGAGAGGTGCTTGTCTCGACTCTTTACGGTCATTTGTGTTGCCTTTCCAGAGGAAGGGGTTTTTTTGCGTGAAGTGCCCGCCTCCGATGAGCAGCCTTTGGTCCTCTCCGTCTTCAGGTTTTTGCTTTGATCTTTATTGATCGCCGCATCTGCCTTTGGACTCCGATTTCCCGCCGCCATATCAGAGGAGGAGACATCACGTTCTTTCTCCCCAGCAAGATTGTCCCCGGCGGCCATCTTCCGTTTGCAAGCGCTCTTACCTTTTTCGGTTCGAGCTCCTGCTCCCTTCCGACGCCGCTTTCGAACAGCTTTGCCAGCCTGAGGGTTGTTGTGATCCAAGACCGCTTCGCCTTCTGCGATCAGAGTCTGTCTGCCAGCATCATCACCTTTTTCGGCGGTGGCACCGGCCATGACAAGACTCTGAACATCTTCAGCTCCGTCAGTTTTGGAACTTGGCACGCTCTTATTGGGAGTTTGACCGTCACCAATAAGAGGAGGAGTGTTTGTTATAAAGGGTCCGCCATCTAACGTTTTTTTTTTCAAGTAGTGCTTATTTCGTGAATGGTAACACTTAGCTCATGTCTGATTTGACAGATAATTAGTTTTATCCTTCCGCTGAACGAATATGGTTGTGTATACGCTTGAACAACGCTAGGAAATATTGCGACATTACTTTGAAAATCATGGAAATGTTGCAGAATGTGTGCGAAAATTGCGTACGGATTTTGGAAGAAGAGAAGCACCGTCAGCTCCGTATGTTCGTTATCTCGTGAAAAAAGTGAAAGAAACTGGCATCCTCATCGATAAACCAAAGCGTGAAAAGCCAAAAACAGTGCGTACACCCGAGAATATTGCTGCTGCGGCAGAAAGTGTGCGTGAAGCGCCATCAACATCAATTCACCGTCGTTCTCAACAATTGAACATTTCGGAGACATCATTGAGACGAATTTTGCATAAAGACCTTGGTATGACGCCATACAAAGTCCAATTGGTTCAGGAGTTGAAGCCAACTGACCATCCAATGCGTTTTCGCTTCGCTAAGTGGGCCTGCGATCGACTTACAGAAGATGCCGATTTTGCCAAAAAAATCATCTTTCCAGATGAAGCTCATTTTGATCTTGGCGGGTATGTAAACAAGCAAAATTGTCGCATTTGGGGCACAGAAAACCCGCACGCATACATTGAAAAGCCGGTGCACCCAAAACGAGCCACTGTTTGGTGCGGATTTTGGTCCAGAGACATAATTGGGCCATTTTTCTTTGAAAATGAGCAAGGAGTAGCCGTTACAGTCAATGGCGATCGTTATCGGGCCATGTTGAACGAATTTTTGTTCACAAGGATATTGGCAACATTTGGTTTCAACAGGACGGCGCTACGGTGCTACACAGCCGAAGCTACACTCGATATTTTGCGCCCTGTTTTTTAAGATCGCATTATCAGCCGCAGAGCTGATGTCGTTTGGCCACCTCGGAGCTGCGATTTGACACCGTTGGACTATTATTTGTGGGGTGCCGTCAAAGATAAGTGTTACGCCGACAAGCCAGAGACAATTGACGCTTTAAAGGACAATATTCGTGAAGCCATTGGTGAAATACAGCTGCACACAATCGATAATGTGCTTAAAAATTGGACCGATCGTGTAGGCTACTGCATGGCCAGCCGAGGCAGCCATTTGAATGAAATTATTTTCCATTATTAACCGGAAGGATTGTACTTTCAAATAAAAAAAGAAATTTGAGAAAAAATTCAGTAGTTTTTCTTATAGCATTTTCAAAAAAAAAAAAATTATTTGGCGGACCCTTTATATATATATATATATAAGATATATCTTCAAGGCCTTAAATTTAAAATAGTAACAGACTGTAACTCTTTGACGCTAACTCTAAATAAGAGGGAGATAAACCCTAGGATAGCTAGATGGGCTCTTGAACTCCAAAATTATGATTATACATTAGAATATAGAAGTGGATCAAAGATGCAACATGTAGACGCGCTGAGTAGATTGACAAATATTTTAGTATTGGAAAAAACCACGTTTGAGCAAAACCTATCAATATATCAAAACAAAGATAAGGATATTTGCAAAATTAGAAACCAACTAGAAAAAGAAGAGAGTAATGTTTATGAAATGTGTAACGGTCTAGTGTATAGGAAAGTAGTGCAGAATATTCTTTTCTATGTTCCGAAAGATATGGAAAGGAATGTAATTCAAAAGTATCATGATGAAATGGGACACTTGGGAATCGAAAAAGTGCTTAATGCTGTGACGAAAGTTTACTGGTTCCCCCAAATGAAAGCAGAAATCAAAAATCATATAGCTAACTGCTTAAAGTGTACAGCTTTTTCACCAAAGACAGGAAAGCATGAAGGACTCTTACATAATATTCCCAAGGGAAGCAAAACAATTCATATAGACCATTTTGGTCCGGTATTGCTAAAGAATGCGAGAAGGAAATATGTCCTCTTAGTGGTAGATGCATTCACCAAATTTTTGAGATTGTACGCCGTCCATTCGACAGGTACGAAAGAAGCGCTCAGTTGCCTGAGGGACTATTTTCGTGTGTATAGTATACCAAGTATAGTAGACCAAAGGTGGTGATTTCTGATCGTGGCAGTGCATTCAATTCAATTCAATTTATTAACAATATATATAAAGTACAATAAGATAAAGTACCTTTTGTAGTACATAGTATTAATACATTAGGATTAATTAGTAACTCAAAAGCAAAACAAATAAATAATAAAAAAAAAAAAAAAAAAGATTATCATTAATTCAGATACAATATAGATTAAAATTAAGCTAAGTTTGAAAAATGATTAAAAATTGCATTTTTAAAGCGTGTGGCAGTACAAATAATTCTAATAGTGACTGATAAAGAATTCCATAGCTTAATAGCATAGATAAAAAATAAACGAGAGGAGTTCAGATAGTGGTGGCGCAACGGAATTATACACAGAGATCGGGTTGAACGAGCAAAATTAAGCTTATCATATAAATACACCGGAGTCCTATTCATTATGATTCTATGTAAGAAGACACATACCCTTGCATCAAGGTATTGTTTTAAATTTGTGTTCAATATACCATGGGCGAATTGAGATACATGGTCGTAACGTCGTAATCCATGAATATATCTAACGGAGTCATTAAATGCAACTTGAAGCTTGTGAAATGATAAACTATCAATATTACGAGATATAAGAGTCTTTACTAACTGTTGTCTTGTGCTGACAGGGGTGAAACTTGCAGAGATCCATAATTTACGGAGACATGAATAAATGTTCCGAACAATATAGTTTGTATGGTCGTATCCTGACAGGTTAGAATTGATAACAAAACCTAAACTAGTCACATTATGTACCACATTAAGTTTATTTCCTGAGAGTAAGATATCGGGAATGGTATTAAGGGTTATCTGTTTTCTTAGAATGGGTACAACCTGTGATTTTTTTGGGTTTAGCATCAACCCATTTGAAATAGACCATGCGGAAATACTAGAGAGGTCTTCGTTTAGATTGGCTACAAGTTCATCAATTTTTGACAGTGGCTTCCCTAAGTAGACTTGGGCGTCATCAGCATAGAGATGAACTTTCGTGTGTTTACAGACAGAGGGCAAGTCGTTAATAAACATTGAAAATAAAATGGGACCAAGAATTAATCCCTGAGGAACACCCTGTTTCACCTGTAAGAGAGCGGAGGAAGCATTTTGAGTAACCACTTTCTGAAATCTATCTGAAAGAAAGCTTTGAAGAAGCTTAACTCAGAGAAACCAAATGTCTGCCTAAGCTTCCAGCAAAGAATTTTGTGGTCCACTTTGTCGAAAGCCTTCGAGAAATCAAGCAAGCAGAGAAGCGCTATATGGCCATTGTCATACATTTCTCTGATATCTTCCAATATCTTAATCATAGCTGTAGAACAGCTGTGGTGGGTTCTGAAACCAGATTGTTCTCTATACAATAAACAGTTATCAGTGAGATATTGAAGAACCTGTTTAGCAATTAGTTTCTCAAAGACTTTCGACAAACACGGCAAAATGCTAATAGGTCTAAAATCCTCCGGCGAGACAGGAATGGGTTTTTTAGCAACCGGTATAATTCTGGCTATTTTCCATTGTTTGGGGAAATAAGAAATGGTTATATAGTGGTTAATTATGTGGGTCAAATGCGATATGCAGTGAGACAGAATCATTTTTAAGAAACGCAGAGGTATTCCATCCTCACCAACAGCGTTGGATTTAATATTTGCAACACAATTTATGACATCGACCTCTGTTACAGATTGAAACTCAAAACCAATCCCTTGTATGGAAGACAAGGGAGTATTTCTCGAGAAATCGAAGCTTGTGACCACTGTATTTTCGAGAAAGCTGTTATTAAGAATGTCAGGATCAATCTCACACTTGGAATCACTCTTGTCTTTGGATACCCCAATATGCCTTAGGTTACTCCACAGCTTCTTAGAGGGAAGAGACGTGCTTAATTTGGATGCAAAATATTTTCTCTTGGAGTTTCTTATAATAAGAGTAGAATGATTACGCATCGCTTTATATGCCGCCCAGTTAAAAACAGAAGGTCTATGTTTCCATTTACTATACAGTTTATTACGGGCTTTGATAGCATTCATGACTTCGGTAGTAAACCAAGGACAGATATTATTACGAACCCTAACTGCTTTAACTGGCACATATTGATTAAATAAGTCTGTTACCACTTCTTGAAAACATTTAAGCTTAATATCAGGGTCTGAGTAAGAACGACAAACATACCACCGTGCTGTAGCGGCAGCATATTGTAAGTTTTCAGTATTGACAGAGGAGAAGTCTCTAAAGGAAAAAGTTAATGGGACAACAGAATGTCTAAAATTGATATTAAGAGTACAAAACAATAGATCATGGTCAGAAACACAATCAAGTGAGAGCTGGTCAAACAGAATAACTAACAGAGGATCAGAAACAATAGCAAGATCAAGCAGACTGGGAGTGCGTCCTTTCGCATATCTCGTAGGATACTTTTGATTGAAAATCTCAAGCCCAACCGAAGAGATAAAGTCCTTTATTCGAGTTGCACAGGAACCATTAAGCAGTAAATTGGTATTGAAGTCTCCACATACTCTGATGTTTTCATATCTGGCTGAGAATTCAGAGAGCGCAGAGAAAAATGGTTCAGGAGAACAAGTACGATCAGGAATGTAGGCGCAGGCAACCAGACATTTTGTACAACCATCATGGATTTCAGCAAATAAGAACTCACTGGCTAGGTTGGGTGATTTTCCAATAATATTGCACTTAAGAGACTGCTTGCAGTAAATCACTATTCCACCTCCCCATGTATCAGTAATCCTGTCATGTCTAAACATTATATAATTTGGTATATTATATTGCGCATCAGAGGTATCTTGTCTAAACCAAGTCTCACAAACACAAATGACATCAACTTCAGAGTTCGTGAAAATGTACTTCAAGTAATCTAGTTTCCAAGAATTAAGACTACGTGCATTTAGATAACAAACTTTAAAACCATTACGATATTTGGAAAGAACATTGATAATTAAATACCAACCATACCACTCATATTACAGTAGAACTAAATATATTACAACACGCTTAAAATCACACAAGAACTATAGGAATCAGTCAAACAAAGAAACAAACAAATGAAAATGTAAACAATGTATAATACTTAATGATGTGTCACAGCACAGCCATCAACAGCAGCAAAGGAGTGTAGATCATCTGGGCCTTCGATAGAAAAACTCATTCCGTCGTTCGTCTTCTTAACAAAAACATTTCCATTTTTAGTGTAGACAGAAGAGAGTAACTTCTTTCTCTTGAGCCGAAGTGCGCTTTGTAAGAGAAAGCGTGAATTTAGTTAAGGTTAAGCTCTCGTTCAAGTAGCAACTACCAGCGGATGGGATGCCAATGTCGCTCAGTTGAAGCTCTTTTTTCTTTCCCTTTCGAAAATTCTCAGCAGCTCTAAGAACAGCATTACGTTCGTGGGAACAGTGAAATTTTAAAATTCACTTCAAGAGATTTTAAGAATTTCCTTGAAGAACGTGCAGCATATTAAGATAGCGACGGGCTCACCGCAAGCTAATGGGCAAGTCGAGAGGATAAATAGAAGTATAGCCCCTATGATAGCTAAATCAACGAACGGAGGAACAATGTCTTCCTTAGATAAAGTTTTGCCTGAAATTGAATTTGCTTTAAATAATACCATCCATCGCAGTACTGGGACGTGCGCGAGTCAATTGCTGTTTGGGGTCTATCAAAGAGGGAGGGTGGTCGACTACCTTAAGAAACAATTAGAAGCAATCGACTCACGTGAGAATGTTAGGGATTTAGTTGGTATACGAAAAAGGGCAGCAGATCACATGATGAAATGTCAAAACTACAATAAATTATCAAAGGATAGGAATAGAATTCATAAAGAGTATAAGGAGGGTGATTATGTTATGGTGCGGAATTTTGTAAGCACACCTGGAACTTGTAGGAAGATGTTACCTAAATTTAAGGGGCCGTACATCGTAGCCAAGGCTTTACCAAATGATAGGTATATTTTGAAAGATGTGGAAGGTTTACAATTAGGTCAAGTGCCTTATGAGGGGATATGGGAAGTGAATAATATTAAACCGTGGCTGAATCCTGTCGGCTAGTCTTGGGTCAATCGGGACGATTGCGTGTCAGGATGGCCGAACTGTGGCAATACAAAAGAGAGGAAAAAAAAAAGAGAGGACTGCTGGTTAGGTAGGGTGAGGTTAATGGTGTATTGTAGAAACGAAGAGTCAGTTGTGTAGTAGTCACCGACGAAGACAGTCGAAGATTTGTAATAAAGTGTTTAAATAAATTGAAAGACCGCTTACAACATGTAGGGAGTATTTAAACAGAGTCAAAAGATCTGACTCCTACCAGGCTATCTTCGATGGTCTCCGAAGAGATGGTCTCCTTCAGTGACTATCGGCATGATAAAAAAAAAGATTCACACCTTGCGGAACCAATTCTTTTGAGTTAAAGTATGTTAAGTGGAAAAAATGGATCTGGCTTGGAGGACATATACGAGGAAAAGTTGTGGTGTTTCGACCAGCTTCTCTTCCTCCGAACGTATTTTCTGCCAATATCGCAAATATACAAATATGCAAGAAGTAAAGACATTGCAAAGAACTAACACCAGATGCCGAACATTCACCCCAGACCATTACATGACAGCATACGTGTTTAATGGTGGGATGTAAGTTTCTAGGATGGAGTCATTGATCTGTGTCTCCGAAACACTAGTGCTAGCGCCGATTGGAGGTTTTAAGCTAATTGCAATCGCAGTTTTCTGTTTTTCATTTTTGGCGTATAAGGTTTCATTGGTATTGCAGTGAGTGCCCAGTTGTTATTCTACAATGCTAGTCAGTTTAAGATTACTTAGCAAAGGATTAACTTTATTTTGTTTAACAATCCATTGGTCATCACGGTCGGAGAATATCTTTATCAGTAAGTGATTTTGTTCTCATTTTTATTACACCCCCTTCGGGTAGATGTTAGAATATACCTGAGGTATGGCATGCCTGTCTTAAGAGGCGACTAAAATCCATCGTTAGTTTTGCTAACATCTGGGCTGGATTAAGGTGTAACGCGACCCGTGCCGAGAATCAAGTTGGTTGGGGGCCCAGTCTAAAAAATAACTCAATCAATAACGGAGCGTCCGGATACCTCCGGATCAGCGAGCCTTATCTGTCTACTGCGGATCTCTGGACAGACGGACCACCCTTTCTCCGTTACTCGTGGGATCATAATGAATTCCAATAAATTTAGTGTATTAAACCCTTTTTAGACAAGTAAGAGAATACCAAGATCCCCACCGACGCGATCAGCGTTAAAAGCGTGCGACGCTAATTCTTCAGAACCGGCAGTCCAGGTCAATGAACAAACTTCGACGAAACTACACAGCCTCGAAGAGGAAAACAGCACTCTACATGGTAGATTACATAACATGGAACTACTTTGCGCCGAACTAAAGAAGGAGCTAGATATGCTCAAATCTTAGCCGCCCGGATAACACAAGTTATCACACGGACGAAGAAGAACTAAGTCGTGAAACGGACTGGATTTTAAGAAAAAAAACGAGCGGGCAAGAAAGGGAAGGTGGAGTCATCGCGCGAAGTAATACGAACGGAAGAACGCAATTTAATAGCAGTGTCAAACGGCGAAGTACAACCTAAGTTATCGTCTGGTACGTGCAGCGATCAAATTCCCATACAAATAAAATATAAGCAACCCTCGCCGCCACGGATAAATGTGTTCGGAATCGCGGATTATTATAAATTGCGCGCAATTTCGCAATCACTACCATCGAGTAATTATCGAATAATGTAGCGAAATAATGACACGTGGACTATTAAAGCCGACGAGCCGCATAGCAATCGCCTCGTTTCTCAAAAGCTTAACGCAGAGAAAGTGCAATGGTACACAAATGGACCGACCTATCCGTGTAGTAGCTAGGGATTTGCACCCCTCTGGCACAAAGGAAAACATTTCGAATCAAAGGATTCAAAATAACAGATGCGGTAAACATTCTCACGCGTGAAAAGCACCATATCAACGGGGAAGAATCCATGGTCAAACGCGGGCTTCCTTCGATCGAGAGAAAATTTACGGCATCAAAACGATATTAAATATTGTAGTTAAAATCGAACCACCTCGACAGAATAGGGCGTTAATTCCTCAGTGCAAGCGCTGCCAAGGTTTTAACCATACGCAAACCTATTGCAAGAAAGATCCACGTTGCGTAAAGTGCGCCGGTCAACATTTGACACAAGAGTGTACCGTTTCGAGGCAATCCTTTGCACCGTGCATCAACTGTAAGGGAAGGCATCCGGCCAATTATCGGGGATGTGAAGTAACGAAAGAACTACAGAGAACTGATCTGACGACTGCAAGCAGTCGGGAAATAGATCACAAAAAAGCTGCGGTTTCGAAACCGATTCGCCAGAAGACGGAAACTAAAGCTCAATTGCCTGTATCGGGAACCAGTCAGAAAACATCGACAAAGGAAAAACCGCTACATATAGGTTCAAAAACTTATGCCCAAATTATGGCACCTTCACGTACCATATGTGTCGAAAAGTCAGACCCTGTGGCAAACCCTTTTTAGATTATTCTTGCGAGGCTCGAAAAACAAAGCCAAACGGATCAACTTATTTTCGAGCCACTACTTAACCTCGAAAGACCTAACGGTCACCAACATAAATCTTAACATATGACTAAAATGTTAAAAATTCTTTCCTGGAACGCCAATGGACTTACAAACAATATGAATGATCTAGACATTTTCGTTCGAGAAAAAAACATTGATGCAGTCGCGTATAAAACTAAAAGGCTATTGTGCCTACCACGCGTTTCACCCATCAGAATATTGATCACTCCACCGAAATCAGTAAAGGTGTTCGGTACGCGTTAGAAATAGCAATTACTCCTTTAATATTTCATCAATCTATTGCCAACCGCGTTTCAGTTTAGATCAAAGCGAATTTTTAAGTTTGTTTTGATGGTGACTTTAACGCTAAACATACCTTTTGGGGCTCACGATATGTCTCGCAAAAAGGTAGAGCACTTTACCAAGCTGGTATTGAAAATGGCGAGTTTCATTCAACGGGAAAGCCGACGTATACTGGCCATCAGATGTCGCAAAAACTCCCGATCTAATTGACTTCTTTATCACGAAGGGAATCAGTGCAAACAACCTAAAAGTCGAAGAGAGTTTTGACCTTTCCTCAGACCATTCTCCAGTTATACTTACGATGAGCCCAGCTCTAATTAAAAGGAAAAGACCATCTAGATTAACTAGTAGGATAACTAACTGGGAAAGATCCAAAATCTACATTGAGGGAAACACTGAAATCAAAGTACCACAAAGAACACCCTATGAATTAGAAGTCGAAGTTGATCGTTTTGTTCAAACAGTGCAATATGCGGCGTCGAACAGTACTCCACACCAAGATCAAATTCCGGTCAGTCTAAATGTATCGTATCCGCCGGAAATACGAAAAACGGAAAGTGCAGAAGCGGTGGCAACAAACCCGCGCCCCGCTGGATAGAACCCGATTAAACCATTTGTGTAATTCGCTAAAAGGGCAATTAAAGACTACAGAATGAGCGTATTGGCATTTATCTACAAAACTTGACTTCAGAGAAAGAATCAAGTTACTCGCTTTGGAGAGCTGTAAAAAGTTAAAAAAAAGCCGCAAATCCAGGCACCACCAATAAGAAAAGGTCAGGGCGAATGGGCAAAGGAAGGAAATAAAAAAGCAGACATTTTCGCCGGTTATCTTGAAGACACTTCTAAACCCTTCCAGGGTCAACCGGTGCAGGACAACGACAATCGCTTGAATACAGAAACGAAATACCGAGTACCAGCTGCAACGCTCTCGGAACTTAAAAAAGTAGTAAAATAGTTAAAGTCGAACAAAACTCCTGGTTACGACTTAATCACGGGAGAAATTCTTAAAGCATTGCCGGAGAAAGCTCTTCTTAAACTTCTCTTCCAATCAATCCAAGCCAATGGAAAGTTGCAGAATTTATCATGCTTCCGAAACCCGGAAAACCGCCGACTGAAGTTACGTCGTATAGACCTATTTCTCTTCTACCGATCATCTCCAAAGTATTCGAGAGAATTCTACTTAATCGACTTAATCCAATTATTGAAGGTCTCTTACTGAATCATCAGTTGGGTTTCAGAAGCAAGCATTCGACCATAGATCAAGTACATCGAATAACTGATGTAATTGAGAAAGCGCTAGAACAAAAGTTAATTTGTTCAACTGTTTTTCTTGATATCTCACAAGCTTTTGATAAGGTATGGCACAAAGGCTTGGAGTACAAACTAGGACCTGTTCTACCAGGACAGCTATATAATATTTTAAGATCCTGTCTATCACACAGACTCTTCCGTGTTAAGGACGGAAATGAATATTCCGAGCTAAAAGCGATAACGGCCGGTGTACCGCAGAGTAGTACCGCTCGCTCTTATACTGACTTTATACTCGTAACATATCACAGACGGAAGGTACTGTGCTAGCAACGTTTGCGGATGATACTGCCATCCTGGCAAGGGGTAAGACGGTTGAAGAAGCAAATGTCAAACTACAGTGCGCTCTAGATCGTGATAATAATTGGACAAAGGTTTGGCGGATAGCCCTCAATGAAACAAAATCTGTCCACGTTAACTTTACCTTTAAAAAATATAAGTAACTTACCAGTTTTTATAAACGCTGCTCAAATTCCGTTCGCAAACGAAGTATCTCGGAATGACACTTGATGCGAAATTAAAATGGAAAGCATACGTTAAGAAAAAACGAGTAGAGCTGGAACATAGATATCGGGAATTGTACTGGCTATTAGGAAAGTACTCCAAGCTCAGTATTTATAACAAACTGCTTATATATAAGCAAGTGCTAAAACCTATATGGACTTATGGTATACAGCTATGGGGTTGTACCAAAAAAAGTAATGCTGAGGTCCTGTAAGCTTTTCAAAACAAAGTATTACGGGCGATTGTTAATGCGCCGTTGTATCTGCGAAAGACGATATCCATAGAGATCTCGGAATCGTAACAATCGACAACGCAATTAGAGATTTTACTCGTATACATAAACGACGACTAGAGGAACATATTAACAACGCTGTACTTCCAATCTTAGAAGAAGATAATTTATTACGCCGTCTACAACGAAAGAAACCGTTCGATATAGCGCGATAATAAACAATAAATAACTCGTGTGAACTGGCGAGCTCTGCAGGAACCATCGCTGGAAGATGACCTGCAACATTTTAATTTATGTAATATTTCTTTTTCTGATTTGAATAAAAAACTGCTGGATGAGTGAAAGAACTCAGTTGTAATCTAAACATAAAAACATAAAAATACGTTTGAAGGGAGGTGTTTTTAGTGTAAGAAAGTAGTGAGTAAGAATCTCACACTACTATGAGCACGCGCTGTCGAATCTCAATGCCTTTTGAAGATTTTCACCTACTCTCGTAAAAAAAAAAAAAAAAAAATTACGAGTGTGGTAATTGTTGTAAGTTTTGGGAATTCCTTTTCATTAACAATTATGAACAATCAAAATTAAAAAAAAATATACGACAATAATATACACCCCAACACGAACACTTCGTATACGAAACGAAAAAGGAGCCAATTGTCAAATTAGCGGATGAGGAAGAAAGAGGAAATGAAAAGAGCCATGCGTCACGAGCCAGAGTGTGATAGCATTCACCTCACGGAATTACATTTGAAAGAGGAATCTGATAAAGAGTGACTTTCGAACCTACGTGTGAGAGCCAACATATGGGATGAAATAATATTAAAGTCTTTATGGTCGGGAATTCCTGTCTAGTGATCGTTTATTTTTAATTTTATGATTAGGCCTTATTAAATTCAGGAGTTCTGTAGTGATAGAATTCGTGTTTTGGTAAAGGAAGAATAGGATAAGAATAGTAAATATTGTTTTCGAGAGTATTTCCAACCTGAGACAAAAAGTCGTTGCATATATTGGTGTCCATAAAATGTATGAGTTTCAAGTGTCCACCCTGAATTTTCGTCGGTCCTTTGTTTATTAAGTGGCTACTGGTATAATCAAGTATTTGGTTTTCTCCTCTAGCAATGTTTAGCTACAGTCTGAAAGTAAAAATGAGGGTAGTCAATTTCTTATATGAACCACTTTTCTTGATCGACTTTTGATCGTATTTTGTTTTTTTTTGTACCTACTATTGCTGGATGATATCGTCTTGATAATTTTGAGCCTTTTCTTTTATTTTGTATGACATATATGTATAACATCTTCGGGATCATAGGTTTTAATTTCTTTTTTCTTCTCGTTATTTTTTTTTACTCATTTGTCGATATTGCTTTGCCTAACATTTTCGTAATCTTCAGGGTAATTAGGGCCCTGACTGCTATTAAAAAAAAAGTCAAGTGGTCTTTTGTTTGTCGTACTATGAAAAGAGTGGTTATATTCTTCGAAGTTCTTCGAGATTTTTATATGGTAATTTGGTTTTAATGCAACTCTTAATTTCCGCTTAGATAGATTGGAATCATTCCACCTGCCCGTTTACCGTATTTTTTTATTGGCGTATCGTCTAATTTCGAATTGTTTGCATGGAGATCATATTTTTGCTTTTTGCGTGTTGAACATAACGCAGTAATGGCTTTCAGCTTTTTAGTAATTTGGAGAAAACTACTCATTTCGATAATTTGCTTTTTGTTTTCCAGATGTTTGCGCGGTTATGTGTTTCTATGATGATTTCATTTTGGCGATCCTCTGATTTAATATCCTGAACCAGTGGCTGAGTAAATCTTAACTTAAAGCTTGCGAAATATACAGGGTATACATTTTGAAAAATTCCTTTTACTATTTATGGTGGTATGAGACTATTAACCACGTATGGGTTTAAAAACCGTTTAAATAATCCTACTAGATTTTCAGTAAAATCTACAGATGGTATTAAGGATCGGATCTTTCTGCACTGTGAACTTTTGACGTTAAAGAATTTATATTGTTTGTATTCTGTGGGAATCCAATACACCTGCTACTACATTTGACGTTACGTGAGTATATTTCATTTCGTAGTTATACTCTTTCAAAATGGCTTTCCACCTTCGCATTTTAAAATTGTATTTGTAATGTATTTTGTATTTGCGCATATGTAAGTCGCTGATGATCCGTATATATAACTACCTTCTTGCCTCCGTATAGGAAATTTCTGAGACTAACTTATCCTCATATAATGAATAGCATCTCTTTTACGTTTGTTGCATATCTTTCTTCGGTCTTATTTAGGCTTTTCGATAAATATGTAATCGGCTTTTCTTCTTGGCTCAACACGGCGCCAAGGGCAAAGTTTGAAGCGATTGTGGTTAGTTTGAATGGTTTGTCAAAGTCGGGGTAAGTCAACATTACACCGTCAGATATCAAAGAAGTTTTAATTTTCGTGCATGCGTCAATTGCGGTCTGATCAAAGTGAATTTTGATTGCGTGTTCCATACTCTTCTTCTCCTCTTAGCAAAATGGTTAAAGGCTTTGTCAATTCCGCATAGTGGCGAATAAAGCGCCTATAATATCGGGCCAATCAAAGAAAAGATCTAAACTCTTTCATGTTTCTTGGAATAGGATAGTCAGCCATGGCTTGAACTTTCTTCGGGTTGGTTTTTATTCCCGATTTTGATACAATAAATCCAAGGATATCCACTTCAGTTCAGACTGGTCCATTTGTATTGTTACGTTTGCTTCGTCGAGTCTTCGATATTGTGTTCGGAAATATGGATTTATAATTTTGAAAAAATTAATTATTACTTTATTCCGGGGTTAAATTTGTTTGCGAAAACAAACGAAAACTACTATAAGATCATTGACGTATTGTGTGTTGATTGTCCTAGTGCGGATATCTTAAGAGTTTCCATTGAAATAAAAAAAGAAGCGTATGTCTTTTTATGTGTCTATAGACTACAGAGGTTTAATATTGTAACGTTAATGAATGATTTTTCTGTTGTGTTAGATAGGGAGAAATCAAAAAATTTAATTATTGTAGGAGATTTTAATATCAATAGTCTAGATGATAGTATTACTGTTTCAAACTACTTTACACTACTAGCTTCAAATGGTCTAACAAGTTTTATTGAGGAGCCTACTAGGACTATATCGGGTAGTTGTCTCGATCATAAATATGGTTGCTTCAGAAATGTTGGGTTAAAGAGTGTGAGACTTGTGTTTTTGATCTGATGATAACCGATCATTCTATGACAGGTCTTTTAATTAATATCTCAGATAGCAAAGGTAATAGTATTTCGGCATCTTCTCAAAGAAAAACTAAAATTGACTTTGCTAAGCTCAAAAACAGCTTGCTATATGAGTTTCGGGAAAATGTTCACTCTTGTAACGATATATATAATGTTTTCAACATGTTCATAGTTTCACTGAGGAAACACATATTAAATTGTTCTTTCTCTCTGACTACAAAAAGACCTGTAAAGAGACTTAAACCTTGGATATCGAATATCTTAGTACATAAAGTAATAGGAAAATAAATAAACTTAGAAAAAAGTGCAAGAGATATCCTGGCAGTTTAAATCTCAAAAGAAAATATAAAAAATTGTGTTCTGAATTAATAAAAGAGATTCCACTTTGCCTGGATAATTTTTATAGTTCCCAATTTAGCAACGCAAAGGAAAATCTAAGAAAAGTGTGGAAATTAATAAATAGCATGTTAAAAAAGAATACGTTCCCAAAAAAGCCTACTGTCGTACTTGTTGGCAACATAGAAGTGACGGATAAAACAGAAATTGCTGATACATTTAATAATTATTTCGCCGATATCGTTTGCAGACAGCAACGTGATCAAATCCATCAGTATTGTTTTATCTGCCCTTCTATTTATGGTTCCACGAAACCTTCGCTCAATTGTAGTTTTGTCTTTGACCCAATAACTTCTTTAGAAATACTAAAAACTATTGATGGCTTAAATAAATCTAACTCGTGTGGAGCTGATGGCATTTCTAATTTTGTCCTTAAAAAAATAGGTCTCAGAGAGTAAGGTTGGATGAGACGAGAAGTGAATTTAGATTCCTAAATCTGGGAGTACCCCAAGGCTCTGTCTTGGGGCCAATTCTATTTTTAGTGTATATCAAATCTCTATTTAATCTAGATTTTAAAGGTTCACCTACTGCTTTTGCAGACGGCTTAAATACTCTACTAGATCTTGTTTGCGATATCAATTGGGATCTAAATCTATTAAGATACTGGTTTGCGGAGCATAAGTTGGTAATAAGTTCTAAAACGAAATTAATGTTTTTTAACCTATCTTCCTCGCAAAAAATGGAAGCAAACGTATATTTCCATGCACCGGATTGTCAAAGATATAGATTGTCGAATTGTAAATGTTCTTCTACTCTTTACCTGCCTACTTTTTGTTGTAGTCAAAACTGTACTGATAAATGTTTTTGATTGAGAATGTTGACGAGTTTAGATATTTAGGGCTCCTTCTGGACTCTGGAATGAAATTTTCAAATCATGTTGATACTTTAAGAAACTATTTCCGCTCCACGCTTGGACATTTCTATTATCTGCGTAGCTTGTGTTCACCTAAGCTTCTAACCACTATTTATTATGGTATTTTTCAATCTAAGCTACAATATGGATTTGCTTGTTGGGGAGGGGGATATCAAAATAAAATAAAACCGCTACTTGTTATGCAAAAATACGTCATAAGAAAAATTTGTAGTAAACCTGGTAGATTCCCTAGCTATCCTTTGTTCTGTGATCTCAAAATTCTTCCTGTTCGTCATTTGTACTGTTTTAAGGTCTTAAAAATATTCTTTATGAGATCTGGTAATCGTAATCGTAAAAATCTACGTGGAAACTCTTCAAACATGTTATCTATACCCAAGTTCCGAACCACTGTATATCGTAACTTCTTTTCGGTGTTTTGTTATCGCTTATTTAATAAACTCCCGCTATCAATTAGAAAACTAGCAATACCTGGAATGTTTTTAAAACACGTAAAAAGTTGGTTATTTCATTTTAACAACGATAACTTAGAATCCTTTCTTTTTGATATTTTGGTTTAATTATTAATCCTGCTGGTCTCAATGCACCTTATAATGTACATAGTATCTCACGCACTGCTTTCTCATGACAATAATTTTTCTTTTTTTGTCTTTCGCATTATCTTTTCTATTTCTGTACTGTCACCCTACCCAAAACTTTTATTTTCATTTGTTAATATACATATTAGCCCATTGATTCAATTCTTTTTTATTACCATTGTAAAAAATATAGAATGTCATCTAAATTTTTCTTATGAAATAAATGAATAAAAAAAAACTTCGGTTTTGTTGAAGATTATTATGTCGTCTGCATAAACATAGCATTTGTTTTTTCTTTTTTTTTTTAAATAATTCTTATTCATTTTTCACTTAGAGCTATCATAGGCTAGACAAAAATGCTTGAAACTAGCTTAAATAACTTACTAAACTTAAAATACCTTACTGGCCCTATACGGACACTCTAAAGTATATAGAACAACTATGTCTTTCGATCTAACTAAAAAAATAATTTAACTAAAAATAATTTAAAAAGAAAAAAGTTCAGCTAAGAAAATATTTTTATTTTTTTTTCGAAAAACTTAGCATAAGTTAAACTTAGCATCTTAGACCTTATGTGCTCACGCAGAATGTCGTTCATTGCACGTTGGAAAATTGCAGATTCCTTTTTTAGCCCAAAGGGAAGTCTAGTGTGTTCAAACTTGCCGTTGTTGTCGTCTGGTAAAAACCGCTTTCTAAATCTATTATGGTAAAAAAATTGCATTTTCCTAGGTTATAATGAATGTCATTGATTCCAGCAATAGGATATTTATCCGATGTTGTGACAGAGCTTAGTTTTCTGTAATCAACTACTATCCTGTGTTTTTTTTTTTGTTCTGGATAGGTTAGGTTTCTCTAATAGGAGAGTTGTAGGGGTATCTTGAAGGAGGTATAATACCGTTATCCAGCATTTGTTTTTGTTTTTATTCTTTTTTTGAAAATTTTTGATTTTGTACTTTTTTTGGCTTGTTTTTTGACGGAGCTCTCTCCAGCCACCAAAAGCTTTGATGCCGGCGTACTACGTTTCACCGATCCCGGTGTAAGACCGATATAAAAAACCTGAAGCACATGGGCTCGCAGAGCACGACATCGGGTCCGTAGAGAAATCGCCGCTCCACAGAATTGCGATCCACGTGGAAGATTAGCGGTACCGCCGATCTATCCTGGATCAGCCCACGTCTATCTAAATAAAGAAATGCTTAAGGTGCACTCTATCGTGATATACTCGTAAGTCATTGGGGTAGTAAGTCCCAGAGATCAAGCTATTGACCGAAGTCAATGCTCATGGCTTCGAATCCGTTCGATCTATTGCATAGGACCTCATTTCATGTACTCAGACTCGGGGGTCCTATGTAGCCCAAGACAAGTCCTGAGACATTGTCTCTCAAACACCCGAATCTTTTCCATTAAGCTGGCTCTTAAATTGAAACTGACGGGATACCATAGGCAACCAAGGGCCTAATTAAGGCCGTGTAGCAGATTACCTTCACTCTGGAATCAAGATGGCTGATAAGAAACAGCGACCTTGTCAGAGCAGCATCTACATGTTTGTCAAAATATAGATACTGCTTTAGCAAGATCTCAGGGTATCTGACTACAGTTTGTCTCGCCAGTGGACGCCCGCCCGGTCTAAAAATTCAGAACCTGTTCCAGTTTTTTCTAGTGTTCCAAGAGGCCCTAGACAAAGGCGTTCTGAACAATATAGAATCGGATTTCTGGAAGTTGATTTTCAACTTGTCAAAAATCGTATATAGCTATGATTTACTTATGCTCATACTTTGTCGAAAGCTCTTTCCAAGTCAGGCACCCGTGGATTTGTTCCATTGGATATCCAATATGAGTTTCGACGCAGCATGAATAGTATCATGCCCCGTCCTGAAACCGAATTGGTTACCCGGAATGGTTTGATTGTCTTCAACCCATTTAAACAGAGATCTATGGACCACCTTCTCGAAGACCTTGCTGATACTGGGAAGGAGACTTATCATGTTAGAGGTATCTTTACCTTTCTTGGAATCATATGCACCACCGCTGTCTTCCAATCCATTGCTGATATGCATTATTCAGTGAATTATTGAACAGAATGGTGTACGTCTCTACAGCCGTTGGTGGGAGATGCCTGAGCACAACAATAGATATTCCCTCGATTCCCGCGGATTTTTTTCTTTTCACCGATTCGAAACATACTCATACATACTTGTTTCAATGCAAACTTACAGATATTCTTTAATTTTCTTTGTTTAACTATTGGAGATTTGGAATTGGCAGAGCGTGGCCAACGCGCCCTACTGTAATCGTCCAAATGGCGTCTCCAAACACTGCCATAAGACAAAAAAGGAACGCCAAAATGAGCCAGAAATAATATTGCCTGTGATTCACCGGGAACTTTATTTTCCATCCCCTTTCAGCCCATCTACTATCTTGTATTCACTTGTGTGAGCCGTGAGGCAGGGTGTGATACCATGACATACAGATAATTGAATACACATCATATACTTACATACGAGTATTACATTACTCGTATATGTAAATGCCATTTGGATGGAAAGGTACTCCGGTGAGTTTTCAACGATTAATGAGTGAAAAAATTGATGAATGAAATCATTGATGAATGAAAACATTAACGAGATATAGAAAAACATTTAAAGGGATTCTTACGAACTACAGATTATATTAAATTTATTCAAAATTGAATGACAAGCTATCTATTTATCTACACGTTTCATCATATCTACTATTTAATTAACCCTTCACTTTAATAACAAGTACCTGTAAATCAAGCGAATTTGTTCCATTACTAAAACATTAGATAGCAATGAACAAGATTGCAGCACTATCGAAAAAGGATTTATTTTCTATTGTTTATAATGTAAATTATTTTTGCGCCTGTCAAGTATTTAAATAAAAGCAAAGAATTTTCTCAAAGGCAAAAAAATGGATTCCAAAGTTGCAAGGATATTCGTACAACTACAAATTTAAATATTTGCAAGGAAAGAAACTTGCCTATTATCTAAGCAAGTACCATTTAACAGATTAGAAAATGAGCAAAAAAAAAATGACTACAAAAAAGAAGATTCCAAATTGGCCATTTCTGATTTCAGTTGAGCAATTATTTGAATTCAAAGAAGACATACATATGTAATCTCTTCGATGCCAAGTTCTTTTAATTTGTAGTCCAGGTAAAAAAACTATGGAGCCATATTATATAGAGCCGGCTTGGAATCGACTAATTTACCTCATTTTAATTTAAAGGCCTTATGATTGCAATATTTTCGGCTCTTCCGTCGGTGCGTTGCTCCACTGTCACAGAAATGTGCAATAATGAATATTTCGACTATAGTATGCAGATCCTGCTTAGCAGCACTATAATTAAGGTCGAAAAAAAACGCTCTAAAACGCCACTACTGACCTAGAATTTTGGTAATTTCATTATTTCACAGTGCTCGTTTTTGGACTTCACCACGTAAAAATGAAAGTCTTGACTGACATTTTAAAGATATGAATTAATATGTATCTACTGAAAAACCCTATATACATACATATGGGTTATGTGGAAATTTACCTGAAATGTCATATTCAGAATAATATCGTAAAATACTCGAAAATATAGATACAGAAATAAAACCAGGGGCGGAATCGGCTAAGGTGATAACTGTGATTGTCACATTTTTGTGACAGTTTTCTGGTGACAACTATTTAGTTATCACTTTCATATGTTTTGTGCGTTTAAAGTGACTATGTTTTCGTCTTTCAAGCTATTTTTAAGCAAAAATTAAGAGACAGATTAAGATTATGAGACATTTCTGTGGAAGAGTTTGAGAAATCGGTCTAATATTCACGAGTTTGCAGATGATATGTAAGTAGGAATAATTTCGCAGTTAATATTGTTAAAATTATGCTAAATGATTGTTTTTTTAGATTCATGTTTGTGTTGCGCTGCACAACTTTTGCTGTGAATTGAAGGTACCGTTAAATGAAAGTGACCTTCCCCAACAACCAATCAATCTTATCCACCAATCCAATATGCAAGAAGACCTCCAACTATCCAACAGAGAAGCCGAAAATTTGTGATGTTGTTAGAGACACTGTTGGATCTCTGAACACTACAATGAAAGCGCAGATATACTGGATCTCTGAACACTATATTGAACGAGGCAGATATACTGGATCTCTGAACGTCTTGAATTTCACAACTCTTTTTTTTATTTCTGTCACTCTTACTTCGTACGTTCAAATTGACAGGTTATGTTCTAGTTACCCTTTTTTTACTTGGACTAAAAATATCAAAATATTGGAAAGTTTCCTTTGTTTTCTTTATCATATAACCGAGCCGGATCAACTTCTGAAAGACAACTCAAACATTGGTGCCTCCTGTGAGGATCTGGAGCGGTTATATTTTGGCAGTATATCATCGGAACGCATCGGCAAAGAAGATTCACTGGAAACTCGACTTAACCTAAACATAACCAAGGAGGTAGTACGTGAAACACGAGGTGAGTGCAATTGATATTTGTGTATTGGTTTATCCTCATAATCACGATGGTCGACGAAAAGGAGAAAGTTGGGCTGGGCGATATTATTAGCGAACAAGAAATGTTACTTGATTCGGTACAGAGAACGTTGGATAACTTCAAGAAAGACAGTGCAACGAGGAAGACCGAATCCTATCTCCAGGCATGTTTGGACTCCTTGGCATCATATCGAGCGGAATTCCGTGCAAACCACCGCCTTATAGTGCGTCAACCACAAGATGCAGAAGTTAGGGCGAAATACGCCAAAATTTCTAACGATTTCGAAGAAACATATATCGATGCTGTAGCAGCCATCCGTGAACCCCTTGCCACCAGAACGCAAACGAATCGGAACGCATCTAATGAACTTACATCAGTGCCTGGATCAAGCAATAGTGTCCCTCTACCAGAAGTTAAACTTCCCACATTTGGTGGAAATCACATTGAATGGCCGGCCTTTAAAGAGGTGTATTTGGATCGGATTCATCACAATGAGAGCTTAAATAGTTTGCAAAGATTTCACTATCTCAAGGCGGCTTTAACTGGCGACGCTTCGCAGGATATCCAACACATCGGATTTATAGGAGAAAATTATTCAGAAGCCTGGAAAATGTTGTGCGATCAGTTCGACAACAATCGCATACTTTTCACGCATTATATGGACATTTTGGATCAACAACTAGATGTAGCTCGTGAAAAACACACTCGTTAAAACACTTTACGCAAACTTAGCGTCGATATAGAAGGGCAGAACCAACTTATGGTATATTTCCTTATCAAGAAGTTACCCAATCCCCTTCGTAATGAATGGGATCGCTCTCTACGAAAACAAAACACTATCCCAACATTTGCCGAGCTGCTGACACTTTTAGACGAACAATATCTTATGCTACTAACATCCTCAAAGCAGAGAACAGGAACGAATGCTGTACCACTGGGGAAGAAAGAGATCAAATCTATGCATACTGATAAAAGGTCTCACATCTGCCCGGTCTGTGAGAAGACCGATCATCCGGTACGCGAGTGTTCTAAGTTCATCGAAATGAGCGTAACGGGAAAAAGAACAGCAGTAGAACAGTACAAATTGTGTTTTAACTGTCTCGGGTATAATCATCGTTCGTCGAAGTGCAGCAGTCGTCGAAAATGTGGAACCTGCGGAGGAAAACATCAGTGGCGTGGCGTGGATAATTTCAAAAGGGAAGTCGAAGAAAAATTAGTCAGCCGCAAACGTTAAGTACGAATGTCTCCTGAAATTATGTCGTGTATTGCGGATCTGCCTTCCACGCCATGTGGGTAGAAAAATTCAAGCCAATTTTTTATACGTCAACTCATTAAAGTTTAAGTTTACAATGGGATTAACGCATAATAAAATTGGCTTCGAAAGAAACCGTTTTTGGCAGATGCAAATGCAATACCTTAAGGAAAATTTAAAGTGATGTTGTAAATAAAAAAAGTAAGGAACTTCACAAATGTTTCGTAGTTGAATAAATATGTATGTAACATATACAAAAAATATCAATTAATAAAGGGTTTTGTAACAAAGTTAAAAATAAATATGTATTTCAATTAAAATAATATTTTTTTTTATTTAAATTAAAAACAGTAGAAGTTAACGTTAGAAAAAGAACTGTGAAAAGTTTTGCTAAACTGCTCTCTTCTTACTTATATTCTAGTGCTATTCTACGATCTTTTTTCACATATTCTACAAGAACTCTTTCATAAAAGTCAGGTCTACTTTTAATTTTTAGAAGGAGTCGCTTTTCTATCGATAAAAGTGCTAAATCTGAGAGTCTGTTTTCTGCTTGAGAATTGCTTAAATACGTGTGTATTCTTTTTAGAGCTGAAAAAGATCGCTCCACGGAGGCAACAGTTATTGGAAGTGTAAGAAATAGACCACTTAAGTTCAAAATTTGGGGAAAGTTGTCACGCAATATTTCTTTTTTCAAATGGTTATGGAGTTCTAGAACGCCAAGTTGTCGAAGTGAAGAAGTTGTATATAAAACTTTCAGCTCGTTTTTCAAAGCTGTAAATTCAAAAATTCCAGAAAAAAATTCATCAAAGAAGATATTTTTTCATCTGGATTTGATAACGTAAAACGATCATATTTCGATTTATTCAATAAATCCAAAAAACTAATTCCGTGAAAGATTTATATCTAGTCTTGATTTGGCTTATAATATTGTCTTTTATTTCTACAAAAAGACGCTTATAGTGTGTTTTTAAATCGAGTAATTGACGTTTTCGCGGAAGTTCGGTACAATCGTTTACGCTTTCAAAAATGGATTCATCCTTTTTTGGAAACTCAGAGCAAAGCCAAGACTCAAAACATTCGATTTCTTGCTTAGCCACTTCAACATCCGTTTGTTTATTCTGTATTAAATTAAACAAGACATCAGTCTTACAAAATATTTCGGACAGCGTATTTAATAAAAAACAAAAATGTTTGCCATCTAATTTAAGTAACAGACTCTCGGCCATAGAAAGCGCGTCATTATATCATTCATCGGGGTTATCTATTATTTGATTAAAAGTATCAATAATATCTAATCTACAGTTAAAAATAACGTTAATTATTCGCGAATGGTAGTGCCAGCGAGTCTCCGATACTCCCGGCATGCGCCGGTTGGCCACTTCTTTTAAAAGATTTGAACGCTTTGTTGATTTATTGAAAAAACGTACAACGTAAACGTTGCCGATTTAGTGATCGGGATAACACTAAATTTAAAACTTGGGCGGCATAACAAGGAATAAAGTAAGCCATTGGACAAACATCGAGGACTCTTTTTTTAACACCGCCCCCTTCCCCGGACATTACTGCGGCACCATCATAAGATTGGCCAATTAACTTGTCTTTGCAGACATATATATCAAGTATATTAAGAATATGTTTTGAGAGTTTATCGGCATTACGACTCTCACTCACGTCAAAAAAACCAAGAAATCTTTCCTCTATCCCATCATCCGACAAGTACCTCACTACGGCACTTAGTGGCTCACGTCTGGTGTCTCATCGATCATAATGGACACAAATCGCGTTTTACTAATTTCTGTTTTGATTTCAGATTTTATGACTGCAGCGATACTATGTATCAAATCGTTCTGAATATCATTTGAGAGACCGGAAAAAATTGGATTGGGTGCACTTGAACATTGCTCTAAATGGGAGTCCTTTAATATATCATACTTAGATAAGTATAATACCGTTTCGACATAATTACCACGATTATTGGAGTCAGTCTTTTCATCGTGACCCCGAAATGCTTGCTCCTGTTTGCCTAAGAGAACTACTGTATCTATGAAACGCTCCATTAATTTACGGTTTCTATCGACTTTTTTGTTGTGAGCTGCAAATGAATTACCTAAGGACGTTTCAATACGGCGTGTACCGAATTCGTGCAAAGATAAACAGCTACGAATATGTTTTTCTGTTTTGACATGTTTGTTTGCAGAATTTATTAAATTATTTAAGTCAGTGAAGCCCGTACAGCTCCAAACACTAGGAGAATTTGAAAAAAGAAGACAAGGAAAACAAAACATTTTATTTAGTCTACAACTACCAGTCAACCAAGTATATTTTTGGTACAGAGATTCATGAAAATGAGAAACAAAACCATCCTTGCGTTTATAATCTATTTTCATAAAAGGAGTAGAGCGTCCCGTCTCTATAACTTTTTGTTTTTTGAGAAAACTCAGTTTACTAAAGTCAGTTTTCCAAAAGAAAATCTGTTAAGCAACAGTCTACACTTAATAATGCCATTTTTAGGTAACAATATTTAATTTGAAGTTTAATGAATTCCTTAACCTTAAGATAAGCAAACTTTTCACACTTTTCACGCTTTTCACTGTTCCTAATTTGGTCCTTTTCTATTTAGTTTTATAACACCACACAAATTCACATTAAGCTACGCATCACAATCTGCGCAAACTGAATTTTTCAAACAGTAACAGACCTGACCTACAGATGAATACAGAAAGCAACGAAATACATACAAAATTCAACAAATATGTAACTCGGAGAAAACTGTATTATTCTTACGATTTTTTCGAACAGAAACCTACATACATACAATATACATACATCTAAACCTGCATAATAAAAATAAAATTTGTTCTATCCAGCCAAACATTTTATAACCCGATTTTTTCCGTGTTATTTTTCGTTGCTAGCGCTTTGTGATGTGTGGGTGTGTGCGTAGAGTGGAACGATAGGCAGTGGTTGACTGCTTAGGTTAAATGTTGGTGTGGGGCACGTTAGCCCGTGTAAGGAATATACATATATTTATGTTTATTCATCAGGATTCATGTTGCGCGTTTTTTGATAAACATTGTTGAAAGTTCGAATTTGAAAAGGTAACTCGGTAGGAATCGGGTTATATGGACGCCACGCCACTGGAAAACATCATACTTTAATACATAGCGATTGGCAAAATGCAATACCTATTCTGACATCGGCCGCTCATGTTGCGACAAACGGGTTGTTACCAAGAGATGATAAACAACAACAGCACACACAGTATGACGTACTTTTACCAACAGCCATCGTCACAGTTAAGTCGGCAGAGGGGAAGTTATATCAGTTCAGAGCATTACTGGATCAAGGGTCACAGGCTTCCTTCGTGACGGAAAGAGTCGTGCAAATACTAAGTCTCCAACGTGATAAAGTCCGTATTAATGTCCACGGATTGGCTGGGTTGTAAGGTAACAACTGGGCGGTATAGTGTAGGTTTAAGAATCGGTTCTAGGATAGACCCTCTCGTAAGTTATCAGGTCGCAGCATATGTGTTGCCTAAAGTTGCTGGTGTTTTGCCGGAGAGGAGAGTAAACACGAAAGATTTTATTCACTTACGAAACTTAGAACTGGCAGATCCAAGGTATTTTGAACCGCTTACTATTGACATCCTATTAGATAGCGACGTGTATGACGACTGCATTCTGGATGACACTCGTAGGGCAGGCAGAGGGTTGTCTATCGCACAAAAAACAACCTTTGGCTATATCATATCCGGAAAAACGACCACAGAATCTGCATCATCGTCTATGTTGTCATCACTATACGCCCAGCTCGAAATCGACCATCTACTAAGAAAATTCTGGGAATTGGAGGAAATATCGGGCCCAATTAACCAGTCGAGCGAGGATCAGTGGTGTGAGAAGTTTTACACTGAAACTCATGAACGACTGGAAAATGGAAAATATCTTGTCGGATTGCCCCTCAAATCGGAAACTAATTCAATAGAGGTTCTAGGGAGGTCCAGAGTCATGGCCTTGAAACGATTTTGCCATTTGGAAAGGCGGCTGTTAAAGGATAAGGCTTTGAGAGATGAATACATCAAATCCATCAGGGAGTACTTAAGATTGGGACAAATGAAACCGGTTACGACAACTGAGGATCAACACTGTGTATTCGGAGATAACCAAACCTCGTGTTATACTTGTTGCTATCTCCCACACCTTCCCGTTATTAATTAATCATCAACAAGTACGAGAATGCGTATCGTTTTTGACGCGTCTGCAAAAATCTCAAACGGAAAGTCTCTCAACAATATCTTAGCCACGGGACCAGCTCTTCAGAAGGACTTATCTGCCATTCTCACAAACTGGCGCTTATTGAGGTTTGTCTTTATGGCAGACGTACAGAAGATGTTCAGGTGCATTGACATGCACGAGGAAGATGCTCAGTATCAGCGGAAACTCTAGAGTGAAGATCCTAATTAGCCAATTCAAGAGTACTATTGTACAACAGTTATGTTTGGAACCGCCTGCGCTCCCTATCTGGCTATACGCACAATGCATCTGTTGGTTCGTGATGAAGGTAACCGTTATCCATTGGCCGCAGGAATAGTAGAAGGGCAAATGTACGTAGATGACATTTTATCTGGTTCTGACACTATTGAGGGTGCTCTGAGGGGACAAGGGGAAGTAATCTCGATGTTACGGAGCGCATCCTTTGAACTCAGGAAGTGGGCGAACAATCATGATCGATTGTTGGACAATATACCTCCTGAGCACCGGTACACCCAAGGCATGCTGGAATTCAAATCAGCAGACGTAATAAAGGCTTTGGGTCTATACTGGGATCCATGCACTGAGATGAGTTCAAATTTAAAATCAACTTTGAAATCTATACCGATTCACCAACTAAACGCTCGATCTTATCAACAATTGCTCGCCTCTGTGACCCATTAGGGTGGCTTAATCCTATAATCATATCAGCAAAAATCATACTACAGCGGCTATGGTCAAGCAAGACAGGCTGGGATGCACAAGTTCCGGAAGAAATCCAAACAGCTTGGCGAAAATTCGGAGAGGATCTTCCAACAATTACCCAGTTGCGTGTTCCAAAATGGTTAGGCGGTAAAGGTAAATTGACATCTTATGAACTCCATCTATTTTGCGACGCCTCTAAGCACGCGCATTCTGCTGTAGCGTACCTTCGACTACGTAGAGAGGATGGCCAAATTATAGTTAACCTTTTGATGGCAAAATGTAAGGTCAACCCAATCAAACCAAAGCTAACTATTCCTCGGGCTGAATTATGTGGAGCAATTCTAGCCGTTAACTTGTTAAAATTTATTAAACAACACCTTTGCATGTACATCCCGTCCTTAAATATTTTCTTATGGACAGATTCATCTATCGTTCTAAGCTGGATCCGAGAAGATCCCAGTAGATGGAAACCTTTCGTATCAAATAGAATTGCGAAAATTTCAACGTAGTCCACAGCAAATCAATGGCGGCACATCGCCTGAGAGAACAACCCTGCTGACGTTTCCAGTCGTGGAATAAGACATTCCCGTCTAGCCGAATGCAACTTGTGGTGGCAGGGCCGAGCATATCTACAATTACCGTCTCATGAGTGGCCAGTCTCCAAATTTAACGTTTCATGTCTCGAAGTCGAGGAGCAAGAAAGGAGAGGGGTAAAGACGTTTTTAAACTCTATGAAGGATTCCGAGGCAAATTTTTTATTGAGAAAATGGTCATCGTTCTCCAAAACAGTACGAATGGTAGCATATTGTATCCGCTTTTATGGAAATTGCCGTCCCAGGTTTGGACCCAAGGCAACAGGAATATTATCAATCGACGAATTAAGAACGGCTGTCATTTACATCGTGCGGTTGGTACAACCAGAAGCTTTCCTTTCTGAATGGACGTCACTATCTTCCGGTGGACCACTCCCGAGGGACACTATGTTGCGTCCTCTTAATCCATTTTTTGACCCGGACGAAAGAGTTATACGCCTTGGCGGTAGATTAAAACATGCGCTATTGTCAAGAGATCAAAAACATCCATTCATAATACCGGCAAAGCATCCATTTACAGCTCTGATAGTCCAGTACAGTCATTTGAGCACCATGCACGGCGGGGTCACGCTTACTCTAAATCATATTAGAAGTCGATTTTGGATTTTGAATGGGCGTAATGACGTACGGTTACGTTATTAGAACACTCCCACATTAACTTGTAATTTGTCAGAGCACTCCGCCGTCCTCATAAACAAAATCCCATAAACAAAAATGTAATACGATCACAAGAGATCCACATAGGAAACCAATTTCTTGTGATCAGCAAAATAACACACAGAGATAAGATATTTTATACAATGTAATGCGATCACAGGAAATCAATAACGCGAACGTTCATGCCCACAGTGAACCAATTTCTTGTGATCAGCAAAATAGACAAAGGGAGCATGATAGATTCCCAACAAGCCATAGATTCGCTGACCAAGCATAAAATGAGTATAAGAAGCGTTGTTTTCCAGAAGAGACTTCACTTGTGTTACTCGTGCTGCTTGTGCTGCTTGTGTCATTTATGTTGCTCGTGTTACTTGTGTTACTTTTGTTACTCGTTGTTTGAGGCTGAGTCGTGTTTGTTCCGTCTTGTAGTTGTCGTTGTTCAATTAATTTAATAAAGTAAATAATAAAGAAAAGAAAGTAATAAAGAAAGAAAATTTATAAAAAAGAAAAGAAGAAATATTTTTTTTCTTTTATCGAACCACGAAAAATAAAATTGGCGCAGTCGGTAGGATTCCGTAAGACTCGGAAAACGTGTCGTACTTTTGCAAAAGTTTAGTTCGGAATCGTCCTTTTGATTAACTGAAATAGTCAACCGGTAAACTAAAATTAACGGTGTAGGACAACAAAAAAAAAAAAAAACTCTAGTGAAAAACATAGTGCATCAAGATCCGCATCGGACAAATTGCACAAAATCCCATAGAGGGAGTGTTAAACTGAAGAAGACTTTCTTTTAATAAAAACAATTGTGTACATTGACAATTACCGTTGATGAGGAAGTTCCAACCTTACTGCATACCCAGAAGGACTCAAGAGACATTGATCCCAGCAGCAACCGGAGCCGAATCGATGGAGGCAGCACAGGAGGGAAACCAATTCCAGCCTTACTGCATACCCGAAGAAACTCAGGAGACAGTAATCCCAGCGACAGCGAGAGCCGGATTAGCAGAGACAACACAGGAAGAAAACCGGGTAACTATGGCAACCATTAATATAGATCCTCTTAAACTAACAAAAACCTTGCCTTATTTTGATGGTAAATGTTGTAACATTATTACCTTTGTTAAAAAAGCAGAGTTTATATTAAATATAATTAGCACATACAATGAACCATCTAAACAATTCATATTAAACGAAATCAAATCAAGATTAACAGAAAATGCCCTAGATGTAGTTTTAAGGGGTGGCGACCCAAACAATTGGCAAGAAATAAAGAAAATATTAATAAAGAACTTTGGTGAAAAAGAATCCTTTTTAAAATTTAAAGAACAGGCAGATAAAGTGTATACACAAAATATAACCCAACTATTTAATGTATTCTCAAATATCCTCTGCAGATTAAATAATAAATATTATTTATCTGAGGATAAACAAGAAGAATATAACCCTAGCAATAATGAAGCGTCACTATTGGCTAAATTTTGTGAAAAAAATTCCTCCTAACGCAAGCTCAATAATAATAAATCATAATATAACGACCCTTAGCGAAGCATTTTATAAATTAGAGTCTTGTCATTGGACAAGAGAAGACACAAATAATAGAAGTTATAAAAATACCCGAAACAATAACAATTTTAAACAAACAAATAACAATAACCTAAATAATAGAGATCAGGGAAAATATAAAAATGAATTTAGAAATTCAAATAATAATATGAATTTTAACGGTCAACATTTCTATAGAAATAATAATCAAAATTATAGGCAACCAAACAGAAGTGGCAATTTCTCAAACCAGAATCGTAACCCGTTTCTTACACAAAATAAAAAAAATACACCTGAACCAATGGAAGTAGATCATCTTACTTCATCAAATTTTCAAACACCTGCCTCAACAGACCATTACCCTGTTCATATTCTCAATAAAAGACTAAGATTTTTAGTAGACACAGGAGCAGCTACCTCTATTTTAAAAGAAAATAGATTTCCTAGACAATTTGAAACTAAATTAGATAAACCACATATAATTAAAACATTGTATAAAGACCATTTAATAAACACTAAAGTAATTGTACCATTACCAACCGAATTTAACAAAAATGGATCAACTATGGAATTTTTAATTACCCCAATTACTAACAGTTCTTTTGACGGAATTTTAGGGAACAATATCCTCATTCCATTACAAGCAGAAATTTCATATCATACCCACACTTTAAAAATTAATAACATTAAGATCCCGCTACTGTCTAAACCCGAGGATTACCCTTTTGATAGTCACATTAAAGAGCTCACAGAAAAGAGAGTGTTAGTCCAAATGCTTAAAAATAACAAACAATTATTCTATAAGGAAGGGGATAACTTAACAAACGTAAAAGAAGTAACACATAAAATCGAAACCAAAGACGATAAACCAATATATACACGCCTATATAGATACCCAGAAGTACACAGAGACGAAGTAGAGAAACAAATCAAGGGATAATAAAAGAAAGCAACAGTCCATATAATGCACCTATCTGGGTTGTACCCAAAAAGATAGACAGCTCAGGGCTAAAGAAATGGCGTATCGTCATAGATTATAGGAAACTTAACGAAATAACCGTAGAAGACAAGTTCCCTATACCAAATATTGATGATATATTTAGTAAATTGGGAAGAGCTCAATATTTTACTACGCTTGACCTAGCGAAAGGTTTCCATCAGATATTGGTGAGTCCTAAAGACAGGCACAAAACTGCTTCTTCAACAGCAAATGGCCACTATGAATTCAATCGTATGCCATTTGGGTTAAAAAATGCCCCCGCTACTTTTCAGCGAATGATTAATCACGTATTAGAAGGTATTGTAGGAAAAATATGCGTCGATTATTTAGATGATATCCTTGTATTTAGCACATCATTGGAAGAGCACGTTTCTTCAATTAATAAAGTGTTTCAGAAACTAAAAGAACATAACTTATTTTTAAGCAAAACCACAGAATACTTGGGACATGTTATTACAACTAATGGAATAAAGCCAAACCCAGAAAAAATACCAATCCCACGTACAACCAAGCAAATTAAATCATTTTTAGGATTAACAGGTTACTATAGAAAGTTTATAAGAGATTATTCGAAGGTAGCAGTGCCTATGACCAAATACCTGAAAAAGGGAGTGAAAATAAATATCGAAGACTCAGATTATATTACAGCCTTTGAAAATTAAAATTACTCCTATCCAGTGACCCTGTTTTAAAATATCCTGATTATACCAAAGAATTCGTTTTAACAACAGATGCATCCAATTATGCAATCGGATCTGTTCTTTCTCAATCAAATCACCCTATATGCTATGCATTTCGTACCCTCAATGAACATGAGCGCAGATATAGCACTATAGAAAAGGAATTAAAATAAAGCTGATAACTCCAAATCATAAGACGGGAAACGCAGATGTGGAAAGAGTACATGGCATACTAAACGAACACATAAGGATATATAATGCACAAGAAAAAAGTAAGAATATATTAAACTTAAAGGAAAAGGTAATAAAAGCAGCAAATATGTATAATCATACCATCCATTCAACGACATTGAGAAAACCGATGGACTTTATTCAAAACAAAATAAAATTAGATGAGTTAGAGGAAATAGAAAAAAGAATCCAAAAGATTAAGGAAGACAACATTAACAAACGAAATAAAAATAAAATTGATTTTGTTGAACCAGATCTAAGTAAAGAACTATACATAAAAGCTGATGTAGTTAAAACAGCAAAGAAAATAGCTGCAAAATATAAGAAAATTAAGGTGGAAAAGATAAATAACAATTATTACGCAAATCAGAAAAAAATACATAAAAACTTCTTCAAACGAAAATATAAATATCAAAATAGTGACAAATAATTTAATATCTTTACAGATAATATGAAAATCATAAGCATATACATATTCATCGTCATCACTATGGTGAAATCAGAATTCCTATTACAAGAAATTCACAACCAAGCAGGATATATTCTAATCAAAGAAGATCCAATAGAATTAATCGAAAAATATGACAAAATACTTCCATAATCAATTTAGAAACTTATAACGAAATTATTAAGCAAATTGAATTTTCTATAGGAAACGGTTATAGTAATTTTCAGGATTTAAGACTTAAAAGATTAATGACAGATGCCCTAGGAGATTCTAAATCAAAGCTAAAAAGTATACTTCCATACTCAAGACAAAAAAGAGGTTTAATAAATTTAGGAGGAAGCGCACTACATTTTCTACTTGGAACTATGGATAACGATGAAAGAGTGGAGATTGATAATCATTTAAAAATAATAGAAGAAAACAACAAAAATGCTATTACAGAATTAAACAAACAGGTAGAAATTAATACGCATTTTCAAACAGAATTAGAAACACAGATCGAATTAATAAACATTAATATGTACTTAGGAATTTCATTAACTCCACAGATACCAAACAGGAAGGCTTAGCCAAGAGCATACTCTCATTACAGATTAACACAGACATAATGTTGTTTAATAACGAAATAGAAAATTTGCAAGACAACATAGTTTTCTCACGATTAGGAATTTTAGGAAGAAATATTTTAACTAACGAAGAAAATAACCGATTCAACATAATAAATAAACATAAGTTAATAAACTAGAGCATATAGAAAATACTGTATTGACCAAAGGAAATCAGTTAGTTTTTGTTCTAAAAATACCAGAATTCACATACAAATATGAAAATATTATGATCCTACCAATACCAAATGATCAAGGGTTTGAAGTTGAAATATCGAAATATAATTATATAATCAATAATAAAACTTTATATGAAAATAACGGAATAAAATATGTTAGCAACCTGGAAAAGGGTTCAATTTGTATCCAAAACTCATACGAAACAAAATATGAAAATTGTAAAATAAAACCTAATAAAGACCAAGAATTGATTGAATTGGAAGATGGACTCATTCTAACAACAAATTTATTTAAAACAAATCTAAATGACTATTGTAATAATATTGAATATAAAATTGTTAAAAACAACCTCATACATTTTAAAGATTGGAACATCAAAATAAACACTACTATGTATAACAATGAAAAAGAATAATTTAAGCAAAACATTATAATCCCATTGTATAACATCCCAAACTTTACATACACTAATCTTACGTTAGAAGATATACATTAATAAGCCAGATAGAAAACATAAAAACATTAGAAGAAGTTAAATATCAGAACAATGTAAAACATGTTATATCATACACGACTATCACAGCAATTGTATCCCTAATACTGTATTTCAATTATAAGAAAACAAAAAAAATTAGAATTGAGAATAGAATTATAGATGCTCAGGAGAGCATCAATCTTAAGGGAGGAGGGGTTACGTTATTAGAACACCCCCACATTAACTTGTAATTTGTCAGAGCACTCCGCCGTCCTCATAAACAAAATCCCATAAACAAACATGTAATGCAATCAGCAAAATAACACACAGAGCATTCCCCGATAAGATATTTTATACAATGTAATGCGATCACAGTGAACCAATTTCTTGTGATCAGCAAAATAGACAAAGGGAGCATGATAGATCCCCAACAAGCCATAGATTCGCTGACCAAGCATAGAATGAGTATAAGAAGCGTTGTTTTCCAGAAGAGACTTCACTTGTGTTACTCGTGTTGCTTGTGCTGCTTGTGTCATTTATGTTGCTCGTGTTACTTGTGTTACTTTTGTTACTCGTTGTTTGTGGCTGAGTCGTGTTTGATCCGTCTTGTAGTTGTCGTTGTTCAATTAATTTAATAAAGTAAATAATAAAGAAAAGAAAGTAATAAAGAAAGAAAATTTATAAAAAAGAAAAGAAGAAATATTTTTTTTCTTTTATCGAACCACGAAAAATAAAATTGTACGCTACGTAATTCATCGTTATATTATCTGTTACAAAAATCAGCCGAGACCGTGTACACAAATGATGGGTGCATTACCTGCTGAACGCGTTCGCCCTGCCCGAGCATTTTCATCTACGGGGGTAGACTACGCTGGACCTTTCAACGTGTTACCTTCCAAGGGTAGAGGTCGCACTTCATTAAAGGGGTACGTCGCGCTTTTTATCTGTCTATCCACCAAGGCTATCCATATGGAATTAGTTGGAGACCTAACATCAGATGCCTTTACTGGCGCTTTAAACCGTTTCGTATCCAGGAGGGGTATACGTAGCGACATATATAGCGATTGTGGTACCAATTTCATAGGCGCGAACAGGCAGCTGAAAGAAGATTAAATTGCATACCAAAGATTCATCGGGAAATGCCAACCCCAACTCGCTCAGCAGCAAGTACGATAGCATTTTATACCACCCTCGTCCCCGCATTTTGGGGGTTTATGGGAGGCGGGTGTTAAATCAACAAAATATCACCTCAAGCGAACAATAGGAGAGCAGAAACTTACGTATGAGGAGTTGAGTACGGTTTTGGCTCAAATTGAGTCATGCTTAAACTCGAGGCCACTATGCCCATTGACCAATGACCCGGATGATCTAATGGTCCTTACTCCAGAACATTTCTTGATAGGGGACTCGCTATTGGTTATCCCGCGAGCTGAGACTAACTGTTCTAGCCTTTCTGCCCGTTGGCGTCATTGTCAAATGTTAGTGCAACAATTCTGGAGGCAGTGGACTAATGAATATTTGTCACGATTACAAAGACGCCCAAAATGGTTAAAATCCAATCCTAATTTAAAAATAAATGATATTGTGTTGATAAAGGATGAGAGATTTCCCTGCAATCTTTGGCCTTTAGGAATAATTGTAGAGGTACATCCTGGGACCGATAATCTGGTGAAAGTGGGTACATCCTGGGACCGATAATCTGGTGAAAGTGGTCACTCTTAGGACAAAAAATGGATTGATGAAACGACCTATCGTTAAGCTATGCCCATTGCCCATTCAGAATAATTGAAGGGATCCATCAAAGACTATACACTGTAATATCAATTGCACAATTAATTACCTCTACCTTACAGCCCCTTGGTGCCACGGATTAGATGATATTCTGTCGAACATCATCGCCTGGCAGATATGTTGGATCTCTGAACACTACATTGAACGACGCAGATATACTGGATCTCTGAACACTATATTGAACGAGGCAGATATACTGGATCTCTGAACGTCTTGAATTTCACAACTCTTTTTTTTTTATTTCTGTCACTCTTACTTCGTGCGTTCAAATTGACAGGTTATGTTCTAGTTACCCTTTTTTTCAATATCAAAATATTGGAAAGTTTCCTTTGTTTTCTTTATCATATAACCGAGCCGGATCCACTTCTGAAAGACAATTCAAACAGACACTCTATTATAAATAAAATAAAGCAATGATTTTGCAACAAATTCAATTTATTGCTCTGTTTTTAATTTTTGAATTTTTTTCTTGGATAATTTGACAGGTCTTATCTGTCATCAACTCCGAAAAAGCAAGTGTTGTTCCTTTTCTGAAATTTTTTTGTGATAATCTTACCCGATACCGAAAGATGATGGTATTCACAAATGACTGTCACCAAAGTGACTATCACCTTAGCCGATTCAACCCCAGACAAAAAGTTAAATTTGTGAAGAACACCCAACAGTCATGGACATACATACTTATTATCAGAAGACGAATAATTACACAGCCACAGTTGTAACCATTTCGTCCTAAGAATTTGTTCACTATCGCAAAAGAGAAAAACTCTTTTATCTAAAGTTAAAGAAACTTATAAATTGTGTTTTTTTTTAAAGGTATACAAATTCAATTGTCTGATATTAGCCTTATTTAATAGATAATTATATGCCATTAATGTTTAAATATATGGGCATATGCATGCCACTGCTAGCTTGAATTAAGCACAATGGTGAAGTCCAATTTTCGACAAATATATCGAGCGACTGGGGCCGCAATAAGACGTCTCTAGTTTATCGGCATAGACTAGTGATTTCACATACCACAAATAAAGTAATCTAAAGGTGTGAGATCACAGTATCGTGGAGGCTAGTTTACAATTATGTGCTCAACAAATGCTTCCCGCAATAAATTGATAATGTCGCGCGAGTTAAATCGATCACTCACCCTGACAGCGAACTTTCCACTGTGTGAGCATGTGAAGTTCAATTAAATTGCGCCATCGCAATGCGGCTCATGTTTTGCATACTTTGCACTTTCATTTCGAAAGGAGTTGTTGATAGGGGTTCGTACGATATAAACATCATTACCAATAGCTATTGAACTTCATACGCTGACAATGGTGAAATTATTGTATAAGTTAGAATAAGAAAATTTACTGGAAATAAAGTTTAGTCTTAAGACCATCACCAAACACAAAAGTGTTCTATTTTATTAAATAGCACAGTCGTTTCAAAAGAAATCTGATAAACATTCCCCGGTGTTTTTCTCGCAATATTGAAAAGAAAAAGTGATAACATCTAAATAAAGTTAAGTACTCTCTTTTGTTTTACTCTTTATTCAATAGTGTGAACTAAAATTTTAACTGAATCAGTTGTGAAAACGATTTTAACCATATCAGTAAAATGGTAACCAGTAGTACAATAGCATCAGATGAATTATCATCCAAAATTGCAACTTTTCAAGCTATTATACCTATACAAGCCCAAGAACCCACTCATAGAACAATGGCTGCCAACCAGAACAATCAAAGAACTGATAATAATTTCAATTTAAGTGCTAACGATATCATCAGTCAGTTCGTCGATTAAAAAGCTTCGACATAAAGTCTGAATATTATTTAACCTTCATCAAGTCAGTGGAAGCCTTACTGACACTTTATGCAGACAATCAAGAAATAAACGATATCGGTACCCAGATTCTGTTAACAAAGAAAATCTAGGGGGAAATCATGGGTCGTGGTAAGCACTGTACTCCAGAAAAGAGAAATTCAATCAAAAAATTAATTTCTGATGGCAAATCAGAAGTCAGGGAGTTTCTTGGATGCTGTAATAAAATGTTTCGAAACGCGGTAATATATCTGGAAAAAGAGAAAGTCGGAATAGAAACGCAGCAATATCACCGCATCTGGTCAAGTGTATTGTAAGACTTTCGAAAAAGGATGTTCAAGTCAGCCGTTGAAATGAAAATGGGGCTGAATTTTGCGGCAAGCGTTGGAACTATTCGTCAGAGATTGAGGGAGGAGGGCCTGTAGTCCAAGAAAAGTTCCGCTACTCAGACTATGTTTTGTAACTAAGAGGTTGAAGTTTGCTCGAAACCACATCGATTTGCCAATTCCAAAAGTGGTGGAACATTCTATGTTCAGATGAACGCAATTAGTGCTTTTTAGTTATGTCGATCTCGTTGTTTTGTTCGAAGACCTCCAAACATGGCATTTAAACAGCCTTACACCATAAAAATGGTGAAACATGGTGGTTGCAGAATAATAGTATGGAGATGTTTTTCATACCATGGTGTTGGTCCAATTTATTGAATAAAATCTGTACTGGATCAACACCTTTATGTTCAAATAATGAATTCATGCTGCCATTTGCTTCGACGAAATGCGGTAGGTTGGAGTCTTCCAAAAAGACAATGACCCGAAACACATTAGCTAGAAGGCGAAGCAATGGTTACGATAAAACAATGTCAATATCATGGAATAGCAATCTTAATCTCTAGGCTTTAACCCTATCGGAAGTTTATGGGACGAAGTGATTCCGAAGACCAGTCAAGAAACATCAACGAACTTTGGGACGTGGTTCAGCGCGCTGGTATACAATACCTAGAGGGAAATGTCACTCATTGGTTGATTTAATGACACGGCGTTGCATGGCAGTAATTTTCAACAAAGGTCATGCAACAAAATATTTATTATGTCCTACATGATCTATTGAATTAAATGCAAACAATTTTTGCAATTAAAATTATTTCGAATTTTTATTTTCACTCCATATTTCTGTTGGTCCTATTATTTTTACTGGCAACAAATTGAACTATGGGAAGGAAATATTTTTTCGAAAATTATGTTTGTATTGTACATATACATGATTAATTCTTTTCAAAATGAAAGTTAATTGGATTTGCTTTAGGGTTATCAATGTTCCTTTTTCATTACATGGGGGAGTAGTGCATTTTTTTTACACAGCTAGTAATAATTACTATCACTAATACACCTTCAGATTTTAGAATGAGTCCCCAAACCAAAATCAAGTGATACAAAATGGCACTAACAAATAAAATGTTTTGTTATTTGGTATGGATTTCATACGAAAAAATGCCATAGAGTTGTGAATTCTCGTAAAAAATTTATGAAACTTACAAATACTGTGAATATAAGGTGATTTTCCGATTTTTCTGAAATATTGGAATGTTTTGAATTATTTGACTAAAGTAGCAAAGGCATCGATTTGTCTCATATCAAACCAAACAAGCGAGATCAAATCAACGAACTCTTGAAAGAGTTTAACAATCTGGTTGACCACAAGAATGCGATCAATTAACAAATACTGATGCAATAATGCATGAGATCAATCCTAAAATTGATTAAAAATTTATTCTCGCTTTTACCTCCTACACACGAGGATAAGGTTAAAAGACAAATAGACGAAATGGAGAGGCAAAGGATTCTATGAAAATCCCACAGTAAATATGTCTCACCAATAGTGGTGGTACCAAAGAAAGTAGATAGTTCAGGACAACAGAAGTTTGGAATATGTGGCGACTACAGGCGGCTAAACGACGTAACAATCATTGATAACTTCCCCCTGCCTAATATTTACAATATATTATGCAAGATAGAACGTGCTCAATATTTCACAACTCTTGACTTGGCCGAGGGATATTATCAAATTCGAATACACCCTAAGGACATTCACAGACAAGACAGAATTTTGAGACGCCAAGTGGTCTATATGAATTTACCTGGATGCAGGAGCGGACTAAGAGGCAGTAGCAACCGGGGCGGTAAAGAAAGCTTACACCCCTTAAAAAATGTAAGAATAAACACGAACAAAGATTTTATTTAAAGACACTTTCGAGCTTTTATTGCGCTGATTGTTTCGACTAAATCATTAAAATCTATATTTTTTGTGTGCTCCTTTTCGATTGAAGTAGATTAGTAAACCTTTTTTGGCTCATTGCTGATCTTAGATAAGTCTTAATTAATTTTAATTTGAAAAGCTTCTATAAATTCTCATCGCCAATGATAGACTCGGTAGCGAGTCTGAAAAGTCCCACGAGTCAGAAACTTAAAAAAAGCTATCATGTGACGCCCGATTTCCAATATGATACTGATGTTCTTAAGTTCTGTAAATGTCGAGATAAGCACTGGGATAACAGCACGCTGTTCTTCCTCCGTTCCATACAGCAATATTTTCGAGTGAAGAGCTGAGAAAACTGACGCAATGTCTTCCATGGCCTTAGACCGATGAATTAGTTCAGTGTAAAATGTATCCTGACATTCTATTATGGACCTTCGTATTTCCCCTTCCAGCGACAAACCAGGATCTTGACCTTTTTCGTCTGACATAATTTTCTTCTTCTTTGTTCTTCCCCGATTTTCAATTGAAATTTCTAGCTCAGTACATTGTTCTCTTTCGCTCGCCTTTTTCACGATTTCATCATGATGTTCATGAAGAAAATTCGTGAGTGCCTTAAGTTTTATTACACTTTTTTCCAGAGTCAGCCCGGATTTCTGCAAGTATTTCTGTGCTAAATCAACTTCTCCAAATATCGCAACAAAATGAAAGATAACACAGGCAAAGGTTAATGTCAAGACTATCTTCATAGAGGTGCTTTAAGATATCGTCGGTAAGTTCTTGGCAATCTTTCCAGATGTAGAAAAGAACCACAGAAAGATTCCCTCACCTCAACTTTGCCGTCCTGGATGTGAACGTATCGAATGACCTCGCTCATTTGGTCGATATGTGATTCATCGGGTGTGCTGTCGAATATAATGCCAAAGTACTTCGCGTGGTGAATGTCTTTCACAATGTTTGTCCTCACATCTTTCCCCAAAAGGCTTATAAATGCATTTTGAATATTCTTTGACAAATACAAGGTGACTCGTGTCTTATCACCTATTGAATACTCGATTCTCAACAAATGCTCCTTTAAAACTGGATCACATTTGGATATAAGCTTCACCAATTCTAAGACATTGCCTTTATTTTCCTATGACATGTCCTCTCTATGGCCTCGAAAAGAAAGTTTTTGACGAGCAAGAAACAAAATTACGTCCAAAAGCCGCCTTAGAATATCGCGCCATTTCTTTTTCTCTGCACCCATTGAGATTTGCAAATTGTTGTCGATTGTGTTTTGCAGCTTGAAACCCATTTCCAAGGTTTTCCACTTTTCTAATGAAGTTAGGTGGCGGTCAGATGCCTCGTGCTCGAATACCTTAGGGATAAGCTTCCACCACATATTAAACCCAGTGACGAAATATTGTAATTCATTGAATGCAAATAACAGACAGCAAACCCAAAACAAATTGTTTGTTAGCTTAGAGTATACCATCCATTTCCGCAATACTCTTTTACCATTTGGGAGGGTACTATAAAACCAGACCGCATTAAGATACCTACTCGTCCCCTTGGTTTTATCGCCTGACCTTTGAACTTCGGCTATATTAAAAGGACCATCTTTATATTGAAAATAAGTACTACACTTTTTCACTAAATCAACTGTCAATCATCATCCTCATCAGACAGCGGAATTGGCCAATTTGCAATATCAGAATAAATAGAGCACTCTTTGCTTGTCGTTTGCTTTTCCAACTCACAAAAAGCTTCTTTTTCCCGAACGCTGATATCATGCTCCTTATCGCGGTCAAAACCTTCTGCATTTCCATCAATGTTACGTAATTCAATTTCTTCTAATGAACTTGATGGGGTAGGTTTTTCTAAGCAACTTTGATTTCTGCACTATATGTAGAAGCTACTGGTGTCACATACTTATAGATGTCTCCTGAACACGCGTTAGTTGCCAAATCTTTTGCCTTCTTAATTTTCCGCTGTTAAAATACACTTATTTTGATGCGCTTCAAATTTAAGTATTTATTTTTTTTATCTACGTTAAAGGAGCTAGTGAGAACAAATCACAACGCATACCTCCAAACATGCAAATGTCTTTTTCATTTAAGAAGTAATTTCCTTATGGTTTTGTGCACAAATATTACCTCATACAATTATACAATAGTATTATTTTAAACACTTTCAAATCTTTTACTTTGACTTTATAAGATTGCTTCTCCTTTGAAGGCTCGTACAAGAGTGAATCACAACAAAATATTAATGGTTTCACAATATTTTCTTTTGTTTTTCTGTTTTGTTTCCCAGTCGATATAATTTCAGCAGAATGAATCGTACTTATCATTTTTATCTCTCTTTTATCCTTAAATGTGCTACAAATGTTTTATAAAAAATTATGAGTCATACATTTTATTGAAAGAAATAGACCGAAGATATTTTACCTAAGAAGGTTTTATTACTAGGTTTTATTAGTGATTTCGCAGTGAAACCACACACTTAATATTTTTCTTTATCTACGAACTGATATTCATTTTAAAACGTTAACACATTTTTTTCGGGTAATTTTCAGTGCGTAGTAAGTGAATTTTTGTGGATTAGTTTGCATGTTAGTTTCATTTGAAGTGATTTTTATTGACGGCTCCAGGAATAAAGGGTAAAATCAAAATATTCATATATCAAATGAGAGTGGTCAAAGTGCGCAAACGGGATTTTTCGTTTCCCAATGTTAAATTATTGTAAAAACGAGAAATCTAGTTTCCCAATCGAATGTGTTGAGGGAATAGGTCAGAAACGAAATTCATGCGCACATACATATTACGTTTGTATGTAAAGGGTGTTTTTTATAGAGGTATAGAACTTCGAAATGGAATACAATAAAAAAAAGATGATTTTTTTTAAATCAATTATTCCATCAACCCATAAAGCACACCAAACAGTCAGTTTTTGTGGATGTAACGGCGCCTCAACATACACTTGAGGATTATCATCACTCCAAATACGGCATTTTTGTTTATTAACCAAAAGTGAGCTTCATCGCTAAACAAAATTCGCTTATGAAAATTGGGATCAACGGCAATCTTGTTTTGGGCCCATTCACCGAATGGTGAATCCTGTGGCTTCAATTCTTGCACGAGTTGGATTTTGTAAGCACACAAACCAAGATCTTTCCGCAAAATCTTCCATAAAGTGGATGGGCACATATCCAATTCCTGTGCACGATGGCGGGTAGACTGATTCGGGTCTTCCTCTACGCTACGCTCTACAGCAGCGATGACTTCTTCTGTACGCACTGTACGACGTCTATGTGGATGCGTATTATCATTTAGAGTAAACGTGGTGCGAAAACGTTCCATAGTTAATCGAATTAATTGTTCTGAGGACGATTATGTTGACCGAAAAATGGACATAGTGCGTGATACGTATTTCGAACAGAACCATGATTTTCAAAATAAATTTGCACAATTTGGAAGCATTGTTCAGGCGTCAGTCTATTCATGTTGAAATGCCAAACCAAACTAAAAATAAATCACTTGACAGCTGATAAAATGGCCGCCGGTTAAAATAGTGTTGCCAACTTAAATTCTATACCTCTATAAAAAACACCCTTTACTTAGGTATTTGGGAAATAAATTTATTGTTTTATTTGTGTTTGTATTTTGTGTAATGTGCGAAATAGTTATTTTGCTGTTACTGATGGCACCCCCAATTAGTCTGCCACACGGGGCGGATTCCAAAATTGTCGACCCCCTAGTTAAGTACCTTAAAAAAGATGCTCGTGTTAAAATAAACAAAATCGATCTCTAAATGAACATGAGAAGCTCTATTCGACGATTGATAAAGAATTCTTGGCCATTGTTTGGGCTGTTACTTATTTTCGTCCATATTTATGAGGTAACAGATTTAAGATTATAACAAATCATCAACAAATATACCAAATATAGAGAAAAAGAATTTTCTCCATGGAAGCAAAAATGCTTACTAAAACTACAAGAATTCGATTACGAAGTAGAATATCTGAAAGGTAAGGATAATAAAGTAGCTAATTTCTTAAGTAGATTAGAAAATGTAGATAATATTGAGACTTCGCAGCAGACAAGTCCTCAAAATTTAAACCCTATTTTGTATACAGTTGTAAATCGATTTAAAACTCAAGTAATAATACTTGAATTAAAATAATAATAAGTGTATGCTGTCATAAGAAAATTTACATTGATAAAAATGATATACCTAACAATATTAACGACAACCTTAATATTAGTATTAACGACACGTTATCAAAGCAAAAGTTAGACTATACTCAGAACTATATGATTCTGTGTATAATCAGGTGCAGCTTAAGCTGACTGAACTTTTCCCACCAATACCGATATAAAATTTGTAAGATTTAAGCATTTTGCTAAAGATCTTACTTGTGAAGAAGAAGCTCTTAGGCAAGTCTTATTACACCATAAAAAATAATCTGGTCATTCTGGTACCATTTCAAACTATGAAGGAATGAAGCATATGGTATACTGTCCGAGCCTTAGAATTTTAATTCATAACGTTGTAATTCATAACAGTTTAATTCATAACCATGACACTTGTACTGATGCAAAGTACCATAGGAAACCAATTAACAAAAAAATATTAATTTATTGAAACGCCCTCCGACATTAACGAAAATATATAAACACATACGTAAATTCAAAACAATCTGTTATTATATACGAGGGTAGTCCGATAAATACTTAGCCTCACCGCCAGATGGCGCCAGTATCGCAAGAGCAATTTACTATCGTGTGTAGTACATTCTAGTAGACGGCTACTGGCGAAATTTCAGCCGGATCAGACTCGTCCGCGAATTTTAGAAAAATGGAAAAAGAGCAATATCGGTCGGTGATTCGATTCTTGTTTTTGAAAGAGTAATCACGCAGCGAAATCAAAGAGCGTTTGGATGCTGTGTCCTCTTCTCCTTCGATGGCGACCATCAAAAATTGGTTTAATGAGTTTCAACGTGGTCGCACGTCGGTTTTTGATGAGCCACGTCCAGGTGCCCCGAAAACGGCTACCACGGAGGATAACGTGACAAAAATCCACGATCTCGTATTGGCAGACCACCGATTGAAGGTGCGCGAGATAGCTGAGACAGTAGGCATTTCAAAAGATCGCGTGGGTCATTTACTGCATGAAATTTTGGGCATGCGAAAGCTGTCGGCGCGATGGGTGTCGCGTTTGCTTACTCCGGACAACAAGCGCAACCTTGAGACCACTTCGGAGCAGTGTTTGACGCTGTTTAAGTTTCTGCGTCGTTTCATGACAGTCGAAAATATGGATCCACTGGTACACACCAGAGACCAAGGAACAGTCGAAACAGTGGACTTCACCCGGCGAACGTACTCCGAAGAAGGCGAAGACTGTCCCATCGGCCGGAAAGGTTATGGCCCCCGTTTTCTGGGATTCACAAGGTGTGATCCCCATCGACTACCTGGAGAAGGGCTGTACTATGCCAAATTATTGGGCCGATTCGATGCCGAATTGAAGAAAAAACGGCCCCACTTGGCGAAGAAAAAAGTGCTCTTCCCCCATGATAACGCACCGGCTCACACTTCCGCGTTAATTATGTTGAACTCGAACTAAATAATCACACTGGAAATAGTGATGTAGAGCGTTTAGATAATACTCTCACTCAATGAATTCGTGCTTTATATATAGAAAATAAAAATTCTATTAGTCATCAAATGAATAAAGCTATCGGCATATACAATAATTATTTTCATTCCACAATTCAAACCACACCATTTAAGGCCTAAAATAACCAGATAGATAAGGCTACAATAAAAAACATGAAACGAAAAAAAAATTAAAAAACTTAACAAAAAAAAGAAAATTATGTCGAAACTCGCGAACGGGGATTTTTCAAAAACTGTGTTTAGTTTAGTTTATTTCATTTAATTTTCATTACATTTTAGTTCAGTCGGTCTTAAAACTAGTTGTTTCTACAATACAATTCTCAGTTACAATAGTTATTTATATTTTAGTTACAATAGTAGTACATTAAAATTATTTTATTAAGGAACCTAATTGAATTATTTAATCATGAATGATATATTGAAATGAAAGTTAGTTTAAGCACTTAGTGGGGATAACCCCAGTTTTAAGTGCGCTGGACAAAATATCATGTTCGTTATAGGGAGGCAAGTTATGAAGGAGTTAAAGTTAGTCAAATAAATTTTTACCATTTAAGTGCATTTAAATGGTTATATGGAACTTTAGACAATGAGGATAGACAAAATATTTTAGAACACTTTTCTGCTTTCGACCAAAATTACCATGCAATAATAAATAATACGGACCAACAAATAAAAATCAATTCTAACGAAAGCATTGTTCAATTAAAAGAAACTATTGTAGATAAAATTAACGAAATATGTATAAGGACTACCAAAAAGAGTCCATACAAACGCATTTTTTAATATAAAAAATGTTTAAACTGCGAGTAAATAGATTTAGGGAAAAGGTAGAAAACATTTAACAAAATTTTGTTTCAGCTCGTACCTGTATTTTACATCAAAATATATTAACGAATGATGAAATTTTAAGGTATAATATTGGCTTTAAATGGCTTTTAAATGTAAGAACTGGTGTAGCAAAAACTGAAAATGAAAATATTATTGTGGCGATAAAACTACCTATCAAAATTATCAAGGTAAATAAAAAACGAATAACCCCTAAGCTGATCAAGGATTTTAAAGAAAAAACAAACATTGAGTATTCCGTTTAAATGTTAATAACAAAACATATTTATATGAAGAAAATAAATCAGGACAAGAACTAAGGATAAGTAATAATTGTGCTTTTTAAATAAAATATATGTTAACAAAAAATAGACTAGAACAAATTATTGAAATGTTTTATATTTTATTTTATTGTGCCATCTTGCTGAAACCAAAGCTCTGTCACGTCAATGCCATTCAACTGAGAAACGAAGGAGTCAAAGAGCATGTTTCTATCGCGCTCAATTGAAGGTAATATTCTGGCCGGCATCGTCCTTCAAGGAATATGGGCCGATGATTCCATGTAAAGCACACCAAACAGTGGGTTCTAAGGGCGTTCAAAGGCTTTTGGATTTTCTCCAAATTCGGCAATTTTGCTTGTTTACATATCCATTTAACCAAAAATGAGCCTCACCGGAGAACAAAATTTTGCGTTGAAAATGGGGATCAAGCTGAATCATGTTTTCGGACCATTCATCGAACCGGCGACGCGTAGAATGGTCATGCGGTTTCAATTCTTGCACAAGCTGGATAACATCCAAGATCCAAGCTTTTAACCCAAGACTTTTCTGTAAAATCTTCCACAAAGTGGATGCGCATAGCCCAATTGTTGTGCACGTTGGCGAATCGACTAGAGTGACGTGGAAACGATTCATCGTGTTCCGAATAACTTGCTCAGATCGACGTAGTGCACGATAAGTTTAGCGAACTGAACCATGGTTTTCGAAATAAGTTTGTATAATTTGCATGCGTTGTTCTGGTGTTAATCTATTCTAACCACAAATCAGTTTTCAACTTTAAAATTGATTATCTGTAGAAACAGTGCTGACAATTTGAAAACCAAACCTCAAAAAAAACACCCTTTATAACTTATAATAAACAACTGCAAAATGTGCATTTTCGTAAAATATAAGTTACCTTTAAAACCAAAACTCTAAATCTCTGAAAAAGTTAATCAATTATATTGGTATATTCCATTTATGAAAAGAATATAATTTCGTTGTAACAGTAGATAGATAATTAAATTTACCCTTAGTGACATTACGGATAGACACTTGATATTAAAAACAGCCCTCTAATAGAACGGTTTGCAAAATTCGACATTTTTACAAAATGAAGGCTTGAAAATACAAGTGTTTTTTTATTAAACTCTCAGCTGTCGTACATAATTGACAACGTCAAGTCCCTTAAAATAGATCATATGTATATACATAATGTATGCTAAATGCATTTACCATATATTTATGGTACATCTAGATTTTAAAATATTCCTAATTCTTTATTATACATATATTGCGTAACATAAATTAATTAATTTTTTTAATACAGTTATATAATAATATTGGAACTGATATAAATTTGGTATATGTGCATTCGAGTTTAATAGTTACAATCCAAAACCTTCCCACGGCGAAAGCGAACATAATTTAACATCGCTGGCACAGATGTTCCAGTCGGGTGCAAATTCTCAAAACCAAGTGTAAAGTTTCACACTGCAGGTAGTGTGCAACCTGCAATTCTAAGAAGAGAATCTGTTGGCCCACACTATTCGGGAAATTGCTTCCACCGACTTGCACATCTGGTCCAGTGAATCAAACTAGCACGTAGGTTACTTAATAAGAAAATGTCACACTAAAAATCAGTCTTAACCCTCCGATGAGCGTATGGGTCTGGCCAGACCAAATCGGTTTTGAAATTTGCTCAAGTTTTCTTCTTGGTATTTCTGAGTAGCAGCAGTCCATGACTTCTTCAAATATGTTGAGGTGAACACAATGGAACGGTAAACAATACGGTTAGGATTCATAGTGCGAACATCAGAAGTAAATTTGCTGGTGATTTGATATTTGATTTTTTTTAAGTGCTATTTAGTTTTCTATCGACAAAATTGCAGGTTAGTGATATTGGTTCACTGAATTTTATCTTTGGATCACTTGTTTTATGGTGATTTTGGGAGATATTTTGCTGCCGCTTGTGAATAGTATTTGGCTTGTGTGTCAATTTTTTTGGTGTTTTTCGTTTCCAGTAAAATGGAGCGTCAAGGCAGTGAAGGTGATATTCTGACAAGTTTAGTTCGTAAACTAAATGCATCAAATCTGAATCCGGAAGAACGAGAGCGACTTGAGACGCAAATTGGACAAATTATGGGTCCGGAATCCGACCCATTCGAATCAGGTGACGATTTGGACGATGAAGACCACGTGCCAGAAGACGATGGAAATGTGGATGAGGCGTCTGATATTGAACAACAGATTGAGTTAGAGATCGTTGGGGATAATAACGATGATGATAATGCTGAGGAATTGTACAAAGAAGCACCAACCGCAATTCCATCATCCAGTGCTGTTGCTGTTCAGGAAGAGGCTTACCGTTCGAAAGATGGCAAGATATGGAATGCGAATCCACCACCTTGTGGAAGGCCACGTTCGCATAATGTGCCAACGATTAGCCACAAAGGGCAATTACGAGGAACATTGCCCCATCACCGAGCCATCTTCAAATCGTTGTTGTCCCCCGAAATCGTGAATATTATCGTGCGGGAAACTAATCGAAAAGCCTCCGAATCTTTTCGAGTATGGAACGATGCGCATCCCAATAAAAAACAGAGAGTTTGGATGATGACCAACGAGGACGAAATGTATGCCTTCTTTAGGATGTTGCTGTTTGCTGGTGTGTTCCACGCCAATTCGCAGCCAGCAAAAGAATTGTGGGCGAGTTACAATATGCCCATCTACAAAGCCACCATATCCTTCAACCGGTTCAAGCACTTCGCCACATACATCCGCTTCGATAACGGTAACACTCGTGCAGAGAGGCTTCAACAAAGCAAATCTGCAGCCGTAGATGATATATGGCTCATGCTGATGACTAATTTAGAGAAAGCATACACCCCGGGTTGCCAAGTAACCGTCGATGAGCAATTATTTCCGTATCGCGGACGAACTAGGTTTACTCAATATATTCCGAGTAAACATGCGAAGTACGGGATAAAGGTTTGGTGGATTTGCTATTCCGTTTCAAATTATCCCCAGAAAGGAATAATTTATACGGGAAAACCACCAGGTGGCCAACGGGAGACGAACCAAGGTGAGCGGGTTGTTATGAAATTGATGACGAAATATATGGCCAGCGGTAGAACAGCTTACGCTGACAACTTCTTTTCGACATATAATTTGGCAGAGATGTTGATGGATCGAAATATGGCGTATGTGGGCACCGTTAGAAAAAACAAGACCTTCATCCCTCCTCAATTGCTGAACCCAAAACGTGCATTGAATAGTACGATCTTTTGCTTTCACAATAATAATGTCGCCCTGTGTTCCTATATGGCAAAGTCAAAGTAGCCAGTAGTCATATTGTCTACCGTATATTACCGATGTGACACCGATCCATTGAAAGCATCAAAGCCGAATCAAATATTGGACTACAATCAATTCAAAGCAGGCGTGGGCACAATGGATCAGATGTTGACTGGATATTCTTCTAAGCGTTCGACGAATCGGTGGCCGTTGGCAATGTTTTACAACATGCTTGATGTCGCCGGCTTAGCCTCATTTATCATCTATGACGAGTTGAATCCAGCAAAACACAGCGACAAACGCCGCTCTTTTGTCATTGAATTGTTCACATCAAGCAAGCAATGAATCTTTTCAATGTCATTGTAAGAATACTCGAAATGTACATGAAACATAATAAACCATATATTAATATATATGTATTTCGTTATTTTCAGGTGCCGGACTCCCGCCCATCGGCATTAGCCGCAGCTCAACCACAGCCATATGCTGTGGTAGCCTCCACACGTTCGTCATGCTATCTTTGCTTGTCTTCTTCAAAAACGCGACGTAAAACTCGATACCATTGCTCCATATGTAATCGTCCTATATGCCTCAACGAGCATTCTATGCAATTGTATACATAAGTGCAAGCGCGAATGCACTTTATAATGTATTTTTATTAATAAATTAAGGAAGCCGCACCTGAAATTAAGGTAGCGGCACCTTTTCAAATGGACTAAAACATTCGTTTTATCATATTTTCACACACCCATACACATATATACATACTAGCCACATTACTAACACACAACCACACATTTAGTAAATTTATGGTCATCTCCCGTTCCCTGTCCTAAAATATACGTTTTTAATATGTATGGGTCTGGGCAGACCCTTTACGGTCCACTTACCGCCTAATATGCCACCGCTCATCGGAGGGTTAAGAAAGATTCCAAATTGTAAAGGTCAATTAAAAAGACCAATTAAAGTAGCTAATAAATAAAAATTTGTTTTTTTTATTTTTGCTACCAACAACACCTTTTACTGGCGCAGTCCGTAGGATTGTGTCAATAAAATCCGTTTATTTAAACAATTGGACACAATCCGCATACGATACGTTCGCACACGTTCGCATACGTCCGCATACGTTTCGAAAAGTACGAAGTAACGACGCGTAAGATCGCGAAGTGAAAAGAAGGAAAATATCGAAGAAGAAGTAACGACGCGTAAGATCGCGAAGTGAAAAAAAAGGAAAATATCAAAGAAGAAGTAACGACGCGTAATTTCGCAAAGTGAAATAATTCGAAACAATAGCAGAATAAAATTTCAACAAATAAAGTGTATAAATAAATAAATAAAGTAGAAAAATAGAAATTAGTGAATACCACAGTTGAACAGTGAACATTTTGGAAACATTTTGAAAAATAAAACTCCGACCCAAGAAAGCAGGAAAATAGAAATGAGTGAATGCTGAATACTAAATACTAGTGGAACAGTGAACATTTCGGGAAATTCTAATTAAAAATCAAAAAAAAAAAAATACACTTAGACGCAAGATACATATTACAAGAAACAGTGACATTGTCACAAGGAAAGAAAATAAAAAAATAATAATAACAACGCATAAAGCAGCAACATTTCAAGGCAGCAACATCTGTAAGAAATAGTATATATATTATTCATACGTATATGTATTAAACCACATATGAATGTTTCTAAATTAATCTCTAGTGTTGCTATTTCACCGATATTTTTATTTTTTTGTTTTTGTTTCGTGCGCGTCTTTGATACTGTCATTTTTGTTTTTCTACGGCAACCCTTATGCCAACCCTAGAAGACCAGTTAGGGATCGTTATAGAACAATCAAGGCAATTGTCAGAAATAGTCAGGAATTTCTATACCCAAGAAACTTCATCAACAATGTTATCCCTTACTATTGATCCGATAAAATACCTCTCGAAATTGCCAGAATTTCACGGTGATTTCAGGGAACTGCAGAATTTTGTCGACAAAATCCACCCCCTGATGACCCAATACGATCCCCTTGCCCAAAGTATATTTTCAGACATTCTGAAATCGAAATTGAAGGGCAAAGCACGCGAAATTATAGAAATAAATAGTCACGTCACGAGCTGGGCGGAAATGAGGTTGATTTTGTTTAACAATTTCGGTGATAGGCAAACGCCGGAAGAACTTTTCGACGAATTACGTTCCATACCATTCCGAACAAACACAGTCGAGTTCTATAACCGCATCAAAGGAATCCTTAGAAGATTAAACCTAAAACAAAAGCAAATGATAAACGGCAATGACGAAAGCGTCGAGGCCAATATTAAATAAAATAATGCTTCTGCATTAGTTATCTTCCGAAATTAACTTCCAGAGCCCATGCGCTCTTTAATTCACTGTAGGAACCCAGATAGCCTCGAAGCTGCTATCAATATTCTGCATGAGTCAGGATATGCCTATATGGGTACATCTACGAACAATTCACACATTGGCAAACCTACGAACGAAATATGTCAAAAACAAAGTAACAGAGACTACAGACACAACAATAGAGATAGTAACAATCCCCATAAAAATTACGGCAAAATCACTAGACAGAATGAAAATTTCGCAAACCGTACATTCACCCAATATAACCAACGTCATTATTCGTACAACACATATCCACAAAACTTCACACCCCCATATCACCAACCACCGCAAGAGCCCATGGAGATCGGGTTAATTCAGAAAAATAGAAATCCCCCACAGACTCAAACTGACCGACGGAAGCAAAATGGCCAAAATTACCAACCACGAAGAAGTCCAAATATTAACAGCCAAAGGCCAATCCAATCCACATCTAACACTAATAGCGAACATTTTCCTTCAGAGGCCTCACCTCAAACTTACCCTATATAGAAGTGGAAGGCAAATTGAGACCGCTCAAACTTATAATAGACACTGGAGCGACTCACTCCATACTCAATACTTACCTGTGTTCACCAGACAAAATCCAATCAATGCAAACCCCAGTGAAGGTCAGAACACTTAGTAAAACAATAGAAATTACACAAAAAGCGGTAATACCCCCTTTTAAAGAATTTGGCGAAGGTAAAAACAAAATTGAAATGTATATATATCCCTTTCACGATCATTACGACGGCCTCATAGGCATTCCACTAAAATCAAAAATAGACATAGAAAACGAAAAACTGACAATAGGAGGCAACCAAGTTAGATTATATTTAAATGATACTATAACCAAAGAAGCGAGCAGGGATGTAGAAGACTATAAATCCCTAGAACTTTCAGATTGCAATAGTCAAAACTTTTATTGGATCGAACCTTCCGATTCATATGAAAAACCCATAGTAGAGCAGATACGCACTGACCACTTGAACTCGAAAGAACGGTCTAGACTTTTAACTATCATCAAAAAATACAAAACAATTTTCCACCAAGAGGATGGAAAATTGACATTTACAAATGCAATTAAGCATCAAATTAGGACGATTAATGACATCCCGATTTATACAAGAAACTATAGATACCCTCAAATTCATAAACAGGAAGTCGAAAACCAGATTCAGGAGATGCTTAAAAACAAAATTATACAACATAGCAACTCCCCATATTCGGCTCCAATCTGGATCGTTCCTAAGAAGGAAGACGCCAGTGGCAAGGCCAACTGGTCGTAGACTATAGAAAGTTGAACGAGGTAACTGTCGACGACAAATACCCAATACCGAATATCGATGAGATACTCGACAAATTGGGTAGATGTCAATACTTTTCAACACTTGACCTCGCAAAGGGATTTCATCAGATTGAAATCCACGCGGAAGATGTTCATAAAACCGCCTTCAGTGTCGAAGGAGGACATTATGAGTTTCTAAGCATGCCCTTCGGTTTAAAAACAGCACCAGCAACTTTCCAACGATTAATGAATCACGTGCTTCAAGATTATATTAATAAAATATGTCTAGTGTATATAGACGATATTATTATTTTCTCAAAGTCTCTAGAGGAACACATAGTCTCACTGACGAAGATTTTCGAGCGGTTGAAATCTGTTAACCTCAAAGTGCAACTAGATAAATCGGAGTTCCTTAAAAAGGAAACCGAATTTCTGGGACATATAGTGACGCCTGACGGCATAAAAGCCAACCCAAGGAAAATAGAGTGTGTAAAGAATTACCCTATCCCAAAAACGAGGAAAGAAATAAAGCAATTCCTAGGCCTCACAGGTTATTACAGAAAGTTCATTAAGGACTATTCGAAGATAGCCAAACCAATGACAATCTACCTTAAGAAGGACGCTAAAATAAATGTCTCTGATCAAGACTATTTAAAAGCCTTCGAAACTCTTAAAACATTATTAATAAATGATCCCATTTTAGCATACCCTGATTTTGGTAAGACATTTACACTTACCACGGACGCTAGCCAGTACGCTCTGGGCGCCATTTTATCCCAAGACAACCATCCCGTGTCTTTCGCAAGTCGCACTCTTAATGCCCACGAAACAAACTATAGCACTATTGAGAAAGAATTACTTGCAATCGTTTGGGCAACTAAATATTATCGCCCTTACTTATTTGGCAGAAAATTCGTAATAGAAACCGACCATAAACCCCTCACCTGGCTGTTTTCCTTAAAAGAACCCAACTCCAAACTGGTAAGGTGGAGGCTAAAACTGTCAGAATTTGATTTCGATATTAAGTATAAAAAAGGCTGTAGCAACGGGAACGCGGATGCCCTTTCCCGAATACCAATCAATGAATTTAATTGAAAGCGATAATATCCCAACAAGCACTTCATGCTTGAACGTTTTCAAAAACCAAATCGTCATTACGAAATCTCATTCAGCGTCGCTAAGAATTCGGAAACTAAAAGTATTTAACCGACTACGGACAGTGGTACACACAAAATCTTTAGACGAAGAAACAACAATAACTCTATTCAAAAATCATTTTAATCCCAACAGGCTAAACGCTATATTAGTAGAAGACGAACATTTCTTCAATGTCATACAAGAAGCGAAGAGGAAATATTTCTCAAATAACAAATATTTTAAATTAGTTCGTTGCTCTAAGTTGTTAGAAGACATTATGAATGAAACCAAATTAACAGAGATAATAGAGAAAGAACATTTAAAAAATAATCATAGGGGTATAACAGAAGTTTTCCAAGAGCTCTACTACCACCCGAAGCTAAAAATAAGAATTACCCAATTTATAAACTATTGTGATGTGTGTAACGTAGAAAAATACGTACGAAATCCTCGGAAACCAGTATTTAAACTAACTGAAACGCCCTCAAAACCTCGCGAAATAATTCATGTCGACGTCTTTTACACCCTACAATTTGGCATAGTACAAAAAATTGTAGTAGATAATGAATTAGGCTTTAAGGCACTGCCCTTGCAACAATTCTTAACAGAACTTAACGTTGAACTCCATTTTACCTCCAACAACTACCATACGTCTAACGCGGACATTGAGAGATTACACAACACCTTAAATGAACACATAGGACTTTTGAAACATGACGACTCTAACAATGAAGATACGGTAGAGGACAAACTTTCAAAAATAATAATATTCTATAACCATTCAACTACTAAACAAAAACCCATAGACTTCGTAACAGGTAAGATTCATGAAAATGAATATGAAAAGATTCGCAATCTTATTCTAGAAAAGAAACATAAGACAATCGACAAACTTAACAAAAACCGTAGGGATTATACATTAAGTGAAGGACAGAACTTTATCAAAGAAACCAGAGGAGGCAAAAACCACTCAAAATTTAGGAAATTAGAAACAAAAAAATTAGATGAAGACCACCTTATAGATGTAAAAAACGGAAACAAATACTATAAAGCCCACGTTAAAGAAATTAAGAAATTCCAAAATATTAATAATCCTACAATTAAAGCGAAAAGTAAACCATTGAAAACTAAACAATAAAATGCAAAACTCTTTTTCAGGAACCAACGACAAACATGACGATGTTGATTACTATACCAGTACTATTGACAATGACAAGACTACTCATACCATTCGTAAAGACACAAGAAATACTTCTTCACGATTTTAATAACAATAACGGATACGTGACGATTAAGCTAGATAGAATTAGAATTATCAAAAATTATACAAAAGTCCTACACATAATAAACGAAACATTTCTAGAAACAAGCAAAAACCAGATAAAAGAGAGCCTCCTTGTCTTTAAGAATAAATCGAACTTAATTGAACCTATGTACCACACAGTCAACTAAAATTTGATACTATTGGAAGCTAAATTGAGAAACCTTAAGCCCCACTCTAGAACAAAAAGAGCATTGATCGACATATTAGGGACAGGAATGAAACTGATAGCAGGAACAATGGACCACGAAGACGAAGTTTACATAAAAAAATAATTAGACCAACTTTTCGACCAGGAGCAAGAACTTACAAAAGGAAATAACAAACAAGTAGTAATTAACGAACAAATACAGAATATTACAACCCACATTAGGAAACAACAAGGTGTTATAGAAAAATATTTAAACAATCAGAATTTAGAAGGGAGAGTAGAAACTTTAGAAGAAGAAATCAAGACCATGCAGTGTATATACCAAATTAATCAGGATATACTATTACTTAGAAATCACGTAGATGAGATAGAACAGGTAATCTTTTCAAGCAAGCTAGGGGTGCTTACCAGAAATATTCTAGGCGAACAAGAACTGTCCATCATCAATGATATGATGAGTTTTAATGAAATCAAAATCGCAGTGTCAATTTACAGAGACCAGATAATTATAATTCTTTTGATACCACACTTCTCTGACAATATTTACACAAAAGTCCTCATAGAACCCATTCCCGATAGTAATAATAAATCACTCTTTATTAGCGGTAAAGAAATTTTAATCGATCAAGACAACAGCATATACGAATTCCCAGTTAAAGATAATCTTAAACGTAACTTAAAAAATGTCAAAGAAACCCGAATAGAACATAACTGCAATAGAAGTAACCTTTTAGTAAAGGGTAATTATGTTATAAAATTCAAAGATTGTGAAGTTACAATTAATAATAAAACCTATGAAAATTTTGTGAAGAAAGTATACGACAATATTTTATTACCAAATTTTGTAACACAAGTCAATGAAACAAATATAATTCCTAACATAAAACTTGATGAATTATACATCCAACATATTAATAATAGAGAATTAATAAAACAAATGTCAATTAAAAGTAATTCATTCGACATATCGCTATTAAGCATAAATATTGTATCGATTATCATTTTCATTGTTATTTTTGGTATTGCTAGAAAGTTAAAATATAGAGCTAAGTTATTCGTTTCGTCGGAGCCTCAAGCTAACGGGGGGGGAGTTACACTCCAAAACCTTCCCACGGCGAAAGTGAATATAATTTAACGTCGCTGGCACAGATGTTCCAGTCGGGTGCAAATTCTCAAAACCAAGTGTAAGGTTTCACACTGCAGATAGTGTGCAACCTGCAATTCCAAGAAGAGAATCTGTTGGCTCACACTATTCGGGGAATTGCTTCCACCGACTTGCACATCTGGTCCAGTGAATCAAACTAGCACGTAGGTTACTTAATAAGAAAATGTCACACTAAAAATCAGTCTTAAGAAAGATTCCAAATTGTAAAGGTCAATTAAAAAGACCAATTAAAGTAGCTAATAAATAAAAATTTGTTTTTTTTTATTTTTGCTACCAACAACACCTTTTACTTTTAATCAGTGTCTAGTAAATATAAATTAAGTCATTATGTATGCATTCATTTCAATGTTATATTCTAACACAAATTTAATTTAATTTATAGAAGATTTCCGATCTTGTAAGTGATGGGCTGTAACATGCATTTGAATCAGTCACACTATTCTCCGCGCTATTGTTGTTATTTGTGGTTGAAATTGGTTTCATGTTCATCAATTAAAGGATCAAAATAATTACTAAGTGAGTTAGAAATTTAGCGTTTCTTCCACAGTCTCTGTTTTTTTAAGGAACAGAAACTATATAAGACTTAGGCTCGTTAAGTTGTATTCTTTATGTATTTCCTAATTATTTCCTATCTTACAATAAACCCTTTCATTATCAAAACTTTCTTCACATAACCTTGCATGTACGAGTATATTATAATATTTTTCATTTTGTAGCTGCTTATGTTAAATTGAATTTTTAATTTTTTTGCTACACCCTGATTTCAAAAGTGTTGAATAAACTGGTATCTTTATGCGCAATTTTCTGTTCATTAATTTTTTGGGCAGGTGCAACTTTTAAATGTTTAATTGGAGTATTATTATATTCTAACAGGGCTAAGTAAAATTCCTTCAAATCTGAATTTTTAAGTATGTTTTTTTACAATTTGTACTCCTCTTTCTACAAGTCCATTTGACTTTGGATAATGAGGGCTACTGGTAATTATCTGAAAATTCCATTTCTTAGCAAATTCTTTACAAGCGAATGAACTGAAAGGTATGTTATCGACAATAAAAATTGTAGGAATACCTAGACGAAAAAAAAAAAAAAATACACCAATCTGCACATATGCATATCACCTCCAGTTTTTGTTTTATTTTTATTTAAGTTCGATTAACTTTGATAGATATTCAATTACATTAAATTGTTAATTAAAATAAAAATTGTCAATTTTTCACTCACGATCTACCGACAACAAGATCGCTTAAGGACATTCTATACGGTTTAGAAGAAATATTAATCGACGTGCTGAAAAATGAACTAGTGTCACTTGGTTTAAAGTGCCAAAATTTGAAACCAATCAAAAAACAATATGATCGGGTCGTTGATGTTTTCTATCTTGCACGGTGCACGGGCACGGTGAAAAAACTACCATATTAAAACTCATTGAACTATCTCTTCTGAGTGTCACAAGACAAGTGAATGCAAATCTATTTAACATTAAATGTGCCAACTGCAACAAAACGCATATGTCTACTGACGTAAAATGTATCAGCCATCAAAGTTTTCCAGAAATTAGAGCCTTCGTAGCCAACATAAAGGATTTTCTCTCTCTTCCTACACATCGAAATGCATCAATCAACAGCCTACGAGAAGCCAGTATCAACCCTAGCGCAACAAATGCTTGGACCAAACCCAGCAACAAAATTGGCTCTAAGCCCAACGGAGTGCTTTCTTTTTGGGAAGAAATCAATGCACTTACTGCAAGATGATCACCTTGCTTGGTAATTGTACCCTTAAAGTTGAACAAATTAATACCATCACGCAACTTGAAATTAAGTATTTGTATAGTTATAAATAATGAGTAATTGTAGCTTAAATGTAATATGTTGGAATGCTAGAGGCATTCAATAAAAACAAATTCTCAACTCGAACGACCACTTATCCTGCTCTAATTATAAATGTTATCGTTTGAACATGGACGAGTGAAGAGGTAGCGTTGTTGCCATAGTAGTAAAACGTTCTATTCAACATAAACTAGTACCCATTTTGTAATATTGTATTAATTGAAAGCATCGGTATTGAAGCTCCCTTTATTAATGGCCTTTCATTAAAAATTATGTGCTTATTTCTCAAGCGCAACTACCGCAACGACTTACGTAACTTAACAGCCTCCAATGACTTATTACTTATAGGAGATGATTTTAACTGTTGACATAGGCTTTGGGGCTGCCTTAGGGCTATCGCGTGGGGAAATATACTTGCAGATTCAAACGCAAGTCACCCCTTAGACATACTATACCCACCTAGTGCTTCTCACGCTCCATCTAATAATAACATTAACTTATATCTAACATTAATTTATATCTAACAAATATTTCTGACCTTTTCACTCGGCCCATAACTATTAATGAACTCAGCTCCGACCATTTACCAGTCAAGTGCAATCCTTACTCCAATGTTACACTCCAACCAATTGGAATTTATATAGAAAGCTAATGGCAGCAAAACTGGAAAACACCCCAGATCACATTGCTAGCCAATCCCAAATTGATCTAAGTGTTAACTTTTTCACCAACGCAATATTAGAAAGCGTAGAATAATCAGTGCTCAAGAAAAGGATTTATAGCAACAGGTCATTATTCTTCCAACTTTCATTCTGCAAATGATAAAGTTAAGAAACGCTGATAGATCCAGATGGAGACGTACAAGGTATTATTTCTTTCCCGCAGAATATATTGTATTAAAATGAATGTTCATCTAAAAACTGCAATAAATAACTTTAGGAACCAATCATGGAACGCAAAGCTTCAGAGAAAGGCAGCAGGCCCTTTTGGAACATCTTTAAATAAAACATACTTACATCCCTCCACTTAATGATGGTAACTCTATATTGCTTACTTGCTCTGATAAAACTAATGGCCTAGCAAAAGACTTTTGTAAGAACCATTCATTTACTACTCATATTACATCCTTTAACTTTCTAAACCCTATGTCTGTAATAAGTAGTGTTGGTTTAGTACCTTTGGCCGAGCTACAAAATATACAGCTACAAATAATACAAATCTTAAAGGTAGGAAAGCATCCGGTTTTGATGGAATAAAAAATCTGTTCTTTAAAAATCTACCCAAGGGATTTATTTAACAATTGTCTCAGATTAGTTTACTTCCCTAACAAATGGAAAGTTGCAAAACAACCCCAATCTTAAAACCTGGCAAAGCTCCCAACTAAGTTCTCTCAGTAAATGCCTAGAGAGATAAGTCAAACATAGGGTGATATCTGTTTTTAAAAGAAAGGAAATTTTACCTGAAGAGCAATTTGGACTTAAAGCATTCCATAGCACCACCCACCAAGTGCATAGTATAACAACAAACATAAAAAGCAAACTAGCAGTTGGCGAAAGCACTGGTTTTACTAGATGTTGAAAAAGCATTTTACGAGTCTGGCATAATGGCTTATTACATAAGCTTTTAAGTTTCAATTTCCCCTTGTATCCTACTATGTAAAACAATTTAGTAATTTCTTTCATACCGCAGTTTTAAGGTTTTTATGAGTTACTAAATTCTCTCGAACAATTTATTAACTTATTAATGCAGGAGTTCTCGAAGGATCTGTGCTTGGTCCAATATCATACAATATACATCTGATTTCCCCATCCTGGTAAACTGTAATAAAGCCATATTTGCTGTGACACATGTATCTATTCCTCAGATGCAATTGGTTTCAATTTTGAAACCAATCTACTTTCAGCTTTAAATACTGTTCAGGTATAGAGTAAGTGCGGCAAATGTGGACCATTGCTTTTATCCCTGTCTTTCATTTTTAGCTCTTTTTCAAAAATAATGACTAAAATCTAGTACAAAACATTCGTTTCTTACTTTAAGGCTGGATTAGCCTTATCATGTGACTTTTTTTCATTTTAAGGAATACAAAGTGATAATCGGTAATCTTGGTCGGGTAATGTGGACTAGTGGTCCACCTTACCCGACTCAACAATTGAACAATTTTATGCTAATTAAAAACCTTTTTGACCTTCGAAAAACAAATAAAACAAATTTTTATTCGAATATGTCATTGCATAAATGGCAAATAAATAGGTAGTTGCTGGAACAATTCAGGTGGGCCCAATTACATTCGCATTGAATGCATGAAATTCATTCTGTCGGAGACTTGTCACATTTCCATTGTTGCAAACAAAATTTCGCAAGCTGTGTCTTCTAAAGGTGGAGCGGATACTTCACAGTCACTGCCTTCATAGCACTGGTCATCTTCTTCGCTCTCACTGGAACTGAAAACCTAATTTTTTTTCTTAGGTTTGAGATTTTTTTTCAAACTCTCAACTGCTTTTTTACTTTGAATCTCTCCGAGGTCAGTTTTATGGGGAGAGACTGTAAGGATCTGAGCTTCAGTCTTTCTCCATGGCTTTTTTAGGAGGGGGTGAAATTTGCCACACTGTGACGGTTTTGCTCGAGCATGGAACATTGTCAGCATTCTCCTTTTCGACTTAAATGTGGAAAAGAAAAATTATAAAATAGTTTCAAAGCAATAATTTCTGCAGTTCCTGCTAAAAATGTTGAACATCGCTGAATATCTAGGTTCCCAGACTCCGAAGTTACATCTGATTCGGATAGTTGGACAGCCATGAATGAAAATGAAAAACATTCGATTTTGCCATTTTTTCTGAAAAAAATTATGAAAGTCAGGAAATTTGAAGCATGTGCGGGTAAAGTGGACTACTGGTCCACATAAGCCGCCTCTGGGTAGTCCACATTACCCGAAATGTGAGCAGTTCCGATTTTATTTAAAAGAAAAATACAAAACTAAATCAAATATGTCAACTTACCTTCGTATCGATTCCACAAAATGTCTAAGCTCTTAAAAAAATTAAAAGATTTTAACTTTTGTTGCAAACAAATCAAGACACAACTTATTTCTTTAACTTTAATAATTACTTTATGTCGCACCACTACCTTTCACCACAAAATCACCAAAGCAAGTGAGCTTACAATGCAAAAATATATTTTACTTTTGCCGTAGTCTTTTTGCGTGTTTCGACATGAACAGTTATGTACGAGGGTGGTCCGATAAGTACTTAGCGTCACCGATGGCGCCAGTATCGCAAGAGCAATTTACTATCGTGTAGTACATTCTAGTAGACGGCTACTGTCGAAATTTCAGCCAGATTGGGCTCGTAGTTTTGTTTTGACCGCGTGTGGAAGCGGGAGTGTCTGCGGATTTTAGAATTTATGAAAATGAATGATTTTAGAAGAGGAATCTTTATTAGAATAGGAATATTGGAATTCTTTATTGAGTTTCGAATAGTACTTACGTTTAAATTAACATAATTGTATGAAGTTGGGTTGCTTACATTTTGCCTCGTTTGCACAAGTTTTCGGTGACTCCATGAATTGCATCTTCTTGCCGTTTGTTCTAACGTTTAACAATGCGGACGGATGTGTCGCAGACGATTAGCTTGCAATTCCTGGAGTCATCCGATCGTTTGTGCTGCACAAGTGTTCGGTGATTCCATGAATTGCGTCTTCTTGCCGTTTGTTCTAAAGTTTCACAATGCGGACGGATGTGTCGCAGACGATTAGCTTGCAATTCCTGGAGTCATCCGATCGTTTGTGCATTACACGTTTCGAGGTGTTAAATTATTAAATTATATTCCTATTACATGACACCGTCGTCGGAACCGTAACTGTGGGAGCCGTAACTTCTAGACAAGGCCCCAGATAGTGTATTAGAAAATCCTACATTTTATTGTCGAAACGCAAGTTCTACCATGTATTTGTTGTCCGGCGATCGAGTAAGAGTATTTAAAAAATGAGCATGTACTTCATCATCATTTAGTGACAAAGAGGACATATGCGGAATTTCCTCAAATTCCCAGAAAGATTTCAAAAGCACATCAAGGTCCACTACTGCATGCAATGAAACAATCGGTTTTTCTGGCAAATAACCAGTTATAACCCATCCAAAAAGGGTCTCATGAGCAACAACTCTTCCCTCCTCATCTGACCGTTGACCACCTCGCAGGATACTCCAAGCCTTGTCAGCCCCTAGAAGTATATCAATGGGTTCCGGGATATTAAATTTAGCATCAGCTACCAGAAGGTCATAGATTTCCAATTTTCGAATGAAAGCGAGGGAGTTTGTGAAGCCATTTTGCCCAAAACATAAGCCTCAATGCTAATAAAATGTGGGCCAATACCAGATTTTAGGGTTAGGTTGACAGCACCTTGAATCACACGGGCGGATATGGACAACCGAGCATGGGAACGACGAACACCCAGCCTCTTCACCAAACGGTAGCGCGCGAAATGGCTCTGTCCAAGAACATCAAACACTTTGACGGCAACGATATGTAGTATTCCCGAGGGACGCGATTCATGTTTTCACGATTCAACAGAGTTCCGGATAGAATTAGCCTTAGGAGGACTGGTAGAACTAGAACATGGGATACGGTTTCCTAACTGTACTAAGCTATGATGGCGAGTATTACAAAACGTACACCGCGCCTTAACTCGACATCGCATCGATGAGTGCTTAATACCGAGACAATTGTAGCTTAACCGTTGATCTCTAGCTAAACGGCGACGCGAACTGCTCATAGCTAGACCGTTTGGTTATAATATGCAATAAACAGGGAAAATAAACTATTAATATTTACGAGTAAAGCTGTTTTTCAAGCTATCATATGTTATGGGTCTCGCGTATGAGGCATGTGCGACAAAAATCATATTCGCCGACTGCAAATAACTCAAAACAAGCTATTAAAAATGATTTTAAATCTGCCATGGTATTTCCCAACAGAGGACCTTCACATCGTTGCAAATATTGAATTGGTTAAAAGTAGAATTGATAAAATTTATCAGCGTTATAATATCTCGTGCTTAACATCCAATAATTCAATGATTTCTGATCTAGCTTTGTCATTAGGGCAAGTCAACTCTGCACCGCAAATATGAAGAGAGTTATTAGTACTATTTATATTAATATAACTACTTTGTTACTTATTTGTGCCTATTATATACATATTTTTTTATCTACTAATATACTTATTTACTAATTTATATATTTTCTAATATATTTATTTTTATACATATTTGTTTGTTTATTTATCTACTTATATATTTATTTGTAAGGCACAAAGCGAAACCAACGACCTCAATCAGCAAACCACCAAACACGAACCCAAAACAAAGCGCATAAAAGACAACTTCCCAAAATATATCCTTTATTACTATACTCAGAACACTTCTCATATGTTATTCCTATCGCCCTGACTGCTACTCGTCGACTTCCGACTATTCGATCAACTCAGCTGCTTTTATACCCGCGCGTTGGATGTCTGTACCGTTTATCCGCTGTGCCAATGCCATGGGCGGCTCTGGCGTTGAGAAAGGGTGCAAGGCGCCATGGGCGGCTCCTGATGGAAAAGGGCGCAAGGCGCCTACGCGGATCGGATGCGTGGGTATTACAGCTCGCCCATCCTGACCTAAGGCTCGTCCTCGAGACTTCCTGCGGTTGCTGGTTCGGAAATCTCCTCGTCAAAACTGTCTGCATCAGATTCTTCAAGTTCGCTTTCGGAAATGTTGTCGTCATACAGCTCGCACCACCTCTTCATCTTGTCTGCGCTTTCAATCGTCTCAAATCGTTTTTGAGTTCGCTGCTGATCAGGAATATCCTTCAAGATGTACCGGTCGTTTGGCAAGACCTTCGCCACGATGTATGGACCCCTGTAGATTGGATCAAGCTTTCTTGACTCACCTGTTGCCACGGGCTCACGTTCGATCAGGACCAAATCATCTACAGCATACGTGTTGGGCTTCTTATGTGTCCTGTTAAAACGTTCCTTCTGCTTTTGTTGGTCTCTTGAAATGTATTGCAGGGCGACGTCCCGCCTATGGTCCATTTTCTCTTTGTCACAATGTCCGTTGCGTTCCAGTTCTAACAAAATTTTGTCCCCGGCGATTCCTCTTGGTGTGTAGGCGAACATCAGATCGTGTGGTGTCACTCTGGTAGTTGCGCTTCTCGCCGTGTTCAAGCTCCATTGGATACTCCTTATCTGCTGAGCCCAATCCTTGCCTGCCGAATGACTGCACGTAAGTGCTGCAAGTACTGTCCGGTTAATTCTTTCCACTTGACCGTTGGCTCGTGGAGTTCTAACAGCCGTCATAACATGTTGTATCCCGTAAGTTTGGCAGTACTTCTTGAACTTGCTCGCCGAGAACGCCGTACCTCGGTCGGTTATTAAACGCTTGGGCATTCCAAAGTATTCACTGACTTGGTTGAGCACTCCTATCACCCCCTTCGTATTGGTCGTCTTTACAGCTTTCAAGATGGTATATTTTGTAAAGTTGTCTACTAGTGCTAACAAATGTTTAGTTCCACCTCGCCCAGTTGTGAATGGCCCAAGATGATCTATATGAACCGTATGAAACGGTACTGGTTCTCTTTCCACACAATGCAGCTCACCTTCTAACGCTCCACCCTTCCTCTTAGTGTAGGCGCATTCCACACATCCCTTAACGTAGCTCTTGACAAAATTCCTCATCCTGGGAAACCAATATGTCCTTCTCAGCCTTTCTAGAGTTTTCTCGTAGCCCATGTATGCAGCCTCATCATGACACACTCGTAAGATTCGCCATCGTGCCCCTTTAGGTACTACCCACTTTTGCTGTTCACCAACGCGTCTGTATAATCGGTTCCCTTCTAGCTTGTATTCCTTATGGAGTTGGTTTTGCTCACCGCCAACAGCTGTTGATTGTAGTTGTCTGATAATGTTCCGTAGTTTTTTATCTTGCCACTGCATCGTTGCAAGCCAATCGTCGCCTGTAATGTAGATATTTAATACATTAGCGGTTGCCTCTTCCATCTCGCGTCTAAAAATTGTCTTACCCGATGCACATTTTTCGGCTGGGGAAAATCTTTTACTGCCACCGTCTTCCGCTCACTAGGTCGTATCCCGTTTTCATCCAGCTGATGTCCGAGGAACTCAATGCTAGTTCTCAAGAACGCACACTTTTTCGTATTGAGTGTCAACCCCGACTCCTTTAGAACCTTCAGAAATTTGCGGAGCTTCTGTAGTCCTTCTTCCAGCGATATGCTTGCAATGATGACATCATCCAAGTAGACTGCAACATCACCAGGATCCATACGCGCCTTTAGCTGGTTCATACACATTTGGAAGTAAGCTGGAACGTTCACTAGACCGAACGGCATACGCACGAACTCGTACAGACCGTTCTCCGTAGCAAAGGCGGTGTACTTTCGGCTCTGCTCCGCTATCTGCACTTGATGGTACCCAGAAGCAAGGTCCAGTGTTGTGAAATACTTCTTTCCAGCTAGAGTTGCTAATATTTCCTCCACGGTAGGCATCGGGAACTTCTGTTTTTTTGTTACCCTATTTAGCGCCCGGTAGTCGATGCACATCCTATCCGTACCGTCCTTCTTCTTTGTAAGAACAATCGGTGCGCAGAAGTTGGATGTTGAAGGCCGAATGACTCCTTGATGCAACATTTCGCTGATCTTTTCCTCTACTATCCTTCTCTTAGCGAAAGGTAATCGGTAGGGTTGCACACACACTGGTTGTGTCGTCGTTATTTCGATTGTGCACTCACCCCAGTTGTACAGTCCAAGTTCGTTGGCGTCTAGAGCGAAGCGATCTCGGTATTCATTTACTAATTCGCCGAGTAGCTCCTTTTCCTTGGCTGTAATGTCTCCCGCATCAATATCATCAATATCGATTCTACTCCGCACCTGCTGCTCCGCAATCGACTCGTCTGAGATAATCAACGATTTGCCTTCATCACTCACAGTGCAGTCGCTGATTTTGAGTTCATGGTATGTCTTCTCGATTTTGACTTGCGGTTGGTCAAGCAAACGCCTACCGACAATTATACCGACATACTATTGTATGGTTGGCTGTCGTCTGGGACAACTAATACTTCACACCAGCTTCGCAAAGCATCTACCCCGACTTCGGCATAAAGTTTTCCTATTGTTCGGCATCTTCCTCCGCCGAACCCGCTCAGTTTCCTAGCATCATCGCTGTAGCGAAGATTGTTGGTGATAGCGACTGACTCTTGCAGTGTGACGCAGTCGCTGCCCAGGTCTATGAAAGCTTCGATTGGCTTCCCGTTGACGGTCACAATTTTGTGATACACACTTATGTCTTCGCACACCCACAACTGACTTGGCCTTGTAGGTTGCCTCTGTTCGGTAGCGTGTTGCTCTGCTGCCCTCGTCGTTGCCGCGCTCGTACAATTGCGACCTATGTGCCCGGATTGGTTACATTTGAAGCACCTGACCTTTGGGCAGTTGCGCCCTATGTGGGTATGATCGGATGCGTGGGTATTACATATTTATTTATTGTTTCATATGTATATTTATATTTATTTATTTATTTATTTATCTATATTATTATTATTTATTTATTTATTTATTTATTTATTCATTCATTTATATCTTTATTTATTTCTATATTAATCTATTAAGACACATGCAGAAAATTGGCATAACAGGACGTCTTTTATCATGGTTCAAAAATTGTCTCAGACTTAGAACACACAAAGTTAAGATCAAAGGTAATTCAAGCAATGAAGTGATCGTGAGCTACGGAGTTCCGCAAGGATCCAAACTGAGTCCACTTATCTTCATAATCTATGTGAGCTTTTAACTCTTAAGAATAATGCTGTGTTTGCTTATGCCGACGACACTGCAATTGTGATCAACCACCAGGATGTCGAAGAGGCAGAAATAAGAGTTCGACGTAGTCACCTTATGGTGTCATGAAAATAATATAATCAATGCACCAAAGACCAAAGTCACGCACATCCGCCCACCGCACATACTTAAGTGCAAAAAAAACCTACTCAGCAAAAAGCCTAAGCCTTAAATAAGTCTTATTTCAATACAATTTATCCCTTATATGATAAGGGTTATTATCGGTAAGCTATATACGTTGCATTCAAGATTCCTTATTTCGTTCCTTACTTTTACACAGGCCATGTCATAGGAAATCAGGCATACATTTCAATGCCTTTTATAAACCTTTTTTCTGAATTATATAAGCAAGAAAATAAGGTATACATAAGACTTATTGCAAAACTGTTTATTCCTTTTATAAGCAATATAATAAGGCTTATTTAAGGATATCTTATTCCTTATTTTGTACCTAATATAAGCACTAACTAATCCTTATATAAGTCATATTCGAATTCAACTTTATCCTTATTTTCTTACTTATTATAAGTAACGAAGTAAGACTTATGAAAAGGATTGTAAAACTAGTAACCTTTATAAATCTTAAAGAAACAATTTTATTAGTTTATTTTATTACATATATTTTTCTTTAAATAAAATTGAAATTAACACAAATAATGAACACAAAATGAAATTCACAAATAATTATGGGGGGTGACATAAAAAATGAATTACGCAACTGATACAAAAATATAAATAAAAATGGAAGTAAAATAAGTAAAAGAGAGTTATTTCAAGATTTGATTAATACTAAAAAAATATAAATATAAATATGAATGTAATCAAAGTAGTTATAAAATATATAAAAATAAATTATATACATAAATGTTAGTTATATATACATATACATTTAGATTTTTTTATTTTGTTGGCGCACTTTATGCTTCCTCTCATCCAAACGATTTTTCCCCTTTCTTATTGCGTCCTTCACATCCTTTTCGTATTCTTCAAACGAATTGTAATAACGATTTACACAATCTAATTTCAGAAATGAAAGTAAAAGGTGTAGTTGATTAATTAGACTTAGGTATACTTACAGTAATCCGTGCAGGGACGGGTTAAGAATATCCCTGCAGCGATACCTCTCGCTTGTCGTAAAAGGCGACTAAAACAAAGGTAAACGAAAATCACATCTAGGCAATTTAGAAAACACCAAGGTGAGCCTAGGGACACATTTACTACCATTAAACTGCCCCACAAGTGTACATGCAAATCAGTGGGTTGACACGACTGGAGATCACCGGTGTTGTAAAAGTAAGATCAAACAAAAAAAAATCAGGAGCATGCCAGTGTCACAAAAAAAAAAAAAGGCAGGCCGAAAAATAATTGGTGCAAACAAATGCAAAAACACCAGCATTTGATTGGCCTCAGCGATGAAGTAATACCAAAACGGGAAGCCTGCCGCTACTTTCTGAGGTCAAACCGGTGGACCCCACAAGCGGACCAGTAGGAATGCAGTTAAGTGGGAAGGTTCTGGTCCTACACTTCTGACCATAACAACGCCGGAAAAAGGAAAAGAAGAAGGTATACTTACAGTATATTGTCGAAGTGAACAATTTAAATTCGTTAATTGCTCTCATTTTCTTTCGACCGTTCCAATTAATTTCCATCAATAATTGGTCTGAAATAGTATGGGAGAGATTGCAAGATATTTTCCCCCCTAATTTCGTTCCTAGTAGTATTTTCTAAAATAAAACTTGTTTTATTAAAAGTAATACATATTTAAACGTTTATTTGATACTTACTAAGTCATTTTCAAAATTTGGCTCTGTCTTAAGCCGGATATCCAATGCTTCTAATTCTTCTATGGTTTTAATGGGAAAATCATAAATATTGGAAGAAGCTATACCAAACAATTTTTGATAAATGCAATTTATCTTAATTGTTTGTTCTGCCAATACTGCTGTTTGGCGCTCAAGGATCGTTTTCATTTGAGCTACAGCTTCTTTCACATCTTCGAAAATTCATGTTTAAAATAGCAAATATAAAAAAAAACAAATTACCTTGCAATTCACCACTTATCCGAGCGTCAGATGAAAAGCCTGTCACGGTTGTACCCAGTGAAGATGGCGTTGAAGGTTGTTGATCAACGTTTTGAGGAAAAGGAGGCATTAGCACGATAAATGGTTGTTCTAGATCTGGATGCATAAATAATAATTATTTATGTATTTTTTCCGATTTAAATTTAGATAACATACCTGCGTTCTGGTCCATAATTATATAATAGTATAGTGAACGGTCTTAATTTTTTATCGTATGTAAAATTGGTAACAAAATATACTCTGAATCGCAAATTGAAATAGGGAACAATTTTAAAATATTAGAGTCAAATGTAAAAACTTCTTAATTTTCTGATAAACCTTTAGTCTTTATTATACCTAACTGCAATGAATTAACCGGATATAAAAAAAAAGCTGAAACATTTAATAATTTTTTGACAACAACGTAGTGCTTTCCATTTTTAATTCCCATACTAGTAATTTTATAAGGACTACCATTAATAGAACACATATTATTAGGCATCTTTTTGGAAAAACAGATTCCGTTAAACTTTAGAGATATTAAAGATTTATCAATTAAATCATTTTCTAATTGATAGTTTGCTATTACTGGAATTTCATTCAATCTGTTGTTAAGTTACATGAGAATATGTTGCGGTTTTTTTGTTTTCTTTTTAATAATTTGCAAGTAATTTTCAAACACGTAACTATCGGTTAAACCTATGTCTTTAATTGAATCAACTAAATGAAGTAATCCGTGAACCTTATATGATATGCTATCCTCACCATAAAATTTCGAGAAATTCCTAACAAATAACTGAAACATTTGTCTAACAGTATCCATATTCGATTTCAATAGATTGGAATCTAAACACATTCGGTACGCGCAACACAATAATAAAAAATGTTCATATAACTCTTTATCCATAACTTCCTTAAATATAAATATTCCTGTATATAAAACTAACTGACGGAATTCGGTACCTTTCCACCTTTGAAGTTCTTCAAAACTCCTAGGCTTTCTACAAAATTCTTTAGGTATATTTTGTCTTAATTGCAAAAGTTTAACAGATAAATCTGTTTTACTTTTTGCCGATATATTATAAGGGTTTACTAATCTACCCCCAAATATTTTTGACAATATTTTTTTACTTATTCCAAGATCTATCAGATGGAGAATATCAAAAGGAAACTGTTTTGTACAATTTATTCCATAAGCTTCTAATATATTTGGTATATTTTTGTGTTGTAAACTATGATAATGTACATCAGTTCTGTTTGCAAAACTTTCTTTAGTTCTTAAAGGACCTATTGATGTTGCATAAACTGTTCTTCTGTTGATTCGCTTACCGATTTGTTCGCAATATGGACACCCGTGAAATGAATTATGGTATGCAGTCGATGTTAAGAACGCTCTAGCAGGTGCGTCGCAAACGAATGCGCTGATATTTAGTTTATAAACATTTCCTTTTATATTAATTCCGGTAAGATCAATTTCTCTTAACTCATTTATAAAATTTTCTAAAAACTCATCTACTTTGAAAGGTTTACTTGTGCCCACAAAACATCCCATCATGAAAGGTCTAAGATCCAGTCTGCTCACAAACGCACCAAGTATTGGCCATAGTACAGTACCTGAACTTTTAAATAATGGAAGGCCATCTACATTTATGTCTATATTTGTTGTATTATTATTAAAAATATTGAAACTACCATATTTTTTTATCATTCTTGAAATGCCAAAATGCATATAGCTACCCGGTTGAACTTCTTTTATCGAATTTTTTTCAATTTTGTTTATCTCTATCAAACAGACAGATAAAGGGACATCAAGTCCTTCCTCCTTTAATATTGCCAACAATTTATTAGCAGATTGGTAAGAAATATTTCCCTCAATAAACCAATGGGCTAATTTTTCTTTTAATGTGCTACGTGATGTATCGTTATAAACAATTTCACTACTCTCATTAAGACCGTCACCCTCTACTATATCGTTACTTATAAATTTATAAGAATTGGACGTAATAGTCTCCAATTCCCTATCGTTGCTTGGATTTTCAATATTTTGCTTCTCCCGTTTCAACAATCGGCTATAGTGCCGCTTCGAAAACCCCAGAGTATTCATCTTACAAACCTTTTCAAAACACTTCACACTGCACTTTTAAATTAAACTTTATGTCAAAGGAGCAAATTTCACAACGCGTCTTAACGTTCGAATGCTAATGCGAAATGACGAATCAGTAAAAAGATTCCTTACCTATGCCTTTCTGTAAGGCATATAGCTGCATCATAATGAAATAAAGTACCGTTTGTTATCTGTTGTGCATTATCTGGACGACCACGTGTTCGTTCACGAGTGCTTACCTTATATTTACCTTACTCTAAGGCTTAACTAAGAATTATAATGTGTATAAAATAAGGCTTGTCATATTTCGTATACCTTACTGAAACCTTAGACTGACATGCCTTATACAATTTTCTGCTGGGTATGGAGATCAAAAACTCATGGGAGACAAATTCGTTGTGTAGAAATTCGTTATAATGAGAACAAAATACACTGAAATTAGAACGAAAAAGCTGCATACTTGGAATCAATTCGTGATAGAAGTTCGTTATAGAGAAGTTTGACTGCAATAACGAAAAACTTAATACATATATATAAATATTTTCAACTCTATTTGTATGGGCATAAGGTTTAAATTGTTTTGTTGGCGAATTCACACTCGCTATACTAGTATCGCGCGCCGGTCGCCTGTGAGCCCTTCGAGAAATGCATGAATGACGCCACACGTGCCGCGCCGTGATATTTTGTTTATTGTTTATATATTAATAGACGATTGACTTTTTTTACCGAGTGAACAACGCAATTTTTTAGTTCTGCTCCTTTGTAATTTTCAACAATGAAATAAGTTTAGAAGAACACAAAGACTGATTTAGGTAATCTTTACCGTAAACTACATATGTACATACATATGTACCTATATGAAGCATAAATTGCAGCTTATGCTGATAAAATAAGCAAAAGAAGAAGTTAACACTTTATGGAAAAGTTTAAAAAATATTTAAGGTGAAGTGGAATCTAAACTCAAAGAACTACAAATAAATTTGGCGGAAAAGAAAGCGAAACTTAAGAATTTTTTTTTCAAAAATTCCTTCGACATCAACATCACGAATACAACTAGAGTCCGAGGACATAAAAGTAAGTTCGAATTATATAATAACAACCAAACTAAACTGACTAGGTACATATATGTATATGTAGGTACTGGGACTGGGTAATTCCGCGAAACACTGCTCATACATAGTAATTTTACTGGGAATTAACTTTAATCCTTCCGTCCGTGTATACGGGGTGGAAACGATTAAGTGATCTCACTCGATTATTTTCAGATAACAAAGAAATTGGAAAACTGATTTAAATGTTTATTTTTAATTGCAAGGAAATACTCAACCAGGCATACCTGAAAACGCTAACGATATTGTTATACAATCAAGTGAATGCCAGTTACTTCACACAATACCTAAACCAAAGATTTAGATCGCTTCTAGGAAGATAATTGTAGTTCTAGAATCTGAACTTAATAGCTTGTTGTTGGCACTCGGTACTGGTATAGTTACAGATGGAGCAATAAAAAGAGGAACATTGAGGAAAATAATTGAGCAGGAAAATAACTTATTGAAGCGAAAGATTAGTGCAGCGGAGCGACCGAAAAAAAGTCGTGATTCGAAAAAGCAAAAACAACAACCTTATGAAAATAATACCGACTTAGCAGCTCTAAAACTTCGAGATACTGTTGGACGGCCTAGAGTAGAAGAAAACCAATTCAGTATATTTGAAGTCATAAAAGAGATTGCAGCTTTTAGTAACGCAGCTGATGATCGACGTCGCACTGAAACCATAAGGTGTTGCAAAACATTGGACGATTTACAAACATTACGATTTCGTAAACAAGGATATATTATCAGTCGATCAGGGCTGTAAGGGGTTGTAAACCAGAGTTTCAAACAAAAATACGGCATATTCTGCATTGCTTCGATAAGAAACCTTGAATCTTTAGCTTAAATTTTTAGGCCCTGAACAAGTTTTCTTTTTATTGATGGAGCATGCGTGCCATTAGATTGATTATCGTGTAATATTACCGAGTCATGATTTCTTGGTCGTCGGAAAACATAAACTTATTTCCCTTGTTCATGCAGGTATTGTAATAAAGAAAGATTGTGAGAGGAAACCTAAAGCTGTGACACTCTGGGTCGACATACGTAGCAATACGTAATGGAAGGTTCTTTCTTTAGTGCCAAGACTCATGCCACAGACGTACATAGACTTACTGAAATACATGCTTTCGAAAACTGAGAACTCATTTGTTTATGTTTACTAGCGATGGTGGTCCCGATGAAATTAGTGTGATGTACTTTATGGATGACCCTTAAGACAATTTTCGCAGCAACATTGAGCACTATTTTAAGCCTCAATTGATTTTCTTCACTGTGAGCAGCAGGTATAACGAATCGTTCATATAGACTAAGACTTTTCAAACTAACGGCAGAGAAACAGTTTTGATATACCTCTTAAACATAATCGGAATAGAACTTTTACAAACTCACACTGCCTGTCTGAGTGGGTAGCGGTCTTTTATGATTTTCCTATTAAGCTTCCCGTAATCGATGTATAAACGATTAAATCCATCTTTTTTCTTGAATAGGCAAAATTTGACTTACTTTGCTGAATAATTCCTTCTCGCAGCCAATCCTCAATTTGTACATTCACAGCTTCTCTTTCCCTTGGCGCCAACCGACTAGCCTATTGATATACTGGTTGCACTTCTGTTAACACTATTTGTATTTCTACGCAAGATTTTTCTATTTTATTTTATTAATAACTTTGTAATTTCGTTTCGAATGTTCGATTTACATTGTTAATTAATCCTTTTCTATCAATTGTACAACATCAACTCTTGCAACATCATTTTCTTCTATATTAACTCGCATAGAACTTGCGCTTATGTGAACATTTCCATTCTTAATAGTTAGTGAAGTTTTTCAAAAAGTTGTTTCCCAGTATAATGGTACCCGTTATCCATTTATCCGGAACAATATGAAATCTGATTTCATGTAAATCGTTTTCGATCAAGACTTTAATCATACAAGATTCATGTTCCATATTTGCCTCTTTACCACCAAAATCGAATAAATATTTTCCTGGTCCATCAATTCTCACAGTCCCAAATCTTCTCCAAGCGCTTTCCTTCATCAAAGAAGGATATCGGCTAAGGTATCATGGTGCTCTCCATCAATAACGACTTTTACATTTTTTTTCTTGTTAGAGGCTGCTGCTATCTGTTGGAGCAGTCAGACACAAATACTGGTCCATTGACCACTACCAGACAGACACCTTCGATGGCTTTACAGCTCATGAAGAGCCGGAACCAAGCTACTTTTTATTCACTCATGTTGTGTGCGATTTGTTTCTTCACACAAGTGAACGGAACCTAAAGCTTAATGCTGATTCCGAAAGGCAAGAGCCGAGAAGCTTTTTCAAGGCAAGTGTACAACGGGGAGTTTTGCCAGTACTCCGCCGAGGAGAGAAGACGCGAAGTAATCATGGCGTTGTTGTTATCAGTAATCGATGGCGTTGTTGTTATCAGGATCCGAACTCGCTCGTCTTGCGTCAGCGGCCGACACACTACCCACTGCGCCACGGCGCTCTCTAATGACTTTTACATAATAATCCAATTTAATTCGCCTTATGTTTGTCTGACTGTGAGGTGGTCTAAATAATTTCAAAAGGGAAGTCGAAGAGAAATTAGTCACACGCAAACGTTAATTACGAATGTGTCTACTTGAAATAATGTCGTGTATTGCAGATCTGCTTTTCACACCATAGAGGTAGATCTATTTAAGCCAATTTTGTATACGTTAAGTCATTAAAGTTTAAATTTACAATGAGTTTAACGCATAATAAAATTTGCTTCGAAAGAAACCGTTTTTGACAGATCTATGCAAATTGTAAATAAAAAAATTTTGTAAATAAAAAAAAAAATAAGAAACTTCAAAAATGTTTTGTAGTTAAGTAAATAAATTACAAAAATATCAATAAAAATGCCAATAAACAAAAGGTTTGGAAATTAATTTTGTAACAAAGTTAAAAACAAATAATATTGATGGTATATATTTAAATGAAACAAAGTAAAAATCAGCGTTAAAAAAATACTGTGAAAAGTTTTGCTAAACTGCTCTCTTCTTATTTGTATTATAAGGCTATTCTACGATCTTTTTAAACATATTCTGCTAGATCTCTTTCATGAAAATCAGGTCTACTTTTAATTTTTATAAGAAGTTGCTCTTTTATCGATAAAAGTACTAAATCGGAGAGTCTGTTTTCTGCTTGAATGTCTTTAATAAGTATGTATTCTTTTTAGAGCTGAAGAGATCGCTCCATGGAGGCAACAGTTATTGGAAGTTTCACACAATAGACCAATTAAGTTTATAATTTGGGGAAATGTGTCACGTAATATTTCACTTTTCAAATTTTTATGGAGTTCTAAAACCCCAAGTTGTCGAAGTGAAGAAGTTGTATATAAAATTTTCAGTTCGTTTTTCAAAGTCGTAAAATCGTAAATTCCAGGTAAAAAATTAAATAATAATTTCTAACGCTATCAACATTACATCTCATGTCATTGTATACATATTTCATAATATACTTCCTTTCAAAAAATAAATGATAATATTCAACAATTAAAAACTTTGTATTTTTTATGTGTTCTGTTTCAATTTCTTCATATTTTATAAGTTTTCATTGTCAAAAAGTTGCAAATTCTTCGATTCGATGTTCGATAATATAAATAAATTAAAAAAAGGGTCATAACAGATTATCAAATTATAATAACAGATTATCAAATTATAATAACAGATTATCAAATTATATAATAAATTATAATAATTAATTGGGATTTTTTTTTTCTCGACAATGACTGAGTAGTGTGCCTTATAACTTGTCGATATAAGTACTCTTACTGAGTATTACACCCAAAAACTCTCGATTTGAATACCCTACATCCTTGCCGTCTCGTTGTAAGAACAAAAACTTAGACATGTATTTGATAACGTTTGCCCATAACTAGGATATCAAAAAAGTGTATGAAATTAAGCACATCCTTCTTTCCATATTTATCATAGACCCCGTTAAAGCTTTCAAACTTATCCCTCAATGCACTATCTGCCAATAATTTGGGCACATCAAAAATGTGGTAAGCCTCCCAAATATGTATGTGAAATGCGCAGAAGAGCATAGCACCGTTAATTGTACTAAACCTTCAGATCTCCCTGCAAAAGGTTATTACTGTGGTGAGGCCCATCGTGCTAACTACCGCGGGTGAACGCGTTACGTAACGTATTAGACATAGAAAAACTAGTTTGATCTCTCACCTCACAACCCTATCATATATTAACTTGAAGAATTATAAGTATTGCCATACAATCCATTCAAACAATTGTGCGAGAGGAGGCAATGCTATTATTATAAGAGAAAACATTGATCATTATGAAGAAGAGAAAATTAGTTCCTTAAAGTTTCAAACAACAACAGTAACTATAAATCAGCCCCTTTCAATAACAGCGGTGTATATTCCTCTCAGGAATATATTCATCAAGTGAATATCAACAGCTTATCACGATGCACAATGCTAAGTTTATAATGGGACGAGACTTCAATGCGAATCATACATATTGGGGATCACGTCTTATTACGACAAAAGGTCGTACACTTTACGAGGCAGCTCGAAAAACAGGATGTGAATTAGTGAATTTGAGAAAAATACTTACCTTTCAAACAAATTCACAGACTGATTTAGTTTTAAACAGATCTTACGAAAGGAAACCAATATAAGAGATTGTAACGACAGACCAGTTGGAAAATGAAGCATATGGTACTCCTCCATCAAAGAGCAAAACGATGAGTAGTAATAATTTAAAAGAAATAAAGGCTCTCATACAAAATAAAAGAAAGCTCCGACGTAGGTCGCAGCAAACTCGGATGCCTTCTGATAAAGCGAAACTAAACAAGGCTACACATGATTTTAAGTTCGAGATAAAGCTAATTCGAAATGAAACAATGAAAAAATATCTCTCAGGACTATCTGCTGATAAAAATACCACTTTAGAAAAGTACAAAATATACAAGGCGACCAACAAAACATATTCCACCAATTAGGTACGGTAACGGCTAAGAACAATGAGGAAAAAGCAAACGCTTTTGCTGACCACCTAGCGAATACCTTCAAGCCTAATGATGCGATTTGTGATGAGTTTTCATAATTCGTGCAGGTTCAAGAGTGTACGCTCTTATGGTGTTTGTCACACTACCTGGACGGGGTGCAGATGGTTTGTGTCGAAGATGTTCAGAAGTTCTGAAGCAAATACCAAACAAAGGGTTAGTTAAACTCTTGTGATTAATAAATAAAACAAAAAAGAAGGAGAAAGAGGCGTGCCCGAAAATCGTGCAAAGAGGCTGGCACAGCCGAAGTAACGAAGGTTGAAGGCGAACCTCTAAGGAAAGCAGTCAAGAGGATTAGATCGGCGGAGGACTCTCCTACCGAAACCGACCCCCTCATTTGCAGCCCCCGCACTTCTTGGCGCCGAAAGCGTCGGCGGCTAGTAAAGGCTGCTGCATGAGGCACATGCATGCCAGCACTTATTGGTGCAATGAAATCTTTTACGACCAAGAGCAATATCTTTATAATATAATTATGCTGTGTAAGCCACAGCCAATCCTTCACCTCACATAACACTTTTCCGCATACTCTGTCATTCACCCCGAATCACTCCAAACAATATAAACATCGAAAATGAGGAAAAACACAAAGCCAAAACTTAATCCCTTTTTTTTTAAGTAAACAAGGACTGTTTCAACATTCGTTGAAACCTGCCTACTAAGCATTCCGAGTTTTGAGCTCTTTTCCTACACCATCGATCATTTCGATTGGGGTATATTATATCGCAGGCAACAAAATATTGTAATTTAGGTTTAAGAGAGATTAAAATAAAGTAATATCTTTACAAAAGAAATTCTGAGTTTTCTTAACTCAAATCCCCAATAAGAGCATGCCAGATTCCAAAACTAACGGAGCTGGAGGTGTTCAGGGTCCTGTTATGGTCGGCGCTGCTGCTGAAAAAAGGCGGTGATGCTGAAGACAAACTCTGATCGGAGAAGGCAAAGCAGTTTTGAATCCCAACAAACCTCAAGCTGGCCGAGGTGTTCCAAAGCGGCGTCGGAAGGGAGCATGAGCTCGAACCGAAAAAGGTAAGAGCGCTCGCAAATCGCAAACGGAGGACGGTTGCCGGGAGCAACCTTGCTGGGGAGATAGAACGTGATGTCTCCTCCGACGTGGCGGCAGGTAATAGGGGTCCGAAGGTATATACGTCGATCAACAAATATCAAAGCAAAAATCTGAAGACGGAGAGGACTACACATAACAAAACCCTTTCCGCTGGAAAAGAAATCCCATTGACCGTAAAGAATTGAGACAAGCACCTCTCTTACAAAGACGCAGCTATCTCCTTTGAAAAAGTCAGGATAGGGACAGCGGAATGACCAGCGCAGATTGCCAATACTGAGGGGATCATCTACTGGAGCTAGCTTCAGCTCAGGCAGGTATTCAGGTCGAGAGGTCTGCTCTGATGATCATGGTGCCGAAAATCCCTCCCCTGAGAACTACTACCTATTAGGTAGTTAGTCTCCCAAAACTAACGCGTGACACCTGCTGGATTCTGAGGAAACCTGGAAGCAAGCTGAACGTGCTTACGCAATTACGTGCGTAGAGCCCGGGACTTGACACCAGGTCCTGGATTTTCTATTCCTACAAAGAAAGTAAGGGCTCTCTGAAAAAAGAGGGTTTCACTCTGGATGTGGGATTGGACAACGGCTCTGCCCCCTCTCGAGAAGGCGGTTGCTGTGAAGTAAGAAGGATTGGACTCATCATCTGTTGCGATGCTAATGCTCAAAACACTGTTTGGGGCAGCAGCAAATGCAATCGGAGAGGAAACCATCTTTTAAGCTTCACTCTGTCGTCTGACCTTATCATCAACAACGTTGGCTCCCAGCCAATCTTTGTGACGGCGAGTCGACAAGAAGTGATTGACCTAATCCTGTCTAATAGACATGTGAAGGCCATCACTAACTGGAGAGTCTTACCAGATGTAACACTGTCAGACCATCGAATTCCAATTGAAATGTGGGATCTCCCCCTCGCAGCCCGAGCGGGATCCGAGAAAGACGGACTGGATACGATTCAGAGCGGAGCTTGAGAAATCCACTCAAGCCCTGCCCAAAGACAAAACAAAGCAATTGATGGAGGATGCCGATCATAGCCTGAAGTTGCCCTTCGAACGCATCCTCTGTCGGACATGCAACATGCTTATCAGCGCGGAAAATCCTGCGAGACTGCGCTTCAAAACCTAGTTGGGAGAATTGAATGCGCTCTCGAAAGGAAAGAGTACGTACTAGGCATTTTTGTCGACATTGAGGGAGCTTTTGATAACGCTACTTTTGACAGCATGTGTAATGCTGCTAGACGGCATGGCGTAGATGAAGCACTGGTTTTGTGGATCAAAGCAATGCTCGTGCACAGGACACTGATCGCTGATGCAGGCCTCGAACATTGTGTCAAGTCTGGAGTAAACAGGGGCTGCCCGCAAGGTGGCGTCTTGTCTCCGCTGTTATGGTGCATGGTGGTCAACTCTCTGCTAGATGCTCTCAATGCCTCTGGAATCTATGCCCAGGCCTATGCGGATGATGTTGCTGTTCTCTCTGTCGGCTCATGTTTAGCGAATGTCTGTCTCAAAGCGCAGGTGGCGCTAGATGTGATCGAGGACTGGTGCGCGAGTAATGGGTTGTCGGTTAATCTTCTTAAGACTGAAGTCGTTCTCTTCACGAGAAGGAGGAGAAATACTAGCATTACTCAGCTGGTGCTAAAAGGCATTCCCATCCCGATATCCAAGGAAGCTAAGTACTTGGGAGTCATCTTAGATAGCAAGCTTCTTCGGTCAAAGCATGTTGAATCCAAAACCACCAAAGCGCTGTTAGTTTTTTGGCTGGGGGCTTATCGCCGAAAGAGGTCCTTCGGATCTACACGTTAATAATAAGACCGATAATCTCATATGCGGTTGTTTGGTGGAACGGGCTAACGCGCAAACACGTTGTGGCCTCTTTCTCCAAAAAGGGGTCTGTGTCAGCTGAACGGGAGCTTTCCCCGGCACACCGGGAGATGCTCTAGATTATATGATGAATCTTCCACCCCTGGACATATATATCAGAGATGCGCACTGAAAGCCGTGTCTCGCCTAAAGAGAAATGGTCTTTGGTACAACTTGCATTGGAGTGAAAGTGGACTTGCACATGGATATGCCTTCTGACGCAATGACACCTGCCATCTTACTGCGCTGCAATTACACAGTCACATTTCCATGGCGTTTGGACTGACTTTGGCCAGACACTGAACCTGGAATGGACTGTCTTCGCATTTTCACAGATGGCTCCAGGATTGGACAGGGGTCCTTCGCTGGAGTTTTCTTTGAGGGCGAAAACATTCGACTGCACTTCTCGTTAGGAAAATAAGGGCTTGTCTTTCAATCAGAGATTTACGTAATTCTAATGGTTATGCACTATGTTGTGAAGCACAGGCGGAAGAGAAAAAGCATATGCGTCTGCAGTGACAGCCAAGTTGCACTCAAAGCTGTACCCAACCCTCTATCCGACTCCAATTTAGTGCATGAACTCAAGACCTTTTTGAACAAAGTGGGAGGACTAAATTCAGTTAGGCTTGTCTCAGGTCACTCTGGGATCCCAGGAAACGAGATCCCCGATGCTTCCAATGTGAAATCTGACATCAACGTCTTCAATGCACACAGTCGTAGATAGAGAGAATATCCAGGATGCAGGATGACTAAGCGCGTACGCCCTGATGTCTGCAAGAAGTCCGCAATATTTTTGTTATCCTTAAGGAGAAATGATTGCAGAAGACTTACGGGCGTCATTACGGGCCATTACACTTTTGCCAAGCATCTCTATGTGCTTGGCATTAGTGAGACGCCTACCTGTGCTGCATGTTGCGAGGAGGATGACACAGCAGAACACTTTCTCTGCAACTATCTGCCTTCGCTTGTGCAGGGTGGCGCACCCTTGGGGCCGACGTAGTGTGTGCTGAATCTCTTAGCTCTACATCACTGAAGCTCCTCCTCGCGTTTCTCCGAACAACGGGAAAATAAAATAACGACAAGGTGTCTGTCTGGTAGTACAATGGACCAGTATATCCGTCTGAGTGCTTCAACAGATAGTAGAAGACTCCAAAAAAAAAAAAATGTGCCAAGCGTGTTGAAAGTAGCTGATATTATGTAGTAGCTGTAATTACCATCGGTTAACCAGGTAAGACTCCCACGAGGTATCCACATATAGACCAATATCTCTACTTCTTTTGACCTCAAAGTTGTTTGAAAGATTGCTTTTTAAGGGTCTGTAACCAATCGTAGAAAGAAGAAGTCTTATCCCAAATCGATTGGATTTCGAAGTAAGCACTTCACAATAGAACAAGTACACAGAATCTTCTTCTTCTTCTTCTTTTCCTTTTTCCGGCATTGTTATGGTCAGAAGTGTAGGACCATAACCTTCCCACTTAACTGCATTCCTATTGGTCCGCTTGTGGTCCGCCGGTTTGGCCTCAGAAAGTAGCGGCAGGCTTCCCGGTTTAGGATTACTTCATCGCTGAGGCTAATCAAATGCTGGTGTTTTTGCATTTGTTTGCACCAATTGTTTTTCGGCCTGCCTTTTTTTTTTTTGTGACACGGGCATGCTCCAGATTTTTTTGTTTGATCTTACTCTTACAACACCGGTGATCTCCAGTCGTGTCAACCCACTGATTTGCATGTACACTTGTGGGGCAGTTTAATGGTGATATATGTGTCCCTAGGCTCACCTTGGTGTTTTCTAAATTGCCTAGATGTGATTTTTGTTTACCTTTGTTTTAGTCGCCTTTTACGACAAGCGAGAGGTATCGCTGCAGGGATATTCTCAACCCATCCCTGCACGGATAAACAAGTACACAGAATAACAACTGAAATCGAAAAAGCATTAGAAGAAAAAAGAGTGTATTATGCAATCTTCTTGGCTTTTGACAGAGTATGGTATGAAGGTCTACTCATTAAATTAAAAGTGTACCTAGTAGAGAGCGAGTTCGGATCCCGATAACACCAATGCCATCAAATGATTATTTCTGGGCCTCTCTCCTCGGCGGGGTACTGGCAAAACCCCCCGTTGTAAAAAGCTTCTCGGCTCTCGCCGTTCGGAATCGGCATTAAACAATAGGTTCCGTTCACTTGTGTGGAAAACAAATCGCACACAACATAAGTGAATAAAAGAAGCTTGGCCTCTGGCTCTTCATGAGCTTGTAACGCCATCTAAGGTGTCTGTCTGGCAGTACAATGGACCAGTATTTGTGTCTGAGTGCTCCAACAGATAGCAGAAGCCTCAAAAAAAAAAAAAAAAAAAAAAAAAGTACCTAGTAGAACAATACTTCCACCTATTGGAGTCTTATTTAACATCGCGTTACTTACGCATAACACAGAAAATCTATTATTCTAAGCCAGCTACTACAGATCAAATAGTCAGCTGGACTCAAAGATGGCGAATAAAACTAAATTCTAGCAAATCTGTACATATTGACTTCACAAATAAGTCAATCTCTTACTCCCCTATAGTGATATCAGGCACGACTGTACCATATTCTAATAGAGCGAAGTATCTAGATATGAACCTAGATGAAAAGCTTCGTTGGAAAGAGCACATTTAAATCAAAAGAATAGAACTAGAAATCAAATGGCGAAAATTAGAATGGCTTTGAGACAGGAAATCAGGTCTATCAATTAGTAACAAAATTCTTCTGTACAACCAGTTCCTAAGACCAACTATGGCGCTCAACTCTGGGGATGTGCCAGCCAAACCAACATTGCAGTTATCTACCGCTTCTAGAATAAAGTCTTTAGAAGTATTGTGAATGCTATCAGAATGGTACATCAAAACTAGCGACCTCCATCGGAGCCAAAAGACACCTACTATTTTTGAAGATATCAACTCTAAGGTCAAAGCGCACAAGATAAGACTTCAGGAGCACGTAAATGAGAAAGTAACAAATCTTCTTAACGTGTATTATGTGAGACGAATGCAACATACATGATCGCTAGACCTTGCCAGGCAACCAAAAGCAATGAGATAGTAACAAAGTGACAAAGACGAGCGAAAAGAAACACTCGTAGTGAATTTAACCCCAGCTATGTTTTAATTAAATACCATCTATCCGAAACTAAGAAGTAAACATCAAAAGCCTATATTTATAATTATCATATAAAAATAGTAAATTGTTAATCATTAACTTGTTTCTCCCTATTAATTAAGAAAAGCAAACTGATCGTTAGTTTTATATCTAGTCGCAGTGTTATCAAACACTTGTAAACTTGCAGTTTATAATTATTTTTGAAATAAAAAAAACAAAAAAATTGAGAGGCGGGAAAAAATGTTCTGCACTTCAACATTGCTCTAAATGATAGTCTATTAATATGTCAACAATAATATTCAAGTCAAGTATAATATTGTTTTTACATAATTTCCATGATCATTGGAATCAGGCGTTTCATCGTGACTTTGAAATGCCTTCTCCTGTCTACCTAAAATCATCACTGTATCTATGAAACGCTCCATTAATTTATGGCTTCCATCAACTCTTTTATTGTGAGCTGCAAATATTTTTATATGATAATACGGTTGGTCCAAATTCGTGCAAAGATAAACAACTACGAATATGTTTTTCCGTCTTGACATGTTTTTTTCACAGAATTTACTGAATTATTTATGTCGATAAAGCCCGTGCGGCTCAGAACACTAAGAGAATTTGAAAAAAGAAGACAAGGAAAACAATAAGTTTTGTTTAGTTTACAACTACCAATCAACCAAATATATTTTTGGTATAAGGATTCATTGAAATGAGAAACCAAACCATCCTTCCGTTTATCTCTATAACTTTTCCTTTTGTTTAAGAAAATTCAGTTTACTGAAATCATTTTGTTCCTCTAAAAGAAAATCTGTTAAGCAACAGTCTACACATAATGTCATTTTCAGCTAACAATAATTTTTAAGTTAATAAAATAATTCCTTATCCTTCAGAGCAAAAAACAAACCTTTCACACTTTCACTATTCTTAATTTTGTCGTTTTTCGAATTAGTTTCACAACACCACATAAATTGACATCAAGCTACTAATCGGAATCTGCTTAATAACTGAATTTTTCAAACAGAAACAGACCTTACCGTGTTATTCTTTTAATTTATTCAAACAGAAACCTATACAGCTGTACGCAGTGCTCAATATATTTGACACAGCAGAGCAGCGAGATACACACATACAAAATTCACCCACCAAATATGTCGAAGAAATGCGTGTTTTTTTTTCTCATAAGAAAGCGTATATTGAACAGAAAGCAGTCAAACACCACGACTGCTAAAGGAAAAAAAAAGAAAAGAAAATAAATTTGTTTTATCCATTGAGAAATTTTATAACCCGACATATTTCGAGTTATCTTTGCTATCGTTTAATCTTTCTGGATCGGGTATGGTGTTGTAGAATGATGCGTGGTTGTGTGCGTAGAGAAGAACACTGGGCAATGGTTAATTGCTAGGTTGAAGGATAGAATGTCGCTGTAGGAATACACATATTTATGTTTATTTATTACGATTCATGTTGCGCGTTATTTGATAAAGGTAACTCGGTAGGAATCGGTTCATATGGACGCGACGCCACTGCTGCTACTACTTGGCTTTTTAATACCTTTTTTTAGAATATAATGCAGCTATGTGCCCAAACTCACTGCACGAGACACATCTAACACCCTTGCTTTTATTTGGGCAACTATCGTTTCTGGTTGCCTACATTATTAACTGAAGATGATGAACATGAGTTATCAACTTGTGAATCGTTAAAATTACGATTGCAACTGTAACTTATAACTAATTTTTTTTTTCAGCTCGGCGAGAGTAGTAGGTTCATATAGAACTGTTTTATTAGCAGGACTATCTGCTTTACCCTGTATAATATTAGCTATTATCGATTCATTATCAAAATTTCCTCTCATTGCTATTTACTTCATACTATATACATACATATGTATATACTTAAGGGTTTCCCTCTATTTCTTCTTCCGGGACTGAGGTGTTTTATGAACACTAAAACACGAAGAGGTATCATCGAACTCGGCTTTCAAAAATTCCTTCAGACAGTAAATTTCGCAGTTCCTTTTAATAAGCGCCTTGAATATAAATACAGTGGTGTCTGAGTAGCGCAATCCCCTAAATACGTGAACACCTTACTAGCGGGAACACCCATTTTATTTGTACAGAATACTCTATAGCGTCCCCCTGCGGAAAAGGGGTTAGAATATTCCCGGGGTGTTGAGGTACCCTCCGATGCCCAGGCAAGGTCGGTTGTATAAATGCCTTATCCCAGTATGTCGGCTCTGCTGGGACGGACCTTCCTTTCCGGACCTACTCGTGGGACCAACATTTTTTACACATATGGATACAAAAAACAAAAACAAAACCAAAACAAGGAGGTCGCCTAGCCTTGGCACCTCATCCGAGGACGAGTTACTGGCTTCGAGCCAAGAAAAAGTAGCCAGTCCATCCAAGGAACAGGGTACTAAGCAAAGTACCCATATCCAACCAATTCTACCTCAACCTCAACCTCAAAACAAACCAACGGCTAAAGTGAGCAGCAGCGACCAAAAGCCGGTTAAAAAGCAAAAATCCTCCGGCCAGATTATGAGAGAGAAATACCTCAAGGCTGTATTCATTCTTGGCAAGATTGCAAAGAATGAAGCAGCCGGTACTCCTCATGAGAAAGACTTAGAGGATCGGCGCAAATATCAGGAAGTGGTGGATGAGTACACCCGACTCAAAACTACATCAATTCGCGAAGGAGCGAAAAGGAACAGGTCTCAAGACGAGACCTCAATCGCTCCTAAAAGAAGCAAGGTCACGGCAGCAGCAGCCGCCGCGCCCTCCTCGCTTAAACCCCCCAGCAAGTTTTCCTCCTACGCGAAAACTGCGAGAGATCACCTCCAGGTCGCGCTGGGTGACGAAAACTTCACCAACGGTAAAGCGGTGCTTGACAGGTGGCCGAGCATCGAGGCTAAGCTTACCGTAATGACGGTGGATCACATCATTATTAACCCCAATGGCCAGATGCCTGGGTTTGACTCCGAGGAGATTGTTAGGGGTTTCCGGGTTATCAAATGCGCTGACCAATTCTCCAAAGACTTCCTTAGCGAGTGCATCGCTAAGGTTAACGATGCCTGGGATGAACTCAAGATCAAGATCATCCCCGCTAAGGATATCCACAGGATACCAAGGGCACGTATTTGGCTACCCCGGACGACTATAGACAGCGGAAAGGTTCTCCAATATCTCAAGTTGCAAAACCCCAACATCCCCACGGAGGACTGGGCCATCATAAAAGTCGAAGAACCACAGTACAACTCCCAAACTTACTTGCTCTCCATCAATGAAAAGTGCTTGGAAGTACTGAAGGAGGCAAACTACAAAATGAAGTTTGGCGTCAGGCAAGCCAAACTCAAAATCTTCCGCCCGACAGGCCCTGGTGACGATCTAGTTGAGATCGATGCAACTGACAAATTGCTGGAGGGCCTATCGATCGAAACGGAAGACCAACCTCAACTACACCAAGAGCAACAACAAAAGCAACAACAGTAACTACAATATGCTTAATGTTTACAGTTTAATCTCCAGCACTCGAAATGTGCGTCGGAGAATCTGCTAGTTTTCCTGCGGGAGGAAAACATTGACATTGGCATATTGCAGGAGCCCTGGGTAAATGGTTCTATTATCCGAGGGCTCAACGACACCAACTACAACATTTTTTACAAAAAACAAACCGGTAAGCCCAGAACCTGTATATTAACTAAGTAACATATTAAAGCCTTTTTATGTCCCCACCTTAGCTCCGAAGATTTAACAGTCGTTAATCTGGAAGGTTCTGGCCAGCCGAATCTCATTATAGCATCAAGCTACATGTCGCACGATATGCCATCTCCACCGGTTGAAGTGCAACTACTGGTCAGGCAACTTCAAAAGGGTAAGGATACCCTTCTTCTCGGATGCGACGACAACGCCAGACACTCTCAATGGGGCAGTTCGGAAATCAACGAAAGGGGTAAGTCACTGGTTGATTTCTTAATAACCTCCAAGCTCAATACTATATGTAATGTAGGTAGCTCCCCAACCTTTGTATTTCCGAGTTCGGAAGCACATCCCGGTTGGGAGGAAGTACTTGATATAACCCTAATCTCCAATTCCACCAATTATAGGGTCGACAGCTGGAGAGTATCCAATCTAAAATCGTTCGCAGACCACAAATGGATACTCTTCAATGTGAATTTCAGTGCCGACCCCTCCATCCCCTTCAGAAATCCTAAACGTACTGACTGGAAAAAATTCAGCAGGATCATTAACTCCAAACTCAATAACCTACCTCATCCAGACATGGAATCGGTAGAACAACTGGACACGAAAGTTAGGACCTTTGAAAAGGCCATGGTCAAGGCCTTCAAAGTTTCGTGCCCAGTTAAGCACAGCAAAAAAACCTTCCCACCGTGGTGGAATGAGGATCTCTCCGTTTTAAGGAAAATGACAAGAGACCTCTTCAACATCTGCCACAGACACAAATACTGGAAACCCTACAAAGACTGCCTTAAACTCTACAAAAAGGCCATTAGCAAAGCCAAAGCTCATGCGTGGTCAGAGTACTGCCAGTCTATCGAAACACTAAAGGATGCTGCCAGGCTGAGCAAAATCCTATACAAACAGCACTAGAATCCATCCTACATTAGACGTAACGACGGTGTTTGGGCAGATTCCACAGAAGAATCCCTGGAACTTCTCTTGAACAACCACTTCCCCGGATGTAAAGACTACGGGACTACTACGCAGGTCCCTCATCATACGCAGCACACACCACGGGACGATGCTAATTTGATCATCAACCCCGATAATATATCTTGGGCCATCAGCAGCTTCTCCGCATACAAGTCATCGGGATTTGACGGGATATTACCTATAATGCTACAAAAGAATTTGGGCAAGGTTATATCGAAGTTCGCTGAAACTCAACTACATCCCCCTAGCCTGGAGAAGAGTTCGATGTATCTTCATCCCGAAGGCTGGCAAGCGCGGTCATGAATCCGCAAAGGATTTCAGACCTATCAACCTCACATCCTTCGTCCTGAAGACCCTCGAACGCATCTTAGACAGGCACATCCGCGACTCCCTAGAAAACACAAAGTTTTCGAAGTCCCAACATGCCTACATTAAAGGCAAGTCCACTGAGACCGCCCTGCATGAAGTCGTGCAGACAATCGAAAAATCCATCCACCATAAACAATTTACCTTAGCTACCTTCATAGATATAGAAGGTGCTTTCAACAACGTTCACACTGAATCGATCCAAGAAGCCCTCACCACGGCAGGGGTAGAGGGACTTGTTAGCAGATGGATCATATCCATGCTCAGAACGAGGACCATTCAGGCCCAGATGGGCAACCCCACTATAGTTAAGACCGTAGATAGAGGCACACCACAAGGTGGGGTAATATCGCCTCTACTATGGCTCTTGGTTATCGATAAAATTTTTAAAGAATTCGAGAGAATCGGAATAAAGGCGGTTGCTTATGCTGACGACATGGTCATCCTAGTATCGGGAATGTTTCTCTCGGTAATTAGCGAAATCTCAGAGAGAGCTCTGACTTAGCTAAGCGCCTGGTCCTCAGTATGCGGCCTAAGCGTCAATCCGAGTAAAACAGAACTGATGCTGTTTACCACCAAATATAAGATTCCGGCCTTTAATCTCCCTCGACTCAACAACCAGTCACTCTCCTTGTCTTCCGAGGCTAGATACCTAGGAATTATCCTAGACCCCAAGCTCAGTTGGAAGATGAACATTGAACATCGGGTACGGAAAGCATGTGTCGCTTTCTATGCCTGTAGCAGAACCTTCGGCAAAAGCTGGGGACTCCGACCCAAAATGGTGCTGTGGATGTACACGGCTGTCATCCGCCCCATCCTCACCTACGGAGCGCTCGTATGGTGGCCTGCCCTAAGTAAGGCATACAACATCAAAAAACTAAGCCGAGTACAGAGATCGGCCAGTATCGGGGTAACCGGTGCCCGACCGAGGCACTTAACGTACTCCTAAACCTCCTCCCTCTGGACCTCTTCATCAGATATAATGCAGCCTGTAGCGCCATTAGACTCAGAGAATCTGGGTTCTGGTCATCTAAACCCTACGGTCATAGCAAGGTGCTGGACCTATTACCTAGTGACCTGGCCACGACTGCAACCGATTTCACGACACCCATACACAACCCAAGTAAAACCGCCCATGTCCACTTCCCATCCAGGATGGCATGGAAACAGGGACTCTGAGAACCATCAGGTAACTTTTTGCACCGACCATTCGAAAATGGAGTGTGGAGTTGGCTCGGGTATCTTCTCAGCGGAACTGAATATCTCCAAATCGCTGCGACTTCCAGAGTCGGCCAGCGTGTTCCAAGCGGAAATACTAGCGATTAAGGAAGCTTGCAAGTTACTCACGGGCTATCCTATTACCAAGAGAGATGTCAATGTATATATTGATAGCCAATCAGCTATCAAAGCCCTCGACTCTCACTCCATAAAATCCAAATTAGTTGCACAGTGTAAGGATGAAATCAGCTGTGCAGGAGACTATTTCAACATTACTCTCATTTGGGTTCCTGGCCACAGCAAAATAGAGGGAAACGAAAAGGCTGACGTTCTAGCAAGGCACAGCTCTTCCCTCGACTGTTCTTTGGCGGAGGCAGTGCTCCCCCCCATTAGACTGGTCAAGGCAAACCTTCTACAACACTTTCTCTCGAGGGCGAACACCAGATGGTGCAGTCTTAGCAACTGCGTCATATCAAGGAAAACATGGCCCTCCTATAACAGGAAAAGAACCCTCGACCTAACTAACAGACCCCGACAAGAAATGGCCAGAATTGTAGCCATCTGTATTGGCCACTAGCCCGTTGGTACCCACGCTGCTAAGTTAGGCATCCCATTCAACACCTACTGCCGAAGTTGCAAGAACCCACTGGAAAAGGAAACTCTCACCCATTTCCTGGGTGAATGTCCGGCTCTAGCGCCTACTCGGCAAAATCTCCTTCGACGACCTATCAGAATTCAGGGAAATAGGATTCTGCAATATCATCAAATTCCTTAATTCCACAGGATGGATATGAAACTCTAATAATAGCACATTAGGTCACTGAGTGGTGGCATCAAAACGGCGCATAAGCGCTAATTGGGCCTGGCATCTTGATATCAGGCGGCCACTCCTACTTACCTACCTAGTCTATAGCGTGAACATAAAAACTTCTATAACGTTAACAGCAGTTTTATACACAAGGCTATGTTTGTTTTTTATTACATTGAGCATACTTCGTGCACACACCCCCCGTCGCGCCACGTAGAACAGTATATTGCTCACTGTGTGCCTTGCAGCTGTAAGTCATTTGTCGAATTGTGAGAAGTTGCTTAGAACAATCAGTGAATATAATTTTGTCGTGCAAAAATGTCTACTATAATACAAATCCGAAGTTCTTAGCTTTAAAAGAAAAATATGAGGTTGTTGATAAGTTGCAATGAGGTTAGGGCGCAACAAGTTTGTCCAGGCAATACGGTGTAGAAGAATCTTCTAGTAAGGGGTGATATGTTAAAAGAAAAAGCAGAATTGCTGCATCAACAACTAAAAAAAAAGAATGGTGATTTTAATGCCCTGGTTGGCTAAATGGATTTAAATCCCGTTATGGTGTTCGGCTTTTAAAAATCTGTAGAAGAAGTTTTCATCCGATCAAGGCGCAGTTGCACCTTTCAAAAATAATTTGGAGAAAATAATTGATGACTTCAAACAGTAAAAAAATTAAATTTACGAGTATATTGCCGATGAAGTTTGTTTGGAAGTTGTTGCCTGAAAAAACTTAAGTGACCAGTGGAGAAAAACTGCAGCCGGCATTCTTAGCATGTACAATTGTTAGAGGCCTTCACAAAGTCAAGCCTTTGATTAGTGGGAAAGCAAAAAACAACCTCGTTCTTTCAAAAAGTTTGATATTCCGGTTGATTATCGTAACTCTAAGAATGCCTGGATGACTGCACGTATTTTCATAGATTGACTTTACAATCTAATCTAATTGTTTCGCAGCTAAAATGATGGAAAATGTTCGGTGTAAAAAAAAGTCTTTTAAATTTATTTTAGTTTTAATTTTATTTTAGTTTTGAGAACAGATTATGGTTCTATATTCACAGTATAAATGCCCCCAAACGTAACACCATTGATTCAGCCAATGGATCAGAATGCGTCCGTATTGTAAAGCTGTCTTACAAAAAAAGCCTCTTACGATTAGCTATTGAAAAAAAAATGTTCTGGATTTCTTAAAATCTTTAACTTTAAAAGTTGCAGTTTCGTTGTTCGCCATAGCTTGAAGTCAGATAACACCGGAAGTCATAGAAAAATGTTGGGGTAATATCTTATAACAAAAATATTTATATGGAGTCGAATTACAAAGTTCAGATGACGAGGTAAATATTCCTCTAATTTTATTAAGAAAATTTTAAGACAAAACCAACAAATTGAAGAAATTAATGAGGTTGAAGTTTAACTACAAATTTTTATTCCATAGGTAAGTCTTTAACGATTAAGAAATCAATATCAACTACAAGTTGCCTAGGCAACACATTCTGTTGCAGATATTGAAACATGGCACGCTATTGAAGACAAAGTTTTGTTGTGCCTGACGGAGCTGATTTCGAAAAGCTGACAATTTCTGATGAAGATGAATACGAAGAATCAACCGATCAATCTGAAAATAGAACAACAATAAATGCGGTTGAAGCTATTCAAATTTACAAATTAGGCAATACAATGGGCCAAGAACAATACAATGTGTTACGCGTGACAAAACAAAACAAAACGCAACTTTTAGTTTCAAGATAACTTTATTATATAATTTTAATGCGACAGACTTTCTCTGTCGTTGGTTGTCGGAGATGGAAGAAATACCTTTATCTCCGCATAATGTACAATACTTTATATGTATATAAGATATCATGAACTGCAAATGGGTGGGCGAACCGCCGATCCTTTGTTTATTTAAGCGTTCGAAACATAAAACCGATGCTCGCGATCGCCACAGTCAAATGAAAATAGTGACAATGTACGGAATGCCAACGTACGCAAAATGTACGGCGTCCGTTATATGTATGTAAATGCTAATCCCAATAGCGCCACCCACGTGAATGCATAACACCTCACCTCTTTAAAAGGAAACAATATCATTGTTTTACATTCTTTTATTATAAACATATTATAATAAAACATTAATTTGACACATATACAATATAGCATTGTAGGATAGCGCAAAAAAGGCAACTGTCACCGTTTGTCAGTACCGGCCGACGTTTATTGGAAAAATAACAAGCGTGACTTCATCTGTCACTCTTTTATACAATTTGAGTTAGAGGTTTTTGGAGCAATCACTCGATCGGGTCAATGCATATATAAAAGTCAGATGAACCGTGGTTGAGGCCTACGGTTTAACTACATCAGGCGCTAAAACTGCCAAATACAGTATTGCTTAAAAGAATATCATCACCGACTACTACAACTCGGCCTTCCTGGCAGAGTGATTGCCCTGATAACTCGTTCATATTATAATTTATCAATTTCATATTAGTATAATAACTACATACAATAAATATTTTATAAGAATAATTCAAAAACTTAGTATAATATTTCCATTACATTCATCCATGCTGAGATACAAAAATTATTTTCAATATTACAATATTACAACTTAGTCTATAGTATGTATATAAACATTTTATTATTGTGTGCATGTGTGTATGTACATCCAGAATACAAATATGTTCCGAGTATCAGCAAGGTCTTCGAGAAAGTGGTTCATAGGGCCCTTGTCTAAATGGGTTAAGGACAATAAAATTATCCCGGATAACCAATTCGGTTTCAGGGTTGGTGATTAGTGATCTACTTATGGGGCATTTCACGTCAAGCGGACAAGAAAAAAAAAGTGAGGTTCTGAAATTTGTTCATATTAGGTACTGATGTACTTCTAGTAGATATGAATACGAACACGTAATATTTTTTTTATATGATGTGTATTTGTCAAGTTATGGGCTTCTAAAGAATCCTCTATATCAAAATTCGTATATTTTGGAAGAATTTTTTCGTATTGAAAAAAATTACAATAAATTTTCAAATTACCCGATTTGCATCAAAAGTTTCCTGCTCTATTTAAAAAAGAAATCAATTTCGAAAAAAAAAAAAATTAAATGTTCAAAACCGGAAGTAAACATTTCGAAACAACATTTTGGAAACTTCGACCAATTTTATTTTTATTTTTCTTATTTCAAAATATAGCTTAGAGTATATATATAATACACCAGAAGTTTTGAAATGGGATCTGCATTAGTTAAGGAGGTAGGTAAATGAATGTATGTACATGTAGCAGTAAGTATGATGTTAGGCGTTTGTTTATGTCGGTTAATATGCGAATTATGAAATTAAAATACGACAGTATTAACATTTATTATCCTGTTCATCTGTGTTGAAGCTCCAACAATAATTACTTTTAAATAAAAAAAATTAATACATTGACAAAATTCATTTAAATATTGTAAAAATATTAGTAGGAAGAAATAAAAAATAATTTTACCTGTAGTTTGTCAAAAAGTTTATTTATTCAATTAATAAAAGATTAATTATTTAGTTACTAAATGTTTAATTATTTTAACTTAATTACAAGTTCATTATCTTCATAATTATCATTATATTGTAGTCCGATTTCCACTCTCTTATCTGCCCGTTCTTTTAGAATTAATTATTTATGTATCATTTTGAATTTCCGTTATTATTTAATTGTTGCTCTGACCTCTTAGTGACTGGTGCTTGACAGAGACAATTTATAATGGCTCCGTACGCTGATCGATGTTTTAATCCATTTCGTTTGGTGAATCATCGAACGTTTAAAAGTATAAGAATAATTTCTACATGTTTAGTGCAAAAGTGGGGATTTCCAGCAAACGTTTATGTGTGTGCATCTTGTAGGAAACGCCTTTTTAACGAAAGACCGCCAGTAGCTTACGAAAATAAAGAAGTGCCCTGCAGTCCAACATCGAGTGAATTTTCACAGAACATCCAAGACGAACCATTCATTCCCGAAGACAAATTCAAACATAATTCAACTCAAACTGACACAGTAATAGATAACCAAGACATTTTGAAGCAGCTAAAGGAGAAATTTAATGATCCATCTACTTCTGCTTCTATGAAAACTATGATCCTGACCATAGCACCTAAGTCCTGGAGTGAAAATAGACTTGCAGAAGAGTTTGAAACCTCCAGGCGAGAAGCGAAAAAAGCAAAGCAGCTTGTAGATCAGTTTGGTATTTTGTCATCTCCGAACCCACGTGGTGGTCGTAAACTACTACCCGAGACCGAAAGCTTGGTTAAAAAATTTTATCTCCGAGAAGACATTAGCCGAATAATGCCCGGTAAAAAAGATTTTATATCTGTTAAACAGGATGACGAAAAAAGAACTCACATACAAAAACAACTTCTGATGTGCAATATTGATGAACTTCTTCAGAAGTTCAAGGAAGAATATCCAGACGTACAAGTAGGTTTAAGAGAGTTTTTTACTCTAAGACCCAAACAATGTATCCTCGCTAGCGACCCTGGAACACATATGGTATGTGTTTGTACTTACCACCAAAATGTAAAGCTAATGTTGAATAGTGGAGACATAGCTAGAACTGCTATGGAACTTTCATTTTATAAGGATTGCCTTCGCAAGATGATGTGTCCCAATCCAACAGAGACGTGTCATTTAATGACTGCAAAAACACCGCAGAACATGAATGTTGTAAGTCTTGTCCTGGCTTAAGTGCAATTCGTGATAATTTGAAAATCATATTCGATAACAATCAAGTGACAGAAGTGCAGTTTAGAAAGTGGCTTGGCACAGACCGATTCACATTATCTACTCTAGTACTATCTTCTGATGATTTTGTAGATAGCTTGTGTGATGCTTTGGATACTCTGAAACCTCATACTTATATTGCAGAGACACAGGCGCTGTATTTTAAAAATCTTAAGGAGACTATCAATGAAGGAGAAATACTCGTAAAATGTGATTTTGCAGAAAATTAGAGTTTCGTTGTCCAAGATGCTGCCCAATATTTTCATTGGAATAACGACCAAGCAACACTTCTGACTTCGGTGTTTTATTATAGAGACGGAATTAATATAATAAAACATGGCAGCATTGTTATGATTTCAAATGACTTAAAACATGATACAGCCACTTTTTACGCTTACCAAAAAATACTACACAAACACCTTTTTGAAAAAGCAATAGTTGTGTCTAAAATTATATATACAACCGATGGTGCCTCTCAACATTTTAAAAATAGATTAAATTTTGTGAATTTATTTTATTATAAACATGATTTTAATACGAATGCAGAGTTACATTTACACGCAACGTCTCATGGAAAGGGTACCATGTGATGGGCTTGGGGGAAACCTCAAACGTTTAGCGACGCGTGCAAGTCTACAATTACCTGCAAGTAGATAAAATTAATACTTTACTATAACGAGGAACCAAATAGAGTGTGGCGGCAGCCACATATATTGAGAAGGCCTTCCACGAAGGATAATTCCTAATTTCCAAAAATCCTCAACAATGCGGGCCCGTTGATGTTTACAATGGCCGATTTTACATTCATCAATTTCCATTATTTCACCAGAACCTCTTATTTGCCCCTCTTCCACGAATTGATCATCCAATGCTACCATACAAACTTCCCTACAAAAGGAAAACCGATCCGAAACCGTCTTACGTGGAAGTTTTTTAAGTGTTTGTATTATATTGCAGTAAGTATAACATATTTAGTATCGGTCTTCGAATGTAGTTTTTAAAATCCGTAAAAAAAGATAACTTAATACTGCCTTTTTTTTAAATCATTTTTCTTGAAAACGTTAACACATTTTTCAAAAAATATTCATATCTTCAATATTTGTAAATGGATTACAATGCTTTTTATGGCAGTTAAAAGAACTTAATTGTTACTTTAATTATATATATATATGTACATAAGGTAATCCGTGCAGGGACGGGTTAAGAATATCCCTGCAGCGATACCTCTCGCTTGTCGTAAAAGGCGACTAAAACAAAGGTAAACGAAAATCACATCTAGGCAATTTAGAAAACACCAAGGTGAGCCTAGGGACACATATACCACCATTAAACTGCCCCACAAGTGTACATGCAAATCAGTGGGTTGACATGACTGGAGATCACCGGTGTTGTAAAAGTAAGATCAAATAAAAAAAATCAGGAGCATGCCAGTGTCACAAAAAAAAAAGGCAGGCCGAAAAATAATTGGTGCAAACAAATGCAAAAACACCAGCATTTGATTGGCCTCAGCGATGAAGTAATCCCAAACGGGGAAGCCTGCCGCTACTTTCTGAGGTCAAACCGGCGGACCCCACAAGCGGACCAGTAGGAATGCAGTTAAGTGGGAAGGTTATGGTCCTACACTTCTGACCATAACAACGCCGGAAAAAGGAAAAGAAGAATATATGTACATAAGTTAACACAACAAAGTCAGCACAAGCGCAGCAGAAAAAAGCCAAATTAAGGTCAGCAACTCACACATCCGCTGCAATCAGAAACCAGAACGAGACGTGCGTCTTTCGTACGTCTTCCCCCGTGACACCCTGAAATTTTGAATGAAGTCCAGGTTCGTAGCGACAGAACACGTTACAAACAAACTCTTTTCGTGAATACGTGGGAGCTCATTTCATTTTACCGCAGTGCACTCCCGCCACACACACTCTTGGAATTATAATAATGTGCGTGATTGTTTACATTATTATGACAGAACCCCGCATTCTCACGTGCTCGCCGCAGCTTGTAGGCAAACGTCGGCGGCCATTTTAAGTGGTACGTCTCATTGGTGATTTCTGGCTGCAATGCACTCACCAGGTAAACAACACCTCACACTGACAGTGTTGGCCCAAAGTTAATCTGATTAACGATTAAAAAATAATGATTAAAAATCATAATCAAAAAAACTATTAAGATTAAAAAAATAAAAATCAATTTTACAATGATTAAGATTATTAATCATAATCATTAATCGTTAATTTGATTATTTGATTAAATATGACCAATTATGTCAGATGGAACATTTTTGCATTGCCAGCGCTCCAGTAGATAAATTCTTGCTATATATCAAACCTATGTAAAAAAACGTAAACAAATGGGCTTTGAAGTTAAGGAAGGACTTTAGTGACATGTCTCATTGTTGGTCTCTATTTCTAGTCAGCCGAACCCAAAACGAGACTTCCAACTCACAATAGCAGCTGATATTTGCCTACAAGCTGTAGTGAGCACGTGGGAACTAGAGTTCTTGTAACTACCCGGGTATGCGGGTACCCGCGTTTGTCGGGTATTACCCGGGTATGCGGGTACCCGCGTTTTTCGGGTATTACCCGGGTATTCTGGTACCCGTGGTGTCGGGTATTACTCAACTATGTGTTTTTTCGGTACTACCTGGTACGTACATTTCCGAGTACTAGTGTTATCAATCATGAAATGTTTAGACTAAACCGTAAAACGATTAAACCATAACTTAACATTTTACTCAGAATTCAGTTTTTTCAACTACATATTAAAATTAACACAAAAAAAGACATAGCACACAGAGACAAAAAAACAAAAAAAATAGACATATTCATTCATATTGATTCCAACGCAGCTCGTACGATTTCCCCTTTTGCCACAGTCTGCATATACATATCTTCTTCTTTTCCTTTTTCCGGCGTTGTTATGGTCAGAAGTGTAGGACCATAACCTTCCCACTTAACTGCATTCCTACTGGTCCGCTTGTGGGATCCGCCGGTTTGACCTCAGAAAGTAGCGGCAGGCTTCCCGGTTTGGGATTACTTCATCGCTGAGGCCAATCAAATGCTGGTGTTTTTGCATTTTTTGCACTAATTGTTTTTCGGCCTGCCTTTTTGTTTTTTTTTTTTTGTGACACGGGCATGCTCCAGATTTTTTTTGTTTGATCTTCCTCTTACAACACCGGTGATCTCCAGTCGTGTCAACCCACTGATTTGCATGTACACTTGTGGGGCAGTTTAATGGTGGTATATGTGTCCCTAAGCTCACCTTGGTGTTTTCTAAATTGCCTAGATGTGATTTTTGTTTACCTTTGTTTTAGTCGCCTTTTACGACAAGCGAGAGGTATTGCTGCAGGGATATACTTAACCCGTCCCTGCACGGAATAGTCTGCATATACATATATACATATGTATCTATGTACATATATACATACATATGTCAATGCATGTTACATTTATTTATCTAACTTTTTGGGGCACTTAAAACGGAAACATGACGCTGACACAGTAAAGGAATGTAGAAAATATATGAAAGAAAATAAGCAAAAGAAGAACAGAAATAATACAGTTCAGATTTCAAGGCAAACACCTGTAACTCAAGAAAATTCTGATCGTAATTTAGTAAATTATTTTGTTAACTCAATGATTGCTTTTGGAGCCGTGGAAGACCCGTACTTCGTTAAGATGATGGAAGATTTAAACGTAGCAAATAGTGGAATCAAGTTACCCGGGCGACGTTCTCTCAGAAAAAGAGTACTTAAACAATCATTCGATCAGATTTGCGAGATAAAAGAAAACTTATCTGCAGCTAAATATTTGTGCACCACCGCTGATATATGGTCAGGGAAAAAAAGAAGTTAGGTGTTACAGTGCACTGGGTTGATAATGACTACAAGAGGCGTTCCGCAGCTTTAGCTTGTCGCCGGTTTACAGGGACACACAGGTTTGACCGCATAAAAGACTTGCTACTACAAATATTCTCAGATTTTGACATTGACCCCACGAAAATAGTATGCTGTGTCACTGACAATGGGTCAAATTTTGTGAAGGCATTCAGGACATTCGGAGTAAATACACTGTCCCTAATCGATAATGAGGAAATCAATGAATTGTCAACACCAAGTGGCAGCGAAAACGAGTTGAGCGGGGACGAACTTGAAGAAATTGAAAAAGAGTTTGGCAGAAGACAGGAACACGAACATGATGATCTTTTTTTACAATCACCAAACAGTTCGTTACCATTCCACTTCAGGTGTAATGCACACACTTTAAATCTGATTGCTAGTAAGGACGTCCAAGCCTTGTTGTCTGACAAATCGACATGTCTTGGAAAAATGCATTCCACGGTAATGGAGAAATGTAACGATTTGTGGAGTGCTGCTGCTCGCCCAAAATCAGCCGAGGTGATATATAACATTCTCGAACATACCTTAACACGACCTGGCATAACTAAATGGAACAGTTATTACGACGCTTTGAAAAATATATTGAAAATCAAAACTAGTTACTCCCAGCTAGCCAGAGAACTCGGTTTAAGAAATCCATTACGAGACTCTGAATTTCAATATATTGAGAATTATTGCCAATGCGCTGCTCCAGTTGCAACCGCTTTGGACATATTGCAGGGCGATGACTCATTTTATGGTATATTATTACCTTGCACTAAAAAAAAAATTACAGAGGATCACGACGACTCAAAATCTCAAACTCTGTGAACCACTTGCTGCAAAATATTTACAAAGGGTAGAGAACAGATTTCAAGAGTTTTACACTTTGTCATGTGAAATTAGTAAACATGCAGCCGTTGCAGCTCTTTGTTATCCAAGATTTAAGAAAAAGTGGCTGGTATGTCTAACTGCTGCTGATCAAAAGAAGTGTATAAACTTTTTTAAATCAGTCGTAAGGAAGGAAATAACAGAAATCCCAGAACATTTAACAGTCAACAATGCAGTCAATAATACACGCCACCGAGAAGACGAATTTTTTTATTTTAATTCCGGAGTGAATAAATTCTGGCAGTGAAGCAGAATCAGTGGATGCTAAAAAGAGAGCGGAGAGAGAGTTATCCAGTTATAGGCATAATTTTCATTAAATACAATGCACCAATGCCATCCTCTGGCTCAGTAGAAAGAATGTTTTCTTACGCAACTATGCTAAATAAACCTAGTTCACACAAAATATCTGACGCCTTATTTGAAAAAAGAGTAGTTATGAAATGTAACTTGAACATCAAGAAATCAGAAATGTAAAGGTCAGAAGTTATTTAATTGAAAATTAAATTAAATTTTGAATTCAGTGTATTTGATTTGAATATTAGGAATAACTTTTTTGAGTTTTTGAATAATTAATAAATATGTTTTAAGAAATATGTATTTATTTTCCATTATTTGTTTTACGTTGAATTCGCAACATTTATGGATGTACATACTAGCTTATAATTATTTTATAATTATTTTGGGCGTAACAGTCTATGAAGGACCAAAGCCGATTCTGATTCATTTTTTCCAGAAGTGAAAAGGAGAAGCTTTTTTTATGACAAATATACTACAGAGGTTATTGTCAGTAACCGGCTGAGGAGGAACACGGCGAAACATGATTTCTTGGCCGTTGCGGAATTCGATCCCGGGCCATCGGTGTCAGAAGCCAGCACACCAATCTCTGCGCCACGGTGCTCTTAATTTATAATCAAGTTAATCAATTAATGATTACTGATTAATGATTAACGCCAATAATCATGATTAAGATTACTTTTTTAATCACGATTATTTCAATCATGATTAATTTAATCTGATTAAAATTAATCAAATTAATTAGTTGATTAAAAAATTAATTGATTAATGCCAACACTGAACTGAACTAACAATGCTGACACCGCGTCTGCTGCACTTGGGCTATTAAGATATAAATGAGAAAAAGTCAAGTCGATAAGTGTTCTTTCAATTTGTAACTTCCAATCAATAAAGAGTGTTCTCCTCCTATAGTTTTTTTTTTGAGTAAAAAAATAATAAAACTTGGATATTCAAACTAATCACATCCTTTTAGTCCTTTCTAGCAATTTGCGCTTTGGATTTTTACTTTTGACATATCAGACTATGCGTACAAAAAAATTTAAAAAAATCTGATGTATTCATAGTCGTAAATGAAGAAAGAAAAAGAATACTTCCTTGAGCGGATCATAAATTTTCAAAAAGCTTTTAATACAGCGGCTGTTTTTGCATTCAGGTTCTGAATAATGTGTTTATTTTATTTTATTTAACAGACAAAGTAATACTAATCCATGAAGAAAATTTTAAGTCGAGTTTGTTTGATCCGTTCTTTTCGTTTAGTATTTAATTAAATACTCGCGGACACATAAATATCTGTTTTTTGTTTCTTTTTATTTTTATCGCTGTTGTCAAAATATGTATGTACATATACATATATATATATGCATTATAATAATTCAGGGGAAGCTTTATGCTTTATCCTTACAGATTTTTGTTTGTCAGTTTTCAATTTTAGCCGTGAAAGAGTCTCAAAAGTGATAAAAATATAAACAAACTGCATAGTTTATTTAACAATATTGAAGCCAAAATGCATCAAAATAATATTAGCTGTGTAAAATATTTTACAGTAGCTCTGTATTGTTTTTACTGGGTGAGTTTTATTTTATTATTTAGGGATATTTTTCGATTTTATCAATTTAAGGTTTCTCTCGTACTTTATCGGGATATGGGTGTGTATCATAATATAAATATGTACATATGATATATTTCTAAGATACCTTTTGCGGGCATAAAGTGCCAATGCCCTATGTATTTTTATATATATATATGTATATGTATACATATGTGTGGCGGTAACTTATTATTCAAATTACATGTTCTTGTAGTAGGTATATGAGTATGGAAGTACCATAGATATATTAAAACCGTTCGTTTATATGATTCATACCTTAATTTTATTGAAATAAATTCTGAAAATAAATAATTTTTATAAATAAATTATGGTGGCATTTAGGTAAATGAACTTAAACCTTCTATTCGGTCAAGGCGTCACAAATTCATCATTTATATAGCATTATACTTCGTATTATACAAAACTATATTTTGAATGGCATATATTATACTGGAATTGTTATATTTATGTATGTGTGATACAGAACTCGCTAGCTAACTAGAATTCGATCGCAGATTTCTTTTTCCATTATTTAAAGGAATTGGGCGTAGTTCCTTCATACAAAAGGAAGGAATATATTTATTAATTTTTTTTTTTTTGTTATTTCTTATAAATTAAAGAGAATTCAATTATTCATTTATGTGAGATATAATACAGATGACACTTATTATTTCATATGCAAATATAAACTTTCAAATGCCACTTTAATGAGGTGAAATCTAGAAATAAAATTATCGATGACCCTAGTAATTATATTTACTTCGACAGTAAAAATTCAATTTAATATGAATAAGGAGAAATGAATGACACACAGATGCACAAAAGAATAGATATAATGAGATTTAAAAAGACAACATAAGCAGATTCCAGTTACATATACTAGAATTTAAGAGAAAAAGTGTTCTGGCTTCGCATAATCTAAGGTCTAAGAGCCATTGCCTTAAACAATTCACAAAATTGGGCGAAATACAAATTCGATTTGATCATAAATCAATTTACAATTAAAATTCCCCGAATTAGAAAAAGAGTTTTTAGTACTTTGAAGTAATCTAAATGTCGGACTGGAAGAATGTTCATATCAAGAAACAGAGGATAACTGGGATGACGACGATATTTACAGCATAATTTTCTTGAAATATTTTTTTGCAGAGTTAAAGAGGTACAATTTTATTCAAATTCATAATACATATCTCCCTAGCAAATAATGGAAGGACATGGACATGGAAGATCCCATATGCGAAGACTTTGGTAGAGATATTACGATAAAGTAAAACATTTTTGTTCTAGAGCTAATGTTTTATCTGTGTTCAAAAAACAAGTTGATTAATAGATGAAGATCCCAATTGATGTAAGATACGAGGTTTAGAACACTCTCGAAACTATAAGAACAACCCGCGTTTTCAGCGAAAGCACTGATTTTAGCTTAAGAGCCTAATTTATAGAAAGAATGATTGTAGATTAGAAACAAAATAGTTTTCAACATAAAACCTTGAGGCACTCTCAAATTACAAGACTGAACTCTGCTCCTCGTTTCTCCAATCTTTACGCTTTAAGAACGATATGAAAGATAAGACTTAAACCATTCCAGCATAAATCCATGGACCTCTACTCTCTCTAATTTTCTCAATGGGATAGCGTGATATAAATATGTCTGCAGTGAACGTTTTCGTAACAAGGCTGAAAAAAATCTTAGAGAAAAAAGGTAAAAGAGCGTCTTCAGTAGATTTTTCCCGCTGAAACTAGAACATCAACAATATAGTAACCGACAATTTTAACCCCACTGTTTATCGCTAAGAATTTGGTTTCTTAAGGGAACCAATTGCCCTTATGATTTCTAAGGCAGTAATCGGCTCCAAGTCAAAACTATTTCGCTAAACTGGCTCATTAGAATTAGCAGAGAACGCACAATTCACTTGGTTAATTTGACTTGTTGAGCTGCTCGCTACTGAAGCAAAGTACTTGTTAAAAGTTTAAGCAATGAAAAGTTTTTCTGAAACTATACAATAATTTAGAGAAAAAGCGTGGGTATTTTTTTTTTAAGAAAAACCCTGGCTTAGGATGCTATTAACTATCTACCATACATTTTTTAGATTTTCATTTGTAGACATAAATATCCTACTCTATCTATCATATTTTTTTAGTTTTAAGATTTTAATATTAACCTTGTTAATGAGATGTCTTTTTTAAAAGATTTGGCCTAGGGCTCAGTGGACGTACAGTAAGGAGGTAGACAAAGCATTTTGAAATATTTGTTTTTCTCCGATAATTGCTATATTGCCGCCGACGTAATACACACCAACAATTTATATGCAATTGCGTAGAACGTGTTGTAGCTACCAATTGAATCTGCTCTCCAGAACGTCAACCTTTAGCTCAGAATAATCTGTTCGTAGCTCGCTCGAGTGACTCTAGGAAACACTACATTTAGTATTTCTAGCTCCAGATTATCTAATAAATCGGGGTAAGAACAAAAGATGTACTCAATTAACCTCTATATACATATGTAAATATTTCTATAATACATATTATCAAAAATATAAGGCAAAGCTCAAATTTCGGTACAAAACGTTTACTGAACCAATAACCCATCTTAACAAGACTATCAGGAAATTAAAGAATATGTTACAAAATTATCATACCCAAAAGCCTGAATAACTAGTCTTAACCAAAGCAGAGTTCAAGACTAAAAACAATATATTTGGGAAGCCACCATATACACAAAACATGCTATTCATACATTACACTAAGTCCCATCATCAACATAAAAAAAATCCAAACCCAAAAAATACAAATCCGTTTTGATTTTTGCCATATAATAAAGTAGGTACTCTATTCATGGCATAAATAAACTTTTTCAAAACTCTTATTTCAATAACTTTTGACTTCTTCGTTTACCATAAGTGTTATTATGTGAATTAGTTCTTCAACCTGTCCATTTTTTAAACTCGCGGAGCTTAACATCACGTTGGTAGAGGAGCTACCACTCTACGGACTTACGGACCATGTGGAAGATAAGCGGTACCGCCAATTCATCCTAGATCAGCCCACATTGATCCAAATAGAGGAATGCCTCCGGGGGGACAAAGCCGCTAAGGCGCACTTTCTCGTAGTACATGTAGTTGGGGTAGTAAGCCCCGGAGATCAGGTTATTGACCGAAGTCATTGCCGCAACGTGACCTCGAATCAGCTTAATCAGAAAATTATCTATCCATATAAATCCTGGCCCTATTGTATAGGACCACGTTCGGGTAAAATTTCGTGTACTCAGATTCGGGTGCTCTATGTAATCCAAGACAAGTTCTGAGACATTGTCTCTCAAACACCCGAATCATTCCCATTAAGCTGGCTCTCACAGACGGGACATCCATAGGCAACCATGGGCCTGAATAAAGCCATGTAGCGGATTACCTTCACTCTGGAATCAAGTTGGTTGGTATGAAACAGCCATCTTGTCAAAACGAAAGCGCCCCAGGCCCTCGCCAGAGCAGGATCTATATGTCTGTCAAAATACAGATACCAAAATATCTGACTACACTTTGTTTTGCCAGTGGACGCCCGTTCGGTCCAAGAACTGAGAACCTGCGCCAATTTTTTCTAGTGTCCCGAGAGGCCCTGGACAATGGCGTTCTGAACAACATAGTCTCTGATTTCTGGAAGTTGATTTTCAACTTCCAGTCATCACAACATTGCTGAACAAGAGAATGGCAATGACGTCCATTGTTGGACCTGATCTGTACGCTATTGAATCGTGTGCAGAAGCTATTGGATAGGTGAAGCTATCAAATCACTGAAGTAAATGTTGAAAAAGATCGGCGAATTCACTGTACCATGTTGCAGTCCGTTGTTAATATCAAATGTTTGGGTAGAAGTCACGTTGGCAATTTTCACAACGAACTTTCTATCTGTTAACATGTCAAAAATCATATGTAGCAGTAGTTTACTTATGCCCAGCCGATTGAGCTTGTAAAAAAGAATTTCTTTCCATACGGTGTCGAAGGCTTTTTCCAAGTCATTCAAACAGGGACCCGTGCATTGGTTCAGAAACCTGAACGAGACGTGCGTCTTTCGTACGTCTTCCCCCGTGACATCCTGAAATTTTGAATGAAGTCCAGATTCGTAGCGACAAAACCCGTTACAAAAAAAAATCTATTCGTGAATACGTGTGACCTCATTACATTTTACCGCAGTGTACTCCCGCCACACACACTCTTGAAAGTATAATAACAAGCGTAATTGTGTACATATTTTTGACAGAACCCTGGGACGTGCTCGCCGCAGCTTGTAGGCAAATGTCAGCGGCCATTTTAAGTGGTACGTCTCATTGGTGGTTTCTGCATTGGTTGTTCGATTGAATATCCGACACGAGTTTCGAGCAGCATGAATAGTATTATGCCCCGCTCTGAAACCAAATTTGTTATCCGGAATGATTTTATTGTCCTCAGCCCATGTAGACAGGGCTCTACGGACCACCTTCTCGAAAACCGTGCCAATACTTGGAAGAAGACTTGTCGACCGAAGACTTGATGGGTTATAGGTGTCTTTGCCCCTCTAGGGTATTGGTTGCACCACCGCTGTCTTCCCATCCACTGAATAATATACATTATTCACTGCATTGTTGAACAGGATCTCTGCAGCCAGTGGTGACAGATGTCTGAGTACAACATTAGATATTCCGTCGATTCTCGCGGATTTTCTTCTCTTCAGTGACTCGAAGAACATCTGGAGATCCTCCGCCGAAATAAATAGGGTATTCGCCCTCATGAAATCTTCATTGAACCTGATAAAACCAAGGTTCTCTGATCGTCAATGATCGAAATCATTTCTAAGGAAGGAGTGATGAAGCAGGGCTCTGTTCTCGAGGTCGTGGTTCGGGCGAATTCTATCATTCACCTTGTATACTTCCTCTAAGACAGCTCGCCACCTTCTCCTGAGGATCCCCGATCACGAAAAAATCATCATCCAGGATGGCGCTCTCTGGATCGATGCTAATTGCTCGTAGCAGGCGCTCATTGTCTGATGTTGTGGGATGCTTCAGATCCTAAATATCATTTTGATTGTTTCTCCGAAATATTTTATTTATTTGCGGGAACATACTCGTGCTATTTGATTTTACAGCACGAATTCTGTTGTTTCAATGCAAACTTACCGATATTCTGTAATTTTCTTTGTTTAATTGTTGGAGATTTTTAATCAGTGACGTCAGTGTCCTGACCTCAAAGTTTTGTCTGTCGGTAAACCGCCTGTACAAGAGTTTGAGTCTTGTCTACTTTTTTGTCTGTATAGCGCGTCGATTGTCGCGTTGCGGTGTATGCTCGAGGTATCGTGGTGTGTTTGACATGGTATCGTACTGTCCGTCGTCTGCTTAATTTTATCATCCATTTGTTTTTGGTACCTTTGTTTGAGGTACCTTCCAATCTCGATGTTTGACAGGTTCCTATTAGATGGTGGGAAGGAACCACTCGAGGTGAGCGATCTCGTCAGGGAATTGGCAAAGCGCGGCCAGTGCGGCCTACTGTAATCGTAGGGGTGCATTTGGACATACTCAGCCATCTCCGCGAATTCTTTCGGTACTGTGATCACGGCACTAAGTCCGCAATATTCACTGTCGTATACAAAGGTCCGTAGACAGTTAGTAGACTCTTCATTCTTGTCAGCTAGTCTCAGTTGAGAGTCAAGCAGCATGAGATCCAGATAAGAGCCGCTCCTGGGATACGACGGACTATCCGCTGCGAGTAACTTGAATCTGTACTCTACAATATGTTCCGCAGAACCCACCAATGGCTTAGTAAGCTTCCCCTAGTATTGGGCATGTTTTTTCCCCAGTCACTATGTTTGGCATTCAAGTCGCGGGACAGAATGTAGTAGTTTTCCACCAAGTTTAAGTGCAGAGATCGAAAGGTTGAGGTGCTTCAGGTGTATAGGCAGCTATAATGTACATTTTTTTCCATTTCCGAGAGGAATGCACACAATACAGGCCTCTAGCATCTGGAACCTCCGCACTTCACCACTATATATAATTTTATGTTCAAAAGTGTTTTTGATAAAGATCGCAACTCCCCCGCCTCGTGTGGCGCTCGGTCGGTCTCTTAAAATGTGCCGGATTTTGTACTTCTGGTTTAGCTTTGTTTCACTAATCAAAAGTACATCGGGGCTTTCGTCATGCAACAGGTTCAAAAGTACGGCTCTTCGCTCAATCCTAATCAATGAATTCACCCATTACGATTATAATTGCACTAGGCCCAGCAGAAGCGAGTAGATTTTGTCCACTCGGGTCGCCTGCTCTTGGATCTGCTGTTGGAGCTGGCCGATCTGCCCTTGGATGGCGAGCAGGATCGAACGCAAGTCCGCCTCGGCCTCCAATGCCTTAGAAACAGGCATAGGGACTTCGGACAGAGCCATGTGTTTTTGTACCGTCGGCCCCAGACCTGCCGCCATTTGGGCGTAGGTCATCTAGGGTGTGAAGGCTGGTGTTTCTAAACGACCCGAGGGACGTCTGCCCTCAGACCTCTACTTACGAGCCAGATTTTTTTTTTTTCATATCTTGGAACTTAGGACATCCCTGATAGTTTGCAGGGTGTCCGCGGTTCCTACAGAGCACTCACTTGAACTGCTCCCTGTCAGCGACCTTGTCCTGGATCAGATCGCATTCCTCGTTCGTGTGGTTCTTTGCACACTTAACACATCGAGGTTGCATTTCGCAGTTCGACGCGGCGGGCTCGAACCCTTGGCAGCGGATACATTGCAAAATGTTTCCTTGCCTTTTTAATGTTTCCGATGTTACACGCTGAGAAGCTAAAGAAGTAATAGACCGTAGGCTCTCCAGCTTGCTGTTGGGTGCGAGCTAGACCAGGAAAAGGGCAATACCCGGTTCTTCCGTTTGGCTCGCGCCGTAGTAAATGCCTTGATCCCCACGAATTTGAAGTCGTCGCTCTCGCACTCTTTGAGCACTGACAGCATTTCCTCGGGGACAGTGATCGAGTGTTTGCCTTTGAGGAGCATCGACCTTGGGCCTTGGGGGTAAAGTAGAAGAACTCCGTCGTGGTCTCCTTTAAAATATCCTTAACTCGCTTATATTGCTCCAGTGTGGTACACTGGATAGCATAGCGGTTTTCACCTATACTTTTAAATATAAAGTTACCAACACCAATGACATATTTACACAGGTCTATGGTCTCGCGTAGGGTCTTAGTATGAGTAAAAATGGGTGGTACATTGTCCTTAGTAGGTTGTCGTTGCCGCGAGTGTTTTTGTTGCGGCTCCTGTTGTTGCTGGTGTTTCTGTTGCGACTGCTTCTGCTGCGGCTGCTTTTGTTGCGGCTGCTGTTGTTGTGTTGATTGTTGCGGTTGCTGTTGTTGTGTTGATTGTTGCGGTTGTAGTTGGATGGCTGTAATATGCCCCCTCTCTTTCTGCCGTATTTCGGAGAGCCTGCCTACTACGGCCTTCAATTTTGCGCGTAGATTACGCTCTTAAATTTTGTGTTCGTTCCGCTCCTCCTCCGCAACCGAACTTGAAAGGGCGGCGAAGGAAGTGTGAGACTAGTGAGCAAAGAATACAGACGTGTTTTTCTAAGCACCATCAAAATTCAAATTTTTAAAACACAAACACACAAAAATATTAAATAAAACAGGTGTTTTTCACATTAACTCATCAGAGTAAGTTTATTGATCTGATTAAAATATAAGCTAAATTATTTTCAAAACCATAATAACAAAACAAAAAATAAAAACACAATGAATAAGTGTCTTGCATGCGAAGATCCGTTGTCCATGGACGGAGAGTACATTTCTTGCGGAAAATGCAAGCGAAAACTGCATTTTGAATGCTCTACACTCTCACAGAACACATCCCGCAAAATGTCAACACAAGCTAAAAAGTCATGGGAATGCACTTTTTGTCTGGAAAAGAAAAGGAAGAGGAGAGCATTCAAACGGTGAAGAGAGCAGGACCAAATGATTCTCCAATTCAAAACAAAGAAAGCGAACCCCTGAAATTGCGGAAGATACCCACATTAATAAAGAGCTGCAAGAAATTAAAAACATGACTAAAGAATACGCCGAAGCTGTTGACTTTACATCTGTCAAATATGACGAACTCAACAACGTGCTCATTAAATACAACGCTTTGATCGAAACACTTACGAAAGAAATAAACGATTACAAGCAAGAGTTGAACATTAAAACTATGCAAATAAAACCATTGCAAACACTGGTCAACACATTAGACCAAAAACAATTGGCAAACAAAATAGAAATTAAAAACACTGATAATGCCTTCGAAGTTGTCACAGCAGTAGGGGAAACTTTGGCAGTCGACGTAAACAAAATTGACGTAGATGAAGTGACAAAAAAAAAATAGATAGTTGAGGAACGTCGTGGTATGTTTCACAAATAAAACAAAATTTCATCGAAAAACAACAAAGTTTTCCGAAATTCGCAAATTGCAAAAAATTGACAATGTTGCTATGGCCCACAAAATATTGATATTAACGAACGTTTATCACAGCATTTCAATAAGCATCTGTGACTCGCGAAAACAACGGCTTTTGGGTGGAAATACGTATGGTTCCAAAACGTCAAAGTCTTAGCCAGAAAAAGTGATGGTGATCGCATCATTGAAATTGAAACAATTCAGTTATGATATATGTTGAAAATATTTTGCATAAACTAGATATACTGGTACTTGCTGAGATAAATATATCCTCAGATGAAAACCGCTTCTACGAATTAAAAGGGTTTAAACAAGAATTTTACAATCGAAACAACAGACAAGGGGGTGTGCTGGTAATATACATAAAAGACGGCGTACTCTATGAAGTACACGATATAAAGACCAACTCCTATGAGAATATATCATAAACATGTTGAGTCCAAAACCACCAAAGCGCTGTCAGCTTTTCGGCAATGCAAAGGTGCCTTTGGCAAAACATGGGGTTTATCGCCGAAAAAGGTCCTTTGGATCTACACGGCAATGATAAGACCGATGATCTCATATGCATCGGTTGTTTGGTGCAGCAGGATAACACGCAAACACTCACCAAACTCCAAAGAGCGGTCTGTCTCAGCTGCACGGGGGCTTTCCCCAGCACACCGGGAGCTGCTCTAGATGCTATGATGAATTTTCCACCCCTTGACATATACGTATATCAGAGGGTGTGCATTGAAAGCCATTTCTCGTCTAAAGAGAAATGGTCTTTGGTACAACTCGCATTGGAGTGAAAGTATACTTGCGGGAGAAATATCCTACGAACCCTGTCTCATGGATATGCCTTCTGACGCAATGATACCTGCCATCCTACTGCGCTGTAACTTCACAGTCACATTTCCATGGCGTCAGGACTGGCTTTGGCCAGACTCTGAACCTGGAATGGAATGTCTTCGCATTTTCACAGATGGCTCCAGGACTGGGCAGGGATCTGGGGTTTTCTTTGAGCGCGAAAACATTCGACTGCACTTCTCGTTAGGAAAATATGCGTCTGTGTTTCAAGCGGAGATTTACGCAATCCTAATGGCCATGCACTGTGTTGTGAAACACAGGTGGAGGGGAAAAAGCATGTGCGTCTGCAGTGACAGCCAAGCCGCGCTCAAAGCTGTGTCCAACCCTCTATCCAACTCCAAATTAGTGCATGAACTCAAGACCTTTTTGAACAAAGTCGGAAGACTAAATTCACTTAGGCTTGTATGGGTCCCAGGCCACTCTGGAATCCCAGGAAACGAGATCTCGGATGAACTCCCTAGAAGAGGCTCAGAGGAGAGTTTCTCAGGACCTGAACCCGCCTTAGGTCTACCTGTTTCCACGGTCAAATATGACATCAATGACTGGGTCTTTAACGTACACAGTCGTAGATGGAGGGAATATCCAGGATGCAGGATGACTAAGCGCGTACGCCCTGCTGTCTGCAAGAAGTCCGCAACATTTTTCTTATCCTTAAGGAGAAATGATTGCAGAAGGCTAACGGGCGTCATTACGGGCCATTACAATTTTGCCAAGCATCTCTACGTGCTTCGGTGAGACGCCTACCTGTGCTGCATGTTGCGAGGAGGATGACACAGCAGAACACTGTCTCTGCGACTGTCCCGCCTTCACTCGTGCACGTTGGCGCACCCTTGGGGCCGACGTGGTGGGTGCCGAATCTCTTAGCTCTATATCACTGAAGCCCCTCCTCATTTTTCTCCGGACAACGGGGAAAATACAATAAAGACAAGGTATCTGTCTGGTGGTATGTACAATGGACCAGTATTTGTGTCTGAGTGCTCCAACAGATAGTAGAAGCCTCCAACAAAAAAAAAAGAGAATATATCACTAACCATCCAGCACAACAAATTCAAGAATTCAAGGCAGCACTCGTTGCAATTCACAGGGCTCCACAGGAGAATGTGCACTATTTTATTAAAGAATTAAGCAATCATATAGATAAGTTCTCTAAGCACAAAAACATGTTTGTTTTAAACACGCTTCTAAATGAAGTATACGTTTCTAGCTATGAGGCGATGATAGCATCAAAAAGCCTCCTAAACACAATCTTAACTAGTACAAGAGTAGACCTAGATAGAAACACGAGCACACTGATCGACCATTGCCTAGTAAGAGTCACAGACGAAGAGATAACGTCAGGAGTTATCGAAATGAACATCTTTGACCATTATGCAATATACTGCGGAATAAAATCCAAAGAACATATAAAAAATTAAATTAACCAATGACAACAGTACATTCATAACGCAATGGTAACAGCAAGTATTAGTAGCTATGACTCGGAGAATGTGTACGGCCACAATGATGTCAATGAATTCTACGAACATTTCAAGAACGCTCTAAATGCAATAGTTCAGTCATCGACAGTAATGAACTGAGAAGCGCATGAAGAGAAAGAGATAGACTGTGTAGAAGATAGAAAAATAACCGAAGGAACCAAGACTACGCAAAAGATTATAAAAAGTTCCGAAGTGAGCTCAACAAAATTAGTTTTTTATACAAAAGCACGGTATTACGAGCTGGAATTCCGGAGACTTAACACAAATACCAAAGAAACCTGGAAGTTAGTCAACACAATACTAGGAAAGAGAGCCACCAACCTAGATGAAATCCTGGAAACGAATTTCACAAAGGAAGGAATCAATAATTTATCAAATAAATTTGTGAATGTACTGACCTCAGAAATCAAAACAGTCCACGAATGCAACTGCAGAATGTTTGAGAGAACAATGAGCAGCATACAAAGATCGAAGTATCTAGAAGAAGTATCTCTGGTGGAAATAGAAAACATTCTCAGAATGCTAAATGAAAGAAAATCTCCTGGCATAGATGGAATAAGACCCATAGACCTGAAAACAAACGCTATTATTCTGGCCCCTATAATGACAAAACTAATAAGCATGACCTTGCAGCAGGCGACGGTAACAACACTTTTAAAAACATAAATTGTGCGACCGATATACAAAAGCGGACAGAAGTATGATGTAAAAAATTACAGGCCCATACTCTCAGTCGTTGATAAAGTGTTGGAAGAAGTTCTAACCAGAAGATTATGCGCCTACACTATAAAATATGGAATCCTACACGATAAAACAAACCGGAAAAACAAATGTATATGCCAACTGTTGGGAGATTTTTCTAACAGATTATATTGTAGCCTCGACAAGAATCACAGCACAGATTTTAAAAAGGCTTTCGACACACTAAGCCATAAAAACATTTTGAAGCAGCTTGAGAAAATTGGAGTCCGGAGAACTTTACTAAGCTGGTTGCAAGACTTCCTCCGAAACAGGCGCTTTAAAGTAAAAATTAAAGATAACTACAGCCATGAACAAAGTGCTGAGTACGGGGTCCCACAAGGATCGAAATTGGGGCCACTCATTCTTATAATATATATAAATGAGCTGCTCTCAGTGTGTCAACTCGGTACGGGATATGCAGACGACACGGCCATTATTCTGAGTCATAAACATGTTGAACAAGCAGTTGCAATTATGCAAAAGGAATTGAATGCACTTACTGTGTGGTGTCACGATCATGGCTTGGTTGTCAATGCCAAGAAAACTAAAGTTATGCACGTACGTCCACCTCATATCCATCGAGCAAAATAATGTTAAAAATACATGATAGAGATGATAGATAGATAGATACATCAAGCTGGGCACCATTACAGCTAAAAGACAATGATTCATGTGGCGAAATAATTGAGAACGTGTCAGTCTACAAGTATCTAGGGATTCACGTAGACTACAATCTTAAATGGAGCTACCATATTGAGACACTTATGAATAAGTTGCGGCAATCTTCGTATGCGCTATACCATCTGGTCAACTTCTGCCCACCATCAGTATTAAGGCAAAGTTACTTTAGTCTGGTGGAATCACATTTTAGATATGGTATCCTAGCTTGGGGCAAAGTACCACAGATGTCACAACTTTAAACCACACACAACATGATCAACAAGATGATATACAAAATGACAGGCAGGAATCAACTCGAACAGCCGTAGATATCTATAAACAGAAAAATGTTAAGTATATCTCATATCTTTAAGCTTGAGGTAGTTAAAAATGTTTGGAACGACAACACGTATAAAATTCCAACTCAACATCATTTTAATACAAGAAGAAGAGAACAAGGACGCTTCGCTGTTATAAAATTAGGAACAAATATGGTAGAAGAAGATATAAAGTCATAGTAAAAACCGTTTTAAATGAGCTTTCATTATGTTTCAGAAACATGCCTAAAACAAAATGCATGAAAAACACAAAAGAATTGTATTTAGAAATGCAAGATTTATAAATTGAAGATTGTACTTAGATATATGTATGTATACTCGTATTATTATATTCTGAAAAAAAATGTATATTTGTTATCTCCTGCAGACAAGCCCTTTAGGCTTTGCATGCTTTTAACTATGTAATCAAGACTTTTTGTTAAATCAAATTAAAATTGAATTCAATTGAAAAAAAAAATTGAATTGTTCTCTCCCGTGTAGCGACCTCCAGAGAGGTGGGCAACGTTATTTTCCACGAGGAGAGGTTGGATTTTGATTTCGCCCCTTCCCACGCAGTTTTCCTGTCGAAGTGGAGATGGAGGGGCATTTAAGAGGGATTCACACTAATTATCCCAACAAATCTCTTTGAGACGAGCCTTTGAGAAAGAGCCTTAGAACGCAGATTGGTTTGTTTAACAGTTTTCTTCGACGTTGCCCAAGCCTTTGGACTGGCATGAAGGATTGACCAATAAGTTGAAGTTGATACTTCCACTTCTATATACAGTGATGGACATACGTTTTCACGCACAGCCGTTTGTTGAATAAAACAAGCATTAAAATAAAACCAAAAGAAAATATTGAATGCGTTCTTTAGGAAAACGTATTCAAACTTAATATTATATATCATAACAATTAAATTAATAACATAATAAGTATTATGTTATTAATTTTTTTGTTATGATATTTAATAGCTGTAAAAAATTCAAAATGCTTGATTTCTTGAATTGAATGGACTAATGCCATGAACATTTTATTCTTGTACTTTATACCAAAAAAATGCCCGCCTAAGCATTGTAGCAATAAGTGTGTTGATGTCATCGCCGAAGGTAAACAGCAGCAAAAATAACAACTAAGCAATAAAATAAGCAATACAAAATAAATTTGTATTTTGTTGATGTAATCAACATTTTCCCTCCTCCGACGTTGTTGCCCAATTGATTTCAAAATTACTACTCCGCATGTGGTTTTGATCTTCCAGTTCGATATTGGTAGAGTTTTTAGTTGGACACTTTGCCGTACTTAAGGACCACAGCCAATAGGCAAATGATAACAGTGGCCGCTGTAAACATTGAACAAAGCCCAATTGTCCAATACCGATGCTCTTTGATGGTCTTCCAGTTGTGGTCGTGTAGTCGGTTGAGTGCCTCGACTGCTTCTTGATAATTGAAATTGGAAATTTCAGTCACATCTTTGTTAATTGGAATGACGATCTCATTTGTAAAATAAACCGGAATTTGAGGTGATACGGATGTAGTAATTGATTTGCTAAAGTGCATCATTATTCTCCTTTCCTTGATTACTTTCGCTTCCAATCGTATGAATTTGGATTGGATGGCGCAGTCCGGAGTGATGGAAATAATTCCCGTGTTATTAACAAACACTTCTTCTCGAGTAGGTCCACAGTTTACAAAAACAGTAGTTGCTTCGGGTGTAATGAACTTTCAGGTATTGCGTGTCCACAATTCTTCCCATACAGTGTGTGTTATTCTTAGCATCCTAGATGAACATTGCTTGAAAGCTAGTTTCTTATACAGTTGCTGGACAATACAATTCTCACTCTGCTCAATACTGTGAAATATTGATGGCCGGAGGATGTATGTTGTTTCATTGAGAGTTAATGCCTTGCTTATATCTTCCAGTGGTATTTCGAAATACCTCTGTAGATTATAGTTGACTCCAAGCACCGACTGCTGTAATTGTACTTCTCGAAATATCTGCTCCTCGATCCTTTCAGGAACAGTGTTAGGTTTAATCAGGTCATATTTATTGGAATCACTGATCATGAAGTATCCAGCTATTAAAATTTCTGTTGAAGTCGAGGACATCTCTAGTGTGTCCATTGGATCTGGTAATACCTCCATCTCTGGGCCAAGTCTTTCCGCGCACTTCTTAATGATTTCCTCCATGCTCTTGTGTGATACGAACTCGAATAAATGACTACGTTTAAGATATGCATTTAGCAACTTATTGTATTTCGTTTCGATTTCTCGCATGTAGCTAAGTGCAATTAGATATGCGTTCATCACATGTATATTTATTTTATTCTCGTCAACAATGCTGTACCAAGATTCCATCTTGTTAATCTCCTCTAGACCAGCATTCAGCTTTTTTGTAAAGCTGTTGATTTTACTGTTGATTCTAGCTTCCGTCTCGTTCACACTGAATATTGTAGACAACATGATTTTACTATTTGTTTTGCTACTTTTTATCACGGCCTTCTGGTTGTTATCTATGTCCTCGATGTCATGGTATACTTCATCGTTTACTCCGAATATTGAGGTGAGAATGGTTCCTAGTAGTCCTCGTTTTTGCCTTCGCAAAGGTGTTACTTGGAGTCTATTAAAAATTGAAAGTACGTTCTTCCATTCTTCTTCCATGTGATGAATCAATTCATCGCATTGACTCTCCTTTGTTAATGATTTTGCCTTGTTGCACAACTCAGCCATTTGATCTCTCGTCTTGTTCATATTAACTTGATCCCGTAAGATGTCTGTGATTGGAAATCGAACGCTTGTACGTAGCTCTCCTCGTTGAATTTTGGCTGTTCCAATTTGTTCCACAAATAATCCAGTCTCTGGATGTGTTATTGTATAAATTGTAGACCCCGGCATGACGGATGCGAATAACGACAGAATCACAAGAGCAGTAGAGAAGCTTGATGTTTGGGTTTTATCTCTCAGCTTCCTCTTGGGCCTGCTGGATGAATGATTCGAGGAATGTAATATGTTACTATCAGACTTCATGTTATTTTCTTCGTTTGGCAGTAAACAAACCTTGGCTATCGGCCGCTTGAATGTTCCATTCTCTGTTTTTACTGTTACTACTCTGACAAGCCCATCAATTCCGCTGTGCACTTCAATTATTCTGCCTAGTGGCCATTTCGTTGGTGTCAGAAGCTCATTTTTCAACAGCAACATTTGCCCAGGCTCCAAATTCCTTGCGGGTTGCTTCCACTTGTATCGCTGTTGCATCTTGTTTATGTATTCCTCGTACCAACGTTTGCAAACATCTTGTTTAAGTTTTTGAATTAACTTCGACCTTTTTAAACTACTCTCTGCCATGTCCACAATGACTTCATGCTGTGGTGCTATCCAATAATGAAGTGATCGGGTGTTAACGCAACTAGATCTTCAATGTTATCTGTTAGTGGACAGAGTGGTCTTGAGTTCAAGCATCCTTCTATTTGCACCAGAATGGTATTCATCTCTTCGTATGTTAATTTTTGCTCTCCTATAATGCGATTCAGGTGGTATTTAACTGATTTAACTCCTGCTTCCCAGAGTCCACCAAAATGTGGAGCTCCCGGTGGAATGAGATGCCACTCGATCGCATTTTCGGCTAGCGTAGATTGTAGTGCGTCAATAATATTTTTTGTCCCAATAAAATTTGTTCCATTATCGCTGTATAGATGGTTTATAGATCCTCTTCTGCTGATCATACCCATCCGTAGTTAAATCTGAAGTGAGTTCGATATGCACTGCCTTTATTGCCATGCAGACAAACAGGCTTTGTGCGATTTAACACCTCGAGTTTGTGAGCATCGTATATTGATTGGCCCAGCGTAATCTATCCCAAAATGGCCGTGAAAACCTTACTCGAGCCTCCGGAAGTTGTCCCATAAGTTGATTTGATTCCTTAGCCTTGAATCGACAACACTTCATGCATTGATTTATTGCCTTGACAGTGTTTGTTCCTCGGATTATACAAAATTTTCTCCGAATGTGGTTCAGAGTTAGTTTCACTCCACCGTGAAGTGTATCGATATGGGTATTGTTTATGATTAATTTTGTCAGCGGGTGTGATGATGACAGAATCATAGGGTGCTTCTGATCAACTGATAAGTGAGCATGTTTCAACCGACCTGCCACTCGCAATATCCCACTGGCGTCGATGAACGGATTCAGTGATGATATCTTGCTGTTCGATTTGATTGCCTTATTTGCAATAAGGCTCTTTATGTCTTCAGAAAAACTTCGTTGAGCACGCTTAACAAGCGCTCTTTCAGCTTCCAGTAGTTCTTTTATGGTTAACCTGCCATAAAGTAGTGGTTCATGTCTCTTGCTCCGTTGGCAATTGGATTTAAACCGCAGACAGTATGCACTTACGCGTTGAAGTTTTGATAATGATGAAAACATTAGATAATGTCGTCCTTGTGTGAAGGATTGCTGGGATGCATCGCTAGACAAGCGTGAGATTTTCGAATCTCAGGCATTTCTTGCACTTCCACTATGGAATTGACAGCTGGCCAATATTGTTGATCCTTCTTCAACCACCCTGGATCGGTCCACCATGTTGAATTTTCAGCTAAGGTATCTCCAAATGATCCTCTGGACGGAATGTCCGCAGGATTCTCTTTTCCGGGTACAAACCTCCATTGTCCCTTAAACTGTTGTTGCACATATGATACTCGGTTGGCGACAAATGTGTTCCATTTCACTGGATGTTGTTTTAACCAGTTAAATACTCTGGTAGAGTCGGACCATGCGAAAACCTTGGTATAATTGATGTACAATTGCTCTCTGATGTACCCCATTAGTTTCGTAAGTAACGCTGCTGCACATAATTCCAGTCTTACCAATGAAACTTGCTTCACAGGTGCCACCCTTGTTTTGGATGCAATGAGGCTTATTGTAGCAGAACCGCGATAAATAACCTTCTGAAACACCACCGCTGCAAACGCTGATGCTGACGCATCTGCAAATCCGTGTAACTCTATGTGGGCGCCTTCCATTTTCTGCGTCCATCGTGGAATTCTCACCTTTTGAAGTGATCATAGTCTTGTCTTGAATTCATTTTTAATCTTCATTGGAACATCCTCGTCCCAATCGATGCCCAAAAGCCAGAGATTTTGAATAAGAATCTTTGCCTTGATAGTTACTGCCGATAACCAACTGAAAGGATCGAAGATTTTGCCAGCGTCACTCAGTATAGCTCGTTTGGTACCCTTGATGTAATCAACAATAGCTTAAGTTTGAATATTTGTTTTCCTAAAAGAACGCAGTCAATATTTTCTTTTGGTTTTGTTTTAATGCTTATTTTATTCAACAAACGGCTGTGTGGAAACTTTTGTACATCACGGTATATAGACATTATTGAATCCTATCTCTCCGAAAAATGCTTTCGAGTCAAATATGAAAGTTTCTTTTCTCAACTAAGGAAATCCAAGCAGGAATCTTCCAAGGAAGGGGTCCATTCTCTATCTTTTATATACTAGTGATCTACCAATTATAGTTACTTAAACCTTCGCTATGTTTCCGAATGATGGCCAATCCTAGCAGTTGGAAAAAAAATAAGAGGAATCTAGTAAAAAATTACAAGAAACGATTAATGAGGTAACCAACTGAACAAAGTTGTGGCGAATAAAGCTTAACAACACGAAATCAATCCTTGTGGACTTTACAAATAAAAGAATTCAATTGCACCTAGTAACCATATTTGGCTCATCGATCCCACACTCAAACTCCGCAAAGTATTTGGGCATGACTCTGGACGCAAACCTACGTTGAAAAGAACATGTTAAAAAGGGAAAAGAATTGAACTAAACACCAAATTAAATAAAATGAACTGTCTAATAGGTAAATACTCACCACTATCTGTACAAAATAAGGAGTTATGGTAGTCATTTTATTGAATGTATTTAAAGATTCTAAAATAAAATTTTATGGAACATCGTTAAAGCTCCATAGTACGTCAGAAATGTCGACCTTCACCGGGATCTGGAGATTCCAGGCGACATCGCGAAGGCCCACAAAAGAAGACTTACCCAACGCGTAAATGGGGTGGCATCAAATCTTCACCAAGCAGCTGTGTATCGAAAATTGAAGCAAAAAAACCCTGTGACTTGGTAGTGCCCTAAAACTGTTAATTTACTTTAAACTAATTGTAGTGATATGAAATGTAATAAAAATTTATAACCTTTCATTAAAAACAACAAAAAAAAACTTAGTGTGTAGTTTATTTGAATTTTGGCACTCCCTGAAATTGCTTTCCTACAGTCAATAATTTGTTTCACATTACTTAAATAATATCTGGTTCGATGGTCTGGTCATCCCGTTAACGTCTTCGACGCCAAAATCTATTCATTTGCAGATTCTACCATGTGCACCATATGTCTTCTTTCTTCGCCAAGTGGGGCCGTCTTTTCTTCATTTCGGCGTCGAATCGGCCCAATAATTAATAATTTGGCTTAGTACAGCCCTGTGACCGTTTTGCTCTTCTCCAGGTAGTGGATGTTGATCACACCTTGTGAATCCCAGAAAACGGTGCCCATCACCTTTCCGGCCGATGGGACAGTCTTCGCCTTCTTCGAAGCACGTTCGCCGGGTGAAGTCCACTGTTTCGACTGTTCCTTGGTCTCTGGTGTGTATCAGTGGATCCATGTTTCGTCGACTGTCACGAAACGACGCAGAAACTGTGGTGGTCTCACAGTTGCGCTTGTTGTCCGGAGTGAGCAAACGCGGCACCCATCGCGCCGACAGCTTTCTCATGCCCAAAATTTCATGCAGGATATGACCCATGAGATCTCTTGAAATGCCTACTGTCTCAGCTATCTCGCGCACCTTCAATCGGCGGTCTGCCAATACGAGATCGTGGATTTTTGTCACGTTATCCTCCGTGGTAGCCGTTTTCGGGGCACCTGGACGTGGCTCATCAAAAACCGACGTGCGACCACGTTGAAACTCGTTAAACCAATTTTTGATGGTCGCCATCGAAGGGGAAGTGTCACCATACACAGCACCCAAACGCTTTTTGATTTCGCTGCGCGATTTCCCTTCCAAAAACAAGAATCGAATCACCGACCGATATTGCTCTTTTTCCATTTTTCTAAAATCCACGTACACTCCCGCTTCCACACGCGGTCAAAACAAAACTTCGAGTCCGATCCGGCTGAAATTACGACAGTAGCCGTCTACTAGAATGTACTACACGATAGTAAATTGCTCTTGCGATACTGGCGCCATCTGGCGGTGAGGCTAAGTACTTAGCGGACCACCCTCGTATAATACTTGGCACGTAAACCATTTGTATACACGCGTCGTATTTTGCTTTGAAATATTATTGTTTTTAAAGCATTTGAAGATTTCGAATAAACTAATATTATCAAATCGAAATATGAATGTCAGTGACGATCAAGTGGCCAAAAAGAAACAAAAAGTCAGTGATGTTCAAAGTGCAGTATGCAATGAAATGTTTAATACGTGTCCACAACGTTTGCTTCATGAAAAACAATCTTTCGATTCAAACCAAACGTTAGTAAGTTATCGGTAATTATTTGGAAAAGGCCCTGCACACCGATTTTGATGAAATTCGATTACAATGAATTCGAAAATAGACTAATATAGATATTTTAGGTCAGACTTTCCTAGTTTCAAAGATATAAGCTTTTCAATTTTTCATACAAAATACAGATTTAGCATGTCTTAGCTCCATCATAGTTTTGCCTGGGACTGTGCAACAAGTTTTAAATAATCACATTTTTCACGTAAAGGTTATATAGCTGCTAACAGTATGCGGTTTTTAATAGTTTAGAAGATGCATATATATCTGTATAAAAAATAATACTAGGCGTACAACTTTGCTTCCGCCTTTTTTTCCCCGACATTTGAGGCTTTACTGAAACAAATTGGTTACACATGTATCATTCAAAGTATTTTCCATCGCTGGCCACTACTTTCTCCCATCTTTCAGGCAGTGTACGAATCCCGCGTCGAAAAAATTGTTCAAATTTTGAAACGATCCACCAATCGATCCAATTTGTGACTTCTTCATGAGATCGGAAGTGTTGGTCAGCCAGGCCATGCGCCATTGATCGAAACAGGGTGGAGTAGGTCTTCCCATTTTAACGTTTCCAAGTACGTTTTGACCTCTTTTGCAACGTGGGGTCAAGCGTTGTCGTGCTGCAAAATCACTTTATCGTGCCTCTCGCTGTATTGCGGCCGTTTGTCTTTTAATGCTCTGCTCAAACGCATTAATTCCGTTCGATAACGAGCACCTGTGAGTGTTTCACCTAGTTTTAACACCTCATAGTACACTACGCCGAGCTGGTCGCACCAAATGCAGGGCATGATCTTGGAGCCGTGGATATTCGGTTTTGCCGTCGACGTGGAAGCATGGCCGGGATATCCCCATGATTTTTTGCATTTAGGGTTATCGTAATGAACCCATTTTTCGTCCCTGGTCACAATGCGATGCAGAAATCCTTTCCGTTTTTGCCTCTGAAGCAACTGTTCACAAACACACAAACGCCTTCCAACGTCTCTTGGTTTCAACTCACACGGGACCCAAGTTCCTTCTTTCTGAATCATGCTCATGGCCTTGAGATGCTTTGAAATGGCTTGCTGTGTCACTCCTGTATGCTGTATGGCTGGTTTTTCCTGATAAAAAAAAATGGTATGGCTGGTTTTTCCTGATAAAAAAAAAATGGTACAGTTGCCAGAAAAAATCTGCTGGATTTATCATACAACATAATATCTATAAACGAGCCGTTCCTATTATACGTCAAACGACAAGTATGCATCTTAGCAACAACAAAACGATTGCGGAACAAAGAAATCACTTTCCTACGATATCCGAATGTGCCACGACTATTCTGAAGTCTCAAAGAGATAAATTTGACGAGATAGGCTATAAGTATAATAAATCTCATTCTATTTAATTATTACGAAGGTTTGTTCATATGTAGATTCATAAAGATTTTACCATGGAAGAAGAATTCATCCATAAATTTTGTCTTTATACCTACATATGTATAAGCTTGATATAAGATATGCAAGGTTCTGTACTTCTTATTATTATCAGAAAAATATCTTTCTAATGAAAAAGTTATTAAAATACTAATTTCAATTGCATTGTCAAATTTAAACGAAAAGATGTTAGAGGTGCGCGAGTTGCAATTTATCAAAATAAAAACATAGCCCAAATCACTACGGATGATATAGAATTTTTTATAGGAACGTGAAATTAATGTTACCCAAGCAACTATAGGTGATATATGTGCTTCTCAAGTTAAAATGGTTGATGGGAGAGAATTCCTTATGTTTATATTTCAAAAAATCAAAAAGTCACAGAAAATATAAAGTTTTTACCACGTCATTTACTCATATACAGCCGCCAAATGTCGAGGATTTTAGAAGATAATTTAGACGAACTTCTGATGGTTTAAGCAGGCGATTTCAATATCAATTTTGCAACTAACGATTCAATCCCATTGATAACATTCCTTCAAAAAACATTTGATTTGAAAATCAATAATAAATCCAATGAATCAACAACTCAGTACTATCGACTATCGACGCTGTATTTTCGAGATATCTTGATATCATGACATCTAATATATTTGTTACCTTTTTCAGTTATCACCGGCCAATAATTTCCTTAATACCGTCCAATCCACCTTCAACAGCTACTAAGATTTTATTAAGGAAACTCTATTTTGTGTCTTTATTTTATTCCCCTTTTTCGTTATAGATTTTTATTAATTATGAGTTCTAATATGTAATAAAATAAATGTTTCACATCTACCGGGCGTCCCGTGACGGCCAACTACTAAATTTTAGTAGTTACAAATGGATAATATGTTTTAGTTAGTAAAGTTCAATTTACAAAAAAAAAAAAAATAAAGAAAAAACAATAAAAATAGAAAAATACTTTTTATAAATGATTCGATATATTATTCCTAATGCGTTCGCCTTCTACAATAGCGCTGTTCCTTGGATACTCAATTTCTTCCGTGGTTGTTACTTCTGCTAGTGGTTCCACTTCCCTTTCCTGGGCACGTACTCCAAATTGTTTGCAAATGTTATGCAATGCTCAACAAGCCTTCACGATTTCTGAAGAGTTCCGAGGTGAATAGTGCAATTTGCGCTCGTTCAAAAGGCATCTGAACCGGCTCTTCAGAACACCAATCGTTCTTTCGATTATGTTACGTCCTTGGGCATGCTTCGTGTTGAAACGAGCTTCCGGCGATCCACAATAAGCATACCTAAATGGTGTTAGAAGATATGGTGATAATGGATACCCTAAATCTCCTAAAATATAATCACGTTTTATTTATGTTGACTTTCATTCGAAAATGCAATAAAATGCTTACCAAGATACATCGCTAATTCGTTGTTTTGCCACTTTCTCTCCAGTATTTCCTTAAGTGCGGATGAGTTCCAACTGAACGAGTCGTGAGAAGAGCTAGGATGGCTTGCATCAATATATCTGATGATCATATTATGATCACAAGCCTATAATGCGAGTATTTGTATATATGTATAATTATGTAAAAACCAGGTAAACAAAACAACTTTCGAAACTAACGATTATAGCATTTAAACTAAAATATCCTGTTCGGTTTAAATATTGATGCTTCAGCTGATGAGGTGCAATAATACCAATAAGAGTACCATCCACACAACCAATTATGGCCGTTATACCGCACTTCGTATAAAAACAACTTCTGGCTCGTTGTTTTTCGGTTTCAGACATTTCTACACCAATCTGGGATGGGCAAATTGTCCTTTAAAAAATGTTCAAGACTTCGGACAGTATAACCGACACAGTGCTTTGCGCCACTCCCAAATCAAAGTCGTTTCCGACACTAGATTGGTAACTACCACTAACAAGAAACCGGAGAATATATGCCAACTTTAATATTGGCGGAGTCGCACAACTGCGGGAGCTCTAGCATTCATTCCTGATTACTTCCAGAACAAAAACAAATTCGTCCTTGCTCAAGCGAAAATTTGAAACAAATCTAAAAATTCTATATTGAACAAAATATTCTTAAAGGATTACTCACGAATTGTTAGGAATATCTAAAGGATTAGAATAATCTCTTATCTGCCTTCTGACCCTACACATGTTCCTCGTTTTTCTTTTATCCCAATCATTAAGAAAAAAATAAAACACTACTTATCATTTTGCTTATTCGGTATTTATATTTTCAAATGCACAATATTTTCTGACACTTGACACAACCAGTGAATTGATAGCCAGGCAATTGTTAGCGAGTGAATTTGGATGAATTTCAGGCGAATTAAGAGATTCGCGAATCGTGATACCTCGATCAGCTTAGTTCGCCTGGGAGTTCGACGGCTGACGAACGTTCGACTCGCAAACGGTGGTACGGGCATAAGTTCGCGACTAAGAGGCGCCATTCGTCGTTGACTATATGCAAGCACTTCTTCCTGGAGCCTTATAAATGGCAATGCAAATAACGTCCAAGTCAAAATTCTTAAAATGTTGTATTGCTGAAACAATAATTTGCTCGTATCGTGGATTTTCCTTCGGTTCACCATCTAAGTAATAAATGAGTTCTCATAAAGTTTTCGAAAGCATGAATTTCAATAAATCTCCTCGTATGTACGTGTGTGGCATGAGTCACAAAGAATGCCTTCCACTACGTATTGTTACGTATGTATGTTGCCCCAGAGTATGTCACAGCTTCAGGTTTCCCTTCACCATCTTTCTTTATTACAATACCTGTATAAACAGAGGGAATAAGTTTATGTTTTTCGGCGACCACGAAATAATGACTCGGTAATCTTACACGATACTCAATGTGCATTAATATTGGTGCTTGAGTATTTACACCTGTAATACCTTATGGCACGCATGCTTTGCCATCCATGGATAAAAAGAAAACTTGATCTGGGCCTAAAGTTGAAGCTAAGGATTCAAGATTTCTTATCGTAGCAGCCAACTTTATGTTTGAAAAGTAGCGTAGAGCCTGGTTTGTACAGTTTAACAGGAACAGTTACGACGTGCCGTTTTCCTTCTTTTGTATTGAGTCGTTTGGAAAGAAGTCTCAAATATAACTCTGATCGATTGATGATATATCCTTGTTTACGAAGTTCGGCTTGTAAGTCGTCCAATGTTTTGCAACACCTTATGGTTTCAGTGCGACGTCAATCATCAGCTGCGTCACCAAAAATTGCAATCTCTTTTATGACTTCAAGTATACTGGATTGGTTTTCTTCTACTCTAGGCCGTCCAATAGTATCTCGATGTTTTAGAGCTGTTGCTAAGCCGGTATTATTATTATTATTTTTTTTTTTCGAATCACGACTTTATTTCGCCCGTTCCGCTGCACTAATCTTTCACTTTAATAAGTTATTTTCCTGCTCAGTTCCTTTCCTTAATATTCCTATTCATTTTATTGCTTCATCTGTAACTATACCAGTATCGCGTGGTAACAACAAGCTATTAAGTTCGGATTCTAGAACTACAATTTTCTTCCTAGAAGCGTTCTTTGGCTTTGGTTTAGGTATTGTTTAAAGTAACTGGCATTTACTTGAATTTATAACAATATCTTTAGCGTCTTCTGGTATGCCTGATTGAGTATTTCCCTGCAATTAAAAATAAACATTTAAATCAGTTTCCCGATATCTTGTTTATATAAAAATATTCGAATGAGATCACTTAATCGTTTCCACCCACGGACGGAAGGATTAATGTTAATTCCCAGAAAAAATACCATGTATGCGCAGTGTTTCGCGGAATTACCCAGGCCCAGTGCCTATATACCCACTCAGTTTAGTTTGGTTGTTATAATATAATTCGTACTTACTTTTATGTCCTCGGACTCCAGTTGTATTCGTGACTATATCATATCATAAATGTTGCTTTCTTTTTCGTCAACTTTATTTGTAATTCTTTGATCTTAGATTCCACTTTACCTTCAACATTGTCACTACTTTTTAAACTTTTCCATAAAGTGTTAACTTCTTCTTGTACATTTTGCTTTTTTTTATCAGCATAAGCAGCAATTTATGCTTCATACCGTTTACGGTAAAAATTACCTAAATCAGTCTATGTGTTCTTTTTAAAGTTATTTCATTGTTGAAAATTACAAAGTAGTAAAACTAAAAAAAAATTCCGTTGTTCACTCGGTCAATCGTCTAATAAAATATAAACAATAAACAAAATATCACTGCGCGACGCATGTAGCGTCATTCATGCATTTGTCGAAGGACTCACAGGCGACCGGCGCGTGAGTTACAATTTTATTTATTTAATTAAAACAAAAAAAAACCGTTCTGTTTTAGGTCTCAAGTCAGACTCTCTCGTATTTTACTTTCGTATTCATTATTTCTTAAAACTACATATCGAGGGTCAACACATTTAGTTTCCGCTTGGTTTCGAGTAGTAGCAAAGCAAGCAAATTCCCTGACCTACATTTGCGTAACCCGAAAGCCTTCGACACCTCAATGCTGTATTGACACCTCGTTATTGGTTGCGAAGTAACACAAATGCGCTGTCAGCAAGATTGTTGACTTTCATTTGCGTAACTTCACTCCCCTTTGATTCAGAATTCTCCTGAATTCTATTCTCTTCAGGTTTCACCATTTCATGAACATTTTTAATAGTGACTTTTAATTTCTTATGTTTTCTCATCATACAAAAAAGTATTACATATTACAATTAAAACTAATACAATTAGTAGGGATGTACTTATAACATAGCTAGTATTTTTATGGTAATGAAGCTCTTGAATTTTTTTTAAATTTTCTATTTGAAATGCTTTTACCATATGTTCGAAATCAAGTTTTTCTTTTATTGAGAGGTTTTCCTCATCACCATACCAACATTTATTCATAAATTCGAGATTATAGTTAATTACTGTAACATCTAAAACATTAATGCAACAATTATTTACATTTATTATATAATTTCCATTTAGCTTAAGTTTTCGATCGTCACATTTATTTATTACAATTTCATCACGAAAATTTTTACAAATGGCGATATGTTCATCAATTTTTATTATTTCGCTTTCATTGTTATGCCTGTAATTACATTCAAGTTTTGTTAAACAATTATTAGTTACATTCAAATCCTTAAAATAAATATTATTTGGATTATATTCAAACTTTGTGCCATTTATTTCAAGAAATGTCATTTTATTCATATCTTCTTCTTCTTCTTTTCCTTTGTTCCGGCGTCGTTATGTTCACAAGTGTAGGACCATAACCTTCCCACTTAACTGCATTCCTACTGGTCCGCTTGTGGGGTCCGCCGGTTTGACCTCAGAAAGTAGAGTCAGGCTTCCCGGTTTGGGATTACTTCATCGCTGAGGCCAATCAAATGCTGGTGTTTTTGCATTTGTTTGCAACAATTGTTTTTCGGCCTGCCTTTTTTGCGTGTTGAAATTGGAACGTTGATTGATATTGCCTTTTGGACGGGGTTCAAAGGACCTCTCCTTTGAACATGGCAATACCAACTGAGTCGGTCGCGCTCTATCTTTCTTGTGATGGTTTCTTTTACGCTTCCTCAGATCTTTGAACTTCTAATTCTGTCACGCTTTGTTACTCCCGCTGTCATGCGAAGCATCTTCATCTCAGTTGCCGTTAATTTGCTCTCATACTTTTTGTGCATTGTCCAGCATTGTGAACCGTATGTGAGCGCCGGACGTACAACTGAAGTGTAGAGCCTTCCTTTCAGCTTAGGGGGCATTTTTCGATCACAGAAGATGGCGGAGTTTTCCCGCCACTTCATCCACCCTACGCTTACGCGATGGTTGATGTCGTCATCACAAGTTGCTTCTTTATTAATCATGGATCCCAGATATTTAAACTTTTCACACTTGGGAAGCACTCTTCCATTCTAGTAAATGTCTGGAATAGGCTGATGAGGGTCAGAGAACGGGCAGCACAGATACTCTGCCTTCTTTGAACTAATACGATACTCGTGTCCCTCAAAAATGTCCACCCACACATCAAGTGCTCGTTGTAGGGACGCCTGATCATCACTTATAATGGCTCCATCATCAGCAAAGAATAGCTGGTGCACATTGGGGTCCGTCACTTTTCCTTCAAGCAAGCAATCAAGGACTGCTATAAAGAGCAGTGGGCTGAGGACGCTCCCTTGGTGTACACCGACTTTGATTGCGAATTCTTCGGTGACTCCTGCCATGCATCTTACTCTTGTCGTTGCTCTATTGTACATGTCCATGATCACTCGCACGTAGGTTTCTGCAACTCCTTTTTGTCTTAGCGCTACCCATAAAAGATTTCTTGGTTGCCGGTCAAAGGCCTTCTCGAAATCAACCAACACCATATGCAAGTCCTTTGACGAATCACGATGCTTTTCCATCATGACCCTTATACTTTGGATTGCATCTGTTGTTGATTTACCCGAGACAAACCCGCACTGGTCATCAGATAGTCGTATTATTTTCCGCAGTCGGCTATCTAATACCCGTTCAACGATCTTCATGGTGTGCGACATCAGCTTGACAGAACGGTAGTTATCACAATTTCGCGTATCACCCTTTCCTTTGTGCAAAGGAAGAAGATAGCTTTCCCTCCATTGATTAGGCGTAGTGTCGCCTCTCATAAGTTTGGAGATAAGAACCATGAGCCATCTAGACCCGATGTCTCCCATCTTTTTCCAGAACTCAGAGGGTATCCCGTCCGGCCCAACAGCTTTTCTTTTCTTGGAGTTTTTAACCGCGTACCGAACTTCTTCGACTGTGATGTCGGATATTTCGGCATGATTCGGGGCGGCTCTTGGAAAGTACACTCGGGGAAACTGTTCGTTCAGAAGTTCCTCGCAATACTGTCGCCATCTGTGGAGAATTTTTTCGTCTTCCACAAGGAGTTGGCCATCAGCATTGTTAACAAACTTTGGGAAACGAATCTCCTGATCATTTCTTCTTCTCTGGGCGGCTATCTTAAAGATATTTGCTCCTTTGTTCAAATTGCTTTGTCGAAGCTCCTGGGTAGCCTGGTTCCTGTCAGACGCGGAAGACGATATTTCCAACTCCTGATATAGGCCTTCCATGCTTTTCGCTTTGAATTCGGCGCACTTTTTCTTCGCGATACCTTTGCAATATCTATATACCTTTTCACGGCGAGCTTTTTCCTCTCTATTAGTAGAAGAGCACTTTGACCAAGCTTGGAAAGCCATTCTCTTTTCGTGTGTCACTGCTTTGGCTTCGTCTGTCCTCCACCAGGTTTCTTTTGCGTATTGGCAGGGGCCTTTAGATATTCCGAGCAGTGATTTGGCTTTCTTCAGGCCAGATTGTTGTAGGGAATCCCACATGTCTTGTGCTCTGCACTCCTCATTACCGACCTCATCGATAATGAAAAAGAGGTAGTTTTTCATGCTGGTAATAAAAGCTTCGCCTTTTCTTTTATCCAGCTTATACCATTTGAATCTCTCAGACACCTTCGTTTGCTGCTTTGACTTCTTACTCGCCTCCATAAAAAATTCAGTCAGGAGGCGATGGTGTTGAGGGGCGATCGCGTCTCCCAGGATCACTTTGCAATCTTTAACTCGTGGCTTCATGAAACTGGATACGAAATGATAGTCTATTTGAGTTTCATTTCCGCCGCTGCTATAAGTGATCAGGTGCCGGCTTTGTTTGACGAACATGGTATTTAGCACTATAAGACCGTACGACTTGCACATGTTTAGGATATCTTCACCTGAAGAGTTCCTGGTGCCGTATCCCAGCCCTCCGTGGTAGTCTTGATAGTCTTCGCTTGTCTTCCCGACATGTCCGTTTAAATCTCCCCCAGCAAACGAAAGCTCTTCCTTTGGGATGATTTTGACAAGGTTGTGGAAATCTAGCCAGAATGCATCCTTTTCTTTTTGTTCGCATCCTACTTGAGGGGCATATGCGCTTACGATGTTCCACACCTCACCATGCATCATCAATTTGAGAGATATCAAACGGTCACTGGACTATGAAATGGTTAAGACGTTGCCAAGTAGCTCTGCCGCAAGGATGATGGCGATTCCGTTTTTTCTTTGTTCCAATCCATAGTAAAACATATTGTAGGCTTTTGTTTTAACGTCCAAGAAACGTGCCCGATTACCGGTGTTTCGCCATTTCGTCTCTTGTACGCACAGGATGTCTACTCGCCTTCTAACCATCATTTCTTCAAGCTCACAGCTGCGACCCCTCATGCTTCCAACGTTCCAACTCGCGACTCTAAAGTGTGGCTTACGCCGTTGCATTACTTTGTTATCCCCCGGAAATCCTATAGCTCTGACCCGAGGATTGCTGCTCGTCCCAGGATCACGACCATTAGTAGTGCCTGGCGGGGTAGTGCTTTTTTTGACACGGGCATGCTCCAGATTTTTTTTTTTTTTTTTGATCTTACTCTTACAACACCGGTGATCTCCAGTCGTGTCAACCCACTGATTTGCATGCACACTTGTGGGGCAGTTTAATAGTGGTATATGTGTCCCTAGGCTGACCTTGGTGTTTTCTAAATTGCCTAGATGTGATTTTTTGTTTACCTTTGTTTTAGTCGCCTTTTACAACAAGCGAGAGGTAACGCTGCAGGGATATTCTTAACCCGTTCCTGCACAGGTTGATTCATATCTAGTTCTTTAAATTCCTTATTCGGTATTGGGATAATCATTCTGAGGTCTACTTGCATATACTCTTTTGGAAGTTTTATAGCTAAAATCAACGTTTCTCTATTGTATTTCATTAAGCCTACTCTGGAATGTTTTAATTTATAAAAATCTAGTCCTGAAGCTAATATTTCTTCTCCGCTTAATATGCTTGGGTGTAAGATTCTTTGCTTAGCAGATGCTAAGATGTGTTTTCTAAATTGCCTAGATGTGATTTTTTGTTTACCTTTGTTTTAGTCGCCTTTTACAACAAGCGAGAGGTAACGCTGCAGGGATATTCTTAACCCGTTCCTGCACAGGTTGATTCATATCTAGTTCTTTAAATTCCTTATTCGGTATTGGGATAATCATTCTGAGGTCTACTTGCATATACTCTTTTGGAAGTTTTATAGCTAAAATCAACGTTTCTCTATTGTATTTCATTAAGCCTACTCTGGAATGTTTTAATTTATAAAAATCTAGTCCTGAAGCTAATATTTCTTCTCCGCTTAATATGCTTGGGTGTAAGATTCTTTGCTTAGCAGATGCTATGTTGTCTAAGATATTGTCTATTTTGTCGTCTAATTTAAGTAATTGATCCGTTTTCAATTGTTTTAAATATAAATTCTTCTGAACGTCTACCACGTTACTATATACTTCTGATATTTGTTTCCTATCTTTTTCAATTAACGTTTTTAAGTTATTAATGTTTGCCATTAGCTGTTTATTAATATTTATTTGTTTATTAAATCTACCTATAATAGCATAATTATTTGAATCTATGACTTTCAAGTGGTCAAGAATATCTACTTTATCTGTGTCATCCATGGTTCCAAATAACCATTTCTGACCAGTTCCGATAAAATTCATTAGACCTCGTTTTTGTCGTATTTGTGGGACCATCTTAACTTTGCTTTTATATTTATAACTTCGTTTAAAATTTCCGTATTATTTTCTAAATGTAATTTTTGTGAATTTATTTCTATTGCCTCGATAGCAGCTAATATATCAAAAGTATTTATCATATGTAAAATTGTTTGACTACTTTTAATCAATTCTACTGGACCTCTATTTAATATTATAAATCCCTTGTTAGCCTTGATTTGTGTTACAACAAGGGCTGGTTCTGCCACCGCTATGACCATCATTATTATTGTGAATACCGCCAGCCAACTGGATACCTGCAAATTTATTTGGCCTTTTAATAGTTGAAGGGTGAACATTATGAAGGTTATGTTTTCGGTAATATGTTTCGTCTTTGTGTCTTAGATGTTTATAGTTCCCAATATACCCTTCCTGTCGGTTTTCTTGGTAGTTTTACCTAGTTTTGTTTCTTTTACCAATCACATTCTGTTTGTGCTTATCAAGCTTTACTTGTAACTGCCTAGCATTTGTTACTTCTGCACTGAGGGGCCTCATGCCAAGAGTTGAGTGATACCTATTGTTATATATTTATATTTATATATTTTCATGTTTGTTGACATGTCCTCATTTTTCATAGTTAATAATATTTCGAGTAAAGTGGAATGTAGCCGTTCTATATCTGCATTACCGGTATGAGAATTTGGTTTGGTTATATGAACTTCGATTCCATATTTTCTAAAATATTCTCTTAGATTGTCGGACTTAAATTCGTTATTGTAGGAGGACGAGAAAAACAACCGACACTTCACACTATAGTACTTTCTTTATTGGTCCCGCCAAGTGTGTTACACGATCTTAAATAGACTGAGGTAACCGGGAGAATCGCGCGATCAGGTTCAAATTCCTTAGCCCGGAATTAACGGGCATATTTACTTGTCCGAAATATTGAAACATGTACACAGGGTGTGTATGAAGTAAAACCAGGATTAGTGAAAGTAGCACATTTTGTTAAATCGCCTACAATTCGGCCATCCTGATCGTGTAAACTTCCCGATTACCTATTAACAAACATTTTCCATTTTCAGCTAGTACAATTCATTTACATTCATTTCATATCATCAGTTATTTTAACTTAATCTAATACATGCAATTCATAGTATAAAATTTCAAAAACAAAATAGGTACTTCAAGCTGTTGTCAAAATAAAAAATAAAAGAAATTTCATCCGCAGAATTGGTATGTGTTTCGTTTTCCTTTAAACTTCTTTCACACCTTCGCCTTCATCTTGTTTCAAGTCTGTCATCGGCGTCACGTATTGTCTCATATTACGTGAGCTACTGACTCCCTTGTAGGGTATCCTGGTTAATTGAAGCCCATCTATATCGCCGACAATATATCGATCGTTGCGTAAAACCTTCTTGATTTCGTAGGGACCTCTATACTTGGCTAGCAGCTTCTTATTCACACCTGGTGTGGTAACAATATTTTTAAGCATGACATAATCACCCTGTTTATAGTCTGTTGGTTTTTTATGCCTACTGTCAAAGTGTTGTTTACTACGCTCCTGTTCTTTATTAATGTTCTCTACAGCTTTCTTCCTAACCTCTCCTAAGTCAATACCTGGCTCGGACTTGCTATCTAAATACTCTTTCACCTTATCGCACAATTTGCCCTTCTGATCTTTACCAAATAAAAGTTTACTTGGAATAAAGCCAGTACTTCGATTTGTGGTATTGTTTATAGCGAACTCAATATTAGCAATATTCTTGTCCCAATTTCCTGTGCTGTTAGCTTCACACTCTTATGCCAACATTGGCACTAGTACTCGGTTTAACCTTTCCACCTGCCCGTTGAATTGCGGAGAATGAGTAGCAACTTTTATGTGCTGAACATCATTAGATCGCAAAAAATCAGCGAATTCTTGGGACGTAAAGCAAGAGCCACGATCTGACACGATCCGATTAGGTCTCGAATAGTTTTCGAAGTATGTCTTCAAACATAACACGGCTTCTTTACTTTGAGTACTCTTTACTGGAAATAACTTTATAAACTTCGTAAAACCGTCTACTATCACAAAGAGATGTTTGCTCTTGGAATGGGAACACGAGAACGGGCCAAGATGATCTACATGTAGAGTGTCGAACGGGGAGTTCCCCTTTGGTATCGGGTGTAAGGTGCCTTCGGTTTTTCCAGACTCGGGAGAAAAATAAATGCATTTAAGGCATCCCTCATCACATTGTATCCATTCAAGAACCATGGGTGTGGAACAAACGCCTGTGTGGTCTTGGTGGCATACGTGATGCTACAATCCTTTATGATGAGCGATCCGAAAGGCCCAGGGTCTGCCTCATCATATCGAATACGCTATCGGCAACCAAACTTGGTCAATTCTGTGGTCAAGATCTGGTAGCTGCGAAAGTGAGCTACAAGGCGCACGGAGAAATTGAACACTTCGTCGTGGCGTCTGCTTACTTCCCCTACGACTCGGTACTACCCCCGCCACCTAAAGCGGTTTCCGAACTCGTAGAGTACTGTGAAGCCAGAAGGATTGGACTCATCATCTGTTGCGATGCTAACGCTCAAAACACATTTTGGGGCAGCAGCAAATGCAACCGGAGAGGAGACCATCTTTTAAACTTCATTCTTTCGTCTGACCTTTTCATCAACAATGTTGGCTCTCTACCAACCTTTGTGACGGCGAGACGACAGGAAGTGATTGACCTAACCTTATCTAACAGGCATGCGAAGGCCATCACTAACTGGAGAGTCTCACCAGATGTTACGCTGTCAGACCATAGATACATCGAATTCCAATTGAAGTGCGGGATCTCCCCCTCGCAGCCCAAGCGGAATCCGAGAAAAACAGACTGGGTGCGATTTAGGGAGGAGCTTGAGAAATCCACTCAAGCCCCGCCTAAACTCAAAACTAATCAATCGGTGGAGGATGCAGTTCATAACCTGAACAGCGCCATCACCAAATGTTTTGAACTCGCATGTCCTGTCAAAAACCCTCCCAACAGGAAGCCGGTTCCCTGGTGGAATGCTGAGCTCCAACGGCTTCGTAGGGAAGCCAGAAGTCTTCTGAACAGATCGCTTAAATCGAACTCGGAAGATGACTGGAATAAATATCGATCGAAGCAGAAGGAATATAAGAAGCTTATTCGAAAATCAAAGAATGATTCCTATAAGTCCTTCTGCGAAGAGATCAAATCCCTGAGCGCGACCAGCAAGTTGGTTAAAGTCCTCAAACGAGGAAAATCGACAAGGCTGGAGGTACTCAGAAAGTCTGATGGTACCTTTACCGAGTCTAAAGCAGAAACTCTTAGTTTACTGTTTCAGACCCATTTTCCGGGAAATCAGACTGTCATCGGCTCGTTGCACACTCCCTCATTGGATACTGCGGCTGTAGCGATGAAAACAACTCGGCGTAGCTGGTATGTTGCGTCACGCGTGGCAACTACTGAGGCCATTGAATTTGCTGTGGCATCCTTCGATGGCTTTAAGTCGCCGGACACTGATGGGATATACCCCGTTATGCTGCAAAAAGGTATAAGACAGCTGCTTCCTACACTGAAAAGAATTTTCACTGCTAGCCTGGCACTTGCCTACATACCTATCCCTTGGCGCGCGGTGAAAGTGGTCTTTATTCCCAAAATAGGAAAAGAGGATTACTCACTAGCCAAGAGTTTCAGACCAATAAGTCTAACATCATTCCTGCTGAAAAGCATGGAAAGACTAGTAGAGTTGCACGTGCGCAAAGTTGCCCTTCGAATGCATCCTCTTTCGGACATGCAACATGCTTATCAGCGCGGAAAATCCTGCGAGACTGCGCTTCAAAACCTAGTTGGGAGAATTGAATGCGCTCTCGAAAGGAAAGAGTACGTACTAGGCATTTTCGTCGACATTGAGGGAGCTTTTGATAACGCTACCTTCGACAGCATGTGTAACGCTGCTAGACGGCATGGCCTAGATGAAGCACTGGTTTTGTGGATCAAAGCAATGCTTGTGCACAGGACACTGATCGCTGATACAGGCCTCGAACAATGTGTCAAGTCTGGAGTAAACAGGGGCTGCCCGCAAGGTGGCGTCTTGTCTCCGCTGTTATGGTGCATGGTGGTCGACTCTCTGTTAGATGCTCTCAATGCCTCTGGAATCTATGCCCAGGCCTATGCGGATGATGTTGCTGTTCTCTCTGTCGGCTCATGTTTAGCGAATGTCTGTCTCAAAACGCAGGCGGCGCTAAATGTGATCGATGACTGGTGCACGAGAAATGGGCTGTCGGTTAATCCTCTTAAGACCGATGTCGTTCTCTTCACGAGAAGGAGGAAAACAACTGGCATTGCTCAGCTGGTGCTAAAAGGCATTCCCATCCCTATATCCAAGGAAGCTAAGTATCTGGGAGTCATTCTAGATAATAAGCTTCTCTGGTCAAAACATGTTGAGTCCAAAACCACCAAAGCGCTGTCAGCTTTCTGGCAATGCAAAGGTGCCTTTGGCAAAACATGGGGCTTATCGCCGAAAAAGGTCCTTTGGATCTACACGGCAATGGTAAGACCGATAATCTCATATGCATCGGTTGTTTGGTGGAGCAGGCTGACACGAAAACACGTTGTGGCTTCACTCACCAAACTCCAAAGAGCGGTCTGCCTCAGTTGCACGGGGCTTTCCCCAGCACACCGGGAGCTGCTTTGGATGCTATGATGAACCTTCCACCCCTTGACATATATATCAGAGGGTGTGCACTGAAAACTATTTCTCGCCTAAAGAGGAATGGTCTTTGGTACAACTCGCAGTGGAGTGAAAGTGTACTTGAGAGAGAAATATCCTACGATCACTGTCTCATGGATATGCCCTCTGACGCAATGACACCTGCCATCCTACTGCGCTGTAACTACACAGTCACATTTCCTTGGCGTCAGGACTGGCTTTGGCCAGACACTGAACCTGGAATAGAATGTCTTCGCATCTTCACAGATGGCTCCAGGACTGATCAGGGATCCGGCGCCGGAGTTTTCTTCGAGCGCGAAAACATTCGACTGCACTTCTCGTTAGGAAAATATGCGTCTGTCTTCCAGGCGGAGATTTACGCAATCCTAATGGCCATGCACTATGTTGTGAAACACAGATGGAGGGGAAAGAGCATATGTGTCTGCAGTGACAGCCAAGCTGCACTCAAAGCTGTATCCAATCCTCTGTCCAACTCCAAACTAGTGCATGAACTCAAGACCTTCTTGAACAAAGTCGGAAGACTTAATTCACTTAGGCTTGTATGGATTCCAGGTCACTCTGAATCCCAGGAAACGAGATCTCCGATGAACTCGCTAGAAAAGGCTCAGTGGAGAGTTTCTCAGGGCCTGAACCCGCCTTAGGTCTACCAGCTTCAACGGTTAAATCTGACATCAATGACTGGGTCTTTAACGTACACAGTCGCAGATGGAAGGAATATCCAGGATGCAGGATGACTAAGCGCGTACGCCCTGACGTCTGTAAAAAGTCCGCAACATTCTTCTTATCCTTAAGAAGAAATGACTGCAGAAGGCTAACGGGCGTCATTACGGGCCATTACACTTTTGCCAGGCATCTTTACGTGCTTGGCATCAGTGAGACGCCTACCTGTGCTGCTTGTTGCGAGGAGGACGACACAGCAGAACACTTTCTCTGCGACTGTCCCGCCTTCGCTCGTGCACGGTGGCGCACCCTTGGGGCCGACGTGGTGGGTGCCGAATCTCTTAGCTCAACATCACTGAAGCCCCTCCTCACTTTTCTCCGGACAACGGGGAAAATACAATAAAGACAAGGTGTCTGTCTGGTAGTACAATGGACCAGTACTTGTGTCTGAGTGCTCCAGCAGATAGTAGAAGCCTCCAACAAAAAAAAAAAAACAAAAAAAGGCATCCCTTAATAAATGTCTTCACTTTGTCCTTCATCTTAGGAAACCAATAGATTTCAGATAGGTGAGAAAAACATTTCTCGACACCTAAATGGCAAAGGGCCTCGTGATGTGTTCGAATGACTTCATCTTCCATATGCGATGGAACATAAAAGAGAACCTTGTCATTACGTTTACGGTAAATCAATCCGTCAATCATCTCAAAACAGGGACTTTCGTTTTTCTCTAACTCGCGAGCAATTGTAACAATTTTTGGATCCTGCCTTTGTGCAACCGCAAGGATAAACTCAAAGGTTTCATCGTCCACGTGAAGAATGTTGAATGATCGACTCAGAGAGTCAACATGCGACATACGATCACCCTTTCTATGTTCAACCGTGTAGTCAAATGACTGGAGCTCTAATACCCAACGAGAAATGCGAGGATTAAGCATCTTTTTGTTCAATGTCAGAGCGAGCGCTTGACAATCCGTTATTATTTTAAATGGTAGTCCTATTAGATAAATCCGAAATCTCCTTAAAGCATAGATTATGGACAGTGTTTTCAATTCGTAACTGTGGTACTTACTTTCTGAGTCCGTAGCACGTTTCGAATAGTAAAACACTGGATGGAATTTATTATCTGTTTGCTTTTGAAGCAACACTGCTCCGAATCCAATGCTACTCGCATCGCAGTGCAATTCAGTGGCGTTATGTGGACTATATATGGATAGTACAGGTGCAGCCAACAATCTGTTTTTCAATAGTTGAAATGTTTCCATTTCCTTCACGCCCATGGAGAACGGAACGTTCGTTTTTAGGAGACCATAAAGCGGTTTTGCAATATGTGCAAAATGCTTGATGAACTTCCTGAAATAAGAACATAGTCCAAGGAAACTATGAACATCTTTCGTACAACCGGGGATTGGAAAGTCACGAACAGCTTTCAGATTAGCGTCATTGGGTCTAACACCTGTCTCATTTATAGTGTAACCTAAATACACGATTTCTGTTTGTAAAAACAAGAATTTATCCAACCTAAGCTCCAAGCCTTTAGTTGTTACGATATGAAGAACTTCTTGAAGGATTTCCAAGTGCTCTTCAACAGTTTTCGTCGCAATTAGGATATCATCTAAATATGTTAAAATCTTGGACTTAGAAATCAAATCTCCAAAAATGTGTTTCATGAATCGCTCAAAAACTGACGGCGCATTTCTGAGACCAAAGGGCATTTTGGTATACTCATATTGTCCGAAGGGGGTTATGAAAGAAGTATACTTCATAGATCCCTCTTCCAACGCAACATGGTGGAAACCATTTTTCAAATCTAAAGTCGTAAAATATTTCTTCTCTTTAAGACGATCAATATGATCCTCAATCAGAGGTAGCGGATAATTATCTCGCAGGGTGATTTTGTTAATCTAAAAAACCTAAAATCTACACAGAGCCTTAACTCCCTATTCTTCTTTTCGACCAATACTACTGGTGATGCATACTCCGAATTGGATTCCCGTATAACACCTTTATTTAGTAAATCTGTTATAATTTCCTGTAACTTCACCTTATGTGAATGAGGTAAGCGTCTCGGCGCATAATGAAATGGTAAATCCTTCGATAGTATAATTCTCATCTTAAATTCACTTTCATCTACATACGTGTTTCTCTGACTAACTAAACAAGCTGACTTCACCATGTCTTTCACAATTACTTTAATCATAGAAGGTAAGTTTTCATTTAGATTAATACAGATATCGAATTCATTATTGCTTATATCTATATTGAGAATTTGATCTAAGAAATCTTCAGTTTTATCTATGGTACTTACAAGACTTTGAGACTCACATGTTTTATCCGATGATTCATCCGTCAGACTTGGAACAAGATGATGATTCGTTCGTTCAAGTTTCTTGGTGAACGTGATATACAATCATTTTGCACCTTTGATTTTGTTTCAGGCATCTGCAACACCATACCAACTTTGCTGATGAAATCTCTTCCCAGTATAACTGGATAATTCATGGAGAAGTTCTTTACTACAAGGATTTGCAAATTGATTAATAAATGTTCATAATAAATACATGATTGGATACTTCCCAGTACATCAAGGCGGCTATTATTAACACCACAATAAGTTTGACAATTGGCATCGGGAGGTGACATCATAAACGGCGGTAGAATTTTTTCCTGAACGAAGCTTATGGGGCTTCCTGAGTCCAGTAAGGTTACCAGAGTCGTTGAAGTCTGAGAATTTCCTTTATGAAACTTGTAGTACAGTTCTCTTTCAAATTCATTGGCTGGAACGCTGTTCTTTCTGCCAATATTTGGAGTGCTAAAGATGTCCATACTACCGACGTTCTTCATGCTGTTGCTGTTACTAGTGCTATGGCTGTTGTTGTTGCTATCATCGTCGTTGATGCTGTTACTGGTGTTCATGCTGTTGTCGTAGTTCGGGTGAACAATATGAACTGATGGGTTATTGCAATTTCGAGCGATATGTCCTAAGCCACCACATTTGAAACACTTTGTTTGAGCACTATTTTGATAACGGGGTTTTATTTCGAGTGAGTTATCTGCCGTACTAGTTGTTTGAGTAGGGACTTTACTAAGTGTGCTTGTGTGAACTGAACTGATTCGGGTATTTCTTGGTGTAAAATTACTTTCGCGGCAATTGTTTTTGAACTTTTCATATTTGCGTAATGCGAGTTTCAACTCTTCCATATTGTTTGCGCCATATAAAATACTTTTGTTTGTTTCAGTGTCATAAATACCTTTGATGATCAGCTGCATTAGATCTTCCTCTTCTATGGGATTGTGAGAAGCAATCTCCTGCATGGCCAAAACATATTGTTGCATGCTCTCTTCTCGTCTTTTCTTCCGTTCCCTTAGCTCGTTGTATATGTCTGCTTTGGTGATGAGTTTTTTAAATTCACTCACTAGTGCTTCTTTTAATTCCTTCCAGTTACGCACATCTTTAGATCGTAAACAAAGTTTTGCAGTACCACTAAGCAATCTTTTTCCAAAAACAAATTTGGTATGATCATTTAAAGAGAAAAGCTCCGCGTGCTCTTCGAATTGTGATATCCATCTGTTCACTGGAAAATGATCGTCTCCGGTGAATGGACACATCATGTCTTCGAAATCTCTGAAGCTATGAAGAGAACCTGATAAATTGCTGGGAACATCTTCCTCTAACTGCAGCTCCCGTAGCTTCCGTTTGAGTTGAGCTATTTCCTCCTTCTTCTGGTATACGGCACGCAATCTCTCCAATTCCTCATCCAGATTGTCTTCGTCATCTATGTTGTTGTTAGACACTTGCACGTTTTGGGATAATGATCTGTCGACAGTTTCCACGCCATTATGCTCCTGGATCAATTTTCGAAGATCGCCATCTGAGTAATCTTGAACTATATCTTGCACTCGTAGTTTTAGTTCCGCCTTGCTGCCACTCGCCTGCATCTTAAGAGATCGCAAAGTGTTTTTAAGTGTTGCAACTGTTGCAGTATCAACAAACTGGAACCACTCTTCGGACATTTGGACACTCGCGATTACAGATTACAGCAAATTATAATAAAACTCACGTAGTCAGATAAATCAAAATTGTTTCTTATTTTTTGGCGACTATAGAAAACTTCATGCGTTAGGCAAAAGAAACTGAAAGTACAGTCGAAAACAGAACTTCACACTATAGTACTTTCTTTATTGGTCCCGCCAAGTGTGTTACACGATCTTAAATAGACTGAGGTAACCGGGAGAATCGCGCGATCAGGTTCAAATTCCTTAGCCCGGAATTAACGGGCATATTTACTTGTCCGAAATATTGAAACATGTACACAGGGTGTGTATGAAGTAAAACCAGGATTAGTGAAAGTAGCACATTTTGTTAAATCGCCTACATTATCACAAATGATTTTTGTTGGTTTTCCGAATTGTGTGAAATGTTGTTCTATGCATTCTATTTTATGTATCCAATTTTTACTAACTAAACTATAGGCATATGCCCTTTTTGTAAGCTTGTCAATGAAAGTTAAATAAAACAGCTTCTTAAAATGGTATACATATATCCATGTGTAAAATTTCATTTGGTTTGGATGGTGTCTCTGTAATTTTATTTAAATTTCGGTTTTATGGGTTTTCTATCATATTTATCCTCCTGACATATCTGACAGTTTCCTATAACTTTCGAAATATCTAAAATTAATTTAGGAAAGTATATTTTATTTTTGAAAGTGTAATATGTTTCTGAAATGCTCGAATGACAACTTTCCTTGACATGATATCGAGATATTTGTCTATGCAATTCCTCTACTGTATTAATTTCTTGAGCTCTCATGGTACACTTAACAAATGAAATCTTTTTATTATCCCTGAAAAGTCCTATGAGGACTTGTTGAATTTTGTTATATTCACTGTAGGGTAAATCAGAAAAAAATCCTACTCTTCCTGATGTTATGTTCTTTTTAAATAATTCCTCCCAATATGACTTTTTTATTTTTAGTCATACATATCTACTTGGATTATTTTTCTTCCGTGAATTTTATCTATTTCCTTTGTGATATTTTTAGTAAGTATCAGTTGCAGTTTATATTTGTTAACTATTTCCTCCTTTATAGGAAAATGATCAAGTTGTTGTTCTGGTGCAGAGTGAACAGTTGCTTGATCTGAAGCTGTGTCATCTTCTACAATAAATTCTCTACGTTCTCTATTCTGCTTAAAAAGTCTGCGACTCTATTTTCCTTCCCTTTGAGATACTCTATGTCGAAGTTGAATTCGGATAGTTTTAACAACCACCTTTGGTTTCTGGCTGAAAATTCTTTTCCATTATATTTTTTATTTATATATTTAATTGGTTGGTGATCTGTCACTATTTTAAATTTATTTCCTCAAAGGTAAGGACGGAAGTAAGTTACTGACCAGACTATGGCTAGGAATTCCTTATCTGTTGCTGAGTAATTTTTTTTATGATCATTCAGCGACCTTGAAGCATAGCAAACAGGTTGGCCTTCCCGGGTAAGGGCTGCCTCAATAGCATAGTTGGATGCAACGGTAAAAAGGGTAAAAGGTTTATAGAAATTTGGAAATCTAAGGATAGGGTGATTGACGATATTAAGGTTTAATGTTTCAAATTCTTGAATGTACTCTGGATCATTTACGTTGATCTTAGCATCTTTTTTCAAGTATTTGATCATGGAATAGGCTATTCTGGAGTAGTTTTTGACAAACTTCCTGTAAAATCCAGTTAGTCCAAGAAATCCCTTTAACTGTTTTTCTTTTGTTGGAAGGAGAAAGTCTACTACGCATTTAATTTTATTTGGGTTCGGTTTCATACCCTCTGTGGTTAAAACATGGCCCAAAAATTCAGTGTCGTGCTTTAGGAAGGAGCATTTGTCAAATTGTACTTTTAGATTGTGCTTAACTAACACATTAAAAATTGTTTTAATTGCGTCCAGGTGTTCTTCTAGACTCGTTGAAAATATAAGTATATCATCTAGATATACTGCACAGATCTTGTTGAGATGATCTCTTAATATTTCATTCATTAGTGGCTGGAACATTTTTCAGCCCAAAGGGCATCCGAGTAAACTCGTATAGACCATATGTCGTAACAAATGCTGTCTTATGAATATCTCGTGGATGCATTTTTATTTGGTGGTAACTTTTGGTTAGGTCTAATGTTGTAAAATATTGTGCTCGCCCTAGCTTATCTAATATATTGTCTATATTAGGTAAGGGGTATTTATCATCTAGTGTGATATCATTGAGCCTTCGGTAGTCGACACACAATCTAAATTTTTGTTTGCCAGAACTATCTGGTTTTTTGGTACTACAACAATTGGGGAGGAGTATCGGCTTTTTGATTTTCTTATAACTTTTTGTCTTTCCATTTCTTCTATTTGATTCCTAACTTCCTGCTCGTGTTTTGGAGGTAATCTATATAAACGAGAATTAATCTATATAAACTACAGCCGATCAGTAGTAATAATTTCGTGCATTATTGCTTCGGTATTGGTCAACTAATCCCCATCTTTATAAACTAAGTGTTCAAACTGATTCAAAATTTTCCTAATTTCTTCCCTTTCTTGATTATTTAGATGTAATAAGTTTTATTTCTCTATTGTCTTGATTTGTTAATTCATAGCATTCTACTGTCTCATAGTCTTCTGAGTACAATTTAATATTAACGGTGTTTATTAATTTCAGGTACATTTGGTTAATATTTATTTCCATAACACTTTTTCTTATAAAATCCATACCTATAAGCATATCATAGGCTTTATTATTCAAACTCATTTGGTACCATTTCATTTTACACTGTGGACTCATTCGAAATTCCTTGGGGGCGTCAGTAACTATTATTTTAACTTTTTCTGTTGTGACATTATTTATAGTATTAAAGGACACCTTTTTTACTTCCAATATCTCGAAACAACATCAATTTACATTTGAAGAGTTTATAAGACTAATGGTTGAGCCTGTATCTACTAAGGCTTTGTACGTTTTGTCTTTAATTGTAAGATTACAGAAAATTTTATCTCCGAGGCCTAGTTTAGAAAATGTACCGGTTCTACATTATTTATTTCTTGAACATTAGAGTTATTAGAATTATATTAATTGAGATTGTGTGCATCGTTTGATGGAACATTATTTACGTCCATAGGACTTGGGTTTTGACTTCTATTTCTATATTGTCCTGATGGATTGAAACTGTTGTGTCTAACCTGACCTGATCTAGGGTTGAAATTATTTACCCGATTGAAATTGCTTATGCCTATATTTTTATTCTGGTTATCTTGATTTTGACTATTGGTGATGAAATACGGTGGTCCTACTGATTCTACATTTCTTCCAAAATCATTTCTATTATAGTTCGTACTAAAGTTATTTTGGCTTATTGACCTTCCTTGTCTTGAATTAAAATTTGATTTGGCACTTTGATTACTGACTGCATGTTAATTACATTTACTTATGTATTTTCTTTAAATTCCCCTCACCGTCCGGGATGTAAGAATATAAAATTGTTTTTATTTTATTTAAATCGAACTCTGTTCTAAGCTCTGGATAACTGTCCAGTTGTAATTTCTTTAATTTTTACTACTATTAATTGACAAACTGGATCAACTATTTCTTTGCAGTTTTCTTCGTAAACTGCGTATTCATGTAATTCGTTATGTATTAGGTCTATCTTATTACATAATTCTAGTATACTATTTACCTTTATATAATTTATTTTGTTGAGAATGCAGCTAAGGTCGATTATGGGCCAGAAATGTTGTACCAGTAGATTCCTTGTCTCCTGCCAGGTCGCTGGTCGAGATTGATAAATACAATTTTTCGCTTGGCCGGTAACCTTGTAGTTGAAAATGGCATTGTACACCTCCGTTCTCCTTGCGTCGTCGATAGATGCTAAGTGGTTCTCGACCACCGTTAGGAATTGAGTCACTTCCCTCTTGTTCCCGGAAAACATTGGAATGTATTCAATCTCTTTCTCCACTCGGATTCTTTGTCCCTGCTGCTGCAGTTGTTGCTGTTGTTGTTGAACGTTAACCAAAGTGTTAAGCGCCGTCACCATCGTCTCCAACAATTGTTCCATATTATTATTCATGCTGATACCGCGATTGGTGTCGAATAATTTTAAACGATTGTCTCTGCCCCCTATTTTGCAGATTTTCACTATACTGTATTCCTTATAACGTTTTTGATGCAGTTATGCTGCTTAGATTCACTTGGGTTATTTCGGTTGTTTTTGGTTGATTCACTTTTTCACAGATTTTTTTTTTTTTTCTGAGGTACTTATTCCTCTTTGAGCACTTTTACACTTTCCTTTCCCGTTTAGAAAGAAAATTACCGACTGCGCCAGTTACAATTTTATTTATTTAATTAAAAAAAAACAACCGTTCTGTTTTAGGTCTCAAGTCAGACACTCTCGTATTTTATTATCGTATTCATTATTTCTTAAAACTACATATCGAGGGTCAACGCATTCAGTTTCCGCTTGGTTTCGAGTAGTAGCAAAGCAAGCAAATTCGCTGACCTACATTTGCGTAACCCGAAAGCCATTGACACCTGAATGCTGTATTGACACCTCGTTATTGGTTGCGAAGTAACACAAATGTGCCGTCAGCAAGTTTGTTGACTTTCATTTGCGTAACTCGTGACACTAGTAGAGTGAGTGTGAACTCGCCAGCAAAACAATTTAAACTTTATGCCCATAGAGACAAAGTTGAAAATATTTTTAGGTTTTTCGTTAATACAGTCAAACTTCTTTATAACGAACTTCTATACAACGAAACTCTCCTTATCACGAATTAATTCCAAGTACACAGCTTATTCGTTCTAATGTCAGTGTATTATCTTCTCCTTATAACGAATTTCTACACAACGATCTTTTCTCTAAAGCGAATAATTTTTTCCAGCCTGAAATTTATCTCCCATGAGTTTTTGATCTCCATATAACGAATTTTTTTGCACATTGTTTTTGTGATATTTTGACAAGCATTAGTGAATATTGAAGAATTTTAATGAAGTTTTAACGATTTTTAGCGATATTTAAACCAATTTGGTAAGCGACAGAAATAGTATAGCGAGAAAGCAAGTCATTTGAAAAACAACAGCTTTTAGTGAAGATGTCGCAGCCCGTGCAGGGACGGGTTAAGAATATCCCTGCAGCGATACCTCTCGCTTGTCGTAAAAGGCGACTAAAACAAAGGTAAACAAAAATCACATCTAGGCAATTTAGAAAACACCAAGGTGAGCCTAGCGACACATATACCACCATTAAACTGCCCCACAAGTGTACATGCAAATCAGTGGGTTGACACGACTGGAGATCACCGGTGTTGTAAGAGTAAGATCAAACAAAAAAATCGGGAGCATGCCCATGTCACAAAAAAAAAAAAAGGCAGGCCGAAAAACAATTGGTGCAAACAAATGCAAAAACACCAGCATTTGATTGGCCTCAGCGATGAAGTAATCCCAAACCGGGAAGCCTGCCGCTACTTTCTGAGGTCAAACCGGCGGACCCCACAAGCGGACCAGTAGGAATGCAGTTAAGTGGGAAGGTTATGGTCCTACACTTCTGACCATAACAACGACGGAAAAAGGAATAGAAGAAGAATTAAGTAATTACCAATCATTTTTCACTATTCCGGCTAATCCGGCCATGTAAAATCTCCGAAGAAAAAGACAAAGTCGGCTCTGCTACTTGATACTATCTTATTTACTCGTATTATAATAAAAAAATCCTTAATGACTATTTATACATAAATGTTGCTTACGCTAACTTAAATTACTGCGATGAGCCCGATCCTCGCAAGTGCGGTCAATCAAGAAAGATTGCGAGCGAGATTAGCGCGAGAACAAAAATTACACACTTTCAACTAGAATGGAATTCGTTTCCTTTTTTTTCTTTTATTTATATCAGTGGTTGTTTACCTTTCAGTGATGACCATTTGTAAAAATGTCGGTCTTGCCATGGACCACCAACTGTTTGGATGTAAAATACAGTAAATGTAAATTAATAAAGAGTGGTTCTTTCTATAAATAAAACACACATTCAATCGTTCAAAGTATTTTAGTTTTTTTTATGACAATTTTACATTATAGAGATAAGTACATATATTATTTTAATGAGATTTTTGTGACTGCATACTCTGAGCAGAACCCCTGCTCGCATAGATACATATGTCATACATATAACATAAGTTAGGTGACGTATAGCGATTCTCCAGTCTTTGGAAAAGAAATTGCCTTTTGGCTCCAAAAATCTTCAAGATTGATTCCTGTCTCGATTCAGAGAATCAAACGCAGAAAAGTTGCCTCTTTCGACTTTATTGATCCATAACTCAATTTTCGCGATAAGTGCAGTGATTTGATCTTCATATGAAAATATATTGCTAGTGTCCTGCAACGTAAAATTTCCTGACCCTTGCAGTTGAAGGTTCCATTTATTTAGTAATTAAGTTAACCAGTAATTGATAACATAGTGAAACGTCGGTAGATTTATTACATTATAGCGCAAAATAAGGACTACATTTTATCCTGTCAATAACGTGTTCTTCAATATCATTTGACATTTTTGAATGCGCGACTTCACTGTGTCGTCTGAAAGCGGTATATTGCGAATTTTCTTTTGAGCTTCCTGCCCTAATAGCTCTTCTGCAGACGCAGACAATGTTTTTCCAGATGTTACATAACTTGTTCCACTGGGTCCAAATTTAATTATTTTTAGATTTATTAGTTTGCCTTCGAAGAATTCTCGCGGACAGTCACAATAATTCGGATGTACGATCTTTAAATGACGTTCCAACTTGGCCGGCTTCAAAGTATCATTGGCAAGAACAATTGTACATATTACACATTGAGGTCTAGTCTCCCCATTTATTTCTATTGAAGTAAAGCTCAATTTAATATGATCGCCGTCCTTTCAGTGGCATTTTTCTGAAAAAAGAAAAATTATTTATTCCCACCTTCTTAGTTATCTGCATTAATAATTGAAAATGGTGACTAATAAGGAAATGGGGTACAAAGTAAATTGTAATTAAAAATAACATTGTCAGGTACAATGTGATGTGATGATAAACAAAACAAATAAGATTTAGAATACTTCCGTATTAAATTCTAGACTTTTTATAACAATAAAGACCTTCGTAGACCGACGATATTTACTCTTTGCTGTCGAAATGTGAAATTGAATAAAAAGCAAGGACTCAGAATAAAAACAAGAACGTCGGTATTAGATTCTCATTAAAGCAGGCCATCCACCGCGAATTTGGTATCACATCCAAGATAAAAACATTTCTATTCTTCGTAAACAAAACGTCGAACACTGACATCTGTTCGCGAACACCTCCACTAACGTCGAGCATTTTGTGGAACTGAACAAATTCGCTGCGGATGCCCTGCTTAACTCACAAAAACAAAAAGCGACCGGAACAAACCAAGTGAGACACTGTCTGTACACTGCCCGTTCCACGCACATGACGCCAACCCCTGCGCCAGCGCACCGGCTTCCATTTGTGATTAGCGCAACTGTATCGACTCGCTGTCATCTATATATATTTGATTAAAGCCAGTATACTCGTGCGCAGTGTTTTGGAAAACAAAGTGAGCTTTTGTTAATTTTAACGTTAGATTTCTTCCGCGAGATATTGTTGCTGAAGTATTTGTGTAAAAATGGGTAAAAAAAGTGGTTTAACTGCAGCAGAAAAAATAAAAATAGATATTTACCATTCTGAAGGTCTTTCAAACCGTGCTGTAGCTAAAAAAAATTGGTCGAAGTCATTATGTAGTTGACAATTATTTAAAAAATCCGGATTGTTATGGAAAAAATTATAGAGGAAGAGTTTCAACTGCTCTCACACAAAAAGAAAAGCGGAAAATAATTCGTTTAGCTTCCAATTCAAAATTAAGCATACCTAAAATTAAATGCGAAGCAGGTGTTGAAGCAAGTAAATCAACGGTTCGTCGTGTAATTATAAATGCAACACATTTAAAGCGCTTGAAACTGAAGAAAAAGCCGCCATTGAATGCCACCCGCAAGCAGCTTCGGCTTAAATTTGCAAAGCAATACATGACTTGGGATGTGCAGAAAGGACACACTTTCAATGATTGGCGTATGGTTGTTTTTACCGACGAAAAGAAATTTAATATAGACGGACCCGATGGTTATAATTTCTATTTCCACGATTTGCGAAAAGAAAAGCTATATTTAAATCTACATCACAGCAGAGAAGGTGGGGTAATGGTTTGGGGAGCGATTACATTTTACGGCGCGATGGACTTAGTTTTTCTAAATTCAAAAATGACTGGAAAAAATTATAAAGCGTTACTGGAAGCAAATTTTCCGAAGATAAAAAATTTATTTGGACCGTTGCAATGGATTATGCAACAAGATAATGCGCCTATTCATAATGCACGTGTTGTCAAATCGTTCATTGCAAACGAAAATGTGCAGCTTTTGGATTGGCCGCCATATTCGCCGGACCTCAATATTATTGAAAACGTTTGGGGCTGGCTTACACGAAAGGTCTACGAAGGAGGAAAACAATACGATAGTAAAGAATCCCTTGTAACGGCAATCAAAGCTTCTTGGGCCGAAATTTCATTAAGTTATTTAAGATCTTTATATGAATCCCTTAAGGACCGAATATTTGAAGTTATTGTGAAAAATGGAGGTTGTACTCATTATTAAAGAAGTCCTAAAGAAGCAAATAACTGTAAAATAACCTAAAAATATGAATACCAATTATTTCATGTGTTTTTTTCATAAATTAATTTTGTGGCTTTAACCAATTTCATTGCAGCAGATTTGTGCTCATTTTCGTAAAGGTAACAGAAAGTGCCGTTAATTTGGTCGTATGATCTGTGGATGTTTGCTTTTACACAAACAACAAATTTCTCTTCATATCGGTATTTTCTGTTTGTTTTTCTCTCACAAACAAGAGACAAATATCGCATTTTCCATTAAAAATGTTGTGGCTGTAATCAAGTGAACCGCAGTGTATCTATATACATATATGTATTTATTTTTTTTTTTTTGTTGGAGGCTTTTACTATCTGTTGGAGCACTCAGGCACAATTACTGGTCCATTGTACTACCAGACAGACACCTTGTCTTTATTATATTTTCCCCGTTGTCCGGAGAAAAGTGAGGAGGGGCTTCAGTGATGTAGAGCTAAGAGATTCGGCACCCACCACGTCGGCCCCAAGGGTGCGCCAACGTGCGCGAGCGAAGAAACTGTTCTGCTGTGTCATCCTCCTCGCAACATGCAGCACCGGTAGGCGTGTCACTGATGCCAAGCACGTAGAGATGCTTGGCAAAGGTGTAATGGCCCGTAATGACGCCCGTTAGCCTTCTGCAATCATTTCTCCTTAAGGATAAGAAAAATGTTGCAGACTTCTTGCAGACATCAGGGCGTACGCGCTTAGTCATCCTGCATCCTAGATATACCCTCCATCTACGACTGGGTACGTCAGGGTATGTCAGATTTGACCGTGGAAACAGGTAGACCTAAGGCGGGTTCAGGTCCTGAGAAACTCACCTCTGAGGCTCTTCTAGCGAGTTCATCGGAGATCTCGTTTCCTGGGATTCCAGAGTGACCTGGGACCCATACAAGCCTAAGTGAATTTAGTCTTCCGACTTTGTTCAAAAAGGTCTTGAGTTCATGTACTAATTTGGAGTTGGATAGAGGGTTGGACACAGCTTTGAGTGCAGCTTGGCTGTCACTGCAGACACATATGCTTTTTCCCCTCCACCTGTGTTTCACGACATAGTGCATGGCCATTAGGATTGCGTAAATCTCCGCTTGGAAGACAGACGCATATTTTCCTAACGAGAAGTGCAGTCGAATGTTTTCGCGCTCAAAGAAAACATCAGATCCCTGCCCAGTCCTGGAGCCATCTGTGAAAATGCGAAGACATTCCATTCCAGGTTCAGTGTCTGGCCAAAGCCAGTCCCGACGCCATGGAAATGTGACTGTTAAGTTACAGCGCAGTAGGATGGCAGGTGTCATTGCGTCAGAAGGCATATCCATGAGACAGGGGTCGTAGGATATTTCTCCCGCAAGTACACTTTTACTCCAATGCGAGTTGTACCAAAGACCATTTCTCTTTAGACGAGAAATGGCTTTCAATGCACACCCTCTGATATATATGTTAAGATATATAGCATCTAGAGCAGCTCCCGGTGTGCTGGGGAAGGCTCCCGTGCAGCTGAGTGAGACCGCTCTTTGGAGTTTGGTGAGTGAAGCCACAGCGTGTTTGCGAGTTAGCCTGCTCCACCAAACAACCGATGCATATGAGATTATCGGTCTTATCATTGCCGTGTAGATCCAAAGGATCATGTTTTGCCAAAGGCACCTTTGCATTGCCAAAAAGCTGACAGCGCTTTGGTGGTTTTGGACTTAACATGTTTTGACCAAAGAAGCTTGCTATCTAGGATGACTCCCAGATGCTTAGCTTCCTTGGATATCGGGATGGGAACGCCTTTTAGCACCAGCTGAGTAATGCCAGTATTTTTCCTCCTTCTCGTGAAGGGAACGACATCAGCCTTAAGAGAATTAACCGACAGCCCATTTCTCGTGCACCAGTCTTCGATCACATCTAGCGCCGCCTGCGCTTTGAGACAGACATTCGCTAAACATGAGCCGACAGAAAGAATAGCAACATCATCCGCATAGTCTTGGGCATAGATTCCAGGGGCATTGAGAGCATCGAACAGAGAGTCGACCACCATGCACCATAACAGCGGAGACAAGACGCCACCTTGCGCGCAGCCCCTGTTTACTCCAGACTTGACACATTGTTCGAGGCCTGCATCAGCGATCAATGTCCTGCGCACGAGCATTGCTTTGATCCACAGAACCCGTGCTTCATCTACGCCATGCCGTCTAGCAGAGTTACACATGCTGTCGAAAGTAGCGTTATCAAAAGCCTTTCGAGAGCGCATTCAATTCTTCCATCTAGGTTTTGAAGCGCAGTCTCGCAGGATTTTCCGCGCTGATAAGCATGTTGCATGTCCGAGAGAGGATGCATTCGAAGGTCAACTTTGCACACGTGCAACTCTACTAATCTTTCCATGCTTTTCAGCAAGAAGGATGTTAGACTGATTGGTCTGAAACTCTTGGCGAGTGAGTAATCTTCTTTCCCTATTTGGGGAATAAAAACCACTTTCACCGGGCGCCAAGGAATAGGTATGTAGGCAAGTGCCAGGCTAGAAGTGAAAATGCTTTTCAGAGTAGGAAGCAGCTGTCTTATACCTTTTTGCAGCATAACGGGGTGCCCGGCGACTTAAAGCCATCGAAGGATGCCACAGCAAATTCAATGGCCTCAGTAGTTGCCACGCGTGACGCAACATACCAGCTACGCCGAGTTGTTTTCATCGTTTCAGTTGCAGTTTCCAATGAGGGAGTGTGCAACGAGCCGATGACAGTCTGATTTCCCGGAAAATGGGTCTGCAACAGTAAACTAAGAGTTTCTGCTTTAGACTCGGTGAAGGTACCATCAGACTTTCTGAGTACATCCAGCTCTGTCGATTTTTCTCGCTTGAGAACGTTAACCAACTTGCTGGTCGCGCTCAGGGATTTTATCTCTTCGCAGAAGGACTTATAGGAATCATTCTTCGATTTACGAATAAGTTTCTTATATTCCTTCTGCTTCGATCGATATTTATTCCAGTCTGGCTTCCCTGCGAAGACATTGGAGCTCAGCTTTCCTCCAGGGAACCGGCTTCCTGCTGGGGGGTTTTTTGACATGCGAGTTCGAAACAGTTGGTGATAGGGCTGCTCGGGTTATGAACGGCATCCTCCACCAATTGATTTGTTTTGAGTTTAGGCGGGGCTTGAGTGGATTTCTCAAGCTCCTCCCTGAATCGCACTCAGTCCGTCCTTCTCGGATTCCGCTTGGGCTGCGAGGGGAATATCCCGCACTTCAATTGGAATTCGATGTATCTATGGTCTGACATAACATCTGGTAAGACTCTCCAGTTAGTGACAGGGTTAGGTCAATCACTTCCTGTCGTCTCGCCGTCACAAAGGTTGGTTGAGAGCCAACATTGTTGATGATAAGGTCAGACGAAAGAATGAAGTTTAAAAGATGATCTCCTCTCCGGTTGCATTTGCTGCTGCCCCAAACAGTATTTTGGGCGTTAGCATCGCAACAGATGACGAGTCCAATCCTTCTGGCTTCACAGTACTCTACGAGTTCGGAAACCGCCTTAGGTGGCGGGGGCAGTACCGAGTCGTAGGGGAAGTAAGCAGACGCCACGACGAAGTGTTCAATTTCTCCGTGCGCTTTGTAGCTAACTTTCGCAGCCACCAGATCTTGACCAAAGAATTGACCAAGTTTGGTTGCCGATAGCGTGTTCGATATGATGAGGCAGACCCTGGGCCTTTCGGATCGCTCATCATAAAGGATCGTAGCATCACATATACCACCAAGACCACACAGGCGTTTGTTCCACACCCATGGTTCCTGAATGGATACAATTTGATGATTTGTACTACTGCATGCAATTCTGCTACTGAGAAGAGCAGTAGCCGCCTTGCAATGCTGTAGGTTAATCTGAGTGAAAATCATAGATTTGTGTGAAGTGTCCGCCTCCGATGAACAGTCTTTGGTCCTCTCCGTCTTCAGATTTTTGCTTTGATCTTTGTTGATCGCCGCATCAACCTTCGGACTCCGATTTCCCGCCGAGGACAAGACATCACGTTCTTTCTCCCCAGCAAGGTTGTCCCCGGCGGCCGTCTTCCGTTTGCGAGCGCTCTTACCTTTTTCGGTTCGAGCTCCTGCCCCCTTCCGACGCCGCTTTGGAACAGCTCTGCCAGCTTGAGGTTTCTTGTTCTCCGAGACCGCTTCGCCTTCTGCGATCAGAGTCTGTCTGTCAGCATCATCGACTTTTTCGGCGGTGGCGCCGGCCATAACAGGACCCTGAACACCTCCAGCTCCGTCAGTTTTGGAACCTGGCACGCTCTTATTGGGGATTTGACCGTCACCAATGGTGGATTTCCGCTATTGCGGGTGCCACCTGGAGTAATACCATCCATTTGGTTGACCATTCGTCCATGTAAAACTCAGTTCTCCGGGTCTTAGTTCGAGGTCACTGACCTCCGCCCCGACAAGGCGCCCGAAGAGCGAAGGGGACATATATGTATACATATATATTATAAATGTAATTCCTTCGGGCTGAATGTTATAACTCGATAACCGCTGGACCGATTTTCATCATTCTTTTTTTGTTTTGTTTGTGTTGCTATATTTTAAGTTTAGGCAGAATAAATTCTGCAAATTCGATTTATTCGCATTTTTCGCATTTGAAAAGAATTAATGAACGATAGCAAAGCAGATCAGCTCTGTTTTACATATGGCTCTGCGAACCACTTCGGGACCACTAGTGGTACGCGTACCACCGGTTAATAACCACTGATTTATATAAACGTAAATGTGTACAAATTCATGGGTTGATGGAGTGACGAGAGATTGCACGCGCCGCGACGACCGATTTCCGACTGACTGAAAAAACACCACTAACGATTGAGCTGAACCGGACAATGCCCAAAAAAACGGAACTTAAATCGAATGAATATGAGGATAGATGGTGTGTGGCGCGTGCAGTGACTCACAGCAAATATGTTTACAATGAATTTTTTACTTCTTAAATAATTTAATTTTTTTTTTTCGATTTTGTTTCTTTATTGATGTTAAATCCGGAACAACCGCTGTTCGATTGGTGTGCCGACTCGGCTATTTGGTAATATATTTATGCTGATGCCATTTCGCATTTAATTTTTTGTTGATGAATTCAACAGTATACCTGAATTCTGATGTGTATAGTAGGTAGAATAGTGGGCCAAGGACGCTTCCCTGCGGAACGTCTGCTAGGACCGTTAACAGCTTGGAGCATTCGTCCTTGTATCTAAAATAAAAAAGCCGCTGCTCGATAGCTTCTAACTTAAAAATACAAGCCTAGTGGTGATGTTTTGTTTAGTTTATAGAGTAGTACCGCGTGCAGGGAGCGCCGTGGCGCAGTGGGTAGTGTGTCGGCCGCTGACGCAAGATGAGCGAGTTCGGATACCGATAACACCAACGCCATCGAATGATTATTTCGCGGCGTCCCTCCTCGGCGGGGTACTGGCAAAACCCCCCGTTATACACTTGCCATGAAAAAGCTTCTCGGCTCTCGCCGTTCGGAATCGGCATTAAGCTTTAGGTTCCGTTCACTTGTGTGAAAAATAAATCGCACACAACATGAGTGAATGAAAAGAAGCTTGGCTCTGGCTCCACATGAGCTCCAACGCCATCTAAGGTGTCTGTCTGGTAGTACAATGGACCAGTATTTGTGTCTGAGTGCTCCAACAGATAGCAGAAGCCTCCAACAAAAAAAAAAAAAATACGTCAAGGACAATTGCAGCACAATGTCTTTTATTTTCTGAATCTTTCAAAATTTTATTTATAACCCTGTGCGTCTCCTGTATTGTTGAGTGTTTTTGTCTACAACCTAATTGGCGGCTAAGTATAATTCCATTTTGGTCAAGTATTGGTTGTAGACTGGCTTGAATAACTTTTTCTGATTGTATTATTCTGTCGATACGTTGCGTTTTGGAGGACAGTAAAGTGCTGAGATTGTGAGTTGTCCGTAATCGACTTCAGTTTGTATTGTCGTTACTTAAATGTGTCCAGTAATGTAGTTTTCGAGTTCAATGGAGTTGATTTTTTGTTTTATTAAGATTGCCGACTCGCCGTGGACCCTGTTATCGGGATGGTTTTTATGATACACATTATATTCAGGTATCGTGAAGTTATTTTTGTCACTAAAGTGTGATCCTGAAATCAGTAAAATTTCTATTGAGTAAGTCTTCGTAAAGTCTCTTAGTTCGTTAGATTGCTTTTGTAAACCGTTTGCGTTCCATATAACAATTTTCATTTCGTCCATGCTCTGTTTACTTGCTAATTTTTGTTATGAGTATTATGAGCACATTCGTCATATTTGCAATTTGTGTCACAAGTAATTTATCATGGGTCATTTGGGGATTGTGTTTGGTGGGGTTTTTGAGGTGTCGTTGTGATTTTCGGAGGATAATCGTTGCTAGGATAATGATAGAGGAGGTGGTTGTTGCAGCAACTGTGCGTTGTTTTTGTGTTGCCTGTTTTTTTTTTTTTTTTTTTTTTTATTATTTCCAAATTTGCATACATCTGTCCTGGGACACTTAGTACATTTTATAATTAATTGATTTCTGGAATATTTAGGCTTTGTAACCAGTGTTATTTAGCCCATTCATTTGAACAGTTAGAAAAAATTTTACTAAATTTAACAATAATTATAAGTTATTGTACTTTTCACTTGGACTGACAGTAGATACAATTCAAATCGTAATTACAAAATTACATTATTTTTACATTAAGTACATTAAATTTCTGTATCAAATGTTATCTTGTTTTGTTAGAGAATCAAATCGGTTGGTCTTGTTCTATGAAGTCGTCTTCTACTTGAGATTTCTTGACAGGGGATGGAGTTCACTTCGTCATTTTTGTGTAGTAATAGTTTTATGTGGTGTTGTCTGCTTGTCTTCGTTATTTCCTGGTTGATAGTTTGAATTCCCAAGTCGCGGTGGATGTCAGCGTTGGTTATGTACCATTCTGCGTTGGCTATTGTGCGTAATATTTTTGATTGCTGTCTTTGAATTATGTCTGTGTTCGATTTTTTTTATGTTCCCCATAGCTGAATGCCATATGTCCAAACGGGTTTAATTATTGATTTGTATAGCAGCAATTTGTTGGTTATTGTGAGCTTAGAGTCTTTATTAAGAAGCCAGTAAAGTTGTCTGAATTTTATCAATACCTGTTGTTTCTTTTTTAATATGTGGTTTTTCCATGTCAGTTTTGAATCTAGGTGCATTCCTAGGTATTTGGCTACGTTGTCCACAGGGATTATTTTGTCGTTTATTTTTAGTGGTAGGGATTGATCATTTGGTCTGTTAGTGAACGTGACTTGTATAGTTTTGTCTTCATTAATTTTAATTCGCCAATCATCAAACCATTTAATTATTTGGTCCAGTGTGTTCTGTAGCTGCCTAGTGGCTTCAAATCTGCTTGGATGGGATTTCAGGATTATTGTGTCGTCCGCAAAAGTCGCTATCATTGATTTTTCCTCTCTTGGAACTGGGATATCAGCAGTATATAATAGGTATAGAGTTGGTCCTAGGACACTTCCCTGGGGAACTCCTGCTTTCGTCTGGTGAAGGTTCGAAGATTCGTCTTTATACCTTACATAGAAAGTACGATCCGTGAGATAGCTTTTTAGTAAGAGGTAAAAGTCAAGAGGTAGAATGTGGCGCAGTTTGTGTAGAAGGCCTTTATCCCATACTTGGTCGAAGGTTTTAGCCACGTCTAGAAATACGCCCACACAGTATCTTTTTTCTTCCAGGTCAGTTGAAATTTTGTTGACAACTCTGTGAATTTGTTGTATGGTGGAGTGATGTCGTCGAAAACCAAATTGGCGGTCAGGTATTGATTTATTTTGGATTAGTAGTGGTTCAATTCGGTCGAGTAAGAGCTTTTCGAATATTTTTGATAAAATAGGAAGAAGGCTGATAGGTCTGTATGATGTTGCCTTTGTTGCGTCTTTGCCAGGTTTAGGTATAGCTACAATCTGAGCCACTTTCCAGGTTTTAGGGAAATATTGTAGTCTTATTATAGAATTACTATATATATTTCTTATAAATAAAACTGCCTTTTTAGGCAATTCGTCAAGAATTTTATCGGTCATGAGGTCATATCCCGGAGCTTTCTTATGCTTAATTCTACTTTTAATAGTATGCTCTATTTCTTTAATAGTTATTTTTTTTTATGTTTGTGTTGGGGATTATTCCGTTTTCGAATGATGGTAAGGAGTCTGTATTTCCGTCATTTGTGAACACTTCCTCAAAGTGTTTAGCTAGTGTTTCGGCTTTGTCCCTGTTTGTTCTAGCCCATGTGTCATCGATTTTTTTTTATGGGAGGTTGGTGTAGTGTTCTACTTTTAATTTTTTTTGTGGCTCTCCATAAAGAGTAGTTACTTTCAGAAGTAGGTGTTAGTTTTTTTAAGTAGTCGCTTATGCCGTTATTTTGAATGGTAAGTAATTTTTCTTTGAGTTCTTTAGCGGCTTTGTTAAGTCTGCTTTTGTCAACAGGAGAGCGGGTAGTTTGCCATATTTTCCAGAGTCTTCTTTTGTCCTTTATGAGTTTTAGTAAATTTGGAGGTGTGTGATAGTCATAATGTTTGCGTTTATTGAGTGGTGTTGCAGTTATAGCTGCCGCAATAACTATGTCATTCAGGTGCACTACAGCCCGTTCTATGTCATTGTTGATTTTTAGTGGGATATCTACTGTTAAGTTTGATTCTATATAGTCCCGGAATGTGTCCCAGTCCGTTTTATTGTTGTAAATGGGGTGATACGTTTGAAGGTTATTGACACTATTTAGGTAGTCCAGTTGGAATGGTGAATGGTCTGATGATAGTTTAAGGTTTTTCTGGGGAATGTTTTTGACTATACAAAAGTCAATTAAGTCCGGAATTTTGTTGACGTCAGTTGGCTAATAGGTTGGTTCGGCTGTGCTAAGGTGCTTGCAGTTGTTTAGTCGAATTGCATTTAATAGGTTTCGTCCTTTTTTGGTTGATAACCTCGATCCCCAGTCAGTATGTTTTGCATTCAGGTCTCCGCCAGCTATAAATCTGGTACCCAGTGATTTAAGAAAATTATCACATTGTGCACTAGTAATGTTGTGTTTTGGGGGACAGTAGATACTTGTTATTGAAAATGGTCCATGTTTGTCTTGTAGTTGAACTGTGGTTGATTGAATATGTTCACAGCAATATTTGTCAAGTTCAATGTATTTAATTTTATTCTTTATCAGAATTGCCGTACCACCATGTGCTGTTCCGTCAGGATGATTTGTGTTGTGTATATTGTAGCGTGGGATTCGTAGGAAACTTTTGTCTGTGAAATGAGTTTCTGATACTAAAAGAATGTCAATATCATTGTCATATAGAAATTGTTTTAGTTCAAGGGTATGGCGACTTAGTCCGTTAGCGTTCCAGATAACAATTTTTAGATTATTGTCCATTAAATTTGGTAACCAGAAGGGTTATGATATTCATCATGTTTGTCATTTGATGTATAAGATTTTTCATCATTTCTTTGAGTTCGGCTATGTCATTTATGTTATTATTATTCGTATTTGAGTGCGTAGTTTCTGGTTTTGGACTTGTTTTTGCGTTTTCGCTTGTTGTCATTTTTACTACTTTTGAGTGGTCCTTCTGTTCCTTTTGTTGCATCTCATTTACAGCCTGGGCATAAGTTCTGCCTGGTTGGATATTGTTCGAGGTTTTGGGTTTATATTCGTCAGCAGTAATTTCAGGGTTGGGTTTTTTCCGTAGAGCTGGGAATCGTTCTATTTGTAGGGCTTTATAGATTTCACACCCCTTGTAGTTTGCAGTATGATTGCCTGCGCATAGAGCGCATTTTACTGTGCCTTCTCGTAGAGGCATTTGGCAGTCAATGGTCTTATGCGATCCGGCATATTTGACGCAAACTGGATCTTTTGTACAATAGTTCCTTGTGTGTCCATATCTTTGGCAGTTGGTGCACTGCGAAATTATCCTTTTGTGGTGCGGTGGCTCAAATGATATTTTGCATTGGAGAAGGTGGGTTAAATCGTATATGTCTTTGTTATTAGTGTCATTCATTACTTCAATATGGAAGAGCGGTAAGGGTTTTTTAGTGATTCTTTGTGTTATATTATGAATATTTATAACTTTGTGTCCTTTTACTTCTAATTCATTTTTAATGTCTTCTGTATCGGTTGAGGGGTGCATACCACGTAGTACTACCTTGAAACCTCGTTCTTCCTTAGGTTTGAAAGTATAGTATTTTGTGTTATTTTTTTGTAGCATTTTTATTATAGTCCTGTAGTGTGAGGAATCGCTGGATTGGATTAGAATCTCGTTGTTTCTGAGTACTTTTAGTTCAAAGTTTTGTTTTACTATTTCGTTAAGTGCATTGTTAAGTGTCTTAATGCATTTAACGCCTTGAACATATATTGGTGGAGGTTTGTTAATTCTTTTGTTAATTTGAGTTTGGTCGGGTTTATTGTTTGTGCTGTTGTTGTTTTCAGTATTATCGTCCGTGGAAAGTATTTCGAAGCGATTCGTGGAGTTTGTCACATTAGGTTTACTTAACCAGTAGTTGAGAATCCCTTGGTCTTTTGATTTTTGTTTTTTTGGTACGCTGTTGTTGCATGTGTTCATAGGTGGTGGTGATCGATCTCTTTTTTGCTTTGTTTGTTTACTTGTGGTTATGGTAGGAGTAGTGCAGATTAAATCGGAAGATTTGCTAACAGTGAATTTTACTGGTTAAATATTTGAGGTTGATGCAAGGGGCGTGGATATAATTTGTCCTATATGTGTTGTTATGGTTGTTGTGGTATTTGTTGCAGCAAGGGTTGTTATTACGCTGGTGGATGTAGTGGTAGTAGATGTCGTTGTTGTAGTACGGTTGTTGTAAGCACGGATTTCTGGGAAGGTATTGAGATCTCGCCCCAATGGGGGCGATCTGATATTTGGGTGCTTAGGATCCACACCGTTCACAAGGAGTTTTGCCCCAGAACAGCTGTCACCAAAGACAAAGGTAAAATTTTTGTTTTTGTGTTTTCGTTATCTGGGAGGCAGCTTTTGCAACTTCAACATATGAAGCGATTGTTCTGGTATCAGTAGTTGGATTTATAGTAGACGTTGAAGTACTTGATTCTGGACGGTTGGAATTTGTTTATTTCTTAAACTTGGGAATCATTGTAGTTTTAGGTCTGATATATTTACATCATAGCTTTTGTAGTTAGATGTGTGGTTATTTGTACAGAGGGCACATTTACTCGTATATCGTTGGTACTTTCTTTTAATGAGCAGTCAATTGTCTTATGATTATTGCCACATTTAACACACACCGGCAAGTTTGTGCAGTAGTTTCATGTGCGGCCGTGCTTTTGACAGTTATTACATTGCAGTATTATCCCGCTTTATATGAGGAGGTTCAAAATTGATTTTACAATATAATAGTGTGTGTATGTCATAGATCTCTTTGTTTTTTTGTTGGTTTCTATTTCGATTGAGAACATCGAAAAAGTTTATTTAATGTGTCTACTTGTAGATGTTAATCACTCTGTGGCCCTTGTCAGCGAGTTATCTTCGAATTTCATCTTTGTCGGTTGAGGGATGCATGTTTTTTAGAATTACTTTAAACCCCATTTGGTCTTTCGGTTTGTACGCATATTGTGTTTTCTGTCGGTAATGTTCCATGTCGCTCTTTGTTTTTTGTTATTGTTTTTTTTTTTATATGCTGTTCTGGAAGTTTCATCACCTGTGTCCTTTACGGAAGAAACAATAGAGGTAGTGAAGAACGAAAGTTGGTTTACTTTTAACTCGGTTGTATGACATTGTGACAGCCGTGCAGAAAAAAAAGCAAAAAAAGGAATTTTTCAAATCGTTCGGTTGGCGGTTCATTATAAGTATGGACAAAAGTGGTATTTTGCGAAATTTCTTATATTTTAGTAATATTAATTCTTTATTGAAACAGGAAAAATGGAAGAACAATTAATTGAGCTTGTTAATGATAGAGAAATTCTTTGTTTTTATATGATATTCTTGATTATTTTTCAACAAATTTTACATGTAGCTGAAGTTTTAAGGAAGAAAGGGATGCTGCTTCGAGACAGTTATTTGCGGATAAAAAGACGAACTGTTTCCGGCCAGGCGGCTGTAGCAATTGGAGGCAACAATTATGTTCCAACCAATCACTTTCTAATGAAACACCTAAATCAAGGTATCTACCAACCGGCATTCGGAATTATGTATTTGCTTTCCTTATTGATGTTTTTAGCAAATATAGTTTTAATAAAATTAAAAGCATCTCATATTGAGGTTTTGTCATACGAGTCGCTTTAAAAAACGAATCGGCATCGTTTTGTTTTATGAAACTTTCAAAAAAGCCGTCGGCTTGGTACAAAGGACGGACCCACCACCGGCATTTTTTAGTTTTTAACAATTTTTGTGCCAAGCAACATATTTGCACAACATTTGTAATGAAACGATTTTTTTTACGCTTATCCATTTTATTTTTTACACTTTCAATTTTCAATTTTAAAATTTGACATAACAAAGCAACCTCATTGTGGGCGAGATTTGTGGCAATCCTTGCTACTGCGACCGAGGTGCGATAGCAGCAGCGACTGCGACTTCATTGTCTTCCAGCAGTAAGGGGTTCTGAGCCAGAGGGCGTTTGTTTCGGTGCAGGATTTCCAAGGAGGTCTTCGTAATGTGTGGAGGGTACGGTGTTTACGTACGCTGATGTTGATGCTATGATTTTTAGACTGGTTGTGGTGGTTGATGTTGTTTTTGTTATGATCATGAAGTTGTTTAGTAGGCTCTGTCGGGTGAGTATGTCTCTAAGTCGGTCACTTTTTTGAGACCCTGCTTTCTTTGATGGGAAGCTCAGGTTTATTTGAATTGGTTGTGAAACTGGCTAGTAAATTATGAGAGAACGTTGATGTCCAGGGAGAGTGTTGACTGGAAGAAAGGGGAATTTCGTTGGGAAATTAATAGATTTGGTTGGTATTTCGCGAGTCGGAGAGGGAATCAGGGAGGTGAGCGTAAGATATTCATACTTCTTTTGTTGAAATTTAAATAAAAAAAAACAATAGATTTAGATAAAACTGCGCATAGAAGCGCTCTTTATTTAAAGTTTAGTGTCCCTATCACTTGTTAATTCGGTGAAATATTACTAGACGCGGCACTCGACGTAAAATACCTCCGTCCGTTTTCGCACTTCATTCGAATGTGATGATGAAATCTGAGTATAGAAACTTGTATAGGCACTTGGATAAAACGCAGACATTCACTGCACATTGTTGTTTCCAGTCATATCTGTACAAATGTAAGAACGATGATTCCGCCATTTGCCCATCGTGCAGTGAAGATCCTCCCACACCCTCGAAGATGTGGAACATGTATTCTTTCACTGCCCACGATTCCAGCTACTAGAAACAGTACTGGCAGAAACACGAACCCCGGAGAATCTAGTAATGTACATCACATGCTAGAATCGAAAAACGGGTGGAACGCAGTGAGCTCTTATGCCAAAAATATATGCCAAGAGTTGAGGAGATTAGAACGAAAAAGAAGAGGGGGCGAAGAAAACGCAAAAAGCAATGGAGTGGAAGAGAGTTACTCACTTAAAGAAAATAAGACAGCGGGTGAAGATGGTGTTCGACCGAAGGACTTAAAGAATAATGCCGAAGTTATGGCACCAGTCCTAACAAAACTTATAAATATGAGTTTTTGAACAATCAAAGGTCCCTGAAAAACTAAAAATATCCCTCATCAGTCCAATATACAAACAAGGCAAGAAAAACGAAGTGGAGAACTACCGTCCGATTTCAATTCTACCCGTTATTGACAAAGTCCTCGAAGAGGCTGTAGCCAAAAAGCTCACTGGTTACTTAGAAAAATACAATATACTGGCAAAAAATCAGTTCGGCTTTAGACAGGGCAAAAGTATAAATCGGCTACTCGGTGATTTCGCAAATCAAATAAACCAAAGTCAAGAGAAGAACCATAACACCATAGCACTCTTTATCGACTTCAGGAAAGCATTTGATACTCTATGCCACAAAAATATGTTAAGACAGATGGAAAAACCTGGTGTAAGAGAACCACTTCTGTCATGGTTTGAGTGTTACTTGAGAAACCGAACATATAAAGTTAAAATAAAACACAACCTAAGCGAAGAAATCCTCTCAGAACACGGAGTTCCTCAGGGCTCAAAATTAGGACCGAAAATCTTTATTTTATATATGAATGAGATGCTTGCAGCTCTTAAACAAAGCACAGTTTATGCATATGCAGATGATACGGCAATCATAGTTAGCCATAAGGATGTTGAAGTAGCTGAACAAATGATGCAGAGAGAGTTCGATATAGTCACAACATGGTACCACGACAATGGATTGATCATAAACGCAAACAAAACTAAAGTAATGCACATACGACCTGCACACATTTTAAGGTATAAAATAACAATAAAACTGCACGATTATGATTGCTTACATAAGGTAAATAGTCAACAACTTCTTCGAACCGACGACGATTGTACAACAATCCTGGATAATGTATCTACATATAAGTACTTGGGTGTCGTCGTCGACTACAACTTTAAATGGAGCTACCATATAGAGGCACTAACAAAAAAACTAAGGCAATCCGCCTTTGCTATTTTTCATCTTAGCAACCGATGCCCAGCAATCGTACTTCAGCAATGTTACTTCAGCTTGGTCGAGTCTCACTTGAGATACGGAATTATGGCATGGGGTAACGCGTCGCAATTACAACGGCTAAATTCCCTGCATGCTAGCATCCAAAAGATGATAAAGAGGTCGCAACGTCAATGTTGTGAAAACGATAGACAGTTTCTAACAATATGTCAGTTGTATAAGATGGAGATACTATCAACTCTCAAAGAAGACAACGCATACAAGATACCAACCCAACAGGCAGTAAACACGCGTAGACGACTGCAAAACAAAATTTTGGTCCCAAGATACTGGAACGAGTACGGGCGTAGAAAGTATGCGGTGGCTGTTCCTGTAACATTTAACGAACTTCCAACAAACTCAACTCTAAATAACCTTCCAATTTTTTTTTTTATAATAGAATAGTAAATTATTGTAACTACTGCAATATATAAATATTATAAAATTATAAACTTCTTGTTTTGTGAACTTTTTGTAATAATGATAAACTATATTTGGCACCCAAGATAATGTAACTAATTTAAAAGATCAATCTGCTGCAGACAAGCCCAAAGGGCTTTGCAGATAACAATAGAAATGTAAAATGTAAATGAACAAATGCATGAATAAAATGAAAAAAATGAAAAATGATAGGCAATTACATTCATAAATGTAATATATTCAATAAATGTGCGTTCACAACAAAACGCTAGGCGTAGAAATGCTGTTCGGGCAGAATGCTTAAAGAGGCACCATGGAGACCAGGAACTCTAAGCAGTAGGTGGTTTTAGTGGATTGAAGTCCCACACACAGGCTTTCGATGGCCTCTTCTCTCAAAAAAAAAAAAAAAAGTGAATTTCGTCAAGTTTTGCAGCACTAGTCTAAGCAGGCTGTAAGCAAAAAATGCAGAACTTGACTTATTAGAGTCAAATGTACCCAATAATTCTGATTTCTCTGCTACAATTCAAACACTTTCTAATACGCTAAAAAACGTTGTAGAATAAAGGACATTTATATCTATGCTATCAGTAATAAGGTAGGCCGTATCTCTGTGCTTCGTGCGTTATAAGAAAACTAAGTCGGCTCTCACATTTTCCCTCACACAAGTGCAGAGAGACATAGAAAATAAAGTGCGGGGGCAATTTTGTTTCTGTGTTATTTTAACGTTCCTCTTTTCTCTTGTTCATTATATTATAATTTAATTTTCTTTCATTCATTTTCGTCGCATGTGGAGAGAACATTTGGTCGGCACGAAATTTCTCTTGGAAAAATTAAAGAGAAGGACAAGAGAGACCACATCACATATTATAATGTTGTATGAGATGCATCCAAACTTGTACGTCACAACGTGTAGGGAGTATACTCCTACCAGGATAGTCTCCGAAGAGATTTGATACAAAAAAAGATTCACACCTTGAGGAATCAATTCTCCTGAGAGTTAATGGAAGTGGAAAAAAGTAAGAAAACTGGATCTGGCTTGGAGGACATATACGAGCCAAAGTTGTGGCTTTCTCTTTTCTCTTCATCCGAACGTATTTTCTGTCGACACCGCAATATACAAATATATAATACAAGAAAAAAAGGCATTTATTTTCTAATTATATATAATTGAACGTATTTTATTTGTTGAATATCGAGGTTATTTTATATAGCCGTCATAATATTATCATTCAGTTTAAAATAATCAGTAAAAATCATTTTCGGACGATTGAGATTTATACATTAATTTCTAAAAGTCAAACTTATCAATTTCGATACATATGCGAATTTCCTTATTATTTCCATTTATATCATTCATCAACATCTCTCTTTTTTTCAATTGAATTCTGCTCTAATGCCACAAATTATTAAGCAACATTCATCTCAGAAAAGAGGAGAGGAAGAGAAAAAATACAGAGAAAGCTAGCAGTGAGGTGAAAATAACCAATATAATGAAATGATAATAATCCTTAAAAATAATAAAAAGTAAATGGAGGGCTTCAATGAACATAGGACTGAATAGATAAAAAGATGGAAAAAAAATACAATACAAGGTAAAAAATGTAAGTTTATTAAAGATATGGAACGGAAAGAGCTTCTTAATAAGGGCGGGTAGATATTGATATGGTATAACACAAGCCGTGTGTGAGATATTAACAATTTTTCTTTTATTCTTTTTTTTATTTGAAAAGCCCATGTATGCCATTATGTATGAAATATGACATCGTTCAAATTCCTGCCTCGACTGCTTACGGTGGCAATTAGTCCTCCGCACAGATCCGATTGAATTTCGGCGATGGCCTGTGTTATGTCCACCTTAAGGTAGCGTTGCCATCTGTCCGGGTTTTTCCGGACAACTACTCTTTTTTGACTGTGTGGGGGACGTCCGGGATAGTTTTTATTAATTGTCCGTGATTGTACTCTTTTCACCCCTGTAAGTATCTACCTAATTGTTTGCTACTCGTAATTCATTGCTTATTTAAAAAAAAAAGAATCGAGGTTCATTTAAATTAAATGAATGAACAGATCCAATAATTGAAAAAATAAAAATTAGATCGAACAGAACAGTTGAACTGTAATATGTCAAAACAAAACTATCTTTTGTCAGTTAGATTTGCGCTTAAAATTTGCGAAGTGCAAATTTGTGTTGTTTATTATTTTTACACAATTCCTGAACTGAAGAAAATGTTTCCTTCCTTAAAAAAAGGAAAATACGACTGGGAGGTAAGCTGCTGCATTTGCAATTGTACGATATCAATTGCAAATAAAGGCAGAAATGATATCGTAGAACACATTAAATCATTCAAACATTCCACAAATTTACGAGCGTCAACATCGTCGGCAACTTTGAATTCATTTGTTGAAAGGAGACCGGCAGAAGCGAATCAAAAACATTTAAAAGCAGCAGAGGCAACAATAGCCTACCACACAGTTTCCCATCACCAATCTTTTAATTCACTTGATTGTACAATAAAATTAAATCAAAAATTATATTTTGACTCTAATATCTGCAAACAACTCTCTTGTGCACGGACCAAAGCTACAGCGATCATTACAAATGTTATTGCTCCATTTTCTGTATCACAGGTTTTGTGTAATTTAAAGACAATTTCTTACATAGATGTTCAAACAGATGCGAGCAACAATTTAGCATTGAAAATGTTCCCTGTTTTAATAAGATATTATGACTTTAAAAATGGTGGAACAAAATGCAAGCTTTTAGATCTTGTCTTCGAAAAGAATTAGCAATCTGAAACAATTGCTCAGCTTATTCTTAAAACCCTTACTGAAAATAACTTATTATCAAAATTAACTGGTTTTTGCGCCGACAACTGCAATACCAATTTTGGTGGCCGACAAAGGAAAGGTACTAACAATGTCTATTCGAAGTTGAAATCTTTAGTCAACCAAAACATGATAGGTATAGGATGTCCACCTCATGTATTAAATAATGCTATCTACCATGGATGTGATATTTTGCCAGTTGACGTCGATATAATAATTGCAAAAATATATAACTATTTCTCTATCTACACGGTCAGAACGGAAAAACTTCGAGATTTTGCTGAATTTCTTGACAATGAATACAAGCCTCTTTTATACCATTCAAAAACCAGATGGCTTTCCCTCTACCCTGCTGTTGAACGTCTTTTGCTTATGTACGAAGTCCTAAAGACCTATTTCGAAGACGTAGAGAATCCACCAAAATTTTTGCAAACATTTTTTCAAGACGATTTAAGCGAAGCGTATTTATTTTTGGTTCATTCTCTTATGTCAACATTCCACGTTAATATTCAAAAATTTGAGAAACAAGATATTTCTATTATTGAAACCGTGGAAGTTTTACAAAATATTGTTAACAATATACAAGAGCGAATCAACAACTTTGTTCCATTCAAAATTAAATGTATTTTGAAAAAGCTTCATGAATCCGGCTCTAAAGAAAAAGTAATAAAATTTAAAAATGATATCAGTAAACTTTATAATATCACTGTTAAATATATTGAATCCTGTTTAGCACCTTTTGAGGAATTTAAAGTTTTCTCATGGATGCAGTTCAACGAGAAGAATGTTACGTGGGAATCAATTGAACCCTGTTTACTTTATATTCAAGAAAAAAGTGTTAATATTCAGGAAAGCAAATTATTTGATCAATTTTGTAATGTAAAGGTTTTTATGGCTAATCTATCTCCATCTAATGTAAAAAAATTAAATGAAAAATGGACAGAATATTTCAAACGTTGTTCCACTGTAGAATTATACAGTGAATTGATTAAGATCGCAGAATTTTATTTGCAATACCTAGTCACAACGCAGATGTGGAAAGAGTTTTTTCTTTAATTAATTCCCAGTGGACAAAAAAACGAAATAAACTGCTACCTGAGACCGTAAAAGGCATAATTTTAACCAAATTTAATTTTCAAGAACTAAGCTGCGAATCTTTAGAGAGCGCCTTGGCGCAGTTGGTAGTGTGTCGGCCACTGACGCATGATGAGCGAGTTCGGATCCCGATAACACCAACGCCATCAAATGATTATTTCTGGGCCTCTCTCCTCGGCGGGGTACTGGCAAAACTTCCCGTTGTAAGAAGCTTGTCGGCTCTCGCCGTTCGGAATCGACATTAAGCAATAGGTTCCGTTCACTTGTGTGGAAAAGAAATCGCACACAACATAAGTGAATAAAAGAAGCTAGGCTCTGGCTCTCCATGAGCTGTAATGCCATCTAAGGTGTCTGTCTGGCAGTACAATGGACCAGTATTTGTGTCTGAGTGCTCCAACAGATAGCAGAAGCCTCAAAAAAAAAAAAAAAAAAAAATCTGCGAATCTTTTCACGACTTATTAATTTCAACTAACAGTGACGTACTAAACAACATTAGATCTAATGAAAAATATAACTAGCATAATGTAAAAAGTATCGTGCACTAAAAAACTATTTCAGTTGATTGACATATACCTATGTATACGCTGTATAATATATTATGCCTAATATATCATACCTAATATAATGGAGTTCCTTATTTTCTTTTGTACCTTTAAAATGTGATTTTTATTTTTTTTTAATCTTAATAAAATTGTTTTGTTTTCTTAAAAAAAATTAAATTATGTGTTTGTTTTGTCCTAGAATTGTACTCTTTTTTTAGTTCATACTTGTTCAGAAAAGTCCGGGATTTTGAATCTCGAATACTAGTTTCATCCAAACATATCTGGTAACCCTACCTTAAGGTCGTCGGTCGATATGGACCTGCGACTTCAGCAACCCCCCAAGAAAAAGACCAGCGAGTCAAATAATCGGAGAACGTACGTCGCTTCAAATGGTCTATCGGCTTCAATTCTTGAGTCAGCTTGATCTTGTATGGGTTTAAACCAAGATCCTTACGCAAAATACGCCATAATGTGGTCTGAGCGATGCCCAATTCTTGAGAACGCCGTGGAATTGACTGATTTGGATCGTTTGCTACGGACGGCTGAACGGCAGCGATATTTTCGACACTTCGATCAACCCGTTGTCTCACTGACACGGCAACATCATACAACGAATATGTAGGCTCAAATTTTTGCACTAAGCTTCTTATTGCCTGCCTACTAGGGCGAGAATTACGACCGAAAATTGGAGTTAATGCTCTTAAAGTTGCGGTCACCGACTCCGAATTTCGGTAGAAAATTTTTATAATTTGCAGGCGTTGCTCGTTCGTGTACTTTACCATGATGTAAATGTTGAGTTTACTGAATAAATTGACAATGACAGTTTCATGATTAGTGGAAGGGTGCGTTCACAAATTAAATTCAAAGCTGTCAAGTCCCCATTGGAAAACCCTTTATAATCCAGCGACGCAGCTTCTTTTGTTGAAATTTCAGCTCCATTATTTTTTAATTTATACAGCAATTGTAGTAAGCTGTTCCATCCAATTTCATTGGCACTCAAAGTGAGAAACATCGTAGGCTTTCCTAGTTGTCGAATCATCGCAAAAAGATCTCTTTTTCGCTCGCTCCAGTACCAAACCGAATTTGGTATTGATCGCAAAAAAGCCAAATTACTTTCGATGCAATTATTAATATATTCTTCTGATTCAATTTGCTGCCCCACATGCTTGAATGCGATAGTAAGAGAATCACGAATTCTTAACCTCATAATACCAATAATTTTCATAGCAACGTACAATAAATGATATGGAGTAACTCCACGCCGGTCTGCTCTCCGTAATTCACTAGTCGCAATTGTAAATGGTGTTGCATTTATTCCCACTCTGAATGATCGGAAATGGCCCAAAAAAATCGATGGGAAAGAAAGTTCTTCAGTATGTTCATCAAAAGTTATTCTTTTCGGAAGATTATTCTGTCCAGGTGCAATCCGTAAATACTCGTCATCATTCCACATCAGAGTATGTTGTTGTGCAGTGAGACTGTCTTCAATCGGTATATCTTCACTTATTTCTTCTCGATTAATTTCAGCAGTAGTATGGTTATCATTGAAAAAGCTTTCATTAATTTTAATATCGTAAAATAAATAAAGAGGAGTTTTAAGCAAGTACTGAAGCCATGTACGAAGTGTCCGTTTATTTACTAGTCCTACTAAGTAGCTTGATTTGTGAATTTTTTTTTTCTTGATATGAACGTTTATGCAATGATCATCATCAATATTCCGAGGCAAATGTTTCACCATATTGTCCACATCGACAGATACGTTAATAATTTGGCCCTAAATTCCGTATTGCCCATGGACGTGTCGCAACCATCTTATTTGCATGAATGGGATCCGCGGAGAGACAAGTCTTTCAGAAATTAAATCCAGTGGTGGTAGAAATGCAGGTATCGCTTCATACTTGAATCCGTTGTATTTGGACATTGTTGGAATTACTTTTCTCTCGATTGCTTGAAAGCACGTGTTGCACAGTGAAATATCCTTACTTGTATCATAATTTTCAATTATTACACGTAGAAGGTGTTCATGTTGAGCACGTGGTGGTTTCAAATCTTGTTGGAACCACAATAGTTCACAAACGGAGCACGTATGTATAACCAAACATATTGTTAAATTTTTTTTTCGAAATTCTTCGTGAGCAACTCTATTTCGACGAAATTGTGAGTAAGGAGTTGCAGGCTGTTGATTCACTTGAAGGACACCTGAAAAACAATTCGTAATACGTGATATTATTCTTTTCTTTAAATTAATTTTTGATTTCAATTTTTAAGTTTAATATCAATTTTTAATTTTATAAAAACTAAAATAATTAAAAAAGTTTTTATAATTAATAATATGTAAATAAAATTGATAAATTTCATCTAATTTTATAATTGAATTAAATTAATCTCTTATTTAATTGTTTTGCACATCTATGTTTTTTTTTTATTCAGAAAATGATCAAATACACACTAATTTAAAGTTTATGAAAATGTACATACAAGTCCTCACAATCATTATTCACAATATCATTTTCAATTAAGGCATCACCTTGCACATTTGAAATATCCATGGGAATATCATCTGAAAAAAGTAACGAATGAGGTTATAAACATCATGTACGGTGATTATTCATCTGACGTACAAGCAGTGCGTATTAGGACAAAATTTGTTGATTAGAAAATATTTGAGTACTTACTATGATCACTTTCACTATTTTGAACAGTAAAATCATCATTATGCGTAATAGAACTATCATTTTCCACATTCAATTACGCTTTTCGGCGTACACGAAATTCACGAACACGTTCCGTTGAACTTTTTGCTGTCTTTTTAATCTTGTTTTCCCTTTTTTTTTCGATAATCGCGACAATATTCTGCATTCGTTTTCGGCATATTTGAAGAATTTTATTATAAAAATGATGAAAAAACTCTACAAACGTATAATACGTACACGTATACAATACACCACGGTTGTTGTGATGCCTTTTCTCAAGCTTTGTACTACGCATGCGCGCACAAACAGGTAAAGGGTGTCTCAGTAAGAGTGCACTTTTTCATTTTAAAATAAAAACAAGTATTTTATGACAGAGTTGTGATATTTTTATTGTATTGTAAAGAAGACATGTTCCGATTAAATATTAAATTATCCGGCAAATGACCCCCACGGCTCCGATGACAGGCCATTACTCTTTTCATGAAATTTTCGATGACTTTTGCACAGAGATGTGGCTGTATCTCACCGATGACGCGTTGGATTTCCGATTTGAGCTCAGGAATTGTTTCGGGTTTATTCGCATAAACCTGAGATTTCACAAAACCCCAAAGAAAAAAATCGCACGATCTTGGTGGCCAGTTGATATCAGAATTTCGTGAGATAATGTGTTCTGGAAATCGTTGCTGCAATAAGTCGATTGTTTCATGCGCGGTGTGGCAGGTTGCGCCGTCCTGCTGAAACCTCGTGTTGTCCAGATTCATGCCGTCCAGTTGAGGACACAAGAAGTCCGTTATCATATTCCTGTAACGAATGCCGTTCACAGTCACTGCAATTTCGGCCTCATTTTCAAGAAAGTAAGGTCCAATCACGCCGCCTGACCAAAATCCGCACCAGACAGTTACTCGTTGTGGGTGCATTTGTTTCTCATGGATTGCATGAGGATTTTTTGAGTCCCAAATTCGACAATTTTGTGTATTCACGAAGCCATTCATATGGAAATGCGCTTCATCGGAGAAAATGACTTTTTTCGAAAAATTGGCATCGACTTCGCTTTGCTCCATTACCCATTGAACGAAATGCCGGCGCTTTTCGTGGTCTGCTGGTTTGAGCTCCTGAGTTAACTGAATCTTGTACGCATGAAGGTGGAGGTCTTTAGTCAAAATTCGCTGCGTAGTGCTTCGTGAAATTTGCAGTTGTTGAGAACGATGTCGAATTGATGTTTTCGGGTTTTCGGCGACACTCTCGTTTACAGCAGCAATGTTTTCAAGAGACCGACCGGTACGTTGACGTAAAGGATTCTATTTATCCATAATTGACCCAGTTTCTTCAAATTTTTTGACCACTCTTCGAATGGTTGACACATTAGGTGCACTTTCTCGGCTGAAAATTTGGCGAAGTTTGCGAGCGGTTTCAGCGTAACTTTCCCCATTTTTGTAATGAGTTTTCACAATTATAACGCGTTGTTCTTTCGAAAAGCGCTCCATTTTTAATAATCGGAATAAACAGAGGTGACAGCTGTCAAATTTCAGAGCTGCCACTTGCATGAAAAAAAAATATTCCAATTTTAAAAAGTGCACTCTTACTGAGACCCCCTTTACGTACAACGCTGAGGCCCAAGCAAACTCCCACTATGCCTTGGTAAACACGAGTGGAGGGGGTACGAAGCAGAGCACAAATAGAACCACGAACATAAGAAACACTGTATAATGCTTCCTATCTCATTTTCTCCCACGTTAAATCTTTTGAATTTATGTGTCTGTCTCTTTTTACTGTCGCTTTTTCGTTTCATCGACTTTCAAATCACAACGATGCTAAAGAAGTTTTCACTTAAAAAAAAAAAGAAGAAAAAAACCGACGAGATTCGCTTCGTCTCTCGCCACCTCCAGTAAGGAACGCATTTTCAACAGCTGAGTTATTTTCTTCTGGATTACAAACAATTGAACAATTGAATAACGCACTTCGTCCATCGTCGTTAGCTTCACAGCCAATCCAATCGTAACCAGCTGTTGCCGAGTTCACTTAAAGCAACAAATCAACCAATATCACGCTTGGGCATAAAGAGATAATGTCTTTGAGTAGCGAAATTATTTCTCGGAAGGGGATTAACAGTACATACTTTGTTGTCTCTCATTCGCACACAGGAAGAAGATTTGTTAAAGAAGATTGGTATGCATCAGCACTAAGTCAACAAAATTGTGGGTATTGTGGGTATACCAAATGTCAACAAATATGTTTCATTGACCTCGACACTAGAGCTGTTAGAAAACATCGATGAAGGCATCATAGTTGACGACAGCAAACATTGTTATGTTAAAACAATAAGAAAAAAAAAAGGACTGCAAAAAATATCAACATCGCCGCCTGTACAAAAACAACAAAACCAAGGGCAATCGTGTGTGTGAAATTCAAGAGTTGAATGTAAGCAGGGTATTATTTCCAATCAAAAAAAAAAACAACTTAATTCAAGTTTATGAGATAAAAAACCTATATATATTAATGAATCACTAACAACATTTAACAGAAAATTGTTTAACTAAGCTAAAAATATTAAAAATTAAAAAGAAAAATTAAATTTCGTTGAATTAATAATGTTTATTAAAAAGAAAGAAGGCGAAACAGCGTATCGGATTTTATCTTTTGAGGTCTTAATATTTATTTAGTTATGGCCAAGTCGTTTTTAACGGATGTAAATGTTGGTTCGTTGGTCTAAAGTTGATGAAAGTCTAACTGTTGATTGTTGTAGCATAACGTAGTAAGCTCTGATATTATTGAGATATCTTTAGTTTTTAATTCTGTAAAATCTTTATGAGATTCTACAGATTTCATAATGTGAATGAGGATGTCTATATCAAGGAACTCAATTCATTGCTGATTAATAACAACGCTAAACACTTGCTTATTTTGGGTGACATAAATATAGCCATCTTACGTGAAGGCAGAAAATTACAATTGTTAATCTCAGCTCATGGTCTAATTTATTGTGTTAATATACCAACTTGGACAACTACTACATTCAAAACATGTATTGATCATCTTCTAGCTAGAATTAATGTGGAAACTGATTTAATCCTTACAAGTTCAGTATCTGATCTCAAGATCGCAGATCACTATATGAAGTGCTTATTTTTCAATTTTAAAGCTAATAGTCAAACCCGAAGGAATATTTCCATAAACCTAAAGGAAGAGTTCCTGAATATGCGAACCACAAGCACTAATTTTGAATAGCTAAATTTTATTCTATAGGTAGTATTTGAAAACTGGTTAAGTGTTCATAATTCAATTTCGTTTTTATTTTGAAATACTTTGCTGATCAAAGTTCCACCCTTATTAAGAATAAAAAGTGAAATTTAAAAAAAAACTCAAACCCTGGATGTCTAAAATTACAGTTTATGCAAAGAGATTAAGCTTGAAACTCCAGTCTACAAAGAGAATTTCTGTATAGATAAGTTCCACAATGTAAAAGGTGATTTATGAAAAGAATGGGGCGTAGTCAACGAATTATTTCTGATTTACCTTCTAATCTCACTTCCGGTTCACAGGACATCGTTGACTATTCCGAAATGGCTAACATCTTTAATGATTATTTTATGAAAACAGTTGTAGATACAATCGCCAATGCAGGCATTAATAATTCCACTCTCAATTGTTCTGAACTATGTTTCAAGGAAAGTTTCCAATCACATTATTTCTTTCTTGAGCCGATTACTCTTCCCATAGACAACACGGTTTCGTCAAATGCAGATCTACAACAACTAACCTTGTTGAATTTGTGTCCTTTAACCTATTAGCTTCACAGAATGGCAAAGAAGTCGACGTTATTTCAAACGATTTCAGTGGCTATGACCCCATTTTTTTGAAGTGGCTATCTTCTTACCTAGAAAATCGTTACTACAGTGTTCGTTTCAGATCCGCCTTTTCTAACCCTCTTTTAGCTTCCTTCGGCGTTCTTCAAGTCAGCTACTTAGGTCCAATTTTTTTTTCATTCTTACCATAAACGTTTCAATATCGTGGTGATCAAACATTCCCACATCTCACTATATGCCGACGTCACCAAGTTCTTCAAGACCATTTCCTCCAGTCATGACTCTTCTCTCAATCAGATCTCAATAGTTTTTCCATCTGATGTTCTAAAAATTGCCGAAATGTCCAAATGCCAATCAATCCTTTTTTACCTTCTTCTTCTTCTTTTCCTTTTTCCGGCGTTGTTATGGTCAGAAGTGTAGGACCATAACCTTCCCACTTTACTGCATTCCTACTGGTCCGCTTGTGGGGTCCGCCGGTTTGACCTCAGAAAGTAGCGGCAGGCTTCCCGGTTTGGGATTACTTCATCGCTGAGGCCAATCAAATGCTGGTGTTTTTGCATTTTGCACCAATTGTTTTTCGGCCTGCTTTTTTTTTGTGACACGGGCATGCTCCATATTTTTTTGTTTGATCTTACTCTTACAACACCGGTGATCTCCAGTCGTGTCAGCCCACTGATTTGCATGTACACTTGTGGGGCAGTTTAATGGTGGTATATGTGTCCCTAGGCTCACCTTGGTGTTTTCTAAATTGCCTAGATGTGATTTTTGTTTACCTTTGTTTTAGTCGCCTTTTACGACAAGCGAGAGGTATCGCTGCAGGGATATTCTTAACCCGTCCCTGCACGGAATCAATCCTTTTTTACCTAAACGAATCAAACCTCCTTCCCGTCTTTACTTCCTCAATAATCAACCCATCTCCACCCAACAGGCCATTCGTGATCTTGGCATATTATGTGACCATTAGCTAAATTTTCGGGCACATATCGATGTATGTGCCTTGAAGCTAATTCTACACTCGGTTTCGTGAAGATGGTCTGAAGAATTCTCCCACCCTTACGTTACCCGATCTCTCTACATAACCGCCTCTCAATTGTGGTCTTTTTACCAACAAACCCACATTTCCAGAATTGTGAGTATCCGACGCTGGTTCTTACATTTTACTCTTCAAGGTTTCCCCTGAAACAATCGTTTGCTTTTACCACCCTATCAAGACCGTCTTAAACTAATTCACATGAACAAGTTGGAGGAAAGAAGAACTGTTTCTGACATTCTTTTTATCCAACGGCTACTTTCAGATACCATTAACTGCGCGAACCTCTACAACTCTGTCTCTATCAACACTAACACCCCCCGTACTGCCTATGGCCCCAATGAACCCATTTCCCGTATGATGGGAAGTGTTAATTTGAATCCTTACTTCCATTTCAAACTCAGCATTCCATGCCTAAAAATCCGTCTTTTTAATCGCGCCCTCCTTTCCCGTTCTCCTAGTTATTAAGTTAGATTAAGTAAGATTAAATTAGATTAAGTTAGCTTGAGTTAAGCTCAATAAATGGGAGTGTTCGCCCCCCCCGAAAATTTAAATTTAAATTGAAATCTTCAAAGTGATTCAATCTTTGGATAATGCTCATTCTTCCACATCTAATAGATTTTCAATTTTTTTTATCAAAAAGATATACCTAAACATAGTTGATACGGTTTTAGAGCTGGAAAATCTAAAGAAGATGCACTATTAGGTCACTAGAGTTTTATCTATAAAAGTTTAGGCGAAAAAAAGTATGCAGCTGTTCTATAGATTGATATTAAAAAAGCATTCGATATAGTGAACCATAATTAGAAAAAGCTGGCTACTAGATTGGTTTTCCTCCTATAAAAAATAGAAAACACATTTTCAAAATAGATATTACTTCTAGTGAAGTCAAAAATATTAATATAGGCGTACCCAAGGATCAGTCCAACCTTGTTTCTTATATACAGGGTGTCCCACGAGCAGTGTGCCAAAAAGCTAAAGCGTGTAGGTCTGATCAAGACAAAAAAATCATATGGGAGGGGGGGGTCTATTCCCCCCCGTTTAGCCGGGAGGGGCAATTTTCTAAAAAATTGACTTAATTTGGAAAAAAAAATATCAAAAATCAACAGTTACATCCACAATGCCGTGATATACTTTTTTCTAAAGCCAGAAACCTCTTCTTTCATCTTGTTTCTAAACGAAGCTGTTTTAAGGAATAGTTTTTGAGAAATTAATTTTCAAACTCAAAATTTTGAAAAAAAAATGAAAAAAAAAAATTTCGAACTATTTTTTTTCAAAATTGTATGTAATTAAGTACTAATTTTTTGTCCAAAATTCAATTCTCTTATTAGTTTTTAGTTAAAAACAGAAAACCGGATGCAAAAATATTTGTAGTTTTCGAGAAATTAAAAAAAAACCCGAACCATTTTTTTCTAAGAAAAATCTTTTTTTTGGTTTTAACGCGGCTGGACTTGTAGGCAAATTAATGTATGAAACATTAACATCTTTTTTATTATTTTTTAAAAATTTGGAGTTTGATGAGGATTCAATAAACTGACATAGTATTGGAATAACCCTGGATTAATCCTTTTTTTTCATTGATAACGCCTGAAAACTGACCTGCCAATTTCGTCTGGGTCCGCCCGCCGCCAATGGGTTCAACCGGCTAGGACCTTAAGACAATAAAACCGCAATTTTTTGATTTGGTCTGTGGTAATCCCTCCCTTAGTACAAGGAGGATAGCTATTATGCTTGGAGTGCCCAAATCTAGAGTACGGAGAGTGCTTCATACCGAAAATGTACACCCGTACCATTTTAGGACAGTTCAGGAACTCACCTCAAACGACAAGTTTTTGAGAGCAGAATTTTGTCGATCATTACTGCTTCGAAATGAAACTGAACGAAACAATTTTGGAAGGATATTCTGGACGGATGAAGCACAGTTTACCAGAGATGGGGTTACTAACTTCCACAATTTGCATCATTGGAGTAGCACCAATCTACACAACAAAAAACAAAATAAATCACAACACCGCTTTAGCTGTAATGTTTGGCTTGGTATTGTTGGACAAACTGTAATCGGGCCCCGGTTTTTGAATGCCGTTATTAATGGAGAATCATACTTGCAGTTCCTACGAGACCTTTTGCCCGATTTGATGGACAACGTTCCGTTGGTCATAGCAGATAATTTAATCTACCAGCAAGATGGAGCACCAGGACACTACAGCTTACGGGTTAGAAACTGGCTGGATGATCATTTTAGTGACCGTTGGATCGGAAGAAAGGGCCCCACGGAATGGCCACCTAGATCACCAGATTGAACTCCTCTAGATTTTTATGTGTGGGGATTCATGAAGAATTATGTTTACGAAGTGGAAATAGTATCTTTGGAACGACTGAAAGCACGGATTGAAGTCGCTGGAGTCAAATTGTTGACTTATGTGCAGCCATTAGAAGGAGATATAATCTTTGCCTTCTAAAAAATGGGGATCATATTGAAAATTGGTTATAATAAAACTCCGAATTTTTTAAAAATAATAAAAAAGATGTTAATGTTTCATACATTAATTTGCCTACAAGTCCAGCCGCGTTAAAACCAAAAAAAAGATTTTTCTTAGAAAAAAATGGTTCGGGTTTTTTTTAATTTCTCGAAAAATACAAAACATTTTTGCATCCGGTTTTCTGTTTTTAACTAAAAACTAATAAGAGAATTGAATTTTGGACAAAAAATTAGTACTTAATTACATACAATTTTGAAAAAAAATAGTTCGAAATTTTTTTTTTCATTTTTTTTTCAAAATTTTGAGTTTGAAAATTAATTTCTCAAAAACTATTCCTTAAAACAGCTTCGTTTAGAAACAAGATGAAAGAAGAGGTTTCTGGCTTTAGAAAAAAGTATATCACGGCATTGTGGATGTAACTGTTGATTTTTAATATTTTTTTTTCCAAATTAAGTCAATTTTTTAGAAAATTGCCCCTCCTGGCTAAACGGGGGGGGTATAGACCCCCCCTTCCCATACGATTTTTTTCTTGTCTTGACCAGACCTACACGCTCTAACTTTTTGGCACACTGCTCGTGGGACACCCTGTATATGTAATAATAGTATATTTAGTCTTAAACTAAAAGGTAAAGTCAGCGGTTTTGCTGACGACATAGCTTGTGCTTATTCTATTTCCACTGCTCTTGATATGATTTCGGATATTAATCATGACTTAGAATTATTCAGACATTGTTTCGACATTCATAAACTTGCTATTAGTGAGAAAACACGAGTTATGTACTTTAAATCATTGGACTTCTTATTAATTCCACCACTTCTTATTCAGCATAGATTTGATTGCAAAAAAATCAGCTAAATAGTGTATCTTGTTGCTCATCTAAAGATGCTCCAGATAATGTTTTGGATAACTATTGTTCTTCAAAGCGTTTCTGTATTGAGCGAGTAACCGAATATAAATATCTTCACTTAATTTATAGCAATTTAAGCTGGAAATTTCACACTCAAACACTAAAAAAAATATATGTTTTCCACCACTTGTATATTGTTTCACTTAAGAAAACTTTTTTGCAGAAAATTATGGAAATATTCTATTATGGACTAGTTCAATCTATAATATAATATGGTATAATATGTTGGGGTGGTACTTTTAAAAACAGCTTACAACCTCTGGTAGTTAAAACATATTTTACGAACCATTTGGATGAAAAAGAAATATGTTTTTTTGAGAGGTGGCTATCTTTTAAGACATAATACGCCAGCTTACTCACTACGCAGTAATCATCTTTCTGTCATTCCAGCACACAATACGCATCAATTTCTAAGCTTCAACACTTTTGTAGCACCCAGACTTTTTAACTCCCTACCCTTTGGCATGCGGTGCATTCGTTTTGCACATTTATTCAGTAGAAATATTAAGAAATGGCTTTTTAACTTTGATTTTGATAAAAACTATGACATTACCAGAACTCTCAATTAAATCTGTATTAACATTTTTCCTCTTTCGACATCCTACCCCAAAACTCCCTTAAAATGGCTTTTCAAATTAAATATATAAAGAAATTTTACTTATTTGGTATTTTCGACTCTTGTCATCACGCAACGTATGTATTGTACAATACTTTCTTCGTCGTCGACTTAATGAAAAACACCTAAAAGTATATCTTGATAATTATGAACAATAAAATGTAAAAACTAAGATGAAAATATGTCTCTAATTGCTGTGTTTGAAATACATTATATTGTTAATTTTCTAATGCAAAAGAAGAAGTAAAAGTAAAATGAAATGAAATATGTATGTATGTAATTTTTAGTTGTTGTGCCAATAGCAGTGGTCTCAGAGTACTTGTATAACTGTGACCTCAACTTGCAATGCCATATTGTAGTTTAGATTGAGCAAGTACAAAATAAATTGTTTTAAGAACTTTCTTGGAGCAATATTGGTCTGTCAGATACATTTTCCTCGTCACTACCAAGATATGTGATTTAATATCTGTCCTTGTTTCATGACCTTTTCGAAGGCTGACAAAAGTTGGTAAAAGCGAAATGAGCTTGTGGTTGGATTTGGAATTTCTACTATCCTTTTTAAATAGGGGAGTAACTTCAGCAAACTTAAGGTGACGATGAAAATTGCCAATTAGAACGCTTAGATTAAACAGACATGTTAGTACGTCAACTATATATAAACAATTTTTTTTTAATAAGCCGCTTGGTATGCCATCACTTGTATTGTACGTGAATTTGGATTTTTTTAAAGACAAAATGGTACAATAAATTTCCCGGGTTGAAAACAAAACTGCTTTGCTGAATGTTGCCGGCTAAATTTCATCTCCATTTCATCAGGAGCAATTTTAACTTGCAGAATGTGCGAAAGAAGAAGCTTGTCTGTTATTTCAGTAAAATAATTTTAAATAAATTTGAGATGCTGACTAGGGTCTGTTATGCTGACACCATTAATTACTAAGCTATTAATCTCATAAAATATTATCAACCATTTTCGCTTTCACCTAAAATATTGTCAACTATGTATTTTCCATTCCTTTCTCACATTGCCTTTAGTTCGCGCAAAAAGATCAGAGTAGAACTTGTCATGTTTTTCTTTAATGTTTATATGAACTTTCTTACACACCTTATTATAATATTCTTTTAACCTAACATTATGTGGATGTTTTTTGCATTTAACAGCCAATTTGTTTTTTCTTCTGCTGCAACAAATTTAAGACATCCAAGGCTTAAGGAATTTCTTATTACACGAGTTAAGTACGGAAAAAGTAGTACAGTTCCTAATATGCTTCTGCAGGATCTTAAGAAATAAATCAAAAGCTAATTGTGTGACTGAAGTAACACACACGAATGGTACTTCAATAATTCTTTATTTTTAAAATGATGCAGTGCGATTCTGGTAAGTGTGGACAACCAACTTCCTGCAATATCTCTATTGCAAATTAAGTCCAACTCATCAGAATATCCCGCTTCAGTTGGTTGTCCTTTATAATTTTACTTTAACATTGCTGTATAATAATGTTAATAACTAAGCACTACTAGTCCGACTCGTTAAATTATATTGCTTTTGAATTAGATGTTCATGTACACTTCCTTTATTTACACAGTCATCGGCTGACACTCAAACCGTACAGACGTGATAGTTTTTTCGGCTCGTAATTTTTCCCGCCAAAACCTCTCTTTTATCTTAGTATCCGCCTCTCTTTCTTTCTTTTTGGTCGAATGTAGGCGCGAGTGAGTGAGTGTGACAAAAATATACATTATTAGTCATGGCCTCACGGCCACGTGTGCCTCCGGGCAATTACTTTAAACTTCTCGACCCTGATCCGCCTGATATCATAAAGAAAAAAAGAAAAAAATGTCTCTCGCCAACCCCTAGTGAAAGTACCCTATTGTCGGTCAATAACAATAATCCGAAATTTATAGTGATCTCTTCTACAGACCAAAACAAACCCATATCCTCTCTCAACATATTTCTGGTTAAAAAAGCAATAGATAACATTAGTTCATCCTATGAACATATATCACAGTTACGGGACGGTAAATTACCTCGTCAAATCTCAGAAAATAGCTGACTTGTTTTTAACCAAAAAATCTCTCTCTAATCTCTCTCCAATCTCGGTAAAATTACATCCTTCCCTTAATTCCTGCAAAGGCATTGTTTATGCACCTTGCTTAATAAATATCAATGAGGAAGAAATCGTTAAAGAAATGAGATCCCAGGGTGTAATCGATGTCTATAAGTTTAAAAAACAAGAAAAAGATGCTTTTCATGCTTTTCGCATTCGATCTTTACCATCCTCCCAATTCCCTTAACATTGGTTGGTATAATGTCAAGGTCTCAGAATATTTCCCTAACCCGATGCGGTGCCGAAATTGCCAACGGCTAGGCCATACCACAAAACGGTGTCAAAACCCAAACACATGTGCTACATGCAACCTCCCTCCTCATCCATCCGAAAAATGCACGCGCATATCATGTGCTAATTGCATGGAGGAACACTCCTCTTCCTCAAGAACATGCCCTCGCTATCTACTTCTTCTTTTCTTCTTCTTTTCCTTCTTCCGGCGTTGTTATGGTCAGAAGTGTAGGACCATAACCTTCCCACTTAACTGCATTCCTACTGGTCCGCTTGTGGGGTCCGCCATTTTGACATCAGAAAGTAGCGGCAGGCTTCCCGGTTTGGGATTACTTCATCGCTGAGGCCAATCAAATGCTGGTGTTTTTGCATTTGTTTGCACCAATTGTTTTTCGGCCTGCCTTTTTTTTTTTTTTTTTTTGTGACACGGGCATGCTACAGATTTTTTTTGTTTGATCTTACTCTTACAACACCGGTGATCTCCAGTCGTGTCAACCCACTGATTTGCATGCACACTTGTGGGGCAGTTTAATGGTGGTATATGTGTCCCTAGGCTCACCTTGGTGTTTTCTAAATTGCCTAGATGTGATTTTTCTTTACCTTTGTTTTAGTCGCCTTTTACGACAAGCGAGAGGTATCGCTGCAGGGATATTCTTAACCCGTCCCTCGCTATCTACAAGCGAAAGATATTCTGAAAATAAAGACAATAAATAAATGCAGCATTAGTGAAGCCCGTAAAATCTATAAAACGCAAAATCCAATTATTACAGCGAACTACGCAAACGCAGTCAAAAATGATACACAACAAATCCCATCTACTTCTACCGCTACAAAACAAACACATAATAATAAAACTTCCTCTGACAGCCGATAACCCATTCTTTAATTAGTAACAAACAGTATTATCTATCTTCTCCCACACTAGATGATGACGACTCCAACTAATTGCAATATATCTCCCATAAATGAAGATCCCGCCGCCCTGCTGTTGGACCATGCTGACCTTTGTACGAGCCGGCATGCTCTAACAGCTGGTCTCCGACTTTTATAACCAGAATTATATTGTACAAAAGTCCTCTTCTGCCCATAAAGCTGTACTTACGGTTCTGCAATGGAATCTGAACGGCTACTACAATAATTTACATAAACTTCAAGCCTTAATTTATGAAAAATCTCCTTCAATCATTTCTCTTCAAGAAACCCATTTACCATGCTCCATCACCTCTATCCCCTTTAAGAGATATCAAGCATACTTCCATAACACTAACATAAATGACTCGGCCAAACAGGGTACTGGTTTACTGGTACACAAGTCAATACCACACAAAATACAGCAAGTCAATGGCTCCTTTCCATTTCCTTTTGTAGCTGTTGAAATTCAAATGAAGTTCAAACTTACTATTATATCCCTTTACATTCACCCCCAACAAAATTTTACTTCAGAAGACATACAAAACATCATTAGCCCTTTCGATTGCCACATCCTCCTGACGGGGGATTTTAATGCATGGAGCCCTTTATGGGGTTCGGCAACCAACAATAAAAGAGGGAAGATTATAGAGGATTTTTTACTTAATTCGAATCTTATGATTCTAAATACCGGACAACCAATTCATTTTTCCACCCATAAGACGTTTACACACATTGATCTCTCATTAGCTTCCCCCCAAATTGTCCCCAAAATAACATGGTCAGTACTCCCAGATCTTCACGGTAGCGACTACTTCCCAATTATCATCAAAATCCCTCTCCACATCCAAATACGGAACAAACGACGCCTACCGAAATACATTACTGACAGAGCCGACTGGGATTCTTTCCAAACTCATACCAACATCTATTTAAATCAAAGACCGCTCTCAGTAAATGTAAACAAAGAAGCAGCAACAATCCAAAAAGCTATTCGTTTCGGAGCCAATTTAGCCATCCCCCAAACAGTAAATTCCTCAAGACATCCAACAGCCCCCTGGTGGAATAAAGAATTACAAGTCCTTCGTACAATCAAACAAAACTGTTGGAAGATTTTCAAAAAACACCCTGTCGATAAAAATTTGATAGTATATCGCAAAGCGAATGCGACTTTCCGAAAAGCCGCGAAATCTGCCAAAAAAGAATGCTTTGAGAAATTCACAGCAAATATCAATCCCCAATCTTCTTCCAAAAAGCTTTGGTCGGATGTAAAAACACTGACTGGGGAATATTCTCCCCCGCCTGCATCTATCCTCCACGGGGAACAAATTTTATCCTCTCCAGCCCAAATCGCTGAACTTTTCGCTAAGACATGGTCCAACTACTCAGGCGACCCCCGTTTTTCTACAGAATTTCTACACCAAAAAAATGTTGTAAGCAAACTTAGACACTTTCCCCAAAACTATTCTTTTTCAGCTATCCTCATTGAACACCATATCACAAAAAAAGAATTTGACACTCAACTCTCAGCCTCAAAAGGTAAAGCACCAGGGTACGATAGAATCACCTACACCATGCTTAGAAATTCCTCAAATAGTTGCAAAGCACGTCTACTAACATTATACAATGAGATCTTCACCCAAGGTACCATCCCACAAAGCTGGAAAACATCCACAGTCCTCCCCATACCCAAACCTGGCAACAATATCACGGGAGTGAGTGGATACCGCCCGATTTCTCTCCTCCCCTCGGCCGCCAAAATATTAGAAAAAATCGTTGCAAAGAGGCTTAGCTGGTTTTTAGAATTCAATGATCTCTTAGATAGCAGTCAGACAGCTTTCCGGCCCGGTCTATGTGCCTTAGATTCCCTATTACATCTTGATCATTATATATCCACATCCCTTAGATCCAAGAACCATGTCACCATTCTCTCTATAGATTTCGAGAAGGCTTTCGACAGAATTGGGGCACAAATTATACTTAATAAGTTAATCGAATGGAAAATCGGGCCCAAAATGTTCAATTATATAAAATCTTTTCTGATGGCTAGGAAATTCCGCGTATTATATAATGCTCAATATCCTCTCCAAAATTGACTACGGTCTCAGCATCTATGGTAAAGGTTCCAAGTCATCTTTAAACCTCATTCAACCACTCTATCATTCTGCAATACGCATGAGTCTAAAAGCCCTCAGATCTACTCCGATAAAAAATATGGTCGCCGAATCCGGACTTCCCACGATCCAACACAGATTAGAGATGATGACCTCAATGACAATTTTAAATATTATTGCACCCCAGAACAACAACATATGCAAGTTGCCAAAAGTCTAAACCCTGAAAGTTTCAAGTCATCCCAATCATACTCGACTATTGTAAAGGCTCTAACTCAAGCAAAAGCGATGGGAATTTTACCACCGAATCAACCCACCACCTTCAAAATCCTTCCAGCCTGGATGCTAAATGATAAGGACATTAACATCTCTCTAACCCGACTCAATAAAAATCTCACCTCCAATGACATCTACAAACAAATGTTCCTGGAGTTACAAGGGACATATAAATCCAACAAATGGAAATTTTGGTATACTGACGGATCGAAGACCTCATCTGACGTGGCATTCGGCGTTGTTGATGAAAATGGAAATACCCTATCCAAAGGATTACTTGCCACCTACTCTTCCATATTCTCAGCCGATTGAACTTGTAGGAAAACAAAAAACAATTATATGCGCCGACAGTCTCTCCACACTGATGGCCATAATTAACATTAACAATAACACTCCTATTATTGCAACCATACGGGACAAATTGATAAAAAAAACATATGAAGGTCAAACTACTGTGGGTCCCTGGGCACGTGGGCATAAAGGGGAATGAACACGCTGATACAATCGCCAAAAATGCTATTAACGAACCACTTTTACTGCATTCTCCCTTTAATAACAAAGATTTAAAGAAGCGCATTCGAGTGTATGAACACGAGAAATGGAAAGAATACTGGTCGACCTACGAACATCACTACAAACTTTTGAATCCCAAAGGTTTGCCGGCCTTTTACCCGAACGATATCCCAGCAAACATTATCAAAGTCTATATACGCCTTCGTTTAGGCCACACTATGTTAACTCATGGACATCTCTTCACCAAAAGCACCCGCCCACCATGCTACTTATGCAATTCCGACACTATATTGACAATGAAACACCTAGTCTTCGAGTGTACCACCATCCAAACCAGACTTCACCATCTCTCTCCCCACTCCCAACTTTCCCAACTACTTTCCGACCCTTCAGAATCCAACATCAAATTAGTCTTCACCCTTTTCTCCTCATTAAAATTAACTGATAAGATATAGCTATTTTTTGTTTTAGTATAGCCGAAAGCCCTGGTAGCTAGTGCTGTAAACTTAAATATTAATATGTAATTTATTATTTGTTAATATAAATAAATATAATAATAATAATACATTATGATTTTGATCAACAACTTCAGCAATTTTTATGTGAACGGTTCCCTGATCTACATTTCACTTTTCGGAATTAGGTTCTATAATAGCTTCAATATGTTTTGATTTGTTTATACTTGCGTTATCATGCTTATCATGTAAGGTTGTAAGAATATATTTCTTAGGATTTTTCTTTTCGCAAGCACTTATTATTTGATTTAACCCTTCGTTCTGTTCACAAGTGTTACGTTTCGGGTCATAAATTACCCAATTTCGATTTTGAATATATTTTTATAAAATAACTACGAAAAAAGGAACAAGAAGGAACGAGGGATACAAATTATTAATTTGGAGCGTGGTTTTTGCAATATGTAGTTGTAATTGCATGCCGATGGGTGGGACAAACTGGTTTGTTGCAAACCGTGCAACAGGTGAAAGTCTTTTTCTCGTTGCTCGGAGGACAAACCTTGCAGCGCTTACGGTCACTTGTTTTAAGATTTTTTAATGGATGGTAATGATGTTGATGCTAACCCAATACTATTAGTTTGAGTATTGCGAATGATGGATACAGAAGCTTCAGCTCTTGGAAGACGATTCCGTCGAACAATACACGGCCTAAGTGTTCTCCTAGGTTATGTAAAAAAATCATGCGCTAGAACAATTTGTTTTGATTCCAGTTCGGGTGAATTTCTGTCCATAATATATAAGCATTTAGCGCATAAATGTTTATAAAATTGGCAAATAGAGCTACTAACCACCGGTTAGTTTGTCGCTTGCATGAATATGTATCGTACGTACTAACTGGTCCTCCCTTAGACGAATTGGAAAATTCTATAATCTCGGGAATCTTTTTTGAATGTTCTTTACCGTCACGATGCATTGTACTTAGCAAGGTGACCAACTAATACTTCTTTGCACAAGTGTTTCTTTCTCATGAAAGAAGAATTTGCTGGAAAACACTGGAAGCTCTCTGAGCTGCTTAGCTGTAACGTGCACCGCTAGAAACCTCTTATTCTTTCGAACTGTCTCAACTAGAGGAATTCTTTTTTAACAGTTCCAAGGCTAACGAATGGCTATTAAAAAAATTGTCAGTTGTTATATTTCTTCCTTGGTACTCTGACACTAAGTCCAGAACGACTCGTTCGACCCGATTCCTTTCCGATGCACCTTTAACTCGTAGAAGTTGGAAATTTAGACAAAACGAAGTCGCAGAATCAGCAGCTATCCATGCCTTCATTCCGTATTTACCTGGTTTACTGGATATGTAAACTTTGAAGGGTCATCTACAACGGAAGGGAATCAGTTGTTCATCTACAGTTACGTTTTCCTTTGGCACGTACAGTAACTTAACCCTTTACTGCACGCACTATGATCCAAAACGAAAAAAAAAAGAAAAGAGGCGTTTTTGTTTTCCATTTTGTGTAATTAAGAGACTAAAACAGAAAAAAATTGTTTAAACAAATTTTATTAAAAGTTATAAATTTTCGCCATATATGGCTGCTTGTGCAGTTACACATATTTTGATACATAAAAAATAAAAAAAAACAAATTCAGTTTAACGGCTTAATGAATAAAAAACAAACAATAAAAAATTAGTTATAAAATAAATTAACAAAAAATACATTTTCTTTTAATATATACATAGATATCACAAAATACACGACTGGAGATCACCGGTGTTGTAAGAGTAAGATCAATCAAAAAAAAAAAATAAAAAATCTGGAGCATGCCCGTGTCAAAAAGGAAGGGAAGAATGAAAACGGTCAAACCGTAGCATTATGGAAAAGAACGCTAAAAGGAAAAGCACTACCCCGCCAGGCACTACTAATGGTCGTGATCCTGGGACGAGCAGCAATGCTCGGGTCAGAGCTATAGGATTTCCGGGGGATAGCAAAGTAATGCAACGGCGTAAGCCACATTTAAGAGTCGCGAGTTGGAACGTTGGAAGCATGAGTGGGCGCAGCTATGAGCTTGAAGAAATGATGGTTAGAAGGCGAGTAGACATCCTGTGCGTACAAGAGACGAAATGGCGAAACACCGGTAATCGGGCACGTTTCTTGGACGTTAAAACAAAAGCCTACAAGATGTTTTACTATGGATTGGAACAAGGAAAAAACGGAATCGCCATCATCCTTGCGGCAGAGTTACTTGACAACGTCTTAACCATTTCAAAGTCCAGTGACCGTTTGATGGCTCTCAAATTGGTGATGCATGGTGAGGTGTGGAACATCGTAAGCGCATATGCCCCTCAAGTAGGATGCGAACAAAAAGAAAAGGATGCATTCTGGCTAGATTTCCACAACCTTGTCAAAATCATCCCAAAGGAAGGGCTTTTGTTTGTTGGGGGAGATTTAAACGGACATGTCGGGAAGACAAGCGAAGACTATGAAGGCTACCACGGAGGGCTGGGATACGGCACCAGGAACTCTTCAGGTGAAGATATCCTAAACATGTGCAAGTCGTACGGTCTTATAGTGCTAAATACCATGTTCGTCAAACAAAGCCGGCACCTGATCACTTATAGCAGCGGCGGAAATGAAACTCAAATAGACTATCATTTGGTATCCAGTTTCATGAAGCCACGAGCTAAAGATTGCAAAGTGATCCTGGGAGACGCGATCGTCCCTCAACACCGTCTCCTCCTGACTGAATTTTTTATGGATGCGAGAAAGAAGTCAAAGCAGCAAACGAAGGTGTCTGAGAGAATCAAGTGGTATAAGCTGGATAAAGGAAAAGGCGAAGCTTTTATTACCATCATGGAAAACTACCTCTCTTCCATTATCGATGAGGTCGGTAATGAGGAATGCAGAGCACAAGACATGTGGGATTCCCTACAACAATCTGGCCTGGAGAAAGCCAAATCACTGCTCGGAACATCTAAAGGCCCCTACCAACACGCAAAAGAAACCTGGTGGTGGACAGACGAAGCCAAAGCAGTGATACACGAAAAGAAAATGGCTTTCCAAGCTTGGTCAAAGTGCTCTTCTACTAATAGAGAGGAAAAAGCTCGCCGTGAAAAGGTATATAGATGTTGCAAAGGTATCGCGAAGAAAAAATGCGCCGAATTCAAAGCGAAAAGCATGGAAGGCCTCTATCAGGAGTTGGAAGAAATATCGTCTTCCGCGTCTGACAGGAACCAGGCTACCCAGGAGCTTCGACAAAACAATTTGAACAAAGGAGCAAATATCTTTAAGATAGCCGCCCAGAGAAGAAGAAATGCTCAGGAGATTCGTTTCCCAAAGTTTATTAACAATGCTGAAGGCCAACTCCTTGTGGAAGACGAAAAAATTCTCCACAGATGGCGACAGTATTGCGAAGAACTTCTGAACGAACAGTTTCCCCGAGTGTACTTTCCAAGAGCCGCCCCGAATCATGCCGAAATATCCGACATCACAGTCGAAGAAGTTCGGTACGCGGTTAAAAACTCCAAGAAAAGAAAAGCTGTTGGGCCGGACGGGATACCCTCTGAGTTCTGGAAAAAGATGGGAGACATCGGGTCTAGATGGCTCATGGTTCTTATCTCCAAACTTATGAGAGGCGACACTATGCCTAATCAATGGAGGGAAAGCTATCTTCTTCCATTGCACAAAGGAAAGGGTGATACGCGAAATTGTGATAACTACCGTTCTGTCAAGCTGATGTCGCACACCATGAAGATCGTTGAACGGGTATTAGATAGCCGACTGCGGAAAATAATACGACTATCTGATGACCAGTGCGGGTTTGTCTCGGGTAAATCAACAACAGATGCAATCCAAAGTATAAGGATCATGATGGAAAAGCATCGTGATTCTTCAAAGGACTTGCATATGGTGTTGGTTGATTTCGAGAAGGCCTTTGACCGGCAACCAAGAGATCTTTTATGGGTAGCGCTAAGACAAAAAGGAGTTCCAGAAACCTACGTGCGAGTGATTATGGACATGTACGAGAGAGCAACGACAAGAGTAAGATGCACCGCAGGAGTCACCGAAGAGTTCGCAATCAAAGTCGGTGTACACCAAGGGAGCGTCCTCAGCCCACTGCTTTTTATAGCAGTCCTTGATTGCTTGCTTGAAGGAAAAGTGACGGACCCCAATGTGCACCAGCTATTCTTTGCTGACGATGGGGCCATTATAAGTGATGATCAGGCGTCCCTACAACGAGCACTTGATGTGTGGGTGGACATTTTTGAGGGACACGGGTATCGTATTAGTTCAAAGAAGACAGAGTATCTGTGCTGCCCGTTCTCTGACCCTCATCAGCCTATTCCAGACATTTACTTGAATGGAAGAGTGCTTCCCAAGTGTGAAAAGTTTAAATATCTGGGATCTATGATTAATAGAGAAGCAACTTGTGATGACGACATCAAACATCGCGTAAGCGTAGGGTGGATGAAGTGGCGGGAAAACTCCGCCATCTTCTGTGATCGAAAAATGCCCCCTAAGCTGAAAGGAAGGCTCTACACTTCAGTTGTACGTCCGGCGCTCACATACGGTTCACAATGCTGGACAAGGCACAAAAAGTATGAGAGCAAATTAACGGCAACTGAGATGAAGATGCTTCGCATGACAGCGGGAGTAACAAAGCGTGACAGAATTAGAAGTTCAAAGATCCGAGGAAGCCTCCACGTAAAAGAAACCATCACAAGAAATATAGAGCGCGACCGACTCAGTTGGTATTGCCATGTTCAAAGGAGAGATCCTTTGAACCCCGTCCAAAAGGCGTTATCAATCAACATTCCAATTTCAACACGCAAAAAAGGCAGACCGAAAAACAATTGGTGCAAACAAATGCAAAAACACCAGCATTTGATTGGCCTCAGCGATGAAGTAATCCCAAACCGGGAAGCCTGCCGCTACTTTCTGAGGTCAAACCGGCGGACCCCACAAGCGGACCAGTAGGAATGCAGTTAAGTGGGAAGGTTATGGTCCTACACTTCTGACCATAACGACGCCGGGATAAAAAGGAAAAGAAGAAGAAGAAGAATAGATATCACAAAATAAGTTAGGAGTGGAATTCGGCGAAGCAATTCCGATCTTTGTTTAGGCATAGACATACTCTGCATTTTTTGCACATTATAAATGATCTACACTTGCAGTCATTTTGACATTGCTGCCTTGTTTTCTGCCATCCCGGCATATGATCCACAGAGTCCAGACGGACGGAACTCAATGGGATGTCATTGCGCCTTCCTTTTTTTTTTGGAGGATTAGTTGAGGAAAAAGGAGTCGAGGGATTTGATTCAATGGTTATCTTCTGGCGTTTTGGAGTGTTTGAAATTGAAGCAGGGCGCCCCCTTTTCAATTTTTTATTACATCTGCACAGGTGTTCTGCTAAAGCCAGCTTAAAATCAAAAAGGGGTATGTCGCTTTTCTGCCGCCACAAAATCCATGCGTTAACGACACACAAATCTAAAAAGTGGAAAAATATTTGTATGTACCACTTTTTGGATCGATGTCAATTCGACATAGACCGAGCATGGCGTCTAGGAGGTCAACACCACCCATATATTTATTATATTCATCTATAATCATGGGGCAGTCAACCTCTACATATTTTTTTTCCTTTTTTGAGTACCTTCTTTTTTTGTTGTCGGATTGCCTCCCACAAAAGTGGAAAGCATGTTTACAATTTTGTTGTCATACCAGGAAACAAAAGAAACGTCCACGCCTTCAACTTTTGCCATCTTTTCGATAATATTTCCTCGTCCCATTTTCTTTCTTTCCTTTTCATTTGGCACGTCAATGTTGGTGACTCTATTTAACCTCACCGTTCCCAATGGAAGAAGACCAGCTTTGGTTAAATGTACCTGCAGTTTCGGACTGTTGAACCAGTTGTCAAAATAAATTTTGTGGTTCTTATATCTTGGCACCGTTGAAACCAACCTGGACACAACGTTTCCGCTAACACCCAAATCTGGAAAACCTTCCGGAATAACGTTACTCTGTTCTCCTGCGAATAAATCGAAGTCATAGCTGAATCCCGATATTCCGCTCAAAACGAGGTTTTTATAGCCCCATTTATGTGGTTTTTTGGGGTTATACTGCTTAAGATGGTGTCGACACTTAGTGGGAATTGTTTGCTCGTCCACTGCAAGGTGTTCTTCCTTTGGTACAAGAAGAAGTCGGTCCCTTATATTATTTAGAAGTGGTCTGACTTTGAAAAGCTTGTCGTGTCCAGGCTGGCCAAACCTCACAAATTTATAATTTATTTATCTTTTATTTTGATTTAATTTATCTTGTAAAGCTTTCCTGTTGGATTCTTCAACAATCATATCAAAAAATTCTCCCGTGAAAAGAAAAGAAAAAAAATCAGCAGGGGTCTCTAAAGATGACATTTCCTCTGGACCTCGATAGTGGTTTTGCATCATCAGAATCGTAGTCGCTTTCATCAGTTTCTGGCACCTCTATGTGTTCTCTGAAATCCATCTCCATGTCCTGCTCACCCTCAGATTCGAGGATTTCATCCTCACTTTGGGCTCCATCACCGGGAACATCACAAAATCTTTTCCCGTAGAAAGAATTTGACGAGATCATTGTTTTTTTACTGCAACAAAAAACGAAAATCTCATATATTCATTTCGTTGTGAATGCACAAGCAGCCATATATGGCATCCTTTAAAAAATTGAATATTGTTGTGAATGGATAAGGAGCCATATATGGACGTTGTCAAAAACGCGTTGTGTCTTGGTTTCTACACACATAATTAAATATTTTTTGCTTAAACTTCACTTACCAATATTCAATCTCGCAGAAAAAAAATAAAACAGCCTTCAAATTCTTCTTTATCCAATAAAAAAATTAACTTTTTGTTCTACACTTTTTATCTACACACTCGCTGCGCGCACTGTTAAATTTGACTGCGGTTATATGCGCTTGTGCAAAGAAAGGGAGAACCAAATACACATAAACAAAGATCCATTCTAAACAGTCAAAACGGTTCTTTTCCAGTGGCAGTTACAAAATCGCAGTAATCGGCGTTTAAAAATCAAAAGCCATATATGGCTTCTTGTGCAGTAAAGCAAGCATTCGTGAGATTTCGAAAAAGCGTTCAAGAGACATAACAGCTCTTAGCATTGGACGACCATGATTCTCATCCCACAAGGATTTCATGCTTTCACCAGATGATCGATAGACAACTACACAATAAAAGTAATTAATGAGAGTGGTATGTGTAAATGTTAAGTGGATATAACGTAAGCAACAAAAGTCCTAAATATGCGTCCAACTCAACTTCGTCTATCATTCATCTGAAAATGCTCTGATACTCTGACTCCCTGCATATTTGTAAAACGGATAACATCTCTTTTTATACCAGGAGTCATACACATATCAAAAGCATCTCCAAGATTAGAAATGCGATGAATTGCGTAAGAAGTGACACCTGCTCGTTGATGAATAACATTTTCTATAGATACCCGTGCGAATTGATTTCCGAAAGGTGTTGTTGTCTACTTTATATTCCGATCCTTTTGCCAATATTCAGTTGGGTTGCCAGATGTCACTATCGGATCTTCTAAATCGCTACTTATGTACAACTTTCATCGCCATCAATACTAGCCTCATCTTGAAAATCACCATCATTCTCCCCAGGACAACTAAGAAGGGCTTCTATTTCTTGATCACCAACATAGCGATTCTTTGAAAATGATGTGGATTATAACAAAAACTCACGATAAAAATAAAAAAAACCTACTCTCATTTCCCTTTCTTCAGTCAGAATTCCTTTGTTTTTTTCTTATTTCAATGTACACTATTTGAAAAACGAACTATCCCGTCAGACACAACACACCACAATGAGAAATAAAAACACTATCCGCGGTTCCAACAAAAAAAAATAATAAAATATGGCACTTTCATAAAAAATATACAGTTATTTCAGCAAAATAATAGAACCAACAACGCAGCTGTAATCAATTTTTAGTGCGTGGGTCATAAATTACCCGAAACGTAACACGTGTGTACACATACTTTAAATCGCATATTGGACGTAACTGTAATCAATCCGATTTTATTTTTCAAAAATATTCTTAAATTCATGCACTGACTTTAAAAGATAACTCGATAGCAATCAGGTTATATGGACGCCACGCCACTGCTGGGTATTCACACACATTAGGAACTATGAATGAAACAGAACTAGGAGAAATCATAAGTTATCTAAATCAGCAGCACAAGAAAAAGTTATTAAATGTTCCCCTTCCTTCTTCTTAATTTAAACTGTGCCGCTCTTGGTTCATACATAAACGTCCCCCTTCTTGCTCTTCAAAGACCGTGCCAAGTAAAGAAGTTGACGGTCTGGTGTGTCAAACAGTCGTTTAGAAATATTCTCTGTGGTTCTCCACGTATGTTAAAAATTGTTGTTGTTGTTGGTCACTGTTTGATGTATTGTTTTCCGCCTATTTTCTTGTTTTGTGTAACAATGGTCAATGTCCTCATTCGCAGCATCAATATGCAAGCCTTCACGAAAAAACTTTAGAGCCAAGTCTGTGTAAGATGTGCCGTCGTTATTAAGTGGAATGTTAACGATATCCACTGCATTGGCGATCAACTCTACTCTCTATCTCTCAAATTGTATCTAGGACAACCACCCCCGGAGAGTAGTGAACGAACATCTTCGACAAAAACCACCTGCACCCCTTCCAGGTTGTGTGACAAACACTATAAGAGCGTGCACTCTTGAACCTGCACGAATTATGAAAAAAAATGTGCTTCCACTGGTGGAGAATTTCAAGAAGGTGTAGTGTAAAGCGATTGACAATCGCCAGTCATTTTGCGTAGATGAACGGCGCCCCGCGACAAGCTATCAATGAATCTTCTTCTTTTCTTGTTAAATCTTTATATCGCCGGTCGATTCCTCTTTTCATCCGCCGTCCTCCTAATTTGTAATTCGCCTTCCCCAGCCAAAGACATGTTGTTATAATCTTCCAAACTATCAGATTCAGAATCCACGTTTCATAACAACTTTTCCCATTGACATGAGATTCGGTCCATCGTGTAGTTCAACGTATAGCGCACGTTTTTATACACGCCAATTGTTGACCTGAAGCGAATTAGGATTTCTTAATAGCAATGAGATCCCTTCGCTAGATGCCGTTGCTTCTCTCCTTTTTTGTCATTGGTTCTCATGTTTTCTTTTTGAATTTCTTATATTAATTTTTTGTCTTTTTTTTCATTTTAGCTCTCATTTCGGAACGATCCCCCTCGAATGTTCAGCATCTTTCTCCTTAGTATTTTCCGTAAATACAGATCATCCTTCGTGTCGGTGAACTCATAGAACAAGCTCCCCTCTCGTTAAATAGTCTTCGTAGCAACCGGGCCAGTAAATGGACGGGGACTGAGCGATTCTTCATGAGGAGTCACCAATAGTTCTCTAAAAGAGTTCTCTAAAAGAGGCCCAATGAGTTTTTTTTTTTTTTGTAATTCATTTTTATTTATAGTTTCTTAGATCTATTTTATCCTAGACAAAAATGCTTAAAACTAGCTTAACTATCCTTACAAATTTAGGAATCTTACTGGCCCTAGGCGGACACTCTAAAATAAACTGTATAATTTTTACGTATGCCTTTCGACTACTATATAAATAACTTACAATTAACATTATTATAATTAACTTAAGCTAAGAAAAATTTTTCTTTTTCTCAAAAAAATTAGCATATGATCATTCTTTTATATATTTTTAATCCTTAAACCCACCTAAACCCACCTAAACCTAACTAAACATATCTTATTCTAACTTAACTTCTTCTTCTTTTTTCTTTTCCTTTTTCCGGCATTGTTATGGCCAGAAGTGTAGGACCATAACTTTTCCACTTAACTGCATTCCTACTGGTCCGCTTGTGGAGTCCGCCGGTTTGACCTCAGAAAGTAGCGGCAAGTTTCCCGGTTTGGGATTACTTCATCGCTGAGGCCAATCAAATGCTGGTGTTTTTGCATTTGTTTGCACCAATTGTTTTTCGGCGTGCCATTTTTTTTTTTTTTTTTTTTTTTTTGTGACACGGGCATGCTCCAGATTTTTTTGTTTGATCTTACTCTTACAACACCGGTAATCTCCAGTCGTGTCAACCCACTGATTTGCATGTACACTTGTGGGGCAGTTTAATGGTGGTATATGTGTCCCTAGGCTCACTTTGGTGTTTTCTAAATTGGCTAGATGTGATTTTTGTTTACCTTTGTTTTAGTCGCCTTTTACGACAAGCGAGAGGTATCGCTGCAGGGATATTCTTAACCCGTCCCTGCACGGAAATCTTATTCTAACTTAACTAATATATATATATATAAATATATATTTTATATATATTATATATATATATATAAATATATATTTTATATATATTATATATATATATAAATATATATTTTATATATATTATATATATATATATATCTTTTTTTTTTTTCTTTGGTTTTAATATATGTATTTATAATTTTTTTGGTTTTTAATATTTTTTTTTTGTTCTATCCTACCCTAACCTACTCTACCCTACCCTACCCTATGTAAGCCTGCCATTGGTGTTAGGCAAGCCCTGCCTTGAAGAGGCTGAAGCTATTGAAATGTCCACTGACGCAGCTCCCTCCAGCCACCAAAATCGTTGATGCTGGCGGACTACGTCCCCTCGATCCCGGCGTGAGACCGGTCTACAGAACCTGAGGCGCTCGGGCTCACTGAGCGCGACATCGGGTCCGTAGGTTAATCGCCGTTCCACGGAATTGCGACCCACGTGGAAGATTAGCGGCACCGCCAATCTATCCTGGATCAGCCCACATCTATCTAAATAGAGGAATGCTTCTGGCGGGACAAAGCCGTTAAGGCGCACTCTCTCGTGATATAAATCATTGGGGTAGTAAGCCCCAGAGATTAGGCTATTGACCGAAGTCATTGCCCTCGCAACGTGGCCTCGAATCAGTTTGATCAGGAAGTTATCCACCCGTACAATCCTGGCCCTATTGTATAGGACCTCGTTCGGGTAAAATTTCGTGTAATCAGATTCGGGTGTCCTATGTAACCCGAGACAAGTCCTAAGACATTGTCGCTCAAACACTCGAATCCTTTCCATTAAGCTGGCTCTCACATTGAACCAGACGGGGCATCCATAGGCAATCATGGGCCTAATTAAGGCCATGTAGCAGATTACCTTCACCCTGGGATCAAGTTGGCTGCAATGAAACAGCCATCTTGTCAGAGCGAAAGCGCCTCGGGCCCTTGCCAGAGCAGCATCTACATGTTTGTCAAAATATAGATACTGGTCTAGCCAGATCCCAAGGTATCTGACTACACTTTGTTTCGCCAGTAGGCGCCCGTCCTGTCCAAGAATTGAGAACCCGCGCCAATTTTTTCTAGTGTCTCGAGAGGCCCTAGACAAAGGCGTTCTAAACAAAATAGTGAATTTTTTCGAAGTCACGCTGCAAGAGGGTGACAATGACCTCGATCGTTGGACCTGATCTGTACGCGATTAGATCGTCCGCATACGCTATTGAATGGTGAAGAGAAGCTATCAAATCACTGAAGTAAATGCTGAAAAGGATCGGCGAGTTCACCGTACCCTGTTGCAGTCCGTTGTTAATATCAAATGTTTGGGTAGAAGTCACGTTGGCAATTTTCACTACGAACTTTCTACCTGTTAACATGTCAAAAATCATATATAGCAGTGGTTTACTTATGCTCAGCCGATTGAGCTTGTAATAAAGACCTTCTAGCCATACGGTGTCGAAGGCTTTTTCCAAGTCAAGCAGACAGGCACACGTGCATTGGTTCTTGCATTTATTCCATTGGATATCCGACAAGAGTTTCGACGCGGCATGAATTGTGTCATGCCCCGCTCTGAAACCGAATTGGTTATCCGGGATGATTTTATTGTCCTCAGCCCATTTAGACAGGGCTCTATGGACCACCTTCTCGAAGACCTTGCTGACACTCGGAAGGAGATTTATCGGCTGGAGATTTGCCGGGTTAGAGGTGTCCTTACCCCTCTTGGGGATTGGTTGCACAACCGCTGTCTTCCAGTGCACTGGAAAATATGCATTATTCAGTGCATTGTTGAACAGGATGGTGTACCTCTCTACAGCCACTGGCGGAAGGTGCCTAAGGGCCCAATGCGTTTTTAGGTCGAATGGCAATGGACGCTAATATCTGCCCTTATTAACCAGGAATATCGTGTTTTTTTAAGATACTTGGGATAAAGCTAAATGTTTTTTTTCCTACTGAGTTTTGTAATTTTTTCCCGTTTATTTTTCTCTATCCTGGTTTTTTATTATAGCCTTATTAATCTGTCTATTTTGGGCCTTAAATGGTGTGGTGTAAATTGTGGGATTTTTTTTTTTATTGAAATGTTATAGATTTGACAACATTTCCTTATACTACAACTAGTTGACACTAACGAGTAGTTTACATTTGTTTTATATTACATTACATTATATACATTATAATTTACATTAAACGAATACACACTTATTTTACATTTCTGTTGTATCTTTTAGATAACATTGTTCACAGTTAGCTCGTGTGGTTTAATTCGCTTTAGTCTTCGAGTAATCCCAGTTGTATCGCAAAGTTTTGCTGCTTCCTGGTTAATATGTTGTCGGAGCCTTGAGTGGTGGGCTGCTGCAAATTCACAGATTGTTTCTTCTACAGATTTAAGCTTAAGGTCTCGATGTAAGTCGTAGTTTCTAACATACCATGGAGCATTTACTAAACGTCTTAAAACTTTGTTTTGGAAGCGCTGAATTATTTCTATGTTATTTTTAGCAGCACACCCCCAGAGTTGAATGCCGTATGTCCATATAGGTGTTAATGTTTGTTTATATATAAAAAGTTTGTTATGTATTGATAGAATAGGGCCCCGAATGCGTCGATTGATTCCGGATTTGGTATTGTGTAACTCAATCGATGAAGAAGTAGACTATTGTGAATAATTACGTCAATATTGTGAGTAAAAACATGAATATTGTGAATATTTCGTTTTTTGACAGTTGTTTGACTGTCGTTTATTTATTTCATCAAAGAAACTCAATACTCCAAATCATTCCAATAGGACTTTTTTTTTCTTAATTTCACCCATTTTTCCCATGAACACATAGGAGGTCATCCTAGTTTAGTACTTAATAAACTATTGTAGATAAACAAATAAATAAACTGAATAAACATCTAAGTTTAGTACTTAATCTTTCCTATCTGTGTTTTGCTTGTGTTTTCAAACAAACTCGCTTAGCAATATAGGGATCTGCTTCCATGAACGAAACGAGGAGCTCTATTTGTTTTTTTTTTGTTCGTAACCTGCTTTCACCTGGATTAGAATTTCATAAATACTCCATAAATTCATTATTTTCATTAAAATTACTTCATTTCGTAAGCAAAAAAAAAGATCTTTTCCTCTAACAGAAAGCAACGATCAGTATTTTGCGATCGACAACAAGCGAGTGTCAAATCGACAACGGTCGATCAGAATCGACATCCACAATACCAACATCTGCAATCGACGATCTATGATCGATAAATGTCGATCGTCGATCGCTGATCGACACTCGCAATAGGGGCCTAGATCTGCTGCCAATCAGCCAATCGAGTTTTCTCAGCTTCATATTAAGCTCTTCTCTTTTCTTTTTTATATGTTCTTTCCATCGTAATTTAGCATCCAGGGTCATTCCTAAGTATTTTGCTGTATTGGAATAAGGAATTTGTATCCCATTAACAATGATTGGAATATGTTGAATCTTTTTGTTAGTAAAATTAACATGTATGGATTTCATGCTATTTAGCTTTAATCCCCATTTTTTGGTCCAGTCGGATATAGTATTTACAGCATTCTGTATGGTTTGTGTTGATTCGACTTCATTTTTTCCAACTGAGAGAATGGCAGTCATCAGCAAACGTAGCAAGTGTGCAATTCGAGAAGGTTGGCATGTCATTTGTGAATAGTATACACATTGTTGGGCCTAGTATGCTACCCTGGGGAACACCGGCTTTGATCGCTTTCAATGCAGAATAGGCATCTTCTTGTTTTACTCGGAAATATCTATCAGTAAGGTAAAATTCAAGAATTGTTGAATATTCTTTAGGAAAGATAGTTTTGAGCTTATAAAGTAGGCCTTCATGCCATACTTTATCGAACGCTTGGGCGACGTCCAGGAATATTGCAGAACATATCATTTTATTTTCAAGGGCTTCTTCGATAATGTTGGTGATTCTATGTACCTGCTCAATAGTAGAATGTTGGTCTCTAAATCCAAATTGATGAGATGGAATCATATTTTCGCTGTTTATAAATGGCTTAAGCCTGGTCAGCAGGATCTTTTCGAATATTTTTGACAAAACGGGCAGTAAGGAGATTGGCCTGTACACATTTCGTGCGAATCTTTACCTGGCTTGGGAATCATTATAACCTCTGAAACTTTCCAATAGCACGGGACATGCTTCAGGCGCAAACAACCATTTAGGATTATTGTTAATTTAATCTTAGCTCTAGGCGGCAGGTGTTGTAATAGCTCAGCAGTAATTTTTAATCTTTTTGAATAATAGTTTCTACTTCCAAAGGTGTAACTGGAGGAATTTCCATGGATTGTTGCTCAATTTCCGGCCATATTACTACATGTTGTCTTACATTGGGTTGAAATACATTCATCAGATACTCGGCGAATGCTTCTGCTTTCTCAAAGTTGCTTTTGGCCCATTAATTATTTAATTTAATTGGTGGGTTGTGTTGAAAGGTTTTTGGTTATTTTCCACAATGAGTAATCGGTCGATTTGTCGGCTGTTAGTTGATGTAATTTTCGGTTAACTGCTTTATTTTTAAGCTCACTTAATTGCGACCGAATCATTTCTGTAAGCTTGTTTAATTGTGACTTGTACAACGGATATCTTGTTTGTTGCCATTTTTTTCTTAATTTTCTCTTCTCGGATATTAAATTAAGTATTTGTTTAGGACAATTATACCCGATTTCTTTCTTTTTTATCTGAGGAGTACTTTTCCAAGCAGCTTTTTGTATTTGTTCCGTAAAATCAAATACTTCATCTTCTAGTTGATTTTTATTACTAAGCACGTGTTAAAGCTTAAATTCTGGTCTAATATCGCTTGGAAGTAATTCCAATCTGTAAATTTATTTACAAGGTAAAAATTTGTATTTTTCATGTTTACCCTGTCGTTATATATTAAATATATTGGTGAATGATCAGAATTTAAATCTTTTCCTTCTTTTATATGAAGTACATTTCTGGAGACTTGTTTTGTAATAAAAAAGTCGATCAGGTCTGGAATTTTCTTTCTATCCGTTGGCCAGTACGTTGGCTTACCAGTTGATATGGGTTCACAACCTTCTTCTCGTATCGCTTTTAATAGTTCACGGCCCTTTGTTGTTATTAGACGAGATCCCCATTGCGTATGTTTTGCGTTAAAGTCGCCACCCATTATGAATCGGTTTTTGTGTTTTCGTATCAAAAATTTATACTGATCCGAGCTAATTTTATGTTTTGGAGGACTATATACCGACGTTAGTGATAGTAAGTTTTGTTCCGTCTTAATTGATATCGTGGTTGCCTGGAATTCGTCGGTACATAACTGGTCTTCTTCAAAGTGTTCAATCGTTTTGCTGACAATAATCGACTTCCCCCTCTTGCATTGTTATATGGATGATTTGTGCAATATGTGTCGTAATTTCTGATTTTGAAAAATAACTGACTTGTAAGATGAGTTTTTGGGGAGCGCCGTGGCGCAGTGGGTAGTGTGTCGGCCGCTGACGCAAGGTGAGCGAGTTCGGATCCCGATAACACCAACGCCATCGAATGGTTATTTCGCGGCGTCCCTCCTCGGCGGGGTACTGGCAAAACCCCCCGTTGTACACTTGCCTTGAAAAAGCTTCTCGGCTCTCGCCGTTCGGAATCGGCATTAAGCTTAAGGTTTCGTTCACTTGTGTGGAAAAAACAAATGGCACACAACATAAGTGAATAAAAAGAAGCTTGGCTAACGCCATCTAAGGTGTCTGTCTGGCAGTACAATGGACCAGTGTTTGTGTCTGAGTGCTCCAACAGATAGCAGAAGCCTCCACCAATATAAAAAAAAAAAAAAGATGAGTTTCCGAGATTAAGCATACATCTATTTTCTCTATTTCAAGCACTGCCTGCAATTCATTTTTATGCTTTAGTATTCCATTTGCATTCCATAACATTATTTTTAAGGATTTAATCATGAGTCTTAATTTGCAAATATTCGTCAATCCTATCTAATCGTCTGTTAAATGACATAATAAGCTCCTCTTGTTTGTCCAATTTATTCAATATTTTTGTTAAGACCTTTGCATCTTCAGTTGCTGCTGTGCAATTGTTTGTTTTGTTAGTGACTCGTGCTACCTGCGAAAAATTTAGGGTGTGCTCATTTACATGGACATTCAAGTTTCTCTCAACTTGGTTATTCTGATGGCAATTTTCTGTTTGTTGTTCAGTCATACGAGTTACTGGTGGTGAATTTTCGATTTTCTGTTTTGCATTAGTTGCAATGTTTCTTATTTTCTGCAATTATTTTGCAACCATACAGCCACGATAGTTAGCTGGGTGTTCTTTGCCACAGTTGCAGCATTTAGGTAAATCTTCGGGAGTTTTTGTACATTCAGCTGTTTGGTGATCACCGGCACATTTCACACATCTAGGTAATCTGGAACAATAGTTTTTTGTATGTCCAAAACTTTGACAATTTTTACATTGGGGGATGAGCTTCGAGGATTTAACTGGTTCATGGTTCAATTGTATTTAGAACTTTGGTAATTTCATATATTTTTTTGATGTCCTCTGTTGGATCAAAACTAAGTAAGAACATATTAAGTGGCTCTTTTGTGTTCCACTTTAGCTTATTTACAGCACTGATTGCTTTAAAACCCTGATGTTGTAGATCCGCAACGACCATATCTGGATCGCAGCTATGGTGAAGATTTTTTATTTTTTTTATTATTACTTTAATTGGTCTTGTTTGTTTATCCTCGTATGAATACCAAGATATTTTCGATTCTAATAAAACTTGTGTTATGTTTCGATAATCGTTGACAACGTGTATATTTAATTTGTAAACATTGTGATCAGTTTATCTAATAACAAATTCTCCTTTAATATGTTTTTTGAGTGGGGAATATAGTTGTTGGTAGTTAGAGATGCTTGTTATTATAATTGGTGGAGGACGATGGTTTATAATTCTAGTATTTGTCTCGGAATTTTCCGGAATTTGCTTGGATTTCTCCGGTGATATTTCAGGAGAAGACAGAGCTTTTCTTTTTTTGTTTGGCCTTTCTTGTTTTTTTTTGTTCTTTTTTATTTTTATTTATATTTCTTGGTGTATCTGCAGACACTACTGTTTCTCTAGCCAGTTCTTCTTCATCAGTGCAGTATTCATCGAATTGTTTTTGACTGGTTGATTCTATCACCTTATTCTTTTGTGTTTTCTTTAGTTTTTCGTTTTCATCTTTCAGAATAGATACTTCGTTTTTGAGCTGCACGCAAAGTAACTCCAATTTTTGAAGTCTTTCCTGCAATTGATCGTTTATTTTTTTCCAATATGTGATGTTTTCCTTAGATTGTAGATTTATTTTTTCATGATCTGATTGGGAGTGTACCTGGGTTCCCACCACCTGGTGGAGGGGTTCTACCTAGACCCATTGTTTATATATAAGTAAATATTAAGTTAATGTTAATAATAGCCAAATCAAATTAGTTTTGGGTTGCTGGTAACTTCTTTTGTTAAAAAAGCATTCAAAGTTTAAGAAATGGTTTATTTCTTCACTAGTTAGGAGAATTATTAAGGGAATCAGTTGTGGATCGTATTTCGCCGCTGTCAGTTCTGCCACCGGAGCACCCAGGAATACGCAATTAGGGTACTCACCAAATTGTGGAATGAAAATAATTATTGTATCGATAGCTTTATTCATTTGATAAATAATAGACATTTTACTTTCTTTATATAAAACACGAATTCGTTCAGTGAGGGTACTATGTAAACGCTCTACATCACCGTTTCCAGTGTGACTATTTAGTTTAACAAAATGAACTTGAATATCATCTTCTTTAAAAAAAAACATTTTTTATTATTAAATTATTATTAAATTCGTTGTCGCAAACGAATTTCACCTTTAATTGCTATGAACTGACGATTTTTGTCTACTAGTGAACTATTCGACTATTCCGATTTTCTAAATTTAAAATAATGGATTGTTCTGAATTTACATATACATATATCTATATGAATGATTTCGTTAATATCGGAGGGCGTTTCAGTAAATTAAAAGTTTTTGTTCATTGGTTTCCTACGGTACTTTACGGCAGTTCAAATGTCACAGTTATCCACAACGTTATGAATTAAAATTCTAAAGTTCGGACAGTATACCATATGTTTCATTGCTTCATAGCTTGAAATGATACCATGACCAGATTCTTTTTTGTGGTATAATGGGACTTGCCTAACAGCTTCTTCTTCACAAGTAAGATCTTTAGCAAAATGCTTACATATTACCAATTTTATACTGGTATTCGGTGGGAAAAGTTCAGGCAGCTTAAGCTGCATCTGATTATACACAGAATCAGCTAGTTCTGAGTATAGCCTAACTTTTCCTTTGATAACGTGCCTTTGGACGATGTCGTAAACAATGTTAGGTATATAATTTTTATCAATGTAAATTCTCTTACGTCGTCATACTCTTTTAACTTCTTGTTCTTTTTGTTCAAATATTAAAACTTGAGTTTTAAATTGATTTACAACTGCTGCAAAGTTTCAATATTATCTACATTTTCTAATCTACTTAAGAAATCAGCTACCTTTAAGATATTCTACTTCGTAATTGAATTCTTATTGTTTTAGTAACCATCTTTGGTTTCTTGGAGAAAATTCTTTTCCGCTATATTTGGTATTGAGACATCATATGGGTTAATGGTCTGTTATAATCTTAAATCTGGTACCCTATAAATATGGACGAAAATAAGTAACAGCCCAAACAATAGCAAAGAATTATTTATCAGTCGTCGAATCGACCTTCTCATGATCATTTATAGATGTTGAGACAAAGCAAACCGGTTGACCTTCCTGCGTAAGTACTGCCCCAATTGCATAATTGGAGGCATCGGTATAAAAAATAAAAGGTTTTTCAAAATCTTTTAATTTTAAGATTTGATGGTTAACAATTTGGGCTTTCAGTGTTTCGAATGATTGAATATACTCCGGATCGATTTTGTTTATTTTGGTATCTTTTTTAAAGTACTTAACCATGGGGAAGGCAATTTTGGAATAATTTTGTACAAATTTCCTCTAAAAGCCCCTTACCCCTAAGAAGATTTTCAATTTTTTAACTGGAATTTATAATCAACAACGCACTTTATTTTTGCAGGGTTGGGGTTTATTCCATCTTTTGTAAGGATGTGTCCCAAAAATTCCGTATCTTGTTTCAAAAATAAACATCTGGAAAGTGGACGGTGCATTTTTTAAACCAATGGCATTAGTGTCGCAAATGCTGACTTGTGAATGTCCTTAGGATGCATTCGAATTTGATAATATTCCTTGGCTAAGTCCACAGTTGTGAAATATTGAGCACGCCCAAACTTCCATAAAAAATTGTTAATATTAAATATTGGGCAGTCGGAACTTCATCGACCGCTATGTGGTTTAGCCTCCTGTAGTCAGCGCATATTCTAAACTTCTGTTGTCCTGAAGTATCTACTTTCTTTGGTACCACCACTATTGGTGAGACATATATACTGTGGGATTTTCATACAATCCCTTGCCTCTCCATTTCATCTATTTGTTTTTTAACCTCATCCTCGTGCTTAGGATGTAATCGGGACAAGCGAGGGCATATTTGCTGCTCAGTTTTAGTATTGACCTCATGCATTATTGCATCAGTTTTTATTAACTGATCGCCTTCCTGGTAAACCAGATAGTTAAACTCTTTCGAGAGTTCATTGATTTTATCTCGTTCGTTTGGTTTAATATCTATCTAATCTGTGCCTTTGCTACTTTGGTCAGATAATTCAAAAAGCATTCCAATATTTCAGAAGCATCGGAAAACAACCTTATATTCACAGTAAGTTTTATATTTTTTTTACGAAAATTCAACTCTAAGGCGTTTTTCCGTATAAAATCCATACCAAGTAGCAAATCATATGTTTTATTTTTTAGTGCCATTTTGTACCACTTGATTTTGCTTTGGGGACTCATTCTGAAGGTGTATTAGTGTAGATAATTTTTACTAGCTGTGTTGAAGCATTGTTAATTGTGCGGAAGGTTACGGTTTTCACTTCATAGATTGGGAAACTGTAACAGTCAACTCTCGTTGAGTTTATTAAACTAATCGTTGATCCCTTATCAATTAACGTCTTGCATGTTTTTTGATTAATCGTTAAGTTGCAAAAAAAAAAGTGTCCGTGGCCTAAATACTCCGATTCAATGTTATTGATTTCTTCATTGATATCTACTCTAAATTTTCCCGTATTTGTAAATTGTGATAAATTAGTTTTATCTTCCCTAGTTAACATAACTTTAGAATGAAATTGTAAATTTTTCCTATGATTCCTATTAATAGTTCGGCTATCACCTAACAACTTGAGTCTCGAGTGTTTCTTAAACTTTTCTATGATGTTTAAATTTCAATCCATATGGATTCTAATACTACCATCAATTTTGTCTAAAAGAATTTCTTTTAAGTCACTCTCTATTCGAACCGGTTTATACGAGTATACTTCTGGTTTACTACCGTCATACTCATAAATCTCATTTAACTAATAGTCGGCATTCTTAAATACATTAAAAAGCTCTCTTAGATTACTAACCTCAATATAACGGCAATAGTTGAATATTTCCAAATAGTTTTTGGTAGGTCGGAAGTGTTGCTTGAGGTGCATTTTTGCTGTTTCCGCCATTTCCCCAGTTATTGAGTACATATTGCTGGTTCTCAAAATCTGGGTAACGAAATCCTTTATTTCTTGATTGTCTCCACAAAGTGTGAGTGAGGCTTCCACTGACTTGATGAAGCTGGTTAAATTATACTCAGATTTTTCGTCGAAGCATTTTAATTGACGGAACTGATTAATAATATCGTTAGCACTCAAATTAAAATTATTATGAAAATGCGATCGCAGTGATCCATTTATTGTTTGTATCGTTCGAGTCCCGGTCAACGACTCGTTTCGAAATATTTTAAAGTGCAAAGTATGCAAAACATGAGGTGAATTGCGATGGTCCAATTCAATAGAACACAGCGGAAAGTTCGCTGTCAGGGTGAGTGACCGATGGCAACTGATCTTTGTTCCCAGGATAGGAAAAGAGGATTATTCACTCGACAAGTTTTAGACCGATCAGTCGAACATCCTTTTTGCCTCTCAAATTTCCATAGCGTCAGGACTGCCCCTGGCCAGATTCTGAACCTGGAAAGAACTGTCTTAGAATTTTTGCAGATGGTTCCAGATTTGGGCGAGGGTTCGGCGCTATAATTTTCTTTGGACGCAAAAACGTCCGACTGCACTTATCATTGGGGAAATATGCATCTGTCTTCTAATCAAAGATATACGCAATCCTATTGGCCATGGACTTTGTTGTGAAGCAAATGGAAGGGAAAAAGCATATGCGTCTGCAGTGACAGCCCAGCTGCACTCAAAGGTGTGTCCAACGTTTTAACCAGCTCCATATTAGTGCATAAACTCAAGACTTTTCTGATCGAAGTCGGAAAACTTATTTCATTAAAGCTTATAAAGGTTCCAGGCCACCCTGAGATCCCAGGAAATGACATCTCTGATAAACACGCTGGAAGGGAGAGAGTCTCTCAGGACGTAAACCCGCTTCAGATCCACATGCTTTCTGGTCAAATCCTTCATAAATGATGAAATGCATACTAAGCGCGTACGCCCTAATGTCTGCAAGAAGTTCGTAACATTCTTCTTATCCTTAAAGAGAATTGACTGCAGAAGACTTGTGGGCGTCATAACGATCCATTACCGTTTTGCTAGACATCTCTGCGTGCTTGGCATCAGTGAGACACCTACCTGTGCTGCATGTTGCGAGGAGATGATACAATTGAACACTTTCTCTGTGACTGGGGCCTTGGGGCCGACGTGGTGTATGTCGAATCTCTTAGCTCTATATCACTAAAGCTCCTTCTAACTTTTCTCCGGAAAGCGGGGAAAATACAATATAATAAGGTGTCTGCGGATCGGTATTTGCGTCAAACTGCTCCAACAGATAGTAGAAGCCTACAACAAAAAAAAGTGATATCAGGAAGTTGTAGATCAAACGGAACGAAGCCATCACACGAGGACTGAAATGGATACCTTATACGACCAGAGATACATAGTTGCTGAGATCGTTAAAATATACATGGAAGCCCGGAAATAGGATGTCGTACCCCATCCACCGTGGGCGGAGGATAATAGTCAATGATCGATATCATTTCGAAGTTAGATGTGATGATGAACAGGGCACTGATTTCCATGTCATGTTGAAAGGCATAGTCTTATAATACTTTTTTTGTGTTTACCTTAGAGTATTCGCATAGAGCCTGCTAAGGTATCTTAAGTAACTTAAGTTATTTTAACTAGTTTTGCATAAAAAAGTGTTGCATTTTTAAAAAGAAATGTGAAAAATGTTTGATTTCCATAATATTTTTCAAATAATTTTTCGAAATCATTATATCTAAATGTATTCATTCTTATTAAATCCCATTGCAAATATATATTATGTGGAATAAATAAAAAGATGTTATGTGCGGGTTAATATTTCTTAATAAATCATATCTTAACACTAGATTTCCGGACGAGTCAATTTGACTCATTTACAACTGGATCATCAGGTTTAAATATCACGCAAAAGAAATTAAGAACATCTGAACTCAATGCAATAAAAAAAAATCTGCAGAAAATGTATTCTAAAAGCAGAATATGTATATGCAAATCTTGTTCTGAACAAATTTTTGTTTGTAATAGAGTTTTTTTTTAACTTAATTTTTGATGTTTGAGTCAAATTGATTCATTTCAAGTAAAATAGGCCTCGTCTGAAGGATAGTTAAACTAATTTTAAACATTTTTGTCTGGCGTAAGATGGTTATAAAAAAGATTTAATAAAAATGAGTTTTAATTTGAAAAAAAAAAGAGTTACCTCGTCCGAACTGCTTGAAATTTTGTTAGAAAATAAAGATCAATTGTCCTGTGTAAAAAAATCCCACAACGGCGTTACAATGGCGCTCTGCTTGACCAAACCTTAAGATTGCATATTATTATTATTATTATCGGTCATTTGGAACTCGGAAGTTCAGAGCCTCGTTGAGAAACCTTCGCCAAATATCTTTTTGATAAGGAAATGATGACTAATTTTCCCATTCCTCCATATTTTATTGAGTCCAATCGTATTAGGTCGACTCCTTGTTATTCTTAAGTCGATGAAGTGCTTACTTAACTTCCTTCTTCCGTAAGCACCTCTGAATTGTATCATGAGGCAACGATTTCGTTAGAATCGCCTGGAAAACTACCTCCAAATTTGGACAATGAGTAAAGAGAGGTAAAAATTACAAGCGTCAGAGGTGATTATGCGGATGTGTACACCTATGATGCTATGATGCAAAAAAATAGCGGATTCCCCTAGAATGTAGGAAATGCATTTGTAAAAATCAATCTTTGCTTTTGTTCTGTTCTTGGCACAAAGAACTCAATCATTTTAGTAGTATTTATGATACAGGCAGCAGTTGCATTGGATATTTTAATCTAGCTTCAGTTTTGACCCTGGTGAGTGAAGTTAATTTATTATTATAATTGTACTGGTTTGTCTCACAGATTTTATGTAGAACCAAATTTTACTTCCAAAAATTTCGAAAATACGTAGAAGATATCCCGAATTAGATCTACTGAAAAATATAGAAATCATTGATTTCGCTGAAAAAAACCAAAATCAGTAACAGAGAAATTGCGGAAAAATCGAAATTAGTAAGAGTCAAGCTCAGCGAATTATAAAATCGAAGGATAAAATCAAACAATCTTTGAACAATAATGGACTCTTAACCGGAAAAAGACTTAAATCATCGTGTTTGCTGGAGCCTGGATAAGGAAGTTTATTATTTATTTTATAAGTTTATGATTTCAGTTATAAAGGTCAAAAAACATCCCAATTTCAGGACCAATTATGCAAACGAAGGCGTCTAGGATTGCTGGAATTTCGGCAGCAAATGATTTAAGGCCTCAAACGAAGCCATCCGGAAAATTCTGGACAGGAAACAACATAGTTTTTCGAATTCTGAGCGGAGAAGGAGCTGATGTCAATATGGAAACTGTTGAACACTACAGAGCAACAATTAATGCGTTGTACAAACATTATATGCCTGAAAATATCCATAATCTGGATGAAACAGGTTTATTCTTTCGTATACCACCATCTAAATCTTTGGCATTACCATCTAAAAAGTGCTTTGGGGGTAAACATTCAAATGAAAGACACTCCTTTGCAACGCTTTGGGAAAAAAAGAAAAATTGCTAAAAAATATCTGCTAAGCCATGGGCATTTAAAAATGTTGTCATTCAGCTGGTTACAAACATTAATTGGAGAAATAATAAAAAATCATGAATGACATCGCACATATTTTCCAGCTGGATTCATGCGTTTGACCAAACTTTACAAAAAGAAAAAATAAAAATTCTTCTCTTTTTGGCACCATGCCATCAAATTTGAGCGAACATCTCGAGAACATCGAACTGGAGTTTCTTTTTCCTAACTGTGCTTCCCACTTGCAGCCATTGGACGGAGGCATTATAAAAAATCTGAAGGTATACTGCAGAAAGCTTAGATTGGATCATCTCATATCCACAGTTGATGAGTCAGAAAATGTATCAGATATGACTTCAAAAATAAATGTACTCGACGGCTGCCGGTGGATAAAGAATTCTTGAGATAACGTTAATAATTCAAATTGTTTCCGATCGTGTGGTTTCCCAGTGTAAACTGAAGTCGTTACTGAAACTGCAGTTCAGTTTAGACGATGTTTCTCCAAATTCGCAATTATTATTAAACTGGGAATTTTTTGTATCCATTCCAAACCCAGTACCTGAAGAAATTTGAACTTCGAAATTGAAATTGAGTCCGACGACGAATATCCGGCAGTGCCTTCTGCACGAGCCCTTGAATGATTAAATGGCATAGCTTCATATGCTATTGAAAACAATTTGCTCAAAATATACGAAATGATTTTAGAGAGTGAAAAAATTCTGGAAAGTTTTTTGGCTCAATCTAAAACACAGACGTAAAAGAAAGAAAAAAAAACATTCAAAAACCCGTGCCGATTTGCATCGAATCATGTTCATACAAGTTACGAGGAAGTAGCGGCGCATACTCGTAGTATTTGTCATTTGTTCTTATTGGATATTTACTTTTAAATATACAAAAATTAAATTCATTTTATTACTATTATTTATGACTGAAGATGTATGGATGTAAACAGTTTTTATTTAAACTGAACCATACATATAATAAAACAAGTCTGGGAAAATTCCAGATGAAATTTTTATTAGAGTAATAAAACGAAGGACAAAGGATTCATTGAAATCCTTTGAAACATGTGCAAGCCAGATGTGATGTTTTTTTTAAGAGTGTGGCTCGTTAGGATGAATTTGAGCTCATAATTTTTTTAGTCTCTTGCAGATATCCTTAGAGAAAATATCGTGACCACCACGTGACCAATATTTGAAATTAAACATTTATTAATTATTTAATTATAACCTTTCCAATAGTTCTCAGTTAGTCTCGTGATTAATACATATTGTTTTGCATTAAAAAATTGGCTGTGAAATTAAGAAGAAAAAAGTATTTTCTTAGTTGGTGACGTGAACCATCAAATAACTGGAGCAAAGTTACCGTCTAACCGTCAACTTCTTACCGTTCTCTTTTTTAACATTCGCGAAGTTAAATTGACTGTTAATGAAAGCGCAAATCTTGTCGTTCGAGAGTGTATTATATTCTGGGAAAAAAGCTAGAATCCCTATCAGAGCTATGCCTAACTGTGTAAAGAAACTTGTGGATCTTCACCATGCTTGGAGAGAGTTACAAAAAAATTCAAAAAAAAACACAAGATGTTTACAAGCGCCGTGAGGAGGTCTTTCAAAACAATTTAGATAATTTATTCAATATACATAGCACACGCTAATGCTTTGGATTGGATGAAAATAGAAGAAGATAAAATCTTCTTACAAAAACAAAGAGAACCAGGGCGTCCAGGATGTTTAGCCGGTGTAGATAAAAAGTTAGCCGAGAAAGAAGAAAGAGCAAGACAGAGAAAATTAAAAGAAGAGAAAAAAAGACATCTACAGCAAATGTGTTCCGAGAGTTTATCGTCATCTCTAACTCCACAAGATTTTATTGAAACGCAAGGACATCCCGATCAACCTACCAGCTCTGATGGAAGCCTTGAAGAACCCTTGCCATCGACATCTCAAACGGTAAGTTCTGGAACTACTAGAAAAAGAGGAAGTTGCGGCTTTAGATAGATGTCAATTAAGCATAAGGGATTCTGTCTATATTCTTCAAGCTGTAGTAGAAGCACAAGATCTTCGCTGTGATGATTTCCCGATAAATAAATGGTCTATTCAACGAATTCGCACACAGAGTAGAAAAGATAGAGCGGAATTTATAAAATCAGATTTTCAGAATAATTTGCCTGAAACGGTGACCGTTCACTGGGACGGGAAATTATTACCTGGACTGAACGTCAGAAGTTCTAAAGAAGAACGCCTGCTAATTCTTATTTCATTTGGAGAAAAGGAACAACTTTTGGCTGTGGCCAAACTGGAGAGCTCTTCCGGTCAAGATCAAGCTAAAGCTGTGTCAAACGCACTTTATGACTGGAACCTCGAGGACAAAGTACAAATAATGTGCTGTGACACAACTATGTACATCTAATACAGGGCGATTGAAAGGAGCTTGTGTACTTTTGGAACAAAAGCTAGACAGGGAATTATTACTCTTTGCTTGCCGCCATCACGTTTACGAACTGGTTTTAAAATGTGTATTCGAAACAAAAATCCACCAAATCACAAGTAGCCCTGATATTCAAAAAGTTTAGAGGCAACTGGAAAACTATTAATCCTGCTGCTATTGAAATATACACCGACATCATCACACAACATTTTTGTAATACAATGATAGAAGGATTGTTGACATTTTATAATCAAGAGCTGCAAAAATCCATTGTACGTGACGATTATCGGGAACTGATTGAACTATCTATTATTTTCTTAGGAGGAGATAATGAGAAAAAAATTAAAATAAAACCTCCTGGAGCAATGCATCAAGCAAGGTGGATGGCTCGAGCTATTTACTCTTTGAAAATATGTTTGTTGCAATCTCAGTTCAAAATTAACGCTAAGTATAAACGAGCACTTCAAGACGTTTGTTTATTCATTGCGGTTATATATGTGAAATCATGGTTTGGATGTAGTCTGGCGGTGAAGGCACCAAATCAAGATTTTCGCTTTTTAAATAGGCTTAAGGAATATGAAACTGTTGACAGAGAGATATCCAAAGCAGCCCTGAGCAAGTTTAGTCAACATCTTTGGTACTTGTCAGAAGAAATTACTGTTGTATCACTCTTTGATGATGAAGTTGATGAACAAACCAAGGGAAATATTGTAGTGAACTTACAAAGAGAGAGTTTGTATGATTCTGGGAAGAGATTTTTTTTTTTTTTTTTTTTGTTGGAGGTTTATGCTATCTGTTGGAGCACTCAGACACAAATATTGGTCCATTGTACTGCCAGACAGACACCTTAGATGGCGTTGGAGCTCATGTGGAGCCAGAGCCAAGCTTCTTTTTACTCACTTATGTTGTGTGCGATTTGTTTTTTCACATAAGTAAACGGAACCTAAAGCTTAATGCCGATTCCGAACGGCGAGAGCCGAGAAGCTTTTTCATGGCAAGTATACAACGGGGGGTTTTGCCAGTACCCCGCCGAGGAGGGACGCCGCGAAATAATCATTCGATGGCGTTGGTGTTATCGGGATCCGAACTCGCTCATCTACCCACTGCGCCACGGCGCTCCCTCTGGGAAGAGATACATTCCATCGAAAGAAGATATGTCTGATTTTTTGTATGGTAAGTGGGAATACATAGTTTTATGTTTTTCACCGTTTTTAATAAACTGATAATAATACTGTCTTGTCTATTGTTGCAGGAAAATCATTAAATGATTTTGTCTTCCAAGAGCACAAATTTATTTTCTCGTTTAAAAATTGATGAAAACTTCTTGAAGAAACCCGTTTAACTATGTACTATATAATTGGAGCAGAATTATATTTGGCCCAATTTAGAGGTCCTCTCATATCGGGGCACCTTCAATTTGATTCGCATTTTCTTAGTCCCTTGGAGTGCCGCATTTAGAGGGTTTCACTGTAATTGTTTTTCGCGAATGACTTTAACATGCCAACATACAACGTATAGACTACAATTATTCATTTTTCAAAACTAAACTAATTAATTAATTAAATGCAAATTTCGTAATGAATTTGTTTTGTTCACCATTATTGATACAATTACCAAGCAGGGTGATCATCTCTGTAGAAAGTGTTTTCAATTTTGCCAGAGAATAAGAGAGCACTTCTTTGGAATTCAGACTGTGGATTGATTTTTATTTTTTTATTGTTTTTTATAATGCGTGCAGGTTCAAGAGTTACACTCTTATGATGTTTGTCGCACAACCTGGACGGAGTGCAGATGGTTTGTGTCGAAGATGTTCGTTCACTCCTCTCCGGGGGTGGTTGTCTTGGGATTCGAGAGATTCGACTTAATTTGTCGCGTTGCTTGTAGTTTTACAGTAATTTTATTCCATGCCATTAAGATGTTATATTGGAAATGCACACACAGATTATGAATTTTTGAAGTGATCTTATACTGCGAGTGTTATGTCTTCGTCAGCATTTTTTGATCATCTCTCATTCACAACTGGTGTTGTTGCACAGTTTTTTTTTTCCGTATGGGAATTGTTCTTGGCTAACTACAGACCTTCCGCTCAACAGTCGGTGATAATTACCATTGTATCACTACGACCCCATGCACCATGCATTTCGATGTGAAAGTATTAAGGGAAAATACATAGCATTTGCTTTAAAACTAGCGGGGGCTTACCAGCCTTATACTTTTTGTTTTAAGCAGAAGACTTTTCCATTTCAAAAACGTAAAAAACCTAAACATATGCCTTTGTTTACTGGCACATTTGTCATTGATGAGTTTTAACACTTGTCTTGTGACATTCAGAACAGCAACACAATGATTTTCAATATGGCAAATTTTCCTGTGCCCATGCATTTGACAACTGTAGCACTACGTGAAACAGTTTTGTTGTTGTTGTTTGCAAAGCCCCATTTGACGTATATTTTAAACACAGATCTAAAATAAGCTTTAAGCTCAACGAGTCTAAATCTTGTTTGATCCAATGTCAAAAGAGACATCAACGAAGCGACCATATTATTTCTGATTAGTTTCATATTTTGGCACATCAAAGGTACACTTTTTAATTAAGGGACACTACTTTTATTTTGCAGACCTACCTCATCGAGGGTCGTGAGCGATGAATTTACCATTTTATGCTTTTGATATAATACACAGTTTTATATGAGAGTCAACACATTTACAATTTACTTTCGATCCGATTCTCATTTCCTTCACGGAATGATCACTAGTTTTAATTTCATGAAGTAGAACATGTATCTCACTTTAGCTTTTTTGCAAAATACAAATATGTAGTTTTGTCGTTTTCTCAATTACAGTTTCAGTCAACATCAACTGTTCGAGTTATGTACTACTAGTTGCGGAAGTATGTAACAAGAGAAAGACTCTTTTTCAAACATATGACTCGCAAAAAATGTATTCAATAATGCATTTAATAAAATAATTTATGACATACCCGGCCGAGACGGAGCCGCTTAAAAATGATTGTTGGAGTCAATGCTATCGATTGACACTTATCAGCTCTCATATATTTTGACTATGTTTGTGCTGTAAATGTAAGACCGCTATAGTTGATTACCCAAAATTTGTGCAAGAAGTTTTAAAGAATCAACTTCTGTTTTATAAAGTTACGGAATACGAACAGTTATTAAAAAACGTAACAATATCAACGTGAGACTTGTACAAAGATTACTTATTGTAAAATATTTTTCTTTTTTTATCCGAGAAATGTAACACGAAGGACCAGGCACGAAGCGTTTCCAGACACCTATAGAGAGGGCTAAAGGGCTTCATGTCTAAGGTAGAGATATATTTCCAAAAGGTCACATCATGCTTAAAATGTTATATATGAATTTAAAAACTTTATCTATTGTAGTTTTTGGTAAATATTAGGTTTAAAACTTAAAGCACGACCTTGACATATACCTCAGAACTGTCATTCTACCACAACAATTTATATGAACTCTCTCACTGTGCTCATCTCTTTATTTAAAAAGGAAATTTTCAAATCTGCATATGTTAGTTATATGGTATTTTTTTATACAATTTTTTCCAATATAGATTTCTCGTAAATTTATTTGGCTAGAGATTTTGAAAGAATTTTATACAGCTTTCAACCCAGCCTTTGACGCATTTCCAGATAATTGCAACAAAGCATATGGATTTTTGTCCAAAAAAAAAAAAAGGCAGGCCGAAAAACAATTGGTGCAAACAAATGCAAAAACACCAGCATTTGATTGGCCTCAGCGATGAAGTAATCCCAAACCGGGAAGCCTGCCGCTACTTTCTGAGGTCAAACCGGCGGACCCCACAAGCAGTAGAATGCAGTTATGACCATAACAACGCCGGAAAAAGGAAAAGAAGAAGATCGTAGGTATTCCCAAAGGCATTGCAGAAAGTAATGTAATTTATAGTATATATTGTAATATTATTGCCTAAGCAGTAGCTTGCCGTGTATTTCAGCCTTATCCCGGTTGAATTGGTGATTGCATTAAATGTGCTAAGAAAGATAAAAACGCGATCACCAAGGGTCTAGATTATTGGATGACGAAATATAAATTCAGCGAAAGTTCTAGATTCGTTCATCGGTTATATGAATAAAAGGCCAGGGACTGCATAGATATCAATAAAGTGCAGACTTTCTACCAGACTTAAAGTTCGATTGAAATCGTAGCAAAGTTACAACGTATTTCATTTATTACGTTCAATGAGTTAAAGCCTATTGGTTGAAAATCAGGGATTTTCAGAAGATTTCGAAACTTAGAACCATGCTATAAATATTTTCATGGCACTGCTTAATCGTATGACTTTAGTCGTCAATATGTATCGATTCGTCGAAGTTTTTACATTTTAATTTATTTGGTGTCGAAATGAGTGTGGCATTTCTTTTTCGTTTACAGAGAGATTATTTCGTGGTTGAAGTTGAGTTCTGGTTTTGATGCTGTAAGAGTGGTCATTTTGATACCGAAGCCCAGCGAAAAATGTTTGAAGACGATAATTTGGAGATATTACTCACCCAAAACTCATGCTAAAAGCCGAATGCATACAAGAAAACTGGCTGCCTTATGAGTTGAAGCTTCAGGACGTCGAAAGGCAATTATGCATTTCAGAAATATTCATTTTTAAAATATTGCATTTCTGGAACGCCACAGAAAATATAATTTCTGCATCGAATGGTAATTGAGTGCGAAAAATATATCCATTATAACAACTCTAAATGTAGAAAATCATATGCGAATTCCGGCCAACCCGGCACATCGACTTCAAAGCCGAATATTCCTGGTGCGAGGGTGTTGTTGTGTTGTTAGTTGGACCAGAAGGAATATGCGTCCAAACACGAGTGCATATTTGTCCATCATTATGATGCCCCTTCACATGTTTCTACATCGGTTGAAAATTATTTACAAAACTGGATGGAAAATCTAGATCTGGCCCCTTCTGATTTGCACTTGGTTTCGGTCAATACTCTTCCAAGAATACAGTTCACCGATTCCGGTGGACAATGCTTTGAACAATGTACTCATTGACATGTAACTGGAATAATAACATATTTTTGCAAAGAAATCATTTTCCCAATAATTAAACTCAGAAAGTAAAGATAACGAATAATTTGTGAATATAAATAAATTAGAATGGTTTGTGCGTTGCAAAGAGAAAAAAGCTAAGTTTATTTTCCAAACCATATATTATAATTGTAACTGTTTATCTCTTTTTGACGGAGATTGGTGTACATTTTCCACATACATCCGGATGTAAATCCTTTGACATTGACAACTAGTCGAAATATTCGACCAAGTCAGGCGAGTATATTGCTGCTGTTGCTGAAAGTATGACTGAAGATCAAAGCACTACAATTTATTGTCTTGCACAAAGAAGTTGACCTTTGACATCAACTTGCAAGTTTTAAGAAAGACTTGGGGTATGCATTCGCATAATATTCAATTTTTATCACTATAAAATCCATTTGGCACGTGAATTAAAACCCGTCATGCATTCGTTGATTAAACTCTGGAGCAGTTGAAAACGGTTCCAAATTTCGGTGAAAAAAATTACCACGGTCCACATTTTTGATTAAACTACATAGAAAAGAACAAAATTACTGCGTTTGGAGAGAGTAATCCACCGCAGTAACAAGAGTCTTCGTACGGACTATGATAACCGACTTTTTGTGGTATTGGATGACATTTAAGTAGACATGTACTTTCTACAAGAACATATTGATATTTGTCATTGTAAAAAAGATTACGAGCTAGATTTATATTCGTAGATTGCTAAATTAGTTCAATGCTTAATTCTCAAAATATAAGTTTTGCTTTATAATTTTATTTTTTTTTTTATAGGGTTCGTGCAGGTTCAAAAATGTATGCTCTTTATGCTCTTACGGTGTTTGTCACACAACATGGATGGGGTGCAGATGGCTTGTGTTGCAGATGTACGGAGGTGGTTGACAGAATTTTTTGAGAGATTCCACTGAATTCGTCGCGTTAGTTGTAGTTCATAGTAACCTTTTTGTTTCCATGTCATAAAAAAAAACAATGTCCTCTTCACGTAAAAAAATTAAAAATAGGGAAAGTGTTTAAAAACCTCGGGGAATAATTACATAATTAATGTTGAAAACGAGTTCACAGTGATATTGATTTTCATAAAAGATGTGCTTTTGGGTTATCGAGAAGTGGCTTATAAAGATTCCGTATCCAACGACGTTAAAAAAAACTATTGAATTATTTGCTCAGTATTTTGAGCCAGATTTTACTCAACGCAAAACCATCAACTATATTTCTTCCACTATGGCAAAAACTAATTTTGTTCGATTAGTTTTAGAAGTTTAAAATTATTTTAACTCTTGTTGTTAGGTAAGGTTAGGTTAAAGAAGGGGAAGGGTAGTGTGATGGCTAAGCATCACTTCCACTCGGAGGCCAAAAGGCCAATTGTGATTCCCTTCATTTGTGGGGTACACATACATATAATTAACTTGTCCTATCACGTGGTGGCTGAAACCACCCCGTACTCTTTATGAATTTTAGAAGATCCGATATATCTGCATTTGCCACATCCGCAAACTCTGTAAAGAATCTTTGGCCTAGCGACGCTAGGCGTCGATTCTGGAGAGCTGGGCAGTGGCAAAGCAGATGTTGGATCGTCTTAGTTTCTTCCTCATCGCCGGCAGAGATCGCTGGATCCCGAGTCCCATTTCCGGAGCATTGCTCCAATGGGACAGTGTCCTGTGATCACTCCGACGAGCATACGGATCGAGTTACGGTCCAGCGACAAGAGCTTCTTTGTTTTTCCGATATTGAGCTCTGGCCACGATAATCCTGTCGTGTAGCTGTCGTTTTTTGTAAGCTAAGACGAGTTAGCTTCTTTGATGATTGTGTCATTTATGATGCGGTATAATGCGCTGATCGGTGGTTGCAATGACGTGCCCGCTTCGCTGATGTCAAGTTCAGACCCTTGCCTGGCCAATTCGTCGGCTCTTTCGTTCCCTGCGATTGAGCTGTGACCCGGAATCCAGCAGAGTTTGACTTCGTGGTGTCTGATGGACTTCAGTGAGTCGTGACATTTCATAAGCGCCTTTGATCTCGTTATACAGGATTCTATTGACTTCAGTTCAGCCTGGCTGTCTACGAAGATAGTGATATCCGATGGTGGGATATCGGTTACCTGTAGGTGTTTGGCTGCTTTCTCTATTGCCAGGATTTCTGCTTCAAAAACGTTTGATAGCCACTCTTCTCTGTCGGGGAAAAGGATTAGTATTATGAGAGAGAAGTCATTTTGCGGGGAAATATAGTCGGTCGTAGCTGCGAGGCTACTAAAATCTTGTTTCTTTCCCAGGTGGTCTATTATTCTAAGTATGGCCGCATGTCCATAGTTGGCTTGTTTCCACATAGAGGACTCCCTTAGTCTGGGAGCGCTCTTTGCAGCACAGCCTTTTATGAATAGATCCAGGGGAAGGAGATGAAGTATCATGTCCAACCCTGCTTGCGGCGTGCTTCCCGTTGTACAAACAGTGGCTGACCTTTGTACTTTGTTGAGCATGTTCATATAGCTTTTTGTGCTGCTAGCAGTTCACCAGACTAGAGCCCCATAAGTTAAAATGGGTCTGATGATTGCTGTGTACATCCAATGAATGATGTACGCGGTTGCAAGCCCCATCTTTTGCCGAAGGTCTTTTTGCATGCATAAAAAGCATTCAATCCTTTTTTCATCCTTTCCTCCAGGTTCCTCTGCCAGGAGAGTTTGGAGTCAAGAATGATGCCTAGATACTTGGCTTCCGCTTTGAGTTTGAGTGGAGCAAATATCGGAATTTTCCTTTTCCTGGTGAACAAGACCAGCTCGGTTTTCTGGGGGTTTATTCTCAGACCGTTCTGTCTTGCCCACGAGGAGAGTTCCCTCAACGCTGTTCACTGATACTTGGTAGAAATTTACCTTTTATCAAGATAACCAGGTTATCCGCGTGTGCTATTGTCTTTGTGTCTTTCTCCATAAAGAATTTGTGTGTTTACTGTATGAAGCCACAGTAGGGGGAGAGAAATCCCCCCTGTGGTGTGCCTCTAGTTGTCACTTTCCTTAGAGAGCTGTGTCCAATGTCTGCATTGATAATTTTGTTCTTCAACATATTTTCAATCCAGATTACAATAGATTTGACTACTTTTATGTTTTCTAGAGCTGTTATTATGACCTCTGTGTTTACGTTGTTGAAGACCCCCTCTATATCGAGGAAGGCTGCCATTGTAAACTCTTTTATGTTCAACGAGCTCTCAATTTCATGGACAACACTATGCAGAGCACTTTCCACTGATCTGCCTTTAAGATAGGCGTGTTGAGTGTTGCATAAGTTGCATGAGTTGATGAGTTGATGATGTATAGGTCAAGGAGTCTTTCCAAGGTTTTTAATAGAAACGACGAGAGCCTATAGTCATTTGCGGCAGTATGGATTGGTTTACCTGCCTTAGGTATGAAAACTACCTTTATTTCTTTCCACTGTGTTGGCATGTACCCCGCACACAAGCAATTGGAAAAAAATGCTTACGAATTGGGGTACAGTGTGGGTCTATGTTTTTTGAAGCATCGCTGGCAAGACATCGTCCGGCCCCGGAGATTTAAAGGGTTTGAACGAATTTATTGCCCATGATACTTTATCCGTTGTGATAATCTTCTTTATTACTTCTTCGGTTGTGTGAAGCGTAGGAACCGTCGTCTCGAAGGGGACTATGGTTTCAAGGGAAGTGGGTTTCAGTCAGCAGTTCTAAGGATTCCTGACTGGATTCTATCCAAGAACCATCTAGTTTAAGGATGAATCCCGGGACGCAGGGGTCCTTGGATAGGATCTTTCTGAGTCTTGCATCTTCGTTTGATTCGCAGAATTCCTGCCAAACTCTTGTTGTTACTTAATGTCAAATGCTAAAATCACTTTCCCTCAAAAAATTCGAGCCGGCTCATATATGTATGAATATTAAAGGAATATTACAAAGTAAATAAATAGTTATTTTTTTATTTCAGGGTATTTTTCTCGCAATAAACATTGGCCACGAGCCAGATAAATTAAAAAGAGACAATTTTTGTGAGTTTTGGTGCCAACCGGCTTTCCGGGCTATGCAATATATTTATTCACATATCAGAAGACCAGAAGAGAAATGTTGAACATTTCGGCACATTTTCTGATATTTCTTTTCCAGACACTAATGGAGTGTTTTCTTTATCTGCATCTAGGTAATCCACAATCAATTTCCTTTTTTTTTCGCCAAAATCTCGAAGTGTTGGGTAAGCCTTCGACTGATTCATGCATTGAGCACATTTCTATAATAGCTTCTTCCAAAGATGTGAATCGATATTCTTTGAACGGACCTGCTCCAATGTCGCTTCGATGTTTTTTATTTTCGGCCATTTCTTCAGCAAATAGACGGATAAAAATTACGGGGGAAATCGCGTTGAAATTCCGGGGGAAATTTTGTTCATGATACCATTTTTCCGGGGAAATTTTTTTCCCTTCTTTAAAATGCGTTCCCGGTACCTATTTTTCGAAAATGGGAAACATTTCAATTCAATTTTTTCAATTTTAAATTCATTGTTATTCGTATTTGCTTATAACTATTTTACGCTAGACAAAGATGTTAACTAACTAGCTTAACTAGCTTAATTATCCTTACAAATTTAAATATCTTACTGGCCCTATGCGGACCACTCTAAAACAAACAGTACAACTTAAAACTATGTAAAATTATAATATATTAAACAATCTTATTATATCTTAAGCTAAGAAAAATTATATTTATTAGAAAAAAAGTAGCACATGATCGCTTTTTTGAATATAATAAAACTTAGGCATACCTTAATCTAACTAAACCTAACTTATTCTAGCTTAAGTAAAATATATATGCATAATTATATACATAATATATATTTAATATACATATTTTTTTTGTTGAATTTTAATATATTATATTATTTTTTTTGTTTTTGTTTTTATTTTTTTTATTTTATTTTTATTTTTATTTTTTACTATATTACCCTACTATACTACCCTACTACTGCCTACCCCACCCTACCCTAGCCTATGTAAGCCTGCTATCGGTGTTTGGCAGGCTTTGCCTTGAAGAGGCTGCACCAAGTGAAGTGTCCATTGACGGAGTCCTCTCCAGCCACCAAAAGCGTTGGTGCTGGCGGACTACGTCTCCTCGATCCCGGCGTGAGACCGATCAACAGAACCGGAGGCGCTCGGGCTCACGGAGTGCGACATCGGGTCCGTAGAGGAATCGCCGTTCCACGGAATTGCGACCCACGTGGAAGATTAGCGGTACCGCCGACCTATCCTGGATCAGCCCACATCTATCTAAGTACAGAAATGCTTCTGGCGGACAAAGCCGTTAAGACGCACCCTCTCATGGTACAATTCATTGGGGTAAGCCCTTGAGATCAAGTTATTGACCGAAGTTATTGCTCTTGCAACGTAGCTCCGAATCAGTTTGGTCAGAAAGTTATCCACCCGTACAATCCTAGCCCTATTGTATAGGACTTCGTTCGGGTAAAATTTCGTGTACTCAGATTCGGGAGTCCTATGTAGCCCGAGACAAGTCCTAAGACATTGTCTCTCAAATACCCGAATCCTTTCCATTAAGTTGGCTATCACATTGAACCAGACGGGACATCCATAGGCAACCATGGGCCTGATCAAGGCCATGTAGCAAATTACCTTCACCCTGGAATCAAGATGGCTGCTATGAGATAGCCATCTTGTCAGAGCGAAAGCGCCATAGACCCTTGCCAGAGCAGCATCTACTTGTTTCTCAAAATATAGATACTGATCCAGCACGATCCCAAGGTATCTGACTACACTTTGTCTCGCCAGTGGACGCCCGTCGGGCCCAAAAATAAAGAACCTGCGTCAATTTTTTTCTAGTGTCCCGAGAGGCCCTAGACGAAGATGTTCTCAACAATATAGATTCTGATTTCTGGAAGTTGATTTTCAACTCATCACAATACTGCTGAATTTTTTCGAAGTCACGCAGTAAAAGAGTAACAATGACGTCGATCGTTGCACCTGATATGTACGCGATTAGGTCGACCGCATACGCTATTGAGTGGTGAAGAGAAACAAGTAGATGGCTCAGGTAAATGCTGAAAAGGATCGGTGCATTTACCGTACCCTGTTGCAGTCCGTTTTTGATTTCAAATGTTTGGGTAGAGGTTATGTTAGCAATTTTCACAACGAATTTTCTACCTGTTAACATATCAAAAATCATGTCTAGTAGTGGTTTACTTATGCCCAGCGGACTGAGCTTGTAATAAAGACCTTCTAGCCTTCGACACCGGCTTTTTCCAAGTCAATCAGACAGGCACCCGTGCATTGGTTCTTGCATTTATTCCATTGGATATCCGATACAAGTTTTGACGCGGCATGAATAATGTCATGCCCCGCTCTGAAACCGAATTGGTTATCCGGGATGATTTTACTGTCCTCAACCAACTTAGACAGGGCCCTATGGACCACCTTCTCGAAGACCTTGCTGATACTCGGAAGGGGACTTTTCGACCGGAGATTTGCCGGGTTAGAGGTGTCCTAACCCCTCTTGGGGATCGGTTGCACCACCGCTGTCTTCCAATGCACTGGATAATATGCATTATTCAGTGCATTGTTCAACAGGATGGTGTACCTCTCTACAGCCACTGGTGGAAGGTGTCTAAGCACAACATTGGATATACCGTCGATACCCGCGGATTTTTTCCTTTTCAATGACTGAAAGATCATCTTGAGATCTTCCGTCGAAATGAACAGGGTATTAGCACCTTCACTGGCGATGGCACTGTTTGCCATGAAATCTTCATTGAAACTGGTAAAACCAAGATTCTCGGATCGCCAATGATCGAAATCATTTCTAAGGTAGAAGTCATAAAGTAGAACTCTGTTTTCCAATTCGTGGTTTGGACGAATGCTATCATTCACCTTGTACTCTTCCTGGAAGACAGCTCCCACTGTCGCCACCTTCTCCTGAGGATCCTCAATCACGAAAAAGTCGTCATCTAGGAGGGCGCTCTCTGGATCGATGCTAATAGTTCGTAGCAAATGTTCATTGTCTGACGTTCTCGGAAGCTTTAGATCCTGAATGTCATTCTGATTGTTTCTCCGAAATATTTTATTTATTTGCATACTCGCGCTGTTGGATCTTACAGCACGAATTCTGTTGTTCCAATGCAAACTTACAGATATTCTGTAATTCTCTTTGGTCAACTGTTGTAGATTTTTAATCAGTGACTTCAGTGTCCTGACCCCCGAGTTTTGTCTGTCGGTAAACCGCCTGTACATGAGTTTGAGTCTTGTCAGTAATCTACTTTTTTGTCTGTGCAGTGCGTCGGTTGTCGCGTTTCGGTATACGTTTGTGGTATCGTGCTGTCGTTGGCGTGGTATCGTACTGTTCATTGTCTGTTTAATTATATCGTCCATTTCGTTGTTTGACAGGTTCCTATTAGACGGTGGGAAGGAGGCGCTGAAAGTGAGCGCTCTCGTCAGGGAATTGGCAAAGCGTGGCCAATGCGCCCTACTGTAATCGTAGGGGTGCATTTGGATATACTCTGCCATCTCCACGAGTCATCTGCCATCTCAGACGAGTCTCCATCTGTCGTATACGAAGGTCCGTAGACAGTTAATAGACCATTCGTTCGTGTCAGCTAGTCTCAGTCGAGAGTCAAGCAGCATGAGATCCAGATAGGAGCCGCTCCTAGGATACGACGGACTATCTGTTGCGAGTACCTTGAGTCTGCACTCTATGCTCTGCAGAACCCACCAATGACTTAGTGAGCTCCCCCTAATGTTAGGAATATTATTTCCCCAATCACTAGGTTTGGCATTTAAATCGCCGGCAAGAATATAAAAGTTTTCTACCGAGCTTAAGCGCAGAGATCGAAAAAGTGTCTCGAGCTCTGCGATAAAAATATTGGGCTGAGGTGCTTCAGGTGCCTAGGCTGATACAATATACATTCTCTTTCCATTTCGGAGAGGAATGCACACAATACAAGCCTCTAGCACCTGGAACCTCCGCACTTCACCGCTTTATATGACATTATGTTTAAAATTATTTTTAATAAAGATCGCAACTCCCCCGCCTTGAGTAGCGTTGGGTCGGTCTCTTCTAATTATTCTGTAAGAATTGTGCCGGATTTTGTGCTTCTGGTTTAGCTTTGTTTCGCTAACCAAGAGCACATCGGGGCTTTCGTCCTGCAACATGTTAAAAAGTACGGCTCGTCGCTCGATCCTTATCAGTGAATTTACATTCACCGACAGGATCTTCAAGGGCCTCTCTACCAGCGTACCCATCACGACCTTAGGTGCGCTAGGCCCGGCAGAAGCGAGCAGATACTATCTACTCGGGTCGCCGTCTCCAATATCTTTTGTTGGAGCTGCCCAATCTGCCCTTGGATTGCGAGCAAGATCGAACAGACATCCATCTCGGCCACCGGTGCCTTAGAGACAGGAACTGGGGCTTTAGGAACAGGCATGGGCTTTTGTACCATCTTTCCCGAACCTGCCGCCATTTGAGCGTAGGTCAACTGGGATGTGACGGCTGGTGTTTGGAAGCGACTCGAGAGACGCTTCTCCTCAACCTTCTGCTTACGGATCAAGTTTTCTTTCTTGATGTCCAGGAACTCAGAACATCCCCGATAGTTTGCAGGGTGTCCTCGGTTCCGACACAAGACACACTCGAGCTGCTCTCTGTCCGCTACCTTATCTTTCCCAAGGTCGCATTCCTCGTTTTTGTGGTTCTTAGCGCACTTAACGCATCGAGACTGCATTTCGCAATTTGACGGGGCATGCCCGAACCTTTGGCAGCGGATACATTGCAAAATGTTTCCGCTCCTCTTTAATTTCTCCCATGTGACAGTCCGGGATGCTAAGGAAGTAATAGTCCTTAGCCTCTTCGGCTTGCTGCTTGGTGTGAGCTGTACCAAGAAGAAGGGTATTATTCGCTTCTCCCTTCGGGAGCTTACCGTGGAGAATGGCTTAATCCCCACGAATTTGAGGTCGTCACTCTCGAACTCTTTGAGCGCTGAGAGCATTTCCTCGGGATCTGTGATCGACTCAACGCCTTTGAGGAGCATCGTCTGCAACCTCTCGGCCCTTGGAGTGAAGGAGAAAAACTCCGTCGTTGACTTTTTCAATAGGCTTTTAATCCGCTTATGCTGTTCCAGTGTCTTGCACTGAATAGCATAGCGTTTTTGGCCTAAGCATTTAACTTGAAAATTACCTACACCAATAGCATACTTACGGAGATCGATGGTCTCTCGCAGGACTGTGATATAGGTAAAGGTGGGTGGCACCTTCTCTTTTTAGGGCGCTGTTACTGCTTCTGTTGTTGCGGCTGTTGTTGTTGCTGCTGCTTCTGCTGCTGCGGTTGTTGTTGCCGCTTTTGTTTCTGCTGCGGTTGTTGTTGTTGCTGCTGTTTCTGCTGCTGCGGTGTTGTTATTGCTACTGCTTCTGTTGTTTCTGCTTTTGTTGCTGCTGCTGCGGCTGTTGTTGTTGTTGCTGCTGCTTCTTCTGCGGCTGCTATTGTTGTTGCTGCTCTGTTGGGCGGCTGATGCCGCCTCTCTCTGCTTCTACCCTAACGCTTTAAGCTTTTCTATTACGGCCTGCAGCTGGGCGCGTAGGAAGCGTTCTTGCTCCTCAAATTCGTTACGCTCCTCCTCCGTAGCCGAACTTAAAAGGGCCGCGAAGGAGTTGTTGTCCCCCATGTATCAGGCTTCTCTACCATCGGAGAGATATTCAACCTCTGCTTCCACGGGGATCACTTTCTTTGATTGTTGTTGTTGTTGTCCGGCTGCTTCGTATGTCGATGGTGATGGCGCCCCTTTCCTCGCTTCGACCTGCAGCTTTTCAGTCGAAGTAGTGAGGGAGGGGCGCTTAATTAAATTAGGCCTCGGTTTGACCCTTCTGCGCCTCTTCATGCGGCCGGTGTTGCGAAATCGGATGATAAATCATCCTTATATTGTTTTTGTTTATTTTCCTTTGCACTAAATGAAGCCGAAACACGTCTTTCCACTACACTGGTCTGTGATCAACTGTGATGGGAAACATTCCGGGGGGAATTTTATTCACGATAGCCCTTATTGTGAATGAACTCCAACTTAGTGTAAGTTCTAGCACTGTTAGAAATCGTGTACTAGAAAACAATTTAAAATGTTATTCACCGTCTGAAATTTACTTACCAAAAAAGGTAGATATACTGATATTTTAAGGATCTTCAATTGATTGTCTGGAATTTCAAAATTTAAATAAACTTTTAGATTGAATTTAACGTAAATTAGTCCGTAGTCAAGTGGAAGGCCGTTTTTTGTGACGAATTAAAATGCAACCTGTTTAACTCTGGTGGTATCTGTCACGTCTATAAAAGAAAGAAAGTTGAATCCTCGATATTGCAAAGGCACAATAAAGCATTGTGGGGAAGTGTAATGGTGTGGACTTGCTTCTTAGCAAATGGATTTGGACCTTTTTACCAATAAAAAGGTATATTGGTCGGTTTCTAGGCAGGGACATTTTAAATGATCAAATATTACCATACGCCGAATGGAATATGCCCCTTCGATGGGTGTTTCAACACGACACTGACCCGAAACACTCATCGAAGTTGGTTAAAGAGTGGTCAACAACCAATTCAAATCCCCAGACTTGACTCCCATTGAAAACCTGTTTGGCATCTTGAAGCGTATGGTTGGAAGTCAGTCATTCAATAATAAGGATGAGCTGATGAAGTGTTCGGAAACCGAATGGAAATTTATACCAACGTCTACAATAACCCTTCCGTGGTCGGTAGCGGTAACTCTCTAGAAATATTTATTTTTTATACATGCATCTCAATAGCCGTTGATAATTTTTTGTATAACGTAATTAGTGTGTGTTCAGCAGCTTGTGAAGGCGAACGTGAGTGTTATAACTTCTGCATCAGAACTGGTCTACGATTATAGACCACGCGCCCAACTACGTAACCATTTTTTCATGCATCCAGCATTTAATTTTTATTATTTTGAGGTAAATAATATGTAATAGTTTTTAGTAAATGTAATTAAAAAATGTATAATTTAGATAAGGAAGTGTTTGAAGTATGGGAACGATGGTTCACGAGTTATTAAGTGGGAATGAAACTTCAATTGACAAAGAATTGAGAATGAATCGGATTTTCTCGGAAAAGAAAAGGACCCCAAATCGAAAAAGACACGCCCTATTCAGCAAATTCGTGTGCAACATCATAAAACTTCTGCCCGGAACGAAAGGTGATGCACTCAATGCCAAAACTGAAATCGAATGTCTAAAATTGTTTCTAAACGGGACCGTTATAAGAATTTTGACTACTTCAACGAATATATACTTTGAAAAAGTTCGAACCAAATACGAAAGAATTCGGGACGCAATGAATACTGATGAGATAGAAATTGGTGCTCTCATAGGAATACTGTTTTTGATTGACACTCTTAAAAGTACTAGGAAAAATTTGCATAAAATTTGGGACAATACTAAAGAAAACGGAATAGAATTGTGCTACTTGGCAGTGAGCGAAAAGTGGTGTAGATTTCTTTTGAGTTCTCTGAGATTTGATGACATTACAAAGGCTCAGCGTAAAGAAATCGATAAGTTGGTACCTATTAAGGAGCTTTTTGAAAACTTCTTGGTAAATTTTCAAAACGACTTTATTCCCAGTGGTTCCTTACGATAGGCGAACAGTTGTTAGCATTCAGAGGACGTTGTGCATTTAAGTAATTACGTAAGTAAGTTCCGAGCAAAATATGGTGTGAAAATGTTTGCGCTGATGGATGCTAAGACATTCTACAACTTAAATTTAGAAACGTATGTGGGAATCCAACCTGAAGGTCCATACAAATTGGAAAACACAGGAGAAGATATTACTCTGGGAATGGTGCAGTCAGTTGAAAATACCAATCGAAATATAATCGGACAATCGGTTCACCAGTCTATCGCTCGTAAATAATTTGAAGAAAAAAAAGCTTACTGGAACCATATGCAAAAATAGACATGAGGTTCCTTCAGAATTTGTGCCCAAAAAGGATGGAAAAGAAAAGTCACCTCTTTTCGCTGTCATACTGCCCAAAAAAAACAAATTAATTATATTAATGTCGCCTGTGCACCATGACAATAGAATCGCTGAAGAAACTGGAGAGAAAAGAATACCAGTAATAATATCCGATTATAATCACACCAAAATTGATGTAGATGTTGTAGACCAGCTGTGCCAGAGTTCCAACGTTGTAAGAAATACTTGCCGCTGGCCAATGGTAGTATTCTATGACTTGCTCAATATTTCTGGCATAAATGCTCTTTGCTTGCATAAGTCAAATAATCCAGAACAAGCAATAGTACGCAGCAGTTTCTTTCTAAAAGTGCGCATGGGAACTCATACGACAAATTGAAGTAAGATCAACTATTTTGCGTTTACCTAAGGAGATACGGCGAAAATCGAAGCTCCTGTTGGGAATAGTAGACATCCAACTACCAGCCCCTAACAGACTCGAAAGTTACGTTGAACGTTGTTCAATTTATCCACGCAAACGTAACAAGTCTTCAAGGATGTTCTGTGCGAAATGCGGTCGATGTGCTTATAAAGATCACGTGCAAAACATTTGTACTGAATGCTTATGCGACTAAAAATATTATGTTTCAACCTCTAATAATTTGTGATTGTTTACCTAACTCCTGTTTTTGAATTTTATTTATGTATTGTGTTAATTTTTATTATGAAAAAAATAATATTTTGTTTGTTTAAGTCACTTTAATATTATTTTTCTTTATTAAGTTATGAAATCCTGTCAATAAACAAAGCAACAAAGCATTTTAGATAGCAAATTAGAATGATCCACAATTGTAGACCAAGCACCCACTGAAGGGATAAGGAACCTTATCAAGTCTACGCCCCGTAGATGCGCGGAAGTAATCAAAATAAAGGTCACCACACCAAATATTAAAAATTGCTTAGATTTCGAACAGCTATTTTTACATGAATTTATATATGCATTTTTAACTTATTTTCACTAAAAGGAATAAATACGTAAATATTTGACTTTGAATAATTCATAGAAAAAAATTGCTAAGGTTTCGAACAATACTGTATATGTACCATATGTATGTATATACAGGGTGTCCCACGAGCAGTGTGCCAAAAAGCTAGAGCGTGTAGGTCTGGTCAATACAAGAAAAAAATCGTATGGGAGGGGGGGTCTATTCCCTCCTGTTTAGCCGGGAGGGGCAATTTTCTAAAAAATTGACTTAATTTGGAAAAAAAATTATTACAAATCAACAGTTACATCCACAATGCCACGATATACTTTTTTGTAAAGCCAGAAACCTTTTCTTTCATCTTGTTTTTAAACGAAGCTGTTTTAAGGAATAGTTTTTGAAAAATTAATTTTCAAACTCAAAATTTTGAAAAAAAAATTAAAAAAAAAAATTTCGAACTATTTTTTTTTCAAAATTGTATGTAATTAAGTACTAATTTTTTTCAAAAATTCAATTCTCTTATTAGTTTTTAGTTAAAATCAGAAAACTGGATGCAAAATTGTCTTGTAGTTTTTGAGAAATTAAGAAAAAACCCGAACCATTTTTTTCTAAGAAAAACCTTTTTTTTTGGTTTTAACGCGGCTGGACTTGTAGGCAAATTAATGTATGAAACATTGACCTCTTTTTTATTATTTTTAAAAAATTCGGACTTTTATTATAATACATTTTCAATATGATCCCCATTTTTTTAGAAGGCAAAGATTATATCTCCTTCTAATGGCTGCACATAAGTCTATGCTTGACAAATTTTCCTGCAATTTGACTCCACAGACTTCAATCCGTTTTTCAGTTGTTCCAAAGATACTATTTCCACTTCGTAAACATAATTCTTCATGAATCCCCACACATAAAAATCTAGAGGAGTTAAATCTGATGATCTAGGTGGCCAACGGTCACTAAAATGATCATCCAGCCAGTTTCTAACCCGTAAGCTGTAGTGTGCTGGTGCTCCATCTTGCTGGTAGATTAAATTATCTGCTATGGCCAAAGGAACGTTGTCCATCAAATCGGGCAAAAGGTCTCGTAGGAACTGCAAGTATGATTCTCCATTAATAACGGCATTCAAAAACCGGGGCCCGATTACAGTTTGTCCAACAATACCAAGCCAAACATTACAGCTAAAGCGGTGTTGTGATTTATTTAGTTTTTTGTTGTGTGGATTGGTGCTACTCCAATGATGCAAATTGTGGAAGTTAGTAACCCCATCTCTGGTAAACTGTGCTTCATCCGTCCAGAATATCCTTGCAAAATAGTTTTGCTCAGTTTCATCTCGAAGCAGTAATGATCGACAAAATTCTGCTCTCAAAAACTTGTCGTCTGAGGTGAGTTCCTGAACTGGCCTAAAATGGTACGGGTGTAAGTTTTCGGTTCGGGAAGCACTCTCCATACTCTAGATTTGGGCACTCCGAGCATAATAGCTATCCTCCTTGTAGTAAGGGAGGGATTACGTCGGACCAAATCCAAAATTCTTTCATCTAAGATTCCTGATCCATCTGTAACTGATCGTTCGCTTCTTCAATGCTCTAGCACTCCGTGCTCTCGCAGACGTCGGTGGATTCTTGAAAACATGCTACGACTGGGACACCTCCGATTGGGATATCTTTCAGCGTAGAGTCTTTCGGCTTCACGATCTCGACCATTAGCTAAACCGTAGCAGAAGTGCATGTCCGTTAATTCTTCTCGAGAGTATGAGTTTGACATCGTAATGTGTTGATGAGTTAACATCCAATTTGGAAATGGTTTTTTATCAAAAATGTGATGCCTTTTATTTACATTTAGGTTGCCAATATTTTGATTTTCAATAAAGAAAAATTGCGGTTTTATTGTCTTAAGGTCCTAGCAGATAGAACCCATCGGCGGCGGCCGGACCCAGACGAAATTGGCAGGTCAGTTTTCAGGCGTTATCAATGAAAAAAAAAGAATAAAACCAGGGTTATTCCAATACTGTGCCACTTTATTGTATCCTCATAAAACTCCGATTTTTTTTAAAAATAATAGGAAAGAGGTTAATGTTTCATGCATTAATTTGCCTACAAGTCCAGCCGCGTTAAAACCAAAAAAAAGGTTTTTCTTAGAAAAAAATGGTTCGGGTTTTTTTTTAATTTCTCAAAAACTACAATACATTTTTGCATCCGGTTTTCTGTTTTTGACTAAAAACTAATAAGAGAATTGAATTTTTGGAAAAAATTAGTTCTTAATTACATACAATTTTGAAAAAAAATAGTTCGAAATTTTTTTTTTCAAAATTTTGAGTTTGAAAATTAATTTCTCAAAAACTATTCCTTAAAACAGCTTCCTTTAAAAACAGAATGAAAGAAGAGGTTTCTGGCTTTACAAAAAAGTATATCACGGCATTGTGGATGTGACGGTTGATTTTTAATAATTTTTTTTCCAAATTAAGTCAATTTTTTAGAAAATTGCCCCTCCCGGCTAAACGGGGGAGGGGGGGAATAGATCCCCTCTCCTGCTGCTGTATAGTATATAGCGACGTATTTTTGTGACATGTCGCATTAATAGAAAAGAAAACCTCACTAAACGCTTCTCGCATAATATAGATTTTTGATTTTAGTCTCAATCCACATTTTAGGTAGCAAACATCGATTTTCGCTTTACTTGAATAAAGTAAATTAACAGAAATTTATGTATTTTATTGAACTCATCAGTAACTAACTTCACTGGCGCAATCGGTAGGATAACGATTACAGAATCTTAATGCGATGGCTTGACTTACCAATTCTCGTGTCCTGTCGTTATCCGCAAAATGACCTACGTTGTGACATAGCGATTCAAAATCTTGGTGCGATAGCTTGACTTACCAATTCTCGTGTCCTCTCGTTGTACACAAAATAGTGACATTCTAGAATTCGTTGTAGTTATATGTAAATCCAATCGGTTGCTCCGAGAAAGGCTAAACTGCTAGAAGCGGGAAAATAAAAACAATTTATAAGGAAAATGAATAAATAAAAATAAAGGAACTTTAAATGAAAAAAAAATGGCTCAAGCTCGACTTTTACATCACACAAGTAGCATACCAGATTGGAAACGTCCAGAAGTTTGACGGCAACCCCCACGCATTATACATCTTCATTAACCGCATCGACTATATCCTTGCTCTGTATGTAACCAACGACATAAGGCAGCAGCACATTCTGTTCGGACATATCAAGCGAAATGTGAGTGGCGAAGTTATGCAATTCTGGAATTGCATGACATAAATAGATGGACTGAAGTCAGACGTCAACTGATTGTCTACTACACACCCCAGATTCCAAACCACGATTATAAATCATTTAAGGGTAATGTACGAGCTTTTTTGGATGAAGCCGAACGACGCAGACGGATACTGACAAGTAAGTTAGAATCAGAACTAGATATAAGAGAGAAAGTATTGTTTTCTCGATTGGTAAATACAAGCATAGAGAATTTAATTCAAAAATTACCTACAGACATTTATTTTCTCATTGTACACCATAATATATCTGATTTAGTCATTAATTTGTTAAAAGAAAAGGGCATGTATGAACAAAGACCCGTTCGAAGACAATATCCTTCTGATAAATCACACCAAAATTTATAACCATATTCCAAGCCAACCTAATTATACCACGCAAAAGAACCCTACACCTTTCACATTACAATTCACCGATGACATAGTCAACCTCATAACCTTACCAGAATCAACCAAATCATCCACGGCAATACCGTCACTCAAAATTTAATTACACTAATTTAAGTTATCAAACCAATTCAAATCACATCCCTCGACCAAATCAACCTAACACATACATACCTAGACCTAACCCAAATATTTAACGACAGAAAATGTATGACTATAATAGTTTTGGACAAAACCAACAATAGACCCAACGACTACCTCATAAGTCAGGTTCCCCCTTTTCCCAACCAACCAACTAAACGTACAAGACCATCTAACAGTGGACAGATCATAGAAGAACTTAGACACTAGAAAGAAGTTGAATATCAACAATACCACCCATACAACTATTCCGACAACCAAAATTGTTACTTTCCTGAATACTCACAAGAACAATATGACCAACAATATTTAAATTATTCAAATTCACAACCGTCATCAAAAGAAATTGATGAGGAAAAAAAATGTTTAGTCTACCAGTTCTCTACACCGAATGTCTTAAACGCACCAGCAATGGCCCAATCACAATTATTAAAAGTATAACTGTACCACCTATTTCCAGCTCAAAATAAATTGTTATAGCATCAATTCTCAGCAGACCATGACCATTTGGTAGGTAGGAAAATGCTGTCACAAGCGCGATAGATTAAAGAAACCAAACACTTACGCTCTATAACGGCAGATATTTAAACTCATAGATAGCAGTGCCATGTCAGGCCAAAATCATCTTCAAAAATAAAAATTCAACCCGATCCCGAAATAATTTTACAGCAATCACAAAATATAAAAGAAAACCATTGCAATTACCCCGTTCTTGAACTCATGACTAATTATAAAAACACGTAAAAATCTGTTTCAAACGAAGAAAAAAATTATTTTAAAATGCTACTACAGCAATTTCAACATATGTATACAGTATAGAAAAGCCGACAAGCTAACATTCACTAATGAAGAGCGGCATATTATAAATACCACACGCAACTCCCCAATTTACCCTAAGCTGTATGGCAATCCACAAGCTTATGAACGTGAGGTTTAAGACCAAATACGAGATATGCTAGATCAGGATAATATACACACAAATAACTCACCATACAATAGCCCCAATCGGATAGAAAAAAGACGCTTCAGATAAACAAAAATTTAGAATCCTAATAGACTACCAAAAACCCAATGAGATTACAGTTAGCGACCGACACCCAATCCCAAACGGGAAAACGGGGTAAATGTAATTACTTTACCACGCTGGACCTTGCGAAAGGTTTGCACCAAATTGGAATGGACCCCAAGTCCATTGTTAAAACAGCTTTCTCTACAAAACATGGCCATAACGATTATTTACGTACATCATTTGGCCTCAAGAATGCACCCGCAAACTTTCCAACGATGCATGAACAATGTATTTCGTTCACTTTTGAATAAGCATTGCTTCGTGTACTTTGACGACATAATTGTGTTTTTGACTTCACTTGACCAACACTTAAATTCTCTCCGACTAGTTTTCGAAAAGCTATCCGAAGCCAACCTAAGTTGCAACTTGACAAGTATGAGTTTTTACGACACGAAACAACCCTTTTAGGACACGTCATAACCCACGACGGATTAGACCCAACCCAGAGAAAGTTAAAGCGATTAAAAATTATCTTATATCAACAAAAACCAAGGAAATAAAAGCTTTTTTGAGATTGACCGGTTGCTAACGAAAATTTAACTTGAACTTTACCAATATAGCCAAACCTATGACAAAAGGATTAAAAAAAGGCTCAAAAATAAATTCACGAGATTCAAAATATGTTTCCGCTTTTAAAAAAAACTAAAACATTTAATTGCCAATGATCTCATATTAAAAATACCAGATTTCAACCGTAAATTTGTCCTAATCACAGACGCAAGTGAGATTGCATTTGGAACCGTACTTTCACAGGATGGTTATCCACTCAGTTATGTTATTCGAACACTAAACGAACACAAAATGAACTACAATAGTACCATAGAAAGAGTACTTTTGGCCATACTATGGACAACAAAAGTTGTTCGTCATTACTTATTGGGAAGACATGTTGAAGTAGCAAGTGATCACCAACCATTATGTTGGTTTATCGAATGGAAGAATCAAATTCGAATTAACCCGATGGAGAGTCAGATTATACGAATACGATTTTGATATCAAATAGTCGTACATAAAAGGAAAAGAAAATTATGTAGCTGATGCCTTGTCCCAAATAAAAATAAAGCAGGTATACTTTGGTGAGGAGACACAACATAGCTCTGGTGATGATAATGGCGACTAACACATTTAACAGACAAGTAATAATTTCTAGAGGTCCACTAAGCATTAAACACGAGAAATACTTTAAAAAACAAATAACTCACATTTTGTATGATGCAATGGCAAGAGAGATAGCTGAGGAATACTAAATTGATCATTTCTGTACCGGAACAAGCGTTCTATACATAGATAGCGATGCAGATTTCGAAAACATTCAAAGTGCATATAAAGAAATTATGGACCCCAACCACAGCAAAACTATCCGTAGTCTTATCTTATTGAAAAAGGTATTCACTTACGTTGAATTCAGAGAACTGAGAACTCACGAAAAACTTCCACACCCCGGAATCCAAAAAACAACAAAACTTTATGGTGATATATACTATTTCTCCAATAGTCAACTACTCATCCAAAACATTATAAACGAATGTCATGTTTGCAATCTGACAAAAACACTGAACACTGTCGTGTTAAATTCGTGGTAGATATTAACTCATTTGAAGGCAGGACTGGAAAGAATGTAAAAATGTACTCATGCGCATATTTAATCAGTAAGGCAAGCCTAAATTATTGAAAGCCGATAGCGATGGCGCGTTCTCCAGGTTAGCCCTCAAACGATGGCTTGAAATTGCAGCTCAACACAGCAAAAACAGGCATTGCAGACGTAGAGAGATTGCATAAAACAATAAACGAAAAAATACGTGTTATTAAATCATCTGACGACGATGAAGTCAAATTCAGTAAAATAGGAACAATTCTTCATGTATACAACCAAAGAACCAAGTACGAAACCACCGTATTTCTGCACACGTATTTCTTTATGTAGGACAACCAACGTTAGTTAGCCAATAAAATAAAGAAAGAAAAATAAGCAAAATAAATGAGGATCGGCAAAGCGTATGAAATCGACACTAGATATAGAAAGGGTCCCATACAGAAAGGAAAATTGGAAAACCCCTTTAAACCCTTTTAATTATTAACAGAAATAAAGAGACCCATTATTATAAAACACAGTTTAAGGAACTAACGAAACTTGCATTGATCGCTCAAGCTACACTCAACAAATTTAAATAAATAATGTCGATACCAACCACAGCTAACGACTTTTTTTTTGGGTGATACCATCGTCATTCGAACGAAATTGCTTAAGAATTAACTTAACACTATTACCAACTATTTCAGCGGCAATATATCCAATAATACAAATACACCACGTATCAGATTTTTGTATACTAAGTTGCTTAGAGAATTAAATGGCATAATTCTGCACCAGGGGAAAAGACAGAAACGAGGATTGTTTAACATTGTGGGTTTAGCATTCAAATATCTTTTTGGCACGCTCAGCGACAGACTCTTGGATTAACCACAAAGATATCAATCTAAAAATTATATCCCACATAATATAAATATATGTGTGTATGTATGTATGTATATTTATATATATATATATATATATGTACCATATATGTCTTTTATATACATATATACATACATACATACACAACAAATCAATTTTTTTTATTTTTCTGTTTTGTTTTTTGAATTATTGTATTTTATTATTATTCCTTATTATTTATTATTATTATTCCTTATTATTTCTTATTATTATTTTTCATTATTATTTTTTTATTTTTATAAAATGTTTTTATGAATATTGAATTTTATATTATTTAATGTTTAATGTAGACCAACCCTGTAGTTAGTACTAAAATGTTAATTGTACTAAACTTATAATTGTACTAAAATTAGAGTAGTACTAAAATGTGTGCTAAAATATGTATTAAGCTCTTACAAAGCTTTAAGCAAGAATGGAAAGCTCTGGAATTTCGGGTATAAAAGGCCACGCAAATTCAGTGTCTGATGGTCAGATCACTTCTGGTTGTGATCGCTTTAAGGACAATTCGACGGTACACTACTGCCTCTTGAAATTGAAGCCCTTACAACTAGAGGACTGAGTTCTATAGTGACATTCCCAGTGACGGAGGTACACTACCGCCTCTCTGGTTTGAACATAAATCCGCGATTACTCTTCTCAATTGAGTTGCCGCCTATTCAGCGGGGTACTGCGTTGTTTCGCATATCCTGCGGTAGAGGGCAAACCAATTGCTTTCTTTAAGCAGAGGCTTCCACCCTTGCTCATTAATTTGGTTAAATAAAATTAACAAATAGGATCTAACCGAGTTTCACTATCCCTTCAGGGGGATTTTTCGAAGAGATTAGCAAGCCCTACCCCTACCTGAGTACCCTTCTCCAAAGAGCGGAGAAAGCGAGAGAGTCTCACCACCTCACCATTACAATTGGCGTCCCAACTAGAGGCCTGAACTCTTCAAAATCTGAAACACGGACAGAACAATAAGGAAAACCTATTCGTACACCGATGGATTTTGAAATGGATTTAGATTTTATTCCATTAAACTGCATCGACATCGACTTAAGAATAGATGAAGCTGTCGATTTAAATGTACCATATCGAGAAAAGCTTAATGCACCCTTGGACGAGCACAAAAGTGTATTCGAAAATTGTTTAGAACCAACGCCGTATGCCACTCATAAAATCAACTCTCGTGACCATAGTCCCATTGAGACTACGCTATTCGATTGTCTCCAAAGCGAAAAGATCAGCTGAGGCAAGAGCTTGATAAGATGCTAGAAAACGATATCATTGGGCTGCACCTGTGGTCTTAGTTCCGAAAAAGGACGGATATATTGGAGTCTGTATCGATTACAGAAAGCTCAACAGCATTACAGTTCCTAGTCGACATCCACTACCACGTATAGATGATCTGTTGAATTCAACAAAGAAAACAAAGTTTAAGACAACGTTAGATCTACAATCAGGATATTACCAAGTAAAAATAGCGAAAGAAGATAAGGACAAAACAGCGTTCGTCACACCTTTTGGAATGTACCGGTTTAAACGTATGCCTTTTGGGTTGCGAAACGCTCCAGCTACCTTTCAAGAATTGATGGATAGATTCAGAAAAGGACTTGCACAAATCCTAATCCTTATTTACCTCGACGATATAATCATATGTTCCAGTAGTTTTAACGAGCATTATAAAGATCTTCAACAAGTTTTTGAACGATTAAATACATTTAAACTCAAAGTTAATAGGAATAAATAAACTTTTGCTGTTGGACGGTCTGATATCTAGGACACCTCATTACCGCTCAAGGTATACAAGTAGATCCAGAGAAAGTCAACGCAATTTTAAATCGTCCCCAGCCTAAAAAGGCAAAGCAAGTTCTTTCCTTCTTGCAAATCTGCTTCTGGTACAGGCGGTTCATTCAAAATTTTGCAGATATTTCAAAACCTTTGAGTAATTTAACTAAGAAAAATGCTGTATGGAAGTGGAAGGAAGAAGAACAAAAGTCGTTTAGTTCATTGAAGAAGCTACTCACAACAGCACCAATCTTACAACAGGCTTGTGATGATAAACCATTTTTTTAAAAAACTGATGCCAGTAAGTACGCCATCGGAGCAGTATTGGTCCAGGTAGAGAAGACGGAAGAGCATCCGGTAGAGTATACCTCAAGACTTCTCACAGCAGCTGAACGTAACTACTCAACCACTGAACGCGAAGCACTTGCTATTGTATGGGCCGTAAATAAATTTCGTGGATATATTGAAGGGGGTGAAATAACACTTTTGACTGACCACCAACCATTAAAATGGCTCCTGACACTAAAGTCACCTACAGGAAGACTTGCTCGTTGGGCATTGCAACTGCAATCGTATAATTTCAAAATTGAATATACACCAGGTAGGACAAATCTTGTAGCTGATATGTTATTAAGACCACCATGTGGATGTAATGATAACACAGAAACGAAATGCGAACTCTGCAACTTTCTGATTGATTTACCTTCAAAAGGTTCTAAACAAATTCGTGAAGCACAACTTAGAGATGCACAACTTAGAGACATTATTGAATCATTTGGGAACAATAGTGAGAATATTTCACGATGGACTTCCCGTGGATATATCATGAACAACGGTATTCTTTATAGATATTCACCGGAGTCTGAGGCTGAGGACGCTCAACTAGTCGTACCCACTCAGGAACGTGATATGGTTCTGCGAACATATCATGATGACGCTACTGCAGGTCATTATGGAGTTGATCGAACTTTCGCTAAAATTGCAGTCAGATATTATTGGCCTGGAATGAGAAACGATGTGATCAAGCATATAGGGAACTGTCTTATGTGTCTGAGATATAAACCAAGTAATATGAAACCAACAGGATTACTTCAGACTGTATCAAGCAACCAACGATTCGAAGTTATAGCTGTCGACTTATTTGGACCATTGCCCGAAACCAATGACGGATTTCAATGGGTCCTTATAGCTGAAGACATTGCCAGCAGATGGGTTGAAATATTTCCCCTTAAGGAGGCAACAGCAGAAAATTGTGCACTTACGTATTCCTACGCTATGGCACTCCACGACGTCTCATATCTGATATTTTGATAATTGTACTAAAATGATGATTGTACTAAAATGTGAGTAGTACTAAAATTTGTGCTAAAATATGTATTAAGCTCTTACAAAGCTTTAAGCAAGAATGGAAAGCTCTGGAATTTCGGGTATAAAAGGCCACGCAAATTCGATCGCTTCAAGGACAATTCGACGGTACACTACTTCTCCTTCTTCTTTTCCTTTTTTCCGGCGTCGTTATGGTCAGAAGTGTAGGACCATAACCTTCCCACTTAACTGCATTCCTACTAGTCCGCTTGTGGGGTCCGCCGGTTTGACCTCAGAAAGTAGCGGCAGGCTTCCCGGTTTGGGATTACTTCATCGCTGAGGCCAATCAAATGCTGGTGTTTTTGCATTTGTTTGCACCAATTATTTTTCGGCCTGCCTTTTTTGCGTGTTGAAATTGGAAAGTTGATTGATATCGCCTTTTGGACGGGCTTCAAAGGATCTCTCCTTTGAACATGGCAATACCAACTGAGTCGGTCGCGCTCTATATTTCTTGTGATGGTTTCTTTTACGTGGAGGCTTCCTCGGATCTTTGAACTTCTAATTCTGCCACGATTTGTCACTCCCGCTGTCATGCGAAGCATCTTCATCTCAGCTGCCGTTAATTTGCTCTCATACTTTTTGTGCACTGTCCAGCATTGTGAACCGTATGTGAGCGCCGACGTACAACTGAAGTGTAGAGCCTTCCTTTCAGCTACGGGGGCATTTTTCGATCACAGAAAATGGACGGAGTTTTCCCGCCACTTCGTCCACCCTACGCTTACGCGATGGCTGATGTCGTCATCACAAGTTGCTTCTTTATTAATCATAGATCCCAGATATTTAAACTTTTCACACTTGGGAAGCACTCTTCCATTCAAGTAAATGTCTGGAATAGGCTGATGAGGGTCAGAGAACGGGCAGCACAGATACTCTGTCTTCTTTGAACTAATACGATACCCGTGTCCCTCAAAAATGTCCACCCACACATCAGGTGCTCGTTGTAGGGACGCCTGATCATCACTTATAATGGCTCCATCGTCAGCAAAAAATTGCTGGTGCACATTGGGGTCCGTCACTTTTCCTTCAAGCAAGCAATCAAGGACTGCTATAAAGAGCAGTGGGCTGAGGACGCTCCCTTGGTGTACACCGACTTTGATTGCGAATTCTTCGGTGACTCCTGCCATGCATCTTACTCTTGTCGTTGCTCTATTGTACATGTCCATGATCACTCGCACGTAGGTTTCTGGAACTCCTTTTTGTCTTAGCGCTACCCATAAAAGATCTCTTGGTTGCCGGTCAAAGGCCTTCTCGAAATCAACCAACACCATATGCAAGTCCTTTGACGAATCACGATGCTTTTCCATCATGACCCTTATACTTTGGATTGGATCTGTTGTTGATTTACCCGAGACAAACCCGCACTGGTCATCAGATAGTCGTATTATTTTCCGCAGTCGGCTATCTAATACCCGTTCAACGATCTTCATGGTGTGCGACATCAGCTTGACAGAACGGTAGTTATCACAATTTCGCGTATCACCCTTTCCTTTGTGCAAAGGAAGAAGATAGCTTTCCCTCCATTGATTAGGCATAGTGTCGCCTCTCATAAGTTTGGAGATAAGAACCATGAGCCATCTAGACCCGATGTCTCCCATCTTTTTCCAGAACTCAGAGGGTATCCCGTCCGGCCCCACAGCTTTTCTTTTCTTGGAGTTTTTAACCGCGTACCGAACTTCTTCGACTGTGATGTCGGATATTTCGGCATGATTCGGGGCGGCTCTTGGAAAGTACACTCGGGGAAACTGTTCGTTCAGAAGTTCTTCGCAATACTGTCGCCATCTGTGGAGAATTTTTTCGTCTTCCACAAGGAGTTGGCCTTCAGCATTGTTAATAAACTTTGGGAAACGAATCTCCTGAGCATTTCTTCTTCTCTGGGCGGCTATCTTAAAGATATTTGCTCCTTTGTTCAAATTGTTTTGTCGAAGCTCCTGGGTAGCCTGGTTCCTGTCAGACGCGGAAGACGATATTTCTTCCAACTCCTGATAGAGGCCTTCCATGCTTTTCGCTTTGAATTCGGCGCATTTTTTCTTCGCGATACCTTTGCAACATCTATATACCTTTTCACGGCGAGCTTTTTCCTCTCTATTAGTAGAAGAGCACTTTGACCAAGCTTGGAAAGCCATTTTCTTTTCGTGTATCACTGCTTTGGCTTCGTGTGTCCACCACCAGGTTTCTTTTGCGTGTTGGCAAGGGCCTTTAGATGATTTGGCTTTCTCCAGGCCAGATTGTTGTAGGGAATCCCACATGTATTGTGCTCCGCACTCCTCATTACCGACCTCATCGATAATGGAAGAGAGGTAGTTTTTCATGATGGTAATTTCCTTTTCCTTTATCCAGCTTATACCACTTGATTCTCTCCGACATCTTCGTTTGCTGCTTTGACTTCTTACACGCCTCCATTAAAAAATCAGTCAGGAGGAGACGGTGTTGAGGAGCGATCGCGTCTCCCAGGATCACTTTGCAATCTTTAGCTCGTGGCTTCATGAAACTGGATACCAAATGATAGTCTATTTGAGTTTCATTTCCGCCGCTGCTATAAGTGATCAGGTGCCGGCTTTGTTTGACGAACATGGTATTTAGCACTATTAGACCGTACGACTTGCACATGTTTAGGATATCTTCACCTGAAGAGTTCCTGGTGCCGTATCCCAGCCCTCCGTGGTAGCCTTCATAGTCTTCGCTTGTCTTCCCGACATGTCCGTTTAAATCTCCCCCAACAAACAAAAGCTCTTTCTTTGGGATGATTTTGACAAGGTTGTGGAAATCTAGCCAGAATGCATCTTTTTCTTTTTGTTCGCATCCTACTTGAGGGGCATATGCGCTTACGATGTTCCACACCTCACCATGCATCACCAATTTGAGAGCCATCAAACGGTCATTGGACTTTGAAATGGTCAAGACGTTGCCAAGTAGCTCTGCCGCAAGGATGATGGCGATTCCGTTTTTTCCATGTTCCAATCCATAGTAAAACATCTTGTAGGCTTTTGTTTTAACGTCCAAGAAATGTGCCCGATTACCGGTGTTTCGCCATTTCGTCTCTTGTACGCACAGGATGTCTACTCGCCTTCTAACCATCATTTCTTCAAGCTCATAGCTGCGCCCACTCATGCTTCCAACGTTCCAACTCGCGACTCTTAAATGTGGCTTACGCCGTTGCATTACTTTGCTATCCCCCGGAAATCCTATAGTTCTGACCCGAGCATTGCTGCTCGTCCCAGGATCACGACCATTAGTAGTGCCTGGCGGGGTAGTGCTTTTCCTTTTAGCGTTTTTTTCCATAATGCTACGGTTTGACCGTTTTCTTCCCCTCCTTTTTTTGACACGGGCATGCTCCAGATTTTTATGTTTTTTGTTTGATCTTACTCTTACAACACCGGTGATCTCCAGTCGTGTCAACCCACAGATTTGCATGCACACTTGTGGGGCAGTTTAATGGTGGTATATGTGTCCCTAGGCTCACCTTGGTGTTTTCTAAATTACCTAGATGTGACGGTACACTACTGCCTTTTGAAATTGAAGCCCTTACAACTAGAGGACTGAGTTCTATAGTGACGTTCCCAGTGACGGAGGTACACTACCGCCACTCTGGTTTGAACATAAATCCGCGATTACTCTCCTCAATTGAGTTGCCGCCTATTCAGCTGGGTACTGCGTTGTTTCGCATATCCTGGGATAGAGGGATTGCTTTCTTTAAGCAGAGGCTTCCACCCTTGCTCATTAATCTGATTAAATAAAATTAACAAATAGGATCTAACCGAGTTTCAGTGTCCCTCAGGGGGATTTTTCCAAGAGATTAGCAAGCCCTATCCCTACCTGAGTACCCACCCTTCTCCAAAGAGTGGAGAAAGCGAGAGAGTCTCACCATTACATAATCTTATTCTCAATGACTACAACAAAAAAAAATTACCAAAGTTCAAACAAGAATGCACAAAAATAGCAAAAATAAAAACATCTTCATATTTTAATCTGTCAAATAATTCGTGAATAAAAAATGAACTGTCCAAAAGTGCTGCAAGTTTCGGGTTTGTTAATCCCCAAAACCCTCAAAAGCTGCAATACAAGTTATACCAGGATAATGACTAGAAGCCCAAGTCACTCTTGTGCAGGACCTGGTGACTTTACAACTGCAGCAAAGTGCTTGATACACCCGCGCAAAGTCCTGATATAAACCCTATTGAAAATTTGTGGGCATTTTTCAAAAAGAGGGTTGCAAAGCGGGCATCCACATCACAAGGCGAACTAGTTAGAATAATCCAGAAAGAGTGGAAAAAGCTACCGGACTGTTACGATATGGAGCACCTAATTGGATCAATGCCAAGAAGGCAACAAGACGTTATTGATGCCAATGGTGGACACACTAAATATTAGGACAGTTTTAGTTTTTTCGTTGTCTTTTATGTTATGTTTGCATTTTGCAAACAATTATTTGACAGATTAAAATATGAAGATGTTTTAATTTTTGCTATTTTCGTGCATTCTTGTTTGAACTTTGGTAATTTTTTTTTGTTGTAGTCATTGAGAATAAGATTATTAATAAAGTTATGAAGAGAAAAACTACCAAAACAATGGGTTTCCATACATTTTAACATTTCAGATGAAATTGCAAACAATTTTTCCTTTTGCAAACAATTATGTGACAGACTGTATATGGTTTCTCTCTAAAGTACCTATGCTTTGATGATGATATGGAGCTGAGTAAATTGTATTGATATCTTGCACATGTATTGCGTGAAAAAAATCTCTTTCTAAGTACCATTTGTCTCAACTATGTGGAATTTGAGTGTTATAGTGTAGTTCGCGGGTTTGAGATTTGCGGGTTGTACCTAGGATTGTATTTCTTCTTTAGTTATCCCTGTTAGTCTACATTTTTCGTTTATTAAGTCGTTTGTATCTATACTGTCTTCTTTGCATATTGATATGTCTGCGCCAGTGTCTATGAGGTATGTTAGGTTTCTATTTAGCTTGGATGTGTATACATAGTTAATCGGGTTATATTCAATACTACTAGTTTTGATATCCCGGAGTATACCTCCTGTTGTTTGTCTGTCTATTCGAGTTACTTCTTGTGTAGGAGTTGTTCTGTCTTGCTCGAGAATTCTTATTATAATTGTTTTTGTTCGTCTGGTAATTTGACTGGTGACTATTATATATTTGCCTCATGTTGTCGTTTTGGTTGTGTCGTTGATTCAGATGTTGGTTAGTTCGAAAGTTGGATGTTATGTACCTCTGGTTGTTGTTGTTTCTGTTTATGTTGTTTCTGTAGCCGTTGTAATGGTTGGAATTTCCTCTTATTATTTAAATCATTTGGTTATTCGTTTGGCTCGAATCCCTTTCTAGTTCGAGTGCCAGATTGATTGCATCTGATAGAGACTTGGGCTGAGTGGCAAATATAGTTGGTTTTGTTCTCTCATTTATTCCATTCTTGAAAATTGTAAGTGCATAGTTTTAGTTGATTCTCTCTATTACTTTCTTTTCGGCTTCTGTTGTTTCGCTTGGTAACTCTTTTATCTGCAAGCTCTTCAAGTCGGCAATGGGGGACAATACTTTGTCTTTGTATGACGTTACCGATTGATATTTCTATGTTATTTGTGACAATATGGTGTGTACTTGTGGTATTGTTTTTGTGTTTTTGAATTTTTATTTCAAGCTACTTTTTAGTGTTGCCAATGCAGTTAACGTTGTTGCAAAGTCTTACGCAGTTTTGACGTTCTGTGCAAATTTGACGTGGAAAATGAATTTAATGAAAGTTATTCTTTCGGTCGAGATCTTTGAAGGCTCCTGTGAATGTTGGTATTACTTTCATTGCAGTCTCAACGCTGCCATTTTGCTCAATGCTTCTAGGTTTGAGTTTATAAGTTTTTATAAGACTTTATCTAGAATTGCGGTTTTGCCTTTCTCTGTATGTGAAAAAATATCTTGTTTAAGCGATTTTATCTCTTCAAGTTTCGAATGCCATGTTTGTTCCGTGTAACACCTATTTGAACTTTTTTTATGTTACTTAGTAATTTTTCTAGTTATTTTCCATACTTAAAGCATACTTTTATTTAAACATTATTAACATTATTTCTAATTATTTTTTCTTTTACATAATTTTTATAATAATTATTTATTTTAAACATGATATATAATGTAGTTACTAGTATTAATGCTGTGTATAGGACAGTAGTCAATGGGTTTACTTTTAGTGTTGTTTCCCATGATGTTTGTATTTTATTACGACCTTCTTCATGTTTTCGATCCTTTTTCAGATCTCTGTTGCCTTGTTCCAGCGTATTGGTACTTTTTCCTGGGTTTTTAATATTATATTCACGAGGTAGATCAACCTCTTGCGGTCTTTATATTTCTTGCCTCCCCTCGTCTCCTTGGACATTGTAGTTTCTTCTTCGTTGGCGTGTAACTCGGTACACCTAGGATCTCTCCTGGTGTGCATTCTTCCGTAATTAGTGTTAGAAGCAGTTTCACAAAAAAATGAAGGGACCTTGTTCTCTGGATCGTTTTTCGCAGGACCATGATATAAATTATAATGGAATCATGCGAACTGGCACGATCGCCATGTAAGGAGAAAGGTGGGGGTTGTAATATTTTCTCTAATTCAAGCAATCCGGCAGGGCATGAATGCCATTGGGTTCTGCCAAAGAAGGATTAGCTTAATTGACGGGCAGGGTACGAATGACTGCCAAAAAAGGAGAAATACATTTGATTGTGGTCAAATTGAATCTGAATTTATTTTCAATCTATCGGTCCTTATATACATACTATTTCCCCCACTAGCATTTCCAATACATATCGATCATAAAAGGTCGGATGCCATCATATTTCGGCGACACTGTATTGTGTCCCCACAAAGATCACTTCTCTGACGACACATTAAAAGTTATGCTCTGTGATGTTGAATGCCATTCATGACACACATCTATCGGAATACTTGGACAGTGAACATTGTAATGTTTATGTTCCATTTCTTTCTGCCTATATTCTTGTGGTGTCAGCATATTGTCGTGTGCCGTCCAGTGTTTAGATTTTTTGGTGTCGCATGATACTGTTATATAATGTGTATTATGCAGTGTGTAGGAAGTGTTTATTATTGTTTTGGTGGGTGCATTTCAAGACGACGTAAAACGAACAGTTCTCTCACCAAAGTAACAAAGTTGTTTGATCCATTAGGTTGGCTTTTGATGCATGGGGATCAAGGCGAAGATATTGATGCAGGATTTTTTGATACTAGGACTTGAATTGTTGCGACAGTTGCATCACTGTTTTTAGATATGGCGATAGCAACACCCAAACGAGAAAAATTACTTCTGTTACTCTTCCGGAAGCTGTCCCTCTGATCCAACACGTGTTATACATATTTCGTGAATTAGTAGGTTAAGTTTAATAAAGAAAAGTTTTGTATAGAACCTGGCTGCAGTCTCCTTGTTTTAAACTTAACATCGTGGCGACGAGGATTTTTTGGGTTGGATCATGGATTCAGAAGCGGTCAAGCAGATTTTGGCTCAACAGCAAAATTGGATGGAGAAGATTACTGCCTCCAACAACGAGTTCATGGAGAGGTTGTTAAGAGCACCAGCGGCTAGTGCAACGACATCGATTCCATCTTTTCGCCAATTCGTCGCAGAGAAAGAGAGTTGGGAAAACTACCTTTTCCAACTGCAACAACATTATGCAGCAAATTCACTGCATGATGATAATCTACAAAAAGCACATTTTTTGGCAGAATGTGGCCCAGCAATTAATGAGTGGTACTGGTAATGAGTAAGTACGCACACTTTTAAAGAGCTCACGGAAAAACTAACGAGGCATTTTTCATCAAAAATACATGTTTTGGCATCTCGATGCAAAATTCTTCGAGCAAAGATGTCACCAGGCCAGTCTTATGCAGAGTGGATTGCTGATCTGAAAGGTTTGGCCAGAGAATGTTCATTTGTTTGCGCTAAGGAAAATTGTGGTCATTCATATGCTGATATGATGATCAGGGATATGTTGGTCTTTCACACTCCCCATGATGCTGTTCTTAGTGCTGCCACTCAGCGCAAGAATCCCATGTTAAGTGAAATATAAGACATTGTGACTGCATTTGAGTCCACACAACTGGCAACGGACATTCTGAAAAATCCTCCAGTTGAGGTCAACGCAGTGCATTTTCCTCGCAACCCCAAAAATGCAAAGGAGGGTCATATTCGAAAATCGTGTCCGGGATGCAGCATCCATCATGACCGAAATCAGTGTCGGCATCTCAAATCTGTGTGCGACATATGCAAAAAGGTAGGTCACATAAAAAGTGTTTGTATGTCAACGCGACAAGGTGAAGGTGGATCTTCGCGTAAGGACAATTGGCGACGCAAGCGATTAAAATCACGAAGCAGAATTGGCAATCAGCAGGGAGGAGATAGAGGTAAAGAGACGGCGTACTCTATCAATTATTTGGAAGACAAGGATTCGCTTGCAGACCCTAAGGAGAGAAATTCGCTAGCAACTCTCGAGGAAGTTTCATCGACATGGGAGCCAGAGAGAAAGGGACGCAAGTTGATGGTTACTTTGGAAATAAACAAACACCAAATGATTTTTCAAGTGGACACAGGCGCGACAACTTCGCTCCTAGGGTTGAAAGGTTATCGGCAATTGCGTGAGCCGAGGTTACTCCCTACTTCACGCGCTCTTAAAGCATATGGTGATGTATCCATACCGGTAAAAGGGGTAATCAATGTCTCTGTCCGCTGGCGAGATACGCTGCATCAACTTGACCTACTAGTAGTGAACGATGAAAGAGCCGTTAATATTATGGGGTCTGACATTTTTGATGCTTTCGGTTTCACAGTTAGTTGTCCGGAGGAAGAGGTCATGCTGATATCAGGTGACAGTCGGGAGCAACTGGTAATAGAGGCACAGTCCCTTTGCGAAGAATACCGATCAGTTTTTAGTTCTGAATTGGGATGCAGCAGACACTTTGTCGCTCATCTCACTTTGAAGCCTGCCAATTGTCCGAAATACTTTAAGTACCGCCCCGTTCCTTTCGCTCAGAAGGACGCCGTAAAGAAGGAGCTTAAACGATTAGAAGAGTTGGGGATTATACGAGCAGTGGAAACCAGCCAATGGGTGGTTCCAGTTGTAGTAGTGAGAAAGAAGGATGGCACCGTTCGACTATGCGGAGACTTCAAGGTCACCATTAATCCCCAATTAGAAATCGATCGACACCCATTCCCTAGAATACAAGAGTTATTTGGTCAACTCCAAGGTGGTCGGTTATTCACAAAAGTAGACCTCTCGGATGCGTATCTGCAAATCCCATTGGACGAGGAATCCAAGCGTCGGTGTGTCATTAATACCGAGATGGGTTTATTTCAATATCAGCGACTTCCCTTCGGAACGGCAAGTTCGATAGAAATTTTCCAGCGTTACATAGAACAGCTGACGGCTGATTTGGATTTCTGTGTGGCTTATTTGGATGACATTATCGTGTCAGGTCGAACAAATGCGGAACACCTGCGTAATTTAAGGACGTTACTTCATCGCTTAGAAGATCAGGGATTAAAGTGCCGATTGGGAAAATGCCAATTTGCTGAAACCGAGATAGAGTACCTGGGTCATGTAATTGATGAAACAGGTATAAAACCATCGGAAGCGAGATTGAGGGCCATCCGTGAACTTCCCAGACCCAGGAATCTGAAAGAACTGGAAGCTTTTCTGGGTAAGTTAAACTACTACAACCAATTTATAGAGAACTTTGCGCAGTTAGCGGCTCCCCTTAATAAATTGAGATGCAGTGATGAACCGTTCGTCTGGGGTCAACAACAGCAAAAAGCTTTTGATAAGTTTAAGGAGACCATTATGCAGGTATCTAGATTAGTCCATTTTCAAAATGAATTACCTCTTTCTCTGGCAACAGACGCGTCCTCACATGGAATTGGAGCTGTGATCTCGCACACATATCCGGACGGAGTTGAAAGGCCAATCGCATTCGCCTCGAAGACGCTGAGCGAAGCCCAAAAGCGATATAGCCAAATCGAAAAGGAGGCGCTATCCATTATATATGGAATAAAGAAATTTCACCAGTACCTATATGGTCGTCAGTTCAAATTGATCACAGATCATCAGCCTTTGGTCACTATTTTCAGCCCAAATAAGAAGTTACCACTAATGACCATCCAACGATTGCAAAGATGGGCGATAACCTTGATGAGTTACACATATACGATTCGTTATCGATCGACGAAACTGCACGGGAATGCTGACTGCTTATCGCGATTACCTATCGGACCCGATGAAGAATTCGATAAGGCTGAAGAAGATAACATCAAACTGATTGAAGATGAGTTGAAGGACTTTCCAGTAAATACTGAAATCATTGCAGCCGAGTCGAAACGTGATGAGACATTACGGAAGGTGATGTCATATGTCCAGTCTAGTTGGCCAAATTTCATGCCTGCCACCGAGAACAAACTATTGCATTTTTTCCGTAGAAAGCTCGCTCTTAGTGTGTGTACTGACGTTCTTCTTTTTCAGACGGAGAGTTCGTGTAGGGTTGTTATTCCTGAAGCATTACAAACTAAGGTTTTGCAGATGATTCATCATGGTCATTGGGGTATGACCAGAATGAAGCAAATCGCGCGGCGACACTGCTGGTGGCCTGGCATCGACACCCAGATTCACAAAACGGTTACGGAATGCCGGGCTTGTCAGTTAGTTGCTAATCAGTCGCCGAGGGAGTACTCCAGCTGGCCTGAAACTGCGGAAGACTGGGAACGAGTACACGTCGATTTTGCTGGACCTTTTAAGAGGAGCATGTGGCTGGTAGTTGTCGACTCCAACTCGAAGTTCCCGTTCGTTGTGAAAATGTCTTCGACTACGTCTATGGACACCATTCAGGCTCTAAGCTCAATTTTTGCAATGGAGGGTCTACCCAAAACGTTGGTGTCGGACAATGGTCCCCAATTCGTTTCCAAGGAGTTCAAGAATTTCTGTGCTCGGAATTCAATTCAGCATCTCACGTCCGCCCCTTTCAACCCGGAGTCCAACGGTGTGGCGGAACGCAGGATTTGCACGTTTAAGACGTCACTGTCCAAGATTTTTCGGGACTCACCGCAGAGTGATGATGCTTTGACTACATTTCTGGCAACGTATCGATCGACACCGGACAACACTGGCGTGTCACCGGCAGAGAGGTTGCATGGAAGAGTACATCGAACCGTACTAACTGCAATGCTGCCAGAAAAGAAAGCGAAGAAGAAATCAGGTATGAATAAACCTAAATTCTCTCCGCAGCAATGGGTATTTGTTCGGCAGTACTTGAAGAAAGAAAAATGGGTACCGGGAGTTGTGTTAAGATGTCTTGGTCGGAAGATGTATCTCGTGCAAGTGAACGGCGGCAATTGTAGAAGACACCAAAATCAGCTGCGCGTTCGCCAGTCACCTGAGGGGATAACAGAGATGGCACTGGATGGTAAATGTTCCCCTGCAAATAATTCGTTACCATGTACATTTTCAGGACATATGGACCACCAGATGCAGTCGCCGCGTTCTAGTAATGACTCTATGTTAGTCGAGAGCCCCAATGTGGAAGAACCTGTGGATTTGGTATTCCCGCCCATGGTGTCTCGAGGAAGCTCATCACCCCAGAAAGAGACAAAGCAGCGACCTAAGCAGACTGAAGTAAACGTTACCCCTAGAAGATCGGAACGTTTAAGAGCCAAGCAGGTCAGGTTGGCGCCTTAATTAAGTGCGAGGGAGCTGTTGCGACAGTGGCATCACTGTTTTTAGATATGGCGATAGCAACACGCAAACGAGAAAAATTACTTCTGTTACTCTTCCGGAAGCTGTCCCTCTGATCCAACACGCGTTATACATATTTCGTGAATTAGTAGGTTAAGTTTAATAAAGAAAAGTTTTGTATAGCACCTGGCTGCAGTCTCCTTGTTTTAAACTTAACATGAATGAGACACACCTATTCCCAATGAGCTGTAATAAGGCATGGTTTAAGTTGTTGTGCATACTTTAGACTGTCCGTACAGGGCCAGTAATGTATTTTAAGTTAGTTATTTCCGGAACCATCGGCGAAGGTTCGGAAAGCGAATAGAAAAATAATCAAACGAACAAAACTTTTGACTGATTCTTAATTCTCTTTGCTTAAATGCGAAGTCGTTTCCTCCCTTTCTTCTTACAGATTCCGCCGTATGCGCCTTGCTGTTTGCATGTATAGACTGGCCTGCCTCCAGGGTTACTGTTGATGTTTCGGTTTTGTTGACAGTTTATTGTGCGGCGTTTATTGTTCCGGTTGCCTTTGTTTCCGCTTTTAATGTGCAACGTTGCATTTGTGACGGTGGAGAGTCGGATCCCTGATTTGTTCTTGCAACATCCTGCCGGGCCAGGGAGAGGTGGTGCTGATAATGCTGCTTATGGTGATGCTACCGACTGAAGCATTTCTGGTGTTGCAGGACGCATGGGGTGCTGGTTTACAAATGGATCGATCGTGCCTGGAATCAGGTGTGGTGATGACGTCAAGGTTGGTGATGCTGCTGCACCATCGGTATTCGGCTCTGAATATGAAAAGAAATGATATATGGTGTAGTGTGTGGCTATATTTAGTTATTAGTGTACGTATAATTGTTATAATTGAGATATTAATTATATGTTATTCTAAGTTGTTTTTTGACTCATGGGTGGAGATTGTGTTGGGTAATTTAGCAATTGTTATTGGAAGGGGGCAAAGCTATGATGGGACGCTTGTGGGTGGTTGTGGCTGCTTTTACGGAGACGACGACGACGTATTTTTCCATCATTTTCTGGGTGTACTTCCTTTATTCTTCCTCGCTGCCATCGTGTTGGTGGAGATTTTTCGTCTAACAATAATACCAAATTGGACGAGAGCCATTTGGGTCGTTGTTGATGTCGACTTAAATACTCTATTTTCCACTTCTTCCAAAAATCCTGTTGGATTTTTTGCATGAGTTGCCATCTTTCCAAGCAACTGACCTTCACATTGGTGAGGTCCCTTTCGGGTACACTGTTTAACGGAGAACCAATGAGAAAGTGTCCTGGAGTAAGACATGAACCATCAAACATAGTGTCACTACGGGATCCGGAATAAACCTTTTCGTTTTGGAACTCCGATGCCTTGAGTTCCAGATTGGTGGCTTGACTTCTCGGTGTTGTAAATTGCCGTGCGTCGAATAAAACAAGAAAGTCTGGGCCGTGCCACCATGAATGATGTTTGAGTAGGTCTACTGGGGACATTCCTCTTGATGATAAGTCAGTTGGATTGTCCCTTGAAGGAACGTAATTCCATCGGTTGGAGTCTGTGAGTTCTTGTATTTCGGAAACCCGATTGGCTACGAACGTTGTTCTTATGTACGGTGGAGACTTAATCCATGCGAGTGTTATTTGAGAATGACACCAGGCATAGATCTTTGCCTCGTTTAAATTCAGGATTTCGATTATATGCGTTATAAGTTGAGCCAGTAATAATGCGCCACAAAGTTCTAGGCAGTTCTGTTAACAATAGGTGTTTTTTATTATGCCATCTAGATCCTATCCGGATCATGGTTTACATGTATTACAATAACAACACGTGAACTAGCTCTTTATCTGGATCAATTTCAAGATCCGAGTTTGAGTGGAAGTGAGTTTACACTATTTCCCACTGGTTTCGCATTCGCATTAGTAGAATCATTGCCTGATGAACATATAAAATTGTGGCCAGGATTTGGTTAAACAGTTTTCGCTTCCGTATCGAGTAATTGTACTCGTAATGCTATAATATGTGTATTATCTTACACTTCTAAAACTTTTGAGTCTATTGGGGAAATATTACCCCCAATTGGTGTATATCGATAAAAATTATTATCATTTGCATTTAAATCGGTCGTATCAAATTTGTATGAAAGAAAACATTTTTTTTGATATGGCAATTCCACACTTAAATTTCAAAGATTGTTTTTATTGTAAAGTCGAAATGGAGCAGGTGCTCAAAAAAAGGTAAACATGTATATTAATTTACATTTCGACCGAGAAATCTGTTACTTCTTCAGGCAGCAATGAATATTCAGGTATACTACTTTCTTCACTGTCCGCGTCACTTTCCAATAACGACTATAACATAAATATTAACTATTTAAATTGAACAAATAAACGCAATTTACCTCAATAGCACCTGCTTCCATCTTCAATTTGTTTGTTTATTTTATTTTCAAATGTCAGATCTTTGACAGGGCTGAACAAGGCGAAATGTCAAGCTGGCTATTCGTTGATCTGTAGTGTTTTATTATGTTCCATGATCCTGAGTGGATCATGTGGCATAATAAAAAACACCTAATGGATATTCATCGGGGAATTTCTGTCTGGTTGAGATGCTTGAGTTCTGATTTTATGTTATGACATGCTGCAACTATTGAACTAGGGAGCTCATCGTCCCAGGCTATGCACTCTCGCCAGATATCCTGCATTAGGAGTTTCCCGCGAATGACGCAAGGCGCGATTCATCCCATTGGGTCGTATAATCTTGCGATGTCTGCGAGAATCATTCTCTTCGTAATGTCCGTTGAATATTTAAGTTGGACATTGAATTTAAAGGTGTCGGACCCGGAATTCCATTGAATTACCAGTGTTTTAATTGAGTTGGTCTCGTCGAACGACAGAGGTTGCCGAACTTCCCGATCTTCTTTGGGTATTGATGCCAAGGACTTTTTGCTATTGCTAGCCCATTTTCGTACGTGAAAGCCTCCGCCTCTCAACATTTTTATAAGCTGCCGTTGCATTTCAATTGCATCCTCCTCAGAATCTGCGCCATGGATGACATCATCCACATAGAAATTTTGAGAGGCAATTTTTGATGCTATGGGGTAGTTGTCCTTTTCCCCAAGGGCAAGTTGTTGAAAGGTACGAACAGCCAAGTAAGGTGCTGCCGCCATCCAAAATGTAACCGTGTTTAATCTGTATGTCTTAGTTTCACCGTCAACTTCGCTTCTCCACAATACTAACTGATAGTTCGAGTCTTCACCCGGCACCCAGATTTGCCTATACATTTTGTTAATGTCGGCCACAAAGCCGACTCGATGCTTTCTGAAGCGCGCGAGGTGGTAGAGAATAACGCCTTGCAACCTCGGACCAATAAACAGACGATCATTTAGTGACGTCCCGTCTGACGTCTTACAAGAAGCATCAAAGACCACGCGTAGCTTGGTGGTGGAGGTCGATTCTTTAATTACTGCGTTATGCGGAAGATAGTAGTGTCCAGCTAGCCTTGACCCTTGTTTTACTTCGGACATGTGTCCCAACTCAGCAAACACTCGATTATATTCTTTGTGAAACTCTGGATTCAACTGGAACCTTTTCTCTAATCGAAGGTAGCGCATCATGGCTGAATTGTGCGACTACCCTAGGAGGGGACGATCGCCTTTTTTGAATGGGAGTTGTACCATGTACCGTCCATCAACACGACGCTGATGATTTCGACAAAAGTACTGCTCACAATTTTCTTCACCTGCTGTTAGTTTTCTCTCTTTTGGAATTCTTCCAGCTCGTAAAATCTTACCAAACTCCTTTCTAGTTCAGGAATTCCTATGATGATGTGGAGAGAGGTTACTGTGTTTTTGGGGCTTGACATGACACGTCCCGAAAGAATCCAACAAAATTCCGTTTTTTTGCGCCAGAGGTGAGCCATCCTTTCCCCGAATTATCCCTTCTAGAAGAATCGATGGATACACGTCACTATCTAGCAGAAGATCAATTTTACCTGCCATGTTAAATGTTGGATCAGCCAGTTTGATATTTTGAATATGAGCTCAATTGTCGAGAGGAATGTTGTGTGGGGGAAGAAGAGCTGTCAGTTTAGGTAGTACTAATGCCCTCAGTTGGATGATGAAGTTTGTATCCAGATTGGATTGCACGGTGATTAATACTCCATGTTTGGCGACTTGTCTTGCCTTCTCCGACACCGTGGATATTAACATGACTTCTTCCTCGCTTGAGGTTCAATTGTTGGGCTGCAGACTCTGAAATCAATGATCCCTCTGATCCAGGATCGATGCGTGCTCGCAGCAGGATAGATTGACCCATGTTAGACTGAACCTTCAGAAGTGCAGTGGCTAATAGGACTGTTTGATTGGCATTGTTTCCAGCGAATTGAGCGCTATGTACTAAAGCAAATCTAAGGGAGACTGTGGGTGGTTCTGTAGTCTTAGGATCCAACGCTGGAGAAGGAGGTGATGATTGTTGTTCATCAAGTGAATTTGAAAGTCTACCAGTTGCTGCATTAGGTACCTCATGGTGCAGTAATGAATGATGCCTTTGGTTACAGACTGAGCAACGGTAATTACTAGTACAATTTTTGGTTAGGTGTGTACTTGACAGACAGTTGAAACATAGCTTGTTTTTCTTGACTACTTCCTGACGTTGTTTTGTGTTTAATGCTTTGAATTCAAAGCAAGTTCGAATCGAATGTGCTCCCTGATACATCGAACATTTAGAAATGAGTGAATTATGGGAACGCACTATTCCCGAAGAAGCCTTTCTGTTTCATATTTTTGTCAAAGACGGCTGTTCCATTACTGCCAACGTACGGGCTCTCATCAAAATAAAGTCTTCAAGAACCGCGTACGTTGGATGTGCGCCTCCCATTGGCCTCGATTCGTCCGTGGGAGTTTTTGTACTGTATGAAAAATTATTAAATCTTCCCAGGAATCTACAGGAACCCCGAAGTCTTAAAGCGATAGCTTCGCTTCATTAGTAGTGTCCAGCAGATGCGTGATTTCTTCAGATGATTCCCCTTTTATATGTGGCTGGTCAAATAATAACTTAAACTGATTATCTTTCAAAAGGCGCATATTTTGATAACGCTTTACTAACAGCGGCCAAGCATACTCAAGGGTAACCTCTGCAGACGTGTTCCGTAGCAGCCTTGCTGCTTCACCAGTCAAATTAGCCTTGAGGTAATGCAACTTATGGCTGTCTGGTATTGTCGCATTTTTGTTAATAAGGTTTTCAAACAGGCTCTTGAATTCAGGCCACATCTGAAATGACCCCGAAAAGGTTGGAATTTTAATGGCCGGAAGTTTCAATTCTCCAATTAGTGCCTTGCCCGTAGTGGTATTGTTGAGCGAACCCAGTGATTGGTTATGAGTGTCCACACTAGTGAGAGTTTCTTGAGCTCAAAAGAATACACATAAAAAAGTTCCTTCAATTTGTGAAGGGCCAGTGATTCCATGTATTTGGTCTTCACATCATCACTAGGAGCAGCAATTATTTTTTGGTGTAGTTGTCGAGCCTCTGCGAAATTTTTTTTCTACATTGGATAGTCGCGCCTCATTCATATGAAATGATTTTCTCGATTCCTTCAGAAGTGCTAATAATTTAGCACCGATTCTACGATGCTGGATGTTTTCGCCTTACTCATCGCTCCCGAGTGAATCAATTAATGCAACCAAAAGAAAAAATATGCTACAGCAGAGGAAGGGGAAGCAGAGGAAATATGCCTGACAAGCCCCACGACTTAAATTAACTGACAATATGTGAAAGGAAAAGAATTCCGTGCAGGGACGGGTTAAGAATATCCCTGCAGCGATACCTCTTGCTTGTCGTAAAAGGCGACTAAAACAAAGGTAAACAAAAATCACATCTAGGCAATTTAGAAAACACCAAGGTGAGCCCAGGGACACATATATCACCATTAAACTGCCCCACAAGTGTACATGCAAATCAGTGGGTTGACACGACTGGTGATCACCGGTGTTGTAAGAATAAGATCAAACAAAAAAATCTGGAGCATGCCCGTGTCACAAAAAAAAAAAAAAAAGGCAGGACGAAAAACAATTGGTGCAAACAAATACAAAAACACCAGCATTTGATTGGCCTCAGCGATGAAGTAATCCCAAACCGGGAAGCCTGCCGCTACTTTCTGAGGTCAAACCGGTGGACCCCACAAGCGGACCAATAGTAATGCAGTTAAGTGGGAAGGTTATGGTCCTACACTTCTGACCATAACAACGCCGGAAAAAGGAAAAGAAGAAGACAACATGTGAAAAGAATTATAAAAATAATATTATAAAATGCCACATACCTGGTACTTGCTCCCAGAAGAATCAACTACATTCTGGTAGTTTTTGTCTCTAAGCGCCCTTCTACGCACTAAATTCTTTATTAGGGTCACACTACTCCTTTCGCGCACTGAGATTTATTAAGCTCCCGAACTGATTTTCTTGTCGCTCACTGTTTTATATTTTAAGCTTTCCGCGCTCTTGGATTTATTAAGTTCACATCTTTGCGTGTAGAGCTTTCCGCGCACTGGGTTTTATTTTTAATTGTTTTTTATTTAATTTCGTTCGACGCACTGTGAGTGTAGAGCTTTCCGCGCACTGGAAATTTGAAGCTCACTCAGAAATTTCTTTTAAGCTTTCCGCGCACTGGGATTTATTAAGTTCACACCGAGAGTTTACGTTTGCGCACTTTGAGTGTAGAGCTTTCCGCGCCCTGGGATTTATTAAACTCCCGAACTGATTTTCTTTCACTCACTGTTTTGTATTTTAAGCTTTCGCGCACTGGAAAATTTAAGCTTTCAAAAATTTCTTTGTCGTGCAGAGCACTGTATGTACGAGTATACGTACATATATTTTTGAAGTGAAAACTTCTTTAGCGGCGTTGTACACTTTTTTTGTAATGGGTAAAAAATGTTAAACTCGCGTCAGGACACGTGACCCGATCGAAAATTCGTAAGACGGATGGAGAGTAGGCAGCCGGCGCGGCGTAGGATAGGAAGTATCCCCCTCTCTTTCTACGGCACGGCGAAAATGTATGTCTGCTGTTTCGTTTAGGCGGCGCAGGGCGCTTGCGCGAATGTTCGTGTGTGTTTATGGTACAGCGTGCCACGCGCATCCATGGATGGTGACAGCTGATGGCTCGACCGTCTGTGTAGTGGGCACACTGCTGTGTATTCGTGCATGTGTATTATATGGATGTGCATGTGAAATACAATAGCTTGTTTAATGCTACTGTTTCTGATATCGGTGATATTTGTATAAGTCGTTGCCACTCTGGTGATATTCAGTTTATTGTTATGGTTGCCGTTTACATCTCTCCGGGTAAGTCATTGCGTGCTATACGAGACTTCTGTACGAAAATTTATTCATTTATTCTCATGACGCATCTGCATTGCTTCAAAAAAAAATTGGAAAAAGCTTTGATGAATTGCCAATGATTTTGAGTGGAGATTTCAACATAAACTTTGCAGACGATAAAAATCAACTATTAATTAAATTTTTAAATAATGAATTTGGTTTAACTATGTCAAATGATTGCAATCTTAGCACAACGAAATACAAAACTACTATTGATGCGGTCTTAATTAGACATTTAAATAGGTTCGAATCAAAACTGTTCGTTTCTTACTTCAGCTATCATAAACCTATCGTATCAGTTTTAGAGATTGGCGATGATGGTTCTGGTAATAATGATGGTGAAAAAGTCGTCGAAATTATGGATGGAAGTTGATTTTTCTGAGAGATCTTTTTATCCGGTTGCCTTGTTTCCGCGTTTAATGTGCAACCGTTGCACTTGTGACGGTTTAGAGAGAGACTTGGATCCCTGATTTGTTCTTGCAATATTAGTTAAATTATTTAAGCTAGTTTTAAGCAGCTTGGTCTAACGTAAGAAAGTTCTAAAAAATATGAAAGAAAACAATTAAAAAAGGAGTTGTGTGGCGCTGTTTTGTTAGCGAAATTGCTAAATTAAATAACCAAGGCCCACAAACTGGACAACTTTAAGACACATGCGTGTCAGATATTTCATCTTCTTCTTCTTCTTTTCCTTTTTCCGGCGTTGTTATGGTCAGAAGTGTAGGACCATAACCTTCCCACTTAACTGCATTCCTGCTGGTCCGCTTGTGGGGTCCGCCGGTTTGACCTCAGAAAGTAGCGGCAGGCTTCCCGGTTTGGGATTACTTCATCGCTGAGGCCAATCAAATGCTGGTGTTTTTGCATTTGTTTGCACCAATTGTTTTTCGTCCTGCCTTTTTTTTTTGTGACACGGGCATGCTCCAGATTTTTTTGTTTGATCTTACTCTTACAACACCGGTGATCTCCAGTCGTGTCAACCCACTGATTTGCATGTACACTTGTGGGGCAGTTTAATGGTGGTATATGTGTCCCTAGGCTCACCTTGGTGTTTTCTAAATTGCCTAGATGTGATTTTTGTTTACCTTTGTTTTAGTTGCCTTTTACGACAAGCGAGAGGTATCGCTGCAGGGATATTCTTAACCCGACCCTGCACGGAAAGTGTCAGATATTTCATGACTATGCTATAATGTTGTTTTGGATTGAGGTCACTCCTTCAAAATGGAAAACCTTCGTTTACAATCAAGTCGCTAAAATTCAGGAACTCATGAGCAGTGACAGGTGGGGGCATATACCGCAATGAACCGCAATTTCTGCATGACACCGGGTACATCATGTGTCAGAACCAGCCTTAGGCTTTTGCGACCTAAGAAGGAAGACTTGCAACGAAGATGCACTTTGTGGTTACCGAAACGAATTCCATCAGCGACGTGGTCCACAGACGCCCTAGACAAAAAGGCTCACTTTCACCGCTGGAACTACAGGTGGCAACAATAGCATTCGCTCAAATCGCAATGTTGTTAATGTTAATGGAAATATTCCTGAAAGTACTGAGGAATACAATCAGAAAGTATTGAAGGCTTCCGCTCTTTTATCGACGAACAAAGAGCAGTTGGAGGCAGACTCCAAAGTGCGGAACTGCACTATGACCAGAAGCACCCTATATTACTGAAACCAACACACTGCTATATAAAGATGATCATCACAGACGCACACGAAAAACATTAGAGGAAGGAATTCAGAAGATGGTTCTTTACCTGCGTCAAAGGTTTTAGATCTGTGGCATCAAAAATGCCATTAGAAAGCACTGACACAGATTGATGCATGTTTAAATTCGAAACTTTTGTATCTAATATCAGAAGATATTGCTGCTCGGAAATCGCCCCGTCACTTCCTTATTGCAGTACCATTGGTCACACCACCGCAACCGTTTACGCACTCGACTAAACCGCGACAGAAGTACAAGAGATGGTTCAAACGTTCTGCAGTAGATTTAGCAATAAATATTTCAAGCGACGAAAATGGACTCGAATCGAAACGTACGGAGTTAAGGGAAGAGATTTGATACTATTGCGTAACGGAAGACTCCCGCTAGCCAAGTGGGGTTTAGATAGGTTTACTAAATTACATCCGGGGACCGACAACTATACAAGAGTCGTCTCAGTTAAGGTCTCTTATTCTTCTAAAACCTGCAAATTCAAAACACTAGTCGTGAAAATCTGTCCCTTACCCAGCAACGAAATCGCAGTAAAGGAAACGACTATTTAATCAAGCACAAAAGATCAAATAATAATAAAGAAAAAAAATAAATAAATAAATACGTTTACCAAAGTAAACAAACCAATTAACATTTCAAGTTGCACAACATACAAAAAATTGCATGACACTTCTTCCACTCCACACATTTCAATTACCCAATACTCTTTCGTATTTACTTTCTCTCACGGCACAATCGCGAAGATGATAGCGGCGAAATGAAAGCCATTCATCAAAACACAAATAAACACACACTCGCCATTCATATGGCATTAAATTAACAAAAAAAAAAAAAACAAATACATACAAACACACGGTAAATCATTACAAGGGCCGTTGTCCTCGTTGTCCTCATTATGCCCGTTGTGGCATTCAAATATTGAACTGATTTTGTTTTTGTTAATTTGTTATGTAATTTTTAGCTAAAAATATTAATTGAATATATTTTGTTTAAGTTTAAAACTGAAATAACTTTTCTGCGTTTCTATTTGGTTGATAACTTTTTTTGTTTAGGAGCCATATTAATTTTAAGTTGTAAATGACGTATGGGTCAAATAATGATCCACGGTTATTCACTAAAAACGAGCTATGAGCCACTGAAATGCACCTAGAATTATGTTTCCTTTCCCGCTTGTTATTTTATAATTCTTTGCATTAAAATCACCTCCTGCAATGAAGTTTTTGCCTAGAGCAGTTTTTGTATTGATGTAGTTTTTGTATTGTTCTGTCCGATTTTTAATTTGGGTAGGCAGTCGAAATAGTTAGTAATACATATACGTCTTCAATTTGATTGGATATGTTCGGATTTGTAGACTGCGTACCACCAAGAGCTTTGTTGTCAGCATGATTGGTCTGGTATTTTAAAGTAATTTCTTTATGTAAAATGATTCCCTGAAACCAGTAAGATATTGAGTGAGTCTTGGTAAAGAGTTTCAGTTCGTCGGCTATCACACGTTGGCTCGTGAGGTACGACTCTTTTTCAATTTGCTCTTTCTTCCTCATCCGCTAATTTGACAGTTCGCTCATATTTCAATTTGTATACGAAGTGTTCGTATTGGGGTGTAGATTATTATCGTAATGATTTTTTATAATTCTGTTTATTCTTATTTGTTTATGAAAATGAATTCAGAAAACTTACAGCAATTTCAACACTTTTAATTGATTAGAAAATAAATGTCTTTACTTCTTGCATATTTGTATATTGCGGTGTCGACAAAAAATACTCGTACTTTCGGAGGAAGAGAAACTAGTCGAAATACCACAACTTTGGCTCGCATATGTCTTCAAAGCCAGATCCACTTCTACTTTTTTCCACTTTCTTTAACTCTCAGTGGAATTGTGGAATTGGTTCCTGAAGGTGTGTATTTTTTTTTATCATAGTACCGAAGGAAAATCTCTTCGGAGACTATTTTTAAATTTCGAAAGAGTACTTCAGAAGCATTTTGTTAAATTTTTTTGCAATTTAATTCTTTTTCTTCTATTGTATTGTATTGTTGTGTATAATAATATTGTATATATTATTATATAACATACAATATATGTATAATAATATAATATAGATAATTTGTTTTAATTTGATAAAATTTGATAATGTATAAATAATTAATCCTTTTTTTTTTCGTTGGAGGCTTCTATTATCAGTCAGAGCACTCAGGCACAAACACTGGTCCATTTTACTACCAGACGGACACTTTTCTTTATTGTATTTTCCCCATTGTCCGAAGAAAAGTGATGAGGAGCTAATGTAGAGCTAAGAGGTTTGGCACACACCATTTTTGCCCCACGGATGCGCCACCGTGCGCGAGCGAAAGCAGGACAGTCACAGAGAAAGTGTTCAGCTGCGTCATCCTCCTCGCAACATGCAAGGAGTCATGATTGAAAGTCAGACGCCTATTTTCCTAAGGAGAAATACAGTCGAATGTTTTCGTGCTCAAAGGAAACTCCAGCGCTCCTCCACTGATAAAAAGCTGACAGCGCTTTGGTGGTTTTGGACTCAACATGCTTTGACCAAAGAAGCTTGCTATCTAAGATGACCCCCAGGTACTTAGCTTCCTTGGATATCGGGATGGGAATGCCTTTTAGCACCAGCTGAGTAATGCCAGTATTTTTCCTCCTTCGTGAAGAGAACGATATCAGTTTTAAGAGGATTAACCGACAGCTCACTACTCGTGCACCAGTAATCATCTAGCGCTGCCTGTGCTTTGTAAAAGACAGAGGTGATAGAGAGAACGGCAACATAATCTGCATAGACCACGGCATAGATTCCAGAGGCATGTAGAGCATCCAGCGGAGAGTTAACCACCATGCACCATAACAGCGGAGATAGGACGCCATCTAGCGGGCAGTGCCTGTTTACTCCAGACTCGACACATTGTTCGAGGCCTGCATCAGCGATCAATGTCCTGTGCACCAGCATTGGTTTGATCCACAAAACCAGTGCGTAGATGAACGCCTTGCCGTCTATCAGCGTGACATACGCTCGTCGAAAGTGGCGGTATCAAAAGCTCCCTCAATGTCGACGAAAATGCCCAGTAGGTACTCTTTCCTTTCGAGAGCGTATTCAATTCTCCCAACTAGGTTTTGAAGCGCAGTCTCGCAAAATTTTCCGGATAAGTATGTGGCATATAAGAGAGAGGAGGCATTTGAAGGGCAACTTTGCACACGTGCTAGCCTACTCTCTACTAGTTTTTCCATGCTTTTCAGCAAGAAGAATGTTAGACTGATTGGTCTAAAACTCTTGGCGAGTGAGTAATCCTCTTTCCCTATTTTGGGAATAGCGACCACTTTCACCGCGCGCCAAGGAAAAGGTATATAGGCAAGTGCCAGGCTAGCAGAGAAAATTCTTTTCAGAGTAGGAAGCAGCTGTCTTATACCTTTTTGCAGCATAACAGGGTATATCCCATCAGTGCACGGCTACTTGAAGCCACTGAAAATGCCACAGCAAATTCAGTGGCCTGAGTAGTTGCCACGCGTGACGAAATATACCAGCAACGCCGAGTTGTTTTCATCGTTTCAGTCGCAGTTTCCAATGAGGGAGTGTGCAAGGAGCTGATGACAGTCTGATTTCCCGGGGCATGGGTCTGAAACAGTAATCTAAGAGTTTCTGCTTTAGACTCAGTGAAGTGTACCATCAGACTTTCTGAATTCATCCAGCTTTATCGATTTTCCTCGCGCTCAGGGATTTGATTAATTCGCAGCTGGACTTATAGGAATCATTCTTCAATTTACGAATAAGCTTCTTATATTCCTTTTGCTTCGATCGATATTTATTCCAGTCAACTTCTGAGTTCGATTTAAGCGATATATTCAGGAGACTTCTGGCTTCCCTGCCAAGACATTGGAGCTCAGAGTTCCACCAGGGAACCAATTTCCTGCTGGCAGATTTCTTGACGGGACATGCGAGTTCGAATCAGTTGGTGATGGCGCTGCTCGGGATATGAGCGCCATCCTCCACCAATTGCTTTGTTCTGACTTTGGGCAGGGCTTGAGTGGATTTCTGAAGCTCCTCTCTGAATCGTACCCAGTCCGTCTTTCCCAGATTCTGCTTGGGCTGCGAGGGGGAGATCCCACATTTCAATTGGAATTCGATATATCTGACATGGAGGCAAAAGAGTTACTGTGAACTAAAGGGTTTTGAGTTATGACTTTCTTCAAAATGATCCATCAGCAGGTGAGTTTTCAAAACAATTGCTGCAGATTGGCGATGACAAAATTGCAAGTGATTTAAATGGTTTTATCACGTTACCAAATAACTTTTGCAAAATTTCCGTTTTTCCAAACATTGTTCAAAAGTATAAAAATCGTGATTGGTTAAGAGAACGCGAAATTTTAGCACCAAAAAATGCAAATGTTAATGACATCAATTTTAAGATTCAACAGAAATTGCCAGGTGACTTGGTATTATACGAATCCATTTATACCGCTACGATTAAAGAAGACGCGGTAAATTATCCGATTGAATTTTTGAATTTCTTGGAACCACCCGGTATGTCACCGCATCGTTTGAATTTAAAAGTTGGTTCGTCGATCATACTTCTTCGAAATATTTATTCACCAAAACTTTGCTACGGAACGAGACTTAATTAATGCCCAATTTGATCGAGCAACAGTTCTCACCGGGAAAGCAAAGGAGAAGTTGTGTTGATACCGCGGATCCGATTAATACCAACAGATATGCCATTTAAATTTAAACGTCTTCAATTTGCCGTGCGTTTATCCTTTGCTATGATCATTAATAAGGCTCAAGGACAAACGTTTCAAGTGTGTGGAGTGAATTTGGAGAAACCATGCTTTTCTCACGGATAATTATACGTAGCATGTTCCAGGGCGCGAGCACCCAAAAATTTATTTATTCATGACCCACAAAATCAAACAAAAAATGTTGTTACACTATTATATTGAATTGATAACTTCTTTTTTTTTTCAATTTTTTCCAAATAAAAAAAATTAATGAAGCCAATGAATTTGATTCAATGTCAATATTCATGCATAGCGAAGCATGCCGGGATCTGCTTGAAGGGTATACGATTTTAATTTTTAACTATTATTGAACTTATTTCATTTCAGTGCTCTTAGTAAAAAACTGAATGGATTCTGAGGCGATACGATCAAGAGGCCCAAAATTTAAATTTTCTTCCCATATCCAAACAAAAAAAAAATTAAGAATGACATCACAGGAGGCGAAATTACTTAAAAATACCCTGGCAATCTTTCAAAAGGATTTTGTTAACTTCCGGAAGACAGGCGCAACCAGGAGAACGAGGAACTACCTCAATGGTCGCCTTGTCATTCTAGAGGAAATCTACAAAAAGGGGATAGTCCAGAGTGAAAACGCAGTCAGCGCAACCGACAGTGAGCAATGCGAGACACTGCTCGATTGTCTCGATGAGGTAGCTGCACCTCCGGCTCCTGTCAAAGTAAACGCTGTGCACGGCGAGCTGCGTTGCCAACAATAAACTTGCCGACCTTTGCAGGCAAGTATGAAAACTGGCGAGCCTTCTACGACATGTTCGATGCGCTAATCCATCGAAAGGAATCGCTCTCCGAGGTTCAGAAACTTCATTATTTCAAGTCGAGTCTATCAGCTTGGTCGACTCTAACATCTCGATACGTCCACAAGCGCATGTTGGTGAACGCACAGCTTAAGTGCTTCTTTGGCCAACCAATTGTACACAGTGAAAGTGCTTCGGGACTGAAAAGGCTTCTGGACACCTCCTCAGAATGCTTACATTCCCTAGAAAACCTCGGTGTTCCTGTTGATCATTGTGATCTTATAGTCATCCACATACTCCTTCAAAAGCTGCCTTCCCCCACTCAACAATCCTGGGAAGAGCGCCTGGGTGCGAGCAAAGAACTGCCCACCTTAGACGAGTTCAAGGAGTTTCTGGAGACGAAATTCAGAACCCTGGAGATAGTGGATCAACAACGGAAAAGTGTGCCGCCGGGGTTGAATAAGGGACAGGGTCGGAAAAACCCATTACCGCAGTCGACCAAACACACCTTTCACGTTCGGCCAAAAACAAAAGAGCAATACAGTTGTGCTGTCTGCAAGAAGGGACAGCATGCCATTTGAACGTGTGGACGCTTCTTAAAAATGAGCATAATGGAGCGGTCGCAGACAGTTGATTAAATAGGAATTTGCCTGGCGTACAGCCACTCAACACAACAGTGCCAGAGCAATATTCAGTGCTATTTCTGTCAACAGATGCACCATTCCCTCCTACACATAAATACTCAAAACGCAGAAACAAGCATCGTTCCGGCCAATTCAACACCACACGCACCCAACATCTCACAAGATCCGACACCACACACTCACAACTTCACATCATCCCCATCCACATCCTCTAACTCAAACACCATCAACAACTTCCACACACAACAAGGGAACAGCCAGCAAGTCCTACTGGCCACAGCTGTGATAAAAGCCCAATCGTCAACGGGGGATCTCTTCCAGAGATCAGACGTAGCTCGGACCGACTGTCTCCAATGGCACAGAACACTCACCTGGGTTGGGTCTTATTGGGAAAAGTGCCAGAAGAGTCGAACGGTTTGGTCAGAAGCTTTCTTCAAAAGTTAGACCTCGACACCCAATTGAGGAGATTTTGGGTGATAGAAGAGGCTCCTGAGTATATGGTGGAAAATGAATGAGGAGAAGCATTACGTGGAAACGACCAATCGACTGCCTGATGGCCGCTATGAGGTACGTCTTCCGTTCAAGGGTGGAAGTCAACCTGCGCTTAGTCCCTCGAAGCAAGGAGATCTGCGTAGGTTTTTGCAATTAGAACGAAGACTACAAGGAAACACAACACTACATCGCGAATGCATGTACTACATTGCAATGCATTAACATTCAATAGAGGCATGTGTCGGAAATCCAGATGTCTGATAGTGTCTTGAAGTCGCAATACCACTATTTTATTCCCCACCATCAACAACTAGGTTGAGAGTTGTCTTTGCGTAGTTGCGTAGTTGGCCTATCTTTGAATGAACATCTGATGGTTGGACCTAAAATAGACAAATATAATTGATATTTTGTTAAGATGGCGAATTTATCGATATGCTTTTACAGCTGACATCGAAAAGATTTATCGTCAAATTCGGATGAAGAAAATGGATGCTTACTACCAGCTCATCCTTTGGAGGGACTCTAAAACGGATCCGATAAAAATATTTAATTTCAACGTCATGTCACGTTTGGAACAGCAAGTGCACCTTACCTCGCTATTCGAACTATCCACAAGTTGGCGGCGGAAGAACAAGATCGTTAACCAGTTGGCGCTCAAGCAATCCGAAACGAAATGTATGTTGACGACTTGATCTCTGGAGCAGACTCTGTTGATGAAGCTACACAAAAGGTTAAAGAATCTGATTTTCTGATATTTTTCTGATTGATTGATTGATTGATTTATCAAAAAAAAGTATCTGCATTCTATAGTACATAAAGAACTAGAGGCGAAAACAGATTTTAAAAATACAAAAGTACATAAATAGAGAAAAAAAAACTATAAACATATGACTTAACTATTTAACAACAATGATAATAATTAAATATGTATCTAAACAAGAACACAAAGCATATCAAGAATATCTTTATAACTTAAATGTAACAGCCATGATTTCATTTTTAAAAAGGAAGGAGGATTTATTTCGAATACATCGTATGTTATACGGTAGTTTGACTCTGCCGGTTGTTGGGGTCACAAGTCTGTGAAAATCTGTTAAGCTTTTATTTATTTATTTTTTTTTTTTTATAAGTACATATTATCATAAATAAACTGTATAGTCATATCAACGTGTTTTTCATTGTTGATTCTTTTGTTTTTCAAATCACTTAAGTGAAATAATTTTAAAATGAAGTGTGTAATGTGCAATTTAAAAGTCGATAGACTAAAGGAACTTAAAATTCAATGTAAGAGTTGCAATAATTATGTACATGCAAAGTGTGCCAAGTTAGAAAAAAGAGATGTTGAATATTTCGAGAAGAGTGAGCTGCTTTACAAGTGTGAAACCTGTTGCGGACAACGTCGACGGTCTCTTTCGGTAAATGAAATACCTCTCCAATCTCTTTCCTCACCATCTAATCTCACCAATCAACCAAAACGCTACTCCGGGCCTACTTCACCAAACGCTTCTTGCTCTGCTGCTGCTCCTGTGAACCAAGTTATTAATGATGCTTCTTTCAAAGATTCTGTTGCTGAGAAAAAAAATATAACATTAGAAATGCTTTTCCAAGAGATTCTGAAATTACAACAATTAAATTCAGATGCTCTTGCTAAAATCAATTTTCTGGAAGAGAAATGCCGCTCTTACGGTCACGGTGAACACTTTGCAGTCCAAGATCAATGCGCTCGAACAAAGAGACAAACAAAATGCAGTTGATATCGTGGGTATGACTGATGTGTGTTATGCAAATGCAAAAGAGAAGGTCATTCAACTTCTAACTGAAAATGTAGGAGTACGATTAGAACCAAATGATATTGAGTCTTGCGTTTTGAAAATGAATAAGAGTAAAATAAAAGAAAATGCCTCTAATAATGCCGCTCCCCCTCAATCCATTGTGGCTGTAAGGTTTAATTCTCTCTTGCGTAAGAAAGAAATAATGAATACTTTGAGAGAAAAAAAAACTCAAACTATTTGCAGACAACAACAATTCTCGCATTTTCATTAATGACTGCCTCACTGCGTATACAAGATCTCTTTTGCAGAAAGCTAAGCAGCTTAAATTGCAAAATAAGTGTAAATATGTATGGATAAGAGATTCTTATGTTTTCATCAGAAGGAGAGAAGGTGACAGAGCAATTAAGCTTTTAAATTATGAGGATTTCTCTAAAAATGGTTTCATTATTTCTTAATTATTATTTGCTATGACAAGTATTATTAATTCTGTTTCCCTATTAAATTCTCATAATAATAATGTAAAAAGTAGTACTAGCTTTTCTCCTTTAGACAGCACACCGAATTGTTTTTGCATTCATCATCCGTACATGTTAGCTTATTCAGGCTTATCAGCAATTCACCAAAACATACGCAGTCTCTTCGTAAAAATTTCGATGCATTTCTTGCTCATCTTGCTTCTCTCGATCATTTACCTGATTTCATATTTGTCTCAGAAATTTGGATTTATGAATTTGAAATTGAGAACTTTCATATTCCTAATTTTACATTCGCGGCATCTTGCAATAATTCTTATTCAGCTGGTGGAGTGGCGGTCTTTTATAGGAGTGATATTTTTTGTGATGTATCAAAACCCATTCTTTCAAGTGCTGACTTAATTTGCTTAAATTTTAAATTATCTGGCGTTCAATACAGTTTTGTTGGAGTATACAGATTGCACTTATATACTGTGAATGCTTTTCTGGTTGAATTTTCCGAGTTTTTAGATTCCTCCATATGTAAAAACCTAATTCTTATAGGCGACTTTAATATTGATATTGTGTCTAATAGTTCTGATGCCGTTAATTTCTTGGCATTGTTATCTTCCTTTGGTTTTAGCTCCTTGGTTAACAAACCTACTAGGAAATCGGCATGCTTAGATCACATATTTATTCGACTACATAGGAACAATTCCATTACTTGCAAAACAGAAGTATATGATTTAAATATTACTGATCATAAATTAACTACCATTCAGCTTGATAGTCACATATTGAGGTTTAAGCCGATTCGTGGGAACATAGTAAACAAAGTTGATTTTTGTGCGCTTAATTCTGACTTAACTTTTGAGTTTTGGGAAGAAGTGTATAATACAGATAATCCTTCAGATGCTTTTGATATATTTTTGAAGAAACTTCAGTTACATATTTCAAACAATAGTCGACGCATTTATAATAAAAAACGGGTTTGCTTAAAAGAGTGGATGAACGTGCATTTACTCAAGAAAGTTAATTTAAAAAACAAATTGCATGCTAAATTGAGAAAGCATCCGTTAAACAACAGGCTTAATAAATGCTACGACAAACTTTGTAATGAGTTAAAAGCTGATATTCCGCGATGCAAAGAAAATTATTACAGGACAAAGTTTGCGGAAAGCTTAGGTAATTCTAAAAAGGAATGGGAAATAGTAAATCAGATCCTTAATAGGAAAAAACCTGTGACTGATTTTTCTATAATGCATGGTAGTTCCTTAATTAATGATCCTACATCTGTGGCTAATCTATTTATCAATCACTTTTCAAATATAGATGCAAATATTAATTATACTTTTCCAGTAAACTCATGTCAATGTTCAGATGGTATTATTGAAGATTGCTTTAACGCCCAAAGCTTTTTCTTTGAAGATTTTACTTCATTGGAAATTCATAATATTATAATGTCATTAAAAACATCTAGTTCCAGCGCAACTGATATGATTTCCAATAATATTTTAAAGAATATTTCGTATAAAGTTTCTGATGTCCTAACGTACATTTTCAACCTTAGCATCCAGAAAGGTATATTTCCAGCTGCACTTAAATTAGCCACTGTTATTCCACTGTTCAAAAAAGGAGAAACCACGAATCTCAACAACTATCGTCCTATTTCCCTTCTTTCTGTTTTTTCCAAAGTTTTTGAGAAATCCATGAAAACAAGGATGTTATCCTTTTTAGACAAAATTCAATTTTTAAGTGATTCTCAATATGGTTTCAGGAAAGGTAGGTCGACTGAAGACGCAGTTTTGAAACTTTGTAGTGAGTTATATGAAACTTTAAATAATTCCGGAATAGCAGCCACTTTATTTATTGATATAACTAAAGCATTCGATATGGTGGATCATAGCAAATTACTTCAAAAATTATATAGAATAGGTTTCCGAGGCTGCGTATACGACTGGTTTGCTTCTTATCTAAGAGATCGTAAACAGTTGGTAAAAATTAAAAACAGCTATAGTTCGGAAAAAATTATAAATTTAGGCGTTCCACAAGGGTCTGTCTTGGGTCCTATCCTATTTCTTATTTATGTTAATTCCCTTTTCATCCAACGTTTTAAAGGTAAAGTCACAGCTTTTGCTGATGATACGTCTTTGTCGTATTCCGAATTTAACCTGTTTAATTTGTATGCGTCTGTTAACTATGATTTAGAAATTCTTCGAAAATGGTATTATTCTCATAAGCTTATCATAAGTGAAAAAACCAAATTTATGATCTTCAACATTTCTGGGGCCCTGCCTGAAGTCATTGATTTAACATATCATTCACCTACCTGCACTAAGTACAATCTGTATACTTGTACTCATCAACTTCATAAGATCTCTTACAATGCTATTAATAACTGTTCGGCTAGCTGCTTTAATATTGAAAATGTTGAAAATTTCAAATATTTGGGGATAATTTTGGATTGCAAATTAAGTTGGAAAGATCACACCTCACATCTGTCCAAATACCTAAATCATGTTTTACGTCAAATTTATCATCTTAGTCTATATTGTACTCTACCCATATTAAAGCTAGTTTATAATGGACTATTTAAATCAAAGCTGCAATATGGACTAACTTGTTGGGGTGGCACACACTCTAATAAAATTGATCCCTTAATTGTAAAGCAAAAACACGCGATTCGTATCCTGTTTAAAGTTAATCGTAGGACTCATAGTTTTGAGTTATTCAAGAAACTTAATACTCTTCCTCTAAAACATTTATATTTTTATAAAGTGCTTGAAGTATTTTTTATCAGATCTGGATACTACTTCTCAAGATGGTATGTCTCCCATAACTTACGTGTCAATAACCAGTACTTAGTGAATGTACCTATCGTAAAGAAATCACATTTTTCTCATTTCTATAATGTCACTGCTCCCCGCTTGTTTAATAATTTACCTATTAATCTGAGAAGTGAGAGAATTGAAGCGACCTTCTTGAAAAAACTGAAACTATTTCTCTTTCCTTTTAATTATGAAGAAATAGATTCATTACTAAATGTTATAGTTTAAACGTATGTTTTGGTGTATTTTCTCTTTTTTTCTTTTATTTTATTTTCAGCTAGTTGAATTCTTGAGTTCTTTTACCTATATAATATCTTTCATTGAATTTCATTTATATGTACATTATTACAATCATAAATCTTGAATTGGCTTTTTTCACTTAATGACCCCTCAACCTACATTAATGTTAAATTTGTTCTGATGGATCATTCGCCACTTGTCTTTCGACAATAGAATGTTCCTAATTATTTCATGAAATTTTTTTGTTAATTACGTAATTGTAAATAATTTATTGTACATAAGATTTTACGTGAAATAAAGTAAAGTAAAAAAAAAAAAAAAAAAAAAAAAGTTTATTAAACAGCCTTGGAGCAATTGATGAAAAAACTTGGAAAAATATTTGTAGATTGTGGTGAGGAACTTGTTCAAGATTCTGTTCGTTTACTCTAAGTTGGTAATTAGAAGAGCTTCTGTTTAAAGAATATCCTGATCTTTCAAAAAAGGAGATGAGGAGTTACGCCTAATTCATGTGCATCACGGGAAGACCTAGACGAATTTGTGTCGACATATTCGAGCCTGGAAAAACTCTTGCGAATCCTCGCGTACTGCAGGAGGTTTATTTCGAATTGTTGCACATCAAACGAACTTCGGATTAAGGATTCTCTACAACCTGCGGAATTTCAAGCAGCGAGCCTTCCCATCATCATTTAAGACTTTGAATCCATTTGCCGACAGGGATGGTATTCTACGGGTAGGAGGTAGGAGGTTGGACAACTCAACATTAAATTACAACCAACGACATCCTATAATCCTAAAACCCAGTCATCACTTGAGTAAGTTGGTAATCAAGGACGCACACGTAAAAACACTCCTCTGGAGGTATCCAACAGATGACAGCATACCTTCGAAATAAGTATTGGATTCTGAACCTCAAGAACAGCATCAAGAAATGCATTCATTCTTGCACCATATGTTTCAGATATCAAGCGAAGCCATCAAGCCAATTAATGGGAAATCTACCTGCCCCAAGAGTACAAATGTCGAAACCATTTACTTACACGGGGGTATATTATGCTGGTCCAATTGATCGGAAGACATGGAAGGGCCGGGGAGCGCAGTCCATAAAGGCTTATTTTGCCTTGTTTATTTGTTAGGCTACCAAAGCCATTCACTTGGAGTTGGTAAGTGACATGGCAACACAAGCCTTTTTGGCTGCCTCCAGGCGTTTCACATCGAGATGAGGTATCTGCAAAGAGATCTTCAGCAACTTCAGTCCACCCGCGTCGCCATACTTCGGAGGTCTTTCGGAAGCCGATATTAATTCGGTCAAATATCATCTGAGAAGAATCGTTGGTAACGAGTCACTAACCTTTGAGGAGTTCTATACGCTTCAGACAGAAATAGAAGGATGTTTGAATTCTAGGCCACTTACCCCTCTATCAGATAATAATCCAGATGACTACACTGCGTTAACTCCAGCACATTTCCTCATCGGAGAGCCGACGAGGAGCATACCGCAACCGGACGTAGCAGAACAAAACATTAGTCATGTTGACCGGTGGCAGCGAGTTCAACGGATGTTCCACTCCTTTTGGAAGCGATGGAGCTCCGAATATCTTGCACCACTTCAACAACGTCCCAAGTGGCTTACTAAGGAAGCACAACCGCAAGTCGGGAATCTTGTACTCCTAAAAGATGAACGTTTACCGCCTTCTAAAGGGATGCTGGTCCATATCACAAATGTACACCCAGGTGCGAACAATCTAATCCGAGTCGTAAGCGTCAACACAAAGGGGAGAATTCAAACGGCCGATCAAGAAAATTTGTTTACTCCCGGATAACAACACCAACGCGGATCAAACTATCCTATAATATGAACAACTCATAATATTGAACCCAACACACAGTATAAAATTCTATAATCATTATCATTATCAAAACCATAAGATTCATCAGAAGATAATTTTATTCTAACTCCAAATAAGAAACATCCCCGCATAAGATCATCACCCTAATTCGAAACTCGTAATCACCTAGCGTTAATAAAACGCACAATTGCTTATTTATATAAAAACCTTTATTAATTTTTAAATCTAAAAACAATCTATTGAAATGTATAAAAATGAAATTAACTTAAACACTTCACACATCTTCCATTTATTTGATTTATCTGTAATGACACTGCACTTTGTTATAACAAATACAACAAAAAATTACAATAAAATAATAATAACTAACAAAATAAGAATAGCTAAACAATCAAAGAGTGCGTTACATCCACGAATTACATTTTTAAAACGTAAACACTAATCGCGCACATAATCCACCAAAGCAAAAAACTACACTACACAAACACAACACCACACCTATCCCTTGATCGCATATCAAAAGGGCACCAACACTGGAATGAAAGAGACAACTTAAGAGTTGAAGGCGAACTTTTGAACATTGTTTCCTTTTTTTGTTTTTGTTTTTATGTAATTAATTGAGACTAAAGGCCCCGGCCCATAGAATCCGTTGATCCGCCACTCCGTTGATTTCAACTGAGTGCAAACGTGTTATAGGATAGAGCAGGCAAGCATCGGCCCATAGAATCCAGCAATGCGTTGACAATTGTCGACGACATTTATTAATTGATGGAGTGCGTTCATCTGAGTTATAAAATGGATGGCACGGATGGCCTTTGATCGCCTCAATCAATTCTTCCTCGGACATTTTATAACGTTTTTTTTCCGAGAATAATGTACACTTTTTGCACACTAAACGACCTTCACCAACCGAATCGTACTTTGAATGTCAACCGAATTTGAAGTTTCTCTCAGTACGAGAAAGTTCCTAAGCATTCTCTCAATGCATCCACCAATGAACGTGCCTACTCTCAATTCGTGCATGCGTGAACCTCAGAATGTAAATGTGTAAGCTCCAATATGTGAATGTATGTAACTGTCAACTGATCAAAAAGTAGAAAGTAGCTCTACTTTGTCCGTAACATTAATACCCAATTATCAATCAAATTAATTGTGAACAAGTTCAAGTGCTTGCGTCACACACAATTCAATATCAAATTTATGCGCTTGATATTAATATAATACATTCAGAAAAACGCTTCTGATCATTTGGTGACCCCGACCTGATTCGCACGGATCAGATCAAATCAGATCATCAGATAAAACACATAAGCCACAAGGCCATCTTTGTCATCAAGGGAAAAAAGACAAGGCTGATCAACATCTGCCGACGTCGATTGCTCCGGAATCAAAATGACAACATTTGAAGAATTCATTGTGACATAGTTGGCAGCTGGTCAAGAAATCAATCGAATTATAACAAACTTCAAAAAGGACTCCTTAGGCAGGAAAAGATCAAGAACCTACTATGAAGGGCGACTTCAGCCCATTAGAGAGCACTGGATTACGTTCGAACATACAAATTCAAAAATAAAATCATTACCGAATATTCCTGTCTAGCATGATTACTTCGTCGATATTTCTCCAAAATCAAAGACAAAATGTGCAATCATATACTTCCTCAGAAGACTAATCGAGAAATCGTCTTAGAGGCAAGATGAACCCATATAGTACTACGAGTTGAAGCGTCCTGGCAACAGATATAATGCCTGAACTACACAATATTTAGAGTTGACTGACGACCCTGCAGCAATTGCGTATAGTCAGTCAGAATTCATCACCATGGGGGCAATGGTAGAAGAAAACCTTATTAGCTTAGTAATAAGGCTACAAGAAAAAAGGAATGGAATTATCGAAGATGCCCCATCAACGGGCATGACAATTCAGAATTCGGTAACCTTACCAAAGGTGACGACTATTTCAAGTGGAGACAATTTTTTGATATGTTCTCCCAAATGGTCGACAAGCAAACAATACCCAGCATACAAAAGATGTGGTATCTCAAAACTAATCTTAGCGAAGAAGGCGAGAACCCCATCCGTCATTTATCACTCACGGAGGATAATTACAGAACCGTATGGGCTATCCTTCAAGATCGATACAACAACATTAGGGTTCTTCCGTCAACCCTTGTACAAAAAATAATTGGACAACCAAGGCAAACGCAAGCTCAACCATCAGCCATTAAAAACCTTCACGATACGATGCAAGCGTGCTTGATGGCATTATGCAACATCGGCATGGACACTTCAACATGGGATCCCCTTCTACTCCATCTACTAGTAAAGAAACTAGACCAAGGAACAAGAATCCTATATGAGCAATCTCTCAAGAAACCCAAAGAATTCCAGTCAATCATGGCATTCCTAACGTTTCTTGAGAACCAATTAAAATCACTAGAATCAATTGGACAAAGGAAAAAGGAGACTTCAGCTAGAGATTGTGCATCATTAACATCCAGCCACGGTAATAAGACCCCTTGCAAGAGTTGCGGAACCGGAACACACCCTTTAGACTGTTCTTACAACTACAACCAGTAGAGCGTATACGAATTGTGCAAAGGTATAAGCTGTGCCTTAACTGCTTAAGAAGAGGCCATGGGGCGAATAATTGTGTTTCAAGAAGTTGTTAACGGTGCAATAAGAAACACAACAGGCTGCTACATATTGAGAGTAACGCCAACGGGTCGGCTAACAATAAACAACAGACTAGCACTCCAAACAGCAGTAACAATCTTCAAGATGGAACAAGACCATCAGTGACACTAGCTGCATCCAACAGCCCAGAAAGGCATCATTACGTTCTCCTCAGTACAGCCATCGTTGAACTTGTAGCAACCAATGGATAGAAGTTGACATGCAGAGCCATTTTGGATTCCGGCTCTCAAGTAAATTAATTATCGCACGCCTAGTGAAGAGATTGGACCTTCATACAAGAAATACAAATATGTATATCCAAATCCATACAAATGAATATTCAAGGCATTGGCGATGGCAGGAAGGAATCCCATCAATGCGTAAATGTACAACTACAGTCAAGAACAACTGCCTTCACTACTCGTCTAGAAGCCTTTGTCTGCCACACATCATAGCGGCACAACCTTCGCAACATTTGAATATCTCGACATGGCCAATACCAAAAAACATCCCGCCAGCAGATATCATCAACTACTCTCCATCGGGCAAATACATTTAGCAGACGATCTATCGTTCCTTCAAAACACAGTTTTTGGTTGGATATTAGTTGGTAAAATAGGTGAAACCAGATCAATCACAGTAACATGCGGAATTTCCACGTATGATCACAAGGACTTTCATCAAATTATTGAACGTTTGTGGAGTCTCGATGAAGTTGAACCAAGACGTAGTAATTTATCAAAAACCGAAAACATGTGCGAAGCTCATTTCGCGCAAAACACAAATAGAGATACTGATGGCCACTTCATTGTCAAACTACCATTTCAAGGTCTGGAAGCTTTGGGCAAATCCAGGGAAACAGCAGTCAACAGGTTCCTGAGCCTGGAGCGACGTTTAGAGAAAAACATGGAAGTGAAGGAGCAATACATCCAGCTTATTAGGGAAAACGAAGAATTGGGTCACATGACAGAAATCGACTTCAATAACATAATTGCACCAAACTACGTAATTCCTCAGCATTGCGTGTTTAAGGCTGACAGCAGCACCACTAAACTTCGAGTTGTTTTCGATACTTTACGCTACTATAAATACGGTGACCTACGGTATATTTAGCCACGAAGTGCTTACAGCAACTAGCAAAGGAAAATAGCAAAATGTTGGCATTAGGCGCTCATGCCTTACACAACGATTTTTATGTCCATGATTGCTTAACTGGAAATGATAATTTGTCAACTGCATTAGAAATACAAAATCAACTCACCACCATCCTAAAGAGTGTAAGATTTAAACTTCGAAAATGGTGCGCCAATCATCCTCGTCTGCTACAAGGTTTCGCACCAGAGGATAAGGAAATCGATCTCGACTTCAGCAACGAAAACAGTGCGTCAATCAAGGCATTAGGATTGACACAGCAACGGAAAAATTATACATTTTGTGTTAAAACCAATTTAAGTGCGACAAGTAGAGTAACAAAACGAATTGTTACTTCAGATGTTGCCAGATTATTCGATCCATTGGGCGTGATGGCTCCAGTAGTTGTCACAGCAAAAATATTCGTCCAAGAGTTATGGCCATGCAGCTATCATATGATGAAGCACTACCAGCCGAACATACAAGATATTCCGAATCTTATATTTGTTATTATATTGTTGTTATTCTATTGATTTGCATTGAATTGTATTGTATATTTAATCATTATTCTCGGTTACAAAATACAAGTTAAAGTACAGTTAGATATATAATATTTACAAATTTGGCATATAAGAGAATAGTTAGTGGTATTTTTATTTAATACAAAATAGAGTAAATACCACATTTGATTCAATTATTTACAGTGTGGAGTGATCAGTTAAGCAACAAATATTAAAATAAAAGTAAAAATACATAATTCGAAGTTACTGAGGTAAATGACAAGCAAAATCATATATCAAACATTTAACTCAGTATTCAAATGTAAAATAAACTAATCAAGCAATGTATTGCAACAAATTTTCGATTTCATTGATATCATAAGCAAAGAGCCACGACTTTATTTTTCTTAAGAATTTTGTAGTATTTGTGATGAGTCGTATTTCTTCCGGAAGTTTATTGTATGACTTACGTGACACGATAGAGTTGGAGTTTCTGAAAAGTGTGGTACGAAAAGATAAGCTCAAAATATTATGAGAAGAACCTCTTAAGTTATATGATCCAACAATAGGATTTTGCATATAACCATTACGAATAAAAAATATTTTTAATACTTTATAATAAAATAGGTGTCTTAATGGTAAAATCTTTGTTTTACGAAATAGTTCTATAGAATGTGTTAGGCAGGTAGAGTCGCAAATTTTTCTTAGAGACAATTAAGGGTTGCAGTTTGTTGCGATAAGCACCTCCCCAACAGCAAATACCATATTTTAATCTGGAATAAAATATTCCATAGTACACAGCTTTTAATAAAGCATTGGAACTCACTTTTCTCAGACTGTACAGGCATCGAATAGATGAAAGGAGATATTGTTTCAAGTTCGAAATATGTTCACTCCATTTAAGATGTTGGTCAAATGTTACCCCTAACTACTTGAAGTGTTTTACTGTGTTAATATCGAAGCAATTTTCTCTACAGTTAATATGAGAATTAAAAAGAGACAGGGAACTAAGTAATGGGCAATTATGATTAAGTAGATTGAATCTTAGACAATTAGGTGCATGAAAGATAACTTCAATATCAGGCAGTTGCTTTAAGTTGAGATTAAAAAACATTAGTCTAGTTTTATTGCTCACAACTAGTTTATGTTCCGCAAACCAGGATCATAAGACATGTACGTCATAATTTATGTCTGACATTAAATTTAAAGGACTTACTGCATCATATCCGATGGCAACATCATCCGCGAAAACTTTTACTTTCCCAGCAAAAGGTTGCGTTGCTCGAATAGAGAATTTATATATACCAAAAACAGGATCGGACCTGAACCTTGAGGAACGCCTAAATTAATAACTTTTGAATCACTTAGAACACTATTTACTTTCACTCTCTGACTACGATTACTTAAATAAGATACAAACCAATTGTAGATGCATCCGTGAAAACCAGCATTATAAAGTTTTTTTAAGAGAATAGAATGATTAACCATATCGAAGGCTTTCATAATGTAAACAAAGAGTGCACCGCAACATCTTCTACTATCCAATCCATTTTGAATAAAGGAGCAAAAATCCAAGAGGGCATCTTCTGTTGAAAAGCCTGTTCTTTTTAGCACGACATTCGAAATATCATCTTGACCGCATGAGTTAGAGTTTTTGAGGGAACTTATTGTCTTCAAAATTTCAGAACCAGAAATGTCTTCAAAGAAGAAGCTATTTCTACTGCAAACACTGTTTACAACACCACCATTTGAACAAAAACTGCAAGAAACAGACAAATCATTTCCAAATGAAGTTTGGCCAATTGTTACAAAGTGGTCATTAAAGAGATTAGCTATTGTATTTCTGCAGGGTCAGTAATATCCACGCCACCAGCTTGGATTTTTAGAAAAATAACATTCCACTCCTTTCCTGGATTGCCCGCCGCATTTATAATTTTATTATGGTAAAAGTGATCACGACTTAATCTTATTTCTTTGTTTATTTTTCTAGAATATTTCTTGAAACGAGACTATAAATTTGTGTTAAGAGGATGTTTCTGACATTTGTAACGTAATTAATTTTTAAGAGCAATTTTTCTGAGCAAGGATAAGATATCCAAGGTTTTTTCTTACGAGTACAAACAGCATAAGTGGAACTGTTGACATAACTTCTTAATCTTTTAGAAAATAAGTTATACGCCCTAGAAGAGTTTTCATCGAAGTATACGCCGTCCCAGGTATATCCCAGTTAGCATGAAGAAGTTCCTGATTGAGTTTGTTGTAGTCAATTTTAGTAACCCTGCGTTCAAGTGGAGATTGATTTAGTTCCATATAGTTTAGACTTTTAAGAACTATGCCCGTCATAGAGTGATCTGTAATACCCAGTCAAAAACAATGTCTAAATAATCTTTATGAGAGATATTAGCAAAACGACCAAAAACAGGCAAGTCCCTGTATCAGGTCTAGTGGCTTCATTGATAAAGGACATTAATCCATTTTGAGACAACAAAAGATTATATGAATCCAGCGTATTATTTGAAGTTAGGAGATCTAGATTCATATCACTCAAAATTATAAAGTCATCAAAAAACACCTGCACTGTTTTTGAGTGAAATCTATACAGACAAATAAATTTAAATTGTTCCTCACCTAAGCCAATAGAAACACTTAAAACATCTGTACTAGTCAGTCTATAACTTTTGACATCGCACTCGTACTTTTCATGCACAAAGACTCCAACTCCACCCGAAGAATATGAATCATTAAGACACGCATAAAATATGTAATTAGGTAAACTATACTCATCAACTTCATAAGAAAAAATCCATATTTCACTAACAAAAATATGTAATGTCAGGCATAGATGTAAAGGATTCAAGATTACAACACAGGATATCGAAAATTCGCCGCAAACTACGTATGTTTTGGTGTACTATGTATACAGATTTAAGATCGTTAGGTTTAGTTTCAAAAATTTTATCTGAGCTACTTCGAATGGTTGAAATGGTGAGATCGTTATTTATAAGACCGAGATTGTTAATTGAACAAAGAAAAAACTAATTTAGTATATTATCTAAGTCAGCAAAAGATCTTATAACTATAACCTCACCATTCTCAACTTTCCGAAGCAATATCTGAGAATTCTTAAACCAAAGATATCTAAATTTGTGTTCTACTTTAATTTTTTTTGCAGCAATAAGTAAAGCTCGATTGTATTCTGTTAAGGAATCATTGATATAAATTCTACTTTTTTTATTACCGGCAAATATTGAAGCATTTAATTTGTCCTTCTCTGACTTTCTCCTAGACATCAACTTTTGTTTTACTGCGTGTGAAGAGAGTTGAACGAATACAACGTTTCCGTCGTTGTTTGAATTTTACTTTTTTGTTGGTTTAACGTAGATTTTTTGTATTTCATTGGCGGAAATATCAACATTAAGCGCTTCACTAAAAAGTGTTTGAGCACACGTACATAGCTGCGTTGTCGTTGTTTACCTTAGGGATACCCACGACTTCAACTGCATTTTCCAGAAGCTTTTGTTCCCTCCAATTCAAATTATTTTCTGGTCGTGTTACCTTACGCCTTAGCTCAACATTTTTCTCTCGTAACGCTTGCAGTGAAGATAGAAATCATATAGTAATTGCATAGGTACAGAGTCGTTGTGTTGTGGCTGCGGCGATGGGTTTGGAGGAGGTTCGATTAACTCGGGTTCCTATCGAACACAAGCTTTCGGTTCGAGGTGGTATTGCGTGCTGTTTGTGTGTGCTTTGGTGTAGCGGCTGTTTTGTTGATTTAGGTTGCTTGTCCGTAGGTTTGAGTTGCTTAGCAGATTTTTGTCGCTCTATTTGTGATTGTTGGTGGTTCAATGATGTTCTGTTAAGCGGCACTATTGGTTGCAGTTGTAAAGACTTGCGACGAAGAACACTGCATTTGCCACACCGGTATTTAATGTTATTTGAGTTCAAATATTCAATGTCAGAAAATTCGATATTCACGCACGAAGAATGAAAACTACATATGTGTACATTCGGCACAAGTAACTTTACATTTATTACCGCGCTCTATCCTTTCATTACAAATTACACAATTCATGATTATTTTTAAAGTATTATTGTGAGAGAAACGTTAATTTAAATATGTTCGCACCCCACGACCTTACGAATAAAAAACACGTCCGCTCTCAGAGACGACAAGTGACGACGAGCTGAAAAATACGTATGGACAAGAAACTCGATCAGCTGTTTTCATTTTCCATAATATGGCTTCCAATTGATGCAACCATTTGGACGTCTATTTATGATTTATGTTGAAGGGTTGTGTAAGGATTAATGTCGTGACCTTAATCTTGTTGCTCTTAATCTCTTGTTGTGGTCCTTATGAAATATCTGTATTATGTTGAGGGAAGTGACTTTTATATTTATATAAATTATTATAGTCTGAATTCTAAATGAGAAAGAAAACACCGCAATTTTTTATAATTTTTTTCTGATAATTAGGGTCAATACACAACTGACACTTTTCTCTGACTATCGGGACAGTAAAATAATTATGAGCAATCATAGTAAAATATTGACATAGGTCTCTATTTATTTACACTAAATACTTGAATACATATGTATATGGGAAAGAATGCAAAATTGAATCAGTTTTAATTTCATTTTTACTTTTTTAAGGTTTTGGGATTACTTGTTGTTACTGGCAGCCTTTGGGCCTTGGACGATCCCATGTTTACATCAATCTTAAGCGAATTCGACCATTTTATGTATATGTTCGCATTTGCAGTTCTTTTTTCTGGATGCGTCATTGTGTTCAGCGCATGGTTTGCTTGCTACGGAATTTATAGGCGATCGCAACATATCATAAGTTGGGTAATATACATATATAGTACTATAACTAGAACTTTTTTGCACGGATAAATAACAATAACCTTTTCCTTAGTTCATCTTCATCTTAGTGATAACTTTTATTTTGGAGATTGCGTTAGGATCTTGGATTTTGAAAAATAAAAATCAATTGGAAGATTTACTTAGGGCCTCGTTAAAACGTTCAATTCAAGAAAAATATGGTCAAAGTAGTTCAACAACTGTATCTTTAGATGTCATCCAAAAGTATGTAGGTATACTATATTTTTTGTTGAAAGAACAATTTTCACAAATGTAATGTAAGCTCCATTGTTGTGGAGCCGATGGACCCAATGACTGGCTGGCAAGTCAATATAATAATGTTGGTCGATCAAATGCTGTTAACATTGCTTTCGCATCCCTGAATTCCTTCTTCAATATTCCGGAATCATGTTGTAAGCCAGATATTACGGAAATAGTATGCGAAATGGCAAGGAGACATCGAATTGATACTCCATTTCATGTCGGCATATTTGATAAGGTATGCATATATTTATTTTCTTTGTTTTATATACAATTCTGCTTTTAGGGTTGCTTCATCAAATGGACTCTTGTAATGGCGAATTATTCTAGTATATTCATTGGAATATTTGTTATTATATTTTCCTTGGAAATAATTGTTTTGTTTTTTTCGTTATTTTTTTGCTATAAAGTGTTTGGATCAATCTCAAAAAAGTAAGCAATAAATTTACTATAGTAACAACTATGTGCATGTTAATTATTGTATATTATTATGCGGTTTTTCGTAACTAATGACATTTTTTTCGGCACAAAATAAAAATCGAGATAATGTAACACATTTACATTTTGTTAATCGATCGAAAAATTAGAAAAGGAAGTTAAACAAAAGCTTTCATAATATGCCGAATTTGTTTTTTTTTTTGCTTATACGTTAACCATATAAATAACTGCAATTAATAACATCGGAGTACATAAATATTGGCTTTACATCTTTTTGTTTCGTTAACGGAGCATTTACGAAAACCTTATAACTATATAGCATGATTCTGCTGAAAATAAGCGTCGTCCAGAGGATCAATTCAAAAAAATCAATCAATTTGGATAGGCCAAGCTCTTGTAACCATTGAGAAGTCGGCACACCTGAACATTCAATCACATTCCCATCTACGGCGGCAAGATTTTCAGCTGATCTTTTCGGACAAACACAAGTTGGAGTCTTCACTTCATTAACCTCTATGCGAGATGTCCATCGACGATGTTTATTGACGAAATTCAATATTTCTGTACGAGAAGACACTTGTAATGATTTAAGTTAGAGCTTCATAAAAACTTTCCGTGTTGTGTTCACTATTTTTATAACGCATTTTCAATATCAAAATATATTAAGTGTGTATATATCGATACATATTTAGTATCCTTCTGGTTTAGCTTATTAAAAATGTTTGCAGGTACGTATATTTGAATGTTAACAATTACATAACGGCGCGAAATTCATTCTACATATATGAAGGGTTAAACAATTCTCCTTACTAGACAAAAAAAAGCTTAATAATTATAAAGTAAGCTAACCAGTAAACATAAAGAAATGTGAAAGGTAAAATAGAAAAAATAAAACTGATATAATATGCAAATTTAATAAATTAACTAGAAAATCAAATGCCTTATAATATGTATATTTAGAAAAATGTGACTGCAGCCAATTATACAAATTATTCGCTTTGGAAAGCTATTAACGAAATTGTATAAATATTGTAATATAAAACCATCAACTAGGACGACATAAAAGTAACACTTAAGTTTTATTTAAAATGTTTACGAAAATATTATAATTTCTCCCTTTATTATTCTTTCTTATAAGTGCTGGGCCTTAATCACACCACGCCTCGAGCTAATGGTGTCGAGCTGACCAAGGCAGAAATTACCAAAGATAGGACAAAATATGAAGTAGTATAATAATATGGTTTGTGTGAACGACATCCGGTGTAGTGCATGTAAATGGCGTGGATGGGGAGAAATGCAGCCTGATTTTGACAATTGTCAAAATGATCGGAAGATTTCCACCCTTGTTAGACTTTACACCTATACCACGACTATTTCATTAAGGGAAGATGTAGATAAAGGGATGACGAAACACTATACTCTATTGGATGACGAAACACCACAGCTATCACTGGTCCATTAACAATTATTCTCCATTCTTCTATCGGGAATAAATACACGAACAACTAAATAAAAATCAACTGCATAAAATCAATCACTTGTGAGATCAATCACTTGAGTAAGAGTTCAATTGACTTCATGTTGACTGTGTTCAATTTAAAAGAATTACTTATTGTAACATTGAGAAAGAATATATAAACAGAGGTTGTAAAAAGATCAAATAAAAACTATAATGATTTGTGCTGACAATGGAAACGAAGAACTCTTATTTGTCAATTTAGCAAACACAATATATTGTCGATCAATTTTATTATTGCATAATATTTTAGGTGTAAGACTAAGGCAGATGGTATACTGCAGGGAAGCAACCAGTCCTTAGCAAAGATTACCTTTACCAGCAAACTTTATTGATTCACGATACAAAATAAAAAGGGAAAGGGTGTGAAAACGGTAAGGTCTTGAACATAAATTAATAGAAATGCATTTAAAAAAAAAGTTGTTTAAGTTCGGTGGTATAAAAAAGTTTTTGTATGAAAAGGAATACAATCTCTAATGAGGTACATATATGCAATTGACCCGGTTATTGGAAGCTATACATACTTGTTTTCCCGTTCACTACTATTAAATTGTATATGTGACCGCGTCCGAGAAAAGGGACCTAGTGTGTCAAAAAAGGTGTTTTGAGTTAAAAGTGGATTCTGGTACCTAAAAGTGTGTAGAATAACATGAAATGGGTTAGATTCATGACAAAAATGTATTTATACCATAAAAATGAAAAAGTTTGAAAAAAACTGCGAAAATTATACTGATAAGAATCAAGCGTCACAACAAACAGCTGCAACCTAGCAACAGCTCAGGGTATCGTCACACTATAAGCGAAAACAAATAATGTTCGAGAGGGGAATGACGTCACTAAAGTGTGTACCCAATCAGAATTGACTATACTGCATCGCTTCTCTCAATTGAAAGAACATTCACACTAAGAATGCGTTGCGAAACTTTAAACGCGTTTATCTCGGAACTACGTTTTCGCACACTAGGTCCCTTTTCTCGGACGCGGTCACATATTTGTTTACAATGCTACGATCACTTCTAATTTTCAAATACAATGGCGATGAGCTTCATACAAAAATGTCATCGAAATATCTTTTAGTTCAAAACACCGTTGATGAAATGTAGGTTTGATTGATGTTTATTATTTGATTGATAAAGAAATAGCGCCGATAGACAAAAACGCCGAAAACGATATTATATAATCTCAAATCCAAATAAGAGGTTTTGTTGTTGAAAGGATTCAACAACAAACACCTAGTTTTTCCACTTTTAAAATTATAAAAATTATGATTAGAATTTTAATTACAAATATTTTTGAATCAATATTAATCAAAACACGCAAATATCAAGGTTGGCATTCCCACATAAACTGAGCAAAATCAGAGTACAGTTGTTTGTCAGAAAGCCCATGATGTATTTTTGTGTTGTTCAAATATCATAATACAGTTGTCTGTCAGAAAACAATTGGAAATTCGTCCTCTGAACGTTAGCCCTGATGGCTATAAGTACTCGTAAGTAATGTTTTTTACTTCATGAAAAATAACAGACTTTTAGCACAAAAAGCTGAGGCTTCAAATCAGGTATCGCGTTTTTAACTGATTATCTAATGAGTTGGATTATGTTTCAAGATAACTCATCCCTAAAGGGCTTAAATAATATAACAAGCAGTCCGTCGTGTGTTTTAAAGTGTAGTGAATTTTATACTTTTATAACTCACTGAAAGTTTCGAGTTAAACGAGTACTAAAATTAGTTTTATCATGAACCGCTCAGTTTTGAGGTAGCAGAATGACCAATGTTCTTAACATTAACATTTATTAGTGTAAATATTGCTTACAATAACACTATGTATTATCATAAAATAAATTGTAATATCTGCAAATTTATCTTTCACAGTGCTCGTTTTGGTATTTTTCAAACAAATACTGGTTTTATAACTGTTGGATCTCGAAATAAAAATGTAATTAAAGTAAGCAGTGTTGCGCTATTACCAAATCAACTAAGAATGTACGGAAAGTAGTCGCAGTTTGTAATTAGTTTACATACCCTATTTCAGTACTTTTATACTTTTTTAAAGAAAAAAAATACATTGAGATATTATCATCTATACACCTTGATGTCGACTTCCGACAGTTCTCATACTTGGTAAGTTTCATACCCGGGTCTAACGACATGCACACCCTTTTATTTTCATTTATTCAGACCTGCCCCAAATATCCTTTAATAATATCTATCGCCTTTTAGTGAGTACGTGCCGTAACTGTTTCAAATCATGGTAGTGAAACTAGTAACTCCTCGCAGTGGTCGCTGGTAACAACCAATTCAGCACGGTTATGTCTCTGCTGAATAGTTAGCTAAATCTAGTTGAGCTTCTCCTCGGTTAGCTCCTTAAATTTCGCATTCCATAGACTCGCGGTCCTCGTGGGAACGAAATTTCAGAACAAAAAAAAAAATTAAATCAGATCATCCAAGAGGAAATCGTGGGAAAATTACTGAGAGAACCTAAAGGACTCGCCGGAAACAGCAAAAGTTTTAAAGGCGCTCTCCAAAGGCAACTACGACTCACTTGGTCTACTTATAGATGTTAAATCTGACGCTTAATTTTACAGACACCCTAGAGCTACTTCTAAAGACTCACTTTCCCGGGTGTATTGTAAAAACCAACACTACAAACTACTACAAACTACTGTGAAGCAAATGTCATGTTTACCAAAGGTAGAAACGTCAGCATATACATAACATATGAAAATAGCCGGGATATTAACAATTCTAAACCATTCAAAGCCCATGAGCCGGATGTTATTTTCCCTACACTTTAAGTACGAGTACATTCCCCCAACAATAGCTAAAGGCTATCCTGGTTAAAATAATCCAAACAAGCCTTATAAACAATTATATACCACTTAAGTCTAGAATGGTTAGCGTATTATCTATACCCAAATGTGGCAACAAACCGCCCGAAAACCCAAAATCCTACCAACCAATCAGTCTCTCCTCATTTTTACTGAAAATGACGGAAAACTGATAGAACTGATTATAAGATCAACACTCTAGAACGCACCATTCCACAAACTACAATTAGCATTTCAAAAAGTAAATCTACAATAACCGCCCTTCACAAAGTCAAACAAATCCACTTTGTAGAAGAAAGATAGACTCTTTAATTATCAAATGGATAAACGTCTTGCTAAAAGAAAGGCACATAACAGCCAAATTAAGCATATCAGAGTTAGTGATTAAAACTATTAGAGGTTGCCCGCAGGGAGGTGTCTTATCCCCACTTCTATGATCAATTCTAGTAGACGAACTTCTCTGTGTACTTAATAACAATGGCTTTACAGCCATCGGATATGCTAAGGAAAACATGAGGAATTCATAGGACACCTCATGCAAAAAGCGCTAGAAATAACCCGGAACTGATGCGAGAAAGAAGGACTCTCCATCAATCCCAGCAAACACATATAATTCGATTTAAAAGAAGAATAAATAATATTCAAACTTTAAATATCAAAGAAACCTGCATTCTGTTAAAGGAAGTGGTAAAGTTCCTAGGAATAATACTGGACCAATAATTCTCTGGGAATGCACACATAAACAAAATATGCTCAAAGGCCATCAAAGCTCTATGGGCCCTAAAACAACTAGTAGGCTAAACTTGGAGGCTAAACCCAAAAATCTTTGGATCTACAATCAATTGATTAAACCAACCTTCCTTTATGGCGATGTTATTTGGTGGAAAAAATGTGAACAAAAAGCGCCATGAATAATATCAATGAAATAAAAAAGCTACTCTACTGGAGAAATGAGAACGACTCCGACTGCAGGGATGGAAGCCCAGAAGGATGAAAGATGGAGCCCAGAAATGGTACACAGATGGGTCGAGATGGGTAGGGGCTTGTGTAATAGGACAATTTTTTTTTATATATATATATATATATACATATATTACAATCTAGTCTTAGGACTAATAAGCAATTTTGTTTTGCCTTAAATTAAAATAAGGCAATAAAAATATCACAACATTAAACATGAATACTGGTTTGCAATACATAATAACGATATATAATTAGATATGCTCTACAAGCTCAGAAGGTTTGGTTCTTTTTAGTCGCCTAATAAGATTCCTTTGGTCCAAGAGCGGAATAGTTTCAGGGTTCTTATGGTGGTGAAGTCAGACCTGATGTTTCCTAGCTAATTTGTGTACTTAATTTTGTATCCGCCGAGGTTTTTATGAAGGTTTCCTGATATAGAAAGATACGTTCACAATGTTTCTCAGCACCTCGTTTTGGAATCGTTGTATTATTTGAATGTTTCTTTTTTTGGTACAACTCCAAAGTTGAATACCATAAGTCCATATGGGCTTTATGATTTGTTTGTAAAGTAGAACTCTGTTGTATATTGATAGACACTATTGTCTGCCCATAATCCAGTGCATCTTTTCGTAACGAATACCAATCTCCTCTCTTTTTTTCTTGACATGAGCTTTCCAGTGGAGTTTCGCATCCAGGGTCATACCAAGATACTTTGCACAATTTGCGCAGCTTGATTGTTAATGAATACTGGCGAGTACTCGTTTTATTTGTTTGTGAAGTCAAAGATTTAGATTCGATTAATCGTATTCTCCCTTTTTTAGACCAATTCTGGATGTGCAATATCGCCTCTTGTAGTTTATGAATTGGATTGAGTCCACGTTGCTTTCCGCAGCTACCAGTAAAGCCATGTCATCAGCAAATGTAGCCATCATGTTGTATTCTAGTGATGGTATATAGTGAGAATACAGAAGATAAAGTTTTGGTACAAGAATATTTCTTTGGGGTACACCCGTTTTAATTTCTTTAATCTCTGAATATGTATTTTTTTCTTTTATGCGGAAGTAAGAAGTGAGAATCGCAGCATATACATTAGGTAGTATTTGTTTTAGTTTGTAGATCAATCCCTCGTGCCAAACTCTATCAAATGCTTGTGCTACTTCGAGAAAAACTGTAGAATAAACTTTTTTCTTTTCAAACGCTTTTTCAATAATGGTTGTTATTTGGTGTACCTGTTCAATGTTTCACCGAAACGCGAATTGGTGATCTGGAATAATATGTTTGCTTTCTATAATAGGAAGAAGTCTTTTAAATAGTAGCCTTTCGAAAAGTTTGGATATGATTGGTAGCAACGATAATGTCCTGTATGATGAAGCCTCGTGCGGTGGTTTTCCGGGTTTGGCTATCATGATAACTTCAGCTACTTTCCATAACTGCGGAACGTATTTGAATGCGGTGTTGATGATGTGCATTAGCTTTAGAATTGCTTTTCTTGGGAGTTGCTTGAGTATTTGACCCGTTATCAGTTCAAAATTCTTCTAGAGACTCTGCAAATCTTTCGGCTTTTTGCTTGTCGCACACTTTCCATCCTTTGTTTTAAATGATGAAATGAGTGATTGGATTTTTAACTTCCCAGTGGGAAGTTTTTGTAATGGGGCCGATTTTGTGAATCCCAAATTTTGATATATCTCCACGTTTCAAGGTCACCATTATCGAAATCCAACGTTTTTATAGAGATGTATGTGTGTGTGTATGTACGTATATGCGTATGTGTTTATGCGTGTTCGTAATCATTTTTCGTCTCGATTATCTTGAGAACCAAAGATGATATTAACATGGGACTAGACACATAAGACGCGTAATTACATAACATAGAACTGAAAGAATTTTCAGCGAAATCGGTCCAGCCGTTTTTTTTTTAACGAGAAAACCAAGAAAAAGGCAAACAAGCTGAATTTTAAAATGAATGAAGTGCACAATTTATTCATGCAGATTTAAATACCTTCATATTCACATTGTTATGATTGAGTATTTTAGCAAAAATGCAATCGGAGTTGTGAAAAATGTCATTAAAGAAAGTTATAAAAAAACAACACTTTTTTCTACAACAACTCTAAACTCATATCAGGTTTGGAAGTATAGCATCGGTAAGGCTATAGCAATTAACAATATAATATTGCTGTTAATAATTAAATATTATTAATAACAATTGAATATTGTTAATGCCAATTGAATATTGCTAATAACCAGGGATAGGATTTTGTTAACCTTGCCTCTTTTTTTTTGCGTAATCGTATGATAGTATCGACTTTACACAAATCCGTTTTATGTTCCCCTAATTCCAATACATATGTAAATTTTATTTTGCCTTTTTTTGCCTTTTTACACCATAAATGCATTTTTCTGCCTTTTTACCTATTTAGCTTTTTTTCTCAATTTTTTTTTTTTTCGCTATAGAACTGAAGAATAATGCACGTTTGCATGTACCTATGTATGTATTCAGTGCAAACATGCTCGTTAAGGGGGCCATACATGCACTATAAATCGAGTGGATCGGTCGAAATTCGATCGGTTGACGATCTTCATTTCACATTGTTCACCGCCGATTGCAGATGGAACGCAGGTTAGTTATAGCAAAACTGCACCACACACGCCGATCTGTTGAAATTTAAACCGATCGATGCGATCCAGACTTAACTGTTACATATTTCTTGTTTGTAAACAAAGCCATGCGAAGAATCGCGCGAGTTAAATCGGGGGTCGAGCGGTTTGCCTTTTTAAAAAGAAACAAAACTGAGTTAACTTCGACTTGCCCTTTAGAGCGCTTTTTATTAACTGCCAATATATTTCACATTTTTGGTTTTCGTTGGTTCGCCAGTGTAGTGTCGGATTGCTGACCTAGCACAGTGTCAGACGCTGACACAGGCAAGGGGTTATTCGCTGGTCGATTTCCAAGTATCAGCGGTGGCGATGTATCCGGCATAATTCCTGGTATTGGCGGCGACGAGACATCCGGTATGTTTCCCGGAATTGTTATGTGGAAATGTTGCTCTGGGTTAGCCGTTGGGTTCAACATAACCCGTGTGCCATAAGCCTTTCTGTCTTATTGCCACAGATATGTACATATTTACTCAGATTCGTTGCATTTCATGGGGTAGATATTATGTATTATGTAAATACAATCCTTCAACACGTTAAAAGATGCAATACATTTCAGTGTAGTTGTATCTCCTACGTTACCCCTTTGAAACAAAATGAGAAAAAATCCTGCGAATACGATTATCTTTTTAATGGTCTGATCCAAACAATGAAACTCAATAAGTCGAAGTGCGCGTCTCTACGTAGTTGGTAGCTAATATCTCTGAGTGTTTTTTTTTAACAAAAATTAGTGGAAAAGTATCAATTTATTTATTTTAGTGCTAAAATGCCTAAAACGGCTTGCAAAGAAGAAACAAAATTGAAACAGTTTGTGTTAAAATTTGGATCAGATAATTTTTCATCTGACAGAAAAGTGTTTTTATGCAAATTGTGTGGTATAAAAGTCAACCATGAAAAAAAATGTTATATTGAACCGCATATCAAAAGAGCAAAGCACCAACAAGCATTGGCTTTAAGGACAAAAGCGAAAACTCAAACGATTACATCTTTCGTTACTGGAACTGAAAAAAATGAATTTTACTGCGATATGACAAAGATGTTGTTAGCATGTGACATGCCGTTGTATAAAATTAATCGTCCAGAGTTCCAGACATTTATAGAGAAGTATACACAAAAAAAAGTGCCAGACGAGTCGACACTAAGAAAAAATTACGTCGATGATTGCTACCTGATGATTGCGAAGTGCTCCACAAAATCCGAGCTGAAATTGGTGACGACAATATTTTTGTATCCATCGTTGAAACGACAGACAGAGCAGAGCGTTGTGTAACAAATGTAATTGTTGGGCCTTTGCGAGCATATGGTCGAGGGTACCTGTTACCGTCCGAAGCTCTGGAGAAAGTAAACTCAAACACTATTGCCCAGCTTTTTGACGATTCAATGCGGTTGCTCTGGCCAGATGAACTTAAACGAGAGAAAGTTTTGTTGTTCGTAACAGACGCTGCACCGTATATGAAAAAGAGTGGCAAAGCACTGCAAATATTGTATTCAAAAATGGTTCACGTAACTTGCGTCGCTCACGGTGTACATAGAGTCTGCGAAAGGATACGCAGTCACTAAAAAATGTACGCCTTGGTATCTAATATGAAAAAAGCATTTTTAAAAAGTCCTTCCCGGATTACCGTTTTTAAGGATATGGAACCTGAATTGCCGCTACCGCCTCAACCCGTAAGTGTGCTTAAAATTAAATTTAAATTTAAAATTTCTGAATGCCGATTATTTTGAACGGATCAAAAATATCGTCAGCGTTTTGGAAGATGATGCCAGTTGTGTTGTATTAGCAAAGAAGTTGATAGCAGATGAAGAAGTACAAGCGCAGCTGGCGTACATTAAAGTTAATTTTGGATTTTTAGTCGACCCCAAAAACCGAATTTTCGAAGATTTACAAAAAACAGGTATTTTTGAGAGTATGTACCAATAATTTATTTTATTGGCGAAGTTTTGCCGATTTTCAAGGATATTCGGAAAAACTTGGAAAAGGCAAAGGAGCCGATTGCAAAGGAAGTCCTGAAAAAATTTAATGCAGTTTTCAATGAAAATACGGGGTTGACAATTATAGAGAAGATAAATTCTGTAATAAACGGCGACTTAGATTCCAAGCTTCCAAGCAATATAGATGTAAGCAATGTTGAAAGTTTCAAGTGGGCTCCACTCGTTTCAGCAGAAGTAGAGCGGTCATTTAGTTCCTTCAAAGCGCTCTTAAGAGATAACCGGAGAAAATTATTACCGGAAAATTTCAAAAAAAAACTCTTGGTAGTCCAATGTTACTACAACTAAATATTCCTTACCTTATTTATGAATAAAAGCTTTTTTTTGCCTTTTTAAGCGATTTTTTTTGCCTTTTTTAACTTTTTTAGGTCAATAAAATCCTAACCCTGCTAATAACAATTGAATATTGCTAATAAGATTTGAATATGGTTAATAACAATTGAATATTGCTAATAACAATTGAATATTGTTGATAACAATTGAATATTGTTAATAACAATTGAATTTTGTAAATAACAATCGAATATTGTGAATTATCATTGAATACAGTTGAAAAAAAATTAATATTGTTTGTAACGGTTGGATATTGTTGATAACGTTTAGAGAATAGTGTCGATAAATGTTTGCTTATAATAAAACAAAGTTTTAATAGTTAAAATAAAGTGTCTGTAATGATATAATGATATCGTAGGATACAAAAAATTGAACAATCTTTTTGCAAAGTAAAGGTTGATTTATTGTTATGTAATTCATACAAAAAAATGTATTGAAAAGAACAGTCGAAAACTACTATTATGATGCAAGTTTAATAATTGAGAAATAAACAATGACTGAAGGTCCGGTTGTAAGTAGAAATTGTTGACAGTAAAATAGCTTTTGGTGAAGCTATGGTTTTTTGTTTTATAGTCATAAATGAATTAGACTTAAAAAATATTGCTATTTCATATCCTGATACGTCTTACGTTATGTTGAGTTTTTGAAATATGTCGTGGTCCTATTCAATTGAAGCTGCTGTGGATAGGATGACTGAATATTTAATTGTATATTTTTAATAACAATATTCAATTGTTACTAACAATATTAAATTGTTATTAACAATATTAAATTGCTATGTTGTTTGCTACAATGTTTACAATTAACAATCATCAAACATGTCTTATTATTATTATTGTTTCAGAACGGGGTAGAAATGGTGGCTCCCGCCACTCCCGAGGGAAAAAAAATTAAAAAAAAGAAGATGAAGAAAAGAAGGAAAAAAAGAAAAAAATTAAGAACAGAAAAGGAAGCGGTCAAAACAAAGGTTACCGGGGACACGGTGGCCGAAAACAGGGACGAGGTGGCGGCCGTGGTGGATTTCGGGGCAGAGGTGGTGAAAGCCGAGGAAGGGGTGGAGGAAGCCGAGGAAGAGGTGGAGGAAGCCGAGGAAGAGGTGGAGGCAATCACGGAACAGTATGGCAAGGTGGTCGGGGCTTTGGTAAAGGACGACCAGGTGGCGGAGGTGTTTACCTTTACCAAAGCTCCCACGGTTAAAATTATAAAAAAAAAATATTAAATATATTTAAAATTATAATAATAATAAATAATAATAAAAAAAAAAATTCTTCTCACTGGGAAGTTAGTCGTGTGGACCTTACGGTTCACACCTTGACCACTTTTTTAAATTTTTTTTTGTAGCTTTCCACAGTGAGTAGTCTGTATTTTTATTGTTGCTGAGGTTTTGGAGGAAGGAATTCATTTCAAAATCTTTAAGTTCCTTAATTGAACCTATTTTTATCCTGAGGGGCTCTGGATTGGTGCCATTTCTTCCTTACTCTCCGCTTTTCGGCAATTAACTCTCTAATCTGTGGAGGGTAGTCGACCTTTTTTTGATAAAAGAAGTGTTTTCCCAGGCTGAGCCTTAAATGTCTTTGATAAATCTTTCAACCTCTGTATCAAGTTGGTCTTGTAGGTGTTCCTATATTCTTTTCCGTTTACTAGTAAGAGCCAGTTTACTTACATTGTGTGGAAAGTTCGCGCTCAATGTAAGAAGAACAGGTGAGTGGTCTGAGTTTAAATCTTGACTTTCTTCAATTTGGAGAGAGTTACTCGAGATATTTGTTACTATAAAGAAGTCTATGAGATCGAGGTTTTTTTTTCCGGATCTGTGGGCCAATAAGTAGGCGTTCCAGTAGATAAAACTTCGCTTAACAGTTAACAGTCAATTTCCAGTCGATTTATTTCCCATTGTCTCCATCCCCAGTCATTTAAACAAAATAAAAACTCAATAATAAAACGAAAATTAAATTGTGTCGCAAACTCAATCACTCCGCATAACCCCAATAAAATTATCGTTAGAATTCGTTTCCTAATTCTTCTTCCCCTCTAATCTTCCAAAAAATGTAAAAGTGCTGTGGTACTGTCGACTGTACTTACGGAAATAAAACCGCTGACTAACTTATTTGCAGTAGGCTATGTGGTAAAGCATTCAATCACACCTGTATCGACTTATCGAAGCGATGCACGACCTACCTCCCCGAACTACTATACAACTTCAGATTTGTTTGCGAAGGGTGTAAAGAAATTTCGCTATCACACGTCATGATATTGAACAATCTTGCAGTTTCGAATAAAAAACTTTCAAACTGTTTCGAAGTATCTATGAGAAATATTGATGATGTTTTCACTGCCGTGGACAATTCGTCTGAGTTCGCGAAAAAACAATTCCGATAACCTTCTTAACGCAATTAAGGATCTCCTTCATTCTAAAGAATCCCATGACCTCACAAACCGGCTTGATGTACTCAGTGCCGATGTAAATACGTTAACCGTGTCTTCGCGGAAGACGCCGAACAGTATTAATAACGTAATGACCTCCTTACGAGCCGATCTTGACACTCTCCTACAATCTTCCTCCACAGAATTGTCATCACCTCGGAATAATGCTTAGTTGGACTACTTCCCATTAATCGTTGAACTTACAACTAAGGTAAGTGACTTCAGTGACGATCTGGCGGCAGCTCTTCAATCCATCTTCAACATCACTGCCGAACTAAAAATCATCTCAACGAAAGTCGACTCTCTCTCGTCGGAACACCACCGCACCCTCCCGTTAACATGTCGCTATATGCCCAAGCCGATAAGAAAGGACTCTCAGAGCAACGAACCTCTTTCAACCTCTACTGCCCCCCCGAAATTAATCAACCAGTTTGGAACTTCATGGACTGAACACAATGGGCAAATCGCCTGGAAAAGCTCAAAAACACTAACGTCTCCGAGTTCTACCTAAAAGGAGCCCCGCCGCACGCCAACATCTCTTGGCTAAAGAATTTCTGCCGCCAACAATATCCAATAGTCGTTGTGCAGTGCGTCGAACCTCAGCATAATAAATGAAATAGCCCCTTCGATACTATCCTCTCCATCGGTAACCTAAATGACTATCACCCGATCCAAAAGTCCCAAAAAAGAATAACAATATAGTTAAGACTAGGTCTAAGATAAACATAAATAATAACTGTAGCCGTAAGTCTATCACCTCCGCCCCAGGAGGGCGGGATTCCTTTTACAGCAAGCCACCTAATAATTTTCAAACTAATTTCAATAAGCATCCCAAAGTTACACCCAAATCCCACCATAACTAAAGTTTTAAAACACATCTCTTTCCAACTTTTACATACCGATGTATTTTTCACCTTTATCCGTCTCCGCCAAAACCCCAACACCAAGTTCCCAACACCCCACCTAAAGTCACTACGCCCTTTCTCGATTAAGAGATAAAAAGACATATGAGAACATTCGTCTCTTTCTGGCTTACCTCCAAGATAAATCAGACTCGGTTTGTTATGAAGGTAAAACAAACACAAGCGTGATGGTCTCCATTCAACAGGAAGGTCTTCCCATGGATTTCGCTAGCCTCAAGAGCCTCTTCATAAAATATCATGAATTCTTATCTCGCCCCAAAAAGTGTCAAGGGATCTTGATATCTTCCGCCAATACATTCATTCAAAACGTATATCGCACCTTCAACGTAGTAGAGCTGACCACGACAAGGTTTTTCGTCCCTAATTGTCTCTCTTTCCCAGCAACCCGCTCACTCTGCCAAAATATAAGAGGTGTTCGCTCAAAAACCCAAGCTGTCTTCCAACAGTCTCATGCTCTAGCCTTTTAAATATTTGCTCTGACCGAAACAAATCTGATTCCCAGCATAAATAACCTCGAACTGTTCCCGTAAAATTCTAATGTTTATCGATGACGAACTCAGCCGATGGTTCCCTTGTCGAGGCGTTCAGCTAGCCCTCCCTCCATTTCTCGACTTTGTTTCAGTAAAGATTATTCTACCCGAGAAGACATTATATTGTACATTATTTGTTCCTACATCTTGCCCTCACAACCTATTGAATCCTATCAATTCCCCATTAACACAATTGACCAAATAATTGATTTGAGAGACCCTCAGGATGAAATCCTTCTTTTCGGTGACTTCAACCTGCCTCATCTTAAATGGATCCAATCAGTCGATCAATCGTTTAATATTGCCACCAATCCAACTACTGCCAAAGAATGTCTCTTCTTGGATCGCCTAGCAGATTCAAACTTTAGCCAAGTTAGTGGCGTCCTAAACTACATGGGTAGACAACTAGACCTTATATTCACAACCGCTCCTCTCAACTCTTCTGTTTAACTTTGTCCTCTTTCCCTTTTAACCATCGACAACTTCCATCCCCCCTCTTCCTTTCCTTTTTTCACTATTCTCCAATACAGAACAAACCCCCTACAGTTCTGTCCTCTTACGATTTCCGCAAAGCCCCCAAGCACAAAACAGTTTACTAAGTCCTTTTTTCGGAGTTTGAGAATTGGTTCTTCTCTTCTTGCCTTTCTCTTCTCTTCTCTCCTTTTTTTATTGCCCAATCAGTTTCCCGAAGTAACTTATCTTTGTCTGTTGAGTAGCTTTGACGCGGTTGAGGTTGCTTTTCACTTCTTCGTTTAGTTTCAGAGAGATTAGTTGAAATCTCGTTTAGTTTGTTATTTTCAGTTTTTAGATTATAAAGGGTCCGCCAAATAATTTTTTTTTTTTGTAAATGCTATAAAAAAAACTACTGAATATTTTCTCAAATTTCTTTTTTTATTTGAAAGTACAATCCTTCCGGTTAATAATGGAAAATAATTTCATTCAAATGGCTGCCTCTACCCGAGAAGACATTATATTGTACATTATTTGTTCCTACATCTTGCCCTCACAACCTATTGAATCCTATCAATTCCCCATTAACACAATTGACCAAATAATTGATTTGAGAGACCCTCAGGATGAAATCCTTCTTTTCGGTGACTTCAACCTGCCTCATCTTAAATGGATCCAATCAGTCGATCAATCGTTTAATATTGCCACCAATCCAACTACTGCCAAAGAATGTCTCTTCTTGGATCGCCTAGCAGATTCAAACTTTAGCCAAGTTAGTGGCGTCCTAAACTACATGGGTAGACAACTAGACCTTATATTCACAACCGCTCCTCTCAACTCTTCTGTTTAACTTTGTCCTCTTTCCCTTTTAACCATCGACAACTTCCATCCCCCCTTTTCCTTTCCTTTTTTCACTATTCTCCAATACAGAACAAACCCCCTACAGTTCTGTCCTCTTACGATTTCCGCAAAGCCCCCAAGCACAAAACAGTTTACTAGGTCCTTTTTTCGGAGTTTGAGAATTGGTTCTTCTCTTCTTGCCTTTCTCTTCTCTTCTCTCCTTTTTTTATTGCCCAATCAGTTTCCCGAAGTAACTTATCTTTGTCTGTTGAGTAGCTCTGACGCGGTTGAGGTTGCTTTTCACTTCTTCGTTTAGTTTCAGATAGATTAGTTGAAATCTCGTTTAGATTGTTATTTTCAGTTTTTAGATTATAAAGGGTCCGCCAAATAATTTTTTTTTTTTTGAAAATGCTATAAAAAAAACTACTGAATATTTTCTCAAATTTCTTTTTTTATTTGAAAGTACAATCCTTCCGGTTAATAATGGAAAATAATTTCATTCAAATGGCTGCCTCGGCTGGCCATGCAGTAGCCTACACGATCGGTCCAATTTTTAAGCACATTATCGATTGTGTGCAGCTGTATTTCACCAATGGCTTCACGAATATTGTCCTTTAAAGCGTCAATTGTCTCTGGCTTGTCGGCGTAACACTTATCTTTGACGGCACCCCACAAATAATAGTCCAACGGTGTCAAATCGCAGCTCCGTGGTGGCCAAACGACATCAGCTCTGCGGCTGATAATGCGATCTTCAAAAACAGGGCGCAAAACATCGAGTGTAGCTTCGGCTGTGTGGCACGTAGCGCCGTCCTGTTGAAACCAAATGTTGCCAATATCCTCCTCTTCAATTTTTGTGAACAAAAATTCGTTCAACATGGCCCGATAACGATAACGAAAAATGGCCCAATTATGCCTCTGGACCAAAATCCGCACCGCAAACAGTGGCTCGTTTTGGGTGCACCGGCTTTTCAATGTATGCGTGCGGGTTTTCTGTGCCCCAAATTTTGCTTGTTTACATACCCGCCAAGATCAAAATGAGCTTCATCTGAAAAGATGATTTTTTTGGCAAAATCGGCATCTTCTGTAAGTCGATCGCAGGCCCACTTAGCGAAGCGAAAACGCATTGGATGGTCAGTTGGCTTCAACTCCTGAACCAATTGGACTTTGTATGGCGTCATACCAAGGTCTTTATGCAAAATTCGTCTCAATGATGTCTCCGAAATGTTCAATTGTTGAGAACGACGGTGAATTGATGTTGATGGCGCTTCACGTACACTTTCTGCCGCAGCAGCAATATTCTCGGGTGTACGCACTGTTTTTGGCTTTTCACGCTTTGGTTTATCGATGAGGATGCCAGTTTCTTTCACTTTTTTCACAAGATAACGAACATACGGAGCTGACGGTGCTTCTCTTCTTCCAAAATCCGTACGCAATTTTCGCACACATTCTGCAACATTACCATGATTTTCAAAGTAATGTCGCAATATTTCCCAGCGTTGTTCAAGCGTATACACCAGAAACCAGAATGAGACGTGCGTCTTTCGTACGTCTTCCCCCGTAACACCCTGAAATGTTGACGAGATTTTGACAGAGGTTCAGGTGCGTAGCGACAAAACCCGTTACAAACGAGCTTCTATCCGTGAATACGTGTGAGCTCATTTCATTTTACCGCAGTGTACTCCCGCCACACACACTCTTGGAATTATAACAATGTGCGTGATTGTTTACAAAATTTTGACAGCATTTGAGGTACCCACGTGCTCTTTTGACAGTACTTGAGGTACCCACGTGCTCGCCCGAGCTTGTAGGCAAACGTCGGCGGCCATTTTGAGTGGGACGTCTCATTGGTGGTTTCTGGTATACACAACCATATTCGTTCAGCGGAAGGATAAAACTAATTATCTGTCAAATCAGACATGAGCTAAGTGTTACCATTCACGAAATAAGCACTACTTGAAAAAAAAAACGTTAGATGGCGGACCCTTTAATATCGACAAATAGAGCGGCAGGAGTTTGGTATTCATTAACATTTGTATAAATTTCGCCACAAAGTTTAAGCAATACATGTTCCGTAGATTTACCGCGTCTGAAACCAAAATGAAAATTGTTGAAAAAAACATTTTATTTTTAAAACCTCGTCCGAAAATTTTAGAGAAAACTGACAACAGAGAAATATGTCGGTAATTGTTTACAACAGTAGTCTCACCTTTTTTGTTGTCTTGAGTGATTCAGGAAAAATACTTAGTTGGTAACTAAAGTTGAAAATGTAACACAGTATGTCAGAAACAAGGAAATATATATATTTTAGAATTCTACTTGAAATACCAACATAGGAGGACGAATTTGACATCTTGAGGGACAAATATCTCCAAGGCGGTAAAGTATTCAAACAGAAAACTCCTTGTTTGTTTAGAAACATATAAATGTCTGTTTGGTAGAATATGCAATTTCTTATATAGAGGCCAACTACCAGCTAAACGATTTTTATTTGAAATAATTCTTATTAAATGTTTCTGTGCATTTAATAAAGGTTTTAAGGTATTAGTATACGAACCTCCCCAGCTTGTTATGCCGTATTGCAACTTTGAGTGTACAAGAATATAATAAATCATAGTTAGAACTTTTTGAGAGCAGAAAGGCTTTATTAAATACATTTTACGTATGACCAAACACAAATAAGCTTTAATCATTTGAATTTGATCTTTCCAATTTAAATTGCAATAAATTACCACACCTAAGTACTTCAAACAAGGAACTGATTCGATCTTTAAGCAATTTTCGCTGCAACACAAATTGTCTATAAAGTTGCTATTTCCACACTTACGTAGAGGTAAAGTAAGCTGTTTACAATCGTGAGCGTGAAACCATAGATTGAAATCATATATTCTATTTTCAGATACCTTAAAACACATCAATTTAGTTCTTTCGCTGATAATCAATTTATGATAAGAAAACCACAACCGTAAGATTTCCAGATCTTCATTTATCAACACGATACTTTCGAAAATAGTTCCAAATTCGTACGTAGAAACTTTGTTGTCTGCAAAAGCAGTTGAAGTACCATTTAACTTGAGTTGGAAAACAAAATTAATGTATATGAGGAAAAACATGGAACCAAGTACAGATCCCTGAGGTACACCGTTCTTTAATTGTCTCGGTTCACTTGAGATCCCGTTTATTACAACTTTTTGTGTTCTACCCTTTAAATATGAATTCAGCCAGTTGAAAATATTATCACGAAAACCAACATTAAAGAGCTTGGCTAGCAAAAGATCGTGGTTCACCAGATCAAAGGCTTTTGTCATATCGATAAAGAGTCAGACAGTTGATTTGTTGTTATTTAAACTTCCATACAGCTGACTGCAAACCCTTAAGATGGCGTCCTCTGTTGACAAACCTACTCTGAAACCAAACAGATTTTTACTGAAGGTTTTGGGTTTGTCCAAAAACGAGACAATTCGAACTTTCAGTAACTTTTCAAAAAATTTTGGAAATCGTTGATAGAAGTGATATTGGCCTATAATTCGAAATATTTTTTCTATTACCTTTTTTAAACAGAGGTATAACTTCAGCACATTTTAGTCAGGACAACAACCCATTTCAACACTTTTATTAAATAGGAAGGACAGTACATCAACGACATACCAAACAATATTTTTTAATAACCTGGTTGAGACACCATCACTTGTGCAGGAAGTTTTATTTTTCAGGAACACTATAGCTTGGCAAATTTCTCTCGGTGTAATTGCATCATACACAAAACTATACATCAGGAACAAGGATTCCTGAAAGGGAAGAGCAATTAAAGTATTCGTTAAATCGGACTCCATTTTACCCTCAACTTCAATACTATCAATTTTTACACAATTTCTATTCTTCCCTAAAATGCTATCAACCGCACGCCCCTCTACGCGTACATTATCTTCGGCTTTAGCAAACATATAACCATAAAAGTTATTGCGAGTGTCTTCTATTTCTTTGTTGACCGATTTACAACAGTTTTCATAATGTTTCTTGAGGTTTATATTATTTTGATGTTTTTTTGCATTTCAAGCTTTATTTCTTCTTTTTCTTAACTTTTTTAAAAAGATTGTTGGTCATCCACGGTTTTAAATATTTTTTGTTACTCGACAGATTCCTTTGAAAAATGCTCGATTTAATGTGTTTTTAAAGACGACAGCAATAGAGGGATCAGATTCGGAATAAACCGTTTCCCAACATTCAAAAGTTAAAAATTCTTTCAACATCGAAAAATCTACATAATATTTCACTCTATCAGAAACGAATTTAAAGTTTTCAAAACGATTGTAAACAGAAGAATAATTTAGGATGAGCATGCAATGATCTGTCAGCTTTAAATCGTATACTTTACCACTAAAAATGTTTTTATTGTTTTTATGAGATCTTAAAAAAATGTGGTCAATACAACTCTTAGAAGAATCAGTATATCAGAATCTCAATACAGTCACACATATACCCAGTCACACATATACCCATTTTTCAAATAAACGGCAACACCTCCAGCGGAAAGTATTCGTTAGACTCATTGGGCCTGCGCACACGAGAGTAATTTTATCAGGAGGAAAACTGGTGTAATGCTCTCCTCTAAGCGCACACGGAATGAATTACTCCAACTGAAAAAAATGTATATGTGAACCTCGTTTCATTGTGTTAGTGTTTTCGTCTTTCTGACATTTCATTTGACAGAGATATTTCGCAAAAGACGTCTCCTCTTTTGTCCACGCCATTTATATATACATATGTACGTATAAACTATTTGGTTTATACATACAGTGTACACTGCTTGAAGGGCGAATTACGATTGAGATGCAACACGAGACAAAAAACGTGCCGACTCGAAAAGTAAAGAGTTGTGTATGTATTAGTTTTGCGCTCTCTTCAACCACTCGATACGCGGTTGAAGATTTTAAGGCCCCGGTCCATAGAATCCGTTGATCCGTCACTCCGTTGATTTCAACTGAGTGCAAAGTAGAATATACACATTCTTATGGGAGGTGGCCCATAGCCGACGGATGTACCATATGAACTTCAACGGACAAAGTAGAGCTACTTTTGGCTCCGTTGACAGTTCATACTTTCACATATTGGAGCTTACACATTTACATTCTGAGGTTCACGCAAGCACGAATTGAGAGTAAGCACGTTCATTGGTGGATGCATTGAGAGAATGCTTAGGAACTCTCTCGTACTGAGAGAAACTTCAAATTCGGTTGACATTCAAAGTACGATTCGGTTGGTGAGTGTCGTTTAGTGTGCGAAAAGTTAACATTATTCTCGAAAAAAAATGTTATAAAATGTTCGAGGAAGAACTGATTGAGGCGATCAAAGGCCATCCGTGCCATCCATTTTATAACTCAGATGAACGCACTCCATCAATTAATAAATGTCATCGACAATTGTCAACAGATTGACGGATTCTATGGGCCGATGCTTGACTGCTCTATCCGCCAACACGTTTGCACTCAGTTGAAATCAACGGAGTGACGGATCAACGGATTCTATGGGCCGGGGCCTTTACTCCGTTTCATACTTCACACTTCAGTTCCCAATCACATAAAATCAATTTTCAGCCGGTTGGATTACTCCCGTGTGCGCAGGTCCATTACAATGACCAAAAAGAGTGTAACCCTGTATATTATAAAGGGTCCGCCATCTAACGTTTTTTTTTTCAAGTAGTGCTTATTTCGTGAATGGTAACACTGAGCTCATGTCTGATTTGACAGATAATTAGTTTTATCCTTCCGCTGAACAAATATGGTTGTGTATACGCTTGAACAACGCTTCGCTAAGTGGGCCTGCGATCGACTTACAGAAGATGCCGATTTTGCCAAAAAAATCATCTTTTCAGATGAAGCTCATTTTGATCTTGGCGGGTATGTAAACAAGCAAAATTGTCGCATTTGGGGCACAGAAAACCCGCACGCATACATTGAAAAGCCGGTGCACCCAAAACGAGCCACTGTTTGGTGCGGATTTTGGTCCAGAGGCATAATTGGGCCATTTTTCTTCGAAAATGAGCAAGGAGTGACCGTTACAGTCAATGGCGATCGTTATCGGGCCATGTTGAACGAATTTTTGTTCACAAAAATTGAAGAGGAGGATATTGGCAACATTTGGTTTCAACAGGAAGGCGCTACGTGCCACACAGCCGAAGCTACACTCGATGTTTTGCGCCCTGTTTTTGAAGATCGCATTATCAGCCGCAGAGCTGATGTCGTTTGGCCACCTCGGAGCTGCGATTTGACACCGTTGGACTATTATTTGTGGGGTGCCGTCAAAGATAAGTGTTACGCCGACAAGCCAGAGACAATTGACGCTTTAAAGGACAATATTCGTGAAGCCATTGGTGAAATACAGCTGCACACAATCGATAATGTGCTTAAAAATTGGACCGATCGTGTAGGCTACTGCATGGCCAGCCGAGGCAGCCATTTGAATGAAATTATTTTCCATTATTAACCGGAAGGATTGTACTTTCAAATAAAAAAAGAAATTTGAGAAAATATTCAGTAGTTTTTTTTATAGCATTTTCAAAAAAAAAAAAAGTTATTTGGCGGACCCTATACAAATATAGTTCATTTTCGTATATCCAAATTTCACTCAAGACTATTACAAGGGGTAAATTCAATAACGAATCAAGGTGGGCTAAGAAAATCGAAAATTTTTTTCTCAAGCTACGTATGTTTTGATGTAAACAGAAAACAACATTCAACAGAACTAGCGAGATAAACTGGGTATTTACAAGTATTAGAGTTTAAAAGTGGGAGAGAGCTAACTACGTTCATACTTTGAGAAAATCAGCAGCACAAATTATTCTTACACAATTGTCACCCTCTTCTTTCCGCATGTAAACAGTCGCATTTTTCGTCCATATATATTTGTACCCTTTCGTTGTCTTCATTGTTGTTGCAGTCTTAAATAATTTTCTTGTTTCATACGCTAAGCACTCGTTAACATACTTCTTTTCCAATCTTGCTTCGGCATTGAGTAATTTCGTGGTTAGTGGCTCTCATTTTTCGTTCTTTGCTCTTTTATTTTCTCTTTGCATAGATGAGACACGAGTCGTACGTGAAGAATATTTTTGATGGTCGGTCTGCCTTTGCCTTTGGTTTGGCTAACTTAATTTTCTGCAAGTAGCATTGGTCAATGTCTTGCTTATTTACGTTCAAACACAAACCTCCCCGAAACAACAGTATAAGATATATGTATCTGTTTTGATGGTAGGAACGTTGAATATCTCTATACTGTTTATGAGTAGCTGTTGTTCTAGGTTAATGATCTTAGTTTCAAGAGAAATGATTTTTTTTTCACACTCTTCATTTTTGACCAAAAGTGCTTTGATTCGTTTGTTTTGATTTTCTTCAATTGAAACAACTTCATCATCCTCCAATCATCTCCAATGTTATTTTTTTGTCATCAATTTGTTTGGCGGTTAGTGGAAATAAATCCGATGTTTGACACCCAATCAGACTTGCTTTTCTTTATGAAATCAAGGTCGATGGCGGTAATTTTCACACAATAGCCATGAAAAAAATGACCACAATCCCCGCACCCCACTTTTAGATCTGATCTTTCTACTTTCGACTGACAGATACTGCATGACATTTTATAGATTTAGAAAAGTACTTAATTTAAAGCATCTTCAAATAATCATTGATATAAGCAAAGACACGAAGGAATATGATCGAAACAAGAGTTAGAATTACAATTAGTACGGATACATTCGTTCAATAGGGACTCAAATCCTCATATAATAGGGACTCATCCATAATTGGCGAGTTCTGTAGTAAATCAATATTAAAGTGGCCTAACAAAACCATGTTACTATACGTTTGGCTATCCAGAAATACAGAAAATACATTAAACTTGCTAATAGTACATATCAAGTCACTTCGACAGAAAACGGCCATACCTCCTGAGGAGTACGGTTGCTGCAAATATATAGTTAGGGATAAAAAAGTTATTTATTTCAGTGCTATAGATCCACGTTTCTGAGAGAAAAATAAGTTCTGGTAAAGCTAGAGAGATGCGAGTAGAACAATTCAAATTTTTTTCTTATGCTCCTGATATTCTGATGAATTACTTGAAACTTAGAAACACATTTAAGAGCGGAATGAACTATACATAGACAATTAGAACTACAAATATTATTATGAGGACCAGTAAATGAATAAGCTAGACATTAAAAAATAATAATGCTAAAAATAAAAAAAAAACCAAGAAACAATGTTCGAACAGTCCTCAAAACTGGCAATTTTAAAAACTTTTCCGCCTTCATTCCTTCTGACAAGTATAGTAGCATTTCTCACCCAAACAAATTTCAATTGATTTTCCATTTTCAGCTGCTTTGCATTCTCAAGTAATGACCTGGTGAAATAAGTGAGGAAGTCATTAATATAAATTCTTCTCTTATTGTTGCTATTGCTGTCTTTTTTGCCGCTTTCTTCATCGAATATATTAGAGTGCAGTTTGATCTTTTGCGATCGAATTTTACTCAAAATGTTCTCTTTCTTAGACAATGAAGAGAATTTGACACAACCACTTTATTATTAATGTTCCCTTTACGATTGATTTTCTTAATGTAGCAGTAATCGAGATCAGCTGAGATGATCTGTTCCCCGACACCGTCGATAAAAAGTTTCACCACTCTCTCAGTGACATTCTCCTTGTCAACATTAGGTAATCCAATGATATCTAGCTCGCAATGTTTCTCTTTTTAACTTAGCAATTTCAATTTCACTTCGAGTTCATCGACCTTCCACGTTAGAGACATATTTCACTGTTCTAAGTACTGTATTTTGCTGAGAGTAGAGCGAACTAGGGTGGATGTAACATGTGTGTGATCAGCCGCAATGGACTTTCTTCGTTGGGAGATGCAGCCGGTGCATTTAAAGCTTTGTTTACTTTTTTTCAAAAAATTCAATGTCTCTCTTTTCTAGTTTAATTCACTTAGCATGAAAATACTCATTGCAAAACGAACACTTAATCTTCACATCGTTTCTATCCACTTTTAAATTGCACATACCGCACTTCTTCTTCTTTTCCTTTTTTTTTCTCTCCGGCGTTGTTATGGTCAGAAGTGTAGGACCATAACCTTCCCACTTAACTGCATTCCTACTGGTCCGCTTGTGGGGTCCGCCGCACATACCGCACTTAATTTGTTTATATAAAAGAAAAAAAAAATTCTACACTTGGAGACAAAACTCTTGATGTGTAACCCCATCAACGGACGAATTGAGCTGTCTAGGAATGTCACAATACACTAAACAAATTGGCTGTAAGCAACAGATTAAAGTTGATCTGGATGCCAGGTCATGAATACCATGAAGGCAATGAAAAGGTTGACATACAAGTCAAGAAAGTTTACGGGGCCATCCCCTCATTATGGTTTTGACAATTTACACATAAGCCTTCACTCACACAAATGGTTCATAAGAGAAAGGAACCCATTCTGGAACAGACAGGATGGTATTAAACACACAAGAACGTTCATGGAACAGAATCACAATTCCAAACGTGCCAATAAAGACACGGGGCATGCAACTACACCTTTTATAAAATGGCTCTTAGAAGCACAGAAATCTGCAGGCGATGTGGGCAGCCCAAGGAAACCATGAAACACATACTGACCATCTGCCCAAACCTTGCCTGAGAAAGATTCAAAATGACAAGTAACACAACCATAACAGGGAAAGACTTCCAAGAAATCCCATCTAGAGAAGTTGTCAAATTCTTGAAGGCAGTACTCAAATCATTGATCAAAGAAGGGGGTATAATATACGCAGACCTGTGGCAGTACTAGTGTCTTCAGGTGACACATTTCGAGTTCTTCAATTCAATTCAAATTCTCTACATCCAAAAGGATTTATTTCTTGCTTCTTTGTCCGTAATTCTAAATCCTTCTTTCAACTTTTTTTTTTTTTTTTTGCAGATACTTCTTGTTCTTGCAGATACTTCTTGTTTACAAAGCATTACATACCACGTAGATATCTTCGTTTAAGTTCCCACTAAGGTAAGCGCGTGTGTCGTCTAATAGTTGTATAGCCCGCAACTGGAGAAAACGTTTAACTATAATCTTTACGTTTAACTATATCTTTATAATCTTAGCCGCAAGAAATGCCTTGTACCTCTCAATTTTACCAAATATGTATGCATCTCTTTAAATTAAAAACCCATTTCGATTTGAACGTCTTTCCGCCAGAGGGTGTGTAAATTTACTAAATCGTTAGTAATAAATCAGTATGATTTAATGTTGTGAAGATTAGCATCTATTCAGCTGATTTCAACTAACTTTTGGAAGGCACTGTATATAACCTTTGCTTCATTCATCTATTTCCTTCTGATCTAACTGCTTTGGAGAGTTATTAAATACTAAAGGCAAAGTGGCAATTTTTAATAACGATTTTTTAAGATCAATCTTTACCTGTAACGGTTTTAGAGCATTGCAACCAAGTATACCATCAAAATCTCCATTCAATGAAATCTCAAACATTTTAATTTTCACCGAAGACTTTCCATAGCTTAATTCCATTTTTATCATTCGCTGAAAAAAAGTTCTTCTACGATATTTGCATTATCATTATCATTCTTTTTTCGATTTTCAATATAAAACTTATTGAATTCAACCTTCTTTAAGGTGTTGTCCCTTTGTTTCTTTTTGTTACAACTTGTGCTATGAGTCTCCGACTAAACTCTATATTGCCCCAATATATGCTACTTTTCGTACCTTCTCCAAAGTTTGGGACTTTTTCTCATATTTCCGTTCAAAATTTGAAGTTAAAATATATTTGTTTGGTTCAAGTGAGGTGTATTTAGAAATACTTTTTCTAAAGGATTTTCAATGAATTTTACATCGCGACTAATTTTAATTACTCTATTTTCGCGATCATAAAGACGATGCGTTTGAGATTCGACTGAATACTTCATGATTACACACTCAATGCTTTTGGAGGCAATTTTAAATTACTTGGTCATTTGTTTAACATAAATGCATTCCATCCAAAAATCCTCAAATAACCCGTTTAGTTTCCCTCAAAACCATACCTCATATGTGTAGTAATAATTAAGGAGTGGTAACCCTTGTATGGGAACATCCACCAATACACATAAAATACACTCCGTCTCACATTAGGTTGTGTTAAGGCAATAAAGGACAGAGAGTCAGTCGATCTCGGACAGTTGAGTAAGGCACGCGCGTATATTGTGTTTTCTTCCTACAATTCTCAGAAGTGGGATCGTACAAAAAAAAAATAAATTAATACGAGGAGACGGCGCAGCTTCATACATACATACATATTTGCGAATTTGCGAAACGGATTTTTTTTTCTTTTTCCTGTTAGGCCGTTAGGCTGAAATCACACCACACAAGGCAAAAAAAAATAAAAAAAAACAACGACAGTTTAAGGCACGTCCACTCTGTACTGTTCTTTCTTTGTGCCACGCACAATAAACAAAAAAAAAAAAAAAAAGATAAAAACATGGAGGGATTGAGTGATGAGTGATGGTGAATTCGAGGGGCTGAAGAGAGACGATTTGAGGATGTGGCTGGGACTGCTGGGGAAAAAAACCTCAGGAACCAAGGATGACCTGCTGCGACGTCTGCAGGAGGTTCCGATTGCGGAGCGGGGGATCTGGCCAAGGGAGAGCGCCTGCGCTGCAATGGACAAAGAAGATGACGAGTGCAATGAGGAAAGCGATCTGAAGAGTGCTGTGGGAACGGAGCTGAGGATCGTCGAACACGAACCGAAGAGCGACACGAAGAGTGAAGACAACCAACCAGGAAGCTCAAAGGTAAAGGAACCTAATAATGAACTTGAGATTATTTCTATGATGAGAAAACTGGCATCTATAAAAAAACAAATGACGGAGCAGATGCAAGAAATTAAAACGCTGAAGGAACAGAACCGGAGATTGAAGTTAGAAGCGCCGTCCGGTACAAACGAGACCGACAAAACGGGACAAAATTACGCCTTGGCCAAAGAGTTAATGAACGAATTCACCGGAGACAACGGCGATTACCGGCAGTGGGAGGCCAGCCTGAGGGACATACGACAGACGTACCAACTCAGTGATCAAGTTGTTAAAATCCTAATGATGGGCAAACTGAAGGGAAAGGCTCTACGGTGGTACCATGCCAAATCAGACCATCATACAGCAACGGTAGACGACATGTTGACCCACCTGAAGTCTCTTTTCAGCGGGCCGGTGAGCAGCTTAGAGCGTCGCAGACAATTTGAAGCTAGAAAGTGGTCCCCAAGCGAATCATTCCGCAGCTATTTCCACGACAAAATCATCCTTGCGAACGAAGTTAACCTGACCTCGAAGGAACTGATCGAATGCGTCATCGAAGGGATCCCAGATGCTCATCTCAGGGCTCAGGCTAGCATCCAAAGGTTCACCGACAAAATATATTTGTTGGAAGCGTTTTCGTCCATCAAACTACCGCAAAGAAGGAGTGCTAATGAGAGAAGGGCTACAGAGGAAACACCGAATGAGCGACAACAAACGAGATGCTACAATTGCAATGCCAAAGGACACCATGCCGCCGAGTGCAGGAAGCCAAAGAGAGAGAGGAGAGCCTGTCACATCTGTGCCGAGATGGGACACTTGGCAGCAGCTTGCCCGAAAAGGAACCGAGTTCTCCAGCTAGAGCCGTCGGACGATGAGGACAGATTCGTAAGAAATTTAAAAATTTATTATCCTAAAAGTAATTCTGTATCTTCCTTAGAATGCCTAATTGACACAGGGAGCCCCATCAGTCTCATCAGGCGCCAGCAGTACCAAACGTTAAGCGGAGGAAATATATCGTCTTATTATTACTCAAAAAATTATTATGGAATTAATAAATGTAAATTGAAAATTATTGGTGCTATTAATTGTCTAGTAGAATTTGAAAAGGAAAAGCTAAAATTACAGATATACGTGGTTCCGAATGAGACGATGGAGATCCCAGTGCTATTGGGCAGAGATTTTATAAAAAAAGCAAATTTAAAACTTGTACGAAAATTCGTGAGTACGGAGAATTACAATAATAAGAGTAGGATCGAGAGCCTTAAAACAAAAGAATGTAAAGTAAACCAAACTAATTTGGATGACATAGGGATTAAAAAGGGCATAGATTGTAATATGTTAAACGCAAAGCTAGGAATTGATGTAGAAAGTTTTGAAGTAAAAGAGTGTAAAGTTAATCAGAATTATTTGAATAATATAGAGATTGAGGAAGCTAAGAATTCTATTATAATAGATGATAAATTAGGAATTGATGTACAAAAGAGTGTAACAGATCTGTTTAATGTATGCTATAATGACTGCAATCGCCCAGATGTACCCTTGGTAGAGTGCGAAATGAAACTAAACCTTACGGATAAAAAGCCTTTCAATTGCCCTCAGCGCCGTCTGTCTTATCATGAGAAAGGAAAGCTAAACGAAATACTAGATGACCTTTTGAAACAGGGGATAATCAGGCCTAGTGACTCGGAGTACACTTCCCCGGTAGTATTAGTACGCAAGAAAAATGGGGACATCCGGTTCTGTGTAGATTATAGGACGCTAAATAAGGTCACGCAAAAGGATAACTTTCCCATTCCATTAATAGACGACTTATTAGACCGACTGTCGGGAAAAAGATTATTTACCACGTTAGATCTAAAAAGTGCTTTCTATCACGTTAAGATGTCAGAAGAGAGTATCAAGTACACATCATTCATTACCCCAATGAGACAATTCGAATTTTTGCGAATGCCGTTTGGTCTAAAGAACGCTCCATCTACGTTTCAACGTTTTATCAACAGGGTGTTCGAGGACTTAATAAGAAGCTCCAAAATTGCAGTTTACTTGGATGATATCATTATTGCGACAGAAGGAGTAGAGGAACATTTAAAGATATTGAGGGAAGTCTTAACCAGACTGGTCAATAATAAATTAGATCTGAGGGTGGATAAGTGCAAGTTTCTGTACTCATGTATCAAATACCTGGGGTACAATATATCCGAAGAAGGTATTAGGCCGGACGAGAAGGGGATTATTGCGGTGGCAAATTTCCCAATACCGCAAAATGCAAAGGCGGTCCACAGTTTCTTAGGGTTATGTTCCTACTTCAGGCGTTTCATTAAAGGATTTTCGATATTAGCGAAACCCTTATACAATTTAATTAAAAAGTCAGTGGATTTAAAATTCGGGGAGGAGGAACTAGAATGTTTCAAATTACTGAAGGGCAAACTAATAGAAGCCCCAGTTTTATCCATTTTTGATCCTAGGGACGAAACGGAGTTGCACTGCGATGCTAGCTCGATCGGGTTTGGCTCGATTCTTATGCAGAAGAAAGCTGATGGAAATCTGCATCCCGTATTCTTCTTTTCAAAGAGGACTACGGAGAGTGAATCCAGATACCATAGTTTCGAGTTGGAGACCTTAGCGATAATTTACGCATTGGAACGTTTTCGCATATATCTGCAGGGAATCCACTTTAATAGTTACGGATTGCAACTCCCTCACCCTTACATTAAATAAAAAAGACATCAATCCAAGGATCGCCCGATGGGCTATGGAATTGCAGAACTACGACTACACTATAGAACACCGCAACGGGGAAAAAATGCAGCACGTGGATGCTCTTAGTAGAAGCACGAACATCCTGGTGTTGCAGGGCAACACTTTTGAACAGAACCTATCCGTCAGTCAGGGACGTGATAATCGGATCAAGGAGCTAAAGAAGAGGTTGGAGGAAAGGGAGGATAAGTTTTTCGAAATGCATAACGGGTTAGTCTATCGTAAAGTGAGGGGGGGCATACTCTTTTACGTTCCTGAGGAAATGGAGCAGAGCGTTTTACATAAATATCACGACGAGATGGGGCATGTAGGTATAGATAAGACGATAGACTCCATTCAGAAAACGTATTGGTTCCCCAAAATGAGACTCAGGGTTCAAAAGCACCTAGAGAATTGCTTAACGTGCGTGGCGTATTCCCCGAAGCACGGAAAGAAAGAAGGATACCTGCACAGTATACCTAAAGGCGACGTCCCGTTCGATACCTTACATATCGACCATTTCGGCCCCATCGGGTTAAAGAAGTTCAAAAAGAACCATGTATTTTTAGTGGTGGATGCGTTCACCAAGTATGTCAAGATGTACGCCACTCGTAGCACGGGCACGAAAGAGGTCCTGGGAGCCTTGAAAAAGTATTTTGCCGCGTATAGTCGACCCAAGAACATAGTGTCGGACAGGGGGAGCGCTTTTACGGGGCACGACTTCGGGAATTTTATGGCGGAGAACAACATAAAACATATCAAGGTGGCTACGGGTTGTCCGCAAGCTAACGGCCAAGTAGAGCGAATATATCGGAGCCTGGGGCCCATGATAGCAAAAGCAGTAAATATCGACGCTACTAAGAGCCTGGAAAACATTCTGATAGATATAGAATTCGTAATGAATAACACGATACACAGAAGTGTGGGAGTAGCACCCAGCGAGTTGTTGTTCGGTGTGAGGCAGCGGGGCAGAATAATAGATCGGTTAAAAGAGGGTTTAGAAGAAGTGGTTGGATCGAGGTTAGAGCCAGACCTGAGTGTAAAGAGAGCCCAAGCGGTAAAAAGGCAAACGAGAGTGCAAGAGTATAATAAAGAAAAGTACGAAAAGTACGTTTATAATGTCGATGATTTCGTCATGGTAAAGAATTTTGTAAGCACGCCGGGGGCCTCGAAGAAGCTAGTGCCTAAGTTCAGGGGACCGTATAGGGTCAAGCGCGTATTGGGGAACGGGAGGTACGAGGTGACGGATGTAGAGAATTTTCAGATAAGTCAGATACCGTATAAGGGCACTTGGGAGGCGGCGAATATGAGGCCGTACGTCAAAGAACACCAAACAAGAGACAAAACCAAGGGGTGCAATCGAGGTCGAATGCAAGTCAGGATGGTCGATTGTAGTAATAATTAAGGAGTGGTAACCCTTGTATGGGAACATCCACCAATACACATAAAATACACTCCGTCTCACATTAGGTTGTGTTAAGGCAATAAAGGAATAAAGGACAGAGAGTCAGTCGATCTCGGACAGTTGAGTAAGGCACGCGCGTATATTGTGTTTTCTTCCTACATATGGTATCTGCATTTTTAATAGTGTGTATATCGCTTCTCCCCAAAACTACTTCGAATGTTAAATTCCATGAAAATCTAAATAGCTTATCACGTATTTCAATCGCGACTATGATATTTTCACAGTTGATTAGGAGTTAGAGGGTAGAAGAATAGATAAAAATTCGTCTTGCATTTAAATTTTTAACTCTTTTTCCACTGCATTGAAGAAATCATTTAGACGTTGCTCTATGTTTTAACCTGCTACCATTTTTAAATAAACAGCGTTTCCGCTAAACTGTAGAAGAAGGAAGGCACAAGTTGTCGACCGACGTAATGCAGAAAACTAAGGAAAAAAGCGATTCGCAAATAAAACTCTTAATACTTATGTCGTTACTTTGTGAAGGAAACTGTATCAATTTAGTCAATGATTACTGTGCCGAGAAACATATTATTTATTTATTTATTTATTTTATTTTATTTAATTGATAATTTATTTATTTATACATACATATTTACTTATTTATATTAATATATTTGTTTACTATTTTATTTATAATATTTATTATATACATTTTTATTATATACATTTTATTTATTTATTTTGACTGTGCAGGAACGGGTTAAGAATATCCCTGCAGCGATACCTCTCGCTTGTCGTAAAAGGCGACTAAAACAAAGGTAAACAAAAATCACATCTAGGCAATTTAGAAAACACCAAGGTGAGCCTAGGGACACATATACCACCATTAAACTGCCCCACAAGTGTGCATGCAAACAGTGGGTTGACACGACTGGAGATTACCGGTGTTGTAAGAGTAAGATCAAACAAAAAAAAAAGAAAATCTGGAGCATGCCCGTGTCAAAAAAAAGGAGGAGAAGAAAGAAAACGGTCAAACCGTAGCATTATGGAAAAGAACGCTAAAAGGAAAAGCACTACCCCGCCAGGTACTACTAATGGTCGTGATCCTGGGACGAGCAGCAATACTCGGGTCAGAGCTATAGCATTTCCGGGGGATAACAAAGTAATGCAACGGCGTAAGCCACACTTTAGAGTCGCGAGTTGGAACGTTGGAAGCATGAGTGGTCGCAGCTATGAGCTTGAAGAAATGATGGTTAGAAGGCGGGTAGACATCCTGTGCGTACAAGAAACGAAATGGCGAAACACCGGTAATCGGGCACATTTCTTGGACGTTAAAACAAAAGCCTACAAGATGTTTTACTATGGATTGGAACATGGAAAAAACGGAATCGCCATCATCCTTGCGGCAGAGCTACTTGGCAACGTCTTAACCATTTCAAAGTCCAGTGACCGTTTAATGGCTCTCAAATTGGTGATGCATGGTGAGGTGTGGAACATCGTAAGCGCATATGCCCCTCAAGTAGGATGCGAACAAAAAGAAAAAGATGCATTCTGGCTAGATTTCCACAACCTTCATCCTTCATCAACAATCATCCCAAAGGAAGAGCTTTTGTTTGTTGGGGGAGATTTAAACGGACATGTCGGGAAGACAAGCGAAGACTATGAAGACTACCACGAAGGGCTGGGATACGGCACCAGGAACTCTTCAGGTGAAGATATCCTAAACATGTGCAAGTCGTACGGTCTTATAGTGCTAAATACCATGTTCGTCAAACAAAGCCGGCACCTGATCACTTATAGCAGCGGTGGAAATGAAACTCAAATATACTATCATTTGGTATCCAGTTTCATGAAGCCACGACCTAAATATTGCAAAGTGATCATGGGAGACGCGATCGCCCCTCAACACCGTCTCCTCCTGACTGAATTTTTTATGGAGGCGAGTAAGAAGTCAAAGCAGCAAACGAAGGTGTCTGAGAGAATCAAGTGGTATAAGCTGGATAAAGGAAAAGGCGAAGCTTTTATTACCATCATGAAAAACTACCTCTCTTCCATTATCGATGAGGTCGGTAATGAGGAGTGCAGAGCACAAGACATGTGGGATTCCCTACAACAATCTGGCCTGGAGAAAGCCAAATCACTGCTCGGAACATCTAAAGGCCCCTGCCAACACGCAAAAGGAACCTGGTGGTGGACAGACGAAGCCAAAGCAGTGATACATGAAAAAAAAATGGCTTTCCAAGCTTGGTCAAAGTGCTCTTCTACTAATAGAGAGGAAAAAGCTCGCCGTGAAAAGGTATATAGATATTGCAAAGGTATCGCAAGGTATCGCGAAGAAAAAGTGCGCCGAATTCAAAGCGAAAAGCATGGAAGGCCTGCATCAGGAGTTGGAAGAAATATCGTCTTCCGTGTCTGACAGGAACCAGGCTACCCAGGAGCTTCGACAAAGCAATTTGAACAAAGGAGCAAATATCTTTAAGATTGCCGCCCAGAGAAGAAGAAATGCTCAGGAGATTCGTTTCCCAAAGTTTATTAACAATGCTGAAGGCCAACTCCTTGTGGAAGACGAAAAAATACTCCACAGATGGCGACAGTATTGCGAGGAACTTCTGAACGAACAGTTTCCCCAAGTGTACTTTCCAAGAGCCGCCCCGAATCATGCCGAAATATCCGACATCACAGTCGAAGAAGTTCGGTACGCGGTTAAAAACTCCAAGAAAAGAAAAGCTGTTGGGCCGGACGGGACACCCTCTGAGTTCTGGAAAAAGATGGGAGACATCGGGTCTAGATGGCTCATGGTTCTTATCTCCAAACTTATGAGAGGCGACACTATGCCTAATCAATGGAGGGAAAGCTATCTTCTTCCTTTGCACAAAGGAAAGGGTGATACGCGAAATTGTGATAACTACCGTTCTGTCAAGCTGATGTCGCACACCATGAAGATCGTTGAACGGGTATTAGATAGCCGACTGCGGAAAATAATACGACTATCTGATGACCAGTGCGGGTTTGTCTCGGGTAAATCAACAACAGATGCAATCCAAAGTATAAGGGTCATGATGGAAAAGCATCGTGATTCGTCAAAGGACTTGCATATGGTGTTGGTTGATTTCGAGAAGGCCTTTGACCGGCAACCAAGAGATCTTTTATGGGTAGCGCTAAGACAAAAACGAGTTCCAGAAACCTACGTGCGAGTGATCATGGACATGTACAATAGAGCAACGACAAGAGTAAGATGCACCGCAGGAGTCACCGAAGAGTTCGCAATCAAAGTCGGTGTACACCAAGGGAGCGTCCTCAGCCTACTGCTCTTTATAGCAGTCCTTGATTGCTTACTTGAAGGAAAAGTGACGGACCCCAATGTGCACCAGCTATTCTTTGCTGACGATGGAGCCATTATAAGTGATGATCAGGCGTCCCTACAACGAGCACTTGATGTGTGGGTGGACATTTTTGAGGGACACGGGTATCGTATTAGTTCAAAGAAGACAGAGTATCTGTGCTGCCCGTTCTCTGACCCTCATCAGCCTATTCCAGACATTTACTTGAATGGATGAGTGCTTCCCAAGTGCGAAAAGTTTAAATATCTGGGATCTATGATTAATAAAGAAGCAACTTGTGATGACGACATCAACCATCGCGTAAGCGTAGGGTGGATGAAGTGGCGGGAAAACTCCGCCATCTTCTGTGATCGAAAAATGCCCCCTAAGCTGAAAGGAAGGCTCTACACTTCAGTTGTACGTCCGGCGCTCACATACGGTTCACAATGCTGGACAATGCACAAAAAGTATGAGAGCAAATTAACAGCAGCTGAGATGAAGATGCTTCGCATGACAGCGGTAGTAACAAAGCGTGACAGAATTAGAAGTTCACAGATCCGAGGAAGCCTCCACGTAAAAGAAACCATCACAAGAAAGATAGAGCGCGACCGACTCAGTTGGTATTGCCATGTTTAAAGGAGAGATCCTTTGAACCCCGCCCAAAAGGCAATATCAATCTACGTTCCAATTTCAACACGCAAAAAGGCAGGCCGAAAATCAATTGGTGCAAACAAATGCAAAAACACCAGTATTTGATTGGCCTCAACGATGAAGTAATCCCAAACCGGGAAGCCTGCCGCTATTTTCTGAGGTCAAACCGGCGGACCCCACAAGCGGACCAGTAGGAATGCAGTTACGTGGGAAGGTTATGGTCCTACACTTCTGACCATAACGACGCCGGAAAAAAAAAATAAAATAAAAAAAAAAAGGAAAAGAAGAAATTTTATTTATTTATTTATTTATTATTATTTTCGTCACATGAGGATTTTTTCTTGTTGTTCCCTTCGAAAAATGTTCAAAAATACAATAAATCATAGCCATGTAAAGTGCTCTTTCAGTTGAAAGATATACGAGTTTTCTCGAGGTCTGCAAAGTAGGCCTCCGTGGCGGCGATGACCTCCTCACTCGACTGAAATTTCTGCCCGGCGAGTGACTTTTTCAAGTTTGGAAACAAAAAGAAGTCGCACGGGGTCAAATCTGGAGAATGCGGTGGATGGGGCAGCAGTTCGTAACCCTATTCGACCAATTTGGCCGTGGCGAGGGCGGAGGTGTGAGCCAGTGCGTTATCATGGTGGAAGAGCACTTTTTTCTACGCCAAGTGGGGCCGTTTTTTCTTCAATTCGACGTCGAATCGGCCCAATAATTTGGCATAGTACAGCCCTGTGACCGTTTTGCCCTTCTCCAGGTAGTCGATGTGGATCACACCTTGTGAATCCCAGAAAACGGTGGCCATCAACTTTCCGGCCGATGAGACAATCTTCGCCTTCTTCGGAGCATGTTCGCCGGGTGAAGTCCACTGTTTCGACTGTTGATCCATGTTTCGTCGACTGTCACGAAACGACGCAGAAACTCCTTCGTATTGCGGTTAAACAGCGTCAAACACTGCTCTGAAGTGGTCTCATGGTTGCGCTTGTTGTCCGGAGTGAGCAAACGCGGCGCCCATCGCGCCGACAGCTTTCTCATGCCCAAAATTTCATGCAGGATATGACCCACGCGATCTTTTGAAATGTCACTGTCTCAGCTATCTCGCGCACCTTTAATCGGCGGTCTGCCAATACAAGATCGTAGATTTTTGTCACGTTATCCTCCGTGGCAGCCGTTTTCGGGACACCTGGACGTGGCTCATCAAAAACCGACGTGCGACCACGTTGAAACTCGTTAAACCAATTTTTAATGGTCGCCATCGAAAGAAAAGAGTCACCGTACACAGCATCCAAACGCTCTTTGATTACGCTGTGCGATTTCCCTTCCAAAAACAGGAATCGAATCACCGACCGATATTGCTCTTTTTCTAAAATCCGCGGACACTCCCGCTTCCACACGCGGTCAAAACAAAACTACGAGTCCGATCCGGCTGAAATGCCGACAGTAGCCGTCTACTAGAATGTACTACACGATAGTAAGCTGCTCATACTGGCGCCATCTGGTGGTGAAGCTAAGTGCTTATCGGACCACCCTCGTACATATGTATTAAATATCATATCTCTGTGTGTAAATTGTTTGGTGGCAAACCTTGTACAAATTCTACAAACGTAATAATAAATGTAATAATAAATAATAATAATTATTGTGCCCTGTCTACAGAAGCGGTTGTGTTTTCAAGCCCAATTCGGGATTTCATATATTTAAAACAATAAATACTCTTAAAAACAGAAATTCATGTGGAAACGTTAAAGCCTTTAATTCTCTTTTAGATCAAACCACCGCACCGCAAAACAAACCACTGACTTACGTATTTGCAGTGGGCTATGTGGCAAAGCATCCATCCCACTTGTATCGGCTTATTGAAACGATGCACGACCTACCACTCTGAACTACTAAATAACTTCAAGAGTGTAAAGAAATTTCGCTATCACACATCATGATAATCATAAAATGTCTTATTCACGCTCGCGTTGAACAATCTTCTAGTTTCCAATAAAAAACATCAAACCGTTTCGAAGTGGCTATGAGAAATATTGATGATATTTTCAGTGCCGTGGACAATTTGTCTGAATTCGCGAAAAAAAACAATTCCGTAGTGCCGATAACCTTCTTAACGCAATTAAAGATCTCCTTCATTCTAATTAATCCCATGACCTCACTAGCCGGCTTGATGTGCTCAGTGCCGATGTAAATACGTTAACCGTGTCTACACGGAAGAAGCCGAACACTATTAATAACGTAATGACCTCCTTACGAGCCGATCTCGATACTCTCCTACAATCTTCCTCCACGAAATTGTCACCATCTCGGAATAACGCTTAGTTGGACTACTTCCTATTACTCGTTGAACTTACAACTAAGCTAAGTGACTTCAGTGACGATCTCGCAGCAGCTCTTCAATCCATCTTCAACATAACTGCCGAACCAAAAATCATTTAAACGAAAGTCGACTCTCTCTCGTCGGAACACCACCGCACCCTCCCGTCAACATGTCCCTCCTCGAAGAACTTCATACATCACCCGTGACAACTCGCTCGGTATGTGTCCATACCGATAAAAAGGACTCTCAGAGCAACGAACCTCTTTCAACCTCTACTGCCCCCCTGAAATTAATCAACCAGTTTGGAACTTCATGGATTGAACACGATGGGCAAGTCGCCTGGAAAAGCTCAAAAACACTATCGTCTCCGAGTTCTACCTAAAAGGAGCCCCTCCGCACGCCAACATTTCTTGGCTAAAGAATTTTTTCCGCCAACATTATCCACTAGCCGTTGTGCTATGCTCGATCTTCAGCATAATAAATGAAATAGCCCCTTCGATACTATCCTCTCCATCGGTAACCTAAATGGCTATCACCCGATCCAAAAGTCCCAAACAAGAATAACAATATAGTTAAGACTAGGTCTAAGATAAACATAAATAATAATTTTAGCCGTAAGTCTATCACCTCCCATACTCTGCTCTCCTTTTACAGCAAGCCACCTAACAATTCTCAACCTAATTTCAATAAGCATCCCAAAGTTCCCCCCAAAACCCACCATAACTGGAGTCTTAAAACAAATCTCTTTCCAACTTTTACACACCCATCCATATCTCACCTTTTTTTCGTCTCCCACAGATGCGCCAAAACCCCAATATCAACGGGTTTCGTTTAATCTAACTCCAACAACTATCCCCATGCCTCCATCCCAATCACCTTCGCGGAATTCGTTTCCTAACTTTGACCTCACCTCCGGAGCCAAGTATCCTAATTTCCATAGCTCCCACATATGTACTTAACCCCTCAAAATCCCATCCCCGCAACACCTCCAACCCAAACCCCACCCTTTCAGCTAACTCCTCGTCCGTTCTAATACCAACAACTTCTGCCCCATTTACCCAATCCTTTGCCACCTCTCAATCTTTTGTTGATCCTCTTTTGCCCCCTACAGTTAAACTTACTCAGCTAACTGCTGACCCCACCCAAAGTCGCTACGCCCTTTCTAGACTAAGAGATAAAAAGACGTATGAAAACATTCGTCTCTTTCTGGTTTACCTCCACGATAAATCAGACTCGGTTTGTTATGAAGGTAAAGCAAACACAAGCGTCATGGTCTCCATTCAACAGGAAGGTCTCCCCGCGGATTTCGCTAGCCTCAAGAGCCTCTTCATAAAATATCATGAATTTTTTTTAATATCTCCACCCAAAAAGTGTCAAAGGATCTTGATACCTTCCGCCAATACATCCATTCAAAGCGTATATCGCACCTTCAACGTAGTAGAGCTGATCACGACAAGTTTTTTCGTCCCTAATTGTCTCTCTCTCCCAGCAACCGGCTCACTCTGCCAAAATGTCCCTCTTACATTCTATTATCAGTATGTAAGAGGTCTTCGTTCAAAAACCCGAGCTATCTTCCAACAGTCACATGCTCTACCTTTTGAAATATTTGTTCTGACCGAAACAAACCTGATCCCCAGCATAAATAACCTCGCACAGTTCCCATCAAATTTTAATGTTTATCGTGATGACGAACTCAGTCGACCCACAGATGGTTTCCCTTGTCGAGGCTTTCTACTAGCCGTCCTTAATACAATTGACCCTTCCCTTATTGCAATATCATCCTCTCCACTTCTCGACTTTGTTTCAATTAAGATTGCTCTACCCCAGAAGACACTAACATCATTTGTTTCAACTCGCCATTAGCACAATTGACCAAATAACCGATTTAAGAGACCCTCAGGATGAAATCCTTCTTTTCGGTGACTTCAACCTTCCTCATCTTAAATGGGCCCAATCAGACGATCAATCGTTTTATATTGCCACCAATCCCACTACTGCCAAATATTGTCTCTTCTTGGATCGCCTAGCATATTCAAACCTTAGCCAAGTTAGTGGCGTCCTAAACTACATGGGTAGGCAACTATACCTCATATCCACAACCGATCTCCTCAACTCTTCTGCTTCACTTTGTCCTCTTTCCCTTTCAACCATCCTACCCTCCTCCTTTTTTTCACGATTCTCCATTACACAACAAACCCCGAACGACCCCAATATTATCGCCAACTTTTTTAAACAGTCTTTCGCCGACGACTCATGGACCATTTACTTTTTACTTGGACCATTTATTCCACGCACAAATTAAATCTACTTAATGATGAATTCACTCTTGGACCTGACGATCTCCCTGCCATATTTCTAAAAAAAAATGCTCCTCAACCTTCTCTCTCCCTCTCTCGAAAATCTTCAGTCTATCCATATCCCTAGGTGAATTCCCCCGCTTATGGAAAACCTCATTTATCACCCCTATACACAAAAAAGGTCCAAAGAACGTTGTTAACAACTATCGTCCCATTGCCAAACTGTCACATATGCCCAAAATCTTCGAGAGTATTTTGTACGAAACTCTAAGTTTTCGCTGCAAGTCTTTAATCTCCCCTAGACAACACGGTTTCCTCAAATGCAGATCTACTCATACAACCACTAACCTTGTTGAATTTGTGTCCTTTACCCTATCAGCCTTAAGAACGGCAAAGAAGTCGACATTATTTCTACCGATTTCAGTAAAGCTTTCGATAAAATCTCCCACAGACTGACACCTTTCAAATTGTCCTCCCTTGGTTTCGACCCCATTTCTTTGAAGTGCATATCTCCGCTATTACAGTGTTCATTTTAGATCTGCCTTTTCTACCCCCTTATTAGCTTCCTCCCGCGTCCCCCAAGGCCACTTCTTTTCATTCTTACCATAAAAATGGTGATCAAACATTCCCACATCTCATTATATGCCGACGACACCAAGTTCTTCAAGACCATTTCCTCCAGTCATGACTCTTCCCTTAATCAATCTGATCATAATAGTTTTTCCATCTGGTGTTCCAAAAATTGCTTGCAGCTTAACATTTCCAAATGCCAATCAACTACCTTTTCACGTAAACGAATCAAACCTCCTTCTCGTCTCTACTTCCTCAATAATCAACCCATCTCCACTGTTCAGGTCATTTGCGATCTTGGTATAATATGTGACCAGGAGCTGGTCACATCGATGTAAGATAATCCTTAAAGCTAATTCTACACTCGGTTTCCTGAAGCGATGGTCTGAAGAATTCTCCAACCCTTACGTTACCCGATCTCTCTACATAACCTTTGTCCAGCCCCTTCTTGAATACACCTCCCAAATGTGATCTCCTTACTAACAAACCCACATATCTAGAATCGAGAGAATCCAACGCAAGTTGCTACGTTTTGCTCTTCGAGGTCTCCCCTGGAGCAAACTTTTGATGTTACCACCTTACTAAGCCCGCCTTAAACTAACCAACATGAACACGTTACAAGAAAGAAGAATTGTATCTGACATTCTTTTCATCCATCGGCTCTTTTCAGGTACCATTGACTGCGCGACCCTCTACAACTCTGTCTCTATCAACACTTACCCCCGCAATGTACGAAATTCCCGTCTCTTCTATCTACCCACCTCCGTACTGCCTATGGTTCCAATGAACCCATTTCTCGTATGCTGGGAAGTGTGAATTCGAATGCTTACTTCGATTTCAATCTCAGCACTCCACGCCTAAAAATCCGCCTTTTTAACCGCCCTCCCCTCTCTCCCGTTCTTTCTAGCTAATAAGTTAGACTAGATTAAGATTAGGTTAAGAAAACTTGAATTAAGCTCAATAAATGAGAGTGTTTGCCTCCACGAAAATTAAAATTAAAATTAATACTACGTTTTATGTGAAAGTTAATTTCTCCTTTAGTCGTCGTAGCTTTTTCTGCATTGGCATTAGTATTCTTTATTATTTTTGTATTACTAGCTGGGTGTCCCCGCTTTGCTGGGTACTTTAATAGATTTTTTTTTATAGGGTTCGCGCAGGTTCAAGAGTTACGCTCTAATAGTGTTTGTCACAGAACCGGACGGGGTGCAGATGGCTTGTGTCGAAGATGAATCGGAGTGGAAAAAGTGTTACGAAAATTGGTTCGAGCGCATGCAAAAGTGTATTGATCATCACGGAGAATATTAACATAATAAGAAACCTACAATAGTCCAAAGAAAGAAGAGAGAGGAAAAAAAACTTTTATAATATGTGTGCAAAGTATAAAATAGGCTCTTTTTTCAGTTAAAAAGTCATATAAAATGAATTTTAAGGTGCTAGGATACTAAAAACCATCCTATGTAATACGGCTAATCAAGACAAATCAATTGATATATACTATATTGTGGAGGTACCGTTGAGTACCTACTCCCTACTCGCGGACAAACAGGAAAGTGCTTTCCCTTTTATAAATGTAGAGAAAAAAAAAGATGCAAGCTCTAGTTTTAAATTTATGATAGTCTAATTGTTCAATATACCCATATTTTGTAATCTCTTAGATGTCACCCCACAAGTTCAAATATCTTTAAGTAAAGTACCATGGAGTGGCATTCGACACTATTTTTAATTACTTATAATCAAATTACAGAATGTCACAGATTTTCGTATCCTTAAGTAATTGTAAATTATTGTAATCTTTATTAAATATTCTAAATAAATACTATATTACAAATACTATACAAATACATTGATTGCGATGTATTACTGCTAAACTGTCTGCTATTTCTAGATTGTTGATTGCTATAGTTATCCCTAAGGCTGTCGTTGTTCAAATTACTTCGAACTTGTGCTGAATGATTATTATGGTCGTTACGGTTATCTCGTGATTGTCTTGAATAATTACCTATATTATTTTGTCTAATTTGCCCTACATTATTATTTTGGTTGCGAGAGTGATTGTGAGAAACTCTGGGTATAAATTGCCTTCTATCTTCTTGCGTCTTTCAAGTTAAAACTATCGATATAAATATCGATATAACTATGACCGATATATTTATTTAAAATGGGGCGAATTTCTGATAAACTAAAGTTATATAATTCTGCAGCTAGAGATCCTGCTACAATTTCTTTCATTTTAAGAGTAAGGAAGCAACTTAGATGATTAACAAATAACATTTGATAATAAGTAGATATTGCACATTCAGCTATATCGTTAACTACAACTCTTACTTGATCGCATAGTTTTTAAATTGAACTCACTGTGAGTAGGCAGATATTCTTCATGATTTGTCCTTTGTCCTTCGTTGCTTTGTAGTGTAATTTAAGGCTGTTTTGGCACTCAGTTCAATTAAGGGGTAGTAAAGTCTCCAGGTGTGTAGCTCTTCGCTGCTCCGATGATCTTTTCATTGTAGATGACAACGTAGACATCCTGCATCTCATTTCCAGATGGCTCCGCCAAAGCTCTTTCCACAGATGATATGAAAGCTGGCAAAGTTCCTGCTGCTCCGTTGAAGACCGGTGGATAACGAAGTTCTTTTTCGAGTCTGCCTCGTAGTGTTTGCGGCTGGTGTTGAATCCTCACTATTGTTGTTAGTTCAGCAAGGCATTGTTCCATTAAATTTGGTTGCGCCATATTTCTATTCCTATCAATAATATGGTTGCGATGACTTTTACTCTCCAGGTTGTTTTGCTTTTTTACTTTTTTTTATCAATAGTTTAGTGTCCGTTTCGACGTTGCCGAGATAATTAAACTCTAGGATACTTCGTATCATACTTTAACAGAAAAGCACCAGACCAACGGGGAAGAATCCGTAGTCAAACGCGGGCTTCCTTTATTCAGGCTATCGTTCGACAAAACCGAAGATAAAGAGACAATTTACGGCATCAAAACGATATTAAATAGTGTAGTTAAAATCAAACTACCTTGACAGAATAGGGGTTAATTTTTCAATGCAAGCGCTGCCATACGCCATACTATTGAAAGACAGATCCACGTTGCGTAAAGTGCGCCGGTCAACATTTGACCCAAGAGTGTACCGTTTCGAGACAATCTCCTGCAACGTGCATAAACTCTAATTATCAGGGATGTGAAGTAACAAAAGAACTACAGAGATGGCGGCCAAAAACCGCGAACACAAAAACTGCTGATTTGGCAAATGCAACCAGTCGCGAAATACATCACAAAAAAGCTGCGGTCTCGATACCGATTCGCCAGAAGACGGAAACTAAAGCTCAATTGCCTGTTTCGTCAGTCAGAAAACATTGACAAAGGAAAAACCGCTACATAAAGGTTCAAAAACGTATGCCCAAATTACGACGTCCTCACGTGGCATATGTGCAAATCAGACCCTGCGGCAAATGTTTTTTCGATTATTCTTGCGAAACTCGAAGAACAAAACCAAATGAATCGACTTATTTTCGACTGACTACTTAACCTCGAAAGACCTAACGGTCACCAAGATAAATCTTAAAATATGACTAAAATGTTAAAAATTCTTCCCTGGAACGCTAATGGACTTACAAACAAAATGAATGAACTAGACATTTTCGTTCGCCAAAAAAAATAGTAACATATGCTTGATTTCTGAAACCTACCTGATGATGTAGTCGCGTATAAAACTAAAATGCTATTGTGCCTACCACGCGTTTCACCCATCAGGAAGGGCAAGGAGCGGATCAAACTTGTTTTTAAAGAGAATATTGATCACTCCATCAATATCAACTTGAAACGATGCAATTGTGTTCGGTATGCGTTAGAAATAGAAATTATTTCTTCAATATTTCATCAATTTATTGGGAATCGCGTTTCAGTTTGTATAAAAGCGAATTTTTAAGTTGGCTAACTCTCTTAGACCGATCTTTATTATTGGTGGACTTTACTGCTAAACATACCTTTTGAGGCTCACGGCATGTCTCGCAAAAAGGTGGCGCATTCTACTAAGCTGGCATGGAAAAGCACTACGAGTTTCATTCAACGGGAAAGCCGACGTACTGGCCGTCAGATGTCGCAAAAACTCCCGATCTAATTGACTTCGTGATAAAGAAGGGAATCAGTGCAAACTACCTAAAAGTCGAAGAAAGCTTTGATTTGTCCTCAGACCATTCTCCTACTAACGATAAGCGCAGCTCAAATTCCGTTCACAAACGAGGCGAAGTATTTCGGAACACGTTAGAAAAAACGAGGAGAGCTGGAACATAGGTATCGGGAATTGTACCGGCTATTAGGAAAGTACTCTAAGCTCGGTATTTATAACAAACTGCTTATACGAGTATATAAGCGAGTGCTAAAACCTATATGGACTTTCGTATACAACTATGGGGTTGTACCAAAAAAAGTAATGCTGAGATCCTGCAAACTTTTCAAAACAAAGTATTACGGGCAATTGTTAATGCGCCGAGGTATTGGCGAAATGACGATATCCATAGAGATTTCGGAACCATAACAATCGACAGCACAGTTATATATTTTGCTCGTAGACATAAACGACGACTAGATGAACACGTTAACAACGCTGTACTCCCAATCTTAGAAGAAAATAATTTATTATGCTGTCTACAAAGAACCAAACCGTTCGATTTAGCGCAATAATCTACAATATATGTATATATATAAAATATTGTTATAAGTTTTGGTGTGACTTTATAACTCACGAACGGTGAAACCGAATTTGATCAAATTTTCAGGGTTTGTTTGTATGGTCGTGTAGATGGTTTATGTATACGCATTCGTGAGTTATGACTGTTTATATTAGGTGTGCAACTAAGTTCTCGCTGTTTATCAAGAGATAGCTCCAGTGGTAAGTGCTGATCGATTGTGACGTATCCAAAACGTCATGAAACAAGCTTAGACATATGGTTAACAAACCGCTTTGACACAATAGTAATTTTGTTTTTGCTTTCTATACTTTTGGTTGTGTGAAAATGTCTGATTTTGTGCCAAATAATCGTCATTTATGGGAAGTGTTGCCTTTCTTCTTTCATTCGAAGAAAACGGCGGCTGAAGCGCATCGAGAACTCCAAACAGTTTACGGAGATGCTGCTCTAAGTGAAACAACGTGCCGTGATTAGTTCCGTCGCTTCAAAGGCGGTGATTTAGATGTTGACGACCGTTCGCGTGAAGGAAGGCCAACAACTTTCGAAGACGCTGAATTGTAAGCATTGCCCTCTTGAAAATGGCCCACGTGTTTTTGTTACTGATGCAAACGCCGACCAAGAGCAATACAGTCTCCACCAACTATACTGACAACTTTTTTTAGGTTATGTGAAACGGATGAATTTGCCAGAACACTATTATATTATATTCGGTTGCTTTAGGTCGCATTTATACAGTTATGTAGTCCAAATAATATTTTTATTTGCGATTGTCGTTGGTGAACGTGGGCCACAGTCATTTCAGGATTTAAGAACTGTTGATGGTGAATTGTGTGCAACATATCGTGATACATGCCGATGGTTGCGTTTGCTTGAAGATGATACGCTTCATGATGCACCAGTTTCAGCTCACCCAAATTAAATTCGTATGTTATTCGCAATAATAATATCAACATGTTATCCATCAAACCCACTTGAATTGTGGAATAAATATAAAGATTTTATGGCTGAAGAAATTTTGATTCGACTTCACCATCGTTCGATGGATCCTACTTGCATTAGAATTGTATAATGAGGCTTTGATATTGTTTGAAGATATTTGCCTTATGATTGCAAATAAAACATTAGGACAATTAGGCATGATCACACCAAATCGTCCAATGCTTTATTTCAAATGATTTATTTGAGCGATGATTGCAACGTGAACAGCAATTCGAATGTGATGAATTGTGTGCGTTTGTGCAAACACACATTCCCCAATTGAATGTTCAGCATAAGAATGCATATGATAGAATCATGCAAGCTGTCATTAACAACACTAGTGGATTCTATTTTTCTGGACGCTCTGGACGCGTATTGGTAAAACATTTCTTATTTGATTAAAATTAGCCACAATTTGATCCAGACGAAAAATTGCATTGGCACTTGCTTCTTCTGGTATTGCAGCTATATTATCAGATGGTGTCCGACCTGCATATTGCACTGAAGTTATTGCTTGACATAAATATGCGTGTGCGTGTCCAAAACGATCCATCAGCACGTGAGTTTTCAAAGCAATTGCTGTAGATTGGCGATGGCAAAATTGCAAGTGATATAAATGGCTCTATCGGGTTACCAAATAACTTTTACACAGTTTTAACATCGAAAGAAAAACTAATTGATCGCGTTTTTCCAAACATTGTTTAAAACAATAAAAATCATATTTGGTTAAGAGAACGCGGAATTTTAGCACAATAAAATGCAAATGTTAATGACACCAATTTTCAAATTCAACAGAAATGCCCAGGTGACTTGTTATCATACAAATCCATTGATACCGCTACGAATAAAGAAGACACGGTAAATTATCCGTGTAAATTGTATACATTATTGTATTGAATTGATTAACTATTTTTTTTTTCATTAATTTCCAAATAAGAAAAATAAAAAAAACAATGAATTTGATTGAATGCTAATATTCATGGGTAGCGAAGCACGCCGGGATTCGCTAGGGTGTATGATTTTGATTTTTAACTATATATTATTGAACTCATTTTCAGTACTCTTAGTAAGAAACTGAATTAATTCTGAGCCGATTGAAGTTCGCCGGGTCAGCTAGTACTTTAATAAAATTATAGTACTAAATATTAAACTAAATAAATAAATTATATTTTTCCCATTTTGAATTGCCAGTGTTTTGATTATCAAATCCCCTTACTTTACATCTTGCTTTCTTTCATGTACTTTTATGCACTTATCAATATTTTAAGAGTATTTTGTGGGTGGGCCGGAAACGGATGGCATCAAGGACAGCATTTCTCTTTATTGAGTAAAATATTCTTACGACCTCAAATTTGGGTCATTTTATTCCGTTGTCTTCCGTGTCTTTCAATTATATTTTTGTGCATTTATTACACGAGGACAAATACGTGCTAGAAAACTTATCAAAAAACTTATCTCTGCACGAGGACTACGATAAGCATAGCATTTTACGAACGAGTAAATCCTTAATTTTTTTATTCCACTGCAATATTTGGGTCGACTCTAGCTGATCTGTTCTTCCATATCCTCGATATTGCGGGTTTCCTCCTAGGCAACGATGTTCAAACCGACAGCGTTCCTAAAAATATCATCAGACAGAAGCCATTCACACCAAATAAACTAATGGGCATTGCATCGTAAGATACACCAAGACCAGTACGAATCTTTATCCAGATAGTCGATCTTGAAAAATGGGGAGACGACCCGTTGCAAAAATGATACATATTAGTGTCTAATGTGAAAACCGCAAAATTTGGTATTCAATTCCCTACTTGTCGATTCAGTCCATTCCCTCAAAGGAGGAAAATATGTGGCACAAAGAAACTCATTGTAGCCAATGAATGTAGTTCGTGACATAACGGTTCAAGGAGAGGGTCTCAAACTCCTAAAAGAGCAAACAAAATAGAGTTAAGCATGCCCTGTAAAACTACCAATTGATCTGACAATCTACTCAAATTCAACATGGTGAAAAATATTAGAAAGTAGTTCATTTCTAAAACATATTGGGTGTTATAATTAATTCGAAGCGTTATTTAATTAAAAAAAAAATATTTAAAATAAAATTAAAAAACTGTGCAAAACAGTGCTTTAAAATCGCGTCTGTAGTGAATAATTTCTGAAAGAAACCTGTATTATACATTTTGATCATGTTAAATTAGAACCTCAAAAACAGTAAAATTAAGATTATGAAAGCCTATTTTAAGCGGTAATCGAAAAAAGTGTGGCGAAATGGACGCTCTCGAGAAACACTTTCTCAGGCACAAGACAGTTGATCCATCGGCTGTTTGATTTATTTAAAATAATTTAGTGGATTGTGGCATCTAGGGAGAAGATAAAATAGAGGGCTATAAAGAATTGATTAATTGACATTTTTACATTCAGACGCTCATTTGCAAAGAGATCCCATCTGCCGGTATTTTAGAAAAAGCAAATCTGCTTGCTGCGAATTTTGCAGCCAGCTTAACGTTTCCAGACTACACTTTGTCGTTGCCTGTACTGGACAGCATCGAATCTTATCTGAGACTAATTGAGCTTAAGGCGCACAAATCCGATGACCTGGAAGTATTTCATCCATCGTATTCTTTCACGATGGCAAATCCATTGCGTAAGCTTTTTCATCCATTCTACTCTTCTAGTCTTTTTGCGAGTAGATGGTAATCTGCCTCAAATTTGGTCTGGTACTTCCAAGACGTCACTGCATCTGCTAGATAGAATTTAAAAGCGAACCATACAATTTATAGGAGACAGTGATCTTGCAAAGCCATTCAACTCGCTTAAACATATACGCCCTGTTTCCCCTGTGATATTATTTTATCGCTGTTTCAGAACACTATGCTCTAGCGAGCAAGCCAATTACATCGAGAAATGCTCATTAATTGACCCTTAAGTCTGTGACGTACAGTTAAATTTAGAGTACTGTTTCTTAGCCAAACCACATGAACATATAATACCTTTTCCAGGCTAATACTAATTTAAAATCAGTGTCACCGTCTCTTTCTCCCTTTATATGGCCAGTGTTGTGCCTTCACAATGAACGCTTAAAAGAATTTATAAACTCTTATGCACGTGTCATTTAAAAAAAAATTATGTTAAGCAGCAATAAGCAAGAGATTTGTCTGAACAATGAGCTATTGCAATTGATGTCTCCTACACTACCATTATGGTATGGTATTATAAAATAAATCACGCGATTTAACATCACTAAATTATTTCCTTTTGGATTTTACCAAAACTAAATTCAACAAAAAAGCCTAATATGCAATCGGAAAACAATAATAAAAGCAAACACCAAACGATCAGTACTCTAGCTACAGGCCCCTAAGTACTAGCAGACAATCTTTGAACATTGCGGAACACAAACGCCAGACATCAATTATACAAATCAAAGGAATCATTGTCAACAAACTATGAAATTTTATTCCGCTTCCTGTGTATTATGTAGATTTCAAAGCGTTTCCAATAAACAAATGTTTGCTTTAACGCTTATTCAGCAGGGTACATGCAACGAAACTACGTGGCAAAAATGACGGCTTGTAAGCTCTATGATCAGAAAAGTGAGGTATACCATACATTTTTCACATAGGAAATAGAAGCGCGAGCACAAAAGCCAATGAATTCAAAGGTATGATGATTGACAATTCAGACATAATAACTATGTATGTCTTCCGGGTATAAAATAAAGTTATTTGGTGTGGAAATGGGGATTCATTGTTTTCTTTTATATGGCGCTAGTGGTACATGCTGGTAAAAGTTGTCAGATCAGAAACGTCACACAGAAAGCTTGGGCATTTATTATTATGTTTGTGAAATTTCGTAGGCGTCTATGTCGTCTTTTAAGCGTCCAGAAGCGTAAAAAAATTGAAAAGCCGTAGAATTCGAGGCATTACTGGATCAAAAATCATGTAAGATGCAACCAGGACTTGCAGAAACATTGGACGTAACTCAATAAGCCATTTATCCATAAAAACATTGGAAAGAGTACAACAGGAAGGATACCATATGAATAGAAGATGAAAGACGTCGAATTTTGATTGGCGATCAAAAATGAATCCATTACGATAATCTAAGGCGAACGAAATCATACAAAGATCGTAGCCATATATAAAGATTAACGGCGAAGCCAAACGGCCACATATCAAATTTCATACTGCGCGTTTAATGGACCCATTCGGCACTCTCGATGGAGTTTTAAAAACGCGCAATTAGCAAGCTGCCAGAAATATGGGAATACGTTTGAGAATAAACTGTCACCATTTTTCGAAATAAAACCTCAATTTTTGAAGAAAAAAAATAATAAACTATACCTGTCAGATGATTCATCATCTACTTGGACTCGCTCGGAAAACCCTCCACATACACATTTTGAATTTCGCAAATGGCTTCACTTCCAATCTGATTTTTCCGGAATAAAACAGTAAAATATGTCGAATATGCTCTTTCAATACATCCATTACAACACAATAATAAAACGGGCCTTGAGCACTAAATCCTAAATACTAATTTTAATATCGGTTTCAGTGTTAGGTATATTGTTTTTTATAGTCATCAACTATTCGAAAGTCAAAGGGTAAATTTTTTTCACTTGTTTATATTTGTTACGATTGGCGCCGTGCTTCCTTGGTTTCTCAAGGGAAGAGCGTCAAACGGAGAGTTAAACAAGTTATATCTTTACTTTACAATTTTTTATCAGTTTATTAATAGTAGTTAGCTCTGAGAACTAACTCCGATAACTAACATCAAATTAACTCTATTGACTCTATTGACTCTGTTGACTCTGTTGACTCTCGATCTTATTGACTCTGTTGACTCTCGATCTTATTGACTCTGTTGACTCTCGATCTTATTGACTCTGTTGACTCTGTTGACAGCTACCCTTTTATATGATATTTTTCGTACGCATCTTATCCCCTCTTCTTTTCTTGATTCCTACCCACGACAGACATCGGTTTGGTGTAAACACTACGAAACTCGACCCCGCTTGTACTTTGCTCCGTCCCATTTTCACTTTCATACATGCTGGCACTCATTCACAATATCCCTTAATTGCGTTTAATTGCTTTTGGGTTTTGCTATGGCCGTGCATGATTTGGTGTTTACCCAATGTACTGCATGTAGCGCATATGAATGGGCACACTTCAAAGGTGTCATGTGTCTTCGTACGCTTCAAGGGTGTCGTATGTCTCGATTCATCGTTGGACTGTACTGACCCCACTTGAGTTTGTCGTACTGCACTGACCTATACCTTTAAAATGGGCACACTTGTATCGTGTGTCTTGATTCATTGCTAGCGTTGTTGGTAGTGAGCAATTATGATTGGGTGTTGAATTGCGATGTTGACGGATATGGGTGGAAAAAAGAAGGGAAGTGTGCATTCGCTGAGTGGGCGATGCGTGCGGTCCGTTGTGTGAATCACAACATATTGCTTAAATTAACGGGCATTGACGCAATGTGGTAGTGCGGTATGGTAGTGCGTGGTACTATTTTACAAACTACCGGGAAATGCTGAATCAACGCCATGAAGACAAAGAATGACAACAATTTAGAATATATATGGGATGTTGAGTTTATTTCTGATGAGTTTGGAACATCAATTGGTATGAATTAAAGTTGCTTACTGTGGTGAACATGTAGAAATTATGAAAGAATGGGAGCTCTGAAATCAGGAAATCGCAATATGGAAAAAAACAATCGCAAATAAAAAAAACAAATCGTTTAAAAAAGATCGAAAGCTAAGATCAAAGTCGTTGCATTGTTGATAAAATAGAAAATAATTCTACAAAGTAGAACAGTTTCTTCGATACTTTTTCAAACGAGCTTTTCATCTAAATATATATTACCCTTACAGGATTGGTTACCTCCTTTTTTCTTTTGTGGATGTGATGCGACTTTACTTTTTACTAAAGATGTCATTTAAGTTGTTGCTCAATCATCAGGCCATCATCATCCAAAATTGCAAACGTTCAGCAACTAAGCGCGATCTTAGTTTTATATAAACAACAGTAGATCGGGCTAAAGTCTTAAAATCTAAATCGAACGTGTTGTTATGAAAAATCTGGCAAGATAGACATGAGAAGCCCGCAAACGATGAACAGAGGAAATGCTATTCATTACTGGGATAGAAGAAAAATCTTTTCTAAACACTAACCCAACCGACAAAATAAGTCTACAATTGAATTGTGGGATAATATAAAACGGCTTAAAAATAATACGTACGTTTGTCTCCGATTTGGATTGCACAGGGGCTGTGCATTTTAAATTTATTTGTCATATATAGGTATATATATGTATATATAGGGGAAGTCTTCAAAAGATAATGATGATCCGAGTAATCAGTATGCCAGATTTTTACCGACTGACACATACAGACACGTATGTATATTTCTTAATGTGGGTGGACCCTTTTAGTTAGACCAGTTCAAATGGCTTTGTCTTTTTGAGTCTTCTCACTATATTTACGTTGTCCAATCCATGACTAATTCCACTCCCAAATCCCTGTGGAGGTGCTTATAACTTATCAAAATGGTGCATTTACGATTTTCCTTAGCACTCGATTAAATGTCATCTACTCGTATATATAATCCTGTTATATGCATCAATGACAAATAACTTACAGTTTGTTAGCGATACAGTTATCATGATATACTCAGTACACGCTGATGTGCATAGATGCGCTCGAGTGCATTTTAATTGTAATTAATCCTAATTGTAATTAATGACTCGTCCGTTGATTGTGCAACATAAATACCTCGTATTCCTGATATTTAATACCGGCCTTCTGCTGAATAAATGTTAAGGAATTTGTAAAGGAAATAAATATATTATATATATATAAAACGAAACAGACTAGCCGATAGCCCTGGTAGCTTGTGTTATACCCACTATAGATTAAGATATAAATTTAATTTATATTTAAACGATGAATATAATACAATATAAAACGAAAACAAATCAACTTGTAAAGTATATAGTAAGCTATGAATAAGAAATTTTAATATCGAATGAATAACTTGAGACGAAAATAAGGCCTTAAGGGTCTTTGCTCCGCGAAATAGCAAAGCTATTCGGCATTTTCCTGATAATTCTCCTGGCTTGTAGTATCCATTGCCGTGCCCCAGTAAAGGCCAATATGAGTTGGATCCCTTTATGTAAAATTCTTGAATGTGCCTAGCGAATGATAAGGGTCGTGGGATGGTACCTCGGTTCCGATATTGCTGAGCGAATGCTAGACTTGCGTTTTGAAGTCTTCCACCTACTCTTAGTGTATCTTCGCCATCAACAAATGGTCTCCAGGATGCCATTCCTCTACATTAATCCTCCCGAGAAATATTTCCCTTTGGGCGCAGCGAACGAGTACAATTGGGGCAGGGTCGAGTTCCTTTATGTTAAAAAAGCTTTAACAGGTTTACTTATACCCTTTCAAATGTTGTTGACAAAGCGTAAGCTATATCCAGTAACTCGTCACAACTGTTTATAGATTGATATTCCTTAAGCTTAAGCTTTCCTGCAACCTCCACTGTGTTGAAGTTCCTGGGTTACTTCGGGAATTCAAAGATCCAGTTTCGATGTAAGAATGCAGAACCGTTCCACCATAATGTTGACTTGAAAAACTAAGTGGGTTGCCTTGAGTTCGGATCTGTTTCCATACATTAGTATTGGTATGGTTTATCCCCTCCTCTGTTCCGGATGAAGGTTTCCAACTTAGAAGGTGATGCGAGAATCCTGCATAACGTGATGGTCGAATAAATCTATGCACAAACTTTGATGTTGCCACGTTTACAAAACCTGACTCACCAAAAGTTCAGCCCAGAAAGTTCTAATCGAGGAAGGTTTGCCGGCCTCATAGGAACAAACTTGGACTTAGCAGAAAGAAGATGCATAAAGACGTTCCCGTCGCCGTCTTTCAATCTATAGTAAGACGCTACTCCATTTCCCTTTTCGGAATCGTCGCTGAAACCATGAAGCTCCACCTGGCACGGTTTGCTTACTGCCCTGGAAGTAAATATTGGGCAAGCGGATCTCAATTTTAACGGATGTCGCCAAGTCGGTGGAGATGATTTGTTTTTTACAGGTTTTAACTGTCCATGGTACCTAACAGACCAACCCGATAATCGCTGGTCGTACAGCTCCTCCAGCTTTTCCGTTTTCTCCAGCTCCTTTGCCTGTTCTTGGACCGAGTACGTCACAATGTTAATTATCTTTTCTAACAACGACATGCGACCGAACAGGTAATTGTTTTTCAGTTAAACGAGATCCGGTTGAAGAAGTTAGAAATATAATCCTCTAAATACCTTAAAATTTGCTGTAAATTCAATTTCATTGCAATTTATTTACTCTTTCTAGGCGGACATGCAAGTATTAAACTATTAAACTACTTTTTTTAGTGGTTATGGTTTGGGGCTACAGATATAGCCGAGACTATTTATTTATTTATTATTCATCAATGGATACATAATCTGTTGACTATAGCTAATTAGAAATAACATTTTTAAAAAGATTCAGTACAATTTTTTTAAATATACATATATCTATTCATTTGAAGGTCGACTTCATGATAAATTAAATTAAATAATGATAAGGAAAAAGTTACGGGTTCGTTTAGTCCATAATTTGTCCTGTGACTAGGAATAAAAAAGTGAATATTCCTATTTCTTAGGTTTCTCTCAGGAACATAAAGAGACATAAGCGTAATTAAATCCGGAGAATTAATTCTGCCATCGAGTATATCCTTAATGAAAAGAACACTCAGAGTTTGTCTGCGATTTTTTTAAATATTTTAAATCAATTAATGCGCATCTAGAACTATAACTAGGTAGACCTTCGGACCACCTTAAATTTCTTAAGGCATATCGAGTGAATCTTTTCTGAATGTTTTCAATCCTATCAGAGGAATTTTGGTAAAAAGGAGACCAAATAACGCAACAATATTCCAAAATGGGTATTACTAAGGACAAGTATAGGGTCTTTAAAGTATAAACATCCTTAAATGCCACCGAGTTGCGTTTTAAAAAGCCTAGCAAAGAATTGGTCTTAGATATTACATAATCCATATGAGCTGAAAAAGACAATTTGGAATCAAATATAACACCAAGGTCTTTAACTTCAGTGACTGATAAGAGACTTTCATTACCAAGACAGTAGTTAAATGACGTGCGTTGTAATAAGCGAAAAGCACTAAAAACCTTGCACTTTGAAATATTCAGCTTCAGGTGGTTGTAAACACACCATTCGAAAAATTTATTTATATCTTTTTGAAAGTTCAAGCAATCATCAATTTTAGAAATAGATGAAAATAATTTCACATCATATGCAAACATTAAACAATTAGAGAACTGAAAACAGTCCGGAATGTCGTTGATGAAGAGATTAAAAAGGAGAGGTCCCAAATGACTGCCTTGAGGCAGACCCGATTGTATGTACCTCTATGAAAAAAGATTGAAAACTTTCGATTTTAACTATCTGTTTCCGATTTGACAAATACAATATGATTTCAACCATCCAAGAAAACGGAACTTGAATCCCATTCTTTTAAGCTTATTTATTAAAAGCCCATGATGAATTCTATCGAAGGCTTTTACGAAATCTGTGTACAAGACATCAACCTGCAATCCTTTTTCCAAGGCAGAAACACAAAAGTGAGAGAAAAGACATAAATTCGTTGTTGTGGAACGACCACTAATAAATCCATGCGGGTGAGAACTTAAAGTTTCTTTCACCGCGAAATTGAGCCTTCTGAAAATCAGTTGTTCAAATAGCTTTGGAATTGCTGAAAGTTTTGAGACCGGCCTGTAATTCTTAATTAAGTGCTTGAAACCACTTTTATATATAGGACTTATAGATGAAATTTTCCACTCCTCTAGAAAAATTCCAGTTAGAACTGATTTATTAAAAATAATTCTTAGCGCTTTAAAAAGTGAAACAGCACATTTAGATAACAAAATAGGTGGAATCAAATCGACACCAGCCTTAATTTTTGAATCCAGCCTTGTTAAGCCATCGAGGACTTCTTGATCTGAAAAGGAAAAGAGATCGAAGTCTGTTACGGAAGTAATAGTTGAATATAGGTCTTTACAATTTTGTATAATGTTTATATTATAGTTTGATTGGAAAAATTTCGCAAAAAGGTTACAAGTAGATTGACTATCATAAGAACACTCACCGTTAAGCTCCATAGAGTTGGGAAAAATTTAAGTCTGACGTTTTGAATTTAAAAAAAAACCCAAAAAGATCTTGAATTACATTTAATATTTCTTTCGACAGCACTAATGTATTGTGAATGAAGAAATCTATTTAAAAAATCAAACTCCCTACGCAGTTGTATGAAACGAGTTCAATCTTCAGGTCTACCCGATGCTTTACTTTTCTTTAAAGCCTTGTTTTTGACATTCTCTATATTTTTAAGTCGCTTATTAAACCAGGGGGATTTAAAGAACTTTCTCTTTTTTGCCAAAGGAACAAATTGTTGGAAGCCCTCAAATAAAATTGTTTTGAATACAGTGTACATCTGTTCCATTGTTTTATCAGAAAGTACTTGTCCCCAATTAATGGAGGAAAGGAAATGATTTAAAGGCATAAAGTCCGCCTTCTTAAAGTTAAAACAATAAGAGTTATTTATACGAACAGATTGAAATTCATAAAATTCAAATATTACATCAATAGCTTTGTGATGAACTTGATTCTTTACTAAAGGAAAGACTGACTCTGAGACCATATATTTAAGATCTTTAAGAATAAAAATAAAATCAAGAATCCTATTCAAAACATTTTTTATATTATTGATTTGAATCAATCCTAAAGATGAAAAGCTATCAATCAATTCAATTTCCGTAGCCTTAGAGACCTTAAATGGGACAACGATTTGGTCATCATCTAGATAACGCCAATCAATGTCTCCAATATTGAAATCACCAAAGATACATGGAAATTGACTAGGCAATAAATTTCTCACTAAAGTATTGACATTCGAGATAAGCTGAACATACAATTCTAAGCTAGATTTAGGTCTAATATAATTTACAATAAAACAATATTCACAACTGTTGTTTGAAATATGCTCTGAGCGCACAAGAATGCATAATTGCTCGAAATGGGAAGAAATCGTTGGCAAATACACTTGTTGACTATCAAGTGAACTACGAACTGCTATCAACACTCCCCCGCCTCGCTCCATACCAGATTCCTGAGACCGATCCATACGATAGACGACATATGATGAATCGAACAGCTCAGACGAGTAGATGTCATGTTTCAGCCAGGTTTCCGTTAACATTATGATGTGAAAGTCGTGTGCAGAAGAACTGATAAAGATTTCGTTTGTTTTCGTTCGCAAACCACCAGCATTTTGATAGTAAATCCGCAACTGTGACGGATGTAAAGAAGATGGTAGAGCGCTTTTCAATCTGTTTGTACTTCGTTTGCGGGACTCCCGTTTTTTTGACTTTAAATGTCGATTAAATTTCTTAATTTGAATACCCAATGGCCAAATAGAAGCGTTTAAAGCCTTCCCAATTGCATAATCTGGAATTCCAAGTTTAAAGTTAACGAAATGAAGAGTTGAAATTTCAGCATTGCTTTTCACTAATTTCTTGCAAACAAGCACATTTCTTGGAAGATCAAGTTTCTGTGCTGCAATTGAAATGATGTTCTCCTCGGTGACGTTCATATTCAATAGAGAAAGATGAAGAAACCTCAACCTAGGTACTGATGACAATGATACATCAGCTGCGTCATCCGTTGCAGTATCAACTAGTTTGAAGGTGCGTCGACCTTGCCTCCTTTTTTGCTGCTGCACTTGCATCCAGTCAGCGGAATAATCAAAAACGTTGCTGGGTCTATAACCTTGGGATGGTGTCGTATGGGATAGGACAGATGAAGAGTCCGTAAACGTTGAATGTGTTGCTGTAGGTGCAGCCGGAGATTGCAAAACAGCTGGTTCACTGGGCTGATGAATTGTTGTTATTATATTGGTAGCCTTTTGAGATGATGACGAAGGCGGAGTAGGTGTGGGCGCTAAGAGTGATGGTAAAACAGCAGCTCCATTGTTGTTGTCTGTCACATCATTGGAACCAATTCGCATTTCAACCGTTTTATTAGAGTCTATAAATGACACTTTCCGATGGACTTTGTGATGTTTTTTGGTATTAGACCCGTTTCCTGGAGTATCACAATTATAAAGTTTAGATTTAATTTCTGCAACATCGGTTTTAAGTTGAACAATTAATAAAGGAGAGAGCCACTAACACAAGTGCAACTATTACATCGCCAAACAAGATTACGATCCGATTGAAGGGCTATGGAAGATTCTTCGCGAAATTGTGCACATTTTTTGTGAAAAATTAAACCACAAAAGCCTTCACACTTGATAAAATTATCGCGAAGCAATCTAAGACCACAAATGGAGCAATTGTTTGGCATTTCACTAATAATTAAAAATACTTGTTACGAAAAAAAGTGTGAAGTTCGAAGAACTATAAGAGAACACGTCCGTCATACGCAGCGACTTGAGACTACTCTCGTATATACACTTAAATACTTATTTTAAGGTGTTGGGTCCAGTCATGATGTCTCCTGTTTAAATGAAGTTAATTGCTTTTGTGGACGCGATTGTCTTTGCGCTACTTTTCTTTTCTTTTTTTTTTTTTTTTAAACTTTACTGCATGTGGTTCTTATTTCCTTTTGCAAACGCAACAAATATTGACATATGTACGCCAAAAAATCAACTTTTGTTTCCTGTTCACACTTTAACTTTATTTTTTGTTGCAACTAATCCTATATTTTCTTTATTTCTTTGTTCTCTCTTTGATTTCATTGCTTTGTTTTCTTTGTCAGGTATGACACGTCTCATCTTTTTGACGTGCAACTCTTGATGATTTCCTTTCGAGTTGCAGTGCTTATTACATGGTGCATCTCTTTATTTTGCAGTACTACTTGCTCTTGTACTTGATTTTCGCAAGCATTTTAGTTTTTAGTTTTTATTTCAACGTAACGATTTGCTACACTGTAAGATATAATATCTTTTAAATAGTAATAGCATTAAATAGTTCATACAATTTTAACAATTTTTACAGTTTTACAAAATCGGAACCAATATTTAAGAATTCAATTCAATGTTTAAGTTTGTTGATGTGCGCTATTAAGTGTCCAAGATTGTTAGCGGAATTTGTGTGGATATATATCTAGACACGCGGTAGCGTGTCAAGCCAAGTTCAAGCGAACAGAACTGGCGAGCAGCACCGTGTGTAATATTACATGAACCATTTGGAGCCACTTTTGACCCCCTCATAACTCAAAAACTATTTCATCTAAACATGTCAAATTTGGCACATATATTGAGACTTGCAAAATAGGTATGTGCTCCAAATTTCATAAACACACCTTAAGCGGTTATTTAGATATTAACGTCCAAAAATCGTCATTTTTATCACTGACCTGTAGATCAAAGCTCTAACCCACTTCCAGATGACCTAGAACTATGAAATTGGCAGGTAATATCGTCATATACTATAAGTACAGAAAAAAATTTGAAAACTATACATTTGCAATTAAATCCTAAGAAAAATAGTCTTTATTTAAAACTGATTATATGGGAGAGGGAGCTGAAGTATGAAACGGAGTAACACATGCAAGTTAACGACAAAAACATTCGAAGCTGACACGCGCATTCCAAGTGACGACAAATCCCACGGCAATCCAAATATCATCGTCAAGGTTGCTGACTGTGCGCCCGCATTCCAGCAGGTACCGGTGAACGGGAGAAATACGAAACACCACTTCCACCAGCCAGAGCATAGTTCCCGACGGCGTGCTGTTTAATCCCTCCTATCCACCCTCCGCACGATTAGTATTTAAGATAGTTTAAGAAAATATTGTATTGTACCGCTGCCCGACAACGAATAAATAAAAATATTTTTTTTTTATGACAAACTAATAGATAATTATTTAATTAACCTCAAGTAGCTCGGACGCGGAAGTAACGAAACAGTAAAAGTGTTAACGATCCGTATAATGGCCTCAAGTAGCTCGGACGCGGACGATAAAATTGTTAACAATCCGTATAACGGCCTCAAGTAGCTCGGACGCGGACGATAAAAGTGTTAACAATCTGTAAAACGGCCTCAAGTAGCCCGGACGCGGAAAAAACAAGTAGTGAAAGTGTTAGCAACCGAAAAAGACCTAAAGTAGTTCGAAATCGTAAAGTGAATAGACCCTGGGTCTCAAGAATCCACGTGAACATTTTTGTGTAACTCAATCTGCAGCCACAGCCAACGAGGGAGTGCAGAGAAAGGACCCTCAGTTGACACAGCAAACAGAAACGAGCCCCTCTTCTAGCGTTGGGATGTTCACTCTTCTAGCGTTGGGATGTTCACCATCATTTTAATGTAAGATAGAATTAAGAATTTAGTATTTAAGAAGTGAAAATAAATCTTTATATAAAATCATAGCAATCATTAATTAAGAAGTGAAAAAGAATTCATATAAAAAATCATAGTACAAGTTTTGAGAATTTATTAACTAAAAAGTGAAAAAGAGAATTTTAACAAAAATCATAACATATAGTCTTAAGAATTAATTTAAATAGAGTGCAAAAGCGTAACTAAAATATAATCAAACAAAAAAAACCAACAGTATGACTAATCCAATCATTCGCCCACCAATCCTAAACACAACCTATCCCACTTCTCGTCCTTCAACCTCGAGTCAGAATCCCCCGAACCAAACCCCCAATGCATCTCCAGAATTATAAGCCATAATAACAGAAATAGTCAGTAAAGTTTGTATTTCCCAGTGCAAGAATTTAGTCCAGGCCAATGTTAATACTTTTAAGATACGTGAAAAAAGAGATAAGCAATTTTATTTTCTTCCACGACCTTTATTTTTCGAATCTTTCTTAAGACTAATTTACAAAATTGATTTTCTTCTACACCAAACCTCGTAGTCAATTTCCCCATGTCTCGTATTCACGTTCATTCCTTATTACGCCATGACGCCATGCTGAGTTGCATTTCCCGGGTCGATCGTTCGGTTATCGATCTACGCTGTTTGTTTAGTCGGCCCTTCCTTATTTGTTTGCGATGAGTTCAAGTGTAGTTGAACTCGCGATCGTTTACTTATGGATCGGTAAAGTGTTTTGAAACTGGAGCCGATGAACTTGCGGTCGTTGATTTATGGGTCAGTAATGCATTTCGAAACCGGAGACGATGAACTTGCGGTCGTTGATTTATGGGTCAGTACTGCATTTCGAAACCGGAGACGATGACCGCTGGGAACTGGGAAATAGACGACGCAATGGTATTCGTTTACGTGACGAGTGACGAGGGAAAATGCCGACGCGGTAATACTTATATTATCGTCGGTGCAGGGCGAGTGGTTATTATAACTGTTAATCCCAGCTCAACAATTTCTAAATATGTGGAGCAAGGTGTTCAGGGTAGAGCTAATGACTTGTACCGGTTGATTTGATTTAATTATAATAAAAAAAAACCTTTGATACGTTATAATATTTTTATTCGATATGTCTTCGCTGGGAGTTGAACTAAGAAGTTTTTGAACAATGACATGATGCGTCGTATTTATAAACATCCAGTCGTATTTATAAACAGCTGTTTTTTCTCTATATACAATGGAATGGGGTGAATGGCCCAATGACCTACATTTTGTTTGTTGCGCTCTGCCATTTCCCCAGGTTTCGGACTGCATTGGGAGAATGGCAGAGCGCATTACAATCCACATTCCACAAATTCGATTCTCGCACATTTGACAAGTTCTCAGTTGTCAAGTGCGCGAGTCACATTGTTTTGATTTGATTGTTTATTTTGTTAAATTATGAATTGTTAAATTGTTATGATTGATTATGTTATTATATGTTAAAATATATGAATTGTTGAGTAGCAACATGCTCCCGGGCCGAACTATGTTTTCGTTGTGTCGTCGGGGGTGTGCATCTGTGGTGTTTTCTCGTTCGCGTTGTTGTGAAATTGTCTCCCTGCCGTGTCTTCTGCGACGTCGTGGTGTCATCTTCGTGTGTGTATACTTATGTTTGTCACTCGGTTGATTATGTGATTATGTGGAAAGAAAAATAGATTTAATAATGTCATTGAGGGTGGTTATTGAAATGTGCTAGACAGTGAAAATTAAAATTTATATGGTGTTTGTTATTGTTTTCTTCAAGTCGACCTGTCTGTCTAACGCGCCCGTCATTGTTGGTTTGGGGCTGTTTCGGTTGACCGGTTTCGATGGGGGTTGTGAGTCGTACGGCGGAGTTGAGACCGGTAAGGGGGATAATTTCGCGATCGGACGTTTTAGAGTGTTTGTTGCCGTTCGTATGGTCGCCACGCGCGTAAGACCATCGGTGCCCGGATGAAGTTGTTGTACTCGAGCGAGTATCCACGATGATGGTGGTAAGTTGTCTTCTTTCACCAAGACTATATCTCCAACGTTGATGTTTTGTTGTATTCGTAGCCACTTTGGTCGATGTTGAAGCTGCTGAAGATAAGTTGTGCTCCATTTCTTCCAGAAGTCTTGGGTAAGTCGTTGTAAATATTTCCATTTATCCAAATGGTGGACGTTTTTTTCAATAAGGTTTCTCTCAGGTGCGGTCCGAAGCGATGTGCCAATTAGGAAGTGACCCGGAGTTAGAACGTCTAAATCGTTGGGATCCTGGGACATGGGACATAGTGGTCTGGAGTTCAAACAAGCTTCAATTTGGGTGAGTAATGTGTAATATTCTTCGAAGGTTAGCTTGGAGACGCCAATGGTCCGCTTAAGATGAAATTTTATGGACTTTACTCCTGCCTCCCAAAGGCCTCCAAAGTGTGGTGATGACGGGGGGTTAAAGTGCCATGTTGTCTTGAGTGCAGCAAGGCTATTGGCGACCTCAGATGACCATTCTGTCGTGATGAATTTACTGTCCTTTAGGAATTCGTTGTTCGCTCCTTTAAAGTTGGTGCCACAGTCACTGAATAGATTGGCACAGGTGCCCCGTCTGGCTATGAATCGTCGATATGCAGCGATGAAGGCTGACGAGCTAAGATCGCTTACCAGCTCGATGTGGATTGCCTTCGTAGATAAACAGACGAATACGGCTATATACCCTTTGGTTGACTTATTGCATCGACCCTTCCAAAGCTTAATTTCCACTGGACCCGCATAGTCCACTCCGGTGTTCGTGAATGGCCTCGATATGGTTACGCGTTCCACCGGCAAGCTTCCCATGAGCTGCTCCTGCATCTTCGCGTTGAATCTGTGGCAGCGTACGCATCTGTGTATGGTTAATTTCACGACACGTTTGGCGTTTGTTATCCAAAATGTGTTTCGGATCTCTGCCAACATAAGTTGTTGACCGCCATGAAGAGTGTTCAGATGTATGTCGCTTATAAGCAGCTTAGTGAAATGATGTGTATCCTTCAGGATGATTGGATGCCGTTGACTGTAAGGGCATGCTGAATTTGTCAGTCGTCCTCCTACTCTTAACATATTGTTCGCGTCGAGGAAGGGGTTCAAATTTTGTATTGAGCTCCCTTTTGGAAGCATGCTTCCTGCAATTAGCGCCTTGATCTCTTCTGGGAACAGTTCTTGTTGAACCAGCTTGATGAGCTGATGTTGGGATGTTTCCAGTTCTTCTGCTGTGAGTGGATGAGTATTAAAAGGAAGCTTCTTATTGGCTTGTAGATTGTGGAAATACCTTCTCCATATTGCTACATTGCGAATAAGTCTTTTGAGACTAGAAAACCTTTGAAAGAAAGAGTTATTGATCACAATGTAGTGGGAGACCAAATGAACAAAATGGGTAAGTGTAGTTATAAGGTTGTTTGTATAAAACATTGAAATATTTTCCTTTTTTTGTTTTTTGGTTTCTAAGTCGGTTTCGACGAGAATTTCTGCTGGGTGTTGCTGTGCAGTGAAGCCCTGCAGAAACTTGGGGCCACGCCACCACATATCACTTGTGGGAATCTCTTCCGGAGATAGCCCTCTGGATCCGATGTCAGCAGGATTTTCCTTCGATCTAACGTGTCGCCAAACGTTTGATCCGATTAAATTGTGGATCTCTGTCACCCTGTTTGCGACAAATGTTGTACGTGTTAATGGGCTCCCACGAATCCAAGCTAAACAAATGGTCGAGTCGGACCATGCGTACGTTTCTGTGGTTGGAAGCTTCATTGTGTTGGAAATCCTATGCAAAAGCTTCGCCAAGAGATGTGCAGCACATAATTCTAAACGCGGGAGACAGATTTTTTTCACGGGAGCAACTCTGGTTTTAGCGGCGATGATACTTACTTGTTCTTTGCCATTGTGTATTACGCGTGCGTAGATTACGGCTGCGTAGGCTTTCTCGGAAGCATCACTGAATCCATGAAGTTGTAATGTTGCTGCGCTTTCATGACCGATCCAGCGAGGAATTTCTATGTCTTGGAGGTTATTCAGCCCATGCCGAAGGTGCAACCACTCTCGTTTGAGATCTTCAGAGAGAGGAGAGTCCCAAGAAGTCTCATTTCGCCAGAGCTCCTGAAGAATTAGTTTTGCCTTGAGGACACACGGTGCGATCCAGCCAAGAGGGTCAAAGATGCGGGCAATGTCTGCTAAGACGGTTCGCTTAGTGTGTATTTGGGTGTTTGGTAAGTCGATTTTGATTTTAAAGACATCGTTTGTTGGATGCCATTGGATACCTAGTGTCTTAATGGCATCTGAAGATTCGAAACTGAGTGGAAGGTTAACTTCTCTATCTCTTTCAGGAACTTGCTCCAGAACCTTTGATGAATTGCTCGCCCATTTGCGCAGTGGAAATCCACCGGAGTTCAATACCGAAATAACCTCCCTTTGGAGATTGATGGCCTCTTCTTCATTATCAGCTCCGTATATCAGATCGTCAACGTAAAACCCCTCAGTGAGTACCTGATTTATGTTAGGATGTGAGTGTTTTGTGTCTATGGCCAGTTGATGCAGGGTTCTTATTGCCAGGTATGGAGCTGCTGCCGTGCCGAAGGTGACAGTGTCTAAGGCATATGTTTTGATAGGCTCTTGTGTCGTTGCTCTCCAGAGAATGAGCTGATATTGGGTATCCTCTCGTGCCATCCTAAGTTGCCTGTACATCATTTTAATGTCCGCTGAGAAGGCTATTTTGAACCTTCTCCATTTTGCAAGTAGATCTATGATGTCTGGTTGCATGCGTGGGCCAACCAGCAAATGGTCATTGAGTGATTGACCACTTGTTGTTTTGCAAGAAGCGTCAAAAACAACTCGAAGTTTCGTCGTAGTGCTTGTCTCCTTGAAAACAGCATGATGAGGCAGGAAATAATGCTTCCCAGGCAGTAGTTGCGCTGATGAAACTTCTCTCATGTGTCCCAATTTAGCATATTCGCCTATGCATTTGGTGTATGCTTCCTTCAGTTTACTGTTTGATTTGAATTTTTGTTCTAGTTGGAGGAATCTTGCCATTGCTGACCGTTTTGAGTCACCAAGAGTAGGATGTTTATTGTCCTTAAACGGAAGTCGTACTTCATACCTTTCGTCCTGAAGACGTCTTGTTGTTTGTTGGTAGTGTTGTAGACACTGTTCTTCTTCCAATGTGAGTTTACGATGTTCGAGATTCTCCTCAATTTCCCAAAACTGCCTTAATTGGGACTCAAGTGTATTGTGGTGGTTCTGCACCGTGATTGGATTTGATGGCACTGCTTGAGTCGTGTATCCGCTTAAAATCCATCCTAGTTCGGTAAGCTGCGCTATAGGTGCTCCATCTTGACCCTTGACGAGTCCTTCAAGGATGATCGATGAATAGACGTCAGCTCCTAAAAGTAAATCGATCTTCCCAGGGTTATAATATGAGGGGTCAGCTAAGTTTAAATTGGACAGATGACTCCATCTGTCTTTATTTAAAGGTTGAGTTGGAAGCACCGATGTAAGGTGAGAGAAAACGAACGCCCTAACTTCGAGACAGAATGAATTTGTTTGGGAATACATTGTGAAGTAAGTCTGGTACCGCGACATGCCGGTAAGTGTTTGTCCCAGCCCTGTCACATTCGCGGTGATCTTGGTTCTCTTTAATCGTAGTAGTTGAGTTGCTCGTTCTGTTATAAACGATGCTTCAGAGCCTGGGTCCACTAGGGCTCTGAGAGTATGTTTCCTTCCGTCCATAGCCTTAACGTTGACCAAAGCCGTTGCTAATAAAACCTTTGCTACCAGTTGGTTGAAATTCGTTGTGAATGTTTTACTCGTATTTGTGGTTGAGGGACCAGTGTTCCTGTCTGAGTTGTTGGCTTCAATGTGTAACATCGTGTGATGCTTAAAGCCACATTTGAAACATCGATTACTGCTGTTGCATGTTGATGCATGGTGGTCGTACCCGAGGCAGTTGGAACATACTGCCTTTTCCTTTATTGCTTCTGCTCGATCTTTGGCACCCATGTTTAGAAAACGTTTGCATCGCCGAATGCTATGGGGGCCGGTACACACGCGACAAAGAAATTGTTTAGCCGACGATTTGGTGTGAAATGTGTTGGCCTTCTTAAAAGGATTAGTGGGCGAAAGTTTAAGGGAATGATTGAGCTCCGAAATATTTTCTAAGGAGTTGAAGCGACAGGAGATAAAGGAGAGAAATGTTTTAATGTCAGGGAGGGCTTTCGAGTTGCCTATCTTGTCCTCCCAGTCTCTCTGTGTTTGGGGAGGTAATTTATGAAGTAATATATAGATGAGAATGCAGTCCCAACTATCAACTGCTATTCCAAGATTCGATAGTGCATGGATGCATTCCATAGTGGTATCATGCAATGATTTCAAGGACGCGGCGGTTTCATGGGTAAGTTTACTCTGTTCTATTAAAAGGCGTAATTGAGTGTTAACAAGTTTTCTTTTATTTTGATATCTATCTATCAGAATTTCCCAAGCGGCGGAATAATTTTTCCCATCAATTGGAAGGTGCTGAATTAGACGCGCAGCTTCACCTGACACAAAACTCTTTAGGAATTGGAGTTTTTGCACCTCTGAGAGCTCTATGTTCTGGTCGACCATGGTTTGGAATATGTTGTGAAACTCGCACCACTCCTCAAATTGTCCGGAAAAGTTTTTTATCTGTATTCGGGGAAGACGGATATCAGATACGGAAGACCGCGATTGATTGATACGGGAACTGTCAAGATTCGCACTGTTACTCTCATTCAATTTCTCCAAATCATCGTGGAGAGAACCGATAAAGGTAAAATAGATTCTTTTTATTTCGGAGTATGTTTCCTCTACTAAGTATTTTTCTTTAAGGGGATCTGCAGACGCACTAATAATGTTAGAGTGTTCCTTCTTCGCACGTTTGAACAACTCTTCCACCTCCACTAAGCGCGCGTTCACATACCCCCTCGATTTTCGCGCCGCGGAATCCTTTTGGTATTCATCCAAATCATTTGAAAGTTCTTTGAGGGTAAGCTCTTGGAATTCAATTGATTTGTTTAGTTTTGCCATCTCGGATTATACTGTTTCAACAAGATTATATAACAAAAGCGAGATAGATATGAGCCAGCGACTTGTTATAGCACGGGATCACTAATCGTTTAAATTCAGATTATTATATGCACTGTTTCAACAAAGGATACGATGCAGAGAGCGAAGATAGATATAAGCCAGCGGATTGTTATAGCACGGGATTATATGCACTGTTTGAACAAAGGATACGATGCAGAGAGCGAAGATAGATATAAGCCAGCGGATTGTTATAGCACGGGATTATATGCACTGTTTGTATGTTTGTATGTATGTTAATTAATGGTAATTCAATCGGTAACAATTATATATAGGTAATTCAATATAGGTAATTCCAATAATGTAATTTATTTAATTTAATTAAGTAGATATATGTAAATGTTTTTTGTACTCAGCAGATATCCTGTTCTCCTTAGCTGTTGGGTGGTTGGATACCGCTGCCTTCTGGATCACTGCAAATGTAATTCAACTGCAACTGGAACTGAATCTTCAACTGCAACTGTATCTTCAACTGGATCTTCAACTGGAACTGGATCTTCAACTGGAACTGTATCTTCAACTGGATCTTCAACTGGAACTGGATCTTCAACTGGAACTGTATCTTCAACTGGATCTTCAACTGGAACTGTGTAACCACGATCACTGATGGGGATCTGGACTTTGCACTGCTTTTGCACTACTACACTGCACTTGATTATTATTTAATTTTTAATGATTATATCAGATCGCTGATGGGGATCCGAATTTTACTTAATTGTTACAGATCGCTGATGGGGATCTGGTTCGAAGGACCAATGTTCAGGGTAGAGCTAATGACTTGTACCGGTTGATTTGATTTAATTATAATAAAAAAAAACCTTTGATACGTTATAATATTTTTATTCGATATGTCTTCGCTGGGAGTTGAACTAAGAAGTTTTTGAACAATTACATGATGCGTCGTATTTATAAACATCCAGTCGTATTTATAAACAGCTGTTTTTTCTCTATATACAATGGAATGGGGTGAATGGCCCAATGACCTACATTTTGTTTGTTGCGCTCTGCCATTTCCCCAGGTTTCGGACTGCATTGGGAGAATGGCAGAGCGCATTACAATCCACATTCCACAAATTCGATTCTCGCACATTTGACAAGTTCTCAGTTGTCAAGTGCGCGAGTCACATTGTTTTGATTTGATTGTTTATTTTGTTAAATTATGAATTGTTAAATTGTTATGATTGATTATGTTATTATATGTTAAAATATATGAATTGTTGAGTAGCAACACAAGGTATTGACGAGCAATACCGAGTGAATCTAGGCGTCTTAGATAAAATTCCGGACGTAGTCCGCAGCCTGAGAGTTTTCCGGATCTCCTGGAGAGCTTAGTTCATGGCGCAAAAGCGTCGAACGAATTCTCAACATCTACAGTAACCTCATAGGAACTCCAAAATATTTCGGTATTTTAAATATTATAAGAAATAAAATTGTGGGACATGCAGACGCTATCCTAGAAAGTTATAACACGCCATTAAATTGGAATTCCATATCCAAATGCTTGACGCTACACTTTGCCGACAAGCGAGATCTGGGAACTTTGGAGTACCAGATGTCAACGTTGGTACAAGGCCGCAACACTGTAGAGCAATTCTATCAGTCTGTCTACAGTTACTTGTCTCTGATACTGAACAAGATATCAAGCATGGACGTCTCACCGGATGCGATGAATTTACTAACATCCTCTTATAGAGACAAGGCATTGGATACCTTTGTGAGAGGGTTGAGAGGCGATTTGCCCAGACTGTTGGGTATCAAAGAACAGATTGACTTTCCCCAGGCCCTTCACCTCTGTCAGACGCTTGAAAACCAACAGTTTCGAGCGCTATATGCCAATAATAATAGTGGCACGGCAAAGAGGACGGTTTCTCAACCTATACCACCACCTCTTCCTCCTCGTAGGAATTACCCTTCACAACCTTTCTACCCCCAACTTGCATATCTACCACAACCAAGAGTACATCACCCTCCTAGACAAGATGTCTCCCCATACCAACAACATTATCGTCAACCGAACTTCCAACAAAATTTTAGACCAAATTTCAGACCCAACTTCCAACAGAATTCCCAACAGAACAACCAACCTTCTTATCCGTATCCACCAAAACCTATGCCTAGGGTGCAACCAATGGAAGTAGACACCATAAAAACCAATAACATCAATTATATAAACCGGCCGCAAGCTAAGAACTGGCCACCTGCAATAAAGCGACCCATAATTCCTTCGCAACAGCATCATGCTCCTCCCAACAAATTGCAGAGAAACTTCATGTTAATACTGAAATTAAAGAACAATACGCACCTGACGATTCTATCGAAATTGCAAACTATGACTCTATGATTCAGTTGCAGAATAACCAGACCGAAAATGAAAGTCTTGACGAACACATCATTAACCAATACGGCATCAGCGATAATGAACAAACAATTGATTTCGCAGATATCCATTTTTTAGATTAACCCACTCGTCTCTACCTTACTTCGAGTGTAGGACGAGTGAGAACAAAATTTTGAAAATTCTTGTTGACACGGGTTCCAACAAAAATTATATTCAGTCCCAACTTGTAAAGAACATCATCCCCAATAAACAGAACTTTTATGCCAACTCTATTGGAGGCAAAGTTGAAGTCACCCACCATACGTTTATTAATCTATTTGGAATTCAGTCAGCTAACATAACATTTTTCCTCCTGCCTACCTTGAAATCTTTCCATGGAATCCTCGGCAACGACTCTCTGAAAGAACTTTCAGCAGTAATCTACGCAAAAGAGAGCTACATGCTCATCGAAAATCACCTAAAAATCCGGTTAAAGCAACAAATTTCTGAATCGATAAATTCTGTAAATATAAGAACTGATCACATGACTCAAAGTCAAAAAGACCAATTGATCCAATTAGCCATTTTCCAACCTATTATTTGTCGATCTTAACGAGAAGCTTACATTTACTACTACCGTTAAGGAAAGCATTCGTACAACTACAAACGATCCAGTCTACTCCAGGTATTACCCATACCACGTATCTCTTAAGGACGAAATAGACAAATATCTTAACCAACTCATGAATGATGGGATTATTAGACTTTCACGGTTCCCCTATAACTCGCCCATATGGATCGTTCCCAAGAAAGCCGATGGGTCAGGAGAAAAAAAATATAGAATGGTGATCGATTATAGGAAACTGAATTCAGTTACAATTCCAGATCGATACCCCATTCCCGAGATAAACGAAGTTTTGTCTCAACTGGGAAAGAATAAATGGTTTTCGGTGTTGGACCTAAAAAGTGGATTTCACCAAATTCCTCTGCACGAGGAAGACATTGAAAAGAGGAAGACATTGAAAAGACCGCTTTCTCAGTGAACAACGGCAAGTATGAGTTTGTTCGTCTCCCATTCGGGTTAAAAAATGCCCCGTCCATATTCCAAAAGGCATTAGACGATATCTTAAGGGAACACATCGGAAAGATCTGTTTCGTTTACATCGACAGTGTTCAGCAGAGATGTCGAAACTCACATTCAAAATTTGGGAAACATTTTCAGAACACTTCAAGATGCCAATCTTAAAATTCAATTGGATAAGTGTGGGTTTTTTAAGTCGGAGGTTGAATTCCTTGGATTTATTATCTCTTCGGAAGGTATAAACGCTCCCTCTAAAGTAAAGGCAATTGCAGAATTTCCTTGCCCCCAAGCGCTGAAAGATTTAAGATCATTTCTTGGTCTGTCGGGATTTTACCGCAGATTTATCAGGGACTATGCTAAATTGACATTTAGCCCTTTTAAGGGGAGAGGATGGACGCACGTCCAAGACCGCCTCTAGCAAAAAAGCCATATACTTGAACAAGGAAGCAATGGATGCTTTTGAAAAAATTAAGAACACACTAATTTCAGAAGACGTTATTCTCCATCATCCAGATTTCTCAAGGGAATTCCAACTAACCACGGATGCATCGAACTATCCCTTGGGAGCTGTATTGTCGCAAGAGGATAAACCAATCACCTTCATCTCGAGGACCAAAGCCGAAGAACACTATGCAGCTAACGAGAAGGAGATGTTAGCCATAGTGCGGGCCTTAAAATCATTGAGGAATTACTTGTATGGTTCAACTAAATTTAAGATCTTTACGGACCATCAACCGTTGACGTATGCACTAAGTCATAAGAACGAGGAGTATAACTACGAGTTAAGATATAAGCCTGGAAAAGCCAACGTCGTCGCGGATGCATTGTCGCGGCCTCCTAGAAGTTCCAACATTAATTCCCTCACAGCCACGCAGCATAGCGATGAAAGCTCCGGTCAAGATCTCATCCAATGTTCCAATACACCAATCAACGTCTACAAGAACCAAATTATTCTCAATCTTGGTGACACATAATCCAACGAATTCCAAATAATCTTCCCTACTTACCACCGCCATATTATAACACAACCTAAAGAGAATCTAATAGACATCCTTAAACAATACCTAAACCCATCTGTCATTAACCGAAGAAAATATTTTAGGCATAATTCAAGAAATATACCCGACTTACTTTATCAAAATTAGAACGCGATTCGCAAGAAAAATTGTTACCGACTTAACTAACGAAGACCAACAACAAACCGAAATCATTAAAGAACACAATCGTGCACATCGCAACAGTACCGAAAATAAAATTCAGATTTTACAAAAGTTTTATTTCCCACAAATGAGGGCAACGATGTTAGAATAAAGAAGAAAGGCAACACACGGAAGTTCGATACGCACAGTCGAGTTTATTACCAGAAAAAGGGCACATAGTGTCAGCAGTTTTGTTTTATATATTATTTGCCTATTATATACATAGCGGACAGTTGTAGCAGATGAAAAAGAAAAATGAATATGATTTATACATAGCAAAAAGAATAAATACTAACACCTTCTCTCAAAACTGATTAACTTAGCCTTTTCCAAATTTTAGTTTACAAATTCATTTACTTAAACCTCAACAACATATGAATAATCCATTGATGAAGAAAACAAAAAAAATATTATTTCATTAAATACAGAGATTGTTTAGTACTTCAAACCTAACATATTACTGAATTGACTGTGTTTAACTTTCTTTAAGTTTTTAGTGAATATGTCTGCGGTCATCTCATCGGTAGGTCTATACTTTAATACAATTAGCTCCTTCGCGATCACATCACGTACGTAGTGCTCCTTGATATCAATATGCTTTGTACGATTGTGAAAAACAGGATTTCTCGCTAGCTTCTGCGAACTTAGGTTGTCACTGGACAGCTCGGTTGGGCCGTTAATTAGCTCGTTAAAGCCCATCTCCTCCAAAAATCGCCGAAGATAAACAATTTCTTTAGAAGCTGTTGACAGGGCAGTATACTCTGCTTCGGTGCTACTAAGAGCTATGGTTGACTGCTTTTTGCTGTCCCAAGAAACGGCTGCACCAGCAAGGAAAAAAGCAAATCCTGTGTACGATTTTCGATCAACGCAGTTTCCCCCCCAATCAGCATCTACATACCCTTTTAGCTTCAAACCAGTCTGAAAATAATTAAGTTTCATGTTAAGTATAGTCCTTAAGTACCTCAACAGATGTTTATGAGATTTATCAGATTTAAATGCTCGATATAAGGATTGGTGTTAAACTGAGCAAGTTTGAACACAGAATGGATAATATCCGGTCTTGTACAGACACCCAAGTACGTCAAAGAGCCTATCAAAGACTGGTACTTCTTCGGGTCTACCTTCTCACAATGTAAGCAGTCCTCACACTTCTTAAAATTGGTTCCTGGCTCCAATGGTATAGCACAGCTTCTACAATCTGTCATTCCGAAGTCAGCCAGAAGATTCAAAATCAATTGACGTTGTGAAATCTGGATTCCATTTTGCTTTCTTGTGACTTCGATGCCTATAAAGTGATCGACTGGGCCTTTATCAAATACTTCAAACTTGTCGCTTATTTGTTGTTTGATTTTTTCCAGGTTGTCAACATACACAGCAACTAGATTAATTTCACCAGCCCTACTTAACACATAAACACAGGCGTCTCCGTTGCACTTTTTGAAGCCAATCTGTCTGAGAGCAGAATCGATTTCCTTGTTGCAGTTACGACCAGACTGTTTTAACCCGTAAATGGCCTTCCGCAATCGACAGACTTGACCTTTGTTGTTTACATCGATAAAACATTCAGGTTGATACATAAACACCTCCTCCTGTAGCTTTCCGTTTAAATACGCTGATACTACGTCCATTTGATGGACAAACAATTGATATTCAGCTGCTAAAGCAAGCAGAAGTCGTATTGAAGAATATCTCACAACAGGTGAAAATATCTCCTTATAGTCAACCCCATATTGTTGACTGCAACCTTTTACTACGAGGCGGGCTTTATACTTTACTGGATGACCCTCTTTATCACGTTTTATATTAAAGACCTGGGGGGTCTACCAGCTCCCATGTGGATTTTTTTCTCAGTGCCTGGTATTCTGAAACCATGGCAACTCTCCACTTTTCCGCATCTTGACTACACATTGCTTCATTCACCGTAAGTGGATTGGATGCTCTCTCTTTAAGAAAATTAACCACATGTGGACTTACCACTTTCCCAGAACGTAGTTTCTTCCGATATTCCATATTTGCCATTTTGGTTTCAGTAATGGCTCTTGATTTCGCTTTGGATCGTACAGCCTGTATCCTTTTGTTTCTCTTGCGTAGCCTACCATGTAGCATTCAATACCTTTGGGTGCGAACTTTGACTTACTTGGTGACTTGTCGAGTAGTATTCCTTTCTTTCCAAATACTTCAAGGTGGGACACATTTGGCTTCTTACAGCTCCAAGCTTCAAGTGATGTCATATCCAAGAGCATCTTGGTCGGCGAGCGGTTACGTAGATATGCGGCGGTGTTTATAGCTTCAGCCCATAGGAATTCTGGCAACTTTGAATCCAGCAACATACATCGGCTCATTTCAACAAGGGTGCGGTTAAGTCGCTCAGCGATACCGTTCTGCTGCGGTGTATATGCTACCGTCAGCCGCCTACGAATACCTTCTCTGTTTAAAAAATTATTAAAATTCCGATTAACGCATTCACCACCGTTGTCCCATT